>WIUZ02000001.1:0-2400000 GCA_015956445.1 Thelephora terrestris | reverse complement strand
CCTCGAGGTTTACCGCAAAGTAGTCCACCCACCCTTCTCCTTGGGATTCCACCTTGCTGATCACCCTCTCCACATCCTCCTCGGTGGCAAAAAACTCCACGAAGGCCTTCTGGTAAACGTACCCTCCCCGAGGTCCCCACCCAAACACCGGATCAGTCGACTTTGCGCCATCCACCGCGGGCTGAGAACCAACAGTCCACCACCCTTTCTCCGTGAGTTTCTCGAGCTGAGGTAGAATGACCTGAGATTCTTCGTTGAGAGGGCCGTCGGAGAACGGTGTATCTGAAATTTCTGAGTGAAGGTGTCTCAGGAACAAAGCGGTAAGCTCCTCAAGCGTGGTCGGTCTCCCCCATTTTGCAATGGCCTCGTTCGTCTAAAAATACCCTCCGAGTCAACGGAAATATATGCGTGAAGTAGCTGAGGCATTGACGAACTGGATGGCTAGCAAAGCCTCCCCAGGGGTCCTGAACCCCGTAAGCAGGACTTTTGAAGTCGCCAAACCGACCGTTGGGAAATTCATCCCAAGTGGAGGCAGAGTTGGCCTCTCCTTTCCCGATACCAGTCGCCTTCCCAGGTTGATCGGCAAGATTTTGAGCGGCGGTATCGGTAGCCCTATGAGCTGATATCGTCAGATCTGTTTCTGACGATAAAGGCTCGTGGTCTGTCATCTAGAGGGAACGAGGAAGTTCCGAGCGCACTTTTCTTCTAGAATTAAGGTACGCTCACGTTTATCAATTTGTTCCAGTGACGATCGTCGTGATAGGCGGTCCATTGAAGGTCCTCAAGGATGAGTTGCACGCTCTTCTCAAGGTTCAAAGTGCAAAAGTTGACGCCATTTATGCCATTTTCTACCAATTTCCTAATCATGTCAGTTGCGAGCTTTACACCGTAGTCTTTTACGAGTTGGTCGTCATGCTACACAAGAATGAGGTGATAATAGGGCGCGAGTTGTCAAGATCACGAACTTTGATTTTATCAAGGTCGGCAAGGATCAAGGGTGGAACGGAGGTACCACAGAGTTTCGTTATCCGAAGGAAGGACGCGTAGGTCTGCAACGGCATTATCCCAGGGATAACCGGAACGTTTATTCCTATGCGGCACTTGGTCAAACACCGAATGAGTTCCTCGGTCAATGAGACTAAACCTCTTGCGCGTATTTCCTTGACCCATTCAAGGAACGCATCGGTATCGTAAAACAACTGAGTCACGATAAAGTCCGCTCCGGCGTCGACCTTGGCTTTCAGGTGTCGAAACTCTGTCTCGCGGTCGTTCTCGGCGTCGGGGTGTCCGTCGGGGTAGGCTGCAGTGGATTCAGCCAAGCTCGAATGAGAGAGGCAAATAAACTCAATGGCACGCGCCTGCTACGCCAATACAGAAATTTGATGAATATTCTTCAGACTGCCTGATATAGGTGACCAGATCGATGGCATGTTGGAACCTGGGATCCATGGGTATCCAAGCTTCCTGTCCCCTCGGTGGATCTAATGACCGCAGACAATGTCAGTCACAGGTGCTGGCACACCGCTTCGCTGTCATACCCCCTCTCAGAGCCAAGATATTCTGGATGCCGCGAGATTGTGCTTCCTACCGGGGTAAAGCGCGGGTTAACGGCGGATTCGCCACACTCGAAATCGTTGAAATCTCCTCATCAAAAATACCTTCAAAGCATCATCTAATCTCTCCTGGACGATGTTGGTGCAAGTGAGATGCAACAATGTGTCAATTCCGTATTCTGATTGCGTCAGTCCTGCGAGATCTAAACTTCTGTCTTGGGTAGATCCGCCAGCTCCCCAGGTTATGCAGATACCCAACGGCCCCAGAGTGTTCAGTCGCGAGATCCGGGGGAGTAGGTTCGCAAAACCCTGAGAGTGGTTATCGGAACGATTCACGAAGAGCGTGAGACGTGCACTGACTTGGTCGGTTCGGGGCGGGAAGAACTCGAACGTATAGAACGGCCGAGAGGATCCGCGTTTCTCGATCTTGTCCGTCCACTTCATGATGGAAGATCACAACGAAGGGAGCAATGATCACGGGCGGTCGATAATATGCGGGATGAAATTATTTACACATGTGGAAAGCATATGGTGCTACAAAATATTACACAAAATACAGCGATGTCGTCTGCCTGATAAACTTAGTCGATCTCCTCCATGGCAGAGGTGGTAGCAGTCTCAGTGACCTCGTCGGTGACCATGGCGTCCGATGGCTGGGCATCGTCGATGTCGAGGCCTAGGCTGATCATACGGTAGATGCGCTTGGCGAATGATGTGGGATCGTCGAGAGTGAACCCCGACGTGATGAGAGCGGTTTCGAAAAGAAGGTATGTTAAGTCGCGGACGGACTTGTCGGCCTTATCCTCGGCGACCTTCTTGTTGAGCTCCTTCACAATGGGATTACGAGGGTTCAACTCGAGAGTTTTCTTGGAAGCCATGTACGAGGACATGGAGGAATCCCGAAGGGCTTGAGCTTTCATGATTCTCTCCTATTGTAGATTTAAAACGTGTGGAATCAGAATATAGATCGATGGTACGTACCATGTTAGAAGACCATCCGTACTGGCCGGTAACGAGAACGCATGGGGAGTCGGTGATCCGGTTAGAGATCACGACCTTCTCAACTTTGTCACCAAGAGCTTCTTTGACCGCCTTGCAGAGATCATCGAATCGAGCAGCCTCGTCCTCGCGAGCCTTCTTCTCTTCCTCACTCTCTTCGAGTTCGAGGCCCTCTTTTGAAACACAGACAAGCTTCTTGCCATCGAACTCCTTCAACTGACCGATGGCATATTCGTCAATTGGGTCGATGAGAAGGAGAACTTCGAAGCCCTTCTTCTTGAGAACCTCAAGGAAAGGAGAGTCCTTGACAGCGGAGAGGGATTCACCGGTCAAATAGTAAATCGACTTCTGTACCTCGGGCATGCGAGTAACGTAATCTCCGAGGGAGATCTGCTCGTCGGTAGATTTGGTGGAGTAAAACCTCAGGAACTCTGCAAGCTTGGACCTGTTCTGCGCGTCCTCGTGGATACCGAGCTTGATATTCTTGCCGAAAGCCTCGTAGAACTTGGTGAAATTGTCCTTGTCTTCGGCGATCTCAGAGAAGAGATCTAAACACTTCTTGACAATGTTCTTGCGTATAACCTTCAGGATCTTGTTCTGCTGTAGGGTCTCGCGAGAGATATTGAGGGGAAGATCTTCGGAGTCGACAATACCCTTGACAAAGTTTAGGTACTCGGGAATCAGGTCATCGCAGTCGTCCGTGATAAAGACGCGGCGGACGTATAGCTTGATGTTGTTACGCTTCTTCTTCGTCTCGAAGAGGTCAAAGGGAGCCCTTTATTTGGGACGTCAGAATTATTTCGGCCAAAAGACGTGGGAAAAAACCACCTCTTGGGAACGAAGAGAATGGCCTTGAACTCGAGTTGACCCTCAACCGAGAAATGTTTGACGGCAAGGTGTTCCTCCCAATCGTTGGTCAAGCTCTTATAGAAAGCACCGTACTCTTCTTGGGTGATATCTTGAGGGTTCCTTGTCCAGATTGGCTTGATTTTGTTGAGTTCCTGATTCTCAACGGTGACTTCCTTGACCTTCTTTTTCTTCTTCGGTTCGTTCTCATCCTCGTCCTCCTCAATCCTGGGTTTCTCTTCGCTGTCTTCTTTGGCCTCTTCTTCGTCGTCCTCGACCTCCTGAAGAAATGCTTAATGCGACGGTTGTAGAACACTGGACGCTCCCTCACCCTCTCGACTTCCTTCGTGACAGCCAGTTGGATAGGATACGAGATGAACTCGGAGTGCTTCCTCACGACATCCTTGATCTTTTTCTCTTCGAGATACTCAAGTTGATCCTCCTTCAAGAAGAGTCGGATCTCGGTACCACGGCCGAGTGGTGGATTTTCGGTGTCGGGGGTAATCGTGAAGGTTCCTCCACCGGATGATTCCCAGATATATTGTTCGTCGTCGTTGTGCTTGGACACGACCTGGACGCGCTCGGCAACGAGATAAGCAGAGTAAAAACCAACGCCGAACTGTCCAATCATGGAAATATCGGCACCGGCACTCATGGCTTCCACGAATCCCTATTAGCATAATTAGGAGTTAACTTTCGGCAGGGAGTGTACTACGGAAGAACGAACCTTGGTACCAGACTTGGCGATAGTACCGAGGTTGTTAACCATGTCGGCCTTGGTCATACCGATACCGGTATCACGAATACGAAGGAGCTTGTGCTCCTTGTCAGCACTGATACGAATGTAGAGCTCCTTTTCAGTGTCAAGGACCGAAGGGTCGGTCAATGACGCGTAGCGAATCTTGTCGAGAGCATCTGAGCTGTTGGAGATAATCTCGCGTAAGAAAATCTCTTTATTGGAGTAAAAGGTGTCTAGAGGGGCGCGTAAATCAAGTACACGATTGAACCGACGCGGGGCACGTACTGATGATTAAATCCAAGAGCTGGGAGATCTCTGCTTGGAATCCAAAAGATTCGGCCATGCTTCGAGCTTTGAGCTGCGAAGATACGAAGGTGAGAGGTAGATGGGGAGCAGCCCACCAGACTCCAGAGGGGGGCACTATTTATCTATTTTGAAACCGCACATAGGGACCCATATCCCTTCGAGAACTTTCGGCCAATTTAGGCCAAGGTCAAACGGGAAACTCGTGCATGAGTGCATTTCCAAAACAATATTACATCACGTGATCGCTAACGCGCGACCGCGTCCTTGACCGGGCCAGCGACCTCACCAGAGCCTCCAGTGCTTCCTCGCGCCCTTAGAATCTCTACCATCTCTGTCAGTTCTGAAACCTCACCTCGCAGCGCATCGTTGGTCTCCCGAAGGCGCTCGTTTGTCTTCGTCATCTGAGCCACATAGTCATCCCTAGCTTTGATAATCGACTGTAGTTTTTCCTCGGTCTTTTCGCCATCTCCCTGGCGCGTTATAGAAAGCTCTGCTTCCAAAAGATCTGCCCGATCGCTGCGCTCCCTCCGAAGACGTTAGTAACGTGTCACAAGTCCTCGAATCAGTAACATACTTGGCTTCCTCCCGAACCGCCTTCAGGGACCCCTCATAGCTCTGCACCAGTAACTTCATTGCTTGGTGGTCGCTCTGCAACTTATTCAAAAGTTGTGTCTGCTCGTTGAGCTTACGGGTATCCATTTCCCTGCAATAATGTAGGTCTGTGATTGAACGTCCGAAGGAAAGCGCAGCTCACCAAAGCTTCTGCATCTGGACAAGCTGTTCAATCTGCCTCTCGTAGTCCCTAAGTCTGTCGACCTTATGGGCGGTCTCCTTGATCTTCGTTTCAAGCTCGAAGATCTTTCGGTTGGAACTCCCTAGTAGTTTTCCTTGGGCCTCGAACGATGCCTGTTTGTAGAAACTTCAGGAATTTACATCAGGCAACGGGATTTAGAACGGACCTTGTGCTGAGCATCAGACGCCTGCAAGGCAGCGAGGTCAAGAGTCCAGTTTTTCTTCTGCTCACGGAAGTCCTTCCCTTTTGCCTGGAGTTCCGCGTTCCACTGGGCATACTTGTTTTTCATGTGAAATGCCTGTTCCTTGTGATCCTTGAGCTCTTTCTGTAATCGTGCAACCTCTCCCTTGTACTCCCTCAGTTTGTTGTGCTGTTATAGTCGGGATTGAGAGTGTGACACCGGGGTTAAAGGTGAAATATAACAAGACTCACCAGTCCCTGTCTTTCTCCCTCAGCACTCTTTGCGAGCTCACACTCCTTTTTTAGCTGGCTGATGTGCTCCACGTTCCTTCGAGCTAACCATAGCTCACAGTTAAGCTCGTTGTTCATGAGAATCAACTTCCTCTGCAGGGCAGAAATAGCCTCGGCGACGTGGTCTGGAATCTCCTTGTCTCGGGTTGGGGGTGATTTTGTTGACTTTCCTTCTGGGGGGAGCGAGATACTACGTTTTCCAGGAGAGCTCGGGGAACCGAAGAACAAGAGGTCTTGCCACATTGGTTGAGAGTCACCGATATCCACTTCGATGTGCATCCCAGATTTCAGGGCGACGGAAGTGGCGACCATATCCCGGAGCGAGATGCGGAATCTGCCTCGTTGAGACTCCTCCGTACGAGGTGAAAAGCCGGTGGGAGATTTGGATAAAGAACTGGTGGCTGGGCGTGGCGTCTCTCCTGACGCATCTTCAGGTTCCCCTTGCTGTGACCCAATTCTTACGTTCCGGGTGTTCAACATCGTGCATTCCCCCACGATCCGAGACAACTTGTAACCAAGCCAGAACGGCTTGGCTAGCTCTGCGCCATGGTCACCGACAGTTAAGAAGGTTGGATGTAGAACATGGTTCGCGAAAAGTGCCTGGAGAGAGAATATTCAAGCACTGAAGCCCGAACGATGGGCTCGATTACTCGCCTCCATCCTGACACGTATAGCAGCTTCTTTTAGAACTGCCGCCCAACCTAATGTGTAGGGGCACTCAAATCCACTTTGCTCAACGTACTCAACTGGATCGCGGGCGAATTTTATGAGGTTCCACGGGAAAAGATAATAAAGCTGAGAGAAGTATCGGTCCGTTTCTGGCGCAAAGGCGACCAGGTTGAATGTGAAGGCAAGGGGTTGCCAATGCAAGTCCGGGTTCACGTCGGGCAGGGCAAGTGTCTCGTCCTCAATGATGTCCTGAGGTGCGCCTGTGTGCCAGGAGGAAACCCTCGCCAGGATGGAGATGAATTGTGGGAGTCGGGATATGAGCGTGTTCGGTGCGTGGACAGCGAGTAAAGGTAACAGCTTGCTAACAAGCGTGAGACCAACCGCGCAAGCAGTGGAAGACCGGTCGAGCTCCAGTGACAAGACTAAGCTGTCTAGGAGGGGGTGGTTCGCGAGCACTTTAGAGTGCGGCGGGAAGTCGGGGTGGGAGGAATAGTTATTCAAGAAAATTAGGAGTTGTAGTCGGGCGGATGTGGAAGAGAAACATCGGAAAACTTCTGACATTAAGTCCTTTCCGGACAGGCTTGAAAACTATGATGGAGGGTATACAATCTGGCATGTACCCACCTTGGGGCATTTCATGCCGAACGTGATCAATATATCCTCTAAATTCGATTTCCAGCATTCCCTTTTGTCCCTGGAGACCTTATCAAGCTCCGCCCACTCCAGGGCGTCTTCGCCCAAGGATTCGCTGTGAGCGTCCAACAGGTAGAGATCGAGGAGTCTCCGTCGGAAATCCTTGGTCTTGTTTGTGTTCTCCTCGTCGAATGTGACCAGCCCGATAAGAACCAATTCCTTAGCAAACCCAACTGTCGATGTCGACAATTTCGGTTCTCGTAAGGCTGGCCGTAGGACCAAGTCAAACCAGGTAGAAACAATCGACGCGACGGGGGTAACGATCCGGAGGTGGTGCAGTACCGTCAGGAAGACTTCGACCTGATGGAATACGGCATGGTCGAGAACCTGGTGGTACAGGTCTTCGAGCGATATCAGGAGGCTCTTAGCCTGGGGGGAAGATGATGTTGTCCATTCGGATGCGGCATTGTCTATGGTGTCGACGAGATGTTGCAACGAGGGAGCGTCCGATGATTCTTCAAGAATCTGTCTCACTTGTCGAGCAATATCTGTTGCGGAGGACATAAGGTCATGAGGTGGTCGTGTTAGTTGTCGTGGAAGGTATCTGAGTCGACAACGCAGCCGATCGCCTCACCCTTCCGCGTATTCCAGATAACGGACAGATTCGCGCTCGTTCCTTACAAAGACCAACTCAGCTCCATTTCCCTTTCAAAGGCTACAGGACACAGTAAGCTACTTCTTTCGAACGTCCGACTAGGTTTCAGCCGGGTTCAGCGCGCTTTATTGGATGGATTGACCAATGCTTAAGCGGATGGGCTTAGATGTCGGCGACCATCGAGGAGGTTCACGACCATGACCACCACGACCACGACCACGACCATGACCACGATCATTCCGATAAGGAAGAGGATCCCACCTCCCAGGCTGCTTTGGACAAGATTCAGTCCCGTGCCGAGAGGAAGGCCCGAAAGGCTCTCCTCACCTTGGGTTTGAAGCGGGTTCCTGGAATCACCAGGGTCACCCTCCGCCGACCAAAGAATGTGTGTGCATCATAAACCGCGTTCCACTCGGAGGGCTCAAATATCCGGCAGATCCTCTTTGTAATCGCCACCCCAGAGGTTTTCAAATCCGCGAATAGTGACTGCTACATTGTCTTTGGTGAAGCTAAGGCCCGTGTTACTCCGTCGACCCTTTGCTATATAACTCAACCCAGAACCAGATCGAGGATATGAACTCCTCAGCTCAACTATCCGCTGCTCAACACCTCGCATCCTCTGGCGGGGGGGTCTCTACCTTGACTGACAAGCGTGCCGGGGATGACAATGAAGACGACGAGGATATTCCGGAGCTCGAAGCCGCTGCTGAAGATGAGGGGCCGGTTGACGAGACTGGCGTTGACGTGAAAGACATCGATCTGGTGATGCAACAGGTGGGCTGCTCAAGGGCGAAGGCTGTTAGGGTTTTAAAAGATAGCGGTGGTGACCTGATCAATGCGAGTACGTGCCCAGTGTTGCTCTGGTGAATGGTTGCTGACCGTGGTGTCTAGTCATGGCCGCCAGCGAGTAAAGGCTCTGTATCGTTATGTATATTACCCAAAATACTGTTCACCCCCGCCACCGACGGATTTCGATGTAATAGTTTGACCTCTCCCATCCGCACTGCATGATCTCTATTCCTAGACGAGCGGGATACTCCGACTCGTTCCCAATTGCCAGGCCCAGTTCCCATGCGGCGGCCATCGTTAGCTCGTAAAGTTCGCCTTTTGAGAACATGTGGTAATATCTATTGAACACTTTGTTGGGTTCCTCAGTGATTTCGTCTTTCTCAGTCACCTTGACGGCGTCCGGATCTGTCCGCGCCGCCGTCTGCATTTGCCGCTTCGTTTTTTGCGTTGACAGAACCCAAGGCACAAAGACATCTTGGCCAACGTTTTCTCGAGGCAAACCTTGACCGGGAATGACCCGTTTTGAGAGCCCGTCTTGCTCAATTGCCCACACGTATATGAGTGCTCGTCCACGAGCCGGGGAAACGGCTTGAATTAGTGTCTGTGGGCGTTTTCAACAGGATGTAGGATCTGAGAACTTAAAGAGTACCTGTATTGCTCTCTTACGCCGCTCGACGGTAGCCAAGTGGTGTATTGTGGCGATGGAGATCGCATAGTCCTATTTCAAATCAGTAGAGGTCAACCTCGAGAGTGCCGCAGACCTCACAAAAACTCCAGCTCTCCAGCACTCGTTGAGTACATCTGCCTGCACGACCTCGTTGATTGTGGTCGAAAATAAATCAGAGTCAATACCGGACTGAGATCCGGCATGTCTCGCAATTTTCAGAAGATTTCGACTTCTGTCTAGTCCAATCATCGGCGACGAAGGGCCCGGCAGCGGCAGATATTTTCCGTTTCCCGTTCCGGAGTCCAATCCAATGTGCCCCGGAGGTATGGAGCTCAAAAATTTAGCTATGATGGGCCAGGGCTTTTGTTGGGTAAGCTTGTCGTTGTCTCGTGAGGGAACGCAGATACCTTGTATCTCGTGGACGAGAAATGCGAAGCTATTTGTTCATAAACCGCATGAACATGTTCGTCCTCGTGCGTTTGGGGGCTTGTTTCAGGCGAGATCACAACGGCGGTAACTTTGTTTGAGGACATGACGGAGGGAAGTAAAAAGGCGGATCACGATTTCGATCTAATCTACAACCGAAGACGGAACGCTAGATGAATCCCATCTCTTCATCTAATATCCGCGCGAATTTACTGCCGTCGAAAGGCGGGAATGGGACCACTTTCATGGTAGCTATGCTTTCGAGCGCTTGAGGCAATGAGCTGCAGAAAATTAGGCGGATTCCTACTGGGGATCTAGTCAAACCCACCTCACGGTGGACGAGACGAGGTGTCCCTGGGTAGAAAGGGCATCCGCGAGCTCTCTCTGATGATTGTCCAGCAAAGTCTCGTTCGCCACGACGATCAACCGTTTGTTCAACCTCAACACTTCCAGAATGGTCCCAGAACCTTCGCAGCGCGCGGTCAGCACCTTCGATTGCACCCAGCTGGTCACGAACCTGCGTGGCTTATGACAAGGTCTGCAGCCAGATATTCTTCGCTCAGGCTGGGCTTAAATTGCCAGGCGATAATCTCCACGCCGTGGGAAGTTTCACCCTGGAACGGCAGACGCAACTTGGACTTTCCATACTGAACGACGAGACGGGTGTAACCATTCGCGGAAAGGCGAGTGAGGAAATCTTCCGAGGCAACAGTGTCTATGAGGTCGTCAAATTTCGTTGACCCGACCGTGACAAAGGCTTGCATCGGGCGGAGGATAATCGAGCGGTCAAAGGACCCAAGTGGGTCGAACAGATGCGGCCAGGGTTTTCTGAGAGCCTCTGAGAGGTGATATCGTCGGTATATCTGTGCGTTTGAACCCCGAGGCCTCAAGCCAATAATTCGAAGTGAACGCCGATTCCAACTCCGGTGGAACACCCGATCGAGTCAGCGCACAGATAAGATGACCAACCGACGCGGGAAGATTTACTGCACTCGCCAGGACTTTCTCCCCCGAAAAAGAAGCCGCACCACATTTGAAGTGTAAAAGACATGGGGTACACGCTTTGTGTTATAGGTACGCATGTATATTCGGCTCGTCTTTGACCGTTGACTCATAGCAGGGTTCCTGCAGGATGCGGAACTATGGGGGTTGCCATCCTTTCTGGTGTCTTGTCCAGCTTGGACACAAATTCATCCGGCCCGATTCCAAAGTGGGAATCCCATACCTCTGGTACCGTAACCCCCGTTGCGTTTGTCGAGGAAGACCCTGCGCTTCCATCTAGGTTCTTGGCTTGTGTCAGCCGCGAGGTGAGCGCGAGGCAGCTGAAGCCCGCATTCACCGAAGTCAGCCCTCTCGGAGCGGCTGTCGAGATTTGCGTGGCGAATAATGTCCAGGCCGTAAAGCAAGCAGATGTCGTTCTTCTCTGGTCAGCTTCACCTGGACACTTTCCCAAATTCACACGAGTTGATGTTATACCCTCAGCTGTAAACCACAACTTGCTAACGCTATCTTGAGCGAACCTGGAATGCAAGAAGCTCTGGAAAAGAAGCTCCTCATCAGCATCTTGGCAGGCGTCACCATCAACCAGCTCTCTGGAATGGTAGGACCGACCACCAAGGTCGTCAGAGCCATGCCCAATACCCCATGCAGAGTCGGTTCTCAACTTCATCTCGTCATGTCAACGGCCTAACCAGGAAACCCGAAGATTCGAGAAGGGATGACTATCGTGTCCACACTAGACGAGAACCAACCTCTGGATCGGTCTATTATCCTAAACATCTTCTCCTCAATCGGTCGTTGCAGGTTCCTCGACGAGAAACACTTCGACGCGTGTACTGCTTTGGGAGGTTCCGGTCCTGCATTTGCTGCAATATTCCTTGAGGCTATGGCAGATGGTGGTGTGATGATGGGCCTTCCACGAGCGGAAGCCCTGGAGCTCGCTGCCCAAAGTTAGGAATTCTTGATTCTCCGATTGTTTTATGGGTTGACTGTCTCTCCCTAGCCATACAAGGTACGGCGAGGATGGCCCTTCAGCCGGGAGCACACCCGGCTCGTATCAAGGATGCAGTCACTAGTGAGCATCCGTTGTCTGTTCAATATTAACTGCAATTGACCAAAGGATCATAGCACCAGGAGGTTGCACAATTGCAGGTTTGCTAGTGTTGGAAGACGGCAGGGTAAGGTCTACCATTGCCCGTGCGATACAAATTGCAACAGAGCGAGCGAGCGAGCTTGGTCAACCTCCAAAACATTGAGAATTCCAGTCAAATTGAAAGAAAACATATATTTTTTCACGTCCGAGTGTCTATGTACATATGTATGACTGTCACAACACGAAACTGCAAAAAGAAAGGACGGCACCGTAGGTTGTTGTTGCAGCCAAAAGATCTGATCTAGCTCCCATAAAATGAGAATGATGCGTAGGCAAAGATGCAGAGCAACATCCAGAGTGTCGAGGAGCAGGAATCGCTCGGAAGCGGGGAGAAGCGGGACCAGCCGTGCGCACAAGCGTGTATATTCTCTTCAGCCAGTAGGGCGGGTATAAAAATTGTCAAATAGGTGATAGATATGGGACTCAGCTTAAGGCTCCATCTTCCGATCAAAGGAATGTTTCCGAACTGTGAAACTTGCGCTCCATAAAAAACCCTATTGGGTGGGGAACAAGACAAAAGGTAAGGACTCGTCGACCTAGGTCAACTTCATCTAGCTCTTTTGAATGGCCCTCACGTCCTTGAGCATGCAGACGAGATGGTAAAGTGACAAGAGCATCCCGGTGGGTTCACGCATTTTGTTAATCATTTAAGTGTTCCGAAAAGTAGCTGGTAATACAACAAGCCTGTCGGCACAAGACGAGTCAGATTGGTACTGGGAAAAAACTGTGCGCGTCACTTACTCGATATAAGCCTGGAAACGCCCTCATCGGTCTACAGTGGTCTGTTAGGATGGAAAAGAAAACAGGATGGGATAAAATCTTACAAAACTCGTGAGTCTCGTCTGATCTTTTGACCGTTTGCTGTTGAGGAGCGTTAGCCGACAAAAAATTCCTTCCGCGTGAGGGGAAACCAAACAAGGACAAACATACCTTCCACGCATCCTCAAAATCGATCGGTAGAATGACATACCGATTTTTACGGACAGCTATGGGAGTGCTGAGTGACTTATTCAAAGAAATTGAGACATGGAACGCACCTTGAAGCCCCGCAGCCTGAACCACGGAGGCGATTTCTGCTGAGGATAACCGGTCTGGTCGCGAGACGTCTGTCGCACGACATTTAATCAGTCCAAAGCATTTGAAGAGTGCGGGTTCGGCTCACAGTCTTCAAGGTCGACATCGGGCCCAAGGTTCATTTTCGCCGTGCATGTTTGGAAGATCAAACGACGTTCTCGCCTTGATGGGAGCGGGAATTCGATCTTCCTGTCTAACCGACCCGGCCGCAACAGGGCCGGATCGAGGGTATCAGCACGATTGGTGGCCATGATGACCTACGAACCACAGAGTCAGAATAGGGGTACGACCGTGTGCAAAAGGCGGAAATCACCTTGACATTACTTCCTTGGTCGAAACCGTCCATCTGGTTCAGCAACTCGAGCAAGATGCGTTGTACCTCACGATCTGCACCTGTTTGGGCATCGAAACGTTTTGTCGCGATAGCATCTATTTCGTCAATGAAGATAATCGCCGGTGCGTTCTCCCGCGCTAGTCGGAAGACGTCTCGAACCATCCGGGGACCCTCTCCAAGGTACTTTTGCACGAACTCGCTCCCTACGACACGGATGAAGGAGGCAGTTGTGTGGTGCGCGACAGCTTTTACGAGCATCGTCTTCCCGGTACCTAAAAGCTGTTAGAATGTGTGTTCAGGGCAGGGGGCGCGGACTTGCCTGGTGGACCATAGAGCAATACTCCACGGGGAGGGTCAATTCCGATCTTCTTGTACAGTTCAAAGTGCGTCAACGGCAGTTCTACAGCCTCCCGAATCTCCTGCTTTTGTGTGTCCATACCACCCACGTCAGAGTACATGACGTCTGGCTTCTCCTTATCCCCAAGCATAGCGATAGACGAATCGGCCTCCGGTGGTAAGATATCTACGAGGGCGTTTGAGTGCCGGTGAAGAGCAACAGACGAGGAGGGTTTGAGAAGTTCCCGGTCCAGCGTCGAGAGAATTCGAATGACATAGTTAGAACCGGTGGTAGATCCAACGATGCCTGTGTGTTGGTCGATGGGTTCCAAGAATTGACCGATTACAAGTGGCACCGATTGGATTCGCTTGACTTCCTCTTGGGCTCGAATCAACTCCCGCTTGAGATTGGCCTGTTCGTCCTTGACATAGCTCTCCTGAATTTCGAGCATCTCCAGATGACGAGCAAGTTTCTTGTATTTGAGGTAAAGATCATCTTCCGGGAGTTCGTGGTATAATGTGGTCTTTTCCGTTACGACTGACTCAAACGTGGGCTCCTAAAACCAAGTTTCAATATACATTCACCAGGGAAAAACTCGGTCATTACCTCCTTCTGAATCTCGATACCGATCTCGTCCATGGCGTGTAAGTGGCCTTCAGCGGAAAGAATGAAGAGTGCAAGTTAACTGTTGAGGCTGACGCGTCGCGGTCCTCACTTCCGGATTTGGGATCATCCAATCGTGGGCGTTCAATGCCGCCTCACGGTTTTTTTGTTCCTCGACATCCCTCCGTGTTGCCAATCGTTTTTGACGGTCTCAAGGATCTCGGAACTCTTGCAAAGAAATCGGCGGGTTCCATTGCGTGCCACCCCCATCCATCTGTTTCGTCGACTTATGCTTCATCGTTCGTTAGCCGCCCGATTTTATGAACTTGTAAGTACCTTGCTCGTACTGACCTTGTCCGTTCGCGGGTTAGCTTCAGAGGTGACCAAGTGACATTGTGTTGCAGCTAGCATCGACCTCGGTCTTGCACTTGACCCCGCCACTTCAACGCGGACATCTCTTTGGTTCACCAGCGAATTTCTCCTTGTCAGTATCGCGCCCTTTGTATCTGGTAGGAACCCTCGACGACCTCCAAGGAATTTTTTCTCCCTCTTAGTCAACAGCATCTAGTAGCCGGCGCGAGTGGTCCCACGGGCGGCATCAAATAACTGTGCTTTCATGATCTTCCAATGATTTTATCACACTGTGGGTCTGTCGGGGGTCTTAATCTTAACGTGAGTTCTACGGCCTAAGGGATCACGGGCTTTCCAAATAAAACACGCATCGCCGGCATGACCATGCGTTCTCTCCTGCTCTTTCCCCTCGGCCGCCATAAACACTGGCAACCGCACAATGATATGCGGATATCGTTGATATGTCCATTTGGAACTACGAGTACATCTGCCGGTAAATTTCCGCGCTTTCTCACCTCACATACGACGACGATCCTGACGCCCCTGATCAGAATGGAAGAGGTGAAACGACACATGGGTTTGAAGGAGGCATGCCTAAACATGTTCCATGCTTTCATGTGCTCAAGTGTGATTTTGGCACGATAAGCATTGTGGCGAATGAGCCCGTTCTTTTTGGCCGAGGACTCCTTCACCCCTCACGCAAGTGCATCATTGTGATCCCTCTTCACGCGGGAAAGTCTTGTTTTTTCACAAATACTCCGACAGACAGGGTCCGGGTATCCAGTGAGCTCGGCGGGTCTTCTAAGATGGGTACAGCTTCCATAGTTAGATCCAGTCTCAGGGACAGTTACTCACTGGATCTAGACATTTAGCTTTTGCCGAACGACGGCAATTACCCTCTATGTTTTTTTTTACCATTTACCCTTTTCATTACCTAAAAAGAGAGTAGGACCTACAGACGTAATTTCTAGAGCGAGTCTACGTACTTGCGAAGCGGCTCGAAAAAAAGAATTTCTCGCAGATCTGCCTTTGAAGTTCAACAACGGTCACGCGGCGGTAACTGGTCATTTAGTCACCACGTGACCGTGACGCGCTCATATTCGGGATCCGAATCGCGACCTGGGGACTGCCGTTCGTCACCTCACAACGTTCATCTTGGATATCTGACCTCATTCTTGGAATACTGTCCTTAACGAATGCTATGCCACGTAAGAAGGCTTCTAGGGATCCCCAGTCGTCAGCGGTACACCAGCCCACGCTAGCGGGGTTCATCAACTCCAAATCCGCCTCCATGGTGAACCCAAGTGCGAAACCGAAACCGCAACCCAAGACTACTACCACACCGAAGACCTCCAATGCTGTCAGGTCTACTACATCTATAGCAACCCCCACCAAGCCGAAGATCGGACCACCCGCGTCAAAGCGGAGATCTTCAAAGCGGAGATCGGTTAACAAACGTGAACAGACAAAGTCTCCCAAGAAGAAAGCTTTAGCCCGTCAAAGGGATGTTCCAGGCGAGAGCGACGGCGATAGCGATCCCGGCGCTCTCCGAGCTATCCGATTCGAATCTCAAGAAGAGGGAACACACACCGGAGGGTCCACCATAGAACTCACCTCATCCAGCGAAGATGAAGAAGACGATGTCATATCCCCTTCTCGTCCCAAACGTAAAGCAACCCAGAAGTTGCGCGCATCCAGCGGTTCGGACTCGGACATCGAAATGATCGGTGGATCGTCTGGTGCGCCACGGAATGCGAAGCGGAGGTTGAAGAGGTTGAAGAGTTCCGACGAAGAGGATCCAACAGAGACCGAAGAGGAAGGGGAACCAAGTCCAAAGAAACGTCGGCTCGTGAGGGGTTTGAAACCTTCAAGGAGCGAAGACGAACTTGATCTCTTGGATGAGGTTGATGAGCACCGTGAGTGTCAACCACGGAACAGACGTTTACGACAATTTTATGGGAACTGTGTTGACAATATTTCAGGCGTCATTGACTCTCGTCTGCGAACACGAGACAAGAAGACTGCCTTCCAGCGAAGTCTCGAAACACTCAAGCGTACGTTTCCCACACATGGCGGCGCTCTATTATCTCAAGTACGGTACAGGCCAGAGGAGTGGGTTGTCTATAGATTCTCCTAAATCATCTGAGGAAGAGGATGAAGAGGACCCTATACAGGAGCCGTCGCGCGCCAAGTGGGATTTTTTCAGACCGTTTGGGGGCGCCAGACCTTCAAAAGACGTCAAGTCTGACGAAGAGGTTGAGGAAGAGGATGACAACGAAGGCAATAATGAAGAGGAGGATGGTGAAGAAGGCGAGGACAGCTGGATTGTGGAGGACGACGATCCAGAGGGTGTTCCGGAGCTCCCCGTGGCTTTCAACATGTCCTCACATCAGGACCTCTCTCACCATTTCAAGATCGTCTGTCAGCTGTTCGTCCACCTGGTGGTTCGGACTCCCTCACAACGAGCATCATTTATTCAGGATATCAAGGCCGGTGAGCATTTGAATATATCCCCGAAAGCCCTGTTTCACGATGTCTATTGCCCCATGGGGTTTCGTTTGTTGCAGGCGAAGATGATTACTTCTATGCGGCCTTGTCGACGGTCCGACGGAAGCTAATGGGGATGCGGGATTCATTAATCACCTCATCCACTTGGCAAACGAAATACAAGGGAGTTCTGGAGAAATACCCTGTGCTTAGCCTGATGGGGATGGATTTTGCGGTCCCAGGGTGTGATGCCTGCAATCTCGGGGCAAGGATGTCAAAAGTGATTGGCCGGGTGAGTGGACAGCCGTATGACCGTTCTACGTTTGAGGTACGGAACGCGGAGGCCACTCGGTGTACATGTAACTGACGCGATTGATCGCAGCCCATTGAAGAATCTGACCCTGGGGAGCACTCGGATTCGGAACAGAGCGGAGGCGAGAGCGAAGATGAGAGGCCCAAGAAACAGATGCACCTGGGGCGGTTCTGCGCCAAGCGGACTCAATCATTTCACGAGTTCACGCATTGGGAGGTAAGGCTGAATGGCGTGGAGCTTTATTCATCTATCTGATGAGATGGTAGTGGAAACTGTTCGACCTGTTGTCGACAGAGGTACGAGAACTGCGATCTACGGGAAATAAGGGATTCGTCAAGGTTGCATACGCTAAAGGAATACGACCACCGGAGGATATTGACGATGCGGACGGGATAACAGATTGGCTAGACCAACGGGGGATCATCACAATGGCGTGGACGGAAATGAAGCAGATGATGGAGAGAGCGAGGAAATTGGAGTCGATTGGAAAAAAAGAGGATTAGAATTCGCGGTTCCCTCCGAGTTCGTTGTCGGGGAATTGTTCTCTCGCTCGCTTTATTTCTTCTTGCATGAAAAGAAGCTCCTCCATCCTAGCCAGTTTCTTGGCATCAGCGGGTCTCGCGAGAACCCGACGGATGTCGTCGACCGAGAGACGAGACTTCCGCGAAGGTCCTAAAGCGGTCGAACACTGCGGTGCCAAGGATTAGACTCGTTGATGGAGAAGAGCTTGGGTGACCGAAGAACGACCAACTCACCACGTCCACGATGTATTCGATCAATATTTCTTCCATTACATTCACCGCATCGTTCGCAGGGTTACGGTCGTCTCCAAACCCATACATCAGGTTTCGGACTAGAACAAAAGAGTTGTTTATCTGTGTCATCTTATGTGAAAACATACGCACGTTCTTTCGTGAACAGGCCTTTCAAGTTCGCTTGTCGCTTAGATCCTGTGGCGAGGCTGCCCGTCCTCGTGTTTCCGCTCCCGCTGGCGGCGTTGATCGTGTCTGCGTAGCTCGAAGGCGTGTGGGTGGTCGCAAAGCTGGCGCCCCGATTGGCAGTGCTCGTAGTGGCAGTGTTGGTCGCCGGAGTTCGGGGAATGGTCGTCGTGGTCGTCGTCCGATGCTGGGGTGGCACATAGGAGTAATAGGGCCATGTTGTGCCGTATCCGGTTACGGCAGTTGGTGGGTAAGAGTAGGACGCGTACGATCCCGGCGGTTGGGTGTACGTAGCTGGAGTGTATCCGTAAGGATAGGTGCCCGGTTGACCAGGGTTGTAATACGACATTGCGCGCGACTGACAACCTCGGGCGTCTAGATCACGCGATCATCGTAGCTTCGGCAGGTCCGATGAGGTCGGCATACATCGACGATCTGGGTAAAAAAAATCTTGGAAAAATTGTCGAAAAAAAGTGGCGGTCTTAGGTAGTCGTGTGACCAGCATGCACCCTATCGGCCTTATCTCTATAGTTTTCACATTTCTCGCAGGAGAGCCCGGGCTCGAGGATTAATGGGATCCCTCTACGCGCCGGTGTACATATAGCGTTCTATGCGTATGTATGGGTATCAAGGAGTCCAACAATCAATGACGTGAAACCTGTCAGGTTTGCCATATACACCACCTCACCAAACATAGAGCCCCTGAGATCCCCAGCAATCAGGGAACGATTCCGGAGGAGCAGGCGTTCCGGCTCACCTAATCCCGCAGGCCAAACAGCACCATGCGCCGTTCACCGTACCCGGGATCAAACACACTAGGCTCTTTCATTCGACGGCTATTCCTATCTGGGTATCATCTTTCTCATCGGACGGAAGATCCTGTCCGGCCTTCTTTGACTGCACGATCAACTTATAGGCCAGTGTGGTTTTTGGATGATCACCGCAGGTTGTTGGGGACATGAAGCCACCTCGTTTTTGATACAAGACGGCGGGTTGGATTAGTCGAGTAACGTCAGAGCTCCCCCATCGGCTTTGCTATATCCGAAATGAAAGAACGAGGGTGCTTTCACCGGGTTGTGCAGCCATCTGTCGAGTCAGTGATTCGTCGAGAATTTGTACGTCGCTCTTGTCGCAGGTAGAAATTAATCTCGTCACCCAACAACGGGAAACCCGCAAGTCCAAATGGAGCTCACCAGATTATTGCAATTTACGACTTGGAGATTTTCGAGGTACGATTAGCAAACCTCCTAACGGCCCTCCGTCTCCTCGTCCCGGCTGAGCCTATCTATAGTCTGCCCTGGGATCGGGTCGCTTAGTTAGTTGGTGCTTGGGGGTTCTTTCGCAGAGGAACGGTCTCTGATGCAGAACGTGCATGCTTCGCTCGATTGGCGAGGAGGGGGCCATGTTGCTCACGGGAACGGACGGATGTATCATTGATGGAAAAATCTGTATCGTGGGTGAGACACACGCAATAGGCACCAAACCGGAGAGAGGTAGCGGATAACGATAAAAGGGTTTGACGACCGCCACCGAGGAGAGATTAGTTGGGCGTTAGCGCAGTGAGGAATTCGATCGAATGACGCTCTTTGCCCTCCAAAAATAACCTCTATACTTTTTACGTGTACGGTTTATGAAAAGTTTGTCGCTGAAGACCCTGAGCTGGAGGCGCGAATGTGTGGAAGCGACGAAAGGAGGTATCGGTGTTTTTTGTTTTTGTGAGCAAGCGGATCCGGAGTAGACAAGGCTTCGAGCTAATTTGATGCGGGTCGACTGTTTTTGGAATGACGTACCGAAGATGAAAAGGCAACGGAATGAAGAAGGGACAAGAAATGCTGGGCGACGAGAGAGAAGGACCGAGCGTTCGTTGGCAACACACCGCAGTCGGTCTTCGCTGCCGCCAAGAAGAAGCAGGACGAGCGAGAGATAGGGCAAGAATGCGGACAAGCCAAAGTTTGGGAGAGTGTAGGATTGGGATGGAATGCTCGGGCCGAGCCAGGGCGGCTGAATTTTACAGCAGAATATTTAATCATCCTTTTCCCACCTGCACATCTCCCTCCCCCTCCCTCCCCTCAATGTTATCGACGCCCAGCTTCCCCCAACTTCCAAAGACCATGTCCCCCACGGCTTTCGACGATTCCCCCACACTCCCCCTTCCGTCGTCCAGACTACAAATACCACCCCACTCTGAATTACCTTCTCCACAGGTGCTTATTCATTTCTATTTCGCATAATATTTCTCCATGAACTGACGCTCTCCCCACGGTCTCCTCCCGTCATAACCACACACCCGCGTCTCACTTCCACAGCCTCCGCCGCCGAAGAAATCTGCGTCACGCTTCTTTAAAAGGGGGGCAAGGTCCACGTCCACTTCCCCACCAAAGACCCCACCCACAGCCTCTCCCCCCGCGGAATACCCTCAGTCACCTATGACGCCGTCACCTCACGCAGTCAAGGTCCATAGGCACCACCTGACTGATCTCAAACGCTTCCTCAACCACCCCTTACAACACCACCCCCCAGATAGCGACAACCCCAACCCCAACCCAGCCTCCCCCGCCATTCAAGTTTCTTCCTCATTTCCCCTTCCAGACACAATTCCAGCCCTGGAGGCATCGCCTGTAGAACCTACAGCCGCTGAATATCTATCCGTACCGGGTGTTGACCACCCTCCAGGAAGTTCGCCCTCCACTTCCTCCCATAAACCCAAGAGTGGCGATGCACATTCACTAGCCGAGTCACGTAAGGATGGCCGATTGACCGGTTTCTTGCGTCGCGACCGTGATAAGGATGCAAAGGCAAAGTCTCATGACGTATCCCGGGAGCGATCCCCCTCTCGTTCCTCCTCTCCCTCCAACTCCAGCAAAGTTTCACTTCGGAGCGACCCCATAGAAGGTAGTCCCCCGTCACCTGTTCAGGAATTCAAGCCGGGGCGGCAAAGCGTCGACTCTCGTACCTCCTATGCCTCCGCTGTCTCCACGAATAGCAAAGCTTCCACCCAGGTTTCTCACCCGTGTAACTCACTCTCCGAGGCTACACAAGCTCATCTCTCCAAGAAGTATGGCAAATGGGGTCGAGTCCTCGGTTCGGGCGCGGGTGGCACTGTCCGGCTGATAAAGGGAAAGCATGGTGGTAATACTTTTGCTGTCAAGGAGTTCAGGCCCAAGCGGACCGGTGAGAGCGAAAAGGAATACCAGAAGAAGGTCACTGCAGAATTCTGCGTTGGTTCCACCCTCAGACATCCTAATATCATCGAGACCGTCGACATCGTCTCCGACCGGGGTCATTATTACGAGGTACTTTCAATTCTCACATCTCCAGCGTCTTTTGACCAGCGACGTAGGTGATGGAGTATGCGCCTTTTGATCTCTTTAGTGTCGTCATGTCGCAGAAGATGTGCCGCCCCGAGATTTACTGTGTCTTCCGTCAGATTTGCGAAGGCGTTGACTACCTTCATTCTATCGGTCTTGCCCATCGTGATCTCAAACTTGATAACTGTGTCATGACAACCAGCAACGTTGTCAAGCTTATTGACTTTGGCACCGCTACCGTCTTCCACTACCCCGGGAAGAAGCTTACCAAAGCCAGTGGCATCGTCGGCTCGGACCCTTACCTAGCACCGGAGGTACTGACCGATGAGACCTATGATCCGAGGAAGACCGACGTGTGGAGCGTGGCAATCATCTTCATGTGCATGATCTTGCGTCGGTTTCCCTGGACTATCCCTGACCCCAAGACGGACCCCAGTTTCAAGGCGTTTGTTGCCGCCCATCCGGATCTTGCGGCCAAACCACGGGCACGATCCCCATCTCCCAAAAAGACGCCTGCACCAGCCGTGGGAACTCTCGAGGTTCCTGAGCTGATGAACAGAACTAGGCAGGTCTCAGTGGGTACCGTCGACTCCTTAGCGACCAAGAAGAGCGATGGGAGTGTTGAAGGCGAGTCCTCACACGGTACGGATAGGGTCAGCGTCCAGACCGGCGCATCGAGCTCGCTCTCTCGCACTTCCTCCAACGATGATATTGATCGCGCTTCGAACATCACTGGCTACACCACCCCGCCGAACGTCTCAGGTGACTCTGCTTTGACCAAGGAGACCCGTGAGGACGAGTTTCTCAGGAACTTGTCACAAACAAACGGTTTGGCAAACTCCACCGTAACCTTGCCGACTTTCGCAAACGCCCACCCCGATGCTGCCGCCGAAAGCTGGCACGCGACCAACGGGTTGTCGCTGCAGTTACGACAGTCAGGCAGTCCTGAAGATCTGGATCCTTCGGTCCAACGATTTGCCCGCCCTGGAACTTCCACGGAATCCCTTCCCACTACCGCGTTTTTCGGACCGTCTCAGCATGATGTCCCCGACCGACCACCAGCGATTTCGGTGTCATCTGCCCCGATGCTCTCCGTCGAAGACAACGAACCCACACCTACCGCGCCCATCAAGTTATCCGTACCCATAATCACACCTCGCACCAGATCAGCGACATTCGCTGGTCCATTGACTCCACCTCTCGATACCGACAAGACCCCGGTGCCCGCGGTCGACTCCCCTGCGCTCGACCTTCCAGAGCAAAAGAAGTCCACTATGAGACGGAGGCGAGCAGATAGTAGTGCCTCAGTTGCAACTTTCCACCACAGCGGTGGCGCAGATTCTGTCTTCCGATTACTGCCAAGAGAAACGAGGAGCGCCTTGAGGAGGATGATGCATCTCGACCCTGCTCAGCGCTGCACCCTGACAGACTTACTCAAGGGTCGTGGCAAACAACCAGATCTCTTGTGCGGATGCAAGAACCACGCGAGCGGTATCAAGGGGGTTGACAATCATCTGTTCGAGTGCGAAGACCACAAATTCGGGGTAGAGGACGATGGCGATGAGTGGTTGAAGGCCGTCAATTGCTGTTCCATCCCAGGAACAGATTCGGACCACGTACACATCAAGATTGTCGTTGACGAGAAGCAGCACAAGAAGCGATTCTTCTAGCAGAGGGCTGTAGTCGAGCCGCCTTGTCGCTGGCGTTGAGAAGTTGAACCGATTGGATTGTATTAACCCCCCCCCCCACTGGCATATTACGCACCTTTATAAACTCATTCCACGTTCCTTTATTGATCCTCTGCGTTTCGTTGTCCGCCCTTACACAGCTTCTCGCTCCACTCATTCTTCAAAGTACATAGATTGGCTGAAAATTCTAGAGCACAGAGGTCACACGCCGACCAGGTGTTCCCATCTCCTATTCTTGTCCCTTTCTTGCGCTTGCCGTCCGCATCCTTGTGCTCTGTCACTGTCAGCCACTTAGGACGATCTGGGTGTGGACGGGTCGAGCTTTCATCCGTTTCTATGTTTCTCTCTCTGTTCTGTGGATATATGCGATTACCTGTACGGAATAGATGTAGGATCAGCTCGGAATTTGCACTCCTGCGAGGCATTTAGACCTTTTACTATTATCCCTGTAACCGTTGCCTAATACACCCTTGTCCTGAAAAGCAGATTCCAGACACCCATCGAGTTCACATCGCGCGTGAACTCTGGGCGAAGGGCTGGTCTACGATCCTCCTGTCTCAGGTCGACGTACCACTGGTTGGTTCCCCATAACCGGATCTGGGCGACGCCCCCACCGTTCGGACTTGTCCTCCACGCATCAGCACAACCCTGCCTGGCTGACGGCGGGGTTACCTGTTGAGACACGCGACCGACTGAATGACCCTGACCCACTAGCGGCGTCCAGGACAACCCGCATGGATCGTGGGATGAGTCCCCCGAGCCCGAGGACCGGTTGGGTCAGCGCTTCTCTCGCTACAAGTCGTGCGTTCTAAGCCCTCAGTTGGCTTCCAACCTAGCGCGGTAGCCCCTCGTCAGGTGGTTCCCCGATCCAGAGGTTCCATCATATTTTGTGTCCGTAACTTTCTGCGCCATTCCTCTCTAGATGCTCTGATATGCCTCGTACGAGCCTAGATTCATTCCGGTTACGGTGTTTTGTGCGGGCGTCCTTTTGCTGTTCCCTCGAGCGAAGCAGAGGGGCTGCGCAGGAGGCCCGGTTCAACTCACACCCGCACGCCGCTCAACGTGCCAAGCGGAGCCTTGGGTCGAGAAACCCTCCGCGGCGATTCTTGCCCTCTGCGATACGAAGAGGCATAGCCTCGGTTTGTCTGATTTTTTATCGCCCTGCTCAGTGCCCCCTTAATTTTAGCCTGCAGATCTACGTTTGTGAGAGTTACTGAGACGATTGTTTGATGGAACAGGTAAGATTCGTTAGCGTATACATTGCCCGCAAGCCAAGCACGATTCGGGCCGCAATCTATCATGCGATTGAATCAATCTCTTACAGCATGACAAGCGAGCGATTGTCGTTTCATCCCCCCGGCTTCAAATTTCATCCACCACCTTGCATCTAGACATCTTACACGTCGCGCCTAGCGCATCGCCCTTTCGAGGAAACAGATGTGGAATTTCTCGGCGTTCAAAGTGCCTTCACCGACGCCGATCGTGCGTGAAACGCATCAGATCTTTTCCTCCTGCAACGATCTTGTGTGATGGCGCTGGGCCGTTGTTGTTCGCCGTACCGAATGACCACCGAAAGTCCCATAAAGAGCGCAGGGGGTCGCGAGCGTCGGTTTTCTCGTTCGCCCCCCCACGAGCCAGTTCCATTTTCCTTTCGAGCAGCGTTGAACGCTTGCGTTTCCTTTCAGTAAACCTTTAACGACCCCAGCGCCCAGCTCCTTACGACTTTCTTTAAGCCACGTTCATTCTCAGCAGGTCTGTTTAATCGTCATGTTCACGAAACTCTTCGTTCCCGTCTTGTTGGTGTCTTCGGCCGTCATCCCCGCCTTTTCGCTTCCCGCTCCGTTATCCCCAAGCCGCATCTTCGTCAGAGATAATCAGGGAGATAACAACTCCACTCAGGGAAACGGGAACTGTTCAACCTCCCAGAACGTCGTGTACCTGAACGACACCGCATCGAGGTTCCCCGATCTGGTCTATCTCGCAGCGGGAAACCAGGACTTCCGTTCGGCGGTGGCGAATTCCTCCAACCCTAACTTGCTGCAGGACCTTACGACGAACGGACAGCACCCGGAGTACTTGTTCCTAGGATGCAGGTTCGTTCCTTCCCCCCCCCCTCCGTCAGACGTCACTTTCTTTGTGGCTGATCCTCCCGTCACTTCGTTAGCGATTCGCGAGTTTCAGAGGGCACAATCTTCTCCGCGCCACCAGGTGCGCTCTTCACCCAGAGGAACATCGGAAACCAGTTCCAACCGGTCGATAACAACGCGATCAGCGTCTTGTCGTACGGCGTTCAGTCCCTGGGCGTCGGACACATCATCGTCATGGGCCACTACGGATGTGGCGGTGTCGCAGCCGCGATGCTGCCTAGACCTAATACGACCGACGACCCCTCGCGTAGTTCGGTTCAGAGTTGGATTAACCCGATCCGTTACACTTACTTGAACTCGAGCCGGTGAGTAAAAACCCAATGCTGACTGACAGGCGCGCGCGCGCGCGGTCCCACTCTGTTTTTTGTTTTTTTGTTTTGGAAAAATTAACCGTTTCTGATGTCCGGAAAATTCTGTTTTTTGTAGCCCGGAGATCGTCTCGTTCCGTGAAGCCAACGAGAACAAGACGAGCGTAGATTATCCAAAGTTCGACGACCCCGGGTTCCGCGCTCTCGTGGAGGAGAACGTGAAGGACTCGGTGTTCAATATCCTCATCAGCCCGATGATGCAACAGCACTGGAACGCTTACATCGCCCAAGAACAGGGTCAGAACGGCACCACGTCTTCCACTCGTCGCAGTTCCGACTCTAGCGCTCCTCTCAAACCAGTCTACGTCCACGGTGAGTTAAATCTATTTCTTGCCCCTCTTTCTTTCGTTCCTGATAAGATCGACTCTCTCGCACTCTTTTCGCCGGCTTTTCGCACAGGTTTCGTCTACGACATCAGCACCGGGTACGTCACCGACCTCAAGACTTCCTTCGGCCCGTACGGTGCGGTCTCCCAGGCTCCTCCTCAGGACGCCGTCAAGCGCGCGGTCGCGGCTGACCAACACGCTCACGGCCACGTTCATTTGTGAATTCACACCCCGAGAAAGTCGCCCTACGCCCACTCAAGTACTCAACAATCACGCTCCCGGGGGCCCTTAATGAAAAAACGTTGTCGTAATTTATTTCTTTAAAGTATTGTCGTTAACACCTCTTTCGTCACTCGGCCCGGGAATCACGGTCTCTTCCCCTTCGCCCGCCCTCGTTAGTTTACCTGAACACGATTGGATTTGGAAACTCACTCGCGCGAGTTCGGTGTCATTCAGTGGGCGATTCAGTGTGAGCCGGGGTCCTACCTCGGACATGAGTCGCAAGTGAGGATCGATAACGAGAAGGAGCGAGTAAGGACCAAACAATCATGAAAAACAATCGTGACGGCAATTATGTAGCGACATCAGCATTTTGTAACAAAGCGCAAGAGGTTATTACGAACGACGCCTTCATACGCAAGGGGGATATATATATATATCTCAGCAAAATCTTCTGGTCCGGAAAGGCAGTCGTTCCTGTTACAATCAGTAACGACTTGCGTCACTGAGGTAGAATTCTAGGGCAATGGGGTTGTGTCCAGCGATCCAGACCCCTCGGCCCTTAAGGCGAGGGGACCGAAGGGTTGTACGTTTGTAGGACGAACGTCATCAAGGCTCATCCTCGTCTTCGGCCCCAGGTGGCTGTCCGTTCCTCGCTTGGTTCAATAGGGCCTCCATCGTTTCTTCGGTAAATTGAATTTCCAGCTGCTCCTGCTCTTCCTGCCCCTGTCCTTGCACGTCGTCGCTCTCAAACTCGACGTAAAAGACGGTGTCCCCGTTTCCCTGATCTTCGACGACGACCGTTCTTTCCTTGTCGAAACCGCCAATGCCCTTTCTTCGGAGCTGGTTGACGATTTTAGCCAACAACGCGTCGTCAATCATTGGTCCCTTGCCATGTTTCCTGATCTTCTCGTTGGGGAGCGGTTGAGACATCTGGTCTCTGAACTCCTTCTCGGAAGCCCAGACATGGAGCGGGACCTGGGCTTCTACGTCCGGTGGGAAATCATCTCCCTTGAGCTCTTCAGGAGATTGAATAACCTCCCTGCATCGAATGGTGGATTGTTCCTGGGAATCGCGCCGGGAACGAAAGGCAGGGTCGCCGCACAATCGCGGCGTTTGGATGACGAGAACGTAATGGCAAGTAGTCGTCTCCTTTATGAACAAAATCGTGTCCGTGACGGTCATCGAGCAATGGAACTGCGGGGAATGGAGAGAAAAGAGGGGCGGTTAGATTGTTGACGCTAGGCCCTCGGTCAACAGGGAGATAATGGCACCTGTATCTCGATCTCTCGCTCTCTTCCAGTCTTGTCGCATACCGTGCCATCCCCCCATCTCTGGATGAGATAACGGCTACCAGCACCCCGGGCGAGTTCAAGATTAACGGCAAGGGCATTCTGCTCGGCAACGGAGAGATCGGCGCCCGACTCTGGGGTCGTTTCCGGGGCCTGCCCGAGGGTATAAGCCTCCCACTACGTCGGGGGAAAGCAGTCAGAGACGACGGCACAAGAGAGGGGAGAAGGGCAAGGAGACGGACGAACCTCGGTGTCTTCCTCAGGCTTATAGCCTGGAAGTGGGAAGATGAGATACAGATTTGGGGGAGGGAAGGGGAAGATCAGAACGCACCGATAGGGCTAGGATGAGTAGGTGCCGCTTCTCTGAATTGGCGGACGTGGGAATTGTGGCAGTAGGAATATGTAAACCAGCCTTGCCTGTGCTGAAAGGGGAGAGGGTATCATAAAAGGTAAACAAAGGGAAGAAGAAAACGTAAAGAACTCACATAGAGGCATTTACCGGAGAGGGCCTGGAGCAAGTTCCAGCTCTGAATGAGGGTCGTCTCTTCCGAAGAATCCTCGAGCCGAGGCGGATTATCCAATATCGGTGGTTCGGGTGGGACGAGACAGAGATAAGAATGGCTTGGTCCCATCTTCATTAGTTCTAGTTTAAACACTGGCTCTGGCTCTCGTGATGGGGACGATGTTAGGGACTGTGATGGCTGTCGTTTTGTTCGCGCGTTTAGCTCAGCATGGACCGTTGGAGGAACGAATGTACCTCTGTCGGATCTATCCCCTTGAGTTTACTCCATGGAGAGCTGTTTGACACCCAGGGCTCCTCGAGGAATTCCAATAAACCACCCTGCAGCCCATCACGCAACCAGCGTTCTGCTGTTTCGTTCAGCACCGGGAGACCATTGAGGAATGTGACATCGTATTTTGGAAAGGCGTGGGGGTCCTCTGGAATGAGAGAAGCGTGGATGCGGCCGAATACGATGTGCAGATGATTGAGGCCGAAGAGGGTGACGAGGAGATAGAGGGCGGAAGGCATTGCGCCTGACCTGTGACCTGGTGCTGGGACCAGTCAAGCTGTCGCGAGATGTTGTCGGGAAGATTGATGACGTTCACGTGGCCAATCGAAAAGGTGTCCGGAGTATTCCGGCAATCCGAGAGACATGCCTTGACTGTTCGGAAGACAACGAGTTGAATTTTGATTTTTTTTTACCGGACAGGCGGAGGACGGTGAGCGGGCACAATAATTCGAGGGGGGACCCGGGAGTGTTTGTGAAATTACCGGTTTAGTAGCCGGCCCTGCCCATGGATACCGCCGATTGGCCTAGACGCCCGTCCTTGTTCCTCGCAGTTCTCCCCCTCGCCGGCCACGAAGTCGACTCCTGGCTGAGGACACGAAGGGAAAATCAGAAAATAATGTTATTTGTATTTTATGATTGGAGGGGGGGGAGGGAAGATATGAATTTAAGTATACCACTTTGTTTGTTGATATCATTTTCCACGCGAGAATATTCTATTCTGTTAACCGCCATTTTTATATCATTTCCCAACTCTCCCTCTTCAAAAAAAGAGGGCCCGCTTTTCCAATCCTTCTTCCTCCCCCTCCTTTTCCTCTCATCCTCCTCGCCCTCCAACGAGTTCCATAATCCGCTACCGATGTCTGGTTCTCCCCCGCACGAATCCGCAGACGATGCCCACGGCCCAGGCACCGTGGCTGACCCTGTGTCCAACAACGGTCAGTGCCCCATTCAGTATATCCCGGTTTGCTTCCGTTCCCAAGCTCGTCCTGGTTATCGTCCCCCTTGGAGTTGTGCTCACGGTCCGATGCCACAGATTCGCCCCCCAAGCGCGGCAGAGGTCGCCCCAAGGGCTCAAAGAACAAGAAGTCCGTCACTTCCACCGCAGACGCGACCGGCGAGGAGGCACCCAAGAGGAAACGAGGCAGGCCCCCCAAGGCACGCATCATTCTTATCTCCTCCACCTGCCGCCTTCCGTCTTCTCATCATTCATCATTCTCCCCCATTCACATTCCCACACCCACAGAGAAAGGCCGAGGAGGAGAGTGCAGATCCCCCACCCAAGCGTAAACGCGGTCGCCCTCCCAAGAATCCCAAGCCAGAGACCGATGAGGACGCCGATCACGTCGAACCTGCTGAATCTAGCACGGCTACCAAGAAGAAGAGGCCAGGGCGGCCCCGCAAGTCCACAACCGATTGATACCACCTATCTTTCCTTTTTCGAAGCCATCATGATTGCCCAAGAACGTTTAATCCCACATGTACAGGGCTCCTTTGTCCATAATATCGAACAACACACTCCCTAGTTCCTCCTGGCATGTATGTGGGCCCGTCTCCAGTTTGTTCACTGTATTCATCCCTGTCTCGCTTCCTCTCCCTCGTCCGCTGTTGTTTGTTGTCATGCCTACCCCTATCTGCCTTGTCTTGTTCACGATGAATCTCCTATCCTTCCTTTTCCCCTCTGGTTTCCCACACGTTCCACACTCCATTCTACGATATCGATCGGTTACATGGCTGGAAGATCGTCATTGGCCTATCCTCCTTGTCGGCCTCCTCTCTTGATTGTTTTGGCTCCTTGTATATTTGAAGAATGCGCACGCATCTGGCAGCTGTTCTCGATTAGCGTAATAATTACTCCTTACATCAGACCCCATTGTTCACTCTCGCTGCGCTAGCGTAACGCTCCCATTATTATAAGACCGATCGATTCATTCAACTCGAATGATCTCTGATCTTATCCTTTTTTCTTCCATCAGCATTTTCTTTTTTCTCCTTACTTCACTTTCTCCTTTCCTTCCGCCGTAACCGGTAACCGTCCAGGGCCACACCATCCGGTCCATCAATCATAATTTTCCGGTCACTCAGACACGCACACCCCGAGCTAAACCCCAAGGAGAAATCGTGTCCTGTTCTATAAAGTACGTAAATTCCCAGCCACTACCAACGCCGGCCATGCAACCGATGGTAGGCCAAACCGACCACAGACACCACCCCAAAAAAGCCTGCACCGATTCCGATTGCGTTCAGGATCCTAGTTTGACGTTCTGCCTTTGTTTTCACCGCCGCGTATCCGACGTCTGGTCTGAACGTGACCATCGTGTATAACGGCATCCACCCCCTCGGTTGGGCGGAGGGGTATACGTCCTTATGAAACTGAGGTCCAAGAGACCTGAGCGTTTCCGGCTCTTTCCCGCCCCACTTGTACAGCAGATTGTCGATCTTCTTCCGAAGACGGAAGGATAAGGTGGTCACATCGTGCCTCATCTCGATGCTGTCACCACGCCCCCCAGATAGGATCAAGCCGAATAAATCCCAACAGGCGAGTTGGGGCGAGGTGAGGTGAGGGGCGGTGGCGAAGTAAGAAAAGAAAGAAGGCGTACACGGTGAGCGATCAAGTAGGTGATCCTCCGGAAGTACAAAAAAAACACCAAAGACTTACTATTGCCGCATGGCCATATCACAAATCGCGACGAGATCTTCGTGTCTCGTTTGGGTGTATTTGGTTAGCGCTGCAGCCATCTTCTCGTCTTCTTGCGTTTTATCTGACCCTTTCAGTTCGACCACAGGCGCCACCTTGCACTCTCTCAGGAGGTGGTCTAGAACCCGGACGTCTTCCAGCCCACAGTTCAGTCCTTGGCCGTAGAACGGAACCTGTGAATGGGCTGCATCCCCAAGGATGATACCGCGGTCTTTGTAATGGTATGGTGTTGCCTGAGAATGAATTCGATCAGATGCACGAGGAGGCTGAATGGATATTCGGAAAGATGTAGCGCTCACCTTGACTGTAATCAGGGCACCGCGAGGATTTGTGACCCACATATCTGCCAGCTCCCGCTCGCCTATCAGCGGGACCGCATCTGGGAAGTGCTCCTCCATCCATCTCACGAATAACGCAGGGCGAGTGATTCGTGCGAAGTCTGCCGTTGGTGCGAACAAAGTGCATGTAAACGATTTGTCCTATTAAATACCGCAGGCTGCCGCTGAGTAAAAGAAGGGCGCGATGATAATCTATACGAGCACACCTGATTCGGCAGTCCCATGAGCATGAATGAATGGCGTGGCCATATGTGGAGGTGATTTGGATCAAGAGCGAACGTTAGGTTTCCATCCTCATCACAGGCCGCTGGCATCTTGAGCTCCATGTATTCGTGAGGGATGTACTCTTGCTGATAATCCATTCTGTGCAATACAGACGCATGGATCAACGGGTCATTTCAATTTTCTCGCGGGCGCGAGGACGTGATCATATGGAACCCAAAGCACGTACCTTGTGACCCTCATAATTTGACGACGGACAAACGAATGACTGCCGTCCGCCCCGACGCACAGATCAAACCCAACCTGCTTCATCGTGTCCGCGGTAACGTCATGAACGTTAAGGACCCTACGGTCGAAATCGATCGTCTGTGGCTTGTGCTCGAAAAAGAATCGGATGTTCGGCACGAGTAGCGCCTCTTCCATAAGCTTCTCGTTGAGCAGCGAGCGGCTTATAGAATTGATCGTCTGTTTCGGGACAGTCAAATGAGCGGATGGATATACAGGTTGGCCGGGTCCCATGCGTTATTTTTTTGTTCTTTGTTTCGGATGTGGGGTACTCGCCTGTTTGTGCGGGTCGTATTGCAGACCGCTCGAGCTTCCATCTTTCATGTGAATCATCCGGGAGTGGATCGGGATGGTCTGTTTCATCAGCCTTTCCTCCAGGCACGGGTCGATTGCGTACAAGGCTGCCAGCCCCCGCGAGGACAGCACCAAGTTGATGGACCGCTGCCCCTCTTCCGACTTCCTCAGGCGCTTATCTGTGTGATAAAGATAAGCGGAAGAAAACTCGTCATGGGAGATGAAAAAAAGCAGACCGCACCTGCGCGTCCTTCATAAAGATCCACGGACCACCCCTTGTTCGCCAGGGCGATCGCCGCAAAGCAACCTACCGGCCCAGCACCCACAATGACTGCCTTGCGCTGCCTCGTCTGACCTATGGCTTCTGGAAAATAGCTGCCGCCATGGCCGTTCGCCTCACCGTTTTCATGCCTGTTGGCGTAGCCATTTTGCGCTGAAATCTCCATTTCTGGAGAAAACTAGGAAGGTAGCGAGAGAGAGAGAGAGAGAGAGAGAGAGAGAGTGTGTGTGTGTGTGTGTGTGTGTGTGTGTCACGAGGGCTGAGAGTGCTGTCCCCAAGCACAGCTGGCTGTGGTACGTGTCGTCTGAGTTAAGCGGGGGGGAAAGACCAAAGTCATTTTTGAAGATGGTTTGTAAGATGCCACTTGTGTGCCGGCGGGTGGCGGGATGATCTAGCCGAGGTACCGTCCCTATGGTACCACTCGCTGTGCACGATAAAATATTGGTCGATTGTTCTGCTTCCCTCGGGGTAGCCACCGCTCAGGATGCAGTCTCGAGGTTCGTGAACAAGTTCCTCCCCCGCCGCCGGTCGAGGGAGTGTTCGATTCATCCGATCGTCTATTCTTCCATTTACTTACGTAGGTGACTTTGCGATAAAAATCTCCGAGCGCCTCGCTTCGCCACTGTGCAGGTGAAATTGGTAAAAGATCCGAGAGTTTTGTTTCCTACTACCGGTTGCGAGAACTTATCCAACAGTTGGACAATCTCGCCTCAGGCCCCAAAAGATTGACCGATGTTCGTACAGTCACCAACCGTTGGTAAAGTCGCCCTTTGGTTAAGGGTTATCCAACAAACCCCGAGAAATCTAACCTTTACCAACAGACCCCAAAAGATTAATCAATTCTACCTGCAGAGTTCGTAAAGACGAACAGATCAAATCCATACATGCGCAATCGAGTGGGTCAAGTATACACTTCAGAACACCGTTCATACATTGGTTTCACAGGCTAGCGAGGACAACGTCCAGATATTTCGCAGCAGCTTCCACATCTTCCTCCGTATTGTATAGTGGGGTCGGTGCCAACCTGATTACATCCGGTTTTCGATCGTCGCCAATGACACCCCATTCCTTCAACCCCGCGAACACTTTGTCCATCACGCCCGTCCCCTGTGGCAAGAAAAGAAGCGACAGTTGAGCACCTCGGGACTCGGGATCGGGTGGAGTGATAATGGTAAAACCCGGATCACTCCTCATCGACGCCTTCTCAGGGGGTACGAAGAACTTGGATTGGTGGAAAAGGCTCTCCAGCTTTCCCGTGAGCATCTTGGACCGCTTGCGAAGTGGGCCCATCATTCCTGCTCTCTTAAAGGTCTGCAACGACCCCAGAAGCGATGCGACGGTCAGGACGGCTGGATTTGATTGCTGGAATCCTTGGGCGCCGGGGATCGGAGTAAATTTCGGACCCATCTGGAATCGGGTGTCCACGGACTGCCCCCACCAACCAGCGTATCTGTTTTCGTTTTCAGCTTATCAAACCGAGTGAAGGGGAGTATGACCGCTCACTTCGGGGTCTCCATTCCGTTCCACTTCTCATGGATAAAGAATCCTGCGATCCCCCCGGGTCCAGAGTTCAGGTATTTGTATGTGCACCACACGGCAAAGTCTACGTCCCATTCATGTAACGAAAGCGGTACATTACCAACCGCGTGGGCCAGGTCCCATCCGCAAATGCATCCCTGGTAGCACGTCGTCAATTTGAAAATCGCTATTCTCAGAGATTTGTGAACGTACCTTGGCTTTTGCCGTCTTGGTCACAGACTTCATTGGGAACCATTGCCCTGTATAATAGGAGAGGCCGCCGAAGAGAACAAGGGCAATCTTTGAACCCTCCTTCTCAATGGTGTCCAAGATGTCTTCTTCCCTCACCCAAAATTCGCCTTCTCTGGGCCCGATCTCAATAATGGCGTCCTTGGGGTCAAAGCCATGATTCTGAACCTGGGAGGCAAAAGCGTACTAAGGCAGTCGCGTGAGTGACCGTCTGGGCATATGCTATTCAGGGTACCACTGACCTGATCCGAAGGGAAGGCTCTGGCCTCGCACAGGATCTTGTATCGCTCTGACGTGGGTTTGTAAAATTGCAACATCATCAGGTGGAGGTTTGCAGTCAGGGTTCCCATTACGCAGACTTCTTCCGGCTTTGCACCTGAGATTAAGGGCTTTATTGAGACTGTGTCCTTCGCCTTCTCGGGAACTTTCTCACCTACAATCTCAGCCATCAAGGGATGAACCCCGTCCAGTACTTCTGTCCAGGGTCTCCCATGTGGATGATGAAAGTGGCCTTCAACAGCACTATGAATTGCATCACGTTTAGTCCCGAGAAATTAACCGAGTGACCGACAAAACGCACAGTTTGCTCCAGACATTCAATTCCTCCTGGATCAGGACCTGAGATTTCTTTGGGCAGGCACCCAGAGAATTTCCGCAGAGATAAACGCAAGTAGAATCTGGAGTAGGTTGAAGTCGTGATGAGGCGTGGACAAGATGCGATTCACCTTGTTTCTCAGGCTCAACTTTGATCGCACAGACGCTCTTATTATCGGGAAGGATAAACTCGTCTCGATAGCTCTCGCTGGTCAGAGTCATTTCGCAGGTGGTTAAGGTTAGCGAGACGAGAAGGTCCGGAAGTGGGGGTTGGTGTCGAACGCTCGGGTAGTCGTGTGTGCGTTTAAGACCCGCATCTTTCGGCTCATCGGACGGACCATAGTTCACTCGACTGCGTAAAGTACTCACAAAACTAGGCCAGTAAAAAGGGGCAGCGGCGTTATCGGACAGCGGGTTGGGATCCTGGGTCAATGATAAACGCATATAATTTGTACACAGGTGTGCATAGGTTCTGCGCGTACAAATAATTAAATCCGAGAAAGCATACGATATCTGCCCATGGTGAGAACAAGAGATTTGGGAAAGAGGGGTAAAGGACTGAAGAGTCTAGGATCTAAGCGCGAAGGATGAAAGATGAGACCATCTCGATATACTTGTCCTCCTTGAAGATTTCGTTGTGTTCCGCCTGGAGCCCGTCGGTGTTGAAGTAAACGTGCTTGTCTACGGGAAGGTTTTGCTTGAGGTACAATCTGCAGATGTGTTCGTACATGGCCTGGCTCTGGCCAGCGTCGATCAGGGAGTCGCCCTTGGAATGAATGATGAGCCAGCGGGTGGAATCCATGTGGTCGCGAGAGGAGTAGTTGAAGACGGAGAAGTCGGAGAACTTGGAGATTCCACCAAAGGCGTTGGCCACGAACCACTCGCGGTACTGGGGAAAGCATGAGACGAGTTGGTCAGGGTCAAAGATACCCTCAGACATAACGACGCCCTTGATGGCATCAAGTAGTCTGGTGGGAGTGTTGAGTGAAGGAGTGATGGAGGTGGAATCGAGGACGATCGAAGCGATCATGTGGGCGCTGCAGCTGTGTCCGATGAGGTAGATCTCCTTGAGGGCCTCCTCGATGTTGGTCCCGGGGGGGCCGTCCCAGACGAGCACCCTGGTCAAGAAGAGAAGGATGTCGCTTGCGTGGGACGGGTGGTAAATCTTATTCACTGGCGTAGGCTCCTTCGGTGTAAGGCGATAATTTGGCACCAATACGACGCTTTGGGTGTTCTTTGCGATCTTTCGAGCCAGGTCAGTGTGATCTCTTTTATCCTCTCTACGTAATCATGAAAGGTAGAGCATCAGAAACTGGGTGGGGGAGACAGAGGGAGGGGTAAGTTGTGCTTACGATCTCCATGCCCCTCCGTGCACAAATACGATACACCTTGACTTGTGGTTCGCCGGAATGAATGCATCAAAGCGTTGGAGTTGGTCAAAACCGTACGCGACGTCGAAGCAGTGGTGCATTGTCAAGAAAGTCAAGAAAGTTTCGCAGGTGATTAAGGAGGGGAAGGAGGAGGATGCTGGTCAATGAGGGGTCCTCGGATCTGAGAGGGGGCCTATATACCCTCTGGGCACTGCGCACGTTGGCGCGGTCCAGGTCGAAACTCCCCGTGAACGAAACCCCGGGAAGGTGTGCAAATGTGCGGTTGTCCGGCTGTCCGATACTGGGGTAAAATCTCCCAAAGTGAGAGCGTTAACCATGTTCCGAACCCTAATCTGTGATCACTTCCACCAGCCACCGTGACCACGATCATGGCTGACCAGGCTCAGCCTATATCCATTGAAACGCTCCTCCAGAAACAGAAGGAAGAAAAGGAAGCCGCTTCCAGAGTAAGCCCACCGTAATCTCCACAAGCCGTTTCCTTTGGATTAACCTTGACCACCCACCCCGACTACCAGCCCAGGTTTCTCACAAGTGCGCAACGTGCGGAGTTGGCTCTCGCCAAGCATCAACAAGAAGAACAGGAACAGAGAGAAAAGGCGGAGCGCAAACGTAAAGACCGAGACGTTCTAGAACGTGAGGCCGAGGAGTACCGGGCTCGCGACAGGGATCGCAACAGGGAATCTAGGTATGGCTCAAGTGGTACACGCGGTCAGTGTCTTAGTTGATTCACACGTCACGAACATAGTCTCATGCTGCTTCTGTTCTACAGATGACGATAGACACAGTGGCCGGAGTAGTGGTAAGGATCGCGAAAGACGACAGCATCCTCCCTTGGCCAACGGAGGATTTCAAAATGGGATCCCTACAGCTCCCAGAGCTCAACGCGAAAAGGCAACTACTCAACCCTCGCATCCGTCGACCTCAAACACAATGCGACCCCCGACCTCGCCATCTAACCAGGAAACCACCCCAGATCTCCCACCAATGTCTGACACTGATCTCAGCGCGATCCGGTCGCGTTACCTTGGAGTGGACAAGAAGAAGAGGAAAATTCGCAAGATGAACGATCGGAAGTTTGTCTTTGACTGGGATACACAAGACGACACCGCTGCAGACATGCCCGCTCCTCCCGTAGTCCCAGGTCAGGGAGTGGCTCAAGTCATGTTCGGCCGTGGGCATATTGCGGGAATGGATGATTACCACGGCGCGCGGAGGCCAGGAGTTGATTCTCAGCACACAGATCCGATGGAAAGAAGGCGCGCTGCCAAGAATGGCATTGACGAAAGGCATTGGTCTGACAAACCCCTCCACGAAATGAAGGACAGAGATTGGCGTATCTTCAGGGAGGACTTCAGCATTGCTGCTCGAGGTGCGCACGCTTGGCATCCCCCTTAATCTACATTCTCTTATGCCTAGGTTAGGTGGTTTAATCCCCCATCCTCTACGGTCCTGGGAGGAGTCTTCTATCCCTCCTCAGATCCTCGAAATCATAGATCAGGTGGGCTACAAGGAACCATCGCCTATCCAGAGACAGGCTATTCCGATTGGTATGCAAAATCGCGATATCATTGGCATTGCTGAGACTGGTGAGATGTCTTCTCCCCGATGTAATGCTTCTCGCCCTAAAAAATCAATTTAGGTTCGGGTAAAACGGCTGCTTTTGTCATTCCCATGCTCAGCTTCATATCGAGCCTACCACCTTTTACTGATGATAACCGACATCTTGGACCGTACTCTCTGATAATGGCCCCCACACGTGAATTAGCCCAACAAATTGAATCGGAAACCAGGAAGTTCGCCGGTCCGTTAGGGTTCACTTGTGTTTCCATTGTCGGAGGGGTGAGTCGGAAAAATAACGATAACCTCGGCGCCGGGGCTAACGCCATCTCAATAGCGTTCAGTTGAGGAGCAACAATTCAACCTCCGCGCAGGTGCAGAGATCATCATCGCGACCCCCGGTCGATTAAAGGACGTCATCGAAAGACATGTGCTTGTCCTTTCGCAATGTCGATACGTCGTCATGGATGAAGCTGACCGAATGGTCAACCTTGGCTTCGAAGCCGATCTCACTTTTATCTTGGATAAGCTTCCAAGCGAAACTATGGAAGGTGAGGAGCAAGGAGAGCAGATGGATGTCGACGGAGAGACTATGGTGAAGAAGGGACGGAACAGAGTGACCACCCTATTCTCGGCTACGATGCCTCCCCCGGTCGAACGCCTGGCCAAGAAGTACCTCAAGAAACCGGCAATCATCACGATCGGTGAGGCAGGTAGAGCTGTGGACACCGTCGAACAAAATGTCGAATTCGTTCAGGGAGATGAAAAGAGAAAGTGGGAGGCTTCTCTCGACTCCTGTGTTGAAATAAGCTCACCCTGTTTATATCCAGGCAACGGTTGTTGGAGATTCTCAACAGCGGCGACTACGCTTCGCCCATCATCGTCTTCGTCAATCAGAAGAAGACGGCGGATATGGTTGCCAAGGACCTTTCTCGCGCAGGCGTAAGATACCTTCCTTCCTGTGACCCCACCATCGTCTCATTGCGTCGTTCTATAGTGGAACGCATCTACCTTGCACTCTGGAAAGAACCAAGAGCAGCGAGAGGCGGCCTTGCAAGCTCTCCGCTCCGGAGATGCAGATGTCCTTGTGGCCACAGATCTCGCTGGTCGTGGTATCGATGTCACAGACGTCAGTTTGGTCATCAACTACCAGATGTCGAACACGATCGAGGCCTATATTCATCGTATCGGACGAACTGGTCGTGCTGGAAAGCAAGGAGTAGCGATCACGTTCTTGTCGAACGACGACGACGAGGTCATGTACGACCTCAAGCAGGGTATGTTTTTCGTTACCCTTGGCTTTCGGGTGAGGTGATCTCTGAAATTCACTCTTTCATAGAAATTTCCAAGAGTCCGGTTTCGAAGTTATCGCAAGAGTTGGCGAAGCATGAAGCTGCGCAGCATAAGATCACTAGAGACATGAAGAGGAAGCGTGACGCAGAGGACCAAGGATAAGGGTTATGCTTCCTCGTGTTCCTGTGCTCTCACGTTCACCGGTTCAGCTTTGACGTTCTCGATGACCAGTCTGTAACCTTGTTTTACTAAACGGCGAAGGTACACTTTTCGCGCGTCAGTGCAGACCTCAGAGTTGAGCCTCGTGTCAGACGGCCCCATATAATAGCCATTGTTGATACTCACGAAACGCGCTTTGGGTCGACTTGGAATGATGTCAACTCTGTTCTGTTTTAGATATTGTATTGAGTATATGACCGAAGGGTTCCATGTGTTTTATCGTATCGCAGATATACGCACGAAACGTGGGTAATAGGGGGGAAATTGCGGCGTGGAGGAAGCGAAGGGCGGCAGGTGGAATAATTATGGGGCGATCACCAGTTCATGGCGCCCGCGGGACTGTGCCCCACTCGAACATCCCCCTAAATGTCGGTTGCGAGGATCATGATTCCATCCACCGACTAGAGTTTGAGGGGTATGACCGGGAGACTGGGAACTCGGAGAAATTATGAAGAGAAAAGCGAGTCCGTTTGAAGCTCCTCAAACTTATTCCTGGCCAGACATATGTTCATTTTCAATGCAGCGGTTTCTAACAAAGCGAACAAGCGCATTAGACCGACGTTTCAATCAGACCACGAGGGGGGTTCGCAAAGAAAAAAACGGAGAGAAAGGAGGGAGGACCGACCGATTGTTGGATTGTGCACGATGATTAAGACGTAAGTGTTTCGAGTGAGTTCGTCCAACACCGCGGTAAACTCTGAGAGTTCTATCTCGAGTGAATGAAACTCTTCTCTGGCCCTTACACACGAGTATTTGAATGCTTTGATCAACTCGGAGGTTCGTTCGTAGCGAATGCCATCGAGTTTGTGAGGATCCTCGACGTCTTGCTCTGCATCTGAGGAAGTGGCGATCACGAGGAAGGTTGTGCGTTCGAAGAGGACGACCTCGGTGGCGCTGCATGCTTGTGCGAGGGTGGAGAGATGTTTTGACAGGATGTTAGCGTTTGGGATTAGACTGTGGACGATACGAGACCAGGCCTAGTGAACGGAAACGTAGAATCATAAATTAGGAGAGAAAGGTACGATAGCGTACCCTGTACAGACTCTCGTTGTAGATGCTCGTTCCAAACACGGTGACCGCAAGGTCGCCGCTCTCCTGTTCGAGTTGCGCCCTCTTCTTTGCCAACACACCCTCGACATTCTCTCGCACGAGATCCATCTTATGCACGAGCAGGAATACTTTGGCTTCTGGACTATACTTCTTTAGCCCATCAGCACAGTCGCGGTAATAACCGAGATCTTTGATAGCTTCTCGTGTCTCGATATCAAAGACATAAATCATCACCGCGACATGCTGGAATATCGTGGACCGTTGGGTAGATAGGTAGCTATCCATGAAGGAGTCCTGACCGCCGCAGTCCCAAAGGTTGAGGACCAGGTCACCAAGGAAGCGGACGTGATTTTGTTCCACATCGATAGTTGCCCCGAACCTCGTCGTTAGAGATGCGGGATTATTCGAACTGGGAGGATAGTGTGTTTTGGTTTCGGTGGTTGTGGGGTGATCTCATGATTTGGAAGGGACGGACAATATGAGGGACCGCATAGAAGTCTTGCCGCTCCCTGAGGCACCCATGAGCAGAACCTGTGAATGAACGGATGTTTACGGTGAGGATGACCGTTTACGAGATAGGTCTCGCCTTTTTCCTCATGGCCATGGGTTCGAGTTTCGAATCTTGCGGGCTTGGATGATCGTGGTCGAGATTTGAAAGAGACGAGGTTGATCTGATCCAACTGCCGATCACGAAATCTCTCTTTCCTACGATATCTCTCTCCCTTAGTTTCTTACAGAGGGCGCCCTCCCAGGATACTGATGCGTCAAGACTTGGAAAGGGTTCAATCTCCCGGACCTCGTCCAAACACTCCCGAGCTTGGAGCCCGTCAAGGTCACAGAAATGCGGGGGCCGCTCAGTTGCTCACTAGCGACGGGTCGATCTCCGATGAGGTGGGATTGTATGCTGCATCTTGTCATTCGACAAACCTCATGCCTGGTTTCCTCCTGATGATGGTATTAGTTCGAGCGGTGTCTCAAACACATTTTTGCAAAGTATTGCACATCTCCACCACCTGACGGGCCAAACGGGAAACGATACGTTTTCTTAAGCCCGCCGGAAGGCGCATACTTGTCTAGTGAAGGTCTGGACGCATGGGCCACGGATACCAATGGGACACCGTTCTCTGAAGACACGAAAAAGGAGTTGAGGGAGTTCATGGATGTTACAGACACTGGGTGCTTAACGTGCGTGATTGACATTGAACGAACCGTCCAAAATTTACTAATCAGAAGAACGTAGGTTCAAGGGATTTCTCCAAATTTACCAGCTTCAGACGGAGAATGACGAGGAGGAGACATGGAGAGATTTGGTACGAGGCAACCTCCTGTTTGGTGTTGGACAGTATCCTGATCGAATTCGTAGTCACAACATGGGTTCGATAGAAACCTGAGGCTTGTGTCCTCAAGAAGAGAGGATGCAGATGGTGATGCAGACCCGCTCGTTTCGTAAGTGGTATTGTTTGATCCTCAAGTTGTACGAATATCAATCATTTCTCGAAGTGCCCACCCTTCTCCAGAGAAGAATCGAGCCGCAATCAAAACCGATAATAACGCCAATCCCTCTTGATTTCCGGGGGTGTACGCTCTCCTTACATGCCTTTACGATTACGATTTATTACGGATGTAGAATCTGTACAATTCATCGGACCGCGACGTGCTCTGTCGATGACGCCGCCGTCTCACTGGCCCCTTTTGAGGGCTTCTCAAGCTTGAGTTTCCATAATTCAACACCATCCCAATCCTCTTTATTCCACCTAAGGCCCGCCTTTTCCATTGCTTGGACCAGTTTTTTGTTAGGGATGCGTTCTGGCTTCAATCCCCAAACTTGGTATGCATCATTTAGAGTGTGATCAATCAGCAACGGATCACGTCTCTCAAAGCATAGAAGTATCAATGGAGATTTGCCACCGGCATGGGAAAGGGAAGCCAGGGTATAGATTGTTCGCAGAAGTGGCTGGGCGAGTTGGGGGGTATATAGGGTATCGGAGGTCACGATCAGGTCGAAAGGGGGTCCAAGCGGATGCGCAGCGGGAGGGTCCTTGGCTGGGGAACGTGCAGACACTGATTTAGTGTCGGTCCAGGACCAGTGTTCAGGTTGCACCGTCCAGTCGAGTTCCCTGACGGATATGTTTCCGGCCACAAGGTGGGCGTTAGCGCTGGCGTTTTGACTGAGAACCAAGTCGATGACGTTCTGGAGGTCGGTTGCCACAACGTCCCAGCCAAGTGAAGCGAGAGTGAGTCTGAGAACGCGTCAGGGGAGCAGGGGGGCTGTAAGGCAAAAAGAGACTGTACGCAGAGAGACCGATTCCGGCACCCAGCTCAATTGCTTTGCCGGGACGCGTCTTGAGGGTCGGAAGATATGCGGATAGAATTTGGCCGCCCAGCCAAAGTGTTGTCCCATTCGTCGTGCCGTCGTCTGATTGACGAAGCGAATAACCTGAATATTTCAGTATTTTTTCGGATTTTGTTTCGTGGGCTGGCCTGTGCTGGCCTGTCCCGTCCATCGTTCGGTTGCAACGAGGCAAATGAGCGTCTAACCTACCTTCACCTGTCCTCCCTCTTTCCTCTCCTCTCAGTCATATTTTTGTTCCGTCGTCGTCGCCGCCCACTCCGCCGACAACTCTGCGCTCTTTCCCCGGAACACCGCATAAGTCAGGTTTGGCTTCGACTCACGCTCAACGCCCTCTCGGGCCTTTGAAAACTATGAAAGCTTTCCTCCTCAACAAGTTCAAGCTGGGATCTCAAAAGGACAAGGAAAAGGACGCAAGCAAGGAGAAAGTCCCTCAACTGGGCCCCCTCCCGGACTGGCCTCCGACTCCATTGATCACCGCGACCCCGAGCTCCGTCAAGTCCCTCAAACCGTTACCAGAGTTATCTTCTAGACAACTCCCACCAATTGACCAAACGTCTGTTCCCGACCCTGCAGAGTCCTCTCACACAGCCAGCTCCTCCTCCACCCCGACGCAATCCAACCATCCAACCTTACCCGCCTTCAAACCTGCAGAACTCGATGCTGCACCTTCAACTCGGACCCCAGTTTCCCACCCGCCGGACCACATAACCAGAAGCGTATCAAAAGCAACGACGAATACCACTGCGACGATCACTACAACCACTGCTATCACCGTGGACGTGAATAAAAAGGTCGCCTTCATATCCCCGTCGACTACGCCGACTGCCGAACGCCCTTTGCGCTCTCCAACTCCCGCTAGCGATCTGCCTCCACCCATGAAGAAGATTCCCTCGAATCGCCCTGGTAAATTTTCTATGACAGGTCCAGCTAGTTCCAGGACGGATCTATCCATCAAATCCGGAAAACATCCTGCCGTTAGAGCTATTACTTCGCCTAACCTCAACAAGGGTTTCGCGGATAATGCATCCATTCAGCAGACTATTCGATCGAATACCCCATATTCCCAATCGAATAGCAGCCGCATCATGAGTCCCGCTTCCTGGAGTGAGCTCACGGAGGTTGACTTGGTCGCGAACCTTGGCTCTCGAGAACGTACTCGTCAAGAAGTCTTGTTTGAAATCGTCTCCAGCGAAGAAAGGTAAAATGATTCAGATCTCCCCGTTCGAAGCCTGACTGATGAGCATTAGATATGTGAACGAGCTAGCAAGGATGAAGGAAACCTTCATTGACCCGCTTTTGCATCCATTCTCCTCAAGTTCTGCGTCCCCACAACCAAGTACACCTCATCCAGGCACATCGCTGGGAGATTTCAGAGATTACGACGAGTACCTGAGAACCAGACCCTCCGAATCCCTAGAACGTCTCCCCATCGCCTCTCGGTTCCTCGCTTCCCCTGTTGCTGGCCGATCAACAACTCCAGCGCCACAATCGACAAGACGCGAAGAAACTCCACATCCAGAGATATCCGATGACGACGTTGATGAAGACCTCAATAAGGGGTTTTCCTCCAAGCAAAACTCTAAGCATAATCATCCTCGCTCTCCTTACAATACTACCGCCAATCGGTCCGGTAGGAATGGCGAGGTACCCTTCCCATCTCGTTCTCACCATTCCTTACCTCCCCCTCCCCGCGGGACTAACCCCACAGACTCCACTCAGTCCCTCGAGCGTCAATCTGTAATCGCTGATAGTGGGGTCTCCACGAAGGGGACCATCCAAACGCAGGGTACTAGGCTGCTGCGCAAGGCACCAAAGAATTCCACTTCCGAGTCTGTATCCATTCCCGGTGCCATCCCTCCGCGTCAGCTGCCAGAAGACCTACGGGTATGCCTAGAGGTCATCGAAAACGATCTCCTGGAGGGTCACGTTCGGCTAAGCGAAGCACTCAAGAAGCGTTACGAAGAGCAATATCCACTCGTACGGTCCCTTGCAGACGTTTTTGTCAGCAGTGTACGTCCTTTTATCGATCTTTCTATTCTCGTTTAACCGCGTCCCAGTCACATATCCTGACGGGTTACGCCAAATACGTGCTACACCTAGAGAAGGCCCTGGAACAGGTCGATAATGCAGTGAAGTACGCGAACAGCGCTGGACGCAAACCATCGAAGAAACACGAAGGTGACCAGCTCTACAAGGTCGGTGCCTATCTCCAACGGCTAGAGGAGAACGCTGCGGAAAAGGGAGAGACTGGGCTGGCCATCTCATTGTCGAAGCCCTTCCAGCGGTTGCTCAAATACCCGCTCATGTTCCAAAACCTCCTCTTCCACACAGACCCAAGCACATTCGAGTACGAGAGCACGCTACAGATGGTCGCAGAAGTCGAAACAATTGTCCGGAGCATCGAGGACGAGAAGATCCTGAAAGAGGAACGTGACAAGACAAGAGACGTCCTGGGAAGGATCGATGGGCTCGACAAAGTGAAACAACTTGCGGTACCAAAACCTTCCCGAGTCCTGGTGGAGGAACGGATGATCGTCCTGACTAGGCCATCCGGTTCCGGGACACCACCACCTGGGACACCCGGGGCCAATGGGGGAAAGGTTAAGGTTAAGCCTTCATTCAAGCGGCTCAGTGACGTCTGGCAGCCAGGGTCCAATGGGATTGGGGGGAAGAAGGATCTGTGGCTCGTGGTGTTTAACGACGTTGTTCTGAGATGCCAACGGACTGGTACTACCTCGTTACCGATTGGGGGTGCCTCGTACGGAAGGACGAACTCGATGCCTGAGATGCAAGGAAAATCGAAGTTCGCTACAACCGGCAGAAGGAATCTCCAGGCGAAGCCGAGGAACTTGTACAAATACCTCAAGGTATGTAGCTGTTGACTATGGCCCGCTTAGTGCCGTCGTTGATGAGCCATATAGATCGAGACATGGGATATTGGCGACGTTGTCCAGCCACGTGAAGGCGTTGTTGCTATGGATGAGTGCGTTGTTTCGCTTTCGATAATCTCATGGCGCTTATATCTACCTTACGAAAGGGTTGTACGTTCTCGAGCATTGCATGCTTCAGTACAACCCCGCATCATGCCACTTCCTGATGACGACGAAGACGAAGAAGCTGGTGAATCTGACGACTCTGACCGGAAGAGCAAGATGAGCTTCTCGTACTGGGGGGCTGATAAGATCACCCTCCAGAAACCAGTCACCTCGAAACCACGTCAGGTTGTTCCCACCCAGAATGGCGTGCGCAGGGGGCCTACGTCAGGTATTACGACGTATAACAGGGAGTCATCCGCTAACGCCAAATTCGGCACTCGTCTACTGTCAGCCGAATCCATCGCTACCCGTCCGTCAAGTCGGCGTAACGGCGCGGTCACTCCTGTTCGTCGACCTGTCTTTGATGACACCAATGTGGTCAAGGCCACCATCACGCGACCCGCCTGGAATGAGAACCCACGGTCAACCTCTACCACGATACCCAAACGCCAGAGGAACACTTCCAAGCCAAACGCTGTGGTGGCGACCAGGACTCCGAACAATAGCTCTACCACAAAGCTCTCTTCGCCGTCAGAGGACTCCGGTGTTGGGATGTACCGTCAGGTCTTGGCGAACGATCCTTCTTTGGCGACATGATACCTTCACCAAGCAAGTCTTTTCCCCCCTTTCTACCGGCGCTCTTGCAAAATTGTGCCGACCCTATTCACCTTTTTTTCAACACCCCGTAGCTTGTTAACATTGACTCCTGCATCGCCGTCGGGCAAAACTTTCTGCGGCTACGAATATCCCCAATCTTCACACTTGCTCCATGTCACACACCTTCATTTTTCCCAGGTTCCTTCTCTCGCCATGACACTGTAGCCACATTCCTTTACCATTTCATGCACTGTTCTCCTCGTTTACTAATGAACGATTGATTCCTGCTTATCTTATCACCCTTCGTCCCTCCTTACCCGTTGCATCCTACCCCTTACTTCCCTCCTCCCTCTCGTTACCGTTCCAGACCAGATTCCCCGCCCTCTCTCGATACTCCTTTGGTACCCTTATATCATCTCTTTATTCGCTGGTTCTCTGTGCAGTCACGTCCAAGCACACGTATACATCTACACTGATTCCCGCGCATCCAAGCTCTCCATTCCCCTTCGTGTAATTTGTCCGATGTCCCTTCCCTCACTCCTTATTATTTTCTCCATTCGCAATTAAAGTGTCATTTCCTCTTGCCGTAGCTTTTCTACGAATCGTTGCAAGGTTTTCCAAAACACCTTCCGATACTCTTCATCTCCATGTAAATCTGTTTTCCGTTGTCAGACAACTCGCACATTCCTTAGAGTAAATCTCAATTGTTTTTTCTTCACTACTTTATACAGGACCTCTGAGGTCCCACAGGGGATGCACACAGAATTCGCAGGCCTCCTCTCTCACGTACACTCCTTTAAGTGTTGCACTAGATCTCTAATGTGCGTTCTAGTTCTCCATTTTAATAGATGTTGCAGAATTACAAGGGGTGGAACGAGCCAAGGGGCGCGGGGTTTTTGAGGCTTGCCCAGGGACGATCAATAAGCAGCGTTGTGGATGCTGACGCTTCGACCGCTGGGGTCCGACGAACACCCCCAATCACCGCGAGGTATCCATCTCACGGCGGTCTTTGCCGCAGCTTTAGAGGGGAACAAACCTACGAATACGCATTGATATCAACGTCGACAACGTGGGTATGGGTAGGGGCGTACCATCAAAGATGTCCCTGATGTAGTAAGCTTCTTTGGTGTCTGGAATCTCTTCCGGCCACCTCTCTGAACGACGCGCGAAATCTTCGTCGGAGACGGCTTTCTCCGCTTGTTCCTTGAGGCCGTCTATCCACGAATATCCAACACCGTCGGAAAACTGCTCCTTCTGGCGCCAGAGAATCGATTTGGGGAGGTACGGCTGTGACGTTCCTCCAACTCATCAGTTTCTAAAACGAAAAAAAAAAAAGATTTCGGCCTACCTTTCCGTCAGGAGACACATCGAACGCCTTCCGTAGGATGTATTTCTCCATTATCGGGCACCCGTCTTTGTCTGTTTCTTGAGAGGAGCCTGTGGAGAATTGTTTCTCCTTCGGATCGACGTTCATCGCCGCCTCGAGGAATGCCTTGTCGAGGAACGGCACTCGAGCTTCGAGGCCCCATGCCATGGTTGATCTACATGGGTGAAATCGGATGTAAGGCGGGCTTTACGAGAGGGAAAGACTGGTATCAGCTCGCACTTGTTGGCCCGGAGGCAGTCGGCAGTGTGAAGGTTCTTGACTCGCTTGACGCACTCCTGGTGGAAGGATTTCGCGTCGGGTGCTGCGTGGAAATAGAGGTAACCTAATCGACATCCTGTCAGTCGTCCGTACATTCGGACAAGGTGGGTGAGCAGACCTCCGAGAATTTCATCGCTCCCTTCTCCGCTCAAAACCATCTTAACACCCATAGCCTTGATCTTCCTACTCAGCAAGTACATAGGCGTACTTGCCCGCACCGTCGTGACGTCGTAAGTCTCAAGGTGATAGATGACATCGGGAACCGCATCCAGACCCTCTTGGACGGTAAAGACGTATTCGTGGTGAAAGGTCTGGAGGTAATGCGCAGCTTTCCTCGCCGCCAGCAAGTCGGGTGAATTCTCAAGCCCGATTGAGAATGAGTGGAGCTGTGGCCAACTTGTGACCGTTTCTAAAACGCAACCGGGCCCTCGATCAGCGAATGAATCACGCTGAACGAATTTCTTCTGGTACCGTATTCTGAGACTGCCCCTAGAACAGGGGATCCGGGGCCACTCGAAGCTCTGGCCAAGTTCTTTTCCCTGGCCTCGGCTTGGGCTTGAGCAACCTTATGGGTCTGCCTCGCCGCGATAGCAGCAATCAAACTGCTGTCTAAACCACCGCTCAGCAAAACGCCATAAGGGACTTCGCTCATCAGTCGCTTTTTTACGGCGAGCTCCAAGGCTGCCCTTATGTTCTCCAAGTTTGCAGGCGAGGTAGGGATTTTGTCGTCTTGGTCGCTATCCCACCACGTAGGCCGGTAATATCTCTCGATTGTGTCGGTTTGGCTGTCGTATATGTGACCTGGCGGGAAAGAGATGATTTCGTCGCATTCCGCGGGGAGCGCTTTGAGTTCAGAGGCGAACAGGACGACGCCTGGTTCCGAGGAAATTCGGCCTTGGTAGAGAGTCGTGATCCCGATTGGGTCTCGTGCAGCGATGACCCTCGTGGGGGTGACGGATTCGTCGAGGAGTACGAAAGAGAACATGCCGTCTAACTTCTCGCAGAATTCCTTCCCGTATTTCTTGTACTGAAGATGACTCAAATTAGTGCAAGGGACAGAAAATCGGAGGGGTGACCGCAAACGCACCAGAGGGATGATAACCTCGCAGTCGGAGTGAGTCTTGAACTTGTAGGATGGGATCTCAGCACGGAGCCTCGAATGATTGTAAATCTCTCCGTTGACGGCGAGAATACATTTTCCATCGTCACTGATGAGAGGTTGAGCGCCCGTGTCTAAGCTCACGAACTCGCGGTCAGAAAAATGCAAACCGAGTGTAAAAACAGGATGTTATTCACCCACACCGACGATAGCCAAACGTTCGTGAGCGAGGATCGACCTCTGGCCGACGTAGCAGCCTGACCAGTCGGGTCCACGGTGCCTGATCTTCTTGGAGCAGGCGAGGTATTTTAACCGCTCAGAAGCAGGGTTTTCAATCCCGTGAACGGCTACGATTCCACACATGATTTTCTGGAGGTTTGTCGTGCAACACGAGGGTAGCTGGCAGAAAGGTGATGACTCGGTTCGACATCTGCCAGGTCCGTAAGGTCCGGTAAGACGGTGCCATGATCGACCCTGGGTGTATAGCTGCCGGTTGGCAATCTCATTTTTTCCTCAACCTTAAAAGGGTGCCACCAGCCGCGCTTTGCGGCGTTAATGATCCTACAGGGCATCATCTACAACCCTACAGCTAGTCGCCCCGTCACTCATCGCTTCTTTTTCTGAAATAAAATACAAGGTACAGACAGACACGCCCAGCTTAACCGACATGCAGACCAAGGTTCAGCCCAGCTGTGAAAGTAGTTGGTGGCTGGAAATCTGCAGCCAAAGATTTGACGAGGGATCCGATCGAGGGAGGGCGTCTAACGCCGTTCTCCTTTCTATGGAATGTATTCTCGAACCCGCTTGCGGCACGAGACCAGTCGATTCGAATGATACTAATAGAGACGGATACGAGGTACTGGTAACGAAAAGGTCAGACGTCGGAAAGAGCGCGTATGGTCGTGAGATTGGCATCACGTAAAGAAGAACGAATGGTCCACCGAGGAGGAAGGCAACGAGCTTTGTTCCTATCTTGATGAATACGCCTGCGCATATACCACAAACACTGCCGAAAGTCAATTCGTAGATACCCAGGGAAGACGCAGGCGGCGGGGCCATGACAGGTAGCGGTGCTCGTTGTGAGTCCGATTCTCGGGGCATGTCAATATGTATGCTCAATGATAGTAAGATGCGTCTCATACTGTCGCAATAGATGTTATTCAGGTTGTGTGCATGTAGGCCGATTCCAGCTCCTGCGAGTCCAGCATAGAAGGAGACTTGATGACCTGATGGGTGCCGCTGACTTCGCGTAGCTGCGTCCAGCTAGTTGATGGCCAGCACGTCTGAATGCCGTGGTGCGCGCGAACATGGAGGCGAGGTTTAAAGCAGCTCGAGGTGGAAGCATTTCAGCGAGACTCGTTGCGGGGATGATGTGACACAGTGTGACGACTGGGACCAAATAAACTTTGTTAAAAACCCCGTGAATTCATTATAAGTCAGCCAAACTTTAATTTAAAAAAAAGACGAGACCCCCTCCCTTCCGGTTGTGCGGATGATTATAATTGGTGTTAATTCGTGCAATAATACTTCGTTACTTGGACTCCATATTATGTGCTCGATGACTCCAGGAGAACAAGAGAATTGTTCATCACGCAAGATGATATCGATCACCGCCTGTTCGCCACTGGAACCTGCTGACTGCCATGATGGCTGAGAGTTTCTTGCAAGGTGGCCACCCCATCCGACTCGAATTCCCGCCGGCCTCCGTCAAAGAATCTGGGAATTTTCGTTTGCTCGAGCTTCCGCCTAACCTTTTGAAATCGATTGAATCGAATTCTCCATCAACCTGGGCCATCAAGGGGAATCCCACTGAGGATGCTGTGCTGTGCGCGGGTGATAGAACGTATTCCATACGTTCGGTCTCGCTCTCAAATTCTGTCCTCGTAGTCGGCCCAGGAGAAACCCAGGGTCAAATCACCATCCGGGGTACCAACCGTGAAATCCTTCAGGTCACTCCCATCCTACCAAAGGTGCACAAACTGGTTGGATTGTTGAGGGGGAGGGAATATGACGAAGGTCGCGAGGACTTGGATGACGATTTTCTTGATGGCGAGCAGGATACCCAGAACCAGCAACAGGTCTGTTTACCAGTTCGATACCAATTGCACGCGTTCAAATGGTCCCTTTCGAAAGGCGAAAAAGGGGTACCTCACTTACGCACAAGCATTGACGGAAATCCAGGCAAGTGAAGCCGAACTTACGAATGCTTTGAAAGATAGGCGGATCCTCCTTATCAACGGTAGCCTGTCGTCTCAAAGCTGTAAACATCCTCGTCCTGAAGTTCGTTGACTTCGTAGGCACCCTCCGGCCGATCGCTCCCTCGTACCTTTCGACAATTCTGGAACTGCTCTTGAACTCGTTGGTTTCGCTACAACAGAGTCACGAATCGGCTTCTGTGAGGGTGTTGGCGGACGCGCTCCAGGACGATCATGAAATCAAACCGCAAGTGACGAAGCAGGTCATGGCCTGGTTTGGCGACGTGGATGAGTACTACTGGAGGATGGATGTCCCATCTGTGCTTACGCAAGTCGGGATGGGCATCCTCAGGGCTTATAGGGTATGTTGGGTTCTTCGCGATTCACTCAAGTTGCTAACAAGCACCAGCATGATCCTATAGACGAGAACGAGTTCTTGAATAAGTGGAAGAATGCCGTTGGCGACACATTTGCCTCTCGAGCAGAACTTTCTCTCCTTCTGGTGAGGCCGTTCCGTGGTATTACACGGCCCATCGCTGATCGTGGTTAACAGGGAAACTATCTCTCATCGACAAAGCCACAATCACAACCACCTTCAAACCAGCTGACGTACTTCCCGTCGTCTGAGTTGCCGCTCGGACCTCTCGCGAGATTCGGTGACCTCTTCCTCACTCGAACCCGGTGGAAGGCCGAGGATATCGGGCCATTCCTGGATGACATTGCCATTGACAGGAAAGAACGGGATAAGCTGCTGTTAACATACGCGAGAGCCGTGCCCGCACCTGATGGGACGTATTACACATCTCGAACCATAAAATAAGCAATGTTATAGTATGTCATATCCTAAGCACATGGATCGTGGGATGATAGAAAACCCGCATGCGCCGGTCTCACGCTTACGAAAGAGCGCTGGGATTTGCTGAGATCGAAAACCGTGTGGGCGGCACACAAACAACACCACTCCATCGGTTCCTTCACGTACCATGGTACACGAAGTGGAACATTGGGATTCTGACTCTGAATGGGCCGATGACGAAGAGAAGGACGAGCTTGACCAAGACCCGCTAATGACCATTCAAGACCGCGTCCGACCAGCGGCGTTGAGAGAGATGTCGGTGGGGGACATTTGTCGTATGGGTCCCATCCTCCCAATCCCTCAAGGTTTTGGAAAGCTGACTGCTGATAGAGCTTATACGCGATGGCCTTATAGACTTGAACCCGGAATATCAAAGAGGTGACCGCGCCACCGCACCCACTTCGTGTCTACCGTTGGATCTGACCGGATGACAGAAATCGTGTGGAACCCCAAAAAGCAGTCAATGCTAATAGACTCTATGTACCGAGGATTCTACATCCCCCCAGTCGTGTTCTCGGTGCATTGGGATGGAAATTCTTATGCGAGGGTCCGTCTGTGTGTTGACGGGAAACAACGCTTGACGGCCATCTCAGGGTTTGTCAATGGTAAGGTATGTATTCCTGACTTTACCATTTGGCTGTGCTCGTAAACTAATCCACTATTTTTAGATCCCGTGTACGTGCTTCAGTCCTCCTGGTGGCCGAGGGCACCCAGAGGCTTACATCGGCGCGACCATCAGATATCGATCGAGTGAAGAAAAGAACATTCTGGTTCAAGGAGCCAAAGAAGAAGAACGGTTTGGAGGTACCCCAGAACCTCAAAGACGAATTTCTCAAGATGAGGATTCTCTGTGGTGCGTTTTGAGCGCAAGTCCCTTGGACCCATCTTCTGATTTGTCCTCCTAGCCGAATACGATGGTATAAACGAGGTTGATGAGCGTGAAGTTTTCCAACGAGTGCAGCTTGGTACACCCCTTACGAGTTCAGGTGATTCTCCCTCGGCACCCCCATTTCCACGTTGTGCTCATCTGTGAACTTAGAAAAACTCCAAGCCGTTTCAACTCCGTGGACGACATGGATAAACAAAGTCAACGCCCAGTTTGTCATAGGACCGGGAAATCTGCAGGGCCGACTGGGGATCTCCGCTAAACACGCAAGCGGCTACCACGCAGTCGCACATATCGCCTATTGTTGTTCGCACCTTCCCAAGCAACAGAGGATACCCACGTTCGCCACTTTGAGCAAGTTCCTCGACCAAGACAACCCTCCTACAAGCACATTACAGAGGGATATAGAGGACCTTATGAAAAAGTTCACCGAGATCGCGACCTCGGATAAATTGCGGTTTGGGTTCTCAAACATATCACAGAAGGTTGCCCCTGTGGAGTTCGTTTACATCGGTTGGTCTCCGTTACCTCTGCCACGTTCCTGTGGTCCCTATGCATCGTGCTGATTATCCGTTTGCGCAGCAATTATGTTGTTTATGTTGATACAGGTTTGCGATGACACCACGGAGATGGCTCAGCACATCCACGACATGCGCGTCTACATCCGAAAGGAGGAGGCGGACATCCGGTCAAACAACAAGGTCTGCGCTAAGCTTTGGAAATTCATTGACAGCGTGATGAATGAGTACGATGATGAATACCGAGCTCCAGCAAAGATCGCAAAAGTGGCCAAGTCTAAGAAGAATGCAAGAGATGATGACTACGTGCCTCCGAAGCCGCAGAAACGAGTTAGGATTTCCGAGAAATGACTCTATTCTGTCTCATGCTTATCAGCTGTCGTGTTGAATGTTTTTGTGTCTTGTTATGCATATGTTTTGTCAGTGCCAGGTGGAGATGTGTAGCAAACGACGGACATTTGTCCCCGTCTGAACGAATTTAGGATCTGAAGTGTTTCACGTAAAGGCTACAGATAAGGAGTCATGCGGTATGGGCGCATGAGAGATGCAGTGAGGTGATCAGAGAGGGAACGATGCAATTGCAATGGGTCAAGGTGATGTGGGTGGTGATTGAATATGATGTTGAACAAGGGGTCCGTCGAACTATGAAGTGATACAAGTCAAACACAAGGGTGGAAAAGGAAGCGGGACATGACAAAAGGATGGGAAGAGTAGTACAACACACAGCGACACAGTAACATGAAGTGAAGGAACGAAAGGAGATTCACAACCTCAAAAGGCAAGTATGCACTCGTGCAAAGGAGAGACACGAGAAGTAAAAATCAAATATATGCGGGTCCCACACTATCCACACGGTCCCCCACACTGACGGCCGACATATGGAGACCCTCGAGGGCGTTTTTTGTCAAGTGGGTCGGAACTGGCGCGACGATGGGCGGTGAGCGGGAACTGACGATTGCCTCATCGCCAGAAGGAGAGTCCCCATCTCCCGCCGTATCCTTGGTGGGCCCACCTGAAACCTCGGGGGCCTGGGGTTGATCGGCGGTAGGGGGTCGGCTGTAGGATGCTCCGTCGCTGGAGAGGGACCCTTCTTTTTCCTTCTTTGGACCGGTTCTACGGGTACCATTCCTCCTGCCGCCGCTTTTTGCATTCCGCCTTCTCCCATTGGTTCGGGTGGAGGGCGCGGGCTCTTCATCCTCTTCGACCTCCATGGCATCCGGAGTCTCATCGTTGAGCTGAGCAAGCGATGGCGAGGGGGAAGGGAGATTGTTTAAAGCGTTAGCCGATGTCCCAGCGCGAGGTTGTCTCGAACGTTTTGGAATGGGCGGGGAGACACCTGGATCTCCGGTGTCAGGCTCCCTGCGTTTCCTCTTCCGTCCCTCGGTGACAATTAGTTCAGCTTGAGCGGAGGCGGAGAGGGAGACAGAAGCAGAAGGACCATTCCTACGACGCCGGTGAGTTGCGACATACTCGTCCTGATCTTTCTCTTTATCTTCTGCGTTCAAAGAATCCGTATCTGCAGGGACGTCCCGAGGTTTCGCTTTGCGCGACCGACCAGAGTTTCTGCTTCTGCTCGCAGTGGTGTTGTTTCTGGGACGATTTAATGTTGGGCTCTGGATGGGTTTCGATATTGTAGGGTCAACGAGCTGAGAGTGTGGAGTTTTCGGTGATTCGCCCAAAAGAGGGAGGCGAAGCGCCAAAGCGCCAAGAGGGTGATATAAGGGGAGGGGAGGAGCCATAGCATACACTTCACGGGTAGAGAGGGGTTTGGCGAAGGATGACGCGGACAAAGCATCGGTCAAAAGGGAAGTAGGGGAGGAGGAGGAAGGGGTGCGCGGGGAGGGGGACGAGGTGGAAGAGGATGAGTCTGCGTGAGCAGAAGAGTGTGGGGAGGTGTTTGGGTTATCCGTGGGATCTTCCTGGACGGGAACAGAGATGTTTGGGTTGCTGAGAGAATATGGAGCAACTTCTACGGAAGGAGAGCGGTATGTGATGGTGGGTTTGCGCCGTCGCGTGGATGTGGGAGGTGAGATGACATGGGGGAGAACTGGCATGCCTTGAGGTTGGGTCTGGATGGTTTGGCTTGGTGGTGGTGGTTGGGAAGAAAGAAAATTGAAGGGCCGCCTAGAACCTGGAACTAGTGTGGCAAATGGATCCATGTTTGATAACATACGTTGCCGTTGGTGGTGAGGTAGGAGAGAGCGAGACGGGAGGACTTTCTGGGGGTTCTGAGGGCGTTTTTGCTTTTCGCCAACGTCTATTCCGACGACGAAAAGGTTGAGGGCGTTGAGGAAAAAATAAAAACGGCCTTGGGGATATTTCACCAGTATCCCACAGCCGTCGGTCCGACCAGCCCGCCCACAAAATCTCATTAAGGGATATACACGTGATCTCCCCCAGGCGTGTAACGCTGCCCTAAGTGGGAAGTCCCTTTGCCCTCGGAAACATCCTCTTCCACCCTGGAATGAAACATCCGCCCTGTACACCCGACGCTCTCTTTTTCCCACTAGAGGCCGCCTGGGTGGACCGCGGCGGGTCACTGCAGCGGTGGAGGCCTGATCCATCAGAGCTGCTTACGCGTTATCTGCCCAAATCTGACAAGCTTTCCTTACGATCTGGCGATGATGCCAAAAAAAGTTTATTTTTCCACGATCTTTTCATCTCAACCGAAGCCCACATGCACCTCGATACTTTGACGCAAAGCGATACAAATCCCTTCAAGTCCGGGGGACCCTTCACCGCGCTTCTCGAAGCCAAACTTTGATGCTCTCAATACGAGGCCCTGGTGAAAAGTCCCCCGTGCCTGATAGCGAGTTTTAATTGGCTCACTCCCACGCGACCAAGGGCCACGTCTGGTCCCCGTGTTCAATCCCAGTAAAAAGTTCATTGACCGGCACGGATCGGTATGGATCCTGGTTGATCGCGTAGACCCCGGGCGACCCCGAACGAGGTCCATCGATTTGGCCACCGTTTTCGACCAACTTCAACATGCGTCTTCGCACTTCGACATGCGTCTTTGCACTTCAACGACGTGTGCGCGCCGCCTTATATAATTATAATACATTTTTAATAAAATTTCGAAGCAACGCGATCGAAAAAAATTCACCTCGTCAGGAAAAACTTCTCTAAGTCTAACAATAACTTGATCCTCTGACATGATCTCCTCATCAATGTTTCGACCTCTGTGATGAAGTGTACTCCCGAAGACAACAAATGGCGCAAGCGTCCAAAGCATCATAAGAAGATTGAAAGAAATCTTTACACTGGGGATACCAACAATAAGTAACCCCATTTGCGCGGGCGACCTCTCGCGAAGTTGATTCCCAGCCGCGGTGCGATCGTTTATATCATACGTCATCGTGATCGGCGATCCTCAAACATAAGTTAAAACAAACCAAACCCGACTGCCTCCCTCAAACTCCTTTTGCCCCCCAACCACTTTGACGTCGTCAGCCGCTACTGTGCCCCCTCCTCCCTCCTCCCATTTCCTATGATTTTGTCTAATTTTACTGCTCCTAACGTAACAGCCCCACAGGCACAACCTCCAGGCGATCATTTGCATGCCAAGATGCTGCCCGCCTGTGTAGACAAGTGAGCACGACGAGGGAAGTTCGGAACGACGCGGGTACAGTGCGTGAAATGGTTACTTGACGTGGCATCTCATCTAACCAGTATCTCGTCCCACTTTGTTTTGTATCTAGGCTCAGCTGGACGCGAGGGTATGTAGTTTCACGGCAATCCTCTCAACTGTGTATGTCGATCACGTGCCTTCCTGGCAGAACGGAAGGCGCAGAACCCTGCGAGGACGCAAGTCGGAGAGGAACTGTATTAATTATCTCGCATTTGTGTACTAGTCTATATAAGTCGCTGTAGATCTACAGCAATCAACAAATGTCGTTCCGAATCGACTGCAACTGATGAAAGCAAGTGACGGCGTGCATAGCAACAATAAAAACAAGTCGACAGCAGTCGATAATGGTCGCCCCAGGTCACCCGAAGTCGTCCAGAGTCGTTTATATTGCACGAAAATAGGCGTAAAAAAATATGCGTTACGCAGGATGCACAAAAAATCTACGGAGGTAAATGAAATATTCGATTTTTGGACTCCCATAGACCCCGGTCGACGGGCGCTTTACCATCGACGGGGATCACCGGAAGTCAACACACGTCGTGAGAACTTTTTACTGGGGTTCAATGCCAGTCAATGCCACACCTTGGTAAAGTTTTGTGCGCTGGATGCCGAATAATACAGTGGTATAGACGCCGAGCTGAGCTACGACTCCGGAGGGCCCGGGAATCAGAGATACAGGCGACTTTTACATTCAGTTTTGTGCGATACAATCCAGCAGTAGGGGCGCACGATGAAGGCTGTCCACAAAAGTTATGCAAGCTTTCCTGGAATGACCGGGTGCGATGCAGACAGTCCACCGTCGACGCAAATGTTTTGCCCGTTGATGTAGCTCGAGTCATCCGAAGCCAAGAATAGGACCGCGTTGGCGATCTCTACAATTCAATTCACCTCTTTTTGTGGGTAGCACGTGCGAGGATCTGCTTACCTTGTGGAATCCCGTACCGGCCAAGAGGATTGAGTTGTCCGATCTTGTGCTCCGTTCCTCGACCACGAGCGTAATCGAACTGACCCTTTGTCATCCCGGTCTCGATAATGCCTGGGCAGAGTGAGTTCACTCGAACGTCGGTGCGGGCAAGTTGATATGAACTGGTCTGGGCAATCGAATTTACGCTGGGGTCGACCATTTGTCAAGGCGTAAGAAGTACCGGAACGAACGTGAACACTCACGCAGCTTTACTTGCGCTATCTGTCGAACGAGTTAGCTCATGAGTTGTAAAGAGAGCAAGTCGCTCACAATGCAGAGGTCCAGCACCAGACCGGATTCCGGCAACTGGACGAAAGCCATACCATCAAAAAAGGAAGCATTCGAGATGGGCATAACAGACACTCACCAGAGGCAACCAATACAATACTTCCGCCGCCATAAGGCTTTCCGCGTTCCGCGTTTGCCTTCATCATGGCCAACGAGGCATGCTTGACGGCAAGAAAAGCACTGATGACACAATGAACACACCAGTCTCGACGTTATCACGTGAAACATACGAGAGGGAATTCACTCGAATAGTCTGCATGAACTCCTCAGAGGTGATATCGTGCAGGAGCGTGGCAGACGCGATACCCGCCTGGTCAAAAGTACAGGGCCTGCTCAGTGGGTTTGGTCGACAGGATATAACTTACGTTGGCAAAAAATATGTCGAGGCGGCCTTCCTCTTTCAAAGCCTGTTCGCAAACAGAGGAGATGGCGGTTTCGTCCGCGGCATCTGCTTGCAAAGTCGTCACCTTGAGGAAGTCAGCTGGTATTCCCGACCTGGTCACGAAGAGCACTCACTTTAACATCTGGGTACCTCCGTCGAATGGTCTCCTTCAGTTCCGGGAGGTTGTCTGGTACGAAATCCAAGAGATAGATGTGTGCTGCACCTGGATCGAGGACCAGAAGCTCAGATCCACGACTATCAACAGGACTCGAGGACACCCACCCTCATGGGCGAAGAGCAATGCGGTCGATCTCCTGTGTACGACGTATCATCAGGGACTTGTGAGGTGTAAGTATCGGATGACAGCGCTGACCCTATTCCTTTGAGCGACCCAGCGCCTGTAATGACACACGTCTTCCCCTTCAGTTTGCCCGTGCGAGGGGCAGTTTCAAGGTGGGTCCTGATCGTGTCCAGTCGAGCACGAGTTTGAGCAGCGAATTGCTCGCTTCCCGGCGGATTATAAACTTTCCCGTGCTGAGACATTTTGCGGGGAAGGTGAGGGTACTCCGTTGAACAGGGAAGAGGCGCGCGGCATCCACTTGGATCCGACTCGAGTACCGCTTATATATACTTGCGATTGCATTGGTAGCCGGAGTGATTCTACCGCTGGCTGCGCCAAGTCAGGCTGCCCAAGCAATCCCAGGATTTTAGTGAACGAAGGGGCATATCCTTTCTACCCTTCGAATGTGTCCTTTTTACCGTGAACGTCAGGCCCCGCGGCGGAGGCTAATGACCCCGCGCGTCCCGAAGCAAGCGCCGTAAAGCAATCGAGATCACGTGACGTTCCGGTTTTCCAGTCGCGATCGCTTTTTGAAGTTTTTTCTCAACCTCAACTCTCCTCCCACAAAAAAAATGCATACCGCTGTCGCCGTCTGGTGCGTGTTTCCTCCTCGCATTCACGCGTGGTTTGATACTGAAGCGGTGGTGCAGGAGTCTTGTTGTGAATCCGGGGACCAAGGAGACGGTTATTCCCCCTTCCGATATCCAAATCCATGTAAAAGGCCTCTCCCTCGGTGCTGAACTCAAGGACAAGGATGGCCGCAGTAGCTTGAAGCTTTCTTATGAGTTTGTGTCTCCCCCCGATGACGACGACGATGACGACGATGAAGAAAAAGAAGACGATGGCGAGGCTCGTCTTGTCACTAGGGAGGTCATCCTTGGCTCCCTAACCCCGGGCAAGGTAAACCATGTCTTTTCGTGTCTCAGCGGTGACATAACCCCTCTCTATTTTTTTCAGATTGAACAGGCTTCCGTGGACATCGTTTTAGACGACGAGGACGAATACATCTTCGAAGTGGTGGGCAAAAAGTTGTGACATTTTCTTTCGCATCGAATACCGGGTTCTAACGTGGCTTGGATTGCAGTCCGGTACACATCTACGGAAATTATATCAGTACGTTTCATCCTGTGGTTTTGCGCCGCTCGGGGACTTACACACTATGCAGGGGATAGCAACCGTTCCTGGGGTGACGACGAGGACGATAGTGATGAGGAGGAGGCTTTCCACCTTGGCGATGTGAGTTCAGATGTTGAGGTTGACCCCGCTGAACTCGGCGGTATCGATTCCGATGACGTTGCGATGGAGGAGGACAGCGCGTATGTTTTGTCTCCTGTATCCTTGTTGCCTTGACTAACACGGATTTAGTCGTTTCGAGGAAATCGCGGAAGAGCCCAAGGGCAAGAAGCGTCTTGCTGAAAAGATTGACGATGGTGAGAAGGCTGCCACCAAAGCTGAGAAAAAGGCTGCCAAGAAGCAGAAGGGTGAAAACGGTGTGGCTATTCCGAAGGAGGATTCTATGAAGGAGACAAAAGAAGAGAAAAAGGAGGGTAAAAAGGAGAAGAAGAAGGATAAGGAGGAAAAGAAAAAGGAGGGAAAGGCTGCTGGGGAGGTCAAGGCGCTTGCGGGTGGCGTCCAGGTCAAGGATATCAAGGTCGGGAGTGGACCAGGGGCACAGAAGGGCCAATCGATCAAGATGAGGTACATTGGCAAGCTCACCGACGGCAAAATTTTCGACTCGAATACCAAAGGCAAACCGGTCAGTTGGTCCTTCTAAGCACCTCAGTCCGATTCTGAAGTTCTCGCACCCATCCAGTTTGTTTTCCGCCTCGGTGCCGGTGAAGTGATCAAGGGTACGTAGACTGGTACGTATCGATTGAGGATCGTTGGACTTACGGTTAGCTCAGGCTGGGACGTTGGCGTTGTTGGCATGAAAGCTGGCGGAGAACGTGAGCTGACGATTCCCGCTCCCATGGCGTACGGCAAGAGAAAAACGGGGGACATTCCCCCCAACTCGACCCTCAAGTTTGGTCAGTCTCTCGTTCACTTTTTTTTCGCATGCGCGATACTGACAAGCGTCCTGGTCGCAGAGGTAAAACTTCTCTCAATAGAGTAGCGAATAACTGTGGTATGGAACAACGAGTGTGATCCAGTCCTATGTGCTATAAGGTACCCCTAATATTATTGGACGTGATTTGCTCCCGCGTCGTGCGTCATGATCGAAGACAGGTGATCGAAATTGGGTTACGGCCGCTGCGGCACTCTCACACCATGCACACTCGTGTGCATCTCGTCGTTGTCTTTACCTTTCCTACGAAATCCCGGAACAAACCCCGATTGCGAGAGGAGGCTCGGAAGGCAGAAGATGAGTATAAGAAACTGATTCTGTTGTTGGAATCTTCAGGGTTGAAAGCCGTTGGGAAGGCAGGGCGAAGGCGTGGAGAACTTGTCATCTTGGTGCATTCGCCTCTGGCTAAATTGGACCAGTTGGCGAGATCAGAACAGTAAGCATGATAATTTGAGAGAGGTGTACGGTGGGCTGAGGTTGAGGAAGGTCTTCGGACTTTCGACATGGTGTCTTTGCTGCCCTCTCTGGTTTCAAACGACGTATTCACCGGCACCTCCCACCATCCCATCGAACACGGCTGCTATACGCTCATATGACGGACGCCACCTCCGCCGGTGGTCTCGGCATCTCTCCAAACACTGCTCAGTGGAAACGGGTGATTGGGATCCATCCGGTTCACGACCCCGATTTCGACCAAACATGGGTTCGTTCTCTGACCAAAGGTGGCCCCACGTCGGACCAACTTGACAGTCTCCGAGATAACGTGTGTCCGTTCCACGCGCTGACAGCTCGGTTTTCTAATTCAGATTTTAGTACGGAGAAGAAGTCGGATTGTATTTTGCCTTCCTTGCCGTTTACACGAGATCTCTAACTCCGATCGCCGTCCTCGGAGCGACGTTTCATTTCCTCGGCGAGCGGTATTCGCCCTTCTATTCGATCGTTATCGTCTTATGGGCGACGTTCTTTGCCGAATATTGGGCGGTGTGCGAACGCAAGTTGGCCGTCCGATGGGGCTCCTACGGTCTCAGCAAGCAGACGACAGAGCAGTCTGTTTCGCGGTCGTTGGGCAAGTTATCGCGCCTGGTTGTCTCGGCGGTGGTGCTTTTGGCATTCATGTGCGGTTTGGCTCTCATCGCCGTCGTCACTTTCCTTTCGGAGGCCTTTCTGGCGATATTATACAAGGGTCCCGGAAGCCCCCTTGCCGTAAGTGCGGACTCGAAGTCTTGACCGGGAGAGTTGACGTCATCGATACAGCCCGTCATCCCAACGATAATATTCTCCACGACCGCCGGCATCGTGCTAGGAATCTACCGGTCCGTTGCAATACGCAGCACGCAGTTTGAACGACACAACAACCACTCTGACTACACGTACTCTTTGACCTTCAAACGATGGGTGCTCTCAACAATCGTCTCGTATTTCGGTGTCACCCTTTCCGCGTTCATCTACATGCCATTTGGCCAAGAGGTCCTGGGGATGTTTCACCTTCAACTCTTCGCGTTCGACTTGATAGGTACAACCGTCTCCCTGGCCGGGGAGGGAGAAGAGCTGTTGTGGGAACACGACCTATCTCACGCTTCGACAAAGCTGAATGGGATGAGGTTGCAAACACAGATGTTCGCGTTTCTTGTGACGGCTCAGTTGGGGAATGCGTTCCAGGAACTGGTGATACCCTACATCATCAAGTGGTTACGGTCGCGCGGTAGTCCTCTGGCCAAAGTCAAGCGGCCTGGTGACCCTCCGGCGACCCAAGAGGAGAAGATGTTGGACCGTGTCAACAAGGAGATCTCGACGGGACTGGACTACGACATCTTTGATGACTATTGCGAGATGGTCACTCAATTTGGGTATATCGCCATGTGGTCAAGTATATGGCCTCTTGCACCAGGCGAGTGTTTCCTATCAACTTGGTCATCAGTAAGTGACCGGGAATATCTTGCTCAGTTATGGCTTGCGTCAACAACTGGCTCGAGGGCCCTTCGGATGCGTTCAAACTAACCACTCACATGCGGAAACCGATCCCTGTCAGGGCAGAATCAATAGGCGCATGGCTGGACTGCATCAGAGCGATCGCTTGGGCGGCGGCTGTCGTGAACGTTGTCCTCGTCTGTTTGTATCACCCCGACTTTGTCCACATCGGTATGGCGAGTTACAAAGAGGCTAACTTCAAGACCTGCTTCTTGATCGCCCTAACAACCAGTCACGCATTCTTAGCTGTGCGATATGCGGTGCGAGCGGTGGTTGACAAGGTGTATTGGCACGGTAGCGAAGAGAGGGAGAGCTTGGAACGAGCCGAACAGAAATTACGCCAATCGTGCCTGGACACGTTCGACAAGTCCGCCATCCACTTGGCTCAAGAAGGACCGCAGGATGATTTCTGGACTTTTGACGAAGGTTTAGAGGAGATTCTTCGAGATGTAAAGGAGGATTAGGTCTTGGTCATTTTCTTGTACTCGTTGCATTAATTAGACGCCCTTGATGAGTCTGTCTACGTCACCACTCTCCGCTTCTTCACTTCTTTTGCCATGTCCACGATAGCCTTCAGTTCAGTCAAGCTTTACCTAGGTGCCATCAGCCTAGTGCTGTCAGTCGGGACACTCTACTCTGTCGTCAACTCAACCTATCTCGATACCTCTGACCCCCTCCTTGCCCACCTTCCCCACCCGCTTCAGTCCACCGATTATTTCGCCAACAAGGCCAATCCGCTCAACACCGTGTTCATCAAGAACGCGTGGGGATGGACTTCTGGCGCTTTTGCCCTGCTGTATGCGACCAGCTCAGCCCGTACACAGTCGTGGAATCGACTACTCCAATACGTGGTTGCCACGCTCGCCTGGCTTGCGTTCACCAGCTGGTTCTTTGGACCCCCTTTGATTGAAAGAGTCATCGTGGCATCTGGCGGTCAATGTGTGGTGGTCGTTCCTGGATCTGGAGAGATTATCGACGTTCCGTTCGAACACTGTTACACGAGGTCCCCACTCTCCCCCGCCACCCATCCGACCCTCTTTGCTTCCCTCACCTCCGACTTTACGCCGCCAAACCCGTGGTCAGCACGCCCGAGATTACGCAAGGGTCATGACGTGTCGGGGCATATTTTCCTCCTCACCATGTCTATCCTCTTCTTGGCCGATCAGCTCACTCATTCGTGGAGGTCGCCCACGAGGTGGAGCTTGCCCCACACTTTGGCCGTGAATGCGAACGCGGCTCTGATAGCCATTTGGATGCTCGCGACTTGCGCGACCGCCCTTTATTTCCACACGCCACTGGAGAAGTTTTCCGGATTCCGTACGTTGATTTACTTGTCCTTCCTGACGCAAACGCTGACGTGTCACTTTCCCCCCAGTCCTCGGTGTGGCCGCCTTTGGCCTTACCCAGCTCCCTCCCCTGAGCTCACCTCGTGCCGTGACGGAGCCGATACCCTGCAAGGATGATTAGCTTGTGATCCGGATTTCCTTTATCACTGGTTGGAAATTCGGAGGAGTTGGGGCATATACGCAAGCTGTCGGTGCCTGCCCCCCATGTGTAATGTATTGTAATACACCATCCAGTGATCTCATCTCCAACGACATCGTAATTGGGGCCCACAAGCCAATCAGCATCCATTAAGCAACTGTACGATCAAGGGTACACTATAGGTCCAGATGAATTACACGAGACGGAGGGTATAAAGAACGGAAGACGGGAATAGACTCGGAATCTTGGTTTCTCCCGCGACTTCTCAGGTATTCAATAAATTCCACCAAAAACAAGACTTGTTCAAAACTCTCGATAGCCTTGACGCTCCGGCGTCTCCTCACGACGGAAATGACGCGTTCGACCATCTGGATCGTATCGGCTCGGAGGGGTTGGCCATCATCGACCTCGGTGTCTGTCTCACTACCGCTGCCGTCAGTAGAAGGCGTCGCGCCTCTTGGAGAAGCGGGCTCTGGTTCTCCCTCAAGCCAGCCGCAGAGTCCCATTTTGAGCATCCAACAACAGGCAACCAGACCAGCGCGACCGACACCGCCTCTGCAGTGACATAACACATTGATGCCCTTTAGCGTATATGAATTGATTAATCGCGTCATTTGGGCGTCGAATGAAGCCACATCCAACGGCGCCAACCCCTCCGGCAGCGGCAACCTGTCATGACATCGTCGGTGAGGGTGGTGCGGCGTGAACGAGGGTCTAACCTTAGGACGTCGATGCCGTTCTCATCTGCGATCCTGGCGTAGTCCGACCAACTGACACCCAGATACGCAAGTTCTACGTCATCTAGACAGCTATAGGGCATTTAGGTCGTGACAAGTCGCCAAGGGGACGGGGGAAGTACCAGACGATGGACCCAACACCGAGTATCCTCATCCGTTCCAAGTCTCGGGTGAGATCGCGACAGACCCCGACTCGACCATTTACAGGACCTGCGAGTCTCACTGTATGGGAAGGGTGTCAGCTGTCGGGGGTGGGGAGTCTTGCCTTAGCCGAACGACACACCTTTCTTCCCAGGACAGGAAGATAACAGCATATTGCCAATTATGGGTTGGTTTGTTTCAAGCGTAGTGACCCGGTCACTAAGAACGGGGATAGCTTTCAACTCCGAAGGAGTAGAAACCCGGAGGGATAAATCACGACCCTTCCCCGTGATCCCGGTGCTTATGGCAAGTCGTAGGGCCTGTGAAACCGAGACCCCATCCCTCAGACCTGCTTGAGTTGGTATCTCGCTCGGGATTGGCGGCGGAGAGGAACCCGAGAACGACGGTCTTCGGTTGAAGCGGTGGAGGCGGAATGGGTGAGGAAGTTCGTGAAGGATTGGGTACGAACGTGGGCTTCGCACGAGGTGGGAAGAGATTACGGGCAAGAGCTCGGGAGTAATAATGGCAGAGGTGCTAATATCAGACCATGGCTGTCAGCACAACGGAGCAACAGAAATTCCACGTTCCTGGCACTTACTTGATGGGGTGACTCTCTGAGGTCTTGATGCGGTTGCTGCTCGTATATGCGTCGTTGTTGTTGAGAAACGTTTCGTCCATAGCCGCGTAAATCTCTTGCACGAGGTCTCCGCGTGAGAGGGTGCATAGTTGTGGGCACTCTGGGGATGGTGCGATTGGCGATGCCCGCTTTGTGGCGGGCCACCAAGCCTGAATGCTGGCGAGGGCTGCCTGGTGGGCTCTAATGGACTCTACATGGTCCGGCATATGCAGCGACATTGGGACATAGGTCGCAGCAGCACCTGAGCAAGAGCGGTGATGTCAACACACTGGATATTTTGAGCTCAATAACAAATCGGATACCATGCGGACCGAACTTGAGGTAGTTGTACTCGCTGTGGTGGTGCTGGGACGCAAAACGAGACAGCTGAGGTATTTTAGAGTCAACGAGAGTCGTGTAATGAATTATTCTAGAATTACCTGGAGGGAGAGACGTTCATGGGACGAGATGGAGGAGGACATAAGTTTAGGTGCTGAGGTTACCATCACTGTTTCGCGCGCTTCAAAGTAATCCTCGTCTCGACGTCGACGTCGACGAAACAACCCGCCCGTCTTTTCCCTCTCCCACCGTGTCGCTTTCGACGTCCATTCTTTCACTCTCTCCACGACTCTTGGTCTCTTCTCGTCCAAGGAGGGCCAACAGTCTTTTCCTCTCACTCTTCTCATGGCCTCAAACTACCCACACAAGGTCGAAGCCTCAGATGTCCCAATCCCTACGACTCGACGACCCACCCAACTAGCCTCTCAAGCCACCGTCCGCAGAGCGAAAACCCTCACCAGACCAGAACGAAGCGTCGCTCCCGTCCCCCTCATCACACCGCAACCCATCGGCGTTCCCGTAACCGACTCCGTCAGTTCAGGCGGCTTCGACCCATGGAAACTTTTCTCTCGCATCATTACCTTCTGGGCCCCGGCTGCCCTTCTCAGTTCCCTCGGTGGCCTCGACGACAAGCAGAAACGGCAAGCGTGGCGAGAGAAGATCACTCTCTGCTTCATCGTCCTCTGTCTCTGCGGGACGGTGGGTTTCATCACCGTCGGGCTCCAGAACGTGTTTTGTCCGCAGGTCAGCGGTGGAAACGCGGCTCGATTCGTGAGCATCGGGACAACGCCTGGTTTTGTGGCCATCGGAGGTTTCATGTTTAATTCGACTCAGTCCGGCAACACGGTCATTCAAGGGCTCTCTACTCAACTCTCCGGACAGGACATCTCAAACCAATTCCAACGACCGGCCAGCTTCTATACTGAATGCAACGGCGATAAATTTCGCGCTGCCGCCGACGATCCCTGTCAATCCACGACCAACTGTCAGCTTGGCGCCCTCAACGCACAGACTATCGCCTCCCTTGGACTACGAAATACCACTCTACGAGCCGGTTATGATTGGGACCAAGTCGCGAAGCTCGCTAATTACCTCGTGCTTGATGGGACAGTTATCAATATGACTCCCTACATGGCCGTTCACACCTCCCCCGTCGCTGGCGATAATATCGACACCGCCCTCCGCGCCGTCCTTTCTGGTAAAAACGGAAAAGACGGGACTCTCATGTTTTACGGCCGAAGCGATCTCAAGGCTGCAGTCCCTTGTCTCACCCAACGTTACCACGCAGGAAATATTGACAAGATCACACCGGGCTGTTTCATCTCCCAGCTGGTGCTCTACGCCGGCCTAATCGTCATTCTCGGTCTCATCATGATTCGTTTCGTCATGGCTTGCATCTTCAATTGGTTCCTCTCCGCGCGACTCGCTGGAAATATCAGTTCTTCCCAGTTCAACAAGTCCGCGATCAGTCCAAGCGTCATGCCAGAGGGTGCCAATGTTTCCATCGATAACGTCAACGGCCATGCTCCTTGGGCAGGCGGGGCACATAAGAAGCTACAGAAGACTCTCAAGTCCCCTCGCTCTACCGGATCTGGTTCGACCTTGGTCAATTCCGACGCTCCGGCTCCGATTATGAGCCTTGCCCAAATTGGGGCGGAGTTGTTTGCCGTCTGTCTTGTTACCTGTTATTCGGAAGGCGAGGATTCACTCCGTACGACGCTCGACTCCATCTCGACAACCCATTACTCGGACTCCCGCAAACTTTTGTTCATCGTCGCGGATGGAATGATCACCGGCCATGGTGAGAAGCGAAGTACGCCGGACATTTGTGTTAGTCTGTTGGAGCCCGATCCTCGGTTCGGCAATCCAATGCCGGTGGCGTATGAGGCGGTCGGATCCGGCGCTAAGGGCGAGAATAGAGCTATGGTATATGCCGGCCACTATAGTACGTATCCGTCCCATCCCTGGAACCGTGACTGTGACTGACACTCTTGTAGTCATCGCCGGTCGTAGGACCCCCACAGTCATTGTCGTCAAGTGTGGAACTGAAAGGGAAGCAGCAACAGACAAGAAGCCCGGAAACCGAGGAAAACGAGATAGTCAACTTATCCTGATGAAATTTTTCTCATCTGTCACCTATAACGATCGCATGAGCCCCTTGGATTTCGATCTGTTCCGGAAAATCCACATTCTCATGGGTGTCACCCCTGACTTCTTCGAGGTCTGCCTTATGGTGAGTCTCATACCCAAGCGAGTACGGCTGGTCGCTGAGAATGGATCCAGGTCGACGCCGATACCAAAGTTTACCCGGAGTCACTAAAACACCTGGTGAATTGCATGCAGCACGACCAGATGATTATGGGCGTCTGCGGCGAAACAAGGATTGCAAATAAGCGACAGTCATGGGTGACAGCGATTCAGGTCTTCGAGTATTTCATCTCCCATCACATGGCCAAAGCGTTCGAGTCCGTTTTCGGCGGTGTCTCGTGTTTGCCAGGGTGTTTCTCCATGTTCCGCCTCAAAGCTAGGAAGTCTACTGGTGACGACTGGGTTCCTCTCATCATCAAGCCCGAGATTGTCAAGCAGTATAGCCAAAGTGAAGTCGTCACCCTTCATGAGAAAAATTTACTTCTTCTCGGAGAGGACCGTTTTTTGACCACGATCTTGATACGGACGTTCCCCAATCGCAAGATGATGTTCCTCCCGCAAGCAAAGTGTAGGACTGTCGTTCCCGATACGTTCCCGGTGCTTCTCTCACAACGCCGTCGTTGGATCAATTCGACCATTCACAACCTCATGGAGCTGGTCCTCGTCCGGAATCTCTGTGGTACCTTCTGCTTCAGCATGCAATTCGTCGTGTTCATGGACCTTCTCGGGACCGTCGTCTTGCCTGTTGCCATCGTTCTGACGTACCTTTTAATGGTGACAGTTATCCTGAACCCACCCAAGTCTTTTGAGGAGGCGATTCCCGTGCTCTTGCTTGGAGCAGTGTTGGGTCTACCAGCCGTTCTTATCTTGATCACCACTAGAAAGGTGGTTTACGTGTTCTGGATGTTGATCTATCTCCTGGCGCTACCCATTTGGAACTTCATCCTTCCCGTATACGCGTTTTGGCATTTTGATGACTTTTCATGGGGAGAGACGAGGTGAGGAACTCGGCGCATTCCACCCACACAACCACTAATCCCCGCCGATAATAGGAAAGTTGAAGGCGAAGGGAAAGGAGAAGCACACGGTGATGGTCCGGCAGCTCTTCAACCAATCAACGTTCCTTTACGACGATGGGAAGATTGGGAGCGTTCTCGACTGCGCAAGCTCAAGCGAGAGGAGAAGAGGAGAAGAGAGTTGGAGAGAATGCATCCCTCCGGATACCAGACCGGCGAAGGTTATCTCAACACCCGACACGAAGTGAGGAGTTACGATGGATCCGACACGACGTCCGTCCTCTCTTCAGATGACGATCACTGGGGTACGCAGATCGGGGGCTACAACGAGCATAACCCTTCGTATCCCCCACCGCCCTTGGCACTCCACACGCAGCATGTGAACGCCTCCGGAGAAACGCTGGCCGGAGACCAACTGGAGGCGATGCTCGAAGCAGGATTCGATGATGGGAGTTCACCGCATAATTCATCGCTCAGACTGGCACCGCGACAACAGGATCGACACCAACTTTATGACACTCCTGTTACACACTCGAACGGCTACACAGCACTTTCACGTGCACAATCTCCCACATCACCAGGCATGCCAAGGAATGGCATGGCTATGAGCTCGGGCGTCGCTGAGTGGAAGGGACATGTGAAGAAGCGAAGCGGAGGGAAGGTGGATGCGAGGGACTATGGTCCACTGGGCCCGCTCGATCCTGGGTCACGGATATGACGACTGGCATTCGCTTCCTCCTCTCGACTCGCGTCTCTCATGCTATCTGGTATATAATCTTTCTGCGTCGTTTTTTACATGTATACCCACCCTTGGCGTGGTTGGACCTTTCCCAGTTGTGTTCATATATCCCCCCTTCCATCGGCGCTTTCTCCTGCATTTTCTTTCGTTCTCTTCATCCGCATTCTCCCCAGTCTTCACCCCGCAATCGCTGTCGTACACACTCACATTCTCTTCTTTCCCCCTTGCCCTCCTACGGTCAGAATCTCATAATGATTTCAACTCCTGTCCTTTTTTATTCCCAATGGATCTCGCGTTTGTGATATATAGCAATTAGAGAGCTCGTTCCACTCCTAGTCATCTTTCGCAACCTTGTGTATCCACCTGGACCTGTTTTCTTTCTCTGCGAAAGCAATGCATAAACGAAGGGTCTTTTGGAATTCTTTCTCGGTATGTTTTTACGTGAAGTCGGCGAATGTTCATTTGCACGTCCAACTTTGCTCTTGTTTTTGTTATCGTTTCTCTCGGACGCATAGGACGTCTGCGTTAGATTCTGATCCTTCCCTGACAAGTCGTGTAACACCGCCGGATATCATAGCTAATTTTCAATATCAACTGGATCTGCTTTCGCCTGGCAGCGATGGGGATTAACGATTAAATTTCCATCTCGGTCTGTCATCTTTTCGCGGTGCTCATTACATATCGGGTGGCGGGAAAGGGCACCGATGACGATTCGGAGCACCCCCGATTGGACGGGACAAGGTTCTCTGACAAAGATGGACCGATTCCGACTGACATCATGCATGGAAGCCACTGTGTCCTCTTGGCGGCGCATCATCGAATCTCCGCAATCTCACAAGAATTTCTTTGGAACGATTTCTAATTCAAGCAGATTTCCGAGCGAGGGTCAACATTGAAAGCGATGAAATTACATGAGATGATACACATAGAAGCAAGCCCATCCGTTTCCCAAGCTCCAAATGCTGCCAATTGGCAACAATGAGAAGAGTGAGAAAGAGAAGAGTGAGATCCCCCGACGACGCAAGCCAGTAGTGCAGTAGCAAGGTCATCGCGTCCCCAAGTTGCAAGCAGAGCTCGAGGAACAAGGGCTGCAAAAATTAGATAACCAAAAATGAAGGCGGTGCCTTCATAATAGTGGTTAAACTATTAAGAACAGATACTACACTTGATCTAAGCCAAAAGGCCAGAGTGGTAAGGAAACCGAATCTGCCAGCGACGACGATATATACCACGGGAACCAAACGCACGGACCATGTTTGGTTCGGATCGACGCACCAAACACCGATCAAAGAATGGAACGCTTGGCCCGCTTGAGTGCACGCATCCTTCTTCCACGTTCGTACACCTCCGGCTTGTTTACATAGCGACGGTGCTTCGCCGACACGGAAATGTGGAGCTTCTTGAGTTCTCGTGCCCGACGTCAATCAAGTGACCGCCAATCGCTCCACTTGCCGTCCCAATCTGAGCCGCGCCACGATCCTTTTTGGACGACATTGCATGATTGACATTTCCATCAGTATCGTGCTACGCTTCTCTGCGCTCGCTTCTGCTCGATGGCCTTTGTCTCGTCTTGTCCCGTCTTCTCTATTTGGGACGTCGTTTCAAACCAGCTCCAATGCCATCAACTTCTCTGTGCTTCTCTTCTATTCCATGTCAGCCTGCCACTCCGACCGAGTTCCAAGGATGAGTGGCATCGGAAATCACTCGGCATCGAGTTGCTATAAATCACCTCTGTGTTGACTCTGGGATTCCTCAGCAGCACTTTGCAGCTTTCTCTTCGTCTCCTGTACCACTCCAGTCACTCTTTACCCACACCACACTCTTTACTTACTCATCATCATCATGCGCTTCTTCGCACTCTCTGCCCTCACTTCCATCGCCTTTGGCGTCTTCTGCTCTGCTGCCCCCACCCCCGTTCCGAACGGCGTGCAAGCCCTCGACATCCCATCTGCCCCCCTTGCAGCCCGTGACGCCCCCGCGCCTTCAAACCTGAAGTGCGTCCTCGATGGCGCCGCTGTGTCTCTTGCCCCCATTGTGGAAGCAGTTGGTGAGAACCTTTTCCTCCTACTGTCCCAAACCCGATACTAACGTGGCGATTGCTCAGCCGAACTCCACACGGCTGTCGATGTTGAGGTCACGTTGGCTACCCTCCTCGCCGAGGTTGTGGTGATCATCCAGACCACAATCGCTGAAGTCACGGCACTCGTCGGTACCACCGAGCAACTTCTCTTTGATGATGTTGCTGGCGTTGTCATGGATGTCGAGGCTATTGTTGCCTGCATCCTTGGTGTCCTCAAGGTTTGTTTACTTTCGTCTGTTCTTAATCGCTCACTCTGACGCAATGTATCACCCAGCCGATCTTGACCATCCTCGCCTGTGTCATCAGCCTCGTTGGTGCCACCCTCACCGGTCAAATCCTTCCTCTCGTTGGTCAGATCCTTGATTTGGTGCTCGCATTGCTTAATGCTATCCTTGCCATCGTTGGGGCTTTCGCTGCTGATGTCATTTGCCTTCTTGTCCAAGAACTCGGTGCCTTGGTCTCCGTTCTTGTCAAGCTTGGGGCCACCGCTCTCTGTGTTCTCCTCCACATTTCCATTTAAATGCTCCTAGTCACGTCGTCACCTTAGATTGTGTTGGATACCCTAGTTTTACTACTGCTGTGTAACTCTCCTGCAGCGTAATCTAAATTGACTCCGTCGAATGTGGCGGCTCGTTTACCTATACAGTGATCGAGTGGTCCTTGAATGAGTTGTTCCCCGAACGATTTCACCGCCAGCCCACAACAACCTCGATTTTTGGTTTCATGTTGAGACTGTAGAATATTCAATATACCTGGAAGCCATGGTAAGTATCTCTTATAAAAATATTGTTATCTCACCAGAAAATCATCAAGTTACCTTCGAAATTGCACAACCCCAAATTACACATGATTTTATTGCGCGCAATTGAATCCACTGGCTGACTGAAAATTTTCATGACATAACCTGCACATTTATACACGTACTAAAAAAATACGGACGCTTGTAAAAAAGCTCTCGTTGTCCTACCACCATTTTCACCTTCGTGGTCGAGAGCGTCGCACTGAGCGTGACGTCTGCTGTCACGCAATGAACACATTTGCAGCCATTTGCGTGGGAAACATTTGTGACACTTTCCAAATAAGGTAGCTCTGCGCATCATTTTGCCCAACACGCGCATGTCTTACCTAGTGGTAATTAAGTAATAGATTTATATTCTTAAGAATAGAGATTATTCGTAGATACAAATACAAGAGCTGGCAAAAATCCTGGTTCAAAAGCCGTCGAATTGCCGGCTGGGCGGTGCATTGTCGCAAAATTGGTTCAAGGACCACTCGTGTACACATCATTGTGTGGCATTCTGCCTCAGCTTACGATAATGTCTTTGACTGAACAAACGCCGGCTTTTTGTGACAAGTCGCGCGTCACACCCCCGATTGATAACGTCGTTTCCTTCGAGCGCTGGGGCTCATCTCAACCAACGATCATGGCATCCAGTCTCGAGCTGATCAACCCCAGAGCGGAAAGCATCCGTCGTGCAGCTGCCCTCCAGGTTTGTCAAAATTCACGACATACCACGTCCCTCCGCGGGCTGATCACCCCTTCACCCAGGTAAACATTACTGGAGCGATGGGCCTTGCTAGTGTGGTCAAAGGAAACCTCGGTGCGCGTTGACGCAGCTCGGAGATGACCCAATCTCATTTTGAAACTCAGGACCGAGAGGAACTCTGAAGATGTTAGTCGATGGCGCAGGGCAGATAAAAATGACCAAGGACGGAAAAGTTCTGCTATCCGAGATGCAAATCCAAAATCCCACTGCCGCCATGATCGCACGAACCGCCGTCTCTCAAGACGATCAAGTAGGAGATGGGACTACATCTGTCGTGCTCTTGGTCGGAGAGTTGCTCAAACAGGCGGATCGATACATCTCGGAGGGTGTTCACCCCACCGTGATCGCGGAAGGGTTTGATCTGGCTAAAAAGGAAGCGTTGAAGGTACGCACAATGATTTCTGTCAAGCTCGCCCTTATGAATCACGATATCATCACAAGTTTCTGGACGAGTTCAAAAAACCTGTTGAATTGGACCGTGCTACCCTCATCAACGTCGCTCACACATCGTTAGCGACAAAACTCAACCCCGCCCTCGCCAAACAACTTGCTGCAGACGTGGTCGACGCCGTTCTCACGATTCGCCCCGCTCAGTCAGAAGGTAGCGTCCATCACGTGTACGGAGACCTGACTTGACGAATCCCTGTAGACTCGAAAGAATGGAAGGAGCCCGTCGACCTTCATATGGTCGAGATAATGAAAATGCAACATCGGACTGCGTCAGAAACGCAGCTTGTTCGCGGGTTGGTGCTCGACCATGGTGCTCGGCACCCCGATATGCCAAAACGGGTCGAAAATGCTTACATCTTGACTCTGAACGTCAGTTTGGAGTATGAGAAGACGTGAGTGCTCTCCCGCAGCTAGAGGTCATCCTATGTCCTGACATTTTTCCCCCATCACAGAGAGGTAAACTCCGGATTCTTCTATTCCTCGGCGGAGCAGAGGGAAAAGCTCGTCGAGTCGGAACGCAAGTTCACCGACGCCAAATGCAAGAAAATCGTGGAGCTGAAAAACCTTGTCTGTGACCAAGCTGTCGATAGCACAGAGAAAAAGAAGAATTTTGTGGTGATTAACCAGAAGGGTATCGACCCTTTGAGCCTGGACATTCTCGCGAAGAACGGGATCGTCGCCCTCCGTCGCGCGAAGCGACGGAACATGGAGCGCCTTCAGCTCGTCTGCGGTGGTGTGGCTCAAAATTCTGTCGATGACCTTACTCCAGACGTTCTGGGTTGGGCGGGTACCGTGTATGAACACGTCTTGGGAGAGGAAAAGTACACGTTCGTGGAGGATGTCAAAGACCCGAAGAGCGTAACCCTCCTCATCAAAGGTCCCAATGCGCACACGATCCAGCAGATACAAGATGCCCTCCGTGATGGCTTGAGGGCGGTGAAAAATTCTTTGGATGACGGTGCGCTGATCCCCGGTGCGGGTGCCTTTGAGGTTGCCTGTGCTGCTCACCTGAGCGGCCCCGTCAAAAAATCGGCCAAGGGAAGGGTGAAGATGGGCGTTCAGGCTTTCTCCGATGCCCTCCTTGTGATACCCAAAACTCTTGCTCAGAATGGAGGGTTTGACGTCCAGGACGTTGTGGTTGCCCTTCAGGTGAGAAGACCTTTGTTTAAGTTTTGCCAACAAATTTAACGCGACCTAGGACGAGCAAGGTGAAGGTAACACTGTTGGCTTGGACTTGCAGTCGGGAGAACCTTTTGACCCGACGGTTGAGGGTATTTGGGACAACTACCGGGTGAAGCGGCAGATGCTGCATTCGTGGTAAGACAACAGTTTGTTCATGCTGCCACGGCCTGACCTCCGGTTCCAGCTCCGTTATCGCCATGAACCTGCTTTCCACGGACGAGATTCTTCGCGCTGGCCGTAGTTCGCTGAAGCCAGATGGACAACAGTAGTTCCTCTATAGATAACGATCGTATAATCGAGAGTGCCTTGAGCTATTTGATGATAGATTTCACACGCGACGATCTCCGCCTGTGTCACTTCTGTCTCTCTATCAATCCGTAACTGGTTCCTTGCACTCATCATGGCACGTTTGATCTCTTATAAGTCAAGGCTCCGACGAGTATTTACTTGGACGTCCCCAGTCTAATGTCTTGAGACCCTACCTCGCTGCTGTGAGGTCAACACTCACTGCGGCACTGACTCTGGAGAACTTCTCATCGCAGGTGGGACACAACCCCTGCCGTTGTGTATAGTATGTTAATGCGTACTGCGTAGGTGGTAGAACGCCATAACAAGCCGGAAGTCGAATGCGGGTGCGGACTCAACTACGATATCTTGACGAAAACCTCACTGATCCTGGTGCCCCAACCAATCTATTTTACGCACAGAACGTCAAAGGAAGTCCTGCTCAACCCGCTTACAATCTCCAGAAACGAAAACGAACGGGTGCTTATCGAACCCTCCGTGAACTCGATCCGGGTCAGCATCAAGATCAAGCAGGCGGACGAGATTGAGAGGATTTTATGTCACAAGTTCACGAGGTTTATGATGCAGCGAGCGGAGAGTTTCGTGGTTTTGAGAAGAAAACCGGTCAAGGTTCGTTGAAGCATTTCCACTGTTCGGTGACTCTGATACGGTGGCCAATGGACGTGTAGGGCTACGACATCTCGTTCTTGATCACCAATTTCCACTCGGAGACAATGCTGAAGCACAAGATTGTGGACTTTATCATCCAGTTGCGTTATATTATTGCAGAGGTTACGCCGGTCGCTCATGATGCTGCTTCCCCAGGTTTATGGAAGAAGTGGACAAGGAGATCAGCGAGATGAAGCTCAGCTTGAACGCCAGGGCGCGTGTGGTTGCTGAATCATATTTAACCGCGGTATGCGTCTCAAGTTTTCGACCTTTTACCTTTCTCTCGTTGATGCACGTCATGATCCAGTTCGCCTCATGATCCAGTGGTCATACCGTGGCTTGTCGTGGGGGCGTCTGGAAAGTAACGGGGACAACCCATTGAATGCTATCGCGTCGGACGTCCCAGTATAAACTAGGAATTTTCGGGTATTCCATTGTACGCCTCGAGTAGAACATCAAAAGGACACGCCGTGGAAAACCATTCCCGAAGTGTCGATTCGATAGAATGAGTTACTGTGGGAAACCGCTGCTATAAACTCGTTCCGCGCGCCGATGTGGCCGCCCACGAACTCGTGACACTTCACTATCGGAGAGCCGTACACCACCTAGGATGGCAGATAACCCTGCCGATAACAACGAACCGCTAACTATCTACCGCTCTGCTCCGCCCGACTGGTTACCGAAGATTCACTCAGATGCTGACCTCGGTCAGTTACATTCTCCCGTTCTTCAGCCACATCCTTTGATCACCAGACTGCTGCTGTGAACGTGTTCGCAGGTTACCACGGATTTCAACCGCCACGCCCTGGTCAAGAGGAAGACGTCCTTTCTCAGTCTAATGTAAAGAACGGGATATCCCTTCCCTCAGCCTCGGTCGGTGAACTCTTTTGCTAGGACATTGCGCGGATAATCTTGGAATATTAAGCGTTGTTATATATTCCACAGGCAGAGACGTGGAGTGCGAAGGATATGATTGCTGGAGCATTCAGAGATGGTTTCGTGTCGGAACTGGAGAAGATGTTCACCCAGATCTTCGCTCGTCGTAACGAAAGCATCCCACCTGTGCCGTAAGCTTTCGTCCAATAAATTATTCCCAAGCCTAATTCACTCTTGCGGGTCGGTGCTTCCACAGTTCTTCAACGTTTAAATTGCCTGCGCGGGCCACCTTGAACGAGGCCAAGCGCCAAACGTGGTTCACAGACCTTGCAAATCCGGACATACCACTATACAAACTCGGAAAGAACATTCCTCACGGTGCAAAGGGGCACGACCTCTTGGACCTCTTACACACGAACAAGGTGGAGATTTCCCGGGCCGTGTGGTTCGTTCGAGTTTTCGGAAGCAATGAAACGGTGTGATTCCCGCTTACTCGAATCTACTCATTTGCTCAATGTGTGTATCAATAGGCGGGGTTGCGAAACAGGAGTACATATAATCCTACCCAGTACAGCGTGGAATGGGCGAATGTGGTCACAACGTATCTGAAGAAACAGCTCATGGAAATCGGACTGCCGAGCGCGCCTCGGCCGGGGATAAACATCAAGATGACCTTCAAAGGGGTTCTTTCCGACCCTGAATCGCGTGAGCGATGGGTGGGTCGCTTTTCGTACAGGTGCGTGTCGTGTGCTGGAGACTGTGATTTGAGCTTGACTACCCGAAACCAGTCTCAACCTCCTTCGCGCGTTTTACGACGAAGGACTAGTAGACAATAGAACCTTTTTGGTTTGGCTTGTTCAGCAGCTGGCGACGTGCAATCTCGCTCAACTTGGGTTCATAGCGCGGCTGGTAAATGAGTACCTTGATGGTATGCTCGTCACGAGAAGTATAGCCAGACCGTTCGTTGAAATGTGCCTGGGTAAGGTGTCAGAGGTATTCCTGAATCCGTCCAGCTGTCTGCACTTTGTTCTTTTGCTGACTCGCGTGTATGGCTAGATTGCTGCCGCCCAGTTCAGGCCCGTCTTGCCGAATACTGATGCTATCTTGCGGACGTCGCTAAAGGTCGGTCCCAAAGAGTTTGGGCGGAACCAGGTGGTCTTGCTGACGAAATACACACAGCGTGTGTGCCTCGCGTTTTCCGACGCATTTGTTAGCCCTCGCATATGGGATACGCATTCGCTTCTCATCTGCGAGGTCATGTCGGAGGACGGCAACGTGCCCGAATCTGCCCTGGTCGCCGAACAAATCCGCTTCGCCAAGAATACCCTGCATCAAAATCTTGCAGACATCAAGTCACGCTGCGAAGCGATGCTGTTTCGCAACTTTCCTTCTCTGGACGTAGCCAAGTCCGATTGGTCAATTTTGGACGTTAAGGTGAGCGTTGCATCCGGCGAACCTGCGACTATGGTTCATTGGTTTCGCACCCTCTAGGCAATGAATGCGATCACCCCTCAAACATCGCTGGAATCCATGAACATCCTGCTGGACAGTAACGGAGAAGCAGATTTCACAAGCGACCTTTTCTGGGACCGTGTTTACGTGTTGCTGGACTGGAGCGTCACCCCGCTTCAGTACGGGGACCATCGTATCTATGCTGTGGCTAATGTCCTTCGCCAATCTAAGCAGAAATTAGATGAGCAACTTGCCCTGAGGGACCCATCATGCCCCCGCGGCGATGCGCTTTTCCAGATCCGTTTATTCGAATGGCTGAACACATCGAGGACCGTTGGGGAACTGGAAAATCGGCGCACTGTCGCCCCTCTTCTCGGGCAGCTGATCAAACTGGAGCTGTTTTCTTACCCGCAATACGTACAGAGGCTGATTGCGAGAGGGGATGTTGGCCTTGGGCCACCAACTGTAAGTCCCCTAGCTTGGATATATGAACTTTTCTCACCTAACGGCACAGGGAAATTCCCGACATTACAACCTCCTTATGTGGACATACATCGATAACGCTACGGTTTCACTGGCCAGAGAAAGGAGTACGCTCTTGTTTGGCGCTCGTGCTCGCGAAACGACGGAAGATCGAAACGAGAGGCAGATTCGGAAAGAGATCCGCGCTGTGCTTCCACAGGTATTTGGAGGAACCTTGGACGGTCCAGGCGACGGAGCTTTAGACCTCTACACATCGTGTCCGACCCTCCTTTCTGCGACATGTCACGAACAGTTCAAAATGTTGAAGGTTTGGCTTCACCCGATCCTTCGGAAATACATGACAGAGTGAGTCAGCCTTTTCTCCTTCCCGTCCCCTTGGCGTCACTGACGTTCTCATAGTTTTCCTAGCGGCGGCGAAGTACTTCTCGACGTATACTGCATCTCGCTAGAGTTAGCTTCGGCCGTTCGGTGTTACGAACTTGTCTTAGATGTAAAGTTGTGGTCGTTTGCGTGCATCACATATGAGCTCATGCTTTTTCCAGCTATCCCTGCTTCTACTCAAGTATACTACCCAGACTGACCAACTAGTGGTGATACTGGATACCTTGCGAAGGTACAGACTTATTTGGAACTGCATGGGAGTCGTAGAGACCATCGTCAGGGCGTTGTATACCTCGCACACGACCTTCGCTGCGAACGGGATTCATTCTCTACCGCTCGCCGAACTTTTGTTAGCGTTGGATGGCGAACGTTATCTGAGCGAGAGCGATCGTCAGGATGTCATAGAGAAATCCGTGATGTTGTCCCAGGTACGTGTATCCAGTCGTTCCCTCGACGCCCACCAACCACCCTGCAGAGACTTTACCCCTCAAACGAGCCTGCTGTCCCCGTTCCCGACGTTTTACCGGAAATCCTCCTGGTTGCCCAAGACACGGACGAGAAGGCACCAGTACAGCTCGCAAATACCCTCTGGTACAAGTATCGAACGTCAGAAGAGTGGTCTTCGAAGGTCTGGGAAAACACTGTGGCGAGCCTTCGGCAAATCTCGACACTAAACTTCAATCCCGCCGTCTGTAGGACCTACGCACGTCGATACGCGGACCTTCTGTCAGGTGTCGACCAGCGACTTCCACACGGCCTCGATGATCATGTATTGAGGTGGTTCCTCGGCCCGGGGACAACTGAACTTTATACCCTTGGTTGGGATGTGTGGCTCACTTTTGTGCCAACTTTGGTAAACCTTGTAGTCGTGGACGCCGTATCCACAACCACGATACTTCAAGGACTGGTTTACCCCGTATGGAGTACCGCGGCTTCCGTGACTAGTCAAGAGGACGCGAAGATGATTTCGACCTACCTTTCTCCGGCTACCAGTCTGTTCGAGCTACTGCTCCTTCGCGATCAAGTCAACTCCGAAGACGCTGAAGACATCTGCGTGGATACTCTCATGAGCCTCCAACGGATCGTGACTCGTAGAAGAAGAGTCTTCTCCCAAGAGCACTTCCCTTCTCTCGTTGCGGCTATTCCCACTCTCGTTCTTCTGGAACATAACAACCATCTGTCGGATGCGATCCGGACAAGGACAAGCGTTTTACGCTCAAAGCTTTGCCAACGCCATGACTTCAAGCAAGCGGTGTACCGTGACCTCGACCAAGTGCGGACCGTCTTCGAGCGCCCATTAGAGACTGATGGAACTCCTGCGTATTTACGCGAATCATTAGTGGTGGCGCTGCGACTGGCGCTGGACGATGGTTCTCCAAGTAAGTCTGATCCCTAGCGCTTATATTCCTGCTGACTTTCGCGGGCTAGCGACGTCGTCGACGCCTGCCTCTGCGTCTCAATGGAAGCCTCTCTCGTCTCTATTGAGCCCTTGGAAGCGAGCGGCCACGGAAATCGAGCTCCAATTCGCTCTGCGTCATTTGGGGGAAGACCTGTCTCGGGGTGACACACGGAATGCAGCATCCGCAAGTTTGAATCAGCTGACGGACCAAATATTCAGTCATTCTTTCACACGAGACGAGGCGAGCTTCGTTGCAACTATAGTACAGTGTGCCGGCGCTGAGGTTGCTGGGAAGGTGACCTGCTTTCCGTGCGCCCAGTTGTTCAATCTGACGATTTTCTTCAGTTTCTCAACGACGGCATAAAGCACGTTGGTCGAATCCTTGGCCTCGGTGCGCCAGTCTTGAGGGAAACTGGGTCAACGAACGTCATCACCAGAGCGGGAGATATACTGCGGCTACTTACTCAAACGCTCGAACCGCTGCGTGGAAGCAATACGCCTCCTAGGATCGATGGTCAGGTTCAAGACGAGATTCTCCCCCGGATCTGTAGTAGACTGGAGGAGATTAAGACGGTCCTCCTTACGGAAAAGAACAAGGAACTGGACAAATATTCCACCACCCCGAAGATAACCTTCCTGGCCAGGCTGCTGCATTTCGTGCTGACAATCGGTACAGCCTGGTCACTTCGGGCGAAGGACGTGTCGCAACCCCTTGCTTCGGTCTTGACCCAGTTGACCTTGGTAATTTCTCTCGCTTTTTGCCAATCTTCTGTCTGCTGATCTAGTTGTGTGCAGCACTACGGACATGGTCGCTGGCAGGATTTCACGACTTACTACCTCTTGATGGATACCCTTTGTTATGTCATTGATGGTATGAGTTCTCGGACTTAACCCACACGGAGCTAACCATCGCCTTGAAGAGCTATCCTCTACCGACCCACGATCTATAAACTATGACCCTTTTCACAACTACCCGGACTTCAAGCTTTCTCAATTACCTCTAGACATGCCATTGGAGTTAAAACACCAATTCCGCACATTGCTCCCTTACGTCGCGATCAACCCAACTGTCAGAAACTTGTTCTATACCAGCCACCAACTAGATGGGACTGTGATATACCACGGACCAGTCCAAAATCGGCCATGGGAGTGGACAGAGTACCTCGGCGACGATAACCCAGAAGAATTCAAGAATTCTGGATCCCTGTCCTTGGAGCTCTTCGATGCCAAACTTACCGGCGACCATTTGGTGGACATGGGGGGTTTATCTGAGAGAGCTGAATCTTCCCTCATATCCCTCCGCAATGACGCGGTGTATGAAAACATCTTCGAACGTGACTGGAGGGAGGGTCGCGCCCCCCTTCAGGCCGGCACGCCACCAGAGTATGGGTCTCGATTAAACGACGAGGAGGACGAAGACGCGAGTTCAAAGGTGCAAAGGGGTCAACTCAACTCCCGTGGTGCCTCTCCAGCCTCGTCGGTTCGTTCCAGAATATCCGCAGCCTCTTTTCGAAGCCCCTCTGTCTCTTCACAGTTGTCGCGTCGTGCCGGCAGCACAGATCTCATGGAGGTCGACAGCCTCCCCTCAACGAGTTCAACTCGCACGCAAAAGAGGAAGGCCTCGAATGAAGCTGTTGAGGACGAGGACGAGGACAAAGAGCTTCAGATAGTCGACAACCCCAACCCAAGTGCATTCAAGAAGAGGACTAGTACGAGAGGAAAGAGCACAGCGTCAAAGCCACGCGCAAAAAGACGTTAGGCAAGATACATTACGACTAGATAGGTAACTTATTGCGACGTGTAACCCTAGTAATGTGTACAATGCACAACGGCGACAACGACAACCACACACAAGCGCAAGATTACCCCGGAATAATATAAAACAGCAAGAATGAACAAGATCAGAGGAAGGTGAGGTGGTGACGGGGACTCTATAGCTCAGTCATTTGTGCGCTTTCCCGTCTATGTAACGTCCCGGAACGGCCGTTCGCGTTCCCATGTTCGTGATCGTGAACGGTTTCGTCGTCTTTGCTAGAACCTTTGCCGTCGTCGCTTTCCGGGTCCGCGACTACCAAGGCACGTTCGAGGGCTCTCTCCCCTCGCTTCTGTAGCCGAAGATCCATCGCGTGTCGCAGGGAATCGATATAGGATTGGTATTTCACGATCTCTGAGAGTAGGTGCTTGCTCTTGTTCTCCCAGTTGAGGAGGGCTTTAGCGGCGTTAGGAGATCTTGGGGTATACTGTGCTCATGACCGTCAGAAAGGAAGCATACGTGAAAGAAGCAGCGTACCAGTTCCATCATCGGCGTTCTCAGCTCGTTGTGATGTTTGAGAGCTTCACTTAAGTGCTTGACGTGTTTTTGTAAAGCCTCGAGCTGAGTCTCTTCATCGTGGGTACTAGCGACGGTGGGAGGGAGGGGTGCCTTCCAGTCATTGATCATGGTACGGTCCATCCACGGCGACTGCGATCGCATAGACGCTGCGCCGTCCTTTCTTCCATAGCGACTGCGAGAGCTACGAACACTCATCACGTCCGAGCGATCCACATTCCTCGAGGATTCAGTGTCCGACATCGACCGGGCCTGTTCAGGGGGATCCACGATGCGGTTCCAGCCGTATTCCATGTTTGAAACACCGCCAGCCAACGGTTCCTTGCTCTGTCGAGCTGCCCAGTAATTGCACGTCGACACCCACTCATTCACTAATTCTTCCGTACCAGCCTGGAGGAAGTAAACAGCGCCATTCGCGAGCGTCAACACCATACAATGCGGGCGTTGCCGATTGTATCCGGGAGGGGGAAGAGCGTGCGCAAGTGAATGGGCCAGATGCAACGTGCCAACCGATTGGGCATTTTCCTGTCCTCTCGATCAACATGGTACTAGCTAGCGGGTAATGGGGTGCTTACCAGCCAGTTACCGCCACCAACAACACCACCCCCACCACCACCTTTGTCGCCAAACGTGAACATGTTGACTTCACCCCGCTGGATGACAACGAATACATCCATCCATGCCCGGGTCTTGGCTTTCTTTCCAGCCGCCTCCCAGAACTGTTTACGACAAAGCATCCCTTCCTTCGCCCATGGAGCGCCTAGAAGGGCGAGCTCCTCGTCAGAGATGCTGATGTTTGTGGAATCGGTGTCATGGCTTTTGGCGCTGTGATCATCGTCCTCCTGAGCTTCTCTGATGATGGTGTGTGAAAGGTTTGAGGCGAAACCGAGGGTGGGTGTCATAAATGAAGCGGTGGAGGCATGGAGCTGCGGGGAAAAAACGAGCTCAATCAACTAGGACTTTGGATTGACCCTTAAACACTCACTTCGTTCGACGTTGCGAAGCTAGGCGCGGGGCTAGCTCGGCCATCGATACTGCTGTTGCTGCTGTAGGGGCTGACGCCGCTGGGAGGAGCGAGGATGGAACTCAATCCTCTGATGCTCCCTCTCTTGAACGCCATCAGGCGGTCGGGTTGCCCACGAGTACTCCGATTGCGCAACAACGTCCCGTGGGGTGAAAGGGAGGATATGGATGACCGCCCTAAGGCGCCGAGCGGTTGTAGCACTTGCTGATTTTTGATGGCCGTATACATTTCCTACGCTTCCCCGTTAGCCTCAGAGATAGGGGCTTGATCATCATTTCACTCGCCTTGAGCACAGTCTCCATTTCGTTTTCCCAGTTACGGTCATACAGGGGTGCCGCACCACCATTCTCCTTCTGATCATTGCCAATTGCCTGGAAGGACGCAGTGCTTCCATTCACCAGAGGCGAAAGGGTTTGTGGAAGTCCGGGCAGAGCATCTTTAGAAAGACTGTTCCAACTCGTCATGCTGTCACTCCGTTTCATCCTTCTTGCTGGTGTGCTACCCGTATGATCGCTCCCTTGACGTCCGCTACTTGAATCAAAGTCGGAGTTCGACCCATTCGAATGGATGTGCATTTGTATCGCAGATAGGGTGTTACGGACAAACTGGTTTCTGGACATGTGTGTCGATAACTCTGCCACGTGAAGATCGGTATTCAAGAGCAGCAGCGAGTATGCCACCGCGTGGACGACACCTATCACAAAGCATATTAGCGGCTCAAATCGAGATGGGGTGGAAATCTCGACTTACTCGGACTTCCGTATACGCAATTTCTGTTGCAAACCCAGTAGCGAGAAGCAAACGCGTCGAGAATACGATCCACTTGCTGGGTTTCCGCTTTCAAAAACAGTTTTGCGCAAAGTCGTCTGAACGCCATATCCAACCGCAATCCCGAGAAGTCAAAGTTTTCCATATAATGTCCCAGAGCAGTGTTGTTGATACGAGCGCTTCACAGAACATCAGATTATGTCAAGTCGCACACGTGGAAGGATCTAAGCTCACCTGCCACCGAGCCACTCGGCGATCTTCTCTTTCGCCAAGAACTCTTCGTCCTCCGCCCAACACCTTGCGGCTAAGGACTTTGCCTTGGGGTCGATGTCCGGTTCGTCTCCAGGGGTAATATCGTTCCCGCCCAGAAGCATCAGGTCTCCGGTCGACCCAATATCGGGAGGTGTGATGGGCGACATGGTATCTGAACGCGAGAACGAGCTCCCCATAGAGGGCATCAGTCGCACGTGTCGTAAATCGTCACGGGCTGGTTGGTCATCGTCGCGGGGAATAAGGGAGGGCTCAGAGTTCGAAGCAGTCGACCGGCGATGGACTCGCAGCTTCGATGAGTCCCTTGATCCGGAATATCCGTGGGTATTAAAAGCCCCCGATGAGGTGCTTCCTGGCCATCCTGATGCTGACCGCGGTCCATATCTTAGCCCAGGACCTCGAGTGTAAGCGTTCGTCTGGCCAGTATTCTTGGACGGTGTGTTTAGCGATGACGAACGTGGGGGAATGATGGCGACCTCGGGGGACGATAGCGGTGAATCGCAAACCATTGAAGCAGGTTCTATGTTCACAATCGGGGTATCGGCGGGTATTGACGTTGATGAACTCATAGGGCTATCGGTAATCCTCAGGCTTTGCGAGTCTGAAGGAAGGGCTGGAGCTTTTCCTTTTTGGCTGGAAAGACGTTTGATGGGAGTCACAGGGTCTTGCAACGAAAGTGAAGAAACTGTTTCCGAAAACTCCCCAGCAAACATGCCGCTCAATGAACTTCCCCATCCATTCGAAGTTCTTTCCAGTTCCTTGAGACGTGGGGGCATGGGGCTGTTTTGCGCCAAAGTTCGCTTGATGTCTACATCACCAACGCTCATGCTTCGCCGTTTGGTATGTTTCGACGATGGGGCAGTGATATCCTTGAACTCCTTCGCAACCGGAGTCGTCAAAGGCGAGTCATCGTTTCCGGGCATGTTCACGACGACGATTGAGTTGCTATCAGACTCCTGGCTGAACCTCGCGGATCGGATGTCAGGTAGGGGTTTTAAAAGATTAGGGCTAGGAACCGAGGGTACACCAACGTCGCCAAACACGTCGGAGGCGGGGGTTGGGAGATCTTTGCTGGGTAACGGGGGAACGGGCGGAGGAAAGGGATCTGAGAAGGCGGAGACGGACGAAATAGGAGTCGGGAGAGGGCCATTGATAGTGCGCTGGATTGCGGATGTTAGGAAATAAAAAACACCGTCCGATGGAGGACATACTGATCGATCACGGACGGTGGCCTGTCCCCACATCCTGCCCAAAAACGCGGTCGTTTTGGCCCTGACGGTAGCCCTCGCATTCTTAAGAAACGTGAGGCACGGTTTTAGGATTTGATAGACAGCTGGGGAAAACATACCTTTATGACGGAGGGTGAGGGGGCCGGACTGCTCGAGGGACTCGGGAGCACCCAATCCGGGCTCCGAACACTGAGGAAATTCGACGAGTCCTCTCCACGGTTGAAAGATGAAGAGGAACTGTTAGTAGTGGCGATCCTGTCCACCCTAGGCCTATGGCCCTGTTGTGGGACAGAATTCGACGAAGTCGACGAAGGAGTAGCAGAAGTCGTCCTCAACCTCCGGGATGACGACTCCGCTCCGCCACTGTCCGCGGCATCCGCACGTAAAGAGTCTTTATGACCCGTTCCATGCGAACCCACATTGGGCGGCCCGTTCCGTTGCCTTGTTTTCTTTAGTAAAGTCACAAGATCTGGACTGCTCGCACTTCCAGGTGACCGGTACATAGATCGTCGCGTTGTCTGATGCTCGTTCTCCCCAGCGTCGTGAGATGGCAAGTGGATTCCTTCGAGCTGGCTCGAGTTCGAAGGCTTCGGGCTCGGTTGGGCTCTGGCAGATGAAGACCTGTCTTCTCCGTCTTGCGAAGGGTTAGGCGACGAGAGCGGCGTAACAAACGGAGTGGAATTCGAACTGGTCGATGGGGTCAAAATAGACAGTGGCTCGTATCTGGGAGGCGTCGGGGTCGCTGGAATGATGTTCGGTGTACCAGGTTGCTTCGACGGAGGGGTGAAATTCCTTCCTTTGGGATTATGGCTCGGACTACCGTTCGAGCCTTCGTATTTCCCACTCGCGTCTGGCGAATTTCCGTAAAGTGACGAGAGACTGTGGGGCGGGGTAAGGAATATGCTGGAATCGAGCTCCGGCGAAAAGAGATCGACGGTCTCCTTGAGCACTATGGTATCAGGTGAAGCGAGGGCTTCCTCAAAGTCGAGGTCCGTACGAGAGCGTCTCCTTTGCTGAGCCTGGGTATCTGGCAGTCCAAGCCTGCTATTCGTGCTTGATACCGCCACCGGCTTAAATCCAGATGGGAAGGAAGATGGGGGCGGGAGCGGAGAGCGGGACTGCTGGCCCTTGAAAAGCGACGCCAGGGTTACTGCTACGACCGAATTGTTATAGAAGCCGATACACAAGAAGGGCCAATGTTGCCCTGGGTGGGGGCGATTGTGAAGAAGTAGCGGCGCTCAAAGGAATGTGAAGTAGCGAATCTCGTCGCTAACTCCATAGCAATAAAGTGAACTTTCGTCGTCCAATCCTTTGTCTTCCACAAAGCTCAAAGCTCATAAGATGCATATACATATAGTACAAGGAGCTTGTAGAAGGGATATATGGGCTCTATACTGTAAATGTTCCCGGTACATAAAGAATCAACACCATCGGTAAGTCATAACTAGATAGGCACAACACCTGATGACCACAGTATCACAGACAAGTCAACTAGGAGGGAAACCGAACGAATGAGGAAGGGATCGCGAACCAAGGTTGAGAGTGCATGACACAGAAAAAATACAAAGAATTATACCCCAAAATCTCAACTCTCATCCTCCTTCCGACCCGAGACACTGACAGAACTTCTTCTTTGCCGCTTCATAGCCGCGTTGCTAATCGCCGTCATACTGTTCCCAGCACGCGTTCCAGGGGAAAGCCTCGTACCCACAGTACTCGAAGGGGTTCCGCTTGTGGTCGACGACCGAGGTCTGGTTGAGGGAGCGGCTTTAGTGGTCAATGACCCTTTCCGAGTGGATGATGTATGTGGTGTTCCGTTACTTCGATTCCTGTTCGACATAAGTTATTGTGCCCGACCGTACAGTAAGTGAACACACCGCTTCTTTATCACATCAGTCTTGAGAGATTGAGGTCGAACCACTCCATGTAGTTTCTACGCGAAACCGGAAATCAGGACTTGTTACAGATGAACCGAACATCAATGGAAACCCACGTAGAACAGGCCGCACGCATTGCACAGCGGTTGCCCCTCCGGATCCCTCCGCCAAAGCGGGGTGTTCGTTGTCTGACAGTTGCGACACACGGTGACAGATGGATCCGCCTCCTCGTTGACACCTTTCCCCGACCCCGGAGTTGAATCTGTGGAACCTTCCGAAGGCCTCGAGGTACCAGGTATTGGCCCACTTGCGGAAGAAATGGACTTTCTTCTCTGAACATCCTGAGCAACGCGTTTACTTGTAACGATCCTCCTCGTGGGATGCCTCGTGCTCGTAGTGGTTCCCGAACCTGAGCTTCCAGATACAACTCCGTCGATGGAAGGGGGTGTCGACGCGGCGGATCCATTGTAAGGCTCCGGCGATGCGCCAGTGCTCGTACCGCCGGATCCAATGCCCCAACCATCACTTGAAGGGCTGGTGTTATGGTACGGGTGTTGACTACCAATATTTCCAACCCCACTTCCATCGATGTCGCCAGAGGGGGGTGAAATCTGCGTTGGGTCAACATGAGTGTACGGTATCTGCATGTTGTCGTATAAGCCAGAGGTAGACAGGTGTCCCCCTATTGCCGTGGCGGTCGCGGGAGCGTGGTCGGAGAGGGTGGAGTAGAAACTCAAAATATGGGAGTAATCGTCCAGGCCACCTGCAAAGCCAAGTTGAGCATATCCTTCAGCGACGGCGGCAGACGCCTCGAGGGCTGCAGCAGATAATCCTTCGGGGTTGATCTGAAGAGGTGTCTTGCCACGGATTTGGTAATTTGGCGCAGGTTTGTCCCTGTCATGGGGCGGTAGTGAGGAGGGCGAGGAAGAAATCGACGTCGACGTCGCGTTCGATGTACAGGTCGCCTGGTTCATATCAAAGTAAGCATCGTAGTTGACCAAGTTGACAGCAAAATTGAACGAGCTTGAGGGGAAGCCGGTATTGGTGTCATGATCGTACCCGGACAATGGGATTGCGATGTCCAAGTCTGACATGCCATGAAGGATGTCTCCCCTGAGCATGCTCTCAATATGGGGACCATCTGCGACTCGCTTGGTGCCAGCGAAGTTTCCTGGCGAACGTGGCTTGCCGTCAACTTGGTGCCTGCCCTGAACACTGACCAAGATGCCGTCCTTAGTGACCGTGTGGTCGAAACTCGTCTTTCGCACGTGTCTGGGGAACGTGGGAGGGGGATCCTGAGGAAGGTTCGAGAAACCGTGGAGGCCCAGGGCAGGGAGCGAAGAAGGATGTCCCATAGGGCTGCTGAAAGTGGATGGGGGCGGAGAGCGAGAATCAACCCCTGGGAAGGGCACGTAGGAAGTGTTGTTCTGGAAAGGTTTATGTACAACGCTCTGAATTCGGGTGGCCATTGAAGGACCAGGTACAGGGTTGGGCGGAGCGGTTGGTTGTTTAGGTTTGGCAGATTCTGCGTGCGTTTTAAAATTGGAAAGTATTGGAGATGGCAGATCCAAATCTTGAGTCATGTTGGAAGGAGGGGGTCGAGACCGTGACCGGCTGGAAGTTCTCCAGTCCATAGGCGCGCGGGATCGAGACCTACTAAATTCCCGCCAGTCCATTGGTTCAGGATCCCTGGTGGAAAATAGATCAATACTGAGGTAAGATGGCGCGATGGTAACACAGACGCACTCCGAGTCGTCAACGCCGTCAGCGTCGAAGCCAACAACCTTAATCTTTGGAGGCTTTCCCTTGTCGATCCTGCGGCCACGCCCTGTCTCTCCAAGGTCTGAGGGGAGAGGTTCCTGCTTGACGGATTCAGCGACCAGCAGATTGGAGGGAGGACTTGGTAGGCCCGCGGCATTCCGTTTCTCCTCCCTCTTCTTCTTCTGCAGAGCCAACGCCATCATTCTCCAAGTGAGGTTCTCCATTCTGTGAGCGTGCGGTTGGGTGGCCTTGTTACGAGCGTACATCTTCCAGACCTGAGTTACTAGAGGATCTTGCTTCGCCATAGCTTCAGGGTCTCCAGGGAAGTCCGGTGTCTGAAGAAAATCAGGACTGCCAGACAGCTTACGAGAAGGGAAGGAATCCTGTGGGGAGATTGTAGTGGTTGGGGGTGACTGCAAAGCATCCGAGAAGAGATCGGAGAATAGGGGGGACTTGTGACCACTGGCCGAGGACATGGTTGTCGTGATAGACGGCAAGCGAGGGGCAGAGGGTTGAACTGGGGGGCCATAGTCGGGGGCCGTGGTAGGCTGCTGGTGCAGTGATGGTGGGAGAGTGCCATTAGCTGACAGATCGAGCGAGGCATAACCACTCAAAGAATTGTACGGCATCGGGTCAGAGAACCCGGGGGAAGATGGGGCGGTTGATGCGGGAGACATCCATAAGGAAGGAGGGATACCGGCGTGAGTACGCTCAGGATGGTAGTTGGGGTCGTAAGTGAGTGTGAAGTTGTTATTGGCGGGGTGGGTGGTGGAGGGGTTAGGAGACCAACCGTGCTTAGATCTATTCGGTACCGGAGGTGTGCGAGCATGGAGGTTGTGAGGGACATGCGAGCCAGAGATCTACGGGTAGGATTAGAGGATCTTCGCAAGGAAAGATGTATAGATGATAGAAAACAAGCGATCCGACGCACCGTTGTCCGTTTAGGCTTGATCTGCGGCCCTGTATTCGGTATTGTATGCGGATAGGAGAGTTTGGAGGGGTACTGGCCATCCAGAATGTGAGAGGCAGGAGGGGGGATGAAGGAGGACGGGTGGGTAGCGTAAGGGTTGCGTATTGAGTCCGAAGTTGGATGATGAAGCGGCTGAGAAAGGGAAGGAGGAAGCATCCCGGGGGCAGCGAGAGCGGAATAAGCATCGGGATCGAAAGGGGTAGTGAAAACATGGGATAGCTCGCTGGACATATAGGACTGGAGGGAATTGTGTGAGTCGACGGAACTGGAGATTTGGTGTGGCACGGAAGAGGAATTCCTTGGAATCGGGGTGTTCAGCATGGCGGATGTGGATGAAGAATTATACCGGGTAGGGGGTAGATTTGGACTTGAGGAGGCTGACGAGCGGCTGTGAACAGATGCGTCGGAGACAGGAGATGTTGTCCAGTTTGTCGGATACTGGCTTGTATACAGAGACTTAGCATCCATGAACAGAGCGGGAAGCTGGTACATGAGATGATCGTTAATTTTGAGGCAGGCCGAGTTGTTGGCGTCAAGAAATGAGGCTTACTGCGAAGATGCGAGGAGGGCTTTGCAGCCCACTAGATGGGAGATAATGGTGAGCGAAGTCAACGGAGGTTGTTTCTCGCGAGCAAGTGGATAGGAGGAGAGGGTGCGGGAAGGGGAGGAAGGATGGAGGACAGGGAGGGTCAGTTGAATGGAGGGAAGGTGTGACTATCCAATAACCGAATCAGGTCAAGGAGGTCGAGGGAAGTCAGTCGAGACGAGGGGCGGATGCGACTTCCGGTCCGTAATTTTTTTTCTATTTTTTCCCCTTTTTTTCCCTGTCGTCCGCCCACTGTTCTGGGTCTGACGGTAAAGCCGGAGGGCGTGGATGAAGTTTAGAAAGGACTATATTCCAGTCCCCTTCAAGGTCAACGGCATCGTGGTTTTCTACCCTCCCCGCTCTAGGTAAGGCCTGCGACTCCCCAGTCACGAAATTGTGGCCTTCCATGCCGTAAGGTGTGCGGTCAGCTGGGCCGTCGGACCTGAGATTACGAATTACTCCGTCGGCTACGAACACCTCAACCCTCCAGCGAGCTACAGGCAAACATCGTCCATGTACCTTCGCTTTGTCTCTGCCCCAAAACACCCGGGATTTTCTTCGCCCGTAATCGGCCTTGCCGTCCTGACCGACAAAACATCATTCCCTCTTCTTCACATCCACCACTCCGGATCCGTGCACCTGCCGCCCGCCGTCGACCCACTCCCACATATCCCTCAATTCACCCAGTATGAATCCTGTTATGAGCACTGACATGATGCATGCAGGGCTGCGGGACCATCATCTCATTAGCTATCATTGATTCGGCTGACGTGCATTGTATGTCACTCACCTAATGTACAGCAGAGCTGGTTGAGCAGCTCTAAACACGTGCATCACCGTCATTGTAACCAACAGTCCGAGACTGTACCCCGCCAGGGATGCCCAAAAGAGTATACGCCGCGGTCCCTTCCCATTTCGCTCCCGGTAAACATCATACCGAAGAGAAAGGGCCACAAAAATTCCTGGGATGACCACATCCCCTAGTCCGAGCATGGTGAACCCCCGATCACTCGCTAACCACATCGATTTTGGCCAGAGCAACTTAATGGGTGCATCAATTTTCGTTGCCACCTTGACCATCTTTGTATACCCAAACATAAGCTAACGTCACCCAGCTCATTGCGAGCATATATTCGGGAAGAAACACTCACAACTTCCGTACCGAAAACCCACCAAACATCGTAAATGAATAAGCCGCCCAGGACGACGGTCCCGGCCAAAAAGGAGTCGAGCTGGACCCACGATATGGCATTAAACGAAAACGAGACGGCCAAAATGTCGGTCAAAAGTGCCGACTTGGGTGAATCAGAAACGGCGTAGAGAAGTGACGGGAGGACCGCAAACGGGAACAAATAAATCGTCGGCGCACGCCACGAAACCCGCCCTGATCCTGGAAGGAACGATCAGCCCGATCTCGACGGCCAGAGGCGACGGATCGCCGGTTCAAAACCTCTACCTTTGGATTTACTTTTGGAGTACCTGAAAGAATACTTCGTGAACGACTCCCAGCGTGCCCTGCCAACCACAAAGCGAGCCATTGACCTGAGCGTCTGAAATTCTATCTTTAACGTAGGGCGCACGTGCACCCAACAGCACAGGTGAGCGGTCAGACACGTCACTCACCGACCAAACGCTGCCAACACCGGTAGCGACGAAGTACCACTTCAACACATAATTGATCCATTCGCTCCCGTAATACTTGATGATCAAGTAAAGTCCGTACAATGCAAATGACCCAAACTGTTAGGAAACCGTAAGGTGGTGAACGCTCCTCTGCAGCTCGAAAAGGATTCGGGCACCCTCTCACAATGGGAAAGAGCCATGCATCTTCGACAGACACCCGTTCCAGTTCTTCGTCGTCGTCGCTGTCCTCCGCGTCGCCTTCTCCTTTCCCACGAGACGAATATGGTTTAGACTAAAAGCGACGACATGGATTCCAGCAAGAAGGCGCGTGGAGGGGGATCAGTTAGGTGGCGCCGCCTCCATAAGTTCCAAGTTAATGTCTGACGGACGGGTAATGATTGGTAGGACCCAGAACAAATGATCATCACAGCGAGACTGAGCAGGCCAGCGTAAGAAGAAAGGAGATGGTAATCGGTTCCCATGCTCATGGTGGAACCTTAGATGTGTAGCGAGTGTGGGAACTTCGGAAGGGGCCGCCGGGTTCTGCCCCCGCGGCCAACTCCTGCGCACATACATATTTCCCGCGAGGAAGAATCTTCAGAGTTTTTTCGCTCCTCCTCGTGAACCTGACTGTATGGGACCGTGTGGGAACTGGCGAGACCGCGGAGGGACTTGCTAGACTAACGCGTGCAAAAAGCGACCCACCATCCCGTTCCGGAACACTCGACATCTTCTAGCCATTACGAACTGATGTCCCCTCTTCTTGCATTATTTATTAATCCTTCAATCCAACTCGCCTTTTTCATTTCATCGTGCGGAACTCGGGCCTGGTTTGCCTGGTTTGCAAATTCTGTAGTTTGCGATGCACGGTTCAACTGCCTTCTTCATCTAACCGAAGTAGCCCCGTCCCCCCTCTCCCGCTTCGCTTGATTTCCGTCCATCTCGACAGGTGTTGCCCTGTTTCAGGGACATCCGCACTCCAGATCTTTGGCCCCCTTTCCGACCGCTGCGCTCGTTACTTGCCAAAATTTCACAGGGCTTCTCAGCCAAGGCATTTTCTCGCCAGCCTCAAGGATCAGGCGGTCAATTCTGCTCCCGGATCGAATCCGACTCCTCCAGGTCACCGGCACTTTCGATCATGAAGAGTCAAAAACCTCGTGGAAATTCGATGTCCGCTGTGCGCTATGGGCTCTTCAAGCTTCAGAGGGACTGCGCGAACCTAGTGGGAAGAAACCCCATTTTTGCCCTGATCGTTCACTGCACAAAGGGAAAGGAGACCTATTCAACCCTTTCATAAGAAGCGGGGATTAATACCTCTGAACGCTCAACGCCATGCGGAATGGCTATCCTTGGTTGGTGCACAAGGAAACCGATCGCGAGAACCCACTCGCAGAGCGTAAACAAACAGGTAGCGCTAGTCATCCGTCGAACAGGGTATCCGCAAGTTCGTGTCATCTGTACCATTGCACCGACTGTGCGCATTTCGACATCGGCCTGCCTTTGCGTCCCTAAGTTCTGCGGTAAGTACCTTCACAAATTTCCGGAGCTAACCGAGTGGAATGGAGTATTGCTAGAGCATGAAATTTGACTAACTTGGTTGTCCCAGGTTGTCCCCCGTTTTGACCAGCACGATCACCCGCGGACTGCGGCCCGAGCGGGATCGGTGAACAGCGTAGTTACACAAACAGAGGCCAGTGTCATCGTCGAACGCTCGGACCAAATGGGCAAGGGCGTAAGCCTCGAAGGCTTTCACTCGCACGTTTTTCCGACAAGAGCTCTCCGGAACCACTTCAAGGGCGTCGTACTTTGTTACTGTTGTGGGTGTGCCAAATAATCCACAATAAAGATGGTTGTGGTCCTGATTACCCAGGGGAGCGGCCTTTCCGCCCCCTCACGTAAAGTGACGGACAGTGAGAACGCACTTCGACTCCGTCTGAATGGCGTCGAGAGCTATCCGGTCGATCGATGTATATGAATCCCGTCCTGATCGCCATGCCAAGCCCACAGTTTACCCCCATAAGGATCGAAGTGGTGGTAATTAATACGGTACGGACATTCAACAAGTGAGACATCTTAATACCCCGCTGCAATGCCATTCTTCCTGGAATCACTTGCAGCTGACAATCGCAAGCAGTGATCAGGTTTCAGAGTGTAAAGCTCGCCCACGGATTCACTCACCCCAAATCACATCCCCATCTTTAACCACCGCCTGGACAGAGGCTGAAATACGGTCAACGTCCAGAACTACGTTTCTTTGTCAACATAGACGGTGAATCCGATAACCAGTGAGGTGCAAACCTGTAACGTTATGACCACGCTGCAAGAGAGCATTTAGCAGTGGTCTGGGATATATGCTGTCCGCCTCGACAAAAGTGGGGTACAGCTGATCGTGTACACGACCGAACTCCACACTCTCACGGACGTCCATTCCCCAATCTAAATTTAGTATCACCTGGAAGACGGCTGGAAAGATTTTTGACCCGCCAACTCCTCCAACGGCGAGGTACAGTGAACCGTCCGGGTGTTCGATGATCGCGGGTGCTATAGATGACAGTGGTCGCTTCCCTGGTTCTGGGTAGTTGTCTGATCACATCTGTCAGCCTAAGAGCGCACCGCCAAATTCATCTTACACGGTGATGGGTACAAACCAAACCCATTTGGTGTGTCCGGAATGGAGAAATCATCCATCTAGACCAAAATGAGAAACGATATCGACCTCAAAGCCACACAGAGCGTACCTCGTTGTTCATTAGTATTCCGGACACGGGGTCCATGATCAGCGAGCCGAAGACATGATTTACTGTCGAGGTTATGGAGACTGCCATGCCATCCCTGTCGACAATCGAGGTGTGGCTCTGCCCAGGATTAGTCCGCGACCCAGCTCCAAGACGCTTCAAACTCACAGTCCCGTGATCTTCTTGCACACCGAACACCGGGTTATAATACTCAGGAGTATGGGTAGTATCCTGGGGCGAAGTTACTTCCCATCCAAGCGTAGGAAGCATCAGAACATTACATCCGTAATATTTTTAACCACCTCAGCTGCGTATGATTTCGTGGGAAGTTTCCTGAGGTGGTTTCGGTCATCTAAGAAAGCAGTGTCCGCCACCCTTGTTCGCGCAGAAAATCCAACTCGCGGGATTAATCAGCACAGAAACCGCGGAAGTATGGCCAGAGTATAGTTACACTTGATTGCTTCGACGAGACGGTGTATATTTAGTCCAGTCATGCCTTCTTCGAGGAGATTGTAGTGCTCCATGATGTTGAGCATATGCAAAAGGACTGGACCAGATGAAGGGGCGTGTGTTGTATACACGTTCCTCGACAAGTAGGTGCTTCGCAACGCAGGTTGGATGACAACGGAATAGTTTTCCAAGTCTTCACTCGTGAGGATTCCGCCACTTTCCCGAATCTTGTTCACAACTGCGTCCGCGATGGTACCCTACAAACAAGGTGACACCAAGAACTAGTGGTGACACCGGGGAACACACCTGATACAAGCCGTTCGCCCCTTCTCTGGCGATGACCTCGAGAGTACGGGATAGGTTTGTCCGGCGGATGATTTCACCCTCTTGGAGAATGTGGCCACCAGGCGCGAAGATATCACTCCAGTCTTGGTTGTTTATCATCACAGGTCTGAAAAGTGGGTGCTACGGACAAAGGTCCATGACGGTCGACAGCAAAACAGCACACAAACGCACATTGATACGTTTGGCCAGCTCCCTGCCGACCTTGAATCCTGCCGCAAGCTCAACGCTTGGTCGTACTAGCCTCTCCCACGGCAAATTGCCCCAACGTTTGTGCGCTTCCTCGAGCCCGCGCACTTCGCCAGGAATACCGACAGATAATCCCCCAAATCTGGCTTTGGTGGGATCTTTATTGTACATGGTCTTGTTCGCAAGGGCTGGTGCGGTTTCCCTGAAGTCTACTGTCCAGACCTCAGATGACCTCCCATCCTTCGAGGTGGGCACTCTGACCGCCATGAAGCCCCCTCCTCCTATTCCCGAGCTTTGACCGTCCTATAAGCGACTTCTGCCACAGAAAAGGAGTGCAGCACCTACGCAAACATGTTAACAACGCCTATGCAGAAGGTTGTGGCAACAGCTGCGTCGACTGCGCTTCCGCCATCCTTCATAACGTCCACACCGACTTCCGAACAGATGATGTTCTCACTCGCAACTGCCCCAGACTTGGCCTTGATAAGATAGGCCGGATTACGAGCAACATCTTGCGAATGATAAACGGAGCGACTACAGGAAAGTCCACCGAGCAATAACGCAATCCCGACGCATGCGACGATAACAACCACTCGCTGCGTGCGACGAAAGCTGTGAGAGGTAGAACAAGCCCGAGACAACTGAACGTGCGTTGGGAGATCCGGCTCTAGCTTTGAATATCTCATAAGCTTGGGCGAGAGTAGATGAGACATCAATCGAGGCGGGTTCGAGTGGGTGTCTCCCGGACAGTGATCACCACGTCCAGTAATACGTAAATGTACGCATCAGCTGTGTCTTTCCTGTCTGTAGCGGAACTTCTGCAGGGATCTTCCATGGTCCGACGGCTAACTTCTTTCCCTGTCTTCTTCCGAAAGCGTCTCGAGGGAGATGTGGTCCACCGACTCTCCTGTTTCACGTATTGGGCACCTTCATGCACTGGAATATCATACCTACTCTGTAGGCATTGCGCAGATTTTGCGGAAAACATCTTTTGGATCTCGCAAATTTTCAGATCGTCTCCGTGGACTTCGAAGTGACTCTCAATGTCCTCTTGGGTTCTTTTGGCTGTCGCTTCTGTGCCCACTCGGATCGGATCTGCTCGTGAGAGTGCGGAGGGTTTCCCCCCTCCAAGGACTTTGTCTCAGAGGTAGGTGAGGTCGAGTTGTAGGCTCACTCCACGGTCCGTCCACTGCTTCGTTCCCCTCTATTCCACTGCGGACTTCCAATTTCCGCAAAGAAAAATTTCCAGCGGCCTTGTGTAATCATCAAGCCAAACAGGGCGGGGGCATTCAACGTTCAACTCGATACTACGTGTATATTCTGTACGCTACGTAGGTGCAGTCATCAACTTGAACAGCAGTCCGTCCATCAGCCAACGGCACCGGGTCCTGGACCGTGGGACACGCCGCGTGGGAGCTGGAGCTGAAGCGACAGCCTGTGCCCCCTCCTTATCGGATCCTAATCAGACCCGTCACTCGATAACCCCAGCTGAGCCACGATGGATTTCGACTACTCCCTTTATCTCGTAACAAATAGAGATTGTCTTCCCGATGGGATTGTAGGCCGTTCATCGATTAGCGTGCAGAGCTGACCATACGCTTCCAGACATATGAGGAATCTTTGGAACAGGTATGACCCTCGTTGCTTTCCCGAGAAAATCACGGTTCGATAATTGGGGACTAGGCTTTGAAGGGAGGCGTCACCATTGTACAAGTCAGGGAAAAATCTGCAGACACTGGAGAGGTAGGTCGACGTCAGCATCCGAAAATATCCCTCGGACGCTGATTAGGAGTGGTTTAGTTCCTCGAAATTGCTCGTGCAACCAAACGGATCTGCGACAAATACAATGTTCCGTTGATCATAGATGACAGGATAGACATAGCCCTAGCAGTCGGGGCCGATGGAGTTCACCTCGGTCAAACCGACATGCCTCTTGAAGTTGCTCGTAAACTTCTTCCCGCGAACGTGATCATCGGGATATCATGCCGAACCAGTGAGGAAGTCAAAAGGGCAGTGGCCGGGGGAGCAGACTACATCGGGATCGGTACAATTTACGCGACTTCCACCAAGGTCGTTAAAACCCCGCTGGTTGGTCCAAGAAACATAGGGGAGATCCTTGCAGCACTTGACGATACAAGCGTGAAGTCTGTGGCCATTGGTACATTATCACCGTTGGTCGTGGCAGCACTGTGCTCACATGCACGCAGGGGGGATTAAATCAACGAATGCGGTCCGCACACTGTTCGGGTCCATCACTGCCTCTGGAAAATCACTCGATGGTCTCGCTGTCATCAGCGACATCGTAGCCTCACGCGAGCCCCTGATAGCCGCTAAACGGCTGAAGGATTCTGTCAGCCATTTTAAAGCATCTCGAACCAGGTTCTCTCTTGGCGATTACACCACCGAGTCGCTCAAGGGCAGTGTCGGTAAAGCTTTGAAATATGTCCGACAATTATCACCCTTGGTGCATCAGGTACGATTCAAACGAATTATTTCGGACCGTCCGTTAACAGCCAAAGAAGATCACCAATACCGTTGTGACCACACAATCGGCTAACGCAACAATTGCACTAGGCGCCTCGCCGATAATGGCTACATCTCCTGAAGAAATGGAGGATCTTGCAAAAATCCCCGGGGGTTTGTTGATCAACTTTGGGACGTTGACCAGCCTAGAAGGAATGATCGCGGCTGGTACGGATCCACCTCTAGCCTGTGCTTCCCTGAACTAACAAAACTCCAAGGACAATACGCCAACCAAAACAAAAAGCCTATCATCTTTGATCCAGTGGGTGTGGGAGCCACATCCTTCAGGAAGCTTAAGGCCGCAGGTGTGTTTTGGCCTCAACTGACCCTGTGTTTCAAACCAACGCCTCCCTAGAGCTGCTTAATGCTTGGCAAGCCACTGTGATCAAGGGTAACCCAGCGGAGATCGGCGCCCTGAGCAACTCTTCCGAAGTGAGTTAGGTTGTCACGACCCACACCCCGGCCCACCTGTCCATCATTTATCTCATAACGTGTGTTAAAGGTACAATCAAAAGGTGTGGATAGCGCAGGGTCTGGGTTTGCGGACCCTGCGTCAGTTGTCCGAGCGCTTGCACTCAGGGAACGTGAGTGTACGACAAAACGCCGTTTTTTTGGTCCCCTTACCCGTTCGGGAATGCACAGGTTGTGTCGTTGGTATGACTGGGGAAGTGGATTGGGTGTCTGACGGTAAACATGTCGCCCGCCTGGCGAACGGTCACTCGCTCCTCGGACATATAACCGGGTCTGGTTGCATGGTTGGGACATCCGTAGCTACGTTCTGTGGAGCGTTGAGCGTCGCCGAGAAGAAGGTGTCATTGAATCCGCTCGCAGATGGTGACATGTTCGTCGCAACCATCGCAGGGTGCGTAAAATTGTTATGCTCTTCACCGGTTGTCCGATTAACCCTCTTGGCGTCTCAAGGATCTCGGCAGTAGCGGTTGCCTCAGAGATTGCAGCGCTCCGCCCAGACGTACAAGGACCAGGGACCTTTCTACCTGCACTCATCGACGAACTATCGAAGCTCACGCCGGAGGTCCTGAGTGAAAAAGTGAACGTCGAAATCGTATCATGAACCACCGTTTCGACACATCGTCTTCCGAACGTTACTGTGTACATTAAGTGTTTGTAACAATACATTTTCCGTTGTCAAGTAAGGATTCGAGAGAAAGGCATTGCCTTGGTAGGCTGTAACCAGTTCTTCTCGTCATATGTGGCATATGGAGGCGATTCAATCATGTGGAAGGTATATGCGAATCGCGTGCTTGAACTTCGGTTCTTCTCGCTCTTGTGCAGAACAGATCCATGAATCAACACCAAATCACCTAGATGTTCGCGGAAAGGAGCATCAGCTGGTCCAAACATTACGTTGACCTGGGTACTTACCGGGTTCGCAGCATTCAAGCACATATCCACCAGTCAATGGCGGGGTCCCCGAACAGTCTGCGGGTACAGGCAGTTGTTCGAAGCCAGTGCCACCTGTCGGTAGACGCACGAAACGTTTCGTGATAGGGGCCGTCAAATGTGATCCAGGGAGGAACGAGAGAGCGCCGTTTTCTGCAGTACACTTCTCAAGGGGAAACCAAAACCCGAGGGCAGACGGCGGGTCGGTGTACTATTTAAGGCATTAGGTCAGCGCGAAAAATCACTGTGCGCCTATTTTCCCACCAGGAATGTCCTGAATGTGTGATGTGTGAGCACGCTGCACACCGTTGTACACGAATGATTCTACTCACGAGTCGTTGTGTTCTGGGACTGCAAATCAAACCGAGTTCCCCCGTCGAGAAATGGAGTGAAACGTAAGTGGGATACACCAACGTATCTGAGAACTGTGTATCACCTTCCCCACCGATCTGTTGCTGTTTCGTGATGACCATAGACTGGAGCGCTAAATGATTCAAGCCACCAGTCAGCCGGTGCTGTGAAAAGAGTATCCCGACCGCATCACGTACCCAATGGGTTATGGTGAAACCCCAAATCTCGAACGAGCCGCTTGATGTGCTGGTTCTCCAGGGTCACCTTTCGGAACAGCGGATCAAGTTCGTGTAAAGCTGGGCACACGTAGTTAGTCGAAGAATATCACAATCTAACCGTCGAAACCCCTCGATTAAAGCTGAGGCCTTCGATGACATCTGCAAAGGGTGCCCGCGAAGACAGCTTGATGAGCCTGCATACTGACCGTGTCCGATCTTATTGACCGCTTTCTCCTTTGGCCGGGTCAGCTTTCCGTTCTGATCGAGTACATCTTGTTCGAGGAAGAATCTGATTTTGTCGCCGGAGGTTAAGAAGTAGTCATCTCCGACGTGATTATCGTCCCCCGTTGTAAACCTGGTCTGACAAGGTAAAGTTCAAGGCGTCAATAGGCTAAGTTGGGAAAGGTAAGGAAAGGGCGGGGCGTTCACCAGTGGGTGGTCATTGATATCGAATTCGGTAAGCAGCTCCTTTGATCGATTCAAGAGCGCGGTGACGGTGTCCGTGTCCAAGAAACCGGATACGACCAGGTATCTGGAAATGGTGGTTTATCAAGCTGTGACATCTGTCAGTGATCAGGGCTGGTACTTACCCATCTCGATGGAACTTACACGGACAACAGAATAAGCGTTTCAACATACATAGGAACGGTCCACACCTTCACGTACCTTGTCGATTTGCTCCTGTGCCAGGTACTCAAGGCGGGTATTAGAGGTCATGGCGGTCGCCGAAAACCCGATCGTACCTTCAGTGCTAGAGTCGGCACGGCTTTAGGGAGCTTACTTATAAGTAGACTACAACGTTAACGAGGCAGGGTTATGCGGTGACATCCGCAATGACCCACAATACTAATTCAGGAGTGCTTAGTACAATTCATGCGTAAGTCAAACTATGCAATGCAAGGGAATACTTAGGACTACAAATACATAATCGTGCGTCATATATCAGTATCACTGATGTCCTCACCGTGTCCTAACCTCTGGATAAGATTATCAATCTTGGCCTTATGTATCCGGTGATGCTCCTGCCAACCCTTCCACGGGTGATGGGAGTGCTGCAGGAATCAGTAACCAGGCCGGGTTTTCTGCAGAAGGAGACCGCCTACCTGTCGTGCGAATGTTTGGAATACTTTGTCCGATGTTCCCTCGGGGCGTAGCGCAAAGAATCGTGCGAGGAGTATATCGTCTGAGCGACTATATCTCATCTTCTTCTCTGGTACAGCAGGAAGCGGTTCATCACCTTCCTCGTGGTGAAGCTCGTGCTTATGCCTCCGGTAAAATTTCATCCACGAGGCCCTCGAATGATGGGGTGCCTGCATCACGAATCAGCAGACGTCAAGAAAATCTCGGGAATAAACAACTCACTTTCGTGGCTACATCCTTCCAAAATGTGACCATATCGAAACGTTCTTGGGCTCTAGATTGCGGTCAAATTTCTCGTGTTCCGCGGAAGAGGTAGATACGAACTTCTTGAATTCCATAAATCTCACCAGGAATGTAACATCCTCCTCGGTGAACGCGACACCTTTCCCTGTCGTGCTTCGGAAAAGCGCACGTGGAGGTGTTGGGGATCGTGTCCTTCCATTATCCCTATCCTCTCGGGCACGACTTCGCGCTGCGGCTATCGTTTCCGGGCCGGGTACGTTTGGGGGATTGGACTGGGTCTCATCCGTGTCCATGTCATCCGCACCCCCTTGACGTTCGGGGCCTGGGGACAGTGATCTATCGATCATCGTGTAACCCCCGAGGCGAATCTGGTGCTTGTTGCAGTACCTTCGCCATGAATAAAAACTATTTTCCCGTCAAGCAGCCGTCAAAAAATGGTGGATGGTACAAATGCCTTACGTGTGGTGAGGAGCCTATAGAATTGGTCAACACATTCAAGTGAAATCGAAATGAAACTGTTGCGTGCCTTGACTGCAACCCGTTCACAGATTTCCCTTAAACTGTGTGGATAATGTAAGGTTCACCGGCAAATCAACGAGATCCCATCACAGACCTCAAGACTAGCCCTTGTTCCTGGCAGTAATCGATGTACTTCTTAAGATACAGAACGTCGTCGGCCGTAAAAAGGTTACCGCCGTAAGTGCTCTTTATAACCCTCGTTGGAGGTGTAGGAGATCGTGCTGTGCCTTGTCCGCGGCTCACAACAAGAGAAGACGTTGGAGGGGCAGGCTAAGCAAAATAAATGACTGGAGCCGAATTTCCAAGGCGTGACATTCACCTGTGCCTTCGCCCGTTTCCTACCTCGGGCTTTGTCCGTCTCTGCCGGAGTTGAATTGGAAGGTTCCGTGGCGGGAAAGGGTTCAGCATCGGTTGTAGTGGAGGGACCAGGGTCGCTCATATATGGGGCAGTCTGCTCATAAGCCTGCTCATACTGATGTGGATGGTCATCGGCAGTGACCTAAAACATGAAGCGATGTACGTACTCCTGGGGTATAATAGTCATTTGGGCCGGCGACCCAAGCGGCGTGCGCATCTCGATATCGATTATAGTCGTATTCAGCAGACTGAATCGCGTGGGGTGGAGGCTGGGCGTAAACCGCATTCCATTGATCTTCGCGATAGTGATCGGGACGTGACATCATTTGTGGTATGTGGGCGTGATGGGGCGGGATGCCATTCGGCCATTGCGGAGGCGTTGTGACATGGATCGACCGCGGGGGTTCAATGGTTGCTGGGTAAATATGGTAGGGAAACGTTGGGACGGAATGATGAACAAGGGATTCTGATGGTTGGATGGTCTGAGGTTGGGGCATAACCTGATGAAGGGTGGTGGGATGAAGGGTTGTTGGCACTGTGTTGGTCTCGACCGGTTGGCGAGATTGTGACGTTGGAGGGGGTGCTGGAGGGTTCACGCTGCAGGTCGTCAGTCACAAAATCCGGGGGGTCTTGGGCATCACTGACGGTTCGCTGCCATTCACTTTACAACCGGCCCAGCTGGTGTGATACGTCTGAAGAACTCCAGCCTCGATGCACTTGTGGACCCATTGCGCGTGCAGAACAATTTTGCCTTTCTTACCGGCGTACTGACGATAGAGGCTTTGACCACTTTCACGATGAGGGTCAACTGTGATCGGAGTCAGTTGTTATTTCGGTACTAGCACTGAGGGCGGAGGAAATAAACTCACCGAGGATGTATGGAACGCCGCTGTAGCTGGGCGAGACCATGCCCCCATGATTCTGAATAAAAATGGGAAATGGGGACTATTAGCTCGGAGCTAGAATATATGCGCTCGCATTTTTGACGGCGGATCGGAGACGAACAATGATAAGGTCAACAACTGTATCTCTGTCCTGAACGTCCTTGTCGACGTATATCGCAAGAGGGTTGCCCATCATAGGCTCGAGAAAAAGATCTGACTGGACGGACTCATCCTGAACGGGATTTGCGGATTGGGGGCGGCGGCTAGAATTACGAGGGGGTGCCATCCGGGGTCTCTCCTCGCCCAGCGTGGGTCGGGGGTGGAGTGTTGTTGGGACTCGGGGGACGACAGGCGTGGCGGTGATGGCGGAGCTTAAAGCACCATCATTCGGAGAATAAAAATAACCGTGACAGAGTGACTTGTTGATCCCTAGTCTGAGTTTTAAATTAATTCAGCCGAACCCGTGCGGTTGCCCTTCCCAGTCTTGCTGAAGGGAGAAACCTATTGTAACAACCCTTGAACCCATTCTGGTCACTCTCCCTACCACCACAGCCTTTCCTTCTCCTCCTCCTCCCCTCCTCGCCCCACCGACTTACCGTCGCCATCTCCATCGATGTCGACCCCCTCTTCCCGTAAAAAATCAATCGTCTCCTCCGTCGGACCCTCGATCGACATCCCAGTCGCAAACAACACCCTCCTCAACAAGTCCGCTTCCCAGTCGACTTCCCTCTATCAGCAATGTTCCTCCCTGCGTGCTCGTCTCCTACGCATCAAGAACTTTCAACCTTACTTCGCCCTCGCAGCTCCTCCGGGTTCATCCAGGCAGTCGACCGATCCCGTGACACAGCTCTGGGACTGTTTTGCCCTTGGAGTCCCTCTTTGCTACCTCTTCAACCTTTTGCCTCCTCCGATTACTTCAATAAACATCAACACCGCTCCAGAGCGATTCGATGTCTCCAACGAAAGAGACAAGAAACGAGCAATTGCGCTTTTCTCCATGCAGATAAGGCAGTTGGAGGACTGCGAGCAATTTACTGTGACGGATCTCTACAACCGGGACTCCACAGACGGTTTCGTTAAGGTACGTCGCTCCGTTTCACCTCGTCAACTGCGTCTCACCGCCCGTTAACATCTTCCAGGTCGTCAATACCGTGACTACTCTAGTAGAATACCTTCCCGAAGATGTCTTCGCATACCAGGAACCTTCTTCACCCCCCTCACTTTCGTCCGCCCACCAATCAACGGACTCTATCGTCTGCGACTCTCCCCACTCAGCCCAACCAATCAACGCCCAGGAGGCCGCCCGGAGTAATATCATCAGAGAGTTGGTTGAGACCGAGAGGAAGTACGTGCAAGATCTCGAAGTCATGCAGGTAGTTATTTCGAGCTCTCACCTGACGAACCCTCCACCAATTGAGACCTTCTACAGCGTTATTCCACTTCTCTCTCTCAAAGCAACACGATTGACCAAGATACCATTCACCTGTTATTCCCTAATCTGAACAAGCTCCTCAACTTCCAGCGGCGGTTCTTGATTAAGTTGGAGGCTACTGCAGAGCAAGCGTGGAAGGACCAACGATGGGGTCTTCAATTCACGGAAATGGTAAGCGCCTCCCGATTGGTCAACGCTCTATTCCCTGACCGTTCTTCAGGAGGATGAGTTCACGGTGTACGAACCATATTGCGCCAACTACACCAACGCATCAGAAATTATGCTCGCTGAAGAGCAAAATCTTATGGTGATGAATTTTGGATCGTGGTCATTGATAGAGTCTCACTTTCCTCACCAGAACCATAACCATTTGATCAACGCGAAATCTGAGCTTCCGGCTTTCCTCATCAAACCGATTCAAAGGATTTGCAAATATCCTCTCCTACTCGAGGTAGGTCATCACAAATTTCACAATTTCACCCACTGACCATGCCTCGGCTAGTCTCTTCTGAAAGTCGCATCCCCTGTCGACTACCCGTACTATGACGAACTTAAGCAAGGATCCGCATCCGCCAAACGTATCACGGATAAGATTAACGAAGCTCAGCGAAGAGCTGAGAATATGCAGACCGTTAGAAATCTCGAGTGCAGAATCGAGGATTGGAAGGGTCACCATATCTCCAACTTCGGTGAACTTTTACTCGAAGATGTTTTCGTTGTGACCAAGTCCGACGTCGACCGCGAATATCACGTCTTCCTGTTCCAGCGCATCATTCTATGTTGCAAAGAGCTCGCTCTTCAGCCGCAGAGTGCAAAGAAGGTTGGGAAGAGCAACTCGATTCTCAAGAAACAGGTTTCGAGTACTCCCCAAATTGCAACGCCTGGTGGCAAGGCAAAGAAGAATACCCCTTTGCTGTTGAAGGGCCGCATCTTTTTGAATAATGTCACACAAGCGACACCCCGGTCATCTTCTGGTATGTTTCCGCAGATGAGGCGGGCGAATTGTTCTGATCTTTTCGCCAGGACAACATTCTCTCGCAGTGTGGTGGCGTGGTGATGACGACCTGGAGTTTTTTACCTTGCGTTGTAGGAACGAAGAGCAACTTCGCCAGTGGGAAGTCGCCATCAACAAATTGATCAACGAAACCGCCGCTCGGCGGGCGTCCGAGCGACCCGCTCCTCGACTGGCACCACCTCAACCCAGCAGCAGCACTAGCCCCATATTGCAGCAGGGAGGAAAGTTCTCCCGACCGGAGAATGGCCAAGACCACAGATACTACCATCAAACTCATGCATATCGCCAACCTCATGATGACACCATCACTTCCCCAGTCGATCGTATTTACGGCAGCAGTTTGCAAGGATACCCTTCACACTACGGTTTTGAAGGGGACGAAGAGGATGACTTTGAAGACTACCCACCGTCCAACCTCCCATCGGGCAGGGCCACTCCTCTAGTTGGACGCCGGAGTCAGCAATCTGACCTCCACGACGCCCAGTACTTTACTTCGCGAATGAGTGGGTCAAACAACAGTGGGTTCCCCACCATCACCCCTGCAAGCGCTACTTCTTCACGGCCATCGACCGGTCGTACAACTCCATCTTTCAACAGTCAACACGACGTACGCCTCTCATCGTCCCGACCCACGCTGCGAAGCCAGTTTAGTTCCACCAGACTTCGGCCAGAGACAATGGAGTCTAGAGCAAAGCCCAACGCTTCCGATGTGTCTCTTAGCCAACGTTCGCGCAGTCTCAGTCAACCTACTGCCTATTTGCCTAAGTCTGCCGCACCACCCCTTCCCTCGTCATCCCCTTGGATCGACACCCCTCCCAATGGCAAACGTGGCAGTGGCTCCAGCCAATCAAGCTCGGACTATTCGGGTCACGCTTCGCCCATCACACCATACGGGTCCAGCGAGAGCTCTCTTCTTCGAGGCTCTCGGTCGCAAGGGTTTGACAACCTGACTAACGGCAACCCGAACGTAAAAGTCAAAGTCCACTTCCACGAAGATATCTTTGTTATTCAGGTCCCCCTTGCCACCGAATACAGTGACCTGGTGGAGAGAGTTGGTAGGAAGATCCGACTTTGTGGACCGAGAAGAGATGATGGTCCTCTGAGAGTGAAGTATAGGGACGACGATGGAGACCTGGTTTCATTGGGATCGACAGAAGATGTTCAGATGGCATTTGAGATGTTGAAACCCGGTGGTCAGGTCACCCTGTATGTCACATGAAACGCCAACTGTGGATACCTAACCATTCGAAAGCCATCCAACGCACCCCACCATCGCATCGCCTTACCTCCTTCTTCGCATTTTATCCATCATCACTTGCATTCATCACCTCCCCACCCTGACCCTCTCAGTGCACCGCCCCCGCTTTTCATATATTCATTTCTTCCATCTCCCGGTTGTTATTCTTATGTTATCTGATATCCCACACGCTCGTTCTTATTTTCCGCGGGTTCTTTCCTTCCTCTCCGACCACACCCTCTTTCTCCAATATCCACACCAAATTGTAGGTTTAAACACTATTCTAATTGACCGTCTTTACGCTTTTTACGCTCTTTTCCTCTTGATCCACTCGCTCCTTCCCATTGGGTGTCACGCAGCACCTTCCCATCTTGTCTCTCCCACAGACCCTGTTTTTTTCTCAGATTCTTTCGTTGTGTGTCCCATCAGACCTCCCTGATTGTATTTGGTGCTTTTGGGCGGATGTGTAGCAGTTACCATAGAGCTCGTAAATATGCAACTAGTATCCCAAAATAATCCAGATGACCGGGGAGAATGGTGCCAGAACTCCCTGGTCAGAGTCAGAGCGGACACGACTAGAACTCCTGCAGAAGTGGTAGGACAGACCTGTAGTGGTATGCGATGATATCAGGGGTCACCGGTCAAGGTTCAGGGGGTTGCCTTGGTCCGCTTGACTTCGAAGAATGTCTCCGATAGGTCAGCAACATCCCCGCCCACGGCCTTGATTTTCTCGAATATCTCCTTGAGAAGAGGCTCTGGGATACCTTCTGCAGACCGAGTAAGGATGTCGAGACCGGCAGGGGTGAACAGCGTCTTCTCGAAGAAAGTCGCCGCCCAGGGGTGACTGCCCTCAGCTTCTGATGTGTTGCAGCCCAGGACTTGCCACTTAGATGAAGCAATAAACAGGAGGCCGTTGCCCCGCCACTTGAAACTCCCGACGGCGAGGGTGTGGTCTGTTCCTGCTACCGTGGAAGGTGCGCTGCCGGGTTTCGCGGAAGCGGGGTAGTATTTGACAAGGTCGTCGAATTTTATGGTCCCTTGGGGGGATTCGACATCCGAAAGAGGCGTGTAGGTTATTGACACATCCTTCTTGTCCTGAAGAGATTTAAGCTGATTATTCCGTATGGCGGAGCACACTCTTACCTTCCACAGAGGTAAAGTCGAATGGGTGACATACCTACCTGAGAGATCAGAAAAACGTCTCATACGATAAGACTGAGACCGACCATGTTCCCATGAACTTGTCGAGGTCGAACTCGAAACCGTCGCGTTTCTCGTCAGACGGAGGGAAAATGCGAACGGACATGACAAAGGATGCAGATGATGTCAGTACAGGTCACAGAGATCGGCGTTGGGTCTGGTTTGGATTTTGAACCTCAATTTCGCTCTTAACTCGCTTCCTGTCCTTTTCTCTCTTCTCCCACCTGACCTCGCGCACGGACTCCCCGAGCGATGTCTTCCACAAAGCGCATCCAGGGGAAACTCTTCAGGGGCGAAGCCGATGGCGATACTGGTTCTGATCCTGCTAAACCTGGGAGCCTCACCATCGACATCCCGACCAGCACCCTTCAGACGAAATCCGTTCAGCCATTGAAAGCCTTGAAAGTCACAGAAGGTGTTGAGGTTGCCAACGATGCTCCTGAAGGCCGTTACACGGTCCCCTATCGCGATCGCTTGTTACGGCGCCTCGGAAGCGAATACCGCGGCGCTGAGCGATATCGTCTTGAAGCTGATCGCAAGAAGGAGGTCCATTGGAAAAAGTGGGGCCCGTATCTCTCGGACAGGCAATGGGTACGTCTCCCCGCTTACTCGCAATCAAAGAAATTTTGCTGAGGACGGTTTTAAAACCAGGCAACTGTTCGAGAGGACTATTCCCACAACGGTGATGCATGGAACCACTTCCCTCACGAGCACGCACGTTCGAGGGCTTATCGATGGGGAGAAGATGGTATCGCTGGAGTATCTGACAACCATCAACGCGTGTGTTTGGGGTTATCGTTATGGAACGGCGAGGATCGTATCCTCAAAGAACGTCTTTTTGGCGTCACTGGTCATCAAGGAAATCATGGCGAGGATGCCAAAGAGCTGTACTGGTATCTCGACTCGACGCCGACGCATTCCTACATGAAATTCCTTTACAAGTACCCTCAAAAGGCCTACCCATACGAAGACTTGGTTAATGAGAGTCAAGCTCGAGGGAGAGATGTCCCGGAATTCGAGATCTTAGACACGGATGCGTTCGACGATAATCGCTATTGGGATGTATTTGTTGAGGTCGGTGTCTCTCTGCCCTTCCTTCGCCGCTCACCTCCCCGCAGTACGCTAAAGACGAAGAAGACGCTTCGAATGTCTACGCTCGCATCACAGCTTACAACAGGGGACCAGATCCCGCTACATTACACATCCTTCCTCAGTTCTGGTTCCCTAACACCTGGTCTTGGTCGGAGAGCAAGCAACCAGCCCCTCAGATGTCTGCGAATGGGAATTGTATCATCGCCAAACACCACTCCCTGGGAACTTATCACTTGTACTGCCTTCCTTCTCCCCCTCCCCTTGACCCCAACAATCCCAATGGCATCGATGACGCCGATTCCGTAGAACCTGAGCTAATCTTCACTGAGAACAACACAAATTTCTATAGGTTGTACGGCGGTCTAAACCAGACACGCCACGTCAAGGATGCATTCCACGATCACATCATCCCTTCTCACGGTCGAGACTGCGACGAAGGGGTCAAGACCGGCATTCATATACGACGAAGAACTCACGATAACTCTTCCGACGAGGAAGAACAGGGACCCCGTACACCCTTCCCTTACGGCCCGACCTTCGTGAACCCTGCACAGAAAGGGACCAAATCTGCCGCCCACTATACCTTCAAGGACGTTCCTCCGAATGGCGGTTGTGCTGTTGTTCGATTGAAGCTCACACCGACACCCCCATCGGCTAACGACCCAACGCTCGACGACGAAGGGCTTTTCGATGAGGTCATCGAAGACCGGCGAGAAGAGGCCGACGAATTTTACAATTCATTGACTATGGGGGCAGTCACCGATGATCTAAAGCAAATCATGAGGCAAGCTCTGGGAGGAATGCTCTGGACGAAGCAGCATTACCAGTTTATCCAAAAGCAGTGGCTGAGTGGAGATCCACTCCAGCCACCCCCTCCACCCGAACGCAAGCATGTCCGAAACAAGGTGTGTGAGGTCTCACAAAAATGGCCGAATCCTGACGCTTTCCCCAGGACTGGCCACACATGCACGCCGCAGATATCCTCTCCATGCCCGATAAGTGAGTCCTGACGATTTTGGTCGCCCCCACTTCGCTGAAAGTATGCCCAGATGGGAATACCCATTCTTCGCTGCATGGGATACCGCATTCCACTGTATCCCATTAGCGGTCGTTGATCCTGCGTTCGCCAAGAAGCAGCTTGACGTACTTACTCGAGAGTGGTACATGAAGCCAGATGGTCAAATTCCCGCATATGAGTGGAATTTTGGAGACGTCAATCCCCCTGTACACGCCTGGTGAGAAGATTCCCTACCTTGATGAGAGCATGCGCTGATGACTTCCTAGGGCTACATTTCGCGTTTTCAAGATCGAGAGGAAGTTACACGGTCGTGAAGATCTCCCTTTCTTAGAACGTGTCTTCCAGAAGCTGTTGCTGAACTTTACCTGGTTAATACAATTTTCGTCATCGGTGGACCTATCTCTGACTAACGCCTCTCCGTTCAGGTGGGTAAATCGCAAAGACACAAGTGGACAAAACGTCTTCGAGGGTGGATTCCTGGGGCTTGATAACATTGGCGTCTTCAACCGTTCCGAGCCACTGCCTACTGGCGGAAAGCTGCGCCAAGCTGACGGAACGGCCTGGATGGCATTTTACTGTCTCAACATGTGGGATGCCTGTTTTTCGAGCCCGCAAATCGTGCTGACTATCACTCAGGTTAAGCATTGCCCTTGAACTTGCCAAGCACAACCCGGTGTACGAAGACATTGCGTCGAAATTCTTTGAGGTATGTCAAGACATTCCCGGGGCCTCGACCGCTAATATTCGCGTAGCACTTCATCTTTATCGCGGACGCGATGACATACAAGATCGGCGAGGACGAACAGAGTCTCTGGAATGATGAGGACGGAATGTACTATGATGTCATCCAGTTCTCGCCAGGACATTCGATGCAACTTCCCGTGCGCAGCCTCGTTGGGCTAATCCCGCTGTATGCGACCATCGTACTTGAACCTGCCACGATCAACCGTGTACCGGGTTTTAAGAAACGGATGGAGTGGTTCATCGACAATCGACCTGAAGTGTCCGCAAGGAACATGGCAAACATGAGGGGTATGGGATTTTAATTGACAATCAACCGCATCAATTGACATTTCGCCAGTTCCCGGTAAGGGAGAGCGCAGGCTCCTTGCTTTGGCAGACAAGGATAGGTTGGTTAAGATCTTAGAGAACATGCTTGACGAGGATGAGTTCCTGAGCGAGCATGGCATCCGGTCGTACGTCCGTCGTTGAGTCAGAATGACTCCGTAACTCACCCGGTTACAGGTTGTCCAAGAAACATAAGGATCAACCGTGGGGCATGGATGTTGACGGCAACAGGCATGAGGTCGGATACTGGCCTGGCGACTCGATGTCAGGAATGTTTGGGGGAAACTCAAACTGGCGTGGGCCAATTTGGCTTGCTGTGAACTTCCTGCTCATTGAGAGCTTGCAACGGTTCTACCAATACTACGGAGATGAGGTCCAGGTCGGTGCCGTCTGTAACTGCAAGTCAAACATACTGAACTCAGTCATTATCAGGTAGAGTGTCCGACAGGGAGCGGGGAGTATATGAACTTGGTTGAAGTCGCGGAGGAGATTCAACACCGCATCATCCATATCTTTGGGCGTGACGTCGATGGGAGAAGGTCAACGAATGGAGGGAACAACGTCCTCGATCACGATCCCCACTTCCGTGATTACGTGTGGTTCTACGAGGTATCCCGGACGCTACTCCACTTGACTAGCAACAAACTCATCACCGCCTGTAGTTTTTCCACGGCGATGACGGAAGGGGACTTGGCGCTTCTCACCAAACTGGCTGGTCTGGTCTGGTGGCGTACCATATTCTTCAAAGTGGGGCCACCTGCCGTCTGCCCAAAACTCCAAAGAGTGCGTTTTTATATCCAGGCTATGATTGTTCGATGACCCAATACCAACTCAACCAATCGTTTTGAATAGCTCCTCGAAGTCTTGCTCGCCACTACTTTGATGTAAGCGGACTCGGCCTTTCCCCACCTTCCTTTCTGACCCTCCATTTAGGAAAGTGTTGACACGATGTCGGCTGCCGAGGGTGATGACCTGTTGAGCGCATTCAGTGCGATGGAAAGGAACACATTGGGGGATATATCACCGGACGCATTGTAGAATCTGAGTTGTTTATTGGAACCTATAGATGAGCTGCCTTTTGGGACGGGAGTGGGACAAAGGGGCCGTGGTACCTGAAGCTCCGAAGCGCTGAAGGTCCGTGGCCTGAAAAGGCAGTTCTGAGCACTGCCATCATCTAGGCCAAAACCGCAGCTTGTTCCTTGTCGAACCGTCCACGTCTTCCTGCCAAACTGTGGCACTGTTAAAACCGTTTTAAATCGTTCTTTCATCCCGACAGACACTGATACTCTTTCCGACGTTCGGATGTCTGAAGCTGTTCCTCACACCGATCGGCCTTCCACCAACCCCTCCGAAATCCCAACGCCAATACGCCCCTCCAGTGGACATGAACAACGTACAACGTCCACCTATGCTCGGCGCGGCACCGTCCCCCCGCCGACAGATACTAGGATGAGACTAGAATTCCCACCACGTTCGTACACAGTCCCCCTGCGGACCACCGCTCGCCAACCAGAACCACCAATCACACCGCTGTCCGCCGCACAACCACGTAGCGGGAACCTAGTCCCAACTGCTCCTCTACTACCACAAACAATGCCCGAGAATCCCCCCGAAGATTCGCTATTGCAACATCGCACAACCAGAGGTCGCCTACTTGCCTTCTTCGGATATGGTGCAGGTCCCGAGCTACGAGAACGAAAGGATTTCATGTCTATGATCTGGAGTCTTGGCTTCAACGGCGCACAGGTAAGCCAAGCGACGGTCGCGAGTAAAATCTTGCCGATGGCTGATTTCCAAAGATAACCGTTATCGTTGCGCTTCTCATCTATTCCTCTGAGAATCCGAGTCCGGAGCTCCCCGATGTTAGCGAATGGAAAGCGTGTAATAAACCCCTTGGGTTGTGGAATTCCGTTTGGGCTGTAAAGTTAGGATTTGATTGCCTGATCTTGTTCTGGGGCTACCAGAGAGAGCGGGCATCTCGCGCCATCAATGCGTGTGTTTTCTTCAGCAGATTCTTCCCTTGACCCCTTCTGAACCATTCGTTGCGCTAGGGATGCGGAGGCCAGAGCCGTACCGGCGCATCCAAACGTCGATCCATCTGGAATTGTCCATCTCGACCGGCCACCACCACCTAGGGGGACAAATGAAACGACAAATAGACAGTCTCGGAATAATGGTCGCAATAATCCCAACCTCCCCCATTCCCCGTTATACGCACGGTTTGTGATCTTGCGCGTTCCATCGGCATCCCGCTCACGTTCCTCCAGATTCTCTTTCCTTTTGTCGACCCTCTCGTTTGTCTGGTTCATTACCTCCAACATTCTTATATACTCCTCGCTTGACTCTTGTCGAATTTCTTCGCCACACATATGGTGGCTCACTTTTTCAATCCTCTCCCTAACATACTTAATGCTTCTCGAGCTCCTGCTTCTGGGATTAATCGTTTTCGTGCTCGGTCCAATCGTTTATGTGGGTTTTACGGACATCTCTCCCCGCTCCACCCTCACTCATGATCCCCACAGCTGGTCTGGAACGTGCTCCTGATGTGCATCGGCCAACATCCGTTGCAGAATCCTCACTCCATCAAGCCAGAGATTGGCAAACTTTCAAAGACTGCAGTGGATGATATTCCGCTGGTGCTATACATCCCTGCACCTGAGGATCAAGAACCCTCCCCGATCCCCAAACCCTCCCTCGCTCACACCTATCCTCCGACACCACCGAAACCTAAGCAGCCGAAACGGCGGTTCTTCTTCCTGAGAAAGAAGAAGGACGGAGAATCTGGCTCGAAGGAGAAGGGAAAGGCGCACGGCAATTCGGGCTCGGGAGACAGCTGGGAAGACAATTGGGAAAAGGGTGAGTATCCGTTCGTAAGACTGGAGGGTAATCGTGCTGCCTGCGCGATTTGTCTCATGGATTTCGATGAGCCGAAGAGGGTCGGAACACATCCGGGGGAAGATGTCAAAGTTGAAGGTTCTGAGACGAAAAACTCTAACGGTGAGGTTTCCCAACATCCCGAGGCGTTGAGATTGGAGGATGCTGGAGAGGGTCCTCAACCTCTGCGACTCTTGGCATGCGGGCATGTCTTCCACGTCAGTGAAAAAATTTTCCTTTCCGTTCGCCCCTAACATTCGTTCTGTTCTTCCAGAAAACATGCCTAGACCCCTGGCTGACCGGTGTTTCTGGACGATGTCCGGTCTGCCAAAGACCTGTCGAGACGGATGATACCGCAGCTAAGAAACGACGAAACGCTCGGACTTAGAACTCGGCCTTGATTAGGGCAATTCAAATCCATGCAGTAATTCGAGATAATTGTAGAGGTACTTCGCTATCGACGATTCAATGCTCTGATTGTATGTGTAATGATAGGCATGTGTAAAACACCAATCTAACCACGGCTCCCAGGCTGTAAGGCCTATGGTTTTACTGGATCCGAATGTAGCGTCTCTTGTGCCCCCTCAGTTGCAGGTTCGACAGGCTTCCAGACGTCTTTGGTAACGTGCATCACTTCGTACAGCTGCGCGAGCTGCTCTGACGACATCTACGACAAAGGGTCAGTTCCTGACGCCGATGCCTACACCGAGGACTTCAACACGCGCACTTTCTCGAAAACCGTGGGGTCCAGTCTCTGGCCCCTGTAAGCGTGACCGTCCGCACCGGCCGGCAATTGATCCAGGTATATCTTCCATTGAGTCAGGAACCCCATTATGTATACAGGATTTGTGACGTCCTTGTGTCTACGGAACTCTGAAGAGGAAGGGCAGGTGGGTATGCGCGGCTCGTTCGTACTTTGGAACGAGAGCGAGCGGGTGTTACCTGATCTGACATAACCGTCTCCGAGGGAGCGCATTTCGAATGGTAGAACGCGATGGGCCCTCAACAGTGCCCGGTATAGCCTGCGTAATACGTGAGAACGTTCTCGTGGGGTTACAACCCGAAACCGGACACACGGTATTGGTGGGAGCAACGAAGCGCTGGCGTGACGAAGATTCAGCGGTTTTGTGGTCACAGATTTCGCTAGCCTGGTCCGCGTCGACCTCATCCCTGCAGCCCCTCAGACACGATTTGCTGTCGGTTGGCTACGGATCGGTGGCGGACAGAATGGAAGGGCGGAAGAGAGAGGATGAGTCGGCACGTGATATGTATGCTTAACCGTTTGATTCAGTGTGATCGGTTGGGAGTGCGCTTCCCCTCCAGTGACATCATCATCGCAACCTCCGCTGAAAGAAATGCTTCCACCTCGAGCTGGTTTAAACCTCGCCTCCACGTTCGCGCGCACCACGGTATTCAGACGTACTGGTCATCAACTAGCTGGACGCAGCTACGCGAAGTCAGCGGCACCCATCAGGTCATCAAGTCTCCTTCTCTATGCTGGACTCGCAGGAGCCGGAATCGGCCTACATGCATACAACCTGAACAGCATCTATTGCGACAGTATGAGACGCAGCTTACTACATGTCATTGAGCATACATATTGACATGCCCCCAGAATCGGACTCACAACGAGCACCGCCACCTGTCATGGCCCCGCCGCCAACCCCGAATGATTCGAACCCTCTACCGCCGCCTGCGTCTTCCCTGGATTTTTACGAATTGACTTTCGGTAGCGTTTGTGGTATATGCGCAGGCGTATTCATCAAGAAAGGCGCAAAGCTCGTTGCCTTCCTCCTCGGTGGAACATTCGTTCTTCTTCAGGTGATGCCAATTTCACGACCATACGCGCTCCTCCCGACGTCTAACCCTTTCGTTACCAGTACCTCGGATCCGCCTCTATCATTCGAGTCGACTGGTCTCGTGCCGCAAGCCGGTTCGAGAATCTATTTTACAGAACGGAGAACGGCGTTAGACGCGCTCCCTCGATTGGATCCCTTTGGACTTGGCTCGTCAACTTTTTGGCTGCGGATTTCCAGCCACGGGCTACTTTCACAGCTGGGTTGCTCCTCGGTTTGCGGGTCGGTTAAGCTACGCGTGTCTGTCTGTACCCAGCATACCTCATATCTTACTTCAGAAAAACGGAGCAGTAAGTGATTAGGCGACTGGCTGTAGATGAGGACTTGTAAGATTGAGAAAAAGATGATATTTCCCTCGTATATGTGGAGGACACCTCCGTTCGTCTGTCTCCCCACCCCTAGCTCGACCAATCCGACCCGAAGATTTTGGAGAACGGAGGAGTTGATATGACTGAATTTGAAACAGGAGCGCGGAGAACCGAACGCCATCACGTAGAAACTGCCTTCGACAGGTTGTGAAGCTGGCTATAAAAGAGTTCAGTTAAGCCGCTGTGCTATACAGACAAACTATGTGGGTTGTCGACAGCACAGCGAGGCAAGGGCAGCGACCCCAAACGGACAGAAGGGTTGGAAGGGCCGAGCAATCTTCTGTATTCGGCTCGTAACCTCCCCAGCGTTATAAGATGCGACCGCACGTGACTCCACTCGTATAGCTGTTATTCGGGCCTTGATAAGCCGATGCCCGGATTCGATACCAAAGTCAGGAGGAGCGATCGTGGGAAACTGCGCTTAACGCTTCTCGGCAACCACTTCTGAGTTCACTCCAAACACCTGGGGAGCACACGCGCAACCATGCGAGTCCGACTCTCCTCCCTCAATCTACTCTCTACTTGGTTATGGCTCCCATTAACTTTCGCCATGTGGCCGTTTCCTCCGAAACGATTCAAGGGGAACGCCTTGCTCGGTGCCGGATCTCTGGGTCTCGATACAGACGGCAGAGTTGTGGCGTTGGGAGACTTCAACGGAGACCAATTGTGCGTGTTTCAATAAAACCCGTGCATTCCTCACATCTGTTAAGTTGGGTTTCAGCCTTGATATGGTTTCTGTCGGATCCGATCAACAAACGCTCACTATACACCTCTGGGATCACGGTAAGCACCAACTGGCCACCTTCTTGTACCCCTCGTTCGTGACCTTCTCAAATTCAACCAAGAGCGATTCATATATAGGACCTCGACAGTGCTCAAACACAATCAACTCATCGTTAATGTCGTGCCCGGAGACTTTACCCAGAGTGGGAGGCTGGATTTGTTGGTTATGAGCCAGTCGCCTTCATCGAATGGTCAGTTAGACCTGTCGTTATATCGTGCCGCTGACGGCGGCGGTCTCGGTGAGATTATTGATCCTTTCATTTTCGCGTCTGGTCGACGGTTTTTGACGGTGTCTGTAGAAACTACTCCTATTTCACTGCCGCCTTCTTCGGAGTCTCAGCCTATACCGTTCGACTCAACCGGAGATCTACGCATTGACCTCCTGGGCATTTCCCCATCCCCGCATGACCAGGAATCTTTCAGCGTATGGAAGAACGTTTGGAACGCCTCCCAGCCGAACAGTATTGTCTACGAACTGTACGTTCGCCACTGCGCTCGTTTCTTCTGATTGAGCACTAAATCTCCTTCTTTAGAACAAGAACGACAATGGAAGGGCTTCAGTGTAAACCCTCCAACCCTCATAGTCACGCTGTGGTGGACCTGGACGGCGATTGTTTAGCCGGTGGGTGGTAAGACGTCGGAGTTTGGTGTCTATCTTAGTTTTCCTCAGACGTCATTCTCATTTGTGATGATGGAAATACCGGAGGCAAGGTATTCCAAATATGGATCAACCAGAAAGATTCAGGGTTCAAGCTGCAACAATCGGGAAAGCTGCCTGCCGGTACACAGTCTATCTCTTTTGCGGACGTTGGTACGCATTTGCCTACTAAATTCGCCTGTTTTCGAACTCAAGGATTGCAGACAGAGATGGGACCATTGACATGGTTTTCGCCACTTGTTCATCCGTTTCGAGATCGACTGGCCTTGGAAATGATTGCTATGTGAATATTGCTTACAACAAGCAACTGCCACTATGCGCGTCGACCACGTCCCCTAGGTTTAGAAATGATCGGCGCATATGCAGAGCTCCTGAAGAACTCTGTATTGGTGATCCAAATTTCACTTTCGACCTGAGTGAAGGACCAGGAAACAACGTGCGCGATAAGATCCGCAGCCGTGATGTTCCCAATCCCTGACACATTCGCAGGCTTTCGTTCGAGTTTCCATTGAAGAGCTTGTCCCGACCCCAGGCGGAAGCACTCCCCAGCTCCTGGTCTTGGACACAACATATGATCCACCCCTGCCAGTACCCCTCAAAATCGGAGACCTCAACTTGGACGGATTCGTTGATATCGTCCCAATCATTGCAACGCAGCCCCCGGGCGGTCGATCCAAGCTGGCGAAGACGCCAAAAATTCTCGGGAGCGTCGCTTGCCGCAAAGGCGTGGCTGGCTGTGGGCCGGATGGCAAGGGCCGCCGTGGATGGTCCGTGCTAGGTCGAGATAACAACATCTTGGAAGAGTTCCTGGATGCAAGGGGAGTTGTATTGGTTGATATTGACGAAGACGTCAGTTCTGTCTCCCAATTCCCCGGCATCAATATCTGAGCGCCTTTACGCAGGGTACTTTGGACATCTTGGTCCAACGCACTGGAGAACAGGGTCAGGGAAACGTGATGTTCGTCCAGAATAACTTTTACTATGATGCGTTCTTCCTCAAAGCCATCGGTGAATTGTCTTGAGCTGTTTTTGTTCCTACGCTGATGCATCTATGCCAGTTCTCAACGGCGGCTGTCCAAGTGGATGGTGTTCCACAGCAAACGGGAGTCGTTTCCATGTATGTCATTTCGGCAAGCCCGATGTTTTTCTCTCATACTCCCTCTTAGCCCTTCGGTGTGAGCTACTCCGGAGCAACCTACAAGTACACGGTCCTTGACACTACTGGAAAGCGCGCAGCGGCAGCAGGTACACATGCTTCCAAAATCATCATACCGTGATCTTACTTTCTCCCTCAGTGGCACAACTACCTCAAACAGCCTATCAGTCCCTTTTGACTCCATACTCATTCATTGGTCTGGGACGCACAAACAATTACATCGAGAATTTCTTTGTGGGTTCGACAAAACATCACGATGAGCATTTCATCAACATGGAAGGAGTCGTTCCGAATTCGAAAGTCGTCATTGTTCCTCCAGCAGACGACTCACAAAGGACGGAATGGAGAAAGGAGTTGTATCTGAGACCGGGCGAGTGGATCCCTCTCGTGACGTTGACGGTGGTGATTGCGACTGTGCTTTTGGCGTCGATTGTACTTGTCCTACACCTGAATGAGAAGGTGAGCTTCCGCTGCTTTTGGTTACCCTCCACAATTCTGAATCGATTGACAGAGAGAGGACGAGAGGGAGAGGAGAAAGGTTTCTCACCACATCAATTTCGACGCACTGTAGAACTTTCTATTGCAATATTATCCATGTATGATCATCTTGCACTACACTTGTTGTCCTACCCACAAAGCACTTCACGTCACGAGTTGTCATAATGGCACTATGTAATCGCGGTGGAACGCAAGAGATGCACGATGCAGGCAGTTTGACATGTATTCATCAACAGGTCAGAGCAAGTCCCACATGACCTCCTTCCCCACCCCTCCCAGGTCTTCCACCCGTCCCTCTTTCTCTAGCTTACGGAGGTGGAAATCTAAACTGTGGGCAGCCTCATCCCAGAGATTCCGCGGGTAGTCCTTGTAGATCTGGCTCACAATCTTCCAGGTAGTCCAAGGTTCGTCTTCAGGAGGTAGCGTCTTCAAAACATCGATGATCTGTTGCTCCCGCTTGTTTCTGTGGATGATGTAGTTCTTGATATTGTTGGGGCCATCTTTGACGACAGGTCCGTGGCCGGGGTAAAGTTGGGTGTACTTGGGCTTTCCTTCAGTGAGGGTGTCATTGTAGTCATACATCTTCTGGAGACTTTCCATGTACTGTCCAAGATCCTCGAATATGGTGGATCCGAAGCCGAGGACGGTGTCTGCCGTGAAGAGGGCTTTGTCGAGTGGGAAGTAGATAGCGATGGAGTCTGTGGTGTGACCGGGCGTGAAGAGGACATGGAGGGAAGCGAGTTCAGCGTCCATGGTGTGATCATCACCGACGGTTATCGGTAATTTAAAGTTGTCTGAGAGGTCATGCCATGGGGTACCCGATGGAGATTGTGTGTAACCAAGCGTTGAGATGGTCTTAATGTAGTTGTTCAAGGGCAGATCCTGGTTCTTGAGTGGAAATTTCCACAACCTGGGGGGATCAAATTTTTTCGCGGATGGATTCCGTTCGGACCACCGTTTCCGGACAAGGGTCAGGACGCCATCGACCCCCTTGTAGTGGTCGTGATGCCTGTGAGTGACGATGATATCCGAGATGTCCGGAAGTTCAGGGTTGGCTATCACGGCCACCTCATGGAGGGCTGATTCGAGAACGGTGATGTAGTGGTCTCTCCCTTCCCCGGTGTCCACCAGGATATAAGGGTTGTGCTTTCCAACGAGGTAGGTGTTTGTTCCTAGCTCATCGGTGAGCACCCTTCCCGCCTCCATTATGAATCTACGCACCCTGTAGGGTAAATTTTCCCCTGTTCTAAGGAGAGATGTGAGCGAACCATTGTCGATGACAAAGCCGAGATGTGTATACCTGTCCAAGGACCCTAATGGTGAAATCACTCAGCTAGTTTGGGTCGTAAGACCAATGATGGACCTGTGCCGGACAGGGAGAACACGTACACGAGTAACGTTGGGGATTTCCTCGAGCTTTTCCATGGTGTCTGGGAGTTATGGTCGTGGTTTGCGGTAGAATTTCGCAATTGAAGCTTATGCTCTAGATCGTCATGATCTCGCAAAGCATACACATTTCTTACAAGATTCACACGGCAGAAAAGGTTAGATATCTTATGGTCGAGGTCAAAGTGATCCTGAAAGTGTTTAGTAGGCTCGAGTTGTCGGGTGCAGCATATCATATCACTTCTGACAAAGCTCCGAGCTCTCATCCGTCCGCCATCTTCGAATATTGATTGGGATGCCAGAAGTTCAGAGTGAGGGATTTTTCTCCTTGGCCAGTGGACTTGTATATGACTCGCATGGCCTGCCCTTGCCTGTGCAACCCATACAATTCCCGCGCGGAAACGAGAACACGGCTGACTCGCCCAGGTGTGCAATACAAGGTGTCCTGGGATTAGTGACCGTGATCGGCGATAAATACGTCAACCCGGAGACTCGCAGCGTCACGCGTAATCCCCTTTCGCTTCGGGAGCAAGTTGTGCACCCTCTCCTCATCATATCAATCTCGCGACCATGCTTCCACTATTTGGAGCAGACGATAAGAAACGACGACACATAAACCTTGGCGGTCGCTCTAGTTCTTCGACCCACACCTCCATCTTGGACGAAGCAAGATTGCGGCGGGAGGAGCGCCAGAAACAGCTCAAGCAACAAAAGAGTGCCATTCGGATTCAGGCTTGGTGGAGAGGCAAACGAGAGTCACGCGTAGTCCGGATTCAACTACGCCACGCATTGGAACAAGACCCTGTAGGGATTGGCGGATTGCGTGCACTGGTGCTGATCGGTCAAGATGAGGAGTCCCTCGAAATCTGGTCCCGCAATGTCCTACGGTCAGGAGAAAGCAAGTGTGGTCCATCATTCCTCTTGTGCACGCAACTAACCCTGTCCTAGATTCGCTATATGCACCTGCTCTTGGTCCCGATCGTGACAGTTGGCTGTTTCTGATTAGGAGAGTAAGCCTGTTGTTACTATCATCCGTTTCAAAGAATCCACTGTGCGTCGCGGAAGTTCTGTCAATTCATCTGTGGTGACTCAATGTACTTTATAGCTCAACTACGGCCGAGGCGCACTTGCAGATCCTACGATCTTTCGTCACCCCTTCTGGCACTGCTCCCGTTTTTGGGGACTCCAGTTCGAAATTCGCGCTCGACATGACAGACTATTTGCTGTCACAACAATTTTATATGAAGTTGGGACACGCAATCGCTCAGATCGTACGTCCTGAGCTGAGGTTAACTCCTCCGCCAATAGCTGACATTTAGATCCACAGCCCGCTGAGAGGAAAGACGAAGTACCAAGTCTACCTCACCTCGTTTCTCTGATAACATCCACGTTGTCTTCCTCTCCAAGTCAGACAATAGAGCCACTATTCACTCACATTCTTACAATCCCCCTATTGCCATCCCGCCTTCCCCTTGCACCACTGAAAGAATTCTCCTTTCACCTCCCTCTATCGTCGATATATCTGTTATCACCTTACACTTTCGTCGGTTCCTTGTCCAACGAAGCCAAAGCTCACCTACTTGCCAATCTCACTATGTTCGCATCCCCACGCTATCCTACTTTCCAACCCGGGGAGTTGGATACGTATCTTTCATTGCTCACCTCCATATTGCAAAGTCTTCCGCAAAACGCCTTGGAACCCCCATCCACATCAAAGGACAAGTCATGGGTGGACGAGGGCGACTCGGACGATGAAGCGATCCACGTGGAAGTGGTTTCCGCCTTCACGATACCTATGCCGAAGTTGGACGCAAAGACTCTGAAAAGGCTACAAAACCTTCCATCCCCCACGCATATATCTACCCTACTGGGCCTATATACCAGCAGGAACAAGGTCGCACTTTTCACTTTTTGCTCGAGTATTTGTCAGGCTTGGCCAGCAAGGCAAGATAAGGTTCTCGCGACTATTATGGGGCACAAGAATGGCGGTTTCGTTCGGGAACTCTACCGCGAACACGTTCGTTCGTCACCAATAGGAGCCGAGGTGGATGCTTCTCCCCTTGCGGGTAATTTCAGTTACTATGCTGTTGCGGATTCGTTCTGACGCTTGGTGCAGACCCGAAAAATACAGCCTACTGGCCACCTTTTTTGCTCCTAATTGACCTCTACACCCAAGCGTTGTTGACGATGGGTGATGACGAGTTCTTCGGGGCAGGTGTTGCAAATTCTCCCCGGAACCCCCTTAGTTTGGGAGAAGTCGTGTCGCTTTCCAGCAGACTCTTAAACATCGCCTTCGTACTGCATTGGAGAGACGATTCGACAAATTATGCTCAAGGACGGTTTGCGTCCACTCAACGCGATTGGACTGGGATACGCGACAAAGCCACGAGGTGTTTGCAAGCCATCCACGCCCGGGAGTGAGTAGATTTTTCGGCACTGACCTGGTCGTGCCCACTGAGTGACCACTTTGTAGTTCGAGGAAACACTTCACACCCGAAAACCACTGGCTAGTGACATCCCAGATTGATGTACAATCTTTCGTTCAAGCCGCCATCTTCGAAGAGCGACAGATGTCGGAGAACGGGGAAGAAACGGAAGAACTCTTACCTTACGCTTCCCGACCGTTGAAACCTTTAGGTTTATCGTTCAAGCGACAAATGGCTTATCACTCACCTCGGCTCGCGGTCCTGAACAAGATTCCGTTTGCCATTCCGTTTGAAGCTCGCGTTTCCATTTTCCGAAACTTCATCTCGAACGATATGACATCGCGGGGCCGAATAGATAGATTTAGCAGTGGGAGGACGAGAGCAGTGATCAGGCGGGATAAGATCGCACAGGACGGCTTCGATAGACTTCAAGACGCGAACCTGAAGCAGCCGCTGGAGATCGTGTTCATCGACCAGTTCGGACAGGAAGAGTACGTCTTCTTTGAGGCTTGGTAACTCGTGGATTGACAATCTCAATTCTAGGGCTGGGATTGACGGTGGAGGGGTGTTCAAAGAATTCTTAACTTCGCTCGCGAAGGAGGTGTTTAATTCGGACAGGGGGTTGTGGTTATCCACTACACAGCATGAGCTGTATCCAAACCCCCACACCTACGCTACCGACGGTATGGTGGGGAACCATGTTTCAGTGGTTCGCGCACTGACTGGTCATTGTTAGCCCACAGCCTCTCTTGGTTTAGGTTTGTAGGGCGAATCCTGGGCAAGGCCTTGTACGAGGGTATCCTCGTTGACGTGGCGTTCGCTGGGTTCTTTCTAGCGAAGGTAGGTCTAGAAGAAACACATAAAACCCAAAATGCTGACCTGTGACACGCTCACAGTGGCTCGGAAAGCAGAGCTATCTGGATGACCTCGCTTCGTTGGATAGCGAGCTTTACCAGGGGTTGATCTTCCTCAAACATTACGATGGAGACCCCGCAGACCTCGCTTTAAATTTCACGGTCACGCAGGACGACTTTGGCGTCGCCAAATCTGTTGATTTGATCCCTGATGGAAGCAACATACCGGTGACGAGGGAAAACCGGTTGAAATACATCTGTTACGTCTCTTCATACAAGCTCTCTCGACAGATAAAGAAGCAGTGCGACGCGTTCTTCGATGGGTTATCGGAGATGATCGATCCAAAGTGGTTGCGGTATGTATCCCTAATCTATCCGCCATGCCTCGTTCGTTCGTATCTCTCCTTTTACTGATCAGCTATTCGTAGGATGTTCAATCAACAAGAGCTTCAGATCTTGCTCGGCGGAGTGGATACCCCGATCGATGTGGCCGATCTTCGAGCGAACACGCAGTATGGGGGGTTGTACGCTGACGACGAGCCGACGATTCAGGCGTTCTGGAGGGTCGTGGGATCTTTAACTCAAGATCAAAAGAGAGCGTTGTTGAGGTTCGCGACGAGTTGCAGTCGGCCGCCACTACTGTCAGTTTCTCTCCCCGCATTGAGCATGAAGTCCGTCTAAAAAACCGGTGTTTTTTTTCCAACAGGGGATTCAAGGAACTCGTGCCAAAGTTCGCGATCCGTGATGCCGGGAGGGACAACGAACGATTGCCCACCGCCAGCACATGTGTCAACTTGTTGAAGCTACCGATGTACACGGACGAGGGGACCCTTAAGACGAAACTTTTACAAGCCATCAACTCCGGTGCTGGATTTGACCTTTCATAGACCGATCTCCACGTTCGCATCTTCGTCTCCCATTATCTCGCTTTACGTGTTTTTTTTTCTGTTCGGGTCTCGCCCCTTTGCAATCGTTGTTCCAATTTGTTTGCATCACCGCAATATACTTAATTCTTGTATTTTGATCCCCATCTGAGTGCACCATCTCACAGAGCACCCCACGGTTTTTGCGGTTTTCCCCCTCCGACCCCATCGGCGCCTGGCTCGTCGACGCTTTGCGCTGCCAAAAAACGGAAAGGGTGTAGATTATGGATTTATAGACACCTAGAGTACGTTGTAGTTTACGATATGTACGTGTCCATACCGGGAGTGAGGTATATAGAAGGAAGAACGAAGGGAGGACCATAGCCGTGTCGACATGTAGATAGATCTGTCAACTTGTGTGAATTCGTGATGTTACAATTTATCGAGGGCAGAAAAACAGAGTCGCAGGCGAATAGCTGGGGAAGCAAGCCCAGTAAAGCCACAACGTGAAACAACATATGATGATGTCTGCAGCCAGAAGCGTGGGAATCTGGCTTGCAGGGGCAAGAAACGACGAATAATTCATAAGTGCGAAAGGTGGAGCAGCAGAGAGAAATCAGACAGCCAACGCAGGTGATCCTGGCTGCGATGCCATTTCTAGGCGTTCTTCCAATCCCAGACCGAGACCTTCACGTTCCCATTCGCCTCCCTGAGCGGCATCCAAGAGGGTGAGGGTCCCTTGGAAAGATGGATGGATGCCACTGAGGTTGGATTTTCGACCACGCAAAGAACGCTCACAGGCGATGGCAGAAGGAGATGCATCACCTTCCGCCTCAGGCTCGATGATCAGACTCCTCGAAGGAGGTTCAAGGTTGCTGGAGGTGATCGAGGTCGTGAGCGACGATAAGGGGTGCGTGGACGAAGGGGTGGATGTAAGAAGGTCGGTGTACGAAATGAAGGACAGCCGTTTTGAGCTTGCATTCATGTTGGGGGAGTGGCCAGATGCATTTGAAGAGGAAAGCGTATCCCAGGTGGCCATCCGGGTAGGAGACATGTGATCCGTGGCGGTGCCTGGGGAGGAGGAGACAGAAGGAGGGGTAGAATGATTGGTAGATGATGGGTTATGCACAGGCTGTTTTTCAATGGGCACAGGCTCGGAGCTGGGAAGGGCGATAGCGAAAGTGGGCCCACTTGCAGGCGGAAGGGACATGGCGGTGAGGTTTGGACTGGTGGATTGGGGGAAAAGATTGGGTAGGTTGAGCAACATGGATACACGGTTGGACTTGGGACCACCTGGGCTAGGGGACCTGCTCGTAGATCTCGGGGAGGTCGAGGAGGACTGGCTCGGGAACATGGGATGGGGAGCGATCACCGCAATTTCGCCGTCATCAGGGTTAGGGCTGGCAGGAGCACCTAATGTGGCGTTCGTGTTTGGGGTGGAAAGAGCCTCGATGGCAGCGTCCAGAACGGAGGGGACAGATTGGTCGAGAGCTTCGCTGTTGTGTCCCCGAGCGGTCCGATGTGGATCTGGGTGGGTCGAGGGGGGTGAGACGGAGATCGGCTCAATGTCCCGTTCAAATATGGCGGAGGTGCCCGAGTGGCTAAAGATTGAAGACAGTCAGGATTGAACGAGAGAGATGGAACGAGGAGGACTGACACAGATGTTGGTGAGGATGGAATGGATGCGGGTGAACGCATGAGAAGCGAATTTCTGTTTGGGGAACCACGGGAAGCTGGTGAGGGAGTTTGAAAGAAGGTGAGAGGGGTGAGTGGAAGATAAAGCGATGGGATACTTACGGGAGAGAGAAGTCGTTTGCTGGGCGGAAGGGTTGGTCATCGCTGGCTGTGGTGGTGGTGGTGGTTTGAGGATGGAGTAGAGGCGAACAAGGGCAGGGGTGATCGATTCTTATTCTTCCGATGGCCCAGTCGGTATGCAATAACCCTTGCCGCAAGACACAAAGTTCCGTACACTGACAAAAAAGCAACCTGGTCTCTGTCTGAGGAGATAACAAAAAGATGGACGTCTTTCGAGAGAAATTGCAGCCAGCGCAACACCACCTGACATTTCTTATCTCAATCACATGACCTCGTCGTCATGCCCAATTCAGAATCATCGTCTCCCTTGGAAGTGAAGATCTACCCCGCTCGCGCCCATCCATCCATTCTGCTTGATACATCTCACCAGACGAGCGTATATCATGATTTACACAGGACGAACAGAACGATCTGTCACCTCCGTATGTGATGATCTCCTGCCAGGGATACCGACTCTATAGCTTGTTTCTTCAGTCTCGGAGGTTGCGCAAGTATCTCCGTGTCTTGATATGGTAAACATATCCCAATGTCATGTAAGTAAGTAGACTGTGGTGGAGAGAAATAAGCCTTGTATCCAATCCATCTCTGGAGTGTCTGCACCGAGCTGAGTGGGGCATTGCGCACCAAACCCTAGCACATCTCCAAGACATCACCTGTCCACTACACCCTGCGGACAATCAGCTGCTCTGACGCTTGGCCGTTCTTCGCGGCGTTTATGTGTCTTTTTGCGGATTGCAACTCCAAAATCGTGGCCGTGCAATTGAGGCTGTCGAAACACACGCCCACCTAACAGGAAACCAGGAGCACTGGATCAGTCGAATACTCTTCTACTGCCTTTGGTTGCCTGATTCATCGCATCAGGTTGTGCACCGACTTGCGGGCGGCAGGCGAACAGCGCTAGCTCAGGGGGATAAGCGCACACAATTATGTCACAATGTGTCCACGATGTCCTTGACCACGAGAAAGGGACTGAGGACGCTGACAACGCAGGCCGTTCACAGCTCACAGCAATCTATGAACCGATGCAACACTACCATCCTCGTGCTAACATCGTGGCTATGTTATTGACCGCCCACGGCTGGGCGAGCGAATTTGGTTGGAGCCATCTCGCAGAACTGCTGCTCCACGCTTGGAGTCAGAAATTATCCGAAAAGTGCTGGATGGTCGAGCCATATCCCTCTCGCACCCACTCATGTCGCACTACTCGCCCCCTTCGATTATTAATCCTCTCTGTGCCAAATCGATGGACTCTGGACCCCCGATTCAGGCGGTGGCATATCCAAGGCACAGTTCTCGGGCACGAGCTCTCAAGCACAGAAAACTCACTGTCCAAATATAGCTCGTCGGCTGTCCCCTCGCCGGCGGTTTTGCAGCAGCAGGATCCACAGTGTCTGCCAACAACTCCGATGCCAATCCCCATTGGGGCAGGAGGTTGACACAGCCGGTGACATGCATACAACAACCCCAACATACTCCGAAGTCCCTGCTCATGAATATCCAGCAACCACAGCTGGAAGGCCGTCCTACGTCCAGCTACACTTCTGATCATAACTTACGGCTACGGTACACCTGTCTCCGCTCAATATGCCCCGGGTTCCGTTGGAGGGTCATACATCTTTGTTCAAGAGAGATCACCCAGCCTTCGGCATCACCACCATCGACATCGCTCTTGTGGCTCCCGTCGCCGTCATGGAAGCCATTTATCTACTCACCATCGACGTCGCACCTGCAATGACCCTGGGTGTGACAACCGTTACCACCGCTGCTGAGCTACATCACCCCCGCTGACCAAGGTTGGTGGTTCACAACTGCGGTAATTGACCAGAGCTAGATTTATTACTAGTCAGGATATCTTTCTTCGTTATCGTCAACCACCAACATGAACACAGCCTCGACTGTAGATAACCTCGCACAGCACGCGCACGCCTTAACCTCGTGCTTTGTGGATTTGATTTTATGTTAGAATAATAATCTTCCGTGATTGTACAGCAAAAGTTAAGGAGTCGGTTGGAGGGTCACTAGTGCTAGCCAATACTAGCCGGGATTTATGCGGGGTTACTGTGATCAATGTGATGCAACGAGGCTCGGTGGACGGAAGCGGCTGGCCGGATCAGCCGATCGATTGCGTTAGACTTGCCCTGTCCTGTCCTCGACCATCAGATTTAGATTCGTGTCAGTCAAGCACACATAAGCCACCACCTTGCTTTTTATGCGCAAACTGAATAAACGGTGAAATTTGAAACCGATAGTGCAGCCACGATAACTCATCTTACTCCATCGTGCCGAGGCTGCCGACTTTAGGTTTGTTGGTCTCATCTCAGCGGCCAGCATGGGCGGTCAGCAGGTGACCCCATCGGATGACTGGCATCAGCATCTGTTTGTATGGTCAGCGGATTCGCTCAAAACCCCAGCACGAGTCGACGATGATCCAAAGCATCCTCTTCCTCCTTTGCCCTTTCCCTCCTCTGCAGTCTCCTTCCCCACACAACCCTCCGCTTCTTCCATCGTCTTTGACCTACCTACCTCCCAAGCACTCACCCTCTCGAATCGGTGTGTACTTCCCACATCTCGCCATCACATTCAACATCGGACGCTGACCGCGGAACACTGATCGCTTGATCCTTCAAATCCACTCTATAGCCCGAGAACAATGCAATACCCAGTCTCTACCGCACTCACCATCCCAACTGCTCGAAACACTTACATGTACGGATCGTATCCGCAGAGCCATCCGTACGGCTACTCGCAAGGGTACCCGCAAACCATGCCGGTATACGTCCAACCGCAACAACAGGTCATGTACTCGATGCCCTCCGCCTACCCCGTCCAGTCTTACGGATACGGTGGTATGGGTGGCATGGGCGGTATGCAGATGGGCGGAGGTTACATGCCGGGCACGAGTGTAGTCGTTCAAGACCCCTACGGATATTCTAGCAGGCGTCGCCACCGTCGCCACCGCCGTCACTCGTACGGCGGTTATCCAACCTACTACTGATCATATACCATATTCCCTTTCCCCCTGCTTCATTCGGTATCTGTGTTGCCTAACACACGACGACCTGTACCTTTTGTTATCACTGTCGATGTTTTCCCGTTTCGGGGTTGTATGATGGGATGTTGTAAATTAGTCGCCTACGATTGTATCGTAGTGCGTTGAGCATGTGTACGATATCTATTCAATTACGTGTACCTTTCTATTCGGTTCCCCAGTCTTTATCAACATGCGGTCTCCGTCACTCTGCACATTAAGAGTCGAGGCAGATCTACCCATGTGAATCCTCTCGGGCCAAGCTCAAGAGGCGCAGACTTGGTCGTGAATTCAGCTGTACGGATTCAACCTGCAGCCATCACTTATGCATTGAAGCTTAAAGCTTGAAGCCGTGGAGTTGAAGAGGCTTGAAGATCGTTCTTCGAAGTCCCGGATCGCTGATCGTGTCATGAGGGACATGTTATCTGACACCATCATGAAAGCCTTGCGCGGTGTGGTAATCATAGGCTATCAGAACGCAATGGAGAAATTTAGGGTAATCATCAGGGAACTGCGGCGGCAGGTCAAAATTCTATTCATAAATGTCGATTGACGTCAACGTGACCCCTCACCCTAAGCATTACCTGCCCCCCTCCTCCCGGTTTGCCCAAGAGGCCCACCTCCCATATCCCCCATGCCACTGATCAAAGCTGTAGCATCAAACGGGGCACCAGCAACTGCCTCCTGACCCCATCCCCAACCACCTTCTCGAGTAACAGGTAAGTTATGAGAGAGCGCATCAACTCGAGGTTGGTACGTAAACGAAGGTGTGAGTGAAGTTTGAGAGTAGTAGGGTTTGCGATGCAAGAGGGATGTCGTACGCGGGAGCAAAAGGTGGTTGAATCGGAAATCCCAGACGGAGGCGAAAGTTTGCCGAAAGGCGACGAATGCGCATGCAGTCCCGATCATAGCCCCTGCGATAACGTCCCAGTAATGATGGACTGTACAAGCAGACTTCTTAGCGTCTTCAGACCGCGCACGAGTTAAAGATCGGCCTTACACTTATCAATCGTGAGGGCTCCAGCGATCAGCACCGCCCCGAGAATGGGCGTGAAGAACAATACCATTTTCCAGTACGCAGGATTGTGCGCACTCATGACCTTCAATTGGGCGTTAAAGTACAAGGCAAGGAAGATGAGGCCAGCAAATGCGGCAGTCGAGTGGCCAGAAGGGAACGACTCGAGGGCATCATTAACCGCTTTCTTGTCGCCGGTGCATATTGACCGGTCGTACATGTAATGCGCGAATTGCGTCCCCAACGGTTGGGAAAATTGGGCCACGTTTGGCATACAAACAGCGTAAAAGTGAGGTCGGAAGCCTCCAATTAGCCACTTCAGCCACACCTGCAGAATAGAGTCGAGCGGTGAAGGGAACGTGGTGATAAATACTGCTACCTGAAAGACTGCAGCCGTGATTAAACTCTTCAAGAGCCCCATGGTTGTAGTGAAGAGATCGTCAATGCTCCTTCGGCGAATCTGGAAAAGAACAAAAAAGACGAGGGGTGCGAAGAACGCGATGAAGGCCGCCAGCCAGATGGGGACAATCTCCTTCCGGACGGGGTAGGCATACTCCGGGTAGACGATGCTTCCGTCTGGGTGGAAAACCGGAAAAGACCTGTTCGGCGCAGGGGCTATGATTGGTTCAGTTGTCAAATCGAGGCTGGTTCATCTGCAGGACCAACGTACGAGCAAAGTACACCCCCAGGCCAATCGCACCCATGATTGCCATCGTAATTAGATCCGCAAGGTGTAGCCTAAGCCATTTCGTGAACGAAAAGCCCTGTACCACGCCGCCTCTGCCAGGTGATGTTCTTTCAGGGTCGTTGGTCGCATATGTGTCATTGTTTATGCCATTGGGAACGTTGTTGGTGGCAGCTGCAGAAGAGGCCTCGGAACGACTGAACATGGTGTTCTGTCAAGTCGAATGTTGCAAGGAGGGGGTCGTACTACACCACATCCCGCTGCTCTCTGCCCTAAATAATCGGAGTTCATGGGCTTGGATGTTGTGGAGAGTGATATCATTCGATCACTGCCAAGCCAATGATGCGGAACCAATCGATCACGGGACGAGGCTCACACCAGCTCGATTGGCACTCTTCCTTCCTCTGAAGTTCAAGTCGAGGCTTGATACGTACAATTTTTGCCACGTCGGTTACAAGGGTTTTACAAGATAAAACAGCCGCATCAGTCTGTTGACTGCTGCGTGCGGATCTCGAGCTTACGAGCCGCCTTTCACTGACGTGCTGTGCATACACACCCACACCGGGGGTCACTTCCATCCCAAGAATTAACAAGCGAGACCCATGAATACTCTATGAGAGCCACAGGGTTATGGAGGGGGGCACTCGTATCCCCAGTTAGTTATTGCCCGCATCGATGACTGAGAAGGCCCTCGACAAGGGAGTTCCTGGGCCTAATACTCCCACTTACGTCCTCGGATCTCAAAACTATAGCTATCCATCGTGTTCTTCACAGAGGTGGCTGCAACCGTGCAAAGTCCAAGGGCGAAGAGAACAGGCTAAATTGCAACGTTCTCTTTGGGCAGGCGGTGAGTGTTTTCAATCGATTCTGTTCTCCGTGCGGGGCGTCTCATGTCACCTCAAGGCACAGTCCATAAATGCCACACGAGGGTGATGGGGCCAACGGTTGGTGCAATGGAGATCAGAAATATATTGCCCACCACGGAATTCTCCGGCGAGATCGTGGAACCAAAAGCGCCAATATCGGACGAACACCGCCAAACTGTGAATTGGCAGACAAATGGCACGACAAGAGGTTTTTGGGATTCAGTATCTCAGCTACTATTGATGCGAACTTGTGACTCCGAAAGCCACTCTCCGCGTGTGCGTCTACCCATACGCCTGCTGATGAGTCCTGCAAAACATCGGTCTGGTGCTTACGATCTGTGCCTTGGGCGATCTGATAAGGCCGGCTTTAAACTTGTGTGTGGATGTTTCTGCTCCTCTCTCGGGGTTTTAATGACGCACTTCGATTAACCAGTGACAAGGTCTTGGAGGTAGTCAGAGGCACTATTCATAGATTGCTGTCCAAAGCACTCCTCTCCTGGCTCATGTATGACCTTGGGGCCATTCCTGGGATAGATACACTCATATCTGGACAAGAAAGAGCCACGTGTCGTGCCTGGAAGTTGATCGAGATGAGGAGACAAGTGCTTGGGGATGGCGCCACTCGCTAACATAGGCTAGGTCAGGTGTATCTGTATACCTCCATCATTTTCAGATGCTGATAACTTCCATTCAGTCGGCCTTCAGGGTTAGCACGGATCAACGACCCGATCCGAGCATGTCGGACGATGAAGTCATAGTTCAAGTTCGGTACGCCTGCCTGTGCCGATTTTGTAGTGCTGATGGTTTCTGGGGCTATCCGAGGCTATCCGCAGAGGACTACACAGGCAAGACGCGGCGGTGGGGACGGTGGGCCCTATCCGGGCACAAGCGAAGAACAAGATGTGGAGCACAGCTGCAGCTGACGCTCGCAAGTCCGAGAGCATCCAGATTTCGAGGACACACTCTGCGTAGAGATTAGTAAAGCGTCAGGGACTTTTCGAGCTACAAGTGTGGTCAACCCCAACGCTAGCGATTTTGAAAACATGACGCACCCTGTTGCGATAGCTGAGGCTCGTTCAAGCTCGCTATCGCAGTCCTACCCAGGAGGCTCTGATGTATCCGATTGCAACGGATTTCCCAATGTAGATAAGCTGGGCGGCGGAAATCCTCCTACTGACGGAACCAATTATCGGTTTGTCCGAGAAGAAGTCAAACAAGCTATCCCTACTGGGAGAGGCGTTGTTAGTCCAGCGTTTTGATCCAAGTTGCAGTGAGCTACCTGTCATCAATTTGTCGAGGATTCGGTCATCTCCATCCTACTCATCAGTATTGAATCCCAGGAACCCTGGTCTGCGGGGCCCGGACGCTTGTATGGATTCCGACCCAAGCTTTGGTTCGATATGAGTGCAAGACCAGCGTCTCGTCGAGAGGTGTGGTAACCTCCAAGCGCAAGAAAAGGACTTGGCTGCTATCGAAGATTTCCAAATCCATTCCCTAGTGCCACGTTTTGCAGGGTGAGTTCGGAATTGTCTAGGCTGGAGGTTGCGTAACTTTCCCCATTCCCGATTGATTAACTTGCCGTGGCTATCGTCATAGAGTTGCAGATGCAGGCGTTTATCGTCACATTCTTCCGGCCGCTTGGCTTCACCTTTGCAGGCGGAAAACCAGAGGTGAGCGACCTGGGTACTTGTACTGTGGTCGCCGAGGAAGGGATGAGAAAGTTCTTATCAAGATAACTGACCCGTGGGCTCTCGATCTGTGTGGACTTTCACTTCGTGCAGATGAGTTCAGAATCTGTAGACTGTATGCGGGGATACAATGCTCCCCGTGACCAATGGAAGACCAGAGGCCCAGTCTCGATCTATGATGGAATGACTACCCGGCAAGGAGACTGCAGATCCGGACGATGTCTATATTGCCCGCCGATGCAGAGACGTTTGTAGTCTTGTCGGAAAACAACAAGTGACAGGCCTGTCAGATGAATTACAGCAACGTCTTGACGCAATCAACGGTGTCGGCGTTTGGATAGCCAGCTAAACGCCAACGAATCAATGACAGACCAGCTAGAATGATATTCATGGACATTCTCTGTAAGTGGCGAGATGAACTACAAGGAATTTCGGAAACAGGAAAACAAAAACACAGAAAGCGATTAGAGAACGTACATACATAAAAGTTGCTAACGGATGAATGAAGAGTCCTGGTACAAGGTACAAGTGATTGGGATGACGTTTTGTTACATATTAAACGGACTTAAGGTTCAGGGGTGTGAACTAGAAGTGAGGAGAGCGGACATGAGGCTGCAAAGATCGTGGCAATAGAGATATCGATACGTACAAGAGGGCCTGGAAGGTGGAGGGATTACCCTAGTCCGAGTCCTCGCTATCAGATTCATTAATGACGAGGACGTTGGACAAGCCGCTCTTGACATGGTGATGGCCGTTCTGATGCAGGGATATCCTCCTTGCAATTGAGTGACGCATTGATCTACGCCCGACCCGATTAAGGATCTTGCCTGCAACGAGCTTGCATCTAGACTCTGAACAAGGCGCGCTCTGCAACTCTTGTATACGAGTCGACACGAATGCGGGACAAAGGATACTCGTAATGGGGCATTTGTCGTCGGAGAACGGGTCGTCGATGTCCTCGAAGCCGAATTCGTTTGTGGATGATTTAGGTGGTGGTGGGATACGTGTCAGCCGTGTGCGACGGTGTTTATGCGACGGGGGAGGTGGGGGCGGTCTACGCTGGCTAGTCTGGGTAGGACTGAGCTTAAGGGAGAGGGAGATTATACCGGTGGTAGTCGAAATGCGAGAGATGTGTCTTTTCCGGGAAGGGGAGTTCATGAAGGGCAAGATGCGAGTTGGGGGCACTGCGAGGTTGGATGAGTAAGGGGGATTTATACGGGCGTCGTTTCCGGAGCCTTGTCAAGCCACGAGGAGCACCGTCGGCAACTGAGTGTTTCAGGAGGGGGAGTGGGGAATGGTTCATGCAACAAATCGCGGTATATATGCCGGGGATGGGACCACTTTCAGCACCCACGTGATCGGTCGTTGAAGGGGAGGGTCCAGACCTGGCCAAGGCAACCCAGTTGTGATAGGAACTGGTGCGGACACGTTGACGGTCTCGAAGTTCATGTCTTTGCTCTTGTTCGACGCCTTTGGCGTCCTCCATTGTCCGCTTGCCGACCGACGACATGCGGACTGCAATTCTCGGCAGACAATGGAACTATTTGACAATGGAACTATTTCTAAGGTGCATTTTTGAAGTCTACTTTGCGTTATCTTTCGGCCTTTCATCCTCCCGCTCATCACCGAGGCCAAAGACCCCACTCCCCCCACCCCTCATCAACGCCGGTGATAGTCAAAACTGTTACGTGGTCTGCCCGAGGAAAGTTCGCGAGGCCGTTTGCTGATCGTTGAACGTAGCCGAGCGATCCCCCCTTTGTCTCCACATTGGTGAGCATTGGTGTCGAGTGCTCGACCAGGTCCCCCCCGCACGTGTACGCGTGTAACTCAGACTCTAACGTCTAAAGATCTGACCGTCCACCGTTGCCGGGAACCAAGCGATCTCCGGAGAATCAAACTCTGTGCCACGCGTTGCGGCACCTGACACCGTGATACCCCTAGATTTTCCATCTTCTCTTCGACCCAACACCTCGGACTTTCGCGATTCGCATCTACGGTATAGCCAAATCGCGCATGACCTGATTGACCAGTAATCGAGCCTCGGGACTTGAAATCCCCCCTTGATCAGTTCCTTTCCGGCGTCCTCCTTTCGAGACGGTTTTACCCTCTTCGAGTGGCTCGAGCTAAAACTCAATGAGCCAAGGTTGCATTTATTCAGTGGCCGGCCGGAAGATCATCGTGGGTTTCTGCGTGGAAGCACTCGTCCCATCAAGCGGTCCTCTCGCCTTCTCGTTCCACGTCAACGTACAGATCAGTTTTCTACATATCCCATCTTACAACCCGTTCCAAGTGAACGGCTTCGAAACCTCGAACTGACCAGATAGAACCAATGCTTCTTTGGCGCTACTTCCGCCCACCCTGACGGTGTAGATCCCTCTATCCACGTTCCAAGTGGAGTGCTTCTCATCCCAATAGCTGACTGCGTACTTGTCTAAATCCAATACGACTTCCACGGATGCACCGGCTTTCAGACCCTTGACTTTTTTGAATGCCTTGAGCTGAAGCGGTGGGTGGGTGCACCCAGCCGCTGGCGGTAATGTCACGTAAAGTTGGACCGCCTCCGATCCCATGATCGATCCCGTGTTGGTCAACGTGAGCGTGGCGGTGAGACGTATGTCTCCTTCAGCGTAAGTGACCCCGGAGAGCGCGAGGTTGGAGTACTGGAATGTCGTGTACGACAACCCGTGGCTAAAAATTGCCCGATATCAGAAGGCCTTCGTCTAACTATTGGAAATTTTCTTTCTCACCAGAAATTGAAAAGAGGTTTGATACCGGTCTTGTGATAGTGTTTGTATCCCTGTGGGAAAGAGAACATACATGAGGAACAGGATAGATCACGGATTATCGCTTTCGCGAGTGAGACCGGAACAGATGGCGGTTCGTGGGAAATCCTCAAAACTCACCACCATGAGATCCTCAGAATACCTGACCTTTCCGTTTTCAAGAGAAAACGATGCGAAGGAGGGAACGTCTTCGAGTCGCTTTGGGAACGTCAATGATAGCCTTCCGGCCGGGTTCACGTCCCCGAGTAAGACTTGTGCGATCGCGTCTCCGGTCATGTTACCCAAGTACCATGCGTGCACTATACCCGGGACTGCGTCCACCCAGGGCATTGTAATCGCAGATCCGGCCTGAGTGACCACGATGGTATTTTTGTTGACTTCGGCCACCTTCTGGATGAGTTCGTCGGTCCTTCCCGGAAGAGCGAGAGTCTTCCGATCATGACCCTCTGTCTCAAAATCGGAATTGAGGCCCACGACAGCGATCACGACGTCTGCCTCGCCGGAAAGTTTCACCGCCTGGTTCATGAGGTCGTCCGAGTCACGAACCTCAGCCCCACCAAGCCGGAGGCCAGCGTTAAAGTCCAGAACCATCTCATCTTCGTCACCATCAGCAGGAGCACGGACGTTGCAGAACTCGACATAAACCTCGTGACTTTGATTCGCCTGAAGGCGATAAACGCCACGCTCTTCCACAGAACCGAACCCAAAGAAGTAATCCCCGCGGCGTTGTCGGCTCCAGTTATCGATCACCAGGTTACCGTCCACCCACAGCTGCGGGTCGGGAGGAAGAGCATCAGCAAAACGCAACAACGGTGACGACCTGTGTGGTCAGGTTAAAATTCATCATCGCACCTTGGCACGCCCGGCGGCAATGAGTCCGAATTCGAAATCTATGCCGTAAGTTTTCGGTTTCAGGAACCCGCGAAGCTTCATCGTCCATTTGCGGGTGATGCCCTTGGGGTAAGAAGTGCAGACGAGTAGCTTCGTTTCATCAAAGAATTGAGTCGCGATAGGGGTATCCAGCGGTTTCACGCTATCGTCGCTTTCGTGAGGATACCATTGAGCCACCCACCCCCTCGCACCCTGATTCTTTTCTGTCGTCAGATCCCATTCGAGGGTTGGCAGTGTCAAGAACGCTGGTATTGTAGGCTGTGAGCGTCGGTCTTCAGAGAGACACAAGGGTTGGTCATACCTCTGGCCCCTTCGCTGTAGGTAACCTCAACGCCCTCGCCGAGAGCGTTCACGATGCCGTCGTAAGGGGAGATAAAGTACGAAGGCTTCAAAGCAGCAGACCCCCCTCCAGACAGTATCACCGCCTTGGCATTTCCACCAACGATGGCGACCTTCTTGACCTTGCTTTTGTCAATCGGAAGGACACCATTGTCGTTCTTGAGAAGGACTATGGACTCGGAGGCGACCTCGCGCAAAAGCGCAGTATCTTCTTCGCTCTCGTGAGTCCGCTCCTCTCCGTCGCCGTCCAAGACCTTCCATCGGCATAATTAGCTCACATAGAGTCCATCGCACAAAGGGGAATATATTGAACCCACCTCTGGCGCCTCTCGAGCACATTTTTGAACTACCTTGAGGACTTGCAGCGCTCGTTCCTTGATAGTTCTGACGGTCACCTTCCGAGCGTTGATGCAGCGGTTTGTGAGGTCAAGGGTCCTCCACTTATTAACACCGGGCATCTCTAGGTCGACTCCGGCGTTGATTCCAGCGTCAACACTGTATGTTCCGGTCCAGTCGCTCATGAATATTCCGTCGAATCCCCACTCCTTGCGGACGATGTCTTGTAACATGTGCGGGTCCTCTGCCACGTGAATGCCGTTAAGGCGATTGTAGCTGTTTTGATCGAGAGGATGGGTAAGGTGGACGTTGTGAGCTGTGATCGAAAGGTTGCCCACGCAGTCATGATTGCCCAAGGCTGGGCGTACTTCTGCGCCAACATGAACGGCATCATGTAGATTTCGCGTAATGCGCGATCAGAGACGACAGAATCGTAGGAAAAACGTTCGTCTTCCTTGTCATTAGCGCTATGTGTTGTATTAGATTAGGAGCCGATCAGGGGTTTCCCTTCTGACGAAACAGAACCGCGTACCAGAAATGCTTGATAGTGGCGCCAATTCCTCCATCTTGAAGGCCCTTGATGTACGCAGAGGCGAGGATTCCGGACAAGTAAGGGTCCTCGGAGAAGGACTCGAAACTCTGCAAAACGGTGTAAGGCTGTCAAGGTGAGGCATCGAAAGAGCGGCCGCACTCTGCCACCAAGGGGGTTCTGAGGAAACGTGGGTCAGGAACGGCATGTACAGCAGATTATTAATGATCGGCGCACACGTTGAATGTTGCAGGTTGGGGCCAACACCAGAGAAGCGGCTTTGAGCCTAGCCTCCGGGGCGAGCAGCTTAAGCCCGATGGTGTGAAGGAGCTCCGGGTCGAGAGTGGCTCCCATAGCTGTCGACGACTATTGAACAAGTGAATCAACGTTCATGTTCGGAGTTACAGAGGGGACTGTGCCGATGTGCGGCATGCGACGCATCCATCGTTGGAAGGCCTTGATATGAAGAAAAACACAATCAAATGACGAGAAAGTAGACGGCTTACAAGCAGAACTTTAGCTGGGGTGCTCATCAAGAAATGGTTGCCCCTGACTCCGTTGGGACCATCGCTGACTTTGATAGCAGGTATTCCCAGTCTCTCGATGGCACATGTGTGCCAGAACCCGACACCTGCGATTAGAGAAATGGCCTCATCAGTGGTCAATTCTTCGAGAATCTTGGACAGATCCGCTTTCGCAAACTCTGAGAGAGACATTTGCGCGGGGGGCAGAAGGTAGAGGCCCTAATCCAAAGGGAAGGGATCTATACCACCAAGCCAAACTTCGGCGATGAGAAGGTCTATACGTGCGATAGGATGATGGGGAAAGCAGCCGAGATTTCTCCGCGGTCGGTCCTTGAATCAATAGCAACCTGCGGCATTAACAAGACAATAGCTTTTAAGTTGGACATATTCACTCATGTTTACAACGAGAACATGGTAAGTCTACTGGAGGCTGAATGAGACGGATCAATAAGGAATGAGTTGTCGCCATGTGAAACACGAGAACGGTTTCAGTATCCACGGACGAGCCTTGCACGAGGATCGATGGAGAGTGGGTGAACAAACCAGGCGGAGGATGATTGACTCTCGGAGTCTCATGGGTGTCGCGATTGCGACGGTGAGGGGAAAAGGTGCCGTGAGATTAATGTGAGCGGAATATTCCGAAGCTTGCCTCGAAAGGTTCAATAACGGGTTTGAAAAGATCGCTGATGCATCACATGTCCCAGTTTTTTCCATCTCGACAATGATGGAATTCACTCGCACACCCCACATGATGGGCGGCTGGATGATAGGATGATACGGTCGTAACGGCGTGTGACGGGATCGGGAGCGATTGCCGATGGCCAATCGAGGAGCCGCTCTGCCTCTGGAGACCGGTGACACATTCCAATAAGATGGGGTACCGAGGAATGCTGTGGACCGGGCAAAAGCTGGCAGATGAAATGTTCGCTTAAGAGACAGAGACCTGGAGACCAGGGTCTGTGCAGTCTGCAGGCTGGGATTCGGCAACAGAGTGGATCAGGGACCTCTACAATGGGCGATCAGATCAGAAGTGACTAGCGATTCGCTGGCTGGTATATTCTTTTACATATGTGAGGAGTTCTCACCTCAGTTGTAGCGCTGCTTTGTTATTGCGTTCGCTGCACGATAGAACGGTAGGTCGAGAGGAAACCTTTGTGTTGCTTCATGGCACGTGGGAGGAGAAAAGAACGATCAAAAAGGGAAATGCATGATTGGTCAGCGAAAAATACCGTTGATCCAGTAAAGAGAATTCAAACTCCGCCGTGTTTTACGGGATAGTTTCCTGTGCCTGGCTCAGGCACCTTTTAGAGAGGAGTCCCTTGTCGTTCTACATAACGGCAAATGGAGGTTAAGTCCCCCTTGAACTCCAGCGAGGACCAGGCATCCATGGCCTCCGTCGCCGCCCCCCCGCCTCCTTCCTCCGTACCCTCCCAAACTGACCCTTTACCAGTCAACAACCTCTCCACCGTCGCCGGCGCTGGGGTCAACAAGCGTTATCGTCCTGCCCCTGCCAAAACTTTCCAATGCAGGGGCTACGGTGACTGTCGAATGGTCTTCAGCCGAAGCGAGCATCTGGCGAGGCACATCAGGTACCATACCCTCTTCTGTGCCCAGAACGCGACCTAAACCTCTTTTGTTATCACCAGAAAACACACTGGAGAGCGTCCATTCAATTGTCATTGTGGAAAACATTTCTCCAGACTCGACAACCTTCGTCAGCATGCCCAGACGGTCCATGCAGACAAGCAGGATGTAAACGAAAAGATGATGCGTGACCTCACTTCCCTCCATGCCAGCATGACCGCTGCTTCGAAGGGCACCACTACACGTAGCAAGCGCGCACCTGCCCACATCAACCCGGGCAGCGGGAAGTTGCCTAGTCCCCAGAGTGTCTCACCCATCAGTCAAACCGATTCATCCAACCCGATCAACGATGACGTCTCTCCCCCTCTTTCTGCAATCCAAGCCCACCATCCCCGGCCTGGGACCAGCACGGGATACGAGGGAGACAACGGCCTGGCCTTTCGCCAGATCCCAGGGAGTAATCCATGGCCCCTCAATGCAGACACCACCACCCAGAACAACTATTCCTTTCGTGACTCACAATCCACCTCAGAGTACGGCCAGTCCTTTCGGAACCCATCTTCACACTACCAATTCGGACAACATCCGACGCGCCAGTCCTTTCTCGCCTCCCCACCAATCTCATCATCAAGGCTCGGCTCAAGCCACGGGAACCCAGCTTCCGATGGTCGATCGCTCCCACCCCTCTCATCCGTCGTCCATTCGTCGCTCGCCGGTTTCTCAGCCCAGCAGCCATCATACGCCATCTCTCACCCCCCACCACCAGCATCAACAGCAAACATATTACACTTACCAAACCCAACGATCAATCGGCGACCTGCGACATCCGCATCACGACCAACAACAGCCCCTGCATCATATTACCACCAGCCCCCAGGAAGTTCCTCATCTCACCAATTACATTACCTCGGAGCTTCCAGGTTTGGATTGGAGGGCTTTGGACAGGAGCTACCCATACCCACATATCCAGACGGACCAATGGGATCAGGTTTCCCCGGTGATGGACCATCCTCCCCAATCACAGGAGAATCACCATTTTCATTCCACCCTCCCGCGCTCTCGGAGCAGCAACAGCAATCCTCAGTCGTCCCTCGCAAACGGCCTTTCTCCGGATCCGATGATGGCTGCCTACCTGATGGGAATGCAGACTACGACTACGGATCAGAGTCAAGACCCCAATCTCGACGACTCACAGTCATGGAGCTCCTCAATGACACGGATGAACCACCAAGGACGGCAACCACAGCAGACTCAGCCTCCTCCAGATTTGTACCGTCGTCATCCTTCCCGATCAATGAGCGCCCACGAACCTCCTCAGGAACATATTTCTCCAGAGATTCGAAACCCCTCAGGCCAGATGCGTCGCCATCCCATGCAAATTCATACTTCACAGGAGATCGAGGAACACCAGAAAGCTCAAGGCGACTACTACCGCCACCTGGAGATTGCGGCCGCCTACCAATCTACCCAGATTCCCCCGTACTTTCACCTGCAGGGTCCCCAAACTCGCAATCCACCATATCTCCAGTTGCAGATCCCTACAGAGTCTCATCATCTTCACCATCGCTCGTCAGCCCCGGGCTTGCTCGAAATGTCGATTCGGGATCAACGACGGGCGAGTCCCCCAGGGATAATCAAGTACGAATCGCCTCAAGACCTACCCCAGTTGGAATGAGGGCCTAATCTTCTACCAATTAATTTTCCCTTAATAAGCCCTTTCGGCCTTCCTCTATCCTCGTCTTCCTCTGTCTCCGTTTCTGGCATCTGAACCCTAACCTGCCGTAAATCTCTCCTTCCTTTATATTAGCTTAGCGACTCGCGTCTTACTGACCCTTCTTGCGGTACTCGTACGTGTATCTCCTTGTCTATTCGTTCATTTTATGTGCTGGTCGCCATCGTGTCCACCATCCTGTTTGTTCCCCTGATCCCTGGCTCAAAGGTTTACTGGCGATTTCTGTCTGGAAAAGAAATTGTAACTATGTATCGAAGAATACCCATAATAGTAGCTGGTACATACACTTGTCCTCATACCAGTTGCTGGGGCAAACCACCCGAATCGATCGATCGTGGGATCCTTCTTCGAGCTTCAGCTTCAGTCGTCACTCCGATCTCCGCGACTTTGAGAATGAAGGCAAGTTCATTTTCGGCTACGTCTCCGGCCATGCCTCACGATGAATAGATCGCAGTTGAAGGATGTTGTCATGGGGAGCTAAACGCGATTTACGAGCATATCGCTAATCTCGAGACGCAACACCAGTACAAAATTGATTTGCTCTTGATGTGTGGGGATTTTCAGGCGATACGAAATCACCAAGACTTGCAATGCATGTCGGTGCCTGACAAATTCCGGCAGCTGGGGGACTTCAGCGAGTAGGTATGCTCTCGATCAGTTGTCTGGTGGATGGATTTCACACCGGGACACAGCTATTACACCGGAGTCAAGGTCGCGCCGATGCTAACCCTGGTCATTGGGGGCAACCACGAGGCCTCCAACTACATGTGGGAGTTGTGCGTGGCCTACCTTTCTTTCTCGACATTCTGGTGAGTTTATCATTCGTAGGTTTCACGGCGGTTGGCTCGCCCCGAACATCTTCTTCTTGGGAAATGCCGGCTGCGTGCAGGTGAATGGCATTCGTATTGCGGGAATGTCGGGCATATTCAATAGGCATCACTATCACCAAGGTACTAATTCATCATCCTCACACGACCGCGTGGTTGAATCCACCCCCAGGTTTCCACGAGAGGATGCCATACTCCTACGGTACGATGCGGAGCATATACCATATCCGTGAGTACAACTTTCGGCGGCTCGCCCTGGTGCGTCTCGCACAGTCAGATACTCTGTGTTCGCGATTAAACGTGTGCCAACCAGCTCTCGAAACCGCATATCTTCCTCTCACACGACTGGCCGGCGTCTATTGAACACCATGGCAATCTGGGAGATCTACTGCGACGGAAGCCTTTTTTTAAGGATGATATCAGGAACGGTGCACTGGGATCGCCCCCTCTGTTCGAACTTCTGAAGACCCTGAAACCGGATTGGTGGTTCAGTGCTCACCTCCACGTCAAATTCGAGGCAACATGTTTCCATCCTGGGGTTACACCACCTGATCTTCCAGCGAACACATCCGAGAAGAATCCAGACGAAATTGCGATTGGTGGCGATTTTGAGGAATCGATGACTTCTGCAGATTTCAAGGCCCCCGCTGCTAATCTCAACCCCGACGAAATCACGCTCGATGACGAGGAGGAAGATGTCGCTCCCGCTCCTGTGGCTCCGCCCCCACGGGAGAGAACGAATTTCCTGGCACTCGACAAATGTATACCGGGCTCGAGGCGACAATTTCTGGAAGTGGGTGATGGCTATTGGAGAGCTAGATTTTCGGCACTAACGGGGGCATCAGGTTATGGACATCGATGCGCCAGAGTCAAGTTCCCCCCCGAAGCTCAAATTTGACCCGGAGTGGTTGGCTGCGGTTCGAGCCTTCGACCCATATATGACATTAACGCCGAGCCAGCATGGATCATATCCCGAACACCAAGCTGCAACTGAGGCCGTATCCCGTGAGCTGGAATGGGTCAAGCAAAACCTCCCGGAAGGCGGGCATCAGGACATCAACGACGTCCAAGCTTTCGTGATGACGGCAACGGGACCGACGCCCGACACACAAAAGGCTAAAGGAGAGCAGCGTGAGGCCACCGTGTTTCCGAAATTTTAACTCTTGTCCTGACACATTGACAGCTGCGTATTTCCCGAATCCCCAAACGGCCGCGTTGTGTTCCATGCTACAAATTGACAACAAAGTCGATCGCCTGAATATGGAACCGTGACCACGGTGTCTTCAAGTGCAAGTAGGAGATAATATTGCATGAATGTATTTGTAGTGTATCCGCCTGGCGATGTCACAAATTGTTTTGAAGGGATCCCCGAGTGGAGTCTGGCGTAAAGGTTATCCGCAAAGCATGTAATTACGAGCCTCCAAATGGAGCGGCTGCGCTCGGAACCTTTAGAACAACTGTCAAGACAAAAAACATGTGTGCACTGTGTAAGCGGTCATCTCGCCCACGTGAGTACAGAGATGGTCAGCAAGTCACTTCAAATTCCCACAAGTACATCCTCCTACTACGACCGCAACCCCAGTCATCTCCTACTCGCCATTATTTCACCCCAATAACTAAAGGGTGTATGCTTCACAAGACATGAGCGTCATTAGAACTGCTCGGTGAGCGATTGGTGCAACCTGGTTTCTTGATGCACTCGTTAATGAGCACTTGCTCAAAGGAGTGTCCGCGGTTTAGTCGTACGTCCAACTTCCCTGGTGACCGTTTGGCTTCTTCCAACCTGAATCGTGTTTGAACACGGCAGATTTGCGACGGGCCGACCGGGAAATCCTCTCGCAAAGTCAAATTCTCAGAGGAGGAGACCACTGGAACGTTACCGAGAGGTCGGGCATGCATGCAGTGCAGGTGGGTCCCCGCTGATTGCTTTCCTCACCCAATTGTTGAGCTCGCTCTCGTGTGCAGGCGGAAAAAGAAGGTAAGGAGGAGGATGATAAACGCTGTGACTTCATGCTGACTGCTGTCCTAGAAGTGTGATGGTGGGCTCCCCAGTTGCCGCAAATGTCGGGAAAGTCGAGAAGTTGTCGAATGCACCTACCGAGAGCCTGAGACGGTCAAGCCGGAATCACCCGCGGAGTTACCACTTGTCCCCGCTGCGACGCCTCTTGAGGTCCCTCCCGTTGTTTCTAAGCCATATCAATTCAGTACGGATGCTATATTTGACCCGTTCAATTGGACACCAGTCTCCTGGGCTATACGGGAACTCTTTGGTCCTTCGAACTACTCGCTATCCGGTATTTCCCCCGAAGACATGAACCTTCGATTGTGAGTGACGCGATTCCGTTTGAGGCTATTCTCTTGATAACATCCACGACAGTCGCCTGGTTTTCCTTTCCTACCGTCTCGCACAAGGGATATACCTCTCTTTCGCACAACAACAGGCCATCATTCTGGGAGACACTTCGGGCTCCTTCATCCACCCATTTTTCATCAAGTTTGCCCATTTGGTTGGGTGCCACTTCCATCGACGGTACTGCCCGGACGACAGTCTGATTCAGCTGGAGACTAGCTACTTGTTTTCCGTTCTTCGGACATTATCGTTGATGAAAGAGGAGGCTGATCCTGTATCTTATGTTCATGCGCACTGGCTCATAGCCATGGCATGTGTGACAACAGGGAACTCACCCAAAGCCGTCCGTTTTATGAAAGAAGCTGCCGATTCAGTTGAGCGCAATCACGACCTATTCCTTTCCAGGTTACCTGGGCTGAGCAGCGTACCGACCACGGTGACGGTCGACTACTCAGAAGATCTACACGAACGGTTGGGGCTTCTTGCTCATATACTTTGGTTCAGAACGTACATGTCAATATACCTTGTCGACTCTGGAGTCTTCCCTATGCCTGATGACGTCCCCGGGAAAATACCTGTAAGCGTTTCCTTGAATTGCCTCGGTCTCTTCTTCACACGTGGGTCCAGCAATCGATTTTGGAGAAGTTCGAAGACATTTTATACGGTCCACATGGTGGCCTCCTCTCCGGCCTTACTCATTTATTTCAAAATTACCTGCCGGTCAGTAGCCTCACTTGCTTGTAGGGCAGTCCACTCACTGTCACACCAGGTTGCTTGCCCTGTCCTTTTCGAGGTGTGCCCCCTCATGGTCAGGGTGCGTACGATGCTACTCATTCGCAAGTCGCGAAAGTTGATCGCGCAGTATTCATCCGAGCGTAAGCATACTTGTGTGCGGGGTTTCCTTTGCTCATTTCCCACCTATTTAGGAAACCCCACGCTCGCTTGGTTGACACAGTGCTCGGAAGTCTGTACCGAACTCGGAGAACGCGTGCAATTGCTGGCGAAGTTGATCACGAAGTTTGCCGCTGCAAACGACCACGACAGCTGCGTTTCTTTGCGGATGTGCTCGTTGGTTTCTCTATCCAACCTTGGGGAACTCTACCACATTTTGTCGCATCACCCACTCTGGAAGCTGCCAAGGGTTTCGCTAAAGCAATGCGAGCAAACGATGTACCGTTTGTCTGACATTTCTACGGAGCTCATGAACGGCAATGACATGCGTCATCTGCCACCTTATGCTGGTGTAAGCACTCCCGCCCCTGTATCTGCGCAGTTTTTGTTGATGTTCCTGACTTGTTTCCAGTGCTCCTTGGTTCGCGCTGCGATAGTTCTGCGCCAGGAAATAGGCATGATGGCATTCGAGGGTTACATTCCTCACCCCGAGAAGAGCGTCGACGAAATGCGAAAGTGCATCGGGGCAACCATCGATTTCATGACTGCCACATCGAACAAGTTTTATTCGGCGTCTTCATTGAAGAACCCCTCCGAAAGCTGGAGTGATTTGATGGGGACCGACTAAATCTTGACCGTTTGTTCTGGCTTTAGGGCCCACGGTCCTTATTCGTTTTTGTTTGTTCTTCGTCTTGCGCATTGACTTCGTGCTGTTTGCTATCATGTTATTCGTATTTATGGCAATCTCGTTCTCCCCTACCCCCTCATCGTGTACGTACTCGCAACAAGACCTCAAGCAAGTAGTCACTGTAATTTAGGGCTTTCCATGGTCCTTAAGTAGACTCTTACCACCGCCGCTGAAAAGGAATCTGTCGGGCTCCACCATCGCCTGCGGCTCAACATTACGAGAAAATCGCGTTACTGTAAGTTTACAATTTCAGGCCAAAGGTCAGCTTACCTAATCAGCACCATTTACATTCCGCTGCCTGCCCTCGTCTCATTCTCGCACTTGCTTTCTACAACGCCCACATCACAGCCATGTCCGGAGCAGCAACTTCAGCAGGAGCCACAAAATTCCAGCAATTCTTGAACCACCCTGCTGGTCAGCTTCTCCCTCCATCTTAAACAGCAACCGGAACTGAGGGAGTCATAATTATTATTTCACTTGCACGGAACAGGGCCGAAAACTGTGTTCTTTTGGGCACCGATGATGAAGTGGTGTCTTGTCATTGCTGGAGTTAAGGATTTGAGCCGGCCAGCGGAGAAGCTGAGCGTGTCGCAGAACCTCGGTAAGCTACCCTCGGTATCTTGCGGGTGTTGGTCACTCTGAGCGTTCCGCACTCGTAGCTTTGGCTGCCACGGGCTTTATTTGGGTGCGGTACTCGTTCGTTATCACTCCAGTGAATTTGAGCTTGGCTGCGGTGTGTCCATTCGATTGCTCGCCTGGTACGGTTTGGCTTTATTCGTTGTAGGTCAACTTCTTCGTGGGGGCCACTGGTCTGGGGCAATTGGCGCGTATTGCTCAGTAAGTCTACTGCGCTTTGCTTTTGCTCGGCGAGCATTAATGTACCCCTCTGTTTCCGTAGGTATCGAAGTAACTTGAAGGCCACCACGCCGGCTACGCCCGCTCCCCAGTAGCCAATTACTTTTTGTTATTACTCTGAGTGGGGTCGCGTGCATCCCGGAATTATCGTTTTGGAGGGCAAAGCAAGACAGGCATATGAACAAGAACCCAACCTTAGATTTGTCACAGAATGGGAGGATTGGCCGATGGCCGTAATGGACAGAACAGACTCTTGAAAGCGGATCAGATTTGAGGCGAATAGGGGCGATATGTAATCACAACACTGCCGAGAGGCAACATCGCAACTGATATAACTTACCCGAAAAGTAAGAGGGGCAACTGGGAGAACAACAACTGCTTGTTCGTGGACTAGTGAGTGTGTTGTGATCTAAGTAGTATTGGGATAGTGAGTGAGATCTTTCGCTGCACAGCAGTCAGCGTCTCTCATTGCGTTACAATGAAACCGTTGAACGACTGACCGAAGCTTTCCGACGGCGCACCGACGGTAGGAGAGAGAGAGCGCCATTCCATTCCTGATCGACACGAACGATTTTGACATTGCACGCTCAGGCTGAATGCTGATTCCGGTCGCCGACCACTGCATCCCTGAGATTGAATGATCAAGGCAAATGGAACTCCGTCCATAACCGTCCACTTCTCGACGGGGAACGGGTAGAACTTTAAACGAGCACTAGGTTTGGCTCTCTGTCGAGGGTCAGACAGGGAGGGGTTGGTGCGCCGATGGGCGCGTTATTTAGTGTGGTGGCTGTGGAATCTCAGAGGTGCTCGGACGAGAACTACGGCCGCAGATGTTAGAAATGAAATTTGGGAAGTATAAAACCACGGAAGCAATCGAGGCCTGTTTAACAGTTGTGTGCGTGACGTGAGTGACAGTTGTAACACTTCTTGTCGACGTCTGCTTGTAGAACGGACAAACAGCCAGCCGGTCCCTTTCATCTTCAACTCTCACTTCCATCCTTCTCTCCAGGTCATTCGTCTGAGCGTCTTACGACCCATCTTCGTCCGGAGGCACCTCGTTCGCGGATGTCGCAAAGCCTCTGTGCTTGACCCAACGGCTCGCTAGACATCACTTCCCCAGCTTCCCGTCCTTTACGAAACGGCGAACGCGCGCCCGCTCTGCCACCCACGCCCTTCTCATCAACCCATCCCCGCGATTTCTCTGCTCGAGCATGGCTACTGTCGTGCGAGACCCCCCACGAGAGGATCAACCCTTCGCGATGCTCCCTTCGCCTAGGCACCTATATAACGCCGCGCAACAGACTCCGATAGGCGTTTATCCCAATGTCGATGGACCGTACCCCTCAATGAGACAACCACGGAGCCAAAGGTTCAACACGCAAGGTTCCATCGCTACAACAGCCTATTCTTCACCGATATACGACCACCAGAGCTCTCAACTGGTCCCGACCGATCACCACCCTATCATGTCTTCCCAGCAGCCCCCGGCACAACAGCCCAGTCCACCCCAATCCTTCAAAGACCCTCCACCTACTCACATCAAGCAATCTTCGGATGAAAAAGCACCCGAGTTCATTGATACAGACCCGCGCTCTCCCAACTCAGAGGACCCTACGCCCCTTCGTCAGCCTTCGTTGTACAATCCTTGGCAGCCTGCCAAGACCTATGGACAGGACCCGCCCCCTTCCCGAGGGTCTATGAGGTCTTTGTCTCAGCAACAGGGCCTTCAGTTGTCCGGTATCACCGGAGGTCAACCTTCCCAGCAACCATCTGAAAATCCCCCTGTCCCTACCTCACCCTCGACCCTGGTGCCTGTCACTTCCAATCCGCGTGTAGTTCCGCTATCACCGAGATATGTCAACGCACCTCTCAATGGCACACAGAATCCCACGTACACGAGACCTCACAACCCCAGGGAAGAAGTCTGCTTAGAGTGCGCAATGAGAGATCAAGACATGGCCGATGTAGATGTAACTACCCCGGGAATCTGGGAGCGAGACAGCGATGTCTACTATCAAGACCTCGTCCGTTCCGAGGAAGAAGCCATCTCCAGTGCTATCCCGCTCCCTGAAGACCGCCCAAGATCCACTGGTGACATGCTTACCGAGACCAACCTCAAGCTTTGGCTCAGCATGGTTCGTTCTTTCCCCATCCAAAAAGTTTCCGCAACTTAATTGTCGCAATTGATTCTGTAGAATCCACGCGAGCCGGCATCACGGCATATGAATTTGGAGACGTACGTTAGATCCCAGAGGTTGCTCCTCGAAGCGGAAACCCTCGCTCATGCTCGAGCGATGCAAGAGTCCAAGGAACTAGAAAACAAGATGCGAGACACCTATTCACACATACGCCGCTCTGTCCACGAGTTTGGCGCTCTTCACTCTAACCCTGGCGCGGTCACTCTTGACGAGACGGGCCGGATACGATCCGCCACTTTACCAGGTTCACGCCAACGTGCCCACTCTCATTCACGTGATGTCACCCTTCTCGAGAATGGTCTGATCGTCGAACATGTGAATGTCAAGAAAGAGGAGAAGGAGGAACGAGAAAGGCGGAAAAGAGAAGAACGAAGGGAACGGAATCGTGTGAGGAAGTCATCCAGGGGCTCCGGGCAGGACATCACTTCTGTCTATGGATCACTTCATCCTTCTCAACTTCCCCCCAGCACTTCGGGCGGAGCTCCCGTGGAACACACCCTTAGGGCGTCGAGGTACTCCCAGTCATCTCTACGGCCCACAAGCATATTGTCTTCGAGCATGGGAGAAAAAAGCCCGACGCTCCCCAGAGCGTACTCCACAACTTCGTTTTCTGATCTTCACAGTATCAACGGTTCTACGTCGCCCAACCGAAAGACTAGGTTTTTAGGTAACATCAGGGCTCTCAGCCCAGGTGGGTGGAGAAGCAGAGATAGCCTGGCTGTCTCAGGGATCTCAGGTAGCATGGTGGATATGCAGTACGAACCATCTCTTTTTCTCTTTGCAGAAGCAGCGTTTGACACGAGATTCACGATCTAGTGTCGCACTCCAACAAGAGGACATGAACGAGAAGGCATACCTCCAGAATCGTGCTTCTATGCTCGCTGGACCTCCCCCCAGCACTTCGTCCTTCCGCACGAGCGTTGCGTTGCCTCAGCATGGCAATACAGATCACAAGAAAGCCACTCACCCGACTTCAGAAGATAAACGAAAAAAGAAGAAAGGCCTTGCAAAGATCTGGTCAATCGTCACTGGTTCTTCTCCTAGGCCGAAGTCGGAGCACAATCATTCAAAATCGGCAGACTTCAAGGCTACCGGAGGGAACCAGGTGTACGTAATGCCAGACGACGATTACCCCCTGGCCCCTCCCCCACCGTTAAGCTATCTTGTTGAGAGGGATGGAGGTGGAAATAGATCCAGACGGCATTCGAGCACACCGTGTCTACCAGGAACGACTGGCCAGCCTTCCAACCAATCTCCTCAACAAGGGTATAACGGCGCACCAACTTCTCCCCCCACAGCCCCCTCGAGTGTGTTGCCAAGTCCTGTCAGCCTGAGGATGCCTCCCGCGACCCACGACGCCCCCGTCTTCGTGACGACGGGCTATTCCGACCAAGAGAACGACCTACAGCAACAGCTGATGCTGGACCGGAACTTCATGCCACCTTCCAAATCTGGAATCTCTTCCTCCAGGTCTACCTCTCCCCTCCCCCAGAGACCGCATACCGTTTTCCTTGGTAGGGACAAAAATCTGCCTCCTCTGCCGCCAAACGAGACTCCCAGCATAGGTTTCCTTCCTGTTCCCGATATTTCTGGCGCCAGCCGACCACAAACTATGTACGCCTCCCTAGAAGGTCCTCGGCATGTCGCTCCTCCCATGGCGACCGTCACTGAAAACCTCAGCGGCATAAGTGAAGACTCGAACGTGTTCTGTCCCCCTCAAATAGCTTTTAGAGGCGACGGCAGGAGGCAGAGTTTCGAGGGGATGGAGAGGCCGAGAGTTATTGGACCGAACTCTTACGATAATCCCCGAGCCCCTCGCCAGAACGGTTCATATCCTCACATGAACGCAAACGGCGGTGCTTTCAACGCATACCACACCTACCACGGAAATGGTCAGGGTGTTGGGGCGGACGCTTATGGGGAATTCGGGAGCTCCAGAACATCTCTGGGTTGGTTGGAGGACGCGCAGAGGTCTCAGCGCCCTCCGTCCCAGACCAGGTCCCACATAGGTCGGATGAGTAGTGTTGAGACGACTGGTACGGGTGCGAAAAGCAAGACTCCGTCTAAAAGGAAGAGCAGATTCGGCTTAGCGAATATGTTTGGGAAGAAGAAGGATGATTTGAGCGGCGGAGAGGATGCAGAGGGCGACAGTGTTATGTACAGTATGCCAAGCTCCGAGGTGCACCAGCTCCCGAACGGCGAAGGAAGGAACCCGGCTGTGAGGATGTCGGTTGCTTCGAGGAAAGCGATTCAGCAGTTGGTTGAACAGGATCCAGAGTTTGTGGCTTACAGGTATCCTTCCAACGATATCCTGCAACATAGGTGACCACAAATGGTCACACAACACCCGCTCACGGACTTCTTATGGTGTGCGTATCTTTTTCTCCCTGCTGGATATTTTGCTCTATTTGTCATCCCTCCTCCATGTTTCGCGCTACCACCAACTCACCCTCATTACACACTCTCTCCGTCTTTCTGCACACTATTTATCTGGTTTCTGGACGCATATTTTGCATCCCCCTCGTTCGGTTCCCCCCCTGATTACTCGTTACATCCCATTACTCGTTGGACAGAGCCACCTAACCTCCTCTCCCTTTCTCCGCTTTCTTTTGGTTTCCTGTAGATGAAGGATCTTAGTTTATATATGTAACCAATACACATTCAACATTTTTTACATGCACTCATCTCTGAAGAAGATTACCAGGGCCAACTCCGGGGGTAACTCACATTAACAATGATCGACCCGATCGAAACATCCGCGGTTTGTCCTCTACTTCCACTTGGTCGCTCTTTTCCCACGGTCTCCTCCTGCGAGGATTCGTCCCCTGGAGGGCCATCGTGGGACATCGGTCACTCTGGTACGTCTGCAACAGTCTTGGGGTGTAAGTTGGTTGTAGAGATCAGGTCGGATCACGTACTGGAAGCGGATACAAAGCCTTCGGGCCCCTCTGCTGGCAGGAGAGAGTTTGCGACCTTGGTGGGGATGGCGGTCACTCAGCCGGGAATCCCGTCAGACTTCGCCGATTGAGCCAAGCAGGTTAACCCGTACGAAACAGCGAATGCCTGTAAAATCCCGGGTGGACTACTCGAATGCTCCCTTTCTCGTCCGGCCCCTTTCCCTTCCCAAACCCCTTTGGCTGTGTGCGCCAAACCTTTCCAAATCAAAGCAACAGACCTGCAGCGGACGCCGGTCTACCCGTGCCACTTGCCCATACAGCGGTGGTCTTCCCCAACCTCGTCCACCGTCGACGCAACAGGTGTTTCGCCTTGCGCTTCTGACCACCCGGACACGCCCTTTGCCTCATGTGCCGCCTCAATAAGCCACGATCCTGCCTCATGGCCCTTTCAATCGTAAACGCCTCACCCTATCCTTCCTTGGATCCATCCAGGCCCTTCGATGATCCTACACGCGATAACGGCACCCACCCTACATCTGGCACTAACCCTCTTATCCCAACCCCCCTCCTCCCCACCTGTGAGCCAATGGCCTAGGCTACCGGCCCTCACCCATGCAGCAATTTGCGCGTGGAACCCGGTCCATCCCCCCCACTTCCCTTTCTTCCCAGTTTCCTTCCCCTGCCCTACCACCGATACAGGCCTATCGGATTCCACTCTCTTTACCAGGTCCCCGTCGACACAGGTCGCCTGACCACCATCACTCCTTCCATACATGCGACACTAGGATCCGCCGCTGGTGCATCCACATGGCCACTCTGTCGCCACTAGAACTCCTTCAACGACACACTTCAACGTCTTTTTCTTTTGGGTTGGGTTCTGTTTCTTTGGTTACGGTTCTGTTCCTTTGTATGTAGCTCTGAACCCCAAATTCGGTAGTTGCATGGACTTTCTCTTTTTCTTCCCTACCTCCGCGTAGCTAAAATGGGATGTCTGTCTTTGTAGGAGTTGGTATTACTTAGTGTTTTACCACGTGTTCTGTCCATACGGATGAGCAGTAGGTTAGGAGTTGCTGTAGCACGTTAAATCAGAATTCAAAAAAAAAAAAAAAAACAATGATCGACCGTTCCAAATTCTCGATCACAGCCGCATATAGTAGTTTGCCACCTGGCCAGCCGCTCATGTCGACCAGGAAACTGCTCGTAGATGTTCACACTCACGTCTATCTACCGCGTTATGCCGCTTACTTGCGAGCGCGAGCCGTTGCTCCGAGGATATTTTCGAGACCCGTTCCTGGTGAACCGGACGTCGAGGAGGACAGGTTATTGATTCTGGAAAACGAGCCCTCTGGAGGAAGGCCGGTCGGCCCCCAGGTAGTTGAAAACACCGCTGTATTAATTTGGGACCGTGCCGCTGAGGAAATTTTATTTGTATTGCGGCTTCAAGTACTGGGATAAATCCCAGAAGCTGGCGTTTATGAACAGGCATGGGATCGATGTCTCAGTCGTGAGGTGCTCCTTTCGCTTTCTCGGCTACTCGCATACACTGACGGTTAAAGCGGCGTTTCCGACTCTCCTCGTTCTGTTTGTTCCTCGTTGAACTGTGTCACACCCACCATCTAGTTCTGCGAACCCGTGGCTAGATTTCCTGCCAGCTTCAGAAGCGAACAGCCTAGCCAAGGAGCTGAACGAGGACCTTGAAGAGTTCTGTTCTTCCTCCCCTGACTTGGGATCTCCCACTTCTGGGGGCGGTCCTTCAATCAAGAGGCTATACGGGCTCGGATTATTGCCCTTAGTCTCCGAAGCGTCGCTTTCGGATGTCCTCAAGGTGATCACGCAGATATCTTCGCTCCCGCATCTGAAAGGCGTTATCATGGGCACCCAAGGGTTAGGCCGCGGTCTTGACGACGAGGAACTTGAGCCGGTGTGGGGTGAGATCGAGAGGAACGGGCTGGTGGTGTTCTTGCATCCGCATTATGGCGTGCCTAGTTCGGTGTACGGAGGGAGGGCTAACGGACACGTTTTGCCGCTGGCTCTCGGATTCCCGTTCGAAACTACGATCGTGCGCTTTTCTTTGTTTATCTGACCGCGCGGATGGGGCACTCATCCCGTTTTCTTTAGGCTATCACGCGACTGATCCTTGCGGGTGTCCTCGACAAGTTCCCTTCGCTCAAGATCATGCTCGCCCACTCAGGCGGAGCATTACCAGCGCTTTCGTCCCGCCTGGCATCGTGCATCGATCACGATCCCGTCGTCGCCTCGAGATTGAAACACAACGCTCGGTATTACCTAGGACGGCTCTACTTCGATGCCGTTGCTTACGGCCCAGAAGAGCTCGGGTTCGTCAGCAGCGCGATTGGCAGGTCGTCGACGTATGATGATCCTTCTGCTTCCGCTTCTGCGATTCCTTCACTGGAGAGTGAAGGGAAGCTGCGGGTTCTGGGAAGCAGTCGGATGCTGTTCGGGACAGACCACCCTTTCTTCCCTCCCCTCAAGGCCACGGACAAGTGGAAGAGCGTGACGGAAAATTTGGCGGCTATAAACGCCGTCGCTGGCTGGGGAGACGAAGAGATAGAAGCCGTGTGTGGTGGAAATGCATTGCGGATATTCGATCTTGTGTAGGTACTACCTATAGATATGGTATAAATGTGATCCAATCGAGGGGTCACCAGTCCCTCCCCCGTGCCGATTCGCCCGGGTGCAAATTACGTAGCAGTGATAACGAGGAGCTGTCCTGAGGCAGTCAGCGTATGCGAGCATAAATAAAGTGAGCATCGTGAAGCCATCCGAAGATAGGAAATCTGCAGAAATAATTCATGCGGGTCCGTGTATAATTAGTTCAAGAAAAATAGAAGGAAAGATGCGCAAAGGATGGAGGTGCAGAGTAACCAACCTATTTCAAAACCCCAGTCAGTTCTTTGAACCCGAAATGACGAAACAGGCGGGTACGCTTACCACTTGACCTATGGCTACCAGTACTACGAGCACCGCTAGTGCTGGAAGTCGCATTATGGCACGGAAGCCATCGGTCTAAGGCAGAGCTGAACAAGCTCAAACCTTTAGCGTAGGCGTCCTGCTGATCTTGCGGGTATTCAGAGTTCAAGAACATGTCGGCACCGTGCACCTGTTGAAGATATGTCGTTCCGAAGAACGAAGGGAACTGGGGGGAAATGTTGCAACTAGGGACAGTTTCGCTACCGTTCCTCTGGGGAGAATTTGACTCCTGGCTGTTCACACTCAAGGTCCTCCACGGGTCGTCTAAACAACGATGTCAGAAGTCCGTCGATTCGCAGCAGGGCCGATCAGTGAAGACCCACATTCTCCATTACTGAAAAAGACGTTAGAAGGAGTCATGTTCCAACCCCCGTAACTGTTAAGAGCAGTAACATTTGGCTGACGAGGTTCCTCGTAGTTAAACAGCGCATCACACCATGCCTGTTGCTCCGGGATCGTGTAATAGGTAGGTTCGATGTTCACTGGATTGTTCGAATCCGCGACTTGGTAATAGCCAAACTGGGAACAATACTGCCACGACCACGAGTACTATAAAAGCCGGATGGGTCCACTTCAAGGGGAGGGGAGGTGGAGAAACGTACAGAAGCAGAAGTGTCCTGGTCACCTCCGAACAAAGAGGCCTTATTGATTTCGGCGATGGCAACCACAAATGCGTTGAACGTAGCGTTGATACCTCGGGTAGCAAGTAGTCCTTGCGACGTGGGACTACTCGTGAAATTGAGAGTCTCCACACAATCGCAAAACGGCAGGGTAGTCTGTAACCCATACGACTGGAGCGGGGTGAGGACCACCTTGATTTGACAGTGAGATCATATTCACCTGGAAATTCACCACAGGAAACGTCAAAACCTCGACAATGGAATCGGAAGCGATGCTCATGATGCTCGCATCAGAGAGGGGTTCGACTAACGTGGTGTTTCCACCAGGCCCACTCAGTGCAGCGAAGTATAACGCCCTTTTAACTGCGAGTTGCTCAGTGGCGTTATTGCCCATGAGCACATCATCCACGTATTTAGTGACAGCGACCCAGTCAGCAGAGCAATTCCTTGGGAGCGCGCGCTCGATGGCTTCGTAATAGCTCGCCATATTGATTTGGGACTGGACCGGGCCCGACGAGGACCAAGAGGCGAACACGACTTCAGGACTCCGAATTCGGAGCAGGGCAGCACGCACTCCCGGATAGGATGCGCCGACAACGATCCACGGTGTGTTTTGGGGCCGTAGAGCATCTGCGGACTTTAATTTGATTTGACTGCCCGAAGGGAGAGTGAAGTTTTTGGCGAAGACAGAGAAGTCCTCTAGCGCCTGGTCGAGCGTTAAATATTGCCACTCCTTGACCGTGAAGTTGGCCTTTGGGAGAGGTTAGTCGGCCTTCGGCGAAGAACGTGTAGAGGACACACAACGCTGGGAAATTGGTCCTGGAAGGGGGTTGATTCCCCGTAGTATCTGTGCTCCCACAAGATGCCGAGACCCTTGTACTTCTTTGTGAGCGCCATGATGCTACTCTGGATGCCGTCCGCTTCCTGAAGGAACTATGAAGAAACATTCTGGCGCATCGTGCGAAGTACTCGCCTGGAGAACAAAACCGTAGTAAGGTTCGGCGTTGGACTCACCGACGTCGTATACTGTATAGACGCTAAGTGGTCAAATTGTATAAACGGGACCGTTCATCACACACCAAAAACAGGACCCCCATCGTAATAAGTGTCATTGATCCAATATCGATTTTTAAACGTTCCTTGACCGCTTCCGAAGTGGTCAATGTTCAACTGAGGAGGATGAAAAGTATCTTCAGCGTCGAGGATGTGGACGGAGAACTGTGAAGATAACAAGTTAAACCACCTCGACAGTAAGGGCCCCTGACAGTGCACGTTTTTGGTGGGCTGTATGGCCGAAGCGGTTTGTGAGTCGGTGCCTTAGCTGCCTCTCATTCTGCAGAGCATTCGTGATGGCGGCAAAGAGGAGAGGAACGTATATCCATATGGTGAGCATCTTTGGTCGCGCCGGCGCTGGAGGGAGGGGGGAGGGAGAGCGGAGTCAGGAGGAAAGCGTGAAGAATAAAATGAGGAGGGCGCTGAGCTAGTTGGATACTAGTATTCGCCTCATGGACCGTCTTGGCGCGGTGTAACCCGCGGTACACTTCGATCACCCAGCCTTCTCACTTGATCCACTACACTCGCGTTGCAATGGTAAGTGCCTAGCGCGCGTCAGGTCCACACGACGAGCTCACAACCGTTATCTATATAGGCTCCGAGAGGTCTATCGGCAGAAGAAAAACGCGTAAAACTTGTCGAAATTCTCCATGAAACTGTGAGTTTCTACCCGTATGCGCACAAACTTCCCCAGCCCGAAGGCTGATCACTCGCGGGCCTCCTCACTACAGAAAGACTTCTTTCAGGTATGGTTGTTCTTGGGTATTCAATAGTTGATACAAAGCCTCACCGGATCGCTTCTCACCAAAGCTCAAGGAGCTCGAGAAGTTGGGTCCAAAGATGAAGGGCATAGGTGCCAAAGTCCCATGAGATGATTTCAGGGATCAAAATGAACTCAATGGTTACTTTGTAGTTTCCCAGTCGGTAAAAGAGGTCGTCCAGTCTCTCGTAGACGACGGGCTTGTTCAGTTCGATAAAATCGGGTCTTCCAATTGTACGTTCTTGACGTTCTCAGTGTTCAAAGACGCGCATATAACCTGCATTTATCAGTCTTTTGGAGTTTTCCCTCGCAACAAGGTGCACTGGTGTGTACCCTTCCGTTTCTATCCACTTCGTTATAGGACTTGCCATGTCGATCGACGTTCTCCTGGATGATTAGGTGCAAAACAGGCTCAATGCAGTGCAAGAGACGCAGCATAGCTTGAAAGAACAACTCGCAGAGTTGAGAACTGCAATTGCCGCCGAGAAGGCGGGCCGGTCTGAATCTGTCTGGCGTTGCCTTTTTACATGTTCCGGTTGATTGACTTGGTCTCAAGGCCGAACGAGCCTCTGCCTTGGAAAAGTTATCGGGTCTCAAAAAGGACCTCGCGGACATGGAGGAAGAGCTTCAGGCCTATGGTGCTTGTGATCCCGTCAAAATCCAAGAAAAGAAAAGGGCCGTGGTTCTGGCAAAGGAAGCTGCGATTCGCTGGACTGGTGACTGTCACCGCCATACCGTTGAGCTTTGGTTAACCCTTGATCATAGACAACTACTCCTGCCTCAAAAGTCACGTTTTGGCGAGCAGTCAGGTCACCGCCCAAGACCTTCGCACTTACCTGGAGATCGGCGATGACTACGAGGACTTCTGTTGAACGATCTGACTCTCTTGGTGCTTCACTTGTACACTTGCCTCTCTCGTTCTCCACCTGTGTCTTGAAACGTTCGCACAACGGCTATCCAGTCTGAAATAGCTGAGAAACTACTTCACGTGTCTAGCAAAAAATCAATGTACGTCGACCCACGTGCCCATGGTTATCACAAGATTTCGAGCACTTCCACTGCGCTCCTCTCGATTCAGAACGCTCCACCCATATCCCCCCTCACTCCCACCGCACATCTCAACGCCCAGTTCCGTGATTCCGGAACGGAACTGATAGCATAATGGGCGGTAATGCGGTAACGTAAGGGCTTCCGAGCTACTTGAGAATGGGAAGCAGAAACTTGGGCATATGGAATAGTTGTGATAGTCGTAAGGAGAAATACAGCCCGAAAGGTTATACCGAACCCGATGTATACAAGCGTCGGTCCACGCAACCCACAAACGTCCCCATCCCTGCATAGAACTACACAAATGTATTTTGAGGCCCAAGCCAGAAGGAGCTGTTTTTGTGGTTCGGAGGCAAGTTTTCCAAAAGTCCTTGGAGACCTTCAGCGTCAGCGTCAGAGTAATTCCCGGCGCAGATTTCCGTGTGAAAACATCGTCATCGTTCGCCACGCCACCACGCCTCGTGTAACAGGAATGGTCGAGGTGAGGTTGCATGCTCCGAGCAACATCCCTCATGTTATAAAAATACTCGCAATCCCTCCTCAGCACTACTCCACCATCTCCAGACCACCGATACTCCATCTGACCCCCCACCTTCGACTCCTTACCCATACACATGGCCGCAGTTGCCGTAGAGTCTTATCGAACTGATTTGCAGCCTCAAATGGCTCACCATATCTCAGCTAGCAGGCCACTGGCTAAAATCCCCCGGCGAAAACCAATCACCCGACAGCTCGCCGTCATTCCTCCTCCGCCCTCAACTTACGAAGCGTTCAATGGGGCCGAACCGAAGTCCACCCTAGATCGATGTCGTAGTATGGTAGTCCCAGGCCTTTACGTCGCGTACAGGACCGAGGCGGAAAACAGATTGATTGTCATAGAAGACGGGAAACGATACACGCATGCGATTACCATTTCCTACGGCGATGAACGAACGAGCCAACTCACCACCCATCCATTACCCGACGACTCGAACGTTGATGTTCTGCATCTCACCGTGCCTTATTTTGACGGAGCTGGGAGAGTTGGCTTGGGTTTGGCACCCGAACAGCTCAAGACCTCAATAGAGTTCCTTTCGACTGCGCCCCTGACAGGCAATGCTGCGCGAACGCTGATAACATGTCCGGTGCATCATCAAACGGACGTGATGTGTATCGTTGCTGCGCACCTCAGCTCCATCATCGAAGAAGACGTAGAAGACCTCCTGAAAGTCATAGACATGGTGGAAGAGTTGCACAGTGCGTGGAAGGGGGAGGTGAGTGGGGAGGAAGTGGACATCATACGGGACGTTGTTTCGAGAACGACATGCACACCGCCTTAGATCTGCATAGATGATGATGTTTTTTTTTTTTTTTTTTTTTGCTTAGAGGGTATTTTTTAGATGGGGGTTCTAGATGCTTGTTTGTACGCATGGACACGGTCCCATGGGCCACTGTATACCTTAGCACAATTGTGATCCGCTCCCGCCGTGAGAAATCTGAAAGGGTCTAAACCGATCTCTCCCCCGATGTCCCGCGCCGAATTCCGCGTCAGCGGTATAAAACCTTGGCCGGAAACCTGCATACAACTTTGCATCCGGAAACTCACGACTGGAGTTATTCATGGCTATCTCCAACCGCCTCTTCGCGCGGTCTTATGCAACCCTCAATGCTGCTCGCGCATCCAAAAGGTACTAGGCCACGTTACCCAATCAGACGCCACTAATAAGCTTCAAGCCCAACTGGTAACCCGCCTAGAACTTCTCACTTACTGCCCTCTTCTGAATCACCCATCCAGCCGTGGTCATGCTGAACATGGGGGGTCCAGCCACGGTAATTCAACTCACTAGACGCGTCTAAGAACCACTCAAATCCCTGCCAGGTACAAGATACTGGACCTTTCCTTAAGAACCTCTTTTCAGACGGCGACCTCATTCCTTTGCCGTTTCAATCGTTCCTTGCTCCGTGGATTGCACGGAGGAGAACCCCAAAGATAGAACAACAGTACCGTGACATTGGCGGTGGCTCACCCATCTTACGCTATACGCAACAACAGGGTCAGGGAATGGTCTCTCTGCTAGATGAACTACATCCGGAAACAGCGCCCCATAAATTTTACGTCGCGTTCCGATACACCCACCCCTTGACAGGAGAAATTGCTAGGGAAATGAGGAAAGACGGAATCAAACGAGCGGTCGCCTTCACTCAATACCCTCAATACAGCTGCAGTACGACTGGAAGTAGTTTGAATGAGCTGTACCGAAAGGGCAACGCAGGAGATATGGGAGATATTGAATGGAGTGTCATAGATAGATGGGGAACTCATCCTGGCTTCATCGAGGTGCGATACGCTATCCCCTTTCGTGCCTCTTATTAGACTGACCCCCGCTACTTTCTCAGGCTGTTTCACAAAGAATCAGATCGGCCTTGGACAAATTCTCACCTGAGGATCGTTCGAAGGCCGTGATCTTGTTCTCGGCCCATTCGCTACCCATGTCGGTTGTGAACAGAGGTGATCCCTATGTGCTGGAGGTCTCCGCTTCTGTGTCTGCTGTCATGAGACACCTTGGTCACTCGAATCCCTACCGCCTCGTGTGGCAATCACAGGTTGGGCCTACAGCGTGGATGGGTCCCCAAACGAGTGACGCTCTCAAAGGGTTGGCACGCCTGGGAGAGAAGAAGGTTGTGTTAGTCCCGATCGCTTTCACGAGCGACCACATCGAGACACTGTACGAGCTTGACCTTGAGTATGGAAAAGAAGCCAAGGAGGTGAATTCCAAATCCGAATCGCCCATGTGCAACGCACTGATACGGACCGTCTAGCTTGGTCTGGAAGTTGTCCGAGCAGAGTCACTTAATGATTCGCCTGTATTCATACGGGCGCTGGCGGATATGGTTTCAGAACATTTGAGGGACTATAGATCCGGCAAGATAGGACCTATCAGTACTCAAATGCGATTACGGTGCCCCGGGTGTACCAACGCGACCTGTGGCGCTCAGAAGAAATGGTTTGCTTCATAGATACAATATAGATCTTGTGTGAAAAGGTCCTCGACCATATTCACGTTTTCTCAAGGGTCTTGGGTGTTTTGTAATCGCGAACCAAAAGTGAGACCATTCGACTTTGACCCATGGGACTATTTCAACCCTGACAGGGTTCCATTCTTTTCTCTCAAACCCCCTCTACTTCACAATGTCTGCCACTGTCGTGTCTGCCCCTGGAAAGGCCCTCCTGGCGGGAGGATATCTTATCCTTGATTCAAAGTACTCTGGAATCGTAGTATCCACCTCGTCCAGATTTTATTCTGTTGTGTTCCCCGCATCTACCCCTGGCATCATCACCGTGAATTCGCCCCAATTCGTCGATGCCGTCTGGAAATACTCCGTGGGCCCTAATGGCAGTGTAGACGCAGAGTATGTCACGGATGACACGGGTTGCCAATCAATCGACTGACCCGACCACCGTAGCCCGTTGACGATCAATGCAAACAAATTTGTCCATCTTGCGTTGAAAAATACTCTCACTCTTGCCGCAGAATTGAAAGGCTCCGGGGTCACCGATGCCCTGTTGGAGGCCGGCCTCCAGATCTATATCCTGGGAGGCAACGATTTCTATTCACAGAGGACCACGGTGCGTTCAACGGGATCGGTCAGTCGGCGTTGACAGAAGTTTTTGGCTTTTTCTCTCTTGTTAGCTGGACAACAGCGGCCTGTCGCCGAGTTTTGAAAGCCTGAACAAGATTCCGCCTTTTGCCCCTCTCAACGTGCAGATCTCGCAGGTTAACAAGACAGGTCTCGGATCCTCTGCGGCCCTGATCACCTCCCTTACTGCTGCTTTGTTGGTCCATTTCGGCGTCATCACTCGTGAATCCATCACCGGGGATGGGCAGGAAGATTCCCGCAGATTGGCTCACAACCTTGCTCAATTCGTTCATTGCCTGGCGCAAGGGAAAGTTGGGAGCGGATTCGATGTTTCTGCTGCTGTGTTCGGGAGTCAGGTGTATACCAGGTTCGACCCCGGGGTAATACAACCGTTGTTGGACGGTCAGGTAATCTTCACACGTCGAAATATGAACTTGAAATTACGCTGACGCTCGGTTCGGCCAGGTGGAGAGGTTGTCTCAGACTTTGGCTGCGGCGAATTCTGCATGGACGCAGAAGGTTTTACCATTCAGATTACCTCCCCACACTCGACTGCTTCTTGCAGACGTGGCTGTCGGGAGTGATACACCTTCCCTGGCCGGCAACGTTTTGAGATGGAGACAGAGGAATTCCAAGGATGCCAATGACTTGTGGAGCTCGATCGACGAAGAGAACAAAGAATTTGGAAGGACTTTGGCCAGCCTAACCGTTAAGTGGGAGAGAAACCCAGGCGTTTACGAAGAAGTGGCGAATTATCTTTCGTCGATGCAGCAGATTCAGGTCAGTGGCATTCCTCTCGGCTCCCGAGTCGCTGCGGATCTTTCATACATCCGGATCCGTTGCAGTGGGAAGCCAACCCGGAGTTACCAAGTGACCAGCAATCACTTATCGATTGCTTCGTGAAGCTCCGCACAGCATGTGAGGTTCGTCACCTTCGCCTCGTGGTACAAGGTTTGTTCGGCTGATCTGGGGTTCATATGTTGGTATTTTTGCACAGAACATTCGGGCGAAAATGCGTGAAATGGGGGAGGCTTCTGGGGCTGCTATTGAACCCCTCCCACAAACGGAATTGTTGGATGATTGTCTCGCCGTCCCAGGGGTGATTGCCGGAGGTGTACCAGGAGGTGGCTACTTTTACCCCAGATCTTCTCGTGTTCTCACTCTCCCTGATTGTTAAGCTGGTGGCTATGATGCCATCTGGCTTCTTGTTTTCGACCCTCCAAAGAAGCACGGCCATATTCTCACCCCGGTTGCATGTGTTGAGATTCTATGGGGCCGTCGTGAGAAGAAAGACGTTACACCCTTGTCCGCGGAGGAGAGCACTACGAAGGGTATCCAGGCAGAGCAGTTGGATGAGGTTCCGGGGCTTCGAGAGGCAATCTCCACCGCACGAAACTGACGTATGCTTCCCAGGGTTTCGTATTGAACGTTTTGATCTGTGAATGTCACGTTGGATTTCTGTACTAGTATATGTGGAATCAAATTTATCGGATACATTAGAGAGATGGGCGTCCTAAGTCCTATGGTCATCTGGCTGTGGATCCAGGGTCAAAGTTGGAAGGTGTGGCAGACCTGCATCATACAAGTCACGTGGTGGGCCAACGATCGCCGGCCCCGGCTGCCCGAAGTCCAAAACCCACCTATGCAACCTGACTTTTGGTTGTCTCAGACGACAGATGTCTACAGCACAAAAGAACGAAGAAGAATCTACACGCAATGCCAGAAGGTCTGCTCTCAAGGCCCTCAATACCTCTGACCTTACGAATGGTACGGCCGTTTGTTGCCCCAACTCTCTCCACACATTTCATATCCGGCTGGGTATGAGGTAGCGGAGCTAATTTTATGCTTGTATACAGGACCTAGCAAGTCTCTAGACTCGTCGTTGAAGCGATACACCGCGTTCATGAAGAAAGTCCGGCACAGTATTGGCGCAGAAAACCGAGATCATCTGCTCAAGGACATTGAGACCCTCTCGCTTGAGAAGTATGTTGACGAGTTGGACGGCGCTGTCCTTGAGGGAATTTCGAGGTGCAAATCTGAGAAAGATGTGTGGAGTGCCGTCGAGGTTTGTATTTGACGTCCTCTTGGTGTCTACAGTCCATCTCACGCACGGAATGTTTTAGATAATCAGTGCGATTCATCGTCGTTTCCCGGTAACTTTTACACCAAAAGTAGTGGCTTCATTGGCCGCAGCACTGGCCGCACCATCCCGTGCCTCTCTTGCTACCATCCCCCCCGAACAGCGCGAGAAGGATGACGCTGCGAGAATCGTCAAGCAGCGCCCGGTGCTTCGTGTGTGTGTTCGGAGTTGGCTCTTGTTGGGATTATCAGAGAATCACCAGATAGAAGTGGGGGAGAGTGGGTCATGAGGGCGCTCAAGGAACTGGTACGCTGTCTTCCCTGAGGGAGGTTCCTATTTTTACTGACCTATGGCCTGGTGGAAATTTAGCTATCCAACGACCCTTCGCTTTCCTCTCTGCCGCTCTTGACAACCTTCCTCAAATCCTACTCCCGGCCGTATTTGGGAATTACCCCACCCCAGCCCGCAAAGGCCGCCACAAACGGGGATGCAAATGAACATGGGACTAATGATACCGAGAGTGTGGTTCCTGAGACGAAAGAGCTCGTCGAAAAGGAAATTAGGGATCGATTCAAGAAAATGTGCGAGGGGTACTTCCAGAGCGTGTCCAAGAAGTTGGTTGCCGAGCATAATGTAACGTGCGATCAAACCGAGACTATGGGCGCTACTAAACATTAATCTTCTAGCGATTGCAAGAGCAGGATCGTCGAAATCATGAAGCCTATATCCGGTCCGGGGAGATCTTTGAAGATCGTCAACAGGCTTATGAGAAGATGACTAAAGGTTACGAGAAGCTGCTGTCTAATTGCCAGAGGTCAGTTCGCTGCGTGGGGTAATGGAGTGCATAGCTCAATGGTATTTTCGTTGATTACAGTTTATCAGAACTCCTATACCTCCCGATGCCAAACCTCCGGTCCGCCTCCCAAAAGTCTGAGTCTATCATGATTGGCAGTAACGCGGGGAGGGGCTTAGGTGAAGATGGTGAACTCATCTTATCAACTGCTGGCGGGAAGTGGGAAGACGAGGAGGAGCGAAGGTTCTTTGAGGATATTCAAGACCTTCGTGAGTACGTCCATAGTGGCATGCTGGGTCTGGAGGACGGAGAGGGTAAGGCTGTTCCGGGCGAAGAGGAGAAAAATCAAGAAGAAGAAGACCATACAGTGGACATGAAGAAGCTTGACGAAGAGCTGGCTGGCCTGGAGAATAAGGTCGCAAACGGAGTCGCTGAGGAAGCGAGCACGGACAGCGACGTGTCAGATGATGAAGACAAGTGAGACCTATTGAGGCATAACTCCCTTCGTCTGCTGGCATTTAGCCTTTGGTTATTTTCCCTAGTGTTCCAACGCCCACCCCTGGTTCGCCCAAGACCGACACCGCTGCGAGCCCTCAGTTGGCCCCGCAAGGTCCATCTCAAGCCCTTACTGCACTGCTCGCCAGGCTGCCTGATGCCACGAACCGCACGCTGATCGACCAAGCCGCTGTCGATTTCGCTTTCCTGAACTCCAAGGCTGCGAGAAAGCGACTGATCAAGGTTTGTTCGTTTTCTGTCTCAGTGCTAACGATACCTGATCAGCTCGCAAATGTAGTTCTTCACGCAAATCCCCAAGAATCGAAACGACGTCTTGCCTTATTATTCGAGGTTCATAGCCACGTTGAGCAAGTACATGCCTGATGTCGGTGCGGAGGTGGTCAAATACGTGGGTTAAATCTCATGTCGCAGTTTCTTGTTGACGACAGTGCAAATCTTTAGCTCAGCGACGAGTTCAAGTACTTGCAGCGTAAGAAAAACGTCAAGGAGCTCACTGAATCCAGAATGAAGGTGATTGGGATGTCAGATACTCGAGCGATTGATCCGTACTCACCTTAGCCTTAGAATGTTTCATTTTTGTCTAACCTCACGAAGTTCGGGGTCGTGCCTTCGCACCTGATTCTATTCATGTTCAAAAGCTGCTTGGACAACTTCACTGGGTCCAATGTTGAAAATGTTGCATGGTTGCTGGAAGGGTGCGGCCGATACCTACTCAGGAGCGATGTCACCCATGAACCCTTTGCAAAAATGGCGAGGAAAACCTGTTTTCGTGCTTCTGGCTGCTACTGATTTTCTTGTAGTTGGAGTTGATGAAGCGAAAGCAAGCTATGCAACATTTCGACCAACGGCAATCCCTTCTTTTGGAGAATGCTTATTACCAGGTGGGCAAAGTCCGAGCACGGTCAGGCACGCGTTTGCTGACCTTTCTCGCGTTAGTGTAACCCCCCGGAACGCGCACCTCGCGAAGAGAAGCAGCGAACTGTCGTGGAACTTTTCATCCGGCACCTTGCCTATGATGTCCTTTCCAAACGCACGATTGACAAAGTTCTCAAGTTTGTTCGGAAGCTCGACTGGAACGACGCAAGCGTCCGGCTCACGCTACACAAAGCGTTCACGAAACCTTGGAGACTCAACTACAGCAATATCGGGCTAATGGCCATGCTCACGAACGACTTGAACCGATATCACCCGGATTTCGTTATTTCTGTCGTTGACCAAATCTTGGAGGATATCAGGAGGGGTTTGGAACAAAATGTTTACAGCACCAACCAACGAAGGGTCGCGACGATCAAATACCTCGGGGAATTGTATAATTATCGCCTTCTGAGCTCCGGGATTATTTTCCACATGTTGTGGTCGCTCGTCACGTTCGGTCACCGTAAGGGCTCATTTGGCTTTGTTTCGCGTGTCATTGAAAGTTTGCAGCTGACGGCCGTCCCCTTCCTGGGCAATTTTGTCCCGTTGATACGCCTGACGACTTCTTCAGGATCAGACTCGTCTGTGTCTTGTTGGATACTTGTGGGATGTGCTTCGACAGGGGATCACAGAAGCGCAAGTTGGATAACTATCTGAACTTCTTCCAGGTATTTTCTACTCACGCTCGACAGAAAAGTAACTAAGGCTCCTACCTCCAAAGATGTACGTGCTTTCCAAGGAACCTCTTCCCATGGACGTCGAGTTTATGCTGTATGATTCACTGGAGGTGGGACATTCTATCACTCTATCTTTCTGACCTATCTTATATGTATTCGAGGCCGTTCGCCCGAAACTCGTGATTTTCAAGACCTTCGAGGAGGCAGCCTTTGCCGTCGATGAGATGTACACCGTTGCATTCCAGACCGCTGGTCGTACGTGACACAGTTCGTCCATAAGTCCGTACCTGATCATATGTGCGCAGTTGTCACAGGTGACGACAGCGGAGATGATAGCGGTGACGAAGGCCGAGGAAGAACAAGGGAGGACGAAGAAGACACGGAAGAGACCGCGTCTCCAGTGGGTGAACCAGTGACAATCGCTCAGCCTTCAATTAACAAACGCCTTCACCAGATCGACGAGAGGGCACCCTCTCCCCAGACAGTATTGCTCAAAGGTTCCCAGGAGAATATGGGACCCTCCGCTGAAGCCGATGCAGAATTTGAGAAGGAATTGTCCAAGATGAGGACTGACACGTCGGCGGAATCACGAAGGGTTGATCGGAAGACTGCCCTCACACTCTGGGAATCCGCAGTATTACCGACAGGCCTCAAGAAAAAGCGAATAGATGGTCTTGACGAGGATGGTGATACATCTGCCTCCGCCGAGGAGCCTGTGATGAATTTCACGCTCATCACGAAGAGAGGCAAGCAACAACAAGTAGGCTTTCGATTTTACACTATGTTACTGCGGTTGCCCACTAAAAAGCTATTCAGGCTCGCCAAATCGCTGTCCCTGCGGAGTCCGCATTGGCTGTACAGACACGTACGGCCCAGATGCAAGACCGTGCGGAACAACAGCAGTTGAAACGGCTGGTGTTGAATTACGAGCAACGTGAAGAAGCCGAGGATAGAAAGGGTTTGTCTCATTCAATCATTAAAGTACCCTTCTGACTCATCCCATCAGCACTGGAAGCACAAAGTAGGCCTATCAAGATCAGACTCGCGGGGTGACATCGACCCCCTTCACGTTTCAATGGAACGATCTGTCAACCTACATCTTGGCCAATATCCTGCCGACCAAATACTGCACCCGTTCTCTGAACGAGTGGATGCCCAGTCCGAGACTCACTCACTCCGCGAATCGTCACGCCATCATCATTACCGCCGGTGCCTAGAGACCAACGTACTGCGGACCGGTGCGTTGTTGAGAGAAATATCTGTCCCTGGACTAATGATTGTGGCCTGATAGATCTTTCGATTTGGCGTGACCACGAGAAGGAGTGCTTGATTTGGATCGAGATCCTTCTCCCCAGTCACCAGTCAGCTCAAAACCCATCAACGATGATAAAAATTAAAACTGTGTCCAATGTATGCCGTGTTACAACCTGTCCTTTTCCGCTACGAATATCAGCAAGAAGAATGTTGAGGCTCGAATGTTAAACTATTGTCCCGAGACTTGAGGCCGGCAACGAAACGATGTAATCTAAGGTCTAAGATGCCTGTGGTATCTCTATGGTGGGGAACGGCGGGTCATTGGGATGAGCGATCCGCCGGAAGTGGCTGGGTGCTGTTTGGGACTGGTGGAAGATAACTAGGTGGTGGCCCGAAGTGCGTTTCGTGCACCACCTGCGCTGTGCCAACCCTGTGGGAAGCGGCGGACAGCAGGGCAGGAATGGGGAACTGTAACTGGCACGAGTGACCCAACTATCAAGTCTGCCGGGTACTGCACGTCTCTAGCTGAAAACTCACATCCTCGGAACTAGCCACGGAGGCCGTTTCAACGTCAAAGTCACGCTTCCGGTATCGAAGGGACGGCACGATCTGTCCCAGCTCTTTATTGTGATATAAACAATTTCGTCTTCGCGACCAACGGAGCATGACAACTGCTAGTGCGATTGCAATCACAGCTACAGCTCCCGCGGAGGCGCCTAATTTGCGTGTGAAGGGTCCCGGTCAGCGCTCGGCATTTGGATTTACTGAATGGGAACTGAGTAGGAAACATGTTCACCTCCGATTGTACTGCCGACGTGTCCAAGATCTAATCCGTGGTTTGGACCACCGGATGGCAAGAGAAGGGGCCCATTGGTCGTGCTCGTGTTTGACTGAAGTTGGGCGGATATGAGGTGGGGGGCAAGGGACAGAAGCAGAAGAGAGTGGAGCAGCATGGGTAGTAGTGGAGGGCAGAAGGGGGAAGTTGGGCATGATAACAGCGCTGGAAACTTTTCTGCCTGACGGTATCACCGGCGTTTCTGCGAACACACGCTAGTCATCGGGATGTGAGAAAATGAGTGCCACCGGCGCCGTGATGGACGAAATCGCGAGATAATGACATGCTGCAGCGGCAACGCCTGGCCTGAAAAGGCCCGACAGGGGTGATTTGTGAGGAAAACCATCGCACCTTGAGCAGTGTGGGAGGCATTCTGGGATTAGGCGGATTGTGCAATTGAAAACGGTCCGCCCAGATGGCAATCTTAGCAGCGGAACAATCCGAGACAATCTGCTTGATCCACGCATGTACCTGATCAACAGCGTGGCTGGCATGTTTAACCTGAGTCGGCAATGCCGCCCCCGCCAAACCACGGCAGATAGTGAGCTTATCTCGTCAACAAACGTGGCAGCGCATTATTTATCAAAAATATCACCTGATTTCACCATCCCCCAGTTATTTTGTGATTGTATGATGGAGGGGAAAAGTTCCACAATGCGGAAGGTTGTAGACCGTAGACGCTGTCAGAATAAGCAAGTAAGTTAGTGCCTCGCTTCCTAATGCCAGCATGATCTCGGTGGGCCGCCATCAAAGTCCTGGGAGAGGTCCCAATCAAGTTTTATGTGTCTAAGTGGCATCTATCTGCCTCAGAGCCCAGTGGAGAAGACAACCACGAGTCTACGACTGGAGAGGATTGTAATTAAGGGGGAGGCGCATCAGTGAATCCCAGTAAGGTTGGCTGTGTAAATTGCCCTGGTCGAGCGAACAGATCACTTGATTTTATTCGCATGTTGACTCGGATGTAGTCACGTCAGCGGGGCCTTTGCCAAGTGATGCATACGAGGTGTGGATAGTGGAACGGTGGACACACAAGGACAGGCTTTCCGATCATTCATTTTCCATATGTCTCGCTCCACGACCTCGACCACGATGCAAATCATCTCAAAATATTCTAGGGCGTATTCGACGAACCCCACGGGTCCACGGAATCAAGACGGAGAATGGCAGCACTTTTCTAACCCTGTTTTGAAAGTTGTGCTGGATGTGAAGCGATCTGAGGCCGGAGACCGCCTGGAATCGTTCAGGCTACGCGTCTTATGGAGTATGGACGCGGAAGGAGATGCGATGGACGTGGATCAACGCGAATTCGTCTTTGTACGACGTGTATTTCTTGCTCGTGGCCAGTAATCCGACAGACCACACCCTTTTTAGGAAGACATGGACTTGCTATTGTTCTCAACTGATCCAAGCGCGTCGCTGCAGGCGCAACTAACTCAGGGCCTGCCATTGAAAGCCGTCTACTGCGATTCTCTGGTTGGCTTTCGGTATCTTTACCCTCGCCCGGCGCCCCCTGGATCCTCGCCGGTATTCACGCTGTCTTTAGACTCAGTCACAGTCACTAACCTGAACTGGAAAAGACTTATCGCCGTTTCCAGATGGACTTCGAAACCACTGATGCTGCTTCTCAGTTTATTAAACTTGTGTCTGCCGTCTGCCCTTGCACAACGACCGACAGAGTGCCTCGAGCGAACCGCGGTCGACCCCAAGCCACGTTGACCTCGGCACCTAGTTCTCGGCCCCGCCCATCGCCTAAGAAAGTGCAAAAGCCTGCCCCTATCCAACAGAAAAAAATGGTTAGCACACAGGCACGTCAAACTGGTCCCAGTTCTGTCGTCTCTGCTGGCTCGGACGATTCGCATACGTTACCATCTGGAAGTTCTGACCCACTTCCTGAGGCTTTTCCCGTTCGTAATAACCTTGCGCCACAGCTGAATTTTGACCAACAATATTCTTCCTCATTCATACCGCCCCCGACTCCTTCCCAGAACAACATCTCTTCTCAGTCGGTCACTTCCAGATTCTTTCCTCCGTCGCAGCCATTTCTTCCCGGAACCCCGATTCCTTCTTCGTCTCAGATGCTCCCTCCCACTGCCCCAATCACTCCTCAGTCAGCGCTCCGATCTGGTACACAACCTCTAGACATCCAGCCTAACGCCTTTCTTGAGAGCTTGATGCACTCGCCAACCGTATACGGCCTAAGTAAAACGCAGTTAGAGGCTGTGGTCGCCCAGGTCGTACGAGAAGAGGGGTTCGCCGAGCTGGTTCGTGTTTTCTTCCGGTGCTCCCGCGTTACCTGGTCACCGAGCTTTTCCATGCATCTAGCTTCAGACTCTGGATTCGATGTGGAGGCTGAAGGGTTTCATCCCCAATCTGGATTCCTAACCCATGGTGCTTCTCCGCGTGTTGATGTTTCTACACATCCGCCCCAGGCTCAGAAATCCCTGTGAACTACTCTCTAGATGTAAACTGGTCTACGTGACCCCGAACCCTGTCCGCTGGTATTACACTTATTTGGAATATACGAACTGCTTCATCTTCTCACAAACCTCAGTAACCGCGCGAGACATTCCGGCCTCCAGCTCGTCTATGATTAGCAAGTCTTCTACTTTTCCACTGGAGGCACCGCTTTCCCAATTTTCGTTCTCGAAGACATGTCTATGAGCCTCTATGTAAGCAGGCCAAACAATGTGTTCCCAGTAGTTCGGTGGATCCCTCCATAGTGCACCCTCTGGATCAGATTGGACTCCACAGAGGAAATGCCGGTGGTGGGATGATAAGGGAGAGAAAGGAAGGACAAATCAGATGCGTTCATGATCATCCACGGGAGGGCGCTCACCTGCAGTATGATATCCGTGCCTCTCATGCCTCCGCTGTCGCAGTACGTCGTGAGGCGCTCTGAGAAGCACGCGCACATCTATGTGACCGACTACTTCCTGTGTGGAACGTCAGGCTGTGGCGCTGCTGTAGTTTTGAGAACATGACCTTACCTGGTTCCAGTATAACAAGAAACCATCGAGTAGCACCCAAATAACTTTTTCCCCGGCTTTCTCCCTTTCCTCTCCGATCCTCCGAAACTCTTCTGTCCACTTTTCGATCAATCCTGGACTGACGGGAACTTCCTGTTGCTCGTTCAAGTGGTCATGCGAGCGATGGTCCGGGGGTATATTTCCTCCAGATTCTCGGACTCTACTCAAGGAAGAGATCATGCGATTCCACTGGATACCCGTTGCGGGTGAGTCCCAGTCCTGGACCCCGTAGACAGAGTGTACCGGGACGAGTGCTTGCGGCTGTTTAATTCAAAGTCCAAACGATCCCAGCTGAGATATAGAGAGCTCTGCTGACCGGAGAAAAGTCCTAATGAACCGACAAAGGTGAGGGGATCCACCAATAAGACTACAAATGGCTGGTACGCACATCCTGGTGAATGAGGCTGTTGCCGGGGAGGATTTTTCGCAGATACTTTGCCAGGGTGGTCTTTCCGGAGCAAGTCGCGCCTCTGGAAGAGAAGGGATAGTCGGTGTATGGATCCCAGAGGATTTTTGTGAGTGCGCACCCTATGCCAACAATGACTACCCTCTCCTTGGCCATAGTTCCGTTCAAATCTTATCTGGGTGTGTTGGAATAGAAAGCGTGAGAAACTTACCGGAAGACCTGGCCGAAGGAGGCTCGGTATCGGCCGATCTCTTTTGGCCAAAACCATCACAGCAACAACAAGCAAGTGCAAACACCCTCAAGTACCTTCGTCAGTCTTGATACACTGATTTCCCATACCCTCTACTCACCCGCTCAGCTCTCTCACAGAAACCATTAGCTACAAAGTTGGCAACCAATGTCGAATTTAACAACCACCAATTCTCCCAATCATCCATCTAGTATTTGCCCCGCGTGCGTCTCTTACATGTTATCGTTTCTTCGCGGCTGCTTATCCGTTCGCCTGACAGCAACGGTCGTCAAACCGTTGGAGATGGGGCATATCCTATTGACACTACTATGAGAATTGTAGCGGTATGTCATCGACATGGCCACGACGACCTCTACTATTATTCTACCACCTTCTCTGGCGGACCCGAGGTAAAGTTGGAGTATTTCTGTAACGAAATTCGGGCTATCTCACGTCCGTTCCACGCAGTGGCGGTTTTGACGTCCCTAATCAGAAATGCCCTCCAGACAGAGGGTCGTCGGACTGGGTGACAGACAGTCCGGCGCCGATTATCCTTTCGCCAACGCCCAGCCAATCTTCCCTTTCTTCCTCTCATACGTCTTCCTATGGTTCTTTTCTCATCCAGTATCCTCCAACGCCTCCGCCTGAACAAGATTCCTCCTCTTCCCCTCCCCGCTACAACATCAGTCCGCCGCCGCCGTCAGTCGGCCCACGAGAAATTGTACACAAGCAGTCCATTGACTCTGGTCTGGCCACTCCGCCACACAGTCCCGACAAATCCGACGGTGTAGAGAGCGGAGTTTCTGCCATAAGTGCCAGGCAGACCAAGGCGACGCTCGAGTTCCTGACCGCGCTGTTTCCACGCAATGCGCTAAGTGCAATGCCTTATGCACAAGGCGTTTCTGTCTCCTCGCCAAACTTGGGCACGGTGTTTGACGGCGTTATCCTTGATCTTCCTGGAAAGCCCAAAACCCTATACATCGATGGGAAAAACGCCCAGCATTTCAGCCTCCGGGAGAGGTAGGTTACCATCCATTTGGGAATGTGTTGTGCCTGCTGACACTACTCTAGCATCGTTGCCCTCTTGGACCTCGCTGATGAACAGCTTGACTGCGCCGCCCTTGTGATCGCTCTCGAAAAATCTACAAAGGACCTTGGGGGCCTCTTACATTCTCTCATGTATGTTGGCGGAAGTGTCGTCACAAAACCCCCGTTCCACGTTGATCCAGTTTATGTTCTTGTCGGGTTGGAGATTTGACGGATAATCCGTAGTACTAACTAGGACTCTCACCCTGTTGTTCTCCTCTTATTCGCATGTATTTAACCGGGCCTGTTCAACCAGGATTAGCTGTCGTGTTAGTTTTTCCCGCTCTGCGTATATTATTGGGTATGGGAATACAGAGTACCGAAGAGTCGATTTCGCCTCAAAATGTGTGAAGCGGATTGAGGCCAAGGTTCTGCAAACGTGTGCCATGTGATCCGATTAGGGCGAGGATGCGACAAAGGCGTTAAAGTTATATGACGTAGGATAGCGGGAGAATACAAATCCGGTGGGAACGAGGCTGACAACGCTGACGCCATTCCTCCAAAGGGTGGCCGAGACTTGGCCGCCAGGGCCCGTTAACGGCATTCGCAGTTTGAATGGGCCAGCGCCAGATAGTTCGGTTACCTCTGAGTATTCGCCACACCTCAACCTTACGGAGGAGCTTCCACCGGTGGAGAAGACCATAGCCCAGAGAAAGTCTTCGGTCTGTAGGAAAGCTTGTGTCAGCGGATCCGGAGGGAGAAAACGGCAGAGAAACCGACGTGTTGCCATCCGGAGGGCTTGCCGATATGATCACTAGGAGCTTCCGCACTAGCGGGGAACAAGCGAGCCCATAGAAAGATCCTGTCACGAAGGACACTAGGGTAGACGCCGCTCTTGAACGCGGATATGTAATACTGTTGAAGGTCGAGCCAGCCTAATAGAGCGCCCTGGGTGAGCGAACCGCGCAGATGACCAGAAACCTTGATGTACCTTGATGATCAAATCCATTCACCCAAGCTTCGGACATCGGTTGTGCACCCTCAATGGGACCGATGTAATGAGACTCTCCGTAGTCGTCTAGATAATGGAGCTTGAGCGTCTCCTAGTGAATGGCTGACATCACCATCCGACGTGACGTACTCCAGGTCAATACTTGTACCATCTCCAGCTGGGCTCGGTTTGCGATCAGATGTTCCCAGCGTTCCACGAATAGCCAGTTGTCTCCGCTATAGATGAAGTTTTTGCTATAGGTTTCCACCCCATAGTGCTACAATATTTGGCCAAAGTTAATGAAACCGACCGGTGCCTCGGACCTGGAGTCAACTCGCCGTGAAGAACCAAGGAGAGCACGGCGCCATGTAACCTCTCCCGCCTAGCCGATCTATTAAGTGCTTATCTGTTTCGAAGGTGACTTCCTGATCTGTCATAGGCCATCCTGCATTCCACTATTCGGAGTGAACACGAGACCCTAAATATCAGGAAAGATCGAGCGAACTGACGCTGAAGTATCCATCCATGACGGTAAGATAAGGGAACTCGGACGGATCGATAAAGAATGAAGGGATGAACCAAACCTAAAACACGATTCTCAGAGGTGTAGGGGCAAACAGGGCGGTAGGAGCAAAAGTACCGGAGGCATATCTGGTGACTTGAGAGTTTCCGACCAGCCCTGGTTCAGGCTACCGGTACCAAACCTGCACGATTCCCCGGCAAATGTGGAGACCACAATACGATCGCTGAACTTCATTTGATTAGGATGTGACTGATGGCTTAAGATGTACTTCCGGATGCGTTCAGCATCTGCACGCGAACCACATGGGATGACCCTATCAAGAACATCTTGAGTGACAAGGTAGACGTGTGAAGAAAAAGGACGGTACGCCATGTCGAAGGATATAAACAACTTGAACTTGGTTCCTCGAGCGGCGGTGTACGCGTCCGCGACTCTAGCCTCTTGCCAATCGTCGCTCCCGATGTTGAGAGCAAAACCATCAATGCCGTGGGCCAACGCCAGCTTTATGTCTAAATGACAGGTTAACGAGAGGTACCACCAGAGATTCTGACCCACCTTTCTTCCAGTCCTCGAGTCGGTAGGGATATGTATTCCCTACCATCATGCTAGAGTGTCGTTCGATTAGAAGGGAAGTTCGTCACGCGTTCGAAAAGAATTACTGTGCGACGACGGGTCTTGAGGAACCGGTGGCATAAGGGGAAGAACTGAGATCACCAGGAGTCACCACGGATGAGAGCCAGCTCAGATTATCGAAAAGGGGTAATATTTGGCGTGCACGACTTATCCCGTGGGCAGAGGTTGGTCGTCGGTGGAGTGCAGCCAGTGCAGCAAGAAAATACACGGTCAAAGATAGGATAGCAACTCCAGGTCGCATGATGTGAGAGTAGAGGTGGTGGGGGACGACGTTCAACCCGTCGATGTGGTTACCCAACGCCCAAAGCGAAGGATCTGAACGTGAAACCCATTTTTGGTGGTTGGGTTCGAAGTTCAAGGAGAGAACATCCAGGCAGAAAGTCAAGATAGAACAGCCAAGACCGAAACCGAGTGTTAATTAACTTCGCCTTCGGTGAAGTTTATTTCACGTCAGATTTTCCGACAAGATGGTCACGGTTTGAGTCGAAGGTTGAGATCACTTCACGAGTGATCGGGATTTGGCGTTGTGGGTCACGATCATGAGTTTCGTATACCGCGTCAGCCACATCTGACTCGAAGTCTAATGCGGTTTCGTGCAAACGTCGAAGATGTGGGCAGCTTCTTCAGTAAGTCTTTATGGTGTGTTATTAGGAATGGCATTGACAACGCGTTCAATTTTCTCAGAGATCATACAAGCGATAGAGAAGTTGCAGAAGAGATGCATTATCAAGTTTACCGAGTCCCATATGCACATTATCTGTAATCACGACGTGAGCGAGGGTGGGGTCCAAGTCTGGTCGTGAGCGACTAATGTTGTCCACTCTAAAAGCCACGAAATGACGCGTACGGTTCTAGGCAGGTCAAGGTCCAGTCCATATTCTCGGACTATCGGATCCAATCCAACTCAAACAACGAAATCACCATTCTGATTTCCCCAGAGGCTCTGTTACTCGCGTTGAGGTCTGCATGGAATCCCGCGTCGCTTGACTCGACTGCGGAAACAGTGATGAAGTTGGCAAAGAAGAATGACCAAGCTGCCCTTAGCTTCGATATATCCGGATCGATGTCCAGTGGGAGGATGGTCAGGGTCGGTCACGACGTTCGGATCGAAGTCATGAAACCCAGTGACGTCAAGAAGTTGACCGAACCTATGTGCCCCGAGCCCGATGTGAGATACTTCACCGCCTGTTCGAGGTCGCGTGACGCTGAATGGTTTGCGATGGGACAGGTTCACATATTGCTGCCCCCGTTGCAGAAACTACGCACGATCGTCGAACGCTTAAGACCGCTCTCAGATGTCATAGCAGTTCGGTGTAATAACAACGGAAAACTCCAGATATCAGTACAGACGGAAAGCGTCAGCGTTGATACCCAATGGTCTGGTTGTACGAATCCGAAAATGGGTGAGCCTTCGGCTTCGCCGCCACCGTCACACTGTTCTTACGATCACTCCAAGCGCAAGAGGGGGCTTCCCAGAACACGAACGCTGATGCCGAGGCTGAGAAGCCTGATCCTGACCATCTCTTTGGCGTGCTCATATCTATCAAGAGTTTTATCAAGTTCTTGAACAGTCACGTCCTTTCAAGTACGACCATCGCCTGTAAGTCATTTTGAGTGATCGTGGGTATTCGCTCGCTGATGTTGTCCTCTGCAGGTGTTTGTCAAGGGCATTGCGTGATCTTATATGTCTATATCGGTGACTTCGCTGACGCAGGGGGCGTTCTCACTTTCTATATCCCCGCACATATCGATTCGTGATGGAAAGTCCGAGGACGGTCAGCGTACAGTTCATCTTGCTGTGTATATTATGTACCTAGTTAATGTAGGCAATGATTGCAAATAATGTTGGCAACAAACTCCAGAGCAGATGCAAGACAGGCGATCACATGGAAAGCGATAAGAACAGATGGCGACGAAGGTTGAAACAGGGACAATATGTTATAATAAAGCGTAGCCATCGAACACAGCCTCGCCTTTGCCCGGCGGGATTCTTGATTCAGGAGGTTTGATTCCTTGGACTGAACTTAAACGCAAAACAAGCGTCTTGACCTTAAAGTCCTCAACTGGCCTGCGAGTTACCACAGTCCGACACGAAGGGCACGAATATTGGGGGCCGGGGTACTGGGCCATGTGTAGATATGCGCTGTAGCACTCTCTAGGAAACTCGAGTGGTCGTCGAAGAATCGTCCTGAGAGGTAAAGATAGAGGGGTATATCCCGGATGGGTGCTGAGAAATCGAGCGTGGATGTCGTCAAACCAGCTCATCAGACAGCCAAGACAGAAAACGTGTCCACACTCAGTTAACCTGAATTCGTGTTAGCGAGCCGTTGGAGTAGACTGGAGTGGACTGGACCCACCGGTAGGGTGACCACATTCTTAGAGCGCAGATGTCGCACGTGAGTTCTTCTTCAATCTCATCAAATGGCTGGGAGTGCATGAGCAGGGATGCATCAAAAAATAGGGACTGAACATACGGCTCGAGATTCCTTAGCCGCAATCTCTTTCTTCTGCATCGCGACAACTCGTTCCAACTCTTTCTCCCTCTGTATGACGCAAGATCAGACTCGGAAGCGATGATAGGCGAGTGGTCGGTGGCGTACCTTCTTCAGCTTTTCAATCTCCTGGTCTTTGCTAAATAACTGAGCCTTATAGTTCGACTCGGCAAATGTTGAATTCCCGCGCTTCGTGAGGGCCCGCTTTGGTGGTGGTTGGAGGTCATCCTCGTCGGAGGAGATCTCAATGATATCTTCAGCTGACACGGTGGTGTCGTGCTGTCGTTTCTGCTTTCGATCTGGGGAAGCGGCCTTTGGACGAACGACCTGACCGACGATTTTGCCGCGTTGGTTTAGTGACATGGGAGTGTGAGATGGAGTATTCGGTGTGAAGGGGCGGTGGTTGAGCTTTCCTTTAATTGGTAGGCAGTTTCACGGCCGTGCTCGGAGTACGCCGATATCCACGTGACTGTCACGGGAGGGCGTTATCAGGCGTTATCGTCCCACGGGTGTGCTGCGGACCTTCTCCCTAACAACCGACACCCATCGTTACTTCGTTGAATGTGCGTCCCCTGAGCCTGGCTCGACAACTGCAGCCATTGACGCTTTTTGACCAGCATGCAGATCTTTGTCAAGACTCTCACCGGGAAGACCATCACCCTCGAGGTGGAGTCTTCGGACACCATCGATAATGTCAAAGCCAAGATTCAGGACAAAGAAGGGTAATTCTGTCGTATTTTTGCAAGCCCCTACACTTACCTATAGTATCCTAGCATTCCCCCTGACCAGCAGCGCCTGATCTTTGCTGGTAAACAGTTGGAGGACGGTCGCACTCTCAACGATTAGTAAGCACTAGCGGCCCCGCCACACGACGCCACCTAACAGGGTTCCGATAGCAACATCCAGAAGGAGAGCACTCTCCATCTCGGTTAGTAATTCCGCCGACGCTATTGTGTCATCCTTGGGTTCTAACAGCGCCCAAAGTCTTGCGTCTCCGCGGTGGCATGCAGATATTTGTGAAGACCCTGACGGGCAAAACGATTACTCTCGAAGTCGAGTCTTCCGATACAATTGATAACGTTAAGGCCAAGATACAGGACAAGGAGGGTATTCCTCCCGATCAGCAGAGATTGATCTTTGCCGGCAAGCAGTTAGAAGACGGGCGGACTCTCTCCGACTAGTGAGTTGTGATGATTTGCCAACCTTATCCCGTGGCTAAAGGCCCTCGTAGCAACATCCAGAAGGAATCCACACTCCATCTCGTTCTCCGTCTACGCGGAGGTATGCAGATCTTTGTCAAGACGTTGACCGGCAAAACCATCACTCTCGAGGTTGAATCGTCGGATACTATTGACAACGTAAAGGCCAAAATCCAGGACAAAGAAGGGATCCCGCCCGATCAGCAGCGGTTGATCTTCGCTGGGAAGCAGCTCGAGGACGGAAGGACTCTTTCTGATTAGTGAGCCGTACCACAAGTCTGCGTCGCCGTGATGTTGAAAAAAGCCCGCACAGCAACATCCAGAAGGAGTCTACACTTCATCTGGTCCTGCGTCTTCGTGGAGGCATGCAGATCTTTGTGAAGACGTTGACCGGAAAAACGATCACCCTCGAAGTTGAATCTTCGGACACGATTGACAACGTCAAGGCCAAGATACAGGACAAGGAAGGGATTCCCCCGGATCAACAACGTCTTATATTTGCTGGGAAGCAGCTCGAAGATGGCAGGACGCTCTCCGATTAGTGAGTACTTGAGTTCCGATCCGGTGTCGTTTATTGAGAAGATGTATTGACACGGCCCGCAACAGTAATATCCAGAAAGAATCCACGCTGCACCTCGGTGGGTTCGGATACCGTGATCCGAGACGAGGCCGTGCTGACCATATGCTTATAGTACTCCGTCTTCGTGGTGGCTGATAGGCAGGAGTTGGTGCTGTGGATTTTCCGGACACTGAATAACGTTGTATTCTTTTCTCTCGCGTTTGAATAGATTGTACGTTGATGCATCAGTTCGCCGGGGTCTCCGGGTTTGAAACTCGGGAATCCTCTGGCCATTCGCGTTGAGAATCAGACCGCCGATTGCCAAGGAAAGCTGAGCTCGCAAGGTACGGAGCATCTACTCAGTGTTTCGTTCTGAACCTGCGCGGAGTCCATCAAGGTAGACCCCGAGACCGGTCACTCACATGAGTTCTCAGTATCCATCTCAGCCCCGACGGTGTCTGTGGCACTCAGTTACCCACCCGGCGTTCTCTCCAAGGCGAGGTCAGATTCAGCAACTATCGTGATGTGTTTCAGGGAAAAGTCAATGTTTTACCCAACGTTGGTAAGTTAGAGGGAGTGTAACGGCAGGTTGGTCGAACGCTGACATCCCAAGAAAACAATCTGCGCAATAGATATCCGAGAGTTGTTGCCATGAGGCGCACGGGCACCAAGGAGCTCCTGAACGGAAGAAGGTCACTTCTCACGATTTCCTCCGTTGGGGCAGGGTTGGCATTGTCTCTGCATCGAGCACCGCCGCATGGGGACTGAGACGATTCTGTTCTGGAGTTCTTCGCGCCGCTTCTCCTCTTGGCTTGTTGCGGAATGGACCACAAGGGCAGTCTAGAAGGCGATGTCAACACGTCCGCGCGTAACAGAGATGCAGAGAAAAGAACGTGAGGATCGGAGAGGTGGATAGCACGTGACTCCCGTGCTCTCTGTGTCCGTCCTCCATTTACGGAAGAAGTTGTTTGGAAGAATGCGATCTCAACTCTGTGAAATGGACGAGGGTTTGCTTAAATACCGGCCAATTGACCCCCCTTCTCTTCTCCATCGTCTCCTCTTCTCCCCTGCGCTCCCCTACACACTTCTCTCTCATATACAATGGCCCCCGTCGCTGTTCCCTCTTCTCAGCCTGGCAAAGATGCCATTGCTAATATCAAATCCATGGTCACGTCCTCCTTCTCATCTTCTGAGAACAGACGCGTCGCACGTACGTCGTTCTCTCCTTCTCAACCGGTCTGGTTGCCCTCTCTGACGTCGACCTCTCTAGCGAACTTGACTACTCTTCCTGAGATGCTCACATGGGCTGCAAAGACCCACGGACACAAGTCTCTCACCTTTGTGACCTCCCCTACTACTGCCGAGGTCAATGATGTTGCGTGGCTCGAGTCTTCTGTCAAGGCCATGGCCTTCGCGTTCACGATGGCTTTCGGCTCTTCGACCATTGGAGCCTCTTCTCATGGCAAGAAGCCCATCGTCATTGTCTACCTGTCTTCCCACAAGGACAACATGTTGGCCGTCTGGTCTACTCTCTGCGCCGGCTTTGTTCCTTGCCTCCTCCCCAACCTCACCGCTCAGCTCGACCACCGTAAGGCTCACATCGAACATCTCAACTCCCTCTTGACTTCGGACGGAGTCAAGCCCATCTGGTTGACCCACCAAATTGGATCTGGGCAGCTCAACGAGGCTGGTGCTACTGGCTTGAACATCAAGTTGTTCGACGACGTCAAGAAGGCTGCAGAGGCCCAGGAATGCCCCAAGGACTTCAAGTTCGCTCCCGCCGAGTCCGACTCGGAGGCTATCCTCTTCCTCACTTCCGGATCGACCGGCTTTTCCAAGGCTGTCGTTCACACTCACCGCACCATCCTAAATGCATGTGTGTCCAAGGCCGAGGCCTACAAGTTGACTCCCAAGTCCACCATCATGAACTGTGAGTAGCCATTCACCTTGAGCAGTGGAATAACGGGGCTAACTTAATCTCAAGGGGTTGCCTTCGACCACGTCGCCGGATCCCTCGAGATGCATTTCACTCCGCTCATGCACGGTTGTAATCAAATTCACGTAGACGCCGCCACCATTCTGTCCGACCCCATGGTCTTCCTTCACCTGATCGACGATCATGTAAGACCTTCCATTTTGGGTTTTAACTTCGAGAGTGCTGATCCGTCCATCATACCCGTGGTTTTAGAGAGTATCTATGACGTTTGCCCCAAACTTCCTTATCTCGAAGATCGCCAAAGACCTTTCCGCCCAAGCTTCTCAGTTAAAGGGTACCTTCGACCTCAGCTCCCTCAAGAGAATCAACAGCGGTGGTGAGGCTGTCGTCACCTCTACTGTCAAGGCCTTCTGCGAGGCCCTCAACGCTGTTCGAGCTCCTGGTCTCGATGACATCACCATCGAGATGTCCGCTGGCTTTGGTATGACCGAGACTTGGTAAGCAGTCATGCTTTGATAAACCTTTCCTTTCCCTGACGTCACCACAGTGCTGGCTCGATATATGACTGCATTCCGTGCTCCCTCTCAAACCCCGGAAAGAACCTCCCTTCCTCCGAGTTCCTGCCCCTTGGTCGCGGGAACCGTGGTCTGGAAATGCGTGTCGTTTCTCCTGAGGATGGTTGCACCCCCCTTGCTGACGGAGAGTCTGGTGAACTCCAACTTCGCGGACCCATGTTATTCGTCAAGTACTACAACAACCCCACTGCTACCGAGCAAAGCTTTGTCGAAGGTGGCTGGTTCAGGTCCGGTGATCTTGGCATCATCGAAAATGGAGAGTTGAGGTTGAGCGGGAGGATAAAGGATACCATCATTGTCCACGGCGTTTCCTACGGTATTCCCGAACTCGAGACCTACCTCCAGGGCAAGGAGGCTGAGGGTCTGATTGCCGACTCTTACCTGGTCGTCGCTCCCTTCCGTGCCGCCAATCAAGACACCGAATCCTTCGTCGTTTTCTACGCGCCCAGCTTTGATTTCTACTCGGAAAACGCCACCAAGGAGGCCGACCTTCAGGTTGCTGCCCTCCTCCAGAAGGCCCACGCTTACATCAAGAACGTCTGCATCAAGATGGTGACTCTTGCCCCACACCAGATCATACCCATCCCGATGGAGCAGCTCTCCAAAGAGAAGTCCACCCTTGGAAAACTCAGTCGCGCAAAGTTGGTCAAGCAGTATACTGCCGGCGTGTTCACCCAGCACATCACCCGCGTCGATGGTCTCTTGCAGTTGAGCCGTAACGAGATTTTCGTCAAGGCTGCTCCGGGATCTGTTGCGGAAAAGATTTGCACTATCTTCGAGGGCATCTTCGATTTGGATATGGGAAGTGTATCCGCCGAGGACAACTTCTTCGAAATGGGCGGAACGAGCATTGACGTCATCAGGTAGGACTGCAGCAATGAGGCTTGGAAAACTCTCCTGATCTCTTTGTATGATATAGGCTCAAGCGTGAGGTCGAAATGACCATGCAGCTCCCTGACGAAATTCCCATCCTCCGCATCTTGTTGCACCCGACCCCGAACTTGCTTTCAACCTTGGTCGAACAAATCCTCAACCCCTCTCCCTCAGACGCTAACGTCTATGACCCCATTGTTCCTTTGCAAACTACTGGTGACAAGACCCCCATCTTCTTCGTTCACCCCGGTGTTGGTGAAGTTTTGATCTTTGTCAACTTGGCCAAGTATTTCCACGGAGAGCGCCCCTTTTACGCCTTCCGTGCCCGCGGCTTCGACAAGGGCCAACCCGTCTTCACCTCTATGGAGGAGATGGTCACTTGCTACGCAGATGCCATGCAAAAGGTTCGACCCCACGGTCCCTATGCTCTCGCAGGTTACTCGTATGGTGGTGTTGTTGCCTACGAAGTTGCCAAGGTCATTGAGTCTCGCGGCGAGGAGGTCAAGTTTGTCGGTCTGATCAATATCCCTCCTCACATTGCCGACCGTATGCACGAGATCACCTATACCGGTGGAATGTTGAACTTGTCCTACTTCTTGGGACTCGTCACCAAACAAGATGCACACGAATTGGCCGAACCTTTTAGCAAGTTGCCCAAGGAAGAGCAGCTCCAGAAGGTCTGGGATATGGCCCCCCCTCAGAGGTTGCACGAATTGCAAATGTCGATTCCCAAGCTCGACCACTGGGTTGGCATCGCGAGGAGTTTGATCGAGTGTGGAAAATCATATGTCCCTAACGGCTCCGTCGGTGAGTATTCCACTTGAATGCTTCCCTTCCTTCGAAGTCACTCACCAATCGTCACAGAGGTCTTGGACGTCTTCTATGCCATCCCCCTCAAGGGAACGAAGGACGACTGGCTGAACAAGCAACTCAAGCCTTGGCAAGGCTTCTGCCGTCGTGACGTCGAAGGCCGCGAAGACGGTGCCACATTTACTGACGTTCCCGGCCAGCACTACACCCTGATGGACTTTGATCACGTTCCCTTCTTCCAGAAGATCTTCAGGGAGAGGCTCGAGGCCCGGGGAATCTAATTTCGAACGAATCGCCATGTAACTCATAGACACACTTACGTTTTTAGAATGGGCTGTAGCGTCTTGTTGTTATATTCGAGTACTCCATATGACGCCGTTGTTGACTTAACACTTTACTATGTTTTCATGCATATTATCTCTACATGACTTTCTTCCAAAATGAGTGATTGCGTTCTTCAGTTCTTGCAAGACGGAAGAGTCTCTCGGCTAAGGTACCTTTGTGCCTTTTGGAGTGGAATCGGAACCTTGTCACGCCAGGTTTCAAGTATGAATGGTGTATCGAGTGACAAGGTACATACCGTAAGACAAGAAAAACTACAGCTACAATGATGATGGACGAATAACAAAAGTCAATGAGCGGTCCCATTCTTCTCTTTCTCTACGACATTGAACTTGACTCTGACCTCCGAAATCTCTCTTCTAACAGATTTCAGCTTCTCGGTGATCTCCCTCTCTATCACAGACGCGTCGTGCATGGTCATGGCAGAGGACACATCAGCAACCAAATCCACGAACATCGTCGCACCTGCTCGCATCGCACGAAGGTCATGGATCCCTAACAATGTGGACGAACTGGAAATCTGAGGATCTAAGTGATGGCTTGAATGTGAGTCGAGGTGGGTATCAGGATCTTCGGCGGTGGATTCTGTGGAGGGAGGTGGAGAAGGAAGAAGGGGATCTAAAGCACGGGTCAAGATTCGTCGAGTCCTCGGCGAAACACCACGGTCGGTTAACTCTCCGAAGGCGCCAGCAAAGAGCATAATTCCCTGTCTGAGGACAACCAAAGACACGAGTAAACCTAGATAATGGAAAGATATTTCCACTTTAGCACCAGCCGTCACAAAACGCGATAGGGACACATGCCTCCGATCGGGTCCAAAGGCAACGCCGGAAAGTACCAATTACCCAAAATTGCGACAAGGGCCACCATGCTCGAGTAGGCGTCGCTCCTATGGTGAATGGCATTCGCGAGTAAGACCGAACTCCGTTCTTCGTCGGCGACTTTCTTGGTAATTCTGTACAACCATTCCTTGGACAACACCCCGATTGCGGCGAACCAGGCAGCATTTGGATCCAAAACCGGCACATGCCCGTGGGCGTCAAGTGCAGGGGCAGTGTGTGCGTGTGCGTGTCCAATTTCAGGTACGGGAAGATTCTGAGCGGCTTGGAAGACGTCGTGGAGGAGACCAGGTGGCATGGTAGATATCGTCGGTGTAAGGGCGTCTATCAGGAGGTGGTATGAATGGAAACCGATCCCGAGCGCACCACCCGTGAGGAGAATGGAGATGGAGATTGTACCCAGGGTTTCGAATTTACCGAAACCGTACGGGTACTTCTGGGAAGGTGGTTTTTGGGACAGTTTCCAGGCAAAGAGGGTCACAAAGTCGCCCAGGAGATCTACGTATGCTTGGCGTTAACGAACGTGTGGGCACTTGGCAAGTGAATTCTCTCGTACCACTCAGGGAATGGCCTGCCTCGGCAAGTAGAGCAGCGGAATGCTAGCACGGGTCGGAATTAGAGCCGTCGCGTGCGCATATAGCCAGCAAACGCACCATATACCACCCCGCCATTCCCTTTGCACCGGTCAGCACGATATTGGCGTATAATCCGACAAGCGTGATTTTGCTTCCCCGGTCGACGCCTGTGAAAGTACGCAACATGTGAGCAGCAAAGCTTCTACGAAACACCGTCAAGACTCACTGCCTCCTGTCAATGCTTCCACCATCTTCTCTGCTCCGGCTGTGCTTGCATCTTCACGGGAATGAGTGTGCCCAAAGGCGCCGAATATTCCATGCGAATGGGAATGACTGTGATTGTGGTCTTCTTGGTCGTGTTCACTATTGTGGGTTTGGTTATGAGTAGCGTGGTTGTGATTGTGTTCGTGGTCGTGGGCCGCATCTGCTGGGGGATGTTTCACGGCATTTGTTGCTTTGGTCGAGTGAAGCATCCGCGTAGCCATGGGAATTGAGGGGAGAGATGGAAGTGCGTATTCGAAACTGATGCGTCTCCTTTTTATCCCAATTGTGAGGCCGTTGTGAAATGCGGAGTAATGAGTGGCCAAATATCTGAGGCTTCTGCTGGACGTGGGTGGATAGTGTAGCCGACCCGCGACAGCGCATAGTTCCCGGCTGCACATCCGGAAGAGGGAAAGACTCGTAGCGTGTAGCGCGTATCCGGATCCACTGTTCGTTAACGGGGACCGGGGTCGAAGATACAGTCGTACAGGGACGTGGTAAGGTGATAAAGTAACACAATGTAATGGCAGGCAGAAATCGATGAACTGGGCGTCGAACGAACGATCGTCATGGTTCGGCAGAACTCCACCGGGATAGGTCGGTTGCCCCTGCCTATGCCTATACTCTTACAATAATCTACAGGGCACAGTTGAGACCCTAAACACATGAATTCCACAAACCGTGCCCGCGAAACCTCTCAGAAAGCCTTCTCCATTATTTGCATCACCCGATCGTACAATTCGCCCGAGGACTTTCCAATAGCCTTCTCCACAATTCGCGGAATGTCTTCCCTCGGGATATTGTAATCGCTTAATCTCGTCGTCAGGCCCAGTGAATCTATGAGGCTGCGGCAACGTCAGTATCTGGTCAGCATGGTCGGGTTTAGTGAGATCAGTGCAACTCACTTTGTGATCTCGGATGAAAAAGCGATGATGTCACCGTCAATTGAACCCGTGCTTGGCTTCCCGGAGGCAGTTAACCCTCGAGCGAGGGCCTCCTTGTCATCTGATGCCGCAAATTCTGTTTGGATGGCAACCACCGGAGGCAATGTGATACACTATATCCAAAACAAAGGTTAAATGTAACCAACGTGGACCCGGCAGATTCTTACAGAGGAGATACCATGTGGGACATTATAGCTTGCTCCCACTCGTTTGCTCAAATCATGCGATAAGCCGAAGGTGCTGCGAACATCGGTGAATGAAACTTGAATGGTAGGTAGGGGGCAAACTCACACAGGTTTGGACAACGTTGCAGGCCAGAGACTCATCCACGCGGCGACCTGTAGCTTCTGCCGAACAGCGATATTGCCGGGATTATCCTTGGAGATAGGGAGGTACTTGAACAGCAACGAGATCGCTTCGTAATTGATCACTTTCATTGGATACGCAACCAAAGGGCGATACAAGCTTTCTGAATTTTCCTTGATCAGCAGGTCTTCCCCGGCGGATGTTACTTGTAACTGACCTACGGCGTGATCCAATGCTCTGATACCGGTAGAAAGCCACAACTTCTCTGGGGTCGGCAGAGTCAGTTCGGCGTCAAGAATAACGGCCGCAGGTGGAAAGTCGGGTCCCCCGAGTGCCGTCTTATCACCATTCTCGTCCTTGTAGCCCGCACCGGGCTGATCCACCGTTTAGCATCCACCAAGGGTGAGAGGTTAAGCCACTTACTGTGTATTCGGCAGCGCTGAGGGTAGTTGGAACCGCGACATGTGGGAGGACTGACCCACCGCGCTCTTCTTTGAGGAAATGCAAGATGAGTTTAGAGGCGTCAATTGGTGAACCTCCTCCGACGGAGACAATCGTGTCCGCATTGACATCTTTCAAGACCTGTATGGCTTTCCTGATGTCTGCGATTGGACTATGCTGTCCAATCTCAGAAAACGTCGCCCCGTAGATCTCTCTCTCCTTCAAGAGTGCTTCGATGCGTGAGATGACATCCGTCTAGGCTAGATTAGATACGCGCCGTTTTCCAGACGCAGGTCGTGCTCACCCTCTCCCGAAGGCTCCTGCCGGTGACTATCAAGACTTTCTTGGTCCCAAATCCCTCCAAGATCGAAATAAGGGAATCCTTGACTGATCCTGGGCCATAGTAAACGCCCTTGAGGGTCTGAGTGTAAGCGTAAAACCCGGAGATCGCCGACGCTGACATTGTGGCGGTCCAGAAGAGCAGCCACTTTCAAGTTGCGAACTTGGTCGAAAGCTCTTTGTGAGACAGGCGCCACGTTTCTTGACCAAACGGGACCCCTGCTCTCTCTCGCCAACACTGTCCATTGCAAGCACGTTCGCTTTCCAGTCGTGAGCATGACCACTAATTCATGTTCAGCGAAATGGCTGATTATATGTGAACATGGGTTGAGCGCAGTACTACCCGTATCACGTTCGTTGCAGGGTGGCCCGTTACGCTCAAATATTACCCACCAATTCATCGCAGATTGGCTCGTGAGCGACGTTCGATATCCTCAGATTAATCACGCTTCAGCAACGCCCAGCGGTACGTACAAGGGGGGGTGAAAGGTGAGCGGCGAACCAAATGGATTTGTGGGCGAATTGACATGAATAATATCCAAGGGTCTCGCGTGCATACCAGCGCATTCATGCACCTCTATCGGAGCTCGCCGGGGGCATGTTTCACATCTGTGAAAATCCCGGGGATGCTGCATCGTGCATCATGACCCCGTTGGTCGCATTCGACTGCCCATTTGATGATCCATCCTGTCACGGTCCTTTAGCCGATGTTCCGGTCGCGAGTTGCCGCTTGCGGGTTGAAATGGTCCCCTAATCCCGTCAACCCCCTGCCCTCTGTGACGGGATTTCCCCGTTGTGTGGCATACCTGAAGGAATAACGCTTGCTGCACTCTTCTTATGGGACATAGCTGGCGCTCCGCCGGTCTCATCGGGGCGAGGGTTCGCTTGCGTTCCTGGGTGTTCTGACGCCAAGAGTGGCTCACACACCCCTACACGCCGTTGCGTTCGATCAATCTAAAACTACGCAGTTGAGTACTCGCGCAACAGTTTACGATTCCTCTCGAGAGAAGAGGAAACATTGGGTGAGCACAATGAATATGAAGACAGAGTTTCTGACACGCCGCAGTATATTGATAAGTTGCCCGACCTAGGTAACAAACCATCCAGCGTGTCATTCCCGGTCCGTATGAAAGAAAAGCAATTCACCCCCCAGCTTGGCGGTAATGACTGAATGGCCCATCAACTTGACGATACACGTCAATACACGACCACGCCACACCATTCAACGATTACTGACGACAAATGAAAGATCCACGACCGGAACTTCTTGGAGAGGGGTGGATATGAAAGACGTCTCTAACTTGCTCTTACCTACAGTCTGACTGCCGTCAACTCTTGACGCGATCTCATTCTCTACTCGCAACTGTGAAGAATTCAAAGACCAATGCTCTTAGTAGGCGTCATTCGGTGATCCGATTCTCGGACCCAGGGGTTCGGCTTGATCAGGGACGGCCGGAGGTGGTACTTGAGCCCGTCGCAACACCTTGGATGGGTAGCGCTCCCCGCACCCTGCGACACTGGTGTGTATCTCATAACGGAGGAGTATCATTGATCAGGCCGCAGTATTTCTCGACAGATACCCAAGTGTTTCGCCTCCCACCCAGGTGAGCCTTTTGCAAAAGAAACGACATCTGATCAACTTCCTCGCCTCGTGCGAGATGGAATCAACTCGTGGGTCATTTCTCGCTCTCAGAACATGTTTGGAATTGATAGTCACACCTATCATTGCGAACTTTCCCCACGAAACACTCCCGATATTGCAGACTTGGGCTGTTGGATGAATGGCTGTATTAAAGTGCCTGCATCGTGGTCGAGTTCCGGCTCCGCACCTTCTGGTCATTAAGATTCCACAACTCGCCATCCCAATTTCATAAAATTTGCAGATTATGGCAGGAGTTGCAGCGGCTAAAGCTAATCGATCCATGAACACACTCTGCCCGCTGCCTCACCCCAAATCCTTATCTTGATCTTTCGACCCAAATCTACGGCGTTGAACTCTCATCTGACCAACATCGACATATGAGATGAGGCGCACACTGATTGTTATCGGAGGGGTCTCTTCCGTGTTTTTCGTTTGCTTTTGGAATTTCCCAGTCCACCGCGACAAAAGACCCGGAGCTTCTGATCTACTGCGCATTGCGTCCACAACCCCGAACCGAATTACACGAAGTGTGCTTTGTCGCCCTCCGGGGGGTGAAGGATCTTCGCTGCCTTGTTTTGGATCTAGTTCACGCCCAATGTATGGATCGTTATCTTTGATATATGATTGGTCACCAACCCTCCAAAGTCATTGGACGTCACTGTAGTACGCATATTTCATATGTAGTAGACTGAGTGTACGAGAGAAAGATTTTTCGAGTCCCCGTCAGTCTGGGACATACGAGCCTCGAAAATACCCGAGATTAACCTCGAAGACGCCGTGACCGGCTCGGTGACCCGTGACACACATAGCCATTGATCCACTTATGCACTTAAGTCCTGAGTCTGACTTTCCCTCAACTGTTCTCTTCCCTCGCATAACCGCTCTCCTCAGTCCATTCCATTCCCTCTAGCTACCAGCTCATCCGAGTGAGCTCCTTCTTCTCTTTTCCTCCGATCGCGGTCACGCTCACCTGCTGGAAACGCGCACGTGGTCTCAACCGAACTAGTCTCACACCCTTCAAACACCTTCTCCTCCTCCGGACACGGCTACTCGTGTATCTAGGGTAAGTCCTACATATATGCGTCGGAGGTCGCAGGTACTGAAATTTCCGTCAAGTTCCGTTTCATCCAGGTTAGTGCTGCGGGACCATCGTTTTCATCGTTGGATCACATCCGAATAAGCCTTCTTGCAGCGTCCTTCTACATCTCGAGCTTAGCGTCGAACCAATCCTGGCGCTGAGATGGAACAACCTACGGCCGCTGAACAGCGAGCCTTTGCCGTCGCAAAACTCAAACGGGCTGCTTCATTACCTCGGATGAAAGACGGCCGACGCCCACCTATGCACGTAGAGGCTGTGAGCGAGGGGGAGAAGTCACAAGTTGAGGAGAAGACTGACGAACCCGAGAATCCCGACGGAGATCAACCCTCTGAAGGGGTCGAGACTGCTCACCCTCCTCCCGAGCAAGCGCTAGAGTCCCCTTCGACTAATACACAACCATGCCAATCCAATGAATGTGCTGCCGACGAACAAATGGAAGCGCCACCGACCGCCACGACACCTGACTCTGCCGCCGTTGAAAAGAAGAGGAGACGGAGGTCACGGTCAAAATCTCGAGGGTCTAAAGATCTCAAGAACAAACTCAACGTTGTCACTCCCTCGCTCCCAAAAGCCAACAATGAATCCTCACAAGACGAAGATGCCGCCCCAACAAATTCATCCCTTCCCCTCGTCTCCCCGAAACCGTTTCGATTTGATCTCATGTCGCCACCATATACTGAAGCTGGCCTATATCCTCCAACGTCTCCTTCAACCCCAATGATTCCTACTCTAGAAGCTCTCCGGAGTGGTCTATTTCGATCCAACAGTGCAAGCAGCGGAGTGCAGCGTGCAATGGCCATGGCCAGACTGACGGGGGAAACCTTTGACCCAGCTACCACGGTCACAAATCCACCTTTGGCAAAGCTTTCGAGGAACAACACCGTCGCCGGAGGTGAACGCATGGCAGCGAGAGCGCTCTTGTTTCATCGCCTTGGCGAACGACTAAACACCGATGCGGAGCAGACCAGCGCCGGCGAGGAAGCCACCACGCAGACGACAGCTACCGCGAAGCGGAAACGTAGACGGAAAAGGAGAAGCTCTTCTCGTGCGTCTACCGTTGTCGATGATAGGGAACCTTCGTCGACCACACCGACCACGCCTTTGGTTCCGAATTCTTCACTCACCGTTCCCGCTAACGCGAACCACCTAGCCGAGGCGCTCGTACAACGGCCGCCGTCGGCCCCACGCTCGCACACTCCTGTAAATATAGAGAATGGGGTCGAATATCAAACCCCTCTTCACAATCGTGGTGTTGTCATCGAGGATGAAGACGAACCACCAGAACAATCACCTCCATTACCCGTTAGCTTGCCACACACCCCGCAACGAACTCACCTTGGACGTTTACCCCATGTGTCCGATGCACCATCGAATTTCTCGACAGATTCTACTCCTGGAATCGGTGTACCGTTCTTTTTGTCCCATCAGAAGAACCTTCTACGACCAGATGTCTTTCCAACGAGCCCTTTCGCGACCCCCCTCAAAGAGAAGGCTTATCTCGAAGACGAGGACGATACCTTCGCCGAAGTTCGTCGTGTGCCATTGCCAACGAACGAACGGGAGCTCAGTTGGGTAGATCCAAGTAAGGCATTTTCTACGTTCGAAGGGTTCGTCTAAGGTGTTGATCATTTTTAGTTCCTGATCGGATCCCCATTCACGACGAGGATGATGAGGATGAGGATGAGGATGAGGAAGATGAAGTCAATGTCGAGGACGAAAACGAAGGGGACGGAGACGACGAAGATGAAGCTGCCGACATTTCCCAACAAATTGACACCTCCCAGATTGACACCTCCCCGTCTCCCAAACGAGAGAGTGTCCTTGTAGAGAGCGAGGCAACGGCTGAAACAGAGGGTAGAACCTCTTTCAGCCCCCCGTCTCCTTCATCCGTCGCAGCTGTCACACAGCTCGAATCTGATCAGACAAGCCACGATCCTCCGCAGCCTCACCCTATTCGAATGGTAGTCACTCCGATGTTTGAACGTACCCCCACCAACGGCGGAGACTATTCGGAGTGGGAGGAAACGACGAGGATCACCACAGAGACCACACCGAAACGGAACGAGGGCGGCTATTGGGAGAGGGTTAAGGGTGCTTTCAGTAGGTCTACGTCTCAGAATGGCCGGAGGTCGCGAACGAACAGCGTGGGTGGTCGACCGAGGGATAATACCGACTCTAGCATTAGTCGGGAGAGTGGTACCAGTCTAACCAGCGGCAAAACCGATAAAGATGGGATGTTTGCGTTCCAACAGAGCCAACCGGTGCTGCAGACCTCAAATTCTTCTCCTGTCTCTGCGTCCCCCTTGCCACAGCCTTCATCGAAGTCCGGTGGTTCCCCATTCCCGGTTCACCCCACCAACGACATGTCGAGGTATATGGACTCGAAGCTATTCCCCTTCCCCGGTATGATGGAATTGGAGAGGAAAAGTAAGGTCAAGGCTATGCTCAACTCTGCCTCGAGTCCAGATATTAGCACTGGGGCAGACCCTTCCAGCAACGGATCTGGTTCTTCCAATGCGACGGGGCAATCGCCTCAGCTAGGAAGGGATATGAAATTATCCCATCAAGCCTCTGACACCCGTCTTCTCGCCAAGTTCAACATACCACAAGCTCCTCCCATGATCACAAACGTCTCTTCGTCGTCCACCGAGTACTTCTCCATGCCCTCTCCCCAATCCAATGCCCCCACCACTCCGACCCACACACCCACCCTCAAACTCCCAACCACCCGGGAGGGTGTCAAGAAATGGTTGAGTGCGAAGAAGCTCTTTTTGACTAACTCTGGATCGAACAACAACACACCCGAACGGTCAGAGCTTGGTAATAAGACCTCTATGACTGATATCTTCTTCTCCAAGAAAGACGATCTTGCCGCCGACTGGGAAGAAGTAGAGAGCGAGAAGTCTCGAGGGGCAACAAGTGCTAGTGGCAGCACACTGAAGGGCAAGATGTCTGCCAGTCCCGCCACTGATGCGAGCTTCCGGCAGGCCGTGGACGATGCTTTTGGTTCCATCATCGCGAACAAACTTGGAAAGTCCGGCGATTCCAGCCCTTATGTCATAGAAACCCCGATCTCCGAAAGCGCCCCAGAAGTTCTCCTCCCGGCTGCTCCTCCTTCCTCTACCACTCCTGATCCCCAATCATCTATGGACGACTACCACTCGCGCTCTGGCTCCGCCTCACTCTCCACCCTCTCTTCCCACCCCGTGATCGACGCCACGAAATCAGGATCACAAGAGTCTTCGATCCTTGACCTTATGGACGAGCTTCTTACTCGCGCCGATTCGTCGTTACCCCCGATGCCGATCGAGGATCCTCCCCGGAAGCTGTTGCTATCTTCACCGGTTCTCCAAGTCGTCAACTCAAACACCGTGAAAGACCGGTTCCTGTTCCTGTTCAACGATTTACTCGTCATCGCAAAACCCATCTTGCACGACCAGGATACCCTGATGGATCCGTCGACCTTGACGGTTCTAGATCGGCGATTCATCGTCAAGAGTGTCGTTCAGTTGAGGAATCTTCGTGTCAAAACTGATCGAGATGACAACCGCACTCAAGCTCACATGTCTGGATCACTCAAACACTCATTGACGCGGACGTTTGTCCACAGCTTCGCTAAGGATCCAGACCACGCCATTGCGACCTTATTTGAGAAAGCAAGGAGTCGGGATGACCCAACTGGACTAGGTCAATTGATGTTCAGGACTTTGGATCTAGACCGCGCCAAACTTGGAGACTACCTTTCCCGGCGTACCTCCAAGCTCGTTCTGAAGGCATACATCGACGGATTTGGGTTCACCGGGTTGCGCATCGACCATGCCCTACGTGTCTTCTTGCAATCCATAAACGTCCCCTCAAAACCAACCCCCACCCACAATCCCATGGAGTTCATCCTGGACGCGTTTGGAAGTCGTTGGTATGAGGCCAATCTTGGGGCTGTCGCTTATGACAAAGATCTCGCCGTAAAGCTTGCCAAGGCCATCGTGCAACTGAATGAGGTTCTCCATGGTGGGGTCGGACAGGAGCCCGGACCGACCGGCCCTCCCTCGAGGAATGTCATTGCAAGGGACTTCACCAGTGCCTTCAGAAGATACGATCCCCGCGGACAGGTGTCGGACGAAGTATTAGAGGAAATCTATACTTCAGTTCGCAACGAGCACCTTACTCAGGCGCGTGCAACGGTTCTCGGCGAGGCGGATATCACGATTACCATCAAGCGCGCATTACCCACGCGTCTCACGTATCGCGTCCAGTCGGAACCGATTATCCTTCGTATCCCCCAACAAGATCCCGGCCTCAGCATTCAACTTTTCGGGCAGGATCTCGTTTTCGACCCGCAAATGCTGACGTTCGCTAAATCTTCGGAGGCATCTTTCCGCATCACCGGAACGTCGTTGGGACCAAAGAGGATTACAATGCGAAGGAGCGGATCCAATGCCCTTCTCTACTACGGTCTCCCTCCGACCAGTTCAGTTGTCGTCGAGCGTGCGTTCATGAGAAACACGTTCCAGCTAGCTTTTTCGGACATGCACTGCGACAAGAGGAGGTACATGTTCAGCGTCGATGACCCGGTTTTGCGTCACCAGTGGGCAGCCTCCTTGAAGCGCCAGGTGGAGATTGCATCATGCAACTACGCAACGCTGACTACGGACCCAGGGGCCACCAAGTTCCACCTCGCGACTGAAGCGGTAGCGTTTAGAGTTCTGTACGAGTCGTTGCTCGGCGATGAACTTGGACGGAACACGAGACCGCTCTCGCCGCCGCCACACTCCCCCTCTACCAACGGAACCGTCCACCGATTCGACCTACAACCACAACGAAACTTCGGTGCATCTCTTCACGCTCGGTCCAAGTCCCGAAGTCAATGGTACCACAACAGCATGGCAGGGAAGGTGGAGATCGACTTGGAGGTTCCCATTGACGACGAGACCGATATCGCTGAAGGGGTGGCTCCTCCAGTGAAGATGTGGAAGGGACAAGAAATCGAGATGTTGTGTCGACAAAACAGCTCTGTTGCCTCGGTCATCTCCTATCTCCTACGTCTGAGATCGAGAGAAGATTTCGATGGGGTAGATGGTCATTCATAACCCCCGCCTGGACTGAAATAATTCATTCGTATGTCTCACTAGAACACGATTGCCTGGGACCATAGCTGACTTCTTGCACAGCTCTTCTTGTTTCTTAATACATCGTCATGTCCCTACTGCTATCGTACAATGTTTTCGCTTCTCAGTACGTCTCTTTTCTCTTGTAGCAACTTCCCTCGGACTCATTGTTGATTTGTTCAATAGCCTAATACGTACCTGCCTTTGCTGTCAAACATGCCCTCGCAATTGTTCTTTTTTCAACTTACTCGCATTTCTTTCTCTAACGCGTCATCTTGCATGCTCCCTCTTGGTTGGCCCTAACGCTAAGTTATTTGGACACTGGATTCTCTCACAATAAAGACTTCCCATTTACGGGTTCGAGGTTCCAGAACAGAGGGGTGATAAGTGATGATATATTATACGTGTACTGAATTAAATGGAGGGTTCCGTGTGTACTTTTGTCTTGGGGGCGGAATCTTGGGGTCTTTCTAGCGAGGAGTCCTCTGTTGCAAGTACAGCAGCCTCCGGTGATTCCGCGGCGGCATCTGGATCGTCATCGTCATCAAGTTCTACTGGAACGGTGAGAACGGAAGATTCATGTGCGGCACAAGTCGTAGACCTGCCTTCAGCATATACCTCCGGGTGCTCCCTGAAACAATCCTGCATGGCCTTGAACTTCTCTACACAGTCTATACCCTTGGGCTCCTGCTCCGAGAATACGAAACATGAGAATGCTTCCCGGAACTGCATGCCGCAGGGACCGTGGGCCATTCCCCCCAGGCAGGGGCAATCCCAATTGATTTCCCCAGTTTCTGGATTGTAAGCGGCGGACCCCGGTTGAGGTTGACCTGACTCCCCCTCAGGTTCGTCACCGTCCAGCGTCGCAGTCGTCGGCGAACTGGCCGGGGAAGATTTGGTCTGTTCCGAGGTTGGTTCCGGTTCCGGGACGGGAGCGGGTTCTAAATGCGCGACGTGTTCTACCACCGTTGCTTTCTCGGCTGTTCGGGGCGAAAACCGTTTACAAAACTGGATAGGATACAGCGCGCTCTGGATTGTGCTTACGGATTTTCTTGTTGGTGTCCATGGCGAGCTGCTTGCTCGGTGATGACGTCCTCCATGCGAAATAAGTCAGGGCTACGGCGGAAGCTGCACCGGCTAACGCGAGCCTATTAGCTCGCAAAGTCTTCGAGCTTGGCGTCGGTTGAGTGTGGAAGGTGCGGCGGATGGTGTTGAAACGAGCGGCGCGAAACATTTGGGAAGCGAGAATAGGATTACTTAGATGTGGCTGAGGGAAAAGGAGCTGGCGGACGTGATCGGCACACCGGCCGAGGCCGACGGCCGACCCAATTCCGTCGCGGTCCCTTGGAACAGAAATTTGATGGGAGACGGAAACGATCGAATCAAACGAAGTTGATCACCAGAACGTGGGATTCGTTCATACAAGTTTGCGGACATATCGACACAAGGCGCGAAGGATTCAAGCCGGTTGCAAGACTTCATCGGTTTCCGGAGGTCACCTGAGCCGAACCACAATCTATGTCCAGGGTCTTTACACCCATTGCATGTCAATGCCACCACAAAAAATACAGGAGGCGGTATATCAAGCCCAGGTCCCGAGTAGCCCGGAGCGGTAGACCAAAATAAGTGGCCAAGACCACCAATCCTTCTGTCCGTTTGGGGTTGCTGCCCTTCAATGCCCCGCTGTCTTTCCTTCCGATTCTTTCGCCATCGACGACCCACATAGTTTGTCGGTACAGCACAGCAGTTTAACTGAACTCTTCTATAGCCAGCTTCACAATCTGTCGAAGGCTGTTTCTACGTGGTGGCGTTCGGCTCTCCGCTCCTGTTACAGATCGATGATGTCAATCTTCGGGTCGGGTGTCTTTGACCTCATGCAATGAGCCCTGCTGAGCTTCATTTGAGTGAGCATCAAGTCCAGTCCGAGATGAAGGTTGGCAGAAGGTATGCATTTTCGCCATAAGCATTAAACAATTTATCCTCCAGCACCGACTAGTCACTAACGGCTTTGCACACGACCGGCCCAGGGAGTGAGAATTGCGGGCATATTGAAGTATGCAGCTCCGCTTGACTAAGACCTCTTGGGATTCCGTCCCGTTTGGCATCCGCGTCAACCTTTCACTTTCCCCTGGTTTGACATCCAGTTCCGTTACGACATCCCCTTCGCGTCTCAAACCTCCCAATACTTCACAATCATCCGCCACTTCGAACATGCTAGGCGAGAAAACCTACTTCTCAGCTAGCGTGTTTTGGGAAAATACAACACCGTCCGAGTCGAGGTGACGTTTTGAGATATGACCGAGACGAACAGGGCGTCGTGTAGGGAGCTTGTGTGGGATCTCGAGGGTCGCGTAATGAGCAGGGCGGACGACTGGGACCAAACAAACTTAATTTAAAACCCCGTGAATTTAAGTCAGCCAAACTTTAATTGAACAAAGACGAGACCCCCTCCCTTCCGGTTGTGCAGATAAGTTTTAGTTTTAGTTCGTGCGATGCTGCTTCGTTACTTGGACTCGGCCCTCTATATACTCTTTGATCGACGCCTTGGCAGTCTCAGAACATATGGCAAAGGCCGATTCGATGTGATGGGGCTTCGTCTCGAGTGCCCCAGTCACAAATCTGCGATGACAATGTCAGTCTATTTATTGCCACACTTTCCGGGGTCGCTGAACTCCTCTTACCTGACACAGTGGACGCCGTTGAGTTCTGTCCGGGTCAGCATTATGTCTTTCCGTTTGTCGATATTCCGATAATAGAGTTCATTCAGTTCATTCAGTTCGTCCGCAGAAATATCGGGAACGGCCCTCGGCGCAATCCTGAACACTGACAATGAAAATGACGGTGGTACCACGAGTTCTAGCAACTCCGGATGTTCGCGAACGCGTTCGACGAAGATTTCACCTAAGCTGATTGACTGTGATTGAAAAGTTTGAGGCGATGAATGGCGAATTATAAAAGTGGAGATTTACCCTCCGGATGTGGGCTTGGTAACCCTCGACTCCGAAGCTCCTCAAAACGAACCAAAGTTTCGCCGAACGGAACCTCCTACCCAGCGCAAGACTCCAGTTGCGGTAGTCGATGACGGTGCCTAAGAGGCACTTGTCATCCTTCTCGAATCCAACGGGAGAGAGATGTGTACGAACCTGCATCCCCTTCGGAACTTCTCAGGAAGGGTGGAGTGATATCCAGTGCTTCCGTCAGATGCTTCCTATTTCTGACCCACATGCCTGAACAGTCCAGGCTGACCAATCCCCACTGTGTAGCGCCTTTCAAAATCGCAGAAGGAATCAGGAAAGATCTGGCCCATACCTTGTGGAAGTTGACGCAGACAGAGTCTGCGTACTCGTTGATCGCGGGCACGCGACAACGTTCCCTATATTCCGGGCAGGAAAACGCCGCACCTAGCCAAGCGGCATCTATGTGAAGCCAAATTTCTGGATAGTCGCTCACTGAAAGTAACGAAGCTATAAGATGGGGAGAAAACGTCGGTACATCGTTATTAGAACTCACGGGTCTCGCCAATTTCATCGATATTGTCAATTGCGCCACTAGACGTCGTTCCGACGGTACCAACTGCGGTAGAAAAATGAGTATCAGCGAATCCGACAAAGGAGGTACACCTCACTTATCACGAACGGATGCTTTCCTTCCGCTCTGTCCATCTCTATGATTTCACGGAGGTCTTCGCCGCGGAGGCTGAGATTGTCCTCTGTGCGCACCGGGAATGCATAAACAGACAAACCGAGTACGAGCCCTGCCTTCAACCCAAGAGAATGTGTCTGAGTGGTGACATATATGACTAGTTTCTCCATGGGAACGTCGGGGTAAAGCATTAGATATCTTGACCTCGCGGCGACAATTGCCAACATCGCACATTCGGACGCATTAGTCTATCGCCACAGCGTATCAATCTTCCAGAACATGAAAGATCGAGGGGTCTCACTAACCTGAATGACCCCACCCCCGACATTAGCGGAATTGTAGAAGTCTTTACTCAGCCCGTACAGGCTCGCTGCCCAATCCATGGTCACGTTCTCGAGCTCAGTGCATGCGGGACTACACATCCACTGCGGCACAAAAGTATGAGCCTCGTGGGCGATTGTTGGCCGAAGATACCTACATTGAAGCCAGGGTTCATTGCAGTGGACGCATACAAATCCCCGATGATGCTCTCCAGGGTACCGGCAGCCGGAAAGTATGCGAAGAAGGAAGGGTGTTGCCAATGCATGACTCCAGGCATAATGAGATCCTGGAAATCGTTTGCGATGACTTCGATATCCTCCCCCTTGGTCGGCGGAGCACCTAAAACCGAGAAGGTGAGAGTTTGCTATGGATGAAGGGTGAAGGGTAGTCCCACTAGGTAGAGCCTTCTGCAGATAGCCCGGTTCTACGCTTGGCTTGACCGCCTTCTCTTCCATCGAGTTGTAGTGGTCGCAGATGCGATCGATAGCCTGGTAGCCAGCTCTGCGAAACCTAGAGCCGACATTCGTCTGATGACGCAGAGGCGGGGCTGGTGGAGTACTCACTGTTCAGTGTTCATGGCACTCGATGAATATGACGAGGGAGAAATATGACGAGAGAGAAATATGACGATGAAAGAATGGTTTGGCGCACCAGGTTTTATACCGCAAGTGGGTCGGTCTAGGCGCTACTATACCGCGGATCGCCCGCGAGTTCACAACGCAACGCAGGGAGAATTGTTTTCACTAGTTTATTTTGAACCCTAGGTTTCCACCATTCACGATGCCTCCGGCCGATGCATTATCCAAGCTTACCTAAATAGAATGGAGTGAACTTCGTGACACCGACGGTTCTGAATAGCCGTCATCACATGTTCGAACAGCTTAGATGCTTCTTTGTCGCCATGGCCAGGCTTAACGAGTGACGTAGCGCCCAGACGCTAAACATCAAAGGGATCCGAAGCGGACCACTCAGGGGGATAGCGCAGGGGCTTTCCGTGTCCGGCGGTCCACTAAATGCCAAAGGGAGGATAGCGCATTGGCTTTCCGTATCCGAAGCGTACCGCTGAATGCAGAAGACGAACGCAGCTGAGTTGGGACGATCGTGGGAATATTGTGCACAATAGAAACCGAACGATGCAATGGAGGTCACAATTGAGAGTTCAGATTGTTCGCTATCGCGCCACAGTGTTACACGTCAACTAATAGTGGTATGTAGCCTCGTTGCCACCTGCCAAGCTGTCCCCCGCTGCTACTAGCCAATGGTGGCAAGCTGGCACAAACTGTCACTGCTAGGTCCACCCCGAAATAGTCCTCGTCTATTTTATCACCACAATCTCAACGGTTTATTTCCACAGGTTTCCTGACAGAGCCGATTCAAATTTAACCGCGAAATCACTGCAAATGAAAGGTTACGATCTAAGCACGGGGCTAGGCAGATCTAGCCGCTGTATTGTACACCCCAGAAGTATTCATTCGTCAAAACGTGCCTAGGCTTCGTAATTCATGGGGCAGGGAGCAAATAACCAGAAATAGTCAAACCGCCTGATATCGAGGCTTGCGTCTTCGCCGATGACGATATGTAGGCACAGATCGACTCTTAAGCTTCCCGAGCGAGTTCTTGCTCTTGTATGGTTAGTCTGAGTTAGTTGAGAAACGGTAACTCACGATAGTTGAGATTGAGGATCTTCTGTTTGGGGCCAGCGGAACGGGGCGGAGGGGAACAGCTCGACTTCATGCTTATCGATGAAGGCATTGCAGTTTCACACCATCTGACATCATAAACCAAAGAGAGAATTTGTTGCCGGGCCGACTGCCCCTCTTCCCAGTAACCCGGGTTGGAGACTTGGGCCCCCCATCAACGAGTTTCGTCGCACAAACCCGATCTCCTCCCCTTCAGTCAACAGCGAAAGGAGAAACGGCACGAACCCCGAGGATCCCGACAACCGAGAGTGGCGCACCTTCCGATCTTGTTAGGTTTAGGGGGGTTTACGGCCTTGACGAAATCGACAAGTATCAAACGGGTTGGTCCGAGCCAACAAAATTCCATGTTGCGCAGGATTTGGCCTACGCAGCACCTGAGGTTTGAGCCTTGAGAGGCACCAGCAAACTGCCCCCCTCGCACTTGGGCGACGAGGATGCGATCGACGTGTCTCTGGATTGGATCCTTAATCCAAGCGTCCACGTCCATTGGATATATTCGACCCGGCGCGGCTGCCCAGTAAACGGGTTTGGATCCGAGATAGTTGGCAACACATTCCACGACAAATTCAGAGCCTATCGCTTGCGTGATGGCATGTAGGTACGCTGTAACCACCTAGTCCCTGGGCATGAATGGAAAGTCGGCTTAGCTTGGGTAATTTAAGTTAGGAGTGGTCCCTAGTATTCAAAACCATAGGACTCTTACAAGAATAGGGGTGGCCAAACCGTAAACGGTTACCATCGGGGATGCTGATAGGGCGCCGTGTGGCCACAGGCGAGTATCATTGCGTATTTCCCCAGAAAGTCATCTCGCGGTTTCCGAAGACCGTCCGTGTTGGCGTCTTGACGCTCGAAACACGTTCAACAGGTGACAAAGAATGCAGCGCCGATGGTCGAATCTAAGGCCAAACCGTTATGGGTGGTATAAACAAAAGAAGGAACCTCCCGCCGAGAAACCCTGAACTCTCGAGCGCCGGTCTTCGTGACGATGGGAGGATCAAATGGTTGTGCGTAAGATTTGTGACCCATGTAGAACAACATCCGCGCAGCGGGAACTAATGGATGTACCCATCCGGTCAGCTACCGGAACCCTTCCAAAATGGATGGGGATATATCCTGTCTGACAAATAGTCAATCACCGTCAGAATGTGTGCGTCCATCAGCGTTCTTCGGTTCCAATCTCACCCAAGACACAGCACTTTGTTGTTTTTCGACCTTATCTTCGGAGAAGGCCGACTGAATGAAGTGTGGGGTAGATTGGATCGACAGATCTTTGTATGAAAAGTCCTGTCTATGGCAGGCATTCAGTCGGCTGTGTAGGTTGCGTCACTGTCAGCTACGCCTACATGGTCCAATGTCAAGAAGGTGCCGAGGCAGGGAGCGCCCCACCTGATTGAGTCTGACCCCCCACACTGCACCCATCTCCTGTGGTCAAACGCATCAACGCGCTGACAGATAGGCGCTGCGTGGAATCCACTAGGATACATCCAAAAATGGGTAGTACATAAAGATCTCGAGGACGGGTTAGGGCAGCGGGTAAGCCCTCTGATGAGCCCCTTCGCAAGGGCGAAACCCAAAGTCCGAACGACTTTGAAGTATTGTAAGTTTACAATCAGCAACGGAAAATACGTTTGCTCCGGTACTAGGACCACGTGTCATCCCCCGAGGAAAATCCGAGACCCGTAATGCACTAGCTAGACGTGTAGGGTCGCAGCTGCTGCATGTGGGTCAATGAATTGCTGGAAATTTAGCCCGTTACCATCATCAACCCGAATGGTACGCGTCCCATGGCCGCTTAGCACGCACCAATTATCCATGCTCGTCACTTCGACTTTAGCTGGGTCATCCGGAACTGTTCAGAGACGGCTACCTAAGCCTTTCCGGGCTAACGAGATCCCGATTGAACACCCAGCCACGACCGGATTACAGTTGCTACATATCAACTCTCCGATTCCGTTACGAACATCTGTGCCGCGTGGTACTGCCTCGGGGGCATGGGAACCCTCATTGACTTAGCGAACTTGGTGGACACGAGTGCTTCCCAATTCCTTGTCTATAACCAAAGGATTTTAAATTCGGAGGGCTGGTGGTTGTTCTGTATACCAGTCGGTATGACCAACAACGCAGGTCCAAAGGGGCTAGGCGCTGACGTGACCGAGATAGAACCAGGATATCAAAAGAATGCGAAGTCGTTGGCAAGAGGTACAACTCACGTGGAGAAGATAGGACGGAAGGGACGAGCCGTCGAGAATTGAACCACCGCAACCACTGCATGGTATCCACACCAGCGCGTGAGCTCGGGCCAAGGTCCGTACGTGAGATAAAGCGTATGGCCCCTTCTCACTCCAGTTCGGAACATGAGCCGGTTCCCAATTTGCAAGCTTGAGGGCTCGGCAGGATCCAACGTTGGAGTGGCGGAAGCGCTGGGGTGTTATTGAATCGTGTTATCTATTTAGACTCAGACTTCGTAAGTTCCTTGGTGGGAAGCTTCGAAGTATCGAGGGGTATACCAGAGGCCACTTCTACGTGAGTTTGTTCCGTTCTTTGTGAGCTAATCACAAATCAAGGAGGATCAATACTCATGTTCGGAAGTTACCCTCGAGGCCCCTTACCTAACACACAACAGGCCCTCGAAATTTGTTTGGGTGAGCATTGACTCATCTCTCTCGTTCTGTATTCGGTCTCGATTGAGCTTGTTCAACTTGTTCGCGGATGATCCAGCAACCGCTCTTGGAGCTACTCTGAATACTGATAACGAGAGTGGCGGTGGAGTGACGAGGTTCGGCCACTCCACTGTTCGCGGACCCTTTCGGTGAAGATTTCACCCATTTCGACGCATTGGTATCGAGATACGTTATTGAAGGATACTTCTGCCGGACAGGAACTGGCTGCAGGAGCGAGTGGCTGCCTTCTGGTGTAAGCTTGGAAACCTCCTACTTTGTTACTCCTGGGAGACGGTGAGGGCAAGGCGTTGGACGGCAGAGATATTTCTGTTAAGGAAACGAGCGTTTGCGAGGACAGTGCCGAAAGTGAGAGTCTTGATCTTCGTACAAGAGGTCAGGGAGGAGGGTGAACTGATCAAATCTTAAGCCGAGAAAAACGTGGTTCACCTGGCTCAATCAATGTGAGCAACCCCTCCAAAACTGCCAAGGGATAGCTCAATGCTACCTGCCTTTGTTTCTTTCCTTCGTACGCATTCTCCAATCAAGCCAGGTGCATTCCCATCCAGGAGGTTAACGTGGGTCTGGGGAATATCGATTATCCATGTTCGAGAAGAAGTCACGGAACATAAAAGCGTGGTGGCCGTCGGGGGATGTGATCGAATCAAACGAAGAGTTGATTACCAGAACGTGGGGTTCGTTCATACAAGTTTGCGGACATGGTGTACAGTATCAACACAAGGTGCGAAGGATTCAGGCCGGTTGCAAGACTTCATCGGTTTCCGGAGGTCACCTGAGACGAACCACAATTTATATCCAGGGTCTTTACACCCATTGCGTGTCAGTACCACCACAAAAAATCCAGGAGGCGGTATATAAATCCCAGGCCGTGAGTGGCCCAGAGTGGTAGACCAGGGAAGTGGCCAACCGTATGCTTCTGACGAAATCGGCACGCTTGCTCGAGTGAGCCCCTGGGGAGGCTGTTTGGTTACGAGAAGTAAAAAAATGGGAGAGTGGGGGGGCTTGGGGGAACAATTATACGTGCCCTCTCAGAAAAGGAAAAAGTAGTCTCTCTGGCGGGGAGTCGAACCCCGCTCTCCCGCGTGACAGGCGGGTGTACTAGCCGATATACTACCAGAGACCGTGATGACCCAACCCACTTTTCTGGCCATAACCCACAACGGGATTCAATATAAATATGTTTTCGAAACGAAAGCGGGAATCAAGGAGGGAGTGCGCTACAAAGTCCTAACATCGGGTATCTAGACTGGTACAGCAGGGTTTCGAACTGTCGTAACCGCTTACAAAAAAGTCCAGTGTCGTCTCCGAACGTCATCAAGACATGCCCAAAGTCCCCAGGGCGAGATAGGCTGCGCTGGCAAGGGAGGCAGAAAGCACGTAATACGGCTGGCTCAACGGAAAAGCAGCGTTTGCGGAGCCAGGACCGGGCAGAAACTTTTCTGCTGCCGCTTTCTGCTCCGCAGTGCTTTCCTATAGATCTCGGTAAGAAATTATCCTCCCCATGGATGACATTCAAAAGTACCTTGAATGCAATAATGCCAACGATAACGCCAAGCCCGAAGAAGATGAACGCAATTATCAACCAAATCACGCCCCATACTGTGGTGTGGGTCAGAACCTAAATTTTATCCGATTTCACGGCAAGGTCACCTCGGGATGGACAGCATCCGCAGATGTCAGCGAATGCACTCGCGTCAGAGGTGTGGACCTTACGACGGATGGTATCATCTGCGCAAGATGTGAATTGAGCGCCCATGAATACGAGAGAGAATGCACACCAATTACGTCCCACAAGACGTACATGCAAGACATGACGCCAATAAATAATACCTGAAAGCACGTCGTTAGCGTACACCACGGAGCAGGAAATCAGGAGTATTCACAAGGTATCTCAGGGCAACCGCGTCTGCGACAAACCAGAAGAGGATAATTAGGCCGGTCATACCAACAATCAAGACCCAGGACCTATGAGGGGCTCAGTACCACAGTGGGTAGCCACCCATTCGGTTAAACGTACAGCAAGTTACTCCGAGCCCACCAAAGGGTGAAAAGAAAGAATACAGCAAGGACTAGGCAGGCGATCTTGCTGGCATTTGTGTCGAACCCGCAGGCAATCAGACACGCTCCTATGAAAGAAGATCCCAGATAACCAGCTGGGAGTGTAATCGCCGGGATGCCACCAGACATTCTGGTCACGCCCCCCTCATCGGCTAATGAATCACCCGTTAGCATTCTTCGGGCATGCTGCGAGGGGCGACCTACGATCAAGTTCGATTGAATGAATGCGTGCACAGGTGAGTATGCCGGCAAAGGCATGAGACATCTAAACATTTATGAATACTACGATGAATGACCATGATAACAAATTACCTCATGGAACCCAACGGTGAGCAACCTAGTACATTCAGAGAAGTGAGGTGTTACCACAAGTTACTGTACGCACTTGAACGGGTAGACTTCACGCAGAAAGTGTCTCAGGGCAATCCTCACGGAGCGGATCGATCAACTCACTGATTTTGTCCAGATAGGGCACATGCCTGTGTATCATATGAATACCTCCGTAGTAGGGCACTAGACTTGACGTACCATAGGATGCCAATAACCAGGATGTACACACCTGCGACGATCAGGGTGTTCCGCTGGGTCTCGTTTGGCTGCAGCGTGGATTTGGCGTCTCTGGCGTAGAGCATGTGCATGAGGATCGAGTGTTCAAAAGTGCGCTCTTCAAGCCCTTCGACAAACGGCATTGCGGGCAGGGGTGTTGCACGCAAAGGTGGTAGAAGGGGGTAGAAGAGAACGGATGCTGAAGCACTGGTTCACTGCACTGGACTCGGGGCGCAGCCATGGGCCTGGGAAACGATCAGCGCGTGACCGGCATCTATTAGACCTCGACTTCGACCATGTCCACCCCAGTGGCAGTCTCAGGCCCTTCAGACGGCGTATTATCTAAGCGGAAACGGTGCGTGCATTTTCCCTGATTACAGGACAGCGTCCTCAACTTCTTTCAGCTCGTTGTCGCCCGTGGGTGGCCCTCCTCCATCAAGACGACGGTCAGCCTCACCTCGTGGACGCAGGCACGATAAACCTCGGGTAGAAGATGTTGATCCCGTGCGCCGTGCAGAACGCGAACGACAACTAGCTGTCCGCATGGCCGCGAACGAGCTCGAGAAAGTCGAAAAGGAAAAGGGACAAACCGAGGGGAAAGACAAGTTTGATGCTCAGGCTGAATTCGCTAAACTCCTCGGGACCCGGTCGGGTGGTGTCTACATGCCTCCTGCGCGTCTGCGTGCGCTACAGGCCGCTGCGTCCCAAGACAAATCGAGCCCTGAATACCAGCGACTGGCGTGGGATGCCCTTCGGAAGTCCATCACTGGTATTGTCAATAGGGTCAACATCACAAACATCAAAAATATTGTCCCAGAGTTGTTTTCAGAAAATCTTATACGCGGGAAAGGTCTGTTCGCGAGGAGCGTGATGAAAGCTCAGGCTACGAGTTTACCATTCACGCCCGTCTTCGCCTGTCTTGTCGCGATTATCAATACGAAGCTGCCTCAGGTGGGAGAGTTGCTCCTGACTCGACTAATTAGTCAATTCCGGAGGTCGTTCAAGAGGAACGACAAGGTGCGTGTGTCGTTGCTCCTGCCACTCCTCGACCAAATGTTCACAGTCTCAAACAGATCGTGTGTAATTCGACGACCACTTTCATTGCCCACCTTGTCAACCAGCAGGTGGCGCACGAGATCATCGCCCTCCAGATCCTCGTCCTGCTACTTGAACGACCTACTGACGACTCGATCGAGATAGCGGTTGGGTTTACTCGAGAAGTTGGCGCGTTCCTACAAGAAAACTCGCCAAAAGCGAACGCTACTGTATTCGAGCGGTTCCGTGCGGTGTTAAACGAGAGCTCCATCAGCCACCGTGTCCAATACATGATCGAAGTGTTGATGCAAGTCAGGAAGGACAACTACAAAGACAATCCCATTATCCCCGAGGGTCTAGATCTAGTCGAGGAGGACGAACAAATTACTCATCAGATCCAATTGGAGGAGGACCTCCAAGTTCAGGAAGGATTGAACATATTCAAGGTGGACCCCAATTACTTGGAAAACGATGAGAAGTACCAGGCTATCAAAACGGAGATCCTTGGAGAACCGGATGAAGAGTCTGATTCTGAGGAGGAAGGCGCTAGCGACGAGGAAGAAGGTCTGTAATGAAGCCAAGCTCCGTGTGACTTCAAGGCTGATAGATTTCATAGCGGTTGAGGAAATGGAGGGGATCCAAGACATGACAGAAACGAACTTGGTCAACCTGCGGAAAGTCATCTACCTCACAATCATGAACGCCCTCAATTACGAAGAAGCCGTCCATAAACTCCTCAAGATCCAGATGAAAGAGGGTCAGGAGGTACGGATGATTGGAACGTGTGTCAGGGTCCACAAACTAACTTGCTATTGGGCCAGATCGAACTCGTAAAGATGGTGATTGAATGTTGCTCCCAGGAACGTTCGTACTCCAACTTCTTTGGTTTGGTTGGAGAGCGCTTCTGCAAATTGAACCGTGTTTGGTTCGATTGTTTCGAGACTGCGTTTGGGACATACTACGACGCGATCCACCGTTACGAAACGAACCGGCTGAGGAACATCGCCAGATTCTTCGGACATCTGCTCGCAAACGATGCCATCTCGTGGAACGTCATGAACTGCATTCAGCTCACTGAGGAGGACACAACATCGAGTAGCCGCATCTTTGTCAAAATTATGCTGGGGGAGATACAGGAGTCGATGGGCCTTAAGGTAGTGAAGGAACGATTCGCCGACGAAGAAGTGAAGTCAGCCTGTGCGGGGATGTTCCCATTGGACAATCCAAAGAACACCCGGTTTGCCATTAACTATTTTACCTCGATCGGGCTTGGGGCTATCACGGAGGAGATGCGGGAGCATTTGAAGGTTTGTTATCCGTGCTTCAACTATAACGCGGATTTGCTGATGATCATCATGCGACCAGAACGCGCCAAGGTTAATAATGGAACAAAGACGGGCTCTGGAGGAAGAAGAGTCTTCATCGTCAGACTCAGACTCAGGCTCGGACGATTCGAGTTCAAAGGTGTCCTCTGACTCTGATTCAGGGTCTTCCGACTACTCGCGTCGGAAATCAAGGCGTAAAGGTTCGACACCTCCCAAGTCACGCAGGTATAGGGACGACTCGAGGTCACCGCGACGAGGTGGGGACTCCCGCGATAGGAGCCGCGATCGTCGGTCTCCCGTTGGGGGCAAAACCAAAGACCGGATCCGTGACCCTGATCGTGATAATAGTCCCCGCGGGTCTGGCCGACGTTACCGGGAGCGAACGCGTACCCCACCGTCGTCCCGGTCGCGTTCGCCGCGGAGGAGTCGGACGCCCCCAAGACGATACCAACGAGGGGATGGAGATAAGCGGGATGATTATCGGCGGCGATGAATGGATAGTTTGAGCCTTTTTCTCTCTAGTCCTATCACAAGTATTGAAGTATGCAAGTCGTTGGTGCACTTTCGGAACTTTGCGGGCCGCGTGAATGGAGATAATACGAGGTTAGACTGTGGGAGATTTCGAGAGATTGTTGATTGCATTGAGCCCGTCTTGAACCTCAGTTTGTATCCTCCTTCCACCGCCTCCCGTCTTGAACACGCTGCTTCCGGCCTCCATGATTTCCTAGCCTCGACTGCGGGCCTCCATAATCAACTTCTGCGCAATTAGCGTTGCTTCGTCAGCTTCTGCTACTCCACCTCCCGACAGCCAGTTAACAGATATTATGCCTTGGTGTCGGCCTTAAATACCCCGTGGCTTATTCAGTCTCTCTTTCCCTCTTTCCCCCGTCCCTTAACCGTGTAACCTCCCCCGATGCTCCATTCCCCCCATCCCCCGAAGCGTGTCGTGAGCCCAGAGACGCATTCGAAAACCCACGCATTCTTCGCCTCCACATATGATTACCCAGCGCCCCCTCCAAGACTCAACAAGTCCCCTTCTTTCCACTCCACAAGATCCGATGGTCTGTACCTTCTTGTTGCCCAAACACGCCATCGTAACTGACACAGACAAACCGCAGTGTCCACCACCCCATCCATCCATGTCGGGTTTTCTGCCGTGGACCCGCACAACTATATCCAACCCTTCCCCGCCCCGATTTCCCGAAACTCCTCGATAAGCTCAACCCTCTCCGGTTCATCGTTTTCCTCATCATCTCACTCGGAAAAGTCCCCTCCGCGAAGGATATCGAGGCTCCCTCCGTTGTCGCGCTTCTTCCCGTCTAGGCACACATCTCTGGATGATCAGCAATCGTCAACGCGCACATTCGTCGAGTATGACCACTCCCAGGATGACACATCCGCAGAGGAGACGCCGCGGCCCGACCAAGTGACCCCCCGGATCTTAACCGCAGGTCAGAGTTCGACGCCACCATTGGTTCCCGCAGAGGGGCTCCCATCGGACAAGATGACCCTTATTCCTCCTCTATCACTATCTATTGGCATGTTTCCAACCCCTTCTGCGTCCCGTGCAGGTTCCGAATACGAACCATCACCTCCGACACAAGCGACACCTTGTCTCACACACTCTCATCGACCATCTAGGGAATTGCATCATACCCCAAGCTTTAATACAACACCATTGCACCCCGGATCAATCATCTCCGCGTGTGAAGATGGCTCATCTATCTCGCTCACCCTTCTCCGAACCCTTGGTCAGGGATCATTCAGTAGCGTCTGGCTCGCTTGTGACGTTTCTGGGACATTGGAACATCTAGTGCTCTCGCGGAAGGCCTCGATCAAGAGATTCAAGTCTACCACCAGTGATGGCATCGTTAGACGTAAAAGCAGTCGGCGTTCCACGGGGCGATCCGGGGTCTCAGGGACGAAACCTTGGAAAACAGGAGGTGGTACCTCGCCACCAACTACAAATCCATTCCCTGTCAAGGACGGGTTTGATCGACCAGACTGCCACGAGTCTGGTGGTCGGCTAGTGGCGGTCAAGCTGACAGACCGAGCTATGGACGATAGGACTAGAGTGAGCTTCATTAGAGAGGTTGAAGTCCTCAAGGTACGTCATTGTCATTTGATGACGCACCCGACGGAAGCTGACTGTAGCCTGTTCTTAGCACGTGAGCCACCCCAACATCGTGTCCTTCATGCATTCGTTTACGACATCCACGTACTACTGCCTCGCGTTGGAGCACATCGACGGACCAGAGCTACTTGACTTCATCAACTCGGATGAAAAGTACGCTCAGCTTGACGAACCGTTCCTACGACAATTTTGGGGTGAACTTTGTAAGGCTGTCGGGTGGATGCACAGCGTGGCGCTGGTCCATCGTGACATCAAACTCGAGAGTGGGTTCTTCTCTCTCGATTTGGAGCCTATAGTTGAACTGGCTCTTAGACATCCTATTGACTGGCGATTTAAACGCGGCTGGTGCTTGGCCCTCGGGGCCATTGGTGAAGCTCACTGATTTCGGGCTATCACGATTTGTGGACCCAGACAACCCTTGGTTAACAACTCGCTGCGGTTCCGAGTCCTATGCTGCCCCAGAGATAGTCATGGGGAGCCGATACGATGGGCGTCAGACAGACGCCTGGGCCTGTGGTGTCGTGCTGTATGCACTCACTACTCGGCGGCTACCGTTCGATTCCCTTCATGGCGGTTTTAGTTCGAAGAGTCGTAAAGCGATGCTATTGCGGATCGCTAAATGCGAGTACACTTGGCCGAAAGGAGAAAACGAGGGGTCAGCACTCTGGCAAATCCTGGGGGTAAAGAGGATCATAGGGAGGCTACTCGTTCGGGATCCTCAGCAACGATGGAAGATCGACGCCTTGTGGCAAGACGAATGGATGACCGGTGAGGGCGCCCCGGCACCGCCACCAAGATCCGGATCTCCCCCTATCCCCCATCCCTTACATCAGTCGCCCCAGGAGACCTATCCCGAGCTACCCGCGGTCACTCATGAGCTCATTGACAACGATGAGGACGAGGATGATGAAGATGGCCTGATTGTCGGCGAGGATATACCAAGCGTGGCCACACAAGAGAACTTTTGAGCTGGGGCGCGATCAATCCTCAAAATACCATCAAGGTTTGACAAACTACGGGCTGTATGCGCGCAAGATATTGTTATGAATTAAACCTAATCGCTGGTCAGGGCGTTGTTGCTGTCCTGGGTCCCAGTCCCGATGTGTGTTCTTCCCTTCCACCCAATTTTACGAGGCTTGAATGTTGTGTTTCGTGTTCTGTTTGAAAAGCTGTTTTTTCCCTCCCAACTCTCGCAGTAACAGACCCAGATCCCATTCGCTGCTTGTCAATATTTGTGCACTTGTAGTTTCAGTCAGTTCTTCTGGCTGAGTTTCTAGTACATAGAACTTGTTTCCCTGGATATATGTAGAGTCTTTTGAATTATTTGCTTGTGGGTACATAGACGAATCTCCTAACTCCTTTCCACAATTCAGAAGAGTGATTCGGGGCATATATTATTCACGCTCACGCTCGCCTTCGGCTAGGCGTCGATCACCACTCCGTCGTCACCAATCACTCTAGTTTTGATCTTGAAGCCTGGAATGTTTCTTCGTCCCAAATCTCTCGCCTTGTGAGACCTGCTCGCCGTTCTAGTCAGGCCAGGGACAAGGTCGCGCATGTGAAACGGACGAATCAATCGATGCGCTTCGGCTGTTGCGACAGTTGAGACTCTTGAGAGAATGAGGGTGGGAAGAACCCTCGGAGTTAACCGAGAAAGACCGAATGATGTGTGATTTCGCTTTCCACTTTCTCTCGCCGAGGTCCACATTGTCACCCCCACCTACGAGCCAAAGATGTCGAGTGAGTGTACAATATGCAGATGCCCATAGCTTGTCTCTAATCCAAGCCTCAGTTAGCCCTCCCCCTTCATCACTGTCGTTACCTCTCACGTAAGTGCCCCCACATCCCGCGTTACCTTGGCCGAAGATTAACGTTTTGCAATTCTTCAGCAGCTCGCCCTCACCGTCCACTCCCAGCAGTCAGACCCCATCACCGTCAAGCACCCCTCCTCCCAGCAGTTCCCCCGGGGGAAGTTCGACACCCCTGCCGTCGTCGAGCTCGGTAGCCCAGCCAACCTCGTCCACTTCTGGCTTACCCTCGTCTTCCCCAACATCTTTCTCGACCTCCTCCACAATCCCACAGTTAAATCCCAACCTCACTCCTTCGGAATCTCCTTCTACATTCCTTTCGGTTTCCAATGGTAACACCATAGTCGTCACCACTATTATTCGATCGACTCCGACTGCCACCGGAGTTGTGAATACCAACAACACCAACAAAGGGTTCTTTCAAAATACGGGAGCTGTTGCCGGCACTTTTACCGTGGTAGGGCTCGTTGGGGTTGCGATGCTGATATTTATCATTACAGCGGTAATGCGCCGTCGGCGCGCGGAGAGATTCGACAAGGAGATTGCGCTTGCTGCTGCGGAAGCCGCTGCCACTGCACACAACCCGGGATTCGACGACGAGTACGGATACGGCTCGGCTCATGCTGGTACTGGCGGTTATGGCGGCTACGCTGATACCTACCAGGCTCCGGTTCAATTCCCTCCGACAAGGGAAGCATACGGCATGGCGAATGTCAGCGCTAATGCCTATCCGGATCCAGACAATTACTCTGTAGGAGCTGGTAGAGGTCCAGGCGCTGCCGGAATCGGCGCCGGCGCCCTGTATCGTTCCAAGAGTGGAAAAGACCAACCTGACCCGTTCAACGCCTACGCCATACCTCAGGACCCGGCCGTACCACCACAACAGGCCAACTTGCGCTACAGAAACCCTGGCCAGGATCACTGGGGTGACCAGACCCTTGCCGGAGGCGGTTATGACGTCGCTCGTAGTATGCCTCATCCAAACCCTGGTGGCGTCGTGAGAAACAAGTCGACCCAAAGCAGCCACCCAGCCCACTCCCTGTCTTCTCATTACTCGACCGAACCTTTGACGCAGGATCCGACCGTCCAGCCGCCTCCCGTCCCGGACTCATACCTGGATCGTTACCGAGCAGGATCCGATTCCGAGAAGCACCAGTTCCAGACGCGCCCCCTATCCGAGGTTTCTATGACCGACGCTTACGGTGGAATTACTACGGGAAGGGAACCCCCAGCCATGGAACAACATGGGGACGTGAGAGGCATCTCGAACCCATTCGAGCGTTACTCCCCCGGTGATCGCATTTCGGGGGTTTCAGATTACAGCGAGGGTGTTGCCCCTGTCTTCGCTCACGACGACTCTAGGATGAGTCTGAGAGACGATGAGGATTACGGAGCCGGACGACGAGTCCTCAAGGTTTGTTCATCCAGTGCGCCAATACCTTCCAAATTATGGCTTATAACCTCCCTATCCAGGTGGCAAACGAGTAAATCAATCTCACCGTGGTCGTGTGAGGCCGCGTCGGCCTCTGTCATCATCGACCTCCTGTCCACCATCGTTCCTGTTGTTGCTACCCCTGACTCTATCGAGACCGCTCGCCTGCTTATTGTATAAACGGGTCGACGTTTCCCGTTGTCCACAGGGCCTTTACATCCAAATTCTTGTCGCTCCTTCCGCTCGTCCAACGCTCTCCTTCAGACTTTTTTCGCCACCTGTTTATTGACATCTCCCATATTCCCCCAGTCGACTTTCAGCGTTTTTATTCCACCTGTGATCGATAGCTGCTTCGCGCCCTTCATTGTTTCAAGAAGCGTTTATCTATCGCAACTTGTGATCTTCGTCACTTCTGAGTACTTATACTTTACTTATATTCTCTCCTACTTCCCTTCCATTTCCCCTGTCCTTTCCCCGAGTGTTTTGTGACATTTGCGTGTGATATCCCAATGCTCATGTAATTGAAAACGATAGCTGCTTGTAAATTCGTGAAGTCAGGGTGGGGTGAAATTTTCCGACTGGACGGGGTATCGGACGATCGACGGCCTGAATTGAGATGTGTTCGCTTGAATCAGGCTGTTCTCGCGTAGTTATATTTTTCCTTTTTTGTTATCTTCGGGTGCATACAACAGTAGAGCGAACCAACATATGGGTGGTGGGGTAGGGGATGAGGGTGCGTGGATGGGGTGCGTGGTACATGCGACATGCGAAAAAAAAAGGAAAAGATAAAAAGGAGGAAGGGGCCATGAGGTGTCTAGTTGTACAATCAATTTTACGGTAGAACGAATGGATAAATAATAGAGAAAACTGTCCGATGAAAAGCAGGCGAAAGAACCGAGATGGGGTGCGATGAGAAAAAGAACAGGAAATTTTAGAGGCAAGCTTTTTCATGAAGATTTTCATCAATCAATCAAGCTTAACTTGCAGTCCGCCATGGGCAAACAGGGCTCCCTGTTCATAAAAGGGTGGACCCTGAGACCGTGTGGCGGTGGTTTTAGGCCTTTATGCAGCACAAGCATAGGTATGTAGCACGCAGATCACAGGAGGGTAACTGAATGGGTGGGGGGTATAGGGGTCGGCGCCGATGCAAGAAGTATCCCATGATGTGTAATGAGCCGAGTATTCGGGTGTTTTACAGTTGGAAGGGTTAAGGCGTGTCTAAGGTGCCAGGGACCTGCCCTTGCCTTGAGGATCGGGACGCCCGGGATTTTGATCTCGGGATGTCAGCCCCAGGCAGAGGAGCGGGGTAATGAACGCCAGGCGTCAACGGCGCAGCTTCATAAACCGGTTCCTTGTCCTTCCTCTTCGACCTCGTGCTAGCTGAGCGCCTGGGCGCCGGTCGCCCACCTTCTCCTTCACCCTGTTGCGGCGGGTCAGAGGGCGGTCGATTCGGCACGAATCCCGGCGGTAACCCCGCCATCGTGCCACCAGGTTGCCCAGGTGAGATTAGGTTCGTGAATTCCGAGAGAGGCGGAAGGTTCTGATTTCCCCCTGTTGTTTTTGGTGTCGACGTGGACTGTTCTGCGGGTATCGCGGTATATCTGTAGTCTGGGCTGAGGAGGAAGGGCTGAGGAGGTTGCTCAGGGGGAACGTTGTCGTCGTATATTGAGCGACCAGATTCAGACTGACAACGTCTAAGTTAGTCAATCGAAAGGGCAACGATAACCGGAGGCCTCACCGGAGACTCGACATTTATATCCACACTGTTGCTACTTGTGCTCCCTTTCTCGTTGGAGTATTCCTTCGCCCGCTTCTTGAACAACCAACCAAGAGGGGTCCGAGGGTCACCTCCAGAGCTCGAATCCTTCCGGGGATCCAGCCTAGTCCTGTCGGTAGATGGAGTGCTCGACGAAGAAGGTTTGGTAGTTGCGGTCGAAGAGGACGACGAAGAAGGTGGTGGTGATACTCTAGACAAGGGAGATTTTCCCGGTTTCCTCGGCCGCGGAGCCGCAATCATGCCCTCCGTAACTGGAGGTGTCGGTGCAGGAATGACAGGCGGAGAAGACTAGGATACCGAATGAGCGGCGGTAAGGGGTAAACGACGATGAAGAGTTCTCGTCACCTCTTTTTTCTTCCTGGAACTCCAGCTCCTACTCAACTTTTCCTTCACTGGAGTTGAACTCCTCTCGATCTCGAAATGTTGAGCTTCAACAGGCATCTTTATCCTTGTCCCGTCGGCCTGCGGTGAGCTAAGGATCCCATAATCAGACATCCTCGTCGAACCGGGTGACATCGGGGCAAGATTTTTCGACCTCTGAGATTGTCCATCGCGCTCACGGGCTTTTAAAGCGTGGTATATATAACCCTTCGAGCGAGGAACCGATTGCGTGGAGACAGTCTCCGAAGATGTCTCGCTCGTTGTCGGTGTCTCTGCGGGAGCCTCCTCGTTGAGGACTGGCGGTGGAGGTACCGGCACAGAAACCGGGGAGGGAACTTGAGGTTCAAAGGTAACAGAACTGGGGGATGGGGACATATGATGAGGTGGCGGTATTGGGATGTACGAATTTTCGTTAGCGACTGGAATCCAATTGTCTGGAGGGTACCCCAACGGATCTGACTTGCTACGCGCGCGGTTCTTCGGAGGTGGTGTTGCATCAACGTGAATAGGCGGTGGCTGTGGGCCGACCTGGGTCTGTTGTGGCGGCTTCACGTGCGTAGCTAGCGTAGAAGGGTGTGGAACCGACTCGAAATTCGGATTGGCGCTCCTACTTGGAGGCCTGAGGGAATTGAGATGAGTTCATTCAAAATAGGACGTCATCCCTTACCTCATAGGCGGTTTTCTCGCCGCTGGCGGGCGAGATGAGGGTCGGGAACCAGTTCCTGGTGTGGGTGAACGGAGCCGTATGTTCGAAGGACGGTCCTGGAGTACAACCTCACCGTCAGAATCCGACTCGTCTGTATAATCGCCAGCTCTCGATCTTTCCTCAAACACCATCCTTCTACCAGTAGCCAAACCCTCTTGGTATCCAACCAGCCTACCTTCTTCCCTGGCAACGATAATCAGATTCTGCTCTTTCAACTTCCTTGCCGTCGACCTCGCTCGAGCAGCAGCAGCCTCTGCCTCTTGCCTCTCAGCTTCGATCTGATCGATCAGCTCCTGCGCTTTGAAGATTTCCCGTTGGGCATTGTCGTACTGCAGCTTGTACAACCTTAATTCCTCGTTCGCCCTCGCACAATCCCTCTGGGCGATAAGCTTGGCTTCGTTCGCGGACCTCGCCAAGGCGATAGCCTCCGACGCTCGCCGCTCGGCTTCGTTAGCCCTTCTAGTTTCCATGTCGAGGCGTTCCGAGGTCAAAATGAGCAACGAACTCAACTTCTTCGATGATGAAGTCGAGGAATCTCGTCCATGGGATCGATGTCCCTTCCGGGAATGATGGAAATCGTCATGCTCGTCGAACGCTGGGTTACGGCCAGCCGCATGAGAGGGGGTGGAGGCGCGGCTTCCGGCGAGACCAGCAACCGCTTCTTCAGCGAGTGACCGTAGAGGAGATGGGCTGCCTTCGCTTGGGGAAGAGGAAGGCTCCACGGCATCACCCAAGGCACCATCGAAATAGTCTGTCCTAGAATCAGAGTCCATAGCCATGAGCCATTAACACCACATCCAAATACTTATAAGGAAATATAAGCTGGGAAAGAGGGTAAAGAAACGAGGGGGATGGGTAAAGGAGGCGGCGGGGTGGTGGGAGTGAACGTGACCACATACCTCTGGCGCTCTAAATCAAGCAGCGATGTCATGGTCTACCCCAAATCAATATATCGCCGCAAAAATGAACGAACCCGGCGACTCTGGGTCTGGGGTAAGTACGTGATGTGAAATGGCCGTGTGTGTGGTGTATTATTGTGTGTTCCGTCCGTTGCGTAAAAACGATACGAGTTTCAATGAGGAGAGGTTCGGGTGCGGCGGATCAGAATTTTCTTATACGTTCGTTGTAGCTTGGGGATTGACCGCGACGAAATCTCACAGCCGGGGATTAGTTTGAAGTGGTTTGGATAGTCAATGGGGCGCCAACTTCCGGATCTGATTGAGGGGATGCGGGGGTCGAGATCCGGTGACAGAGAGCGGATGGGCAGAGAAAGGCAAAGAGGTGGTGCAAAAAGTTGGTAGAGGTTTCCCAGATATAGGATCAATTTCAAGCCCAGAAGCGCGGCGGATATCCTCCCATTTCGGCTCAAGGACAGGGATCCCAGGGAGGGACAGGAATTTTTCCAACGGGGACAGGAAGGCCCACCAAGCACAGGAGGGATCGCGTGGCAAAGGCATGGTCTCCCTTTGATGCATTTATCTCGAATCAAGTTCGGGGTCTATCACAGCCTTTGCAAATGCCTCGAGGCGATGACCCAAGGGTGTGTAACGACCGTTCAGGTGGAAATCGTTGATGGAACACGTGTAGGATGGCTGGTGGGCCCCTCGGGGTCGTCACCAGACGTAATCCGGCGACGAGGACAAGTGCCTTTCAAGGGGAGGGTACGTAACGCCTTGGTAATGCGACGAGCAATTCCTGGTCAGATGTTGGTAAACTTCATTGTTCTCCATAGTGGGGAAGACGGAAGAGTTACGTCGATCATCCTTTCTCTCATTCGGAAGGAGAGGACCATCGCTTACATGCGCGCCTAAGGGTCGTCATCGCACCTGAGCAAATGAGCGCCAGGATGTACAGTAGTGCATGCAATGCACGATGATGTAGTAGATATAGCGATGATCCGTGTCTGGGTACAGCCAAATGAAGTATCGAAGGAATTTTCGAAGAGTCCCGCGAAACTGGGAACCCCGCGAACGAAGACAAGAACTGTCTGACTCACGAAAGGAGGATCAGCTGGATCGTTTCGAAGTGGGGGGTCTAGGCGTGTGCAATGTCACTGGGGGATGAGCGTTCGTCGGTGCGGGTGTGTTCTCCTTCAAGTTTGCTTTTGTCGTCTGTTTCGATCCCAAAGGCTCCCCCGTTTCCCCATTCTCGTCAACAGGCTTCATCGCGTCCTTCTCGTCATCGTCCATCGCTAAAGGCAGCTCGTCCGCATCGTCCGTTTCCAGGGCATCGCCCTTCTTCTTCTGCTCTTCCTCCTCAGCTCTCCGTAACGCATCTAGTTCGCCCTGCACGACGATTCCCTCCAACCAAGCGTGGTGTGCCATCTCACCTGCCTTGGCCCGTTTCTCTGAATTTAACCGAAGCATGGGGTTCAGGAACGAAGATATCAGATCAGCCTCTTCCTTCGGCAGTAGGTATTTCTCATGCAACACGGACGACAGTGGCCAGAACCGAAGTTTCTGTATATGCCGAAGTTCGCCTGATGAGCGGTAATCAGCGACGACCTGGAACGGACCAGGGGCGGTATCCGTACCTTTCCGGTTGAAAAAATCCCCGCTGTACTTCCCGGAAAATGCAAGGCTCTTGGGAAACTCGCCCATTAACTCGATGATTTGGGCAATGTGGTCGTCGTCCTTGCTATATCGGGAGCCCGACGCAGGATCAAAGAGATAATCTCCGCCTGTTAAAAGCTCGAATATCTGGCGACCCTGTTAGTCGAAAAAATGCCACAAGAGCCAGAGGACACTGACCACGCAAGCGACACTCCAGATATCCGCACTTGGCCCCCACTTGGCTCCCAGAATTACTTCTGGGCAGCGGTATTGACGAGTCTGGATGTCATCTGTGAAATGATGCTCCGTCCACGTGGCTACAGGGATCAATAGTTTTGCCTGTGCTTAGATCGCGAGATACGGCGCATGACGGAGGAATGCCGTACCGTTTCCAAGATCGGCGATCTTGACGGTAATCTTTTCCTCAACCAAAGTGTTGAACGTGGAGGCTGTTGGGGAGCCGGGCACCAAGGTGTTCGAAGCGCGTGAAGAGGTACCGCGATCCGGTGAATGATCCTGAGCGTCGGACGAATGGTTGCGAGGTGCCTGCTGCGATAGTAACGAGGGACCGGCTGACGAGGTCGGAAGGTTGCTCTTCTTGTCACCGATCGGCGGGGGCGATATGTCGAGTGATACGTTTGAAAGGCTCTCGATGGCGGCATCGGTGGAACCTGACCTATCTTTCTCGCCCTGTGGTGCAGATTTACTCGTGCCGTGTTCGTTGTCAATCTTGCTCATCGCGAAGGACAGTTTATCGAGTGCTGTCGTTGAATTGAAGGAGGAAGATGGGGAAGGGAGTGGTCGGGAGCTTTGGATGTATATGGATTCAGAACGAGGTGTTTGATTGCCTCCTCGGCCCTTTGAAGGGGGCACACCAACCAACCGCATAGGGGGGGCGGGGCTTGCGGCAGTTGCAGCCGTCTCTGCCTCTATAAGAGTCTCAACATCATCGATCGCAATTAGCACATTTTCCGGCTTGAGATCTGATGCAGGATCAGCCAATATTCGGGCGGTGAGGCGGTTCGAAGTAAAGCTGACCGGTATGAATGACACCACAACACCGGTGCATATAATCGAGGCCCAACAAAATCTGTTTGGCGATCTGCTTGCAGACACTCATGGGCACACCCTTGTTCTGATGTCGCTTGATCAAACCCAGCAGGTTTTCTCCAAGCACTTCGAAAACCATGCAAACGTGGGTGCCGTTGGGTCCTTTGTGTCGGAAGTGATCAAGGAACGAGATTACATGCGACCGGCCTGGATGGGTGTGTGAGGGGGAGGGTGGAGGGTTTGGATTCGATGGCGTAGGCGCAACGGGAGGTGTAGAGGAGGTGATCAGTCTCTGTAGCAGCTTGATCTCGTCGATTGCAGTCTCAGTATATCTAGGAGCAGACTTCACTATCTTTAAAGCGACATGGCGGTTCATCCTTTTTGCCTGGTAAACGACGGATCTTCGGATCGGAAAAGTGGTGCTCACTTGGTGTCCTTTGCAAGCCATACAGTCGAGAAATGCCCCCAGCCGAGCTTCCTGACGACAACGTAGCGACCGTCCGAGAAAGTGTCCCCGATATGTACCGGATGGTATCCTCCCTTGACGTAGTCTTCCCAGTCTTCTTCGTCTTCAGTCATGACGGACGGGGAGTGAGAGGACGAGTAGGATCCAGCGTGAGACATTTTCTGAGTGGGGTATCAACGTTGTCAACCCTCTATCTCTCCAACACAACGGCAGATAACGTTAGTTGGAGATAGCAGCGTCACTTGCTAGAGATAAGCCAAGGAAAATGAAAGCAGGAGACAGCGGTGGGGTCTTCTTGACGAGATCTGATCCCGTACGAGTTGAGGCCGTTGACCAGGTTGTACTTAAGGGTATATGTGCTAGGTCTGGTTGGGTCCTTGAGAGAGCAGAGGCAAGGAGGTTACAGTGCAAGACCCGGAAGAGCCGGTTGCTCGGTTGATGCCGTCCACGCCGCTCGCTGATGGTAATTGGGTTTTCTCGAGTCCCATCTTTTTCTCTTTTTCTCCCTCTTTTTTCTTCTTCATACAAGCAAACGCGATGTAAATATTCCTCTTGAGTTGGCCGTAAATTTCTTCGCGTTTTCGAGATTCGCGACCTTATCTCCTGGGATGCAGTTGTTGTAATCACATGTCCCACTTAAGTAATTGCCGTTCACCTTCAGTTCCGTGAATGACAGCGACACCGCTTGCGGCTTTCGCTCTATCCGAGAAAAGACCGGGGATCCAATGGTCATCGACATCGACGCTTGCCGTTTGATCGGGAAACTCCGCTTAACTTTAGCCAAATCATGTTTTCAGCCTTCAGACGGACGATCGTATGTGGCCCTCTCTATCATTCCTCCAGGGCCAAGTGTTAACCGAGGTTGCCTCCATAAGCCCCAAATATCCATCTTGTGAGCATAACAAGAACCCCGTCGCATCCTTGTTCACACACGTTAGCCATCGTGAGGGGGTAGCCAATTCTGATCGAGCTCTCCAACTCCTTCGCTCTGCAACCAGCAGCTCGTATCCCCCGGGTCATTCCAAGGGCCCTCTCAAGTTCAACCTTGAGGTTATCACCGGACTTCCCACCAAGGACCAGCTCCGAACGATCGAACCCTATCTAAAGCACGGCGGCCTGGCGAGTTTTGTCACAGGGGGTTCTCCTGCCACTACCGACCAAGTCCTTTCCCAAGCGAAGCGCGACCTCGATTCGTTCAAGTGGCCTCTTGTAGTTGATTGGGATGGCGGGAAGGCTGCTGTGGGTGATATCGACGGCGTCAATGAGATTCTCGAGAACCTTCGGAAAAAGAGGGACGGAGAAGTCAGCGAACCGGAAGAACACAAACCCAAGGGGTGGTTCTCGTGAACGCTTTCCCAGTGTATTACGGACACAATGACGATGCGATGCGCCGTATAATGCAGTATATCGTATGCGGTATACTATCCCGTCAGCTTCAAAACCCACACCCTGAGACCGACTGTCATAGCCAAGTTATTGACCATCCGCAGCGTCATTCTCCACCTCCTTCATCCTGAACCAGCTCCCGTTCTGGTGGATAACGTAAGTATTAGGAAGTTGTAGGCCTCAGGGGGCAGACTCACATTCGCATACAGCGTAAGGTGTGTCTTGAGCCACACCCTCTCGATTGGCCTCCTGGCTTCCCCGGCAGCCCACGATGCGGGAGGTAATGAGTTAGGGTCCGCATCAGGAGCAAAACTGAGGCTAGAGAATGCCTGTAATAACCGGATGAGGAACAGTGACACTTCGTTGTATGCGAACTGCGGAATTGCCTTAGTACAAGTAAAATCGCTGGCTAACGCAGAAAGGGCTTGCCTGTTGTCCGAGGCATATTCTCGGTCCAGCATTAAAAGGGAGGAATATGAAAGGATTCGGCAGGAGATATTTCCGTAACCGATCGTCGAGGAACCGGTCAGGGTCGAATACGAGAGCTGCGAAGTACGGGAATTAATACCCTGAAAAGCAGTCTACGAGGAACAAGCCAAACCATCGGGACCCCAGAGATCCTCACGTCTGTGCATGAGGAATACCGAGTAGATACATCTGGGAACCAGGTCAAACATGTCAATCGTGATGCCGTGGAAATCAGGACTTACGAGCTGCCTTTGGGAACGTAAATAGGTTGTCCTCCTGTGGCAGATGGCCAAACCATCTCTTCCGTGGCGCAACGAACATTAAATGGCCTGAATCGTCGGTTAGCCAGTTTTCAATGACGGCAGAAAACGTCCGCCTTACACAGGTGGGTATAGTCGCAAGGTTTCTAGGCGATCAGGAGCGTCAGTCACACACCCGCCCAGATGGAAAACTTTGAGGGGTCCCACCGTTTATCACCGCCCTTAGGTATTTCATCTCCCTCACATGCTCGAAAGTGGGCGTCTGTTCGTGTCCCAGCACGCTGAGAATTTCTTCTCGCAGCTTGCGCAAGACATGGGGATTGTCAGCAAGCATTGCGACGGCAAACGTCAGAGTCGATGCCATCTATGGCGCATCATTAGCCTCTGCCAGGTAGCTCGTGCGGAGTTCGTTCCTACCGTGTCCCTTCCAGCGATCATGATATTAATCGTCTCATCCTTGATGAACTTGTGGTCTGTAGCTCCATCAACCTCACGTACAGACTTTGAATCTTGACGACATACCATTGGTCTGCCTGACAAGGTATTGCAATAGGGTATCTCCTTCCTCGATATCAGCAACAACCTTCTCTTCCCTCTTGTTCCGCAAAGCCGTAGCTATAATTGGATCGACGAACTCGCCAATTACACCCATCCTGGTGTCCACCTCATTTCGCCAAAACTCGATGAGTGGCCAAAAGGACCCGTAGTGGAACCTCCGTGCTACGGCTTCCTGAGCCCCACGAAACGCTTCCGCAAATAAATTCGATGGATGTGATTGTGCTTGTGCACTGAACCGATGTCCTGGGGGGTATCGCAGTCCCGCGGAGAGGGAGCAGACGTCCGTGCCAAACAAGAATTCGGTCGCGCAATCCAAGGAGAACCTGGAGGCAGCGTCCTGTACCAAGTTCACCATGGGTTTTTATTCAATTGCACATGCAGAATAGGACGAACAAACCTGGATGTCGACGGGTACGCCCTGTCTGAGTCTTTCTTTGATCTGGCCTATCACGTCGCCCGCATGTCGGTCAAATATCTGAAAATGTTGGATCTTCTCCTTCGCAAAGAACGGTCGGGACATTGAACGATGGAATTTCCACGGGGCACCGTCTGTATTGAAGATGCCATTACCGAGAAGCGGGCCCATAAAGCCATGAAACCTATCCCCTATAAAATCACTCAATTCCACTGCATCGGGAAGCGGTGATGCGAGCAAACCTTTTCCGAACTTCTCGAAGTCTGTTGCCAAAATCATCTGCAAAGAAAAGCAATTTTGAGCAACCAAAAGTTTCACAGCCGCCACAACGCCGGAGGGGAGTGAGCGTGTAGGACAAACCTTGACGTAAGCCGGTTCGGTGGTAAAGATCTGCAACGCAACGGCGAAAGAAATCCTTCAGTACAATGCCCCGCCAAGAACTCAAAAGGCTAAACACGGTCCGCGAGTTCCGTTAATGCACTCACCCGGTCCTCGAAAAAAATCCGAAAAATCATAGTTTGGTTACTTTCTCTCAGCCATACATCGACGCGATCGCCTATTCCCCGTTGAGAGCAAGTCGGCAACCAAGCATCAACGAAGCGAACGAGGGTCGAAAGGGGCCCAGCAGAAAAACACCAGGTCAGTAGAGAACGCGAAGACCGTCAAGAATCTGACGTAACGCGGTCTATGATTTGCTCACCGGGGTAGGCAGTAAACCTGGATTTTGCACCAGCCCAGACAATGTCCAGGCTGCCCGGTAGCTTCCCAGCAATTACCGGAGGAGTGGTCGCACCCAGGCTCCTCGCCCGAAACGCGACCCTCAACTTTCTCCAGGTGACGGAACAGAAAAAGGCGATCGGAAATGTTAGCGCTGACGCCACCGCGACTTTCGACCTTGAGCATGAACGTTCGAGGGCCTCCCAGCCTACGAGGAGTCCGAGAGAAGATGAAATGAAAATATAGACGAGGAAGGCTGGTGCGACAATCCTAGGCAAGCTGAATATAAGCCACAGTATTCCGGGGTATTCGGAGATGTGCATTGGGATGGTAAATGATGGTGGCTATAGTGACTGGTATCTGGGAGGGGGGATCCAAATAGGGCGGGGAGGGAGGTAATAAGCCCTGATCACATCTCAAGGCATATTATACTGACGATGGTAACGGGGATTTTCGATGATCAGGGCTGCAATCGGACATCTTGGCCATCTCGGTCACGATCTCGAAGGCTTCTTTTGCATGGCGTTCTCGGCCATCTGTTTAAACGTATGAATAGCGGGATGCTTCTCTCGATTGACGTTGATCAGGGAAGAGCAGATCTTTATTAGCATGTGAAGTGATACGTGTACGACTCAAGACATCTAACCTCACGACAGCTCTGTCGGCCGCCAAGGTGTATATCCGATGTCGATCTTGAGGTAATTGTGGTAAATCTCCCCAGATGTCAGCGACCTACCGAAACCTGGGGCCTGAGGCCTGAAGCTGAAGGCCTGATGGTGAAAACCCAGGGTGCGAATGAGGGACACGGCCGGAAGAATATGGTCCGGAATTTTCAATGAGCAATCACGCATACTTGACTTAGTACTTCGTGGAACTCAAGGGATGCAGCACACCCTTTGCCATATCTCCCACCGGGCTTCTTCTCATGACGCGCATGACCCCCATGACTCTGTATCTGGATCCGTCGGAAAACGAGTGGGAATAAGATTGAACCCCCGCTTATATCATCCGGGGAACTCGGGGATTAACCATGGCAAAAGATTGCGACGTGCAGGTACGGCTTACGGTTAGTCTCGAAGGAAAGGCGAATGCCGCTCTTTGATCCTTCGAGGACAACTTTGGGTTCGGCTAGTTCATTCCAGAGACTATATCGGTGCCGGGGAGTTCGGTCTCCTTGAAAATCTTCCCCATCTGTGGGCGTTAATGCGATCAGTGGGGAGAATTCACAAGACCAGGTGACAGAACCGGACCTGCTCGCCTACAGGACTGAATACAGAGTAAGCGTCGTGACGTTTCTCGGGGAGGCTGAGGTGCGAGCTGGCCAATGAGGACACTCGAACTTCTTCTGGGCATCTTGCTCGCCATCCTCGTTAATGTACTTGAAAATGGTAGCAGCGGCTACCTCGGATTCGGTCGGTTTGAGTTCCGCACCACTGAACAATTCAACCTTTGCAGGGCTTGGAAGGCCCGATATTTTTCTCGCCAAATCCGAGCTAGCCTCCGTGTTAAGAAAGGTTTGGTGTCCCATTGTGTGAAAGGTGCTCGGATCTCTGGGGTTCGCGAGGAAGAGATTGAATGATCTTTTATAGGCAGTCTGTTGGTGAGTCGGCCAAGGACAGCGTATATTTCGGATGTCCTTGTGTGCATGCGGTGACTCGGGGCCAATAACGAGGTCATAGATCTAAAACAATGCTTCTGTGAGAATTAACGGGAATGGGTACTATGTGGAGATCTTTGGCGTACTTAACCGTCAGCTTGTACAAAAAATCGCCAGATGGTGAATCGATTTGGCATAAGCTGGCAGACAAGGTCAGTGGAATCTGGGCCGTATGATAACGGCCTCGAGGGCCAGCAGGAGCGCCAAAGCTGGGAGTGCAAGTAGAATTGGGGTCGTTTTCGGGGAAGCCATATCGGTGGAAAAGAAAGCCGATCTTGCCGCTTCGCGGTCGACGCGTCTTTGCCGAACCGATTCAGACCCACACCGACGGGCACCCTCTAAAATGTACGCCCAACGGCTGGCACAAAGGCGTTTGGCCACTGTACACTGGGCAGCAGCCTTGAGAGTTCAGCGGTTCCGCCGTTTAACTACAGTCTCTCCCCCTCCCGAGACACCGCAACCTTCCCCCTCGTCAAAACCGTACCGGTACGAGAAGGCGGAACCGGAACGGTCTTGGGTCGTGCAAAAAATACGAGCGAACCCCGTCGCTCTCAAGATTGTCCGGGCTCTTGGCCGTGCTATGGGTTATGGAAGTACAAAACAGGTCGCTGGTCGAAGGACCTTGGCAATGTACGAGCAAGTCTGTGCCATCAAGGCTTCGGAAGACCGTGTATTTTGGCAAGGTGAGTACCCCCCCTTCGGAACGCGGCTGCTCCCCTATGGACTAACACCGATACGTCTCAGCTTGTGATCTACCTCCCACATTTCAATCCTGGTTCACCATAACCAATCTCCACATCTGGCTCCTGACCGTCAGGCTGCGTGCGCTCCCACAGCCCCATGGCGTGACCCACATCCAAGGCTTGATCGACCACTTCTTCTTGGATGTCGAAGACCGAATCAGAGCCGTTCTCCAACCCGTAGACCCCGACACTCCATCCCAAACTGACTTCTATGCACCTCCGTCCTTCTCAGACACTACCTCCGTCCCTCTTGCTACCAAGAAACGCGGAAGGGCACCTGACAAGCTCGTCAGGCAACAAATGCACATCCTGAAGGAACAATGGGCTGGTCTTGGGACATCCCTTGACCTCGGACTTGCCATGGGCGATGCAGAGATGGCTGGGGCCGTGTGGAGAAATTTTCTTGGTGCTCGAGGTGCTCGGGGTATTCCCTACAACACATCGCCAAGTTTCCGGCGGTCAATCAACCCGGTTACTGGTGGGAAGATGTCCATGGCCAAGCTTAAGCTCTTGGAACGGGGCTTCGAGTCTGAAGAAGCGACGGACGATAACTCGGGGGTCGCTGACTATCCAAAGGACCAGCTCGACAAGTATGTTACATACCCCGAGCTTATGGTGGATATTGTCGCATATATCCACAGGGAGCTGAAGAGGTTGGAGGGTATCAGCGACGACGACCTCCTGGGCATCTCAAAGGAGTTGGGCCGCGAGGGGAGGGGGGTTGAGGTGTTAAAGTTCGGTCCAATCTAATGGTGCAACCCCTCCACGAAACTCCATTGCTCAATTACAGTACCCCCTTAGAATAGCTGAATAATTACCCTTCAGATGAGTCTCTTCAGCAAACTGTGCTTCTACTTTTGCCCAAACGCCAGGACCCATTGATCTGCAAGTGTAGCGTAGATCAATCATCAAGGCGCAATACCACTGCTCAAGGGTATGACGCAACGTCTAACTGAACATAGTCCGGCAGGAATCGGAATCTGCAGGGTTACGACACCCGTGTGTTGATAAATGCATTCAAAGTTTGGGAATCAGCTGACGGACATGATTAAATTCGAAGAGTGATCTTTTAGCCACGGGACAGGTAGATGGTTGTACAGTAGTTTGCCATCTTTCCAATATCGAGGACGTTGTCTCGTCTGCGCTCGAGTGTTTCTGCTATAGCGATTTCCACCCGCCCCGCTTTTGAAGGGGTATAACTAGGGTGCAAAACCTGTAGCGATGTTCCTGGGACCCTAAGTCTCGGTTCGCTGAGAGCGTCTTTATGGGGGACTCACCTCGCATACTTCTTGCCCGCCCAGCTTAATTTGCAAGTGTCGCAGCATCCTTGTGCGTGAGTTCGTGCTGAGTCTCCGGACTGCGGAGTATTTGGTCAAGCGTGAAACGTTTGCGGGCAGACACTGGGGGACAATTCCGGATTAAGACCTCGTCGTTAATCCGAAGGACTGCACCGGACGTGTCAAAAAAGAGGGTTCTGCTTCAAGCTGAAAGGCGCGACTCACTATTATTTTGGTCGTGGGTTAAATACTTCTTGCTCCTCTCAATTCGCTAAAAGGAGCTTTTAGTTAGGACAGAGACTGGTCACGAGGTGGTACATGCCTTGCCCGTTTGCTTGTGAAGCACCCATCTTGAGACAGTCACGGTGGCCGTCTTCTTCATGACGCCGACCTTCGTGACGATGCCTTTGAGCGACATTGGAGGCATGGGAGTTGACACCGTGGCGGCTGGTTTCAAGCTGGGAGAGGTACCGATCATTTCCAGCGTCTGCTCCGCCCTCGCGATAGGCTGGGCACTGGACAGCATCCGATCCTCACACGGACGGCGGGACTCCTTGCAGCGAATCAGACGTGTCTTATAAAGATAGCTTGTTGACACCATGACACACAAGCAAAGGTTTTCTAGCCCAAAGCCACTCAGCTGAGCGCTCTTCACGCTTTGAGTTTGCCGTCCCACGGCACCATCGACACCCGGGTTTAACTGATGGTCCCCGTCCGATTTGGAATTTTAAGACTCGTCCAAAAACCGTCTAATAATCACTGTAGTACTGTCTGTTGACATATGGCTGTCATTTGCCACAAGAGCACTAGGCGGACGTAAAAACGCATAACTACTACCCATCCGCTGCATCACGATACTGCCCGTGGGCGCCCACCGCAAGAGCAGTTGTTGATATGGATACCAGGCCGCCTTGGGGTGATTGTGGCCGCACCCTTCGAGCTTCTTCCGCCTGATCAATCTGGAACGGAACGCCGGTTCTCGGTCGCTTTGAAAATTCGGGACGGATCGTTTGTGAGATCCACAGGAACTCACATCTCGGCTTCGTCCCTACAATGCTGGTCTCCTCTCCGTCCGCTGTGGGGGAAGTGCTGACTATATATCCCGAGCGAACTGCATCTCCAGGTGTCGCCTTGGTCCCGCTACCTACACCCGCCAAAGGAATCATTTGATATGGCCTCCAACCCTGACGTCGCAGCCCTGGCCCAGCTCGGTCATGATATGTGAGTACCTATGCCGGGACCACTCTCGTTCTGCTAAATGAAACCCTTCGCTATGAACCAGCACTTCTTTGAAGGTGAATACACTTGGCGGCCTGATCCCTACCTCTCATGAGACCACTAAACCTCTTTCGGAAATTTAGTTGTATGTAGTCAGCGTGACTGCCCTATGGGTCTACGACTACTTCCTGACACTTGCGGACGAGGTAACGCAAGCAAGCAACGAGTTCTCAGAAAGGAACCATACCTGACTACCTCATTCAGGTACATTACGCATGGAAAACGGAAAGAACTTTGAGTACGCGAACCTCTGCACTTCACTCGGAGTGCCCCAACTGACAGTGTGCCAGTATTCGTGCTGTTTCTAGTCGTAAGCTTTTGTCCGCCCCCGAAATCACATCGCTCTGAGTATCGTTTAGACGAGATACCTCCCACCAGTCTTCCATACATGGGTCATTATCAGTAAGTTGGATTTGATCAACTCGGGTATGCAAGCGGTTTCATTCCTCCGCCACAGCACAACATTATCCGGGCTATTCAACTGAGGTGCGCTCGGTTCAAATTCACTTACTTGCAAGGGGCTGATCACTACTACGGACAGGCGTACGTATGGAACTCCCGATGACGGAATCTGCGATTAACCTGGGGATCACAGGTGTCAAAAGTCCGCGTTCCTACAAGTCGTTTATTACTCGTGCATCGCTGCGGCTGCCCAGATTGTCCTGACTCAAAGGTTCAAGTTCTCTTCGTCTGTTGGAACTCGCCCGCTCAGCCTTTTCATTATGCCAGAGCCTACGCCATCACAGCGAAGAATAAGTGGGTTGCAGCCATCTTATATGCTATTTTTACCCTCCAAATCGGCGTTGGAATTTACATGACCATTTGGTCTGCCACGGGTCCAAGTTAATACCTCCACCTCATCATATGCACAAGCTCGAGAACTAAAAGACACATCCCAGTAACGCAATTCCCTCCGATTCCTCTGGACGCGTATCGCTCGTGCCTTACTCGAACCTCGAGGGCGTTGACAGTCCTTCAAATGTCTGTTTCTCTCTCCTTTGGTACTCCGTATCTCTTTCCCCTGGAACCGATCGCTCAACTGTTCCCGAAGATATCGTGGTTTTCGTCCTCGTCGTCGTCCAAACGCGTCTCATAAAATCGAGGTATCGGGGGATGGGTAGGCCAAACCTTCTCAATACATTTAGCAGGGATGCGGAGATATACTTCGGGGTCATCACCACGTCCCATTTCTTGATTGTGGTCGTGTTTGCTGCGGCAAGAGTGAGGTTTTTTGTGCAAGTATACGAGTTGAATCCTTGCTGACCGTTGGTTTTGTATTCATAGCCAGGGATAGGGCCCATACCTATCGTGTAAGCCTGATGTGGTGCGGTCTCACGGGTTCAGCTTACACTAATGGTGCTTTCCTTTCCGTCGGGCAGGGGAAACGCAATGTAAGATGCTCCTTGTTCGTGCGACAGCCAATGCGCGGCTGACCAACTCGGATCTTGATAGGTATATCCCAATGATGATAAGTCGGATGATTATATCTCTGAAGAAAGCTGCTTCCCGGGGAGAGATTCGCGCGGACTTGGACGCTCAAAACCCGCTGTCGATGGGCCTACAAGACATCCATAGCGCACACCGAGTAGAGAATGTTCGGCTCTCGACGCTCAGGGGTTGACGACCGGTGGGTTGACCCCGTGCATTAGTACAGGAGGGATTTGATTGTTGCCACTTATTTGATGATTTGCACTTGTCCGAGTTACACAAAACTTGTTTTTTTATCATTGCCGCTCATTGCGTTGGGGCAAGTGGGATGTTTTATTACCACGAAATAACATTGTAGTCAATATGTCAAAAAACCCCGGAATTGATGTACACGTGCGTACAGTCACTTAAAGCGAGGGGCGATCCTAGTCACCCGTACGCGTACATCCAACTCGGATGAGCTTGTGGCCCCTGGGACTGACCCGGGGTCACACCCACAAAACCCTCCACCGAGAATAAAAAAATCTAGGAAAAATCGCTGGAGAACACAGCAGCAATATTCTAATGGTGGTAAAGTCTTGAGCGGGTCAATTGAAGTCTGTCAAAGTTCAACAAGTTGAACTCGTCACAAACACGTGCATTAACGTCACATCGCGTTTCATTAGTGACAAGTGACAGGGTGACAAAACGCCTTTCTTCCACCCAACGACATCGCGGTGCGGTATGGTTCGCCCAAATAACGTCCAGGGCCCAACATCGGCCCTCACAGAATTTCTTCGCGTATGCCCTGTTCCACTCCCGATAATTCACCTCCTCATCTTTCTTAGGAAACCGGGATCACCCCGGCTACAGTCGCTCGTCGTGCTAGGACGGCGAACCGGCCCGCGGCGAGCACGAGTCGTACTGAGGCGCAAGAGGAAAACAATAGCGCCCGGAACACCGAGGTGAACGGCATCTCCGCATCTACTTTCCCCTCTGCTAACAACTACAACAGCCTCCTAACGGGTACAACTCAGAGGAGCTAGATGAATCTCAGGAAGCCCCAAAATCAAAGAAGCGGAAGCTCACGAAAGCTGCCGAGGCAAAGTCAAAGGCGAAAGCCAAGGCAAAGGCAAAGAAGTCAAAGGACGATGACGATGAAGATTATGAGGAAGAGGACGCTTACACCGCCCTTGTCAAAGACTCGCATAAGTCGCCTCGTCCCCCCATCGGCAGTTTTGAGAATTGTGCAAAGTGTGAACAGTCATTCACCGTGGTATGTTATTCCCAGCTTTATTTCACCGGCGCCACATTGACGCCACTCTCAGACCAAATATACTATGGCTGCGGCGCCTCCTCCGGGATTTTTGTGTCACAAGTGTGCAAAATCCTCAGGGGTTGACCCCTTCAAGAAACCTGCTGCTCCTAGGAAGCGTAAAGCACCTGCGGATAAGCGCAAGGTTGTTCATTTCGAGGAACTGAAAATCCCTAGTCTTGTCACCCTTTGCATCAATGTGCGTTCATTTGTAACCTGCCTGAGGGCGCTGTCCTGACCTCCGAATAGGTCATTACCAAGTACATCGACGACGTCGAGGCTTTGGGGGATATCGGGGTTATGAACATGGATGGTATTGCGAAGGCTGTCTGCAAGAATCGTAGCCTGTAAGTGTCAAGTTTGCACCCTTTTTCCCTTGTGTTTATTGCTTTCGCATCAGGAACGAAACAAATGCCCCGTTGTTTTACGACGTTCGTAACACAACCCTCACCTTTTACGATGCAACGAGTGAGGATGTTCCAGTGCACCTATATTCGCCGCCTAACCGATCTCTAGATCTCGAACAGAACGCTCTGTGTGCTCTTGCCAACCTCAATCCAAACCTCACCACGTTGCGTCTTGACTATTGCGGGCGGATGAACGATGCCGTCATCGATTCTTGGAATACCTCGCTCCCAAACCTGATGAATATCGAATTACTTGGCCCTTTTCTTGTGAGATCCCCCGCATGGCAAAGGTTTTTCAAGGCACACTCCAACCTCAACTCCTTTCGCATCACCCAAAACCCACGATTCGACCTTGATTGCGTGAGGGAACTTGTAAAGAATTCCCCGGGGTTGACGGAACTCAGGCTGAGAGATGTCGGAAAGATGTGCGACGACTTTTTGGAGGTTCTCGGATCCTCGGGCCTGTCTCTGACGTATCTCGACCTCGCCTATCCTGGTAATACGGATCTTGTCGGAGAGGTTGCAGCCATGAGTTTGGTCGAAAAGCTTGGACCCACTCTCAAACACCTTGACTTTTCGGGAATCACATCCATAACCGACGATTTCTTCCTCCATTGCCTAAAGTACAACACTTCGAACCTGGAAAGCCTCACGATGGTGGATCTAGAGGAATTGACCGACGAGAAGATTGGCCAATTCTTCATGGAGTGGGAGAAGAATCCAGGGCTAACTTCGGTCGACCTTTCCAGGAACCACAACCTATCCTCCCTCGCCCTCAATGGGATCTTGCAGCATTCAGGCCGTCAGCTGAAGTCCCTCAACATCAATGGTTGGAAAGCCACTTTGAATGAGACGCTGAGCATGGTCGCTGAGCTTGCTACCGGCTTGAGCAAAATTGATGTTGGGTGGTGCCGCGAGGTCGACAACTTTGCGCTCGCGAAGATCCAGAATGAATGCGAGGATCTGAAGGACTTGAGCGTTTGGGGGTGCAGTAAGGTCACTCATGCTGCTCGGAGAAGGGTGAGTACCTTGACCGACATTGCTCTTGCGTAAGCTCATCACTGTTGACTTGCCAGCATGACATCCGAATCAGCGGTATTGAGATGGGTGCTGTTGCTTGAGGGTAGTTTCGCCCTTCACCCTTTTCAACAGTCGCGCGTCGACTTCCTCTCAATATTTACGACTGTGATCCGAATCCGATCTATCTAGATATACACACAACGTGGGGATACACCCATAGCTACATGTTGTGATCAAGCTCTACTTTGAGCGGTCCCTTCAATGGTATCTTCTTCCAAATCCATGCTGCCATCCACGGGCTCGTAGCCAGAGAGACTTCTTGGTTGTGTGAGATCCGGCTTTCTGTGTCTGGTTCCAAGCATATGTGTCCGTTTTTTTCGGTGATCGTCGTCGCTGTCAAAGGGGGTGTCCAGTGGAGAGGTTACTACGGAATTGACAATGTTTCCAACGTCTGCCTGGGCGGGTTGTTGGGGAGGGTCAGCAGGCTCTGGCTCGTCCAATGATCTATCCGGGATCTAGACATCGATTAAGGTTCAGGCGACCGACGAAAATTATAAGGCATAACTTACGGGCAATCGCACGATATAAGCCATCAAGGTCGAACACATCGCCATGATGAATACAGCCCTCAATGCCCCGTCGTATGAATCACGAGCGGCCCTTTGCAGATCTGGCGGCAACGAAACAACAACTCCAGTGGACTCTCGAATCCGTTTGATTATCTGGAGGGGATTTCGGCGAGAAAAATCGTGGGGTGTGATGATTCATACCTCGTTTGCGTCAGGCCCACGAATTCTGTTTCGGAGCTCGCTGTCGAGAACCGACTGGAAAACTGCCGAAGAGACGGCCACGCCACCAACCTTCGCCGAGTGGTTTGAGAGACGTTCAAGTATTTGATTTAGGTGTACTTACTTGACCGACACTCCTAAAAAGCTGTCCAAATCCCGTTCCTACGGCCATTGCAGACTCTGAGCGAAATGGCATTTAATTCGACGGGGTTTTAGAAGACGGAGCGGCCCGACTTACGCGGTATGTGGGCCAGCAGGGCAACTGAGAAAGAAGGTTCAATGACAACAACAGCTTCCTCAAGGTGACGACTCACTATGCATAGTCTGCAACACCACGCCATTTCCAAATCCAAACGGAATCTGTAGCGCGGCGTCAGAACCTTGCAGAACAATCTGAGGGACTATTTTCCGTACAATACTCAACCAGAGTCTCGCGGGACTCGAATCTTCGTTCATGGTTACTATCAGGACCGCTGCCATGGAGGGGAGGATGCCGAACGTTAGATTGATGAACTTGTACTTCCCTGTTTTGTGCATGGACCACCTGCGAACGGGGGGTAAGCGGGAGGTGGGAGTCGGTTGGATGGGCGCGTGTACCCAGCAAACAGGAATCCTATTGCCATGGCGGTACTGCTTGGCAAGACGTGCAGACCTGTACGAAAAGTTCAAGAACCCTTTAGACAAACGAGGCATGTGATTTTACTTACCAGCGATGAAGGCGGACGTCAACATCACGGTTTGGAACCAGACCGGAAAGAAGTACATGACAGAGAAGTTACAGAACGAAACAAGGAAATTGCTGACTCCGATGAGTGCAGGGATTTTTTGTTTGAGCAGAAAAGGTGCAAGCACGGGTTCGATAGCAAATTTCAGCTCAACGATGATGAACAAGAGGAAGAACAAGATGGTGACGCCGAGAGTCGAGATAACTCGCGAGTCATCCCACTATCCGATGTTTGAGGACAATAACTGGCAGCAAGCGATTTAAACCCACCGGGAGTCTTTCGTTATAACGATAACTCAAGAACAGTAAGGTAGCAAAGACCTGGGGTCTTCATGAGTATCGACTAGGCACAAAGGCGAGATTACACATACCCACACAAGGGTTGTGATCATACCACCATAGTCGATCCTCCTGAGAACTTCTCCCGGTGTCTTGCCCTTTCCCTATGTGGCGTGAGCCAGCTACGCTCATCGCATACCTACGACAGGACTTACCGGGGTGACGTAACTCAGATTATAACCGGTGAGGATGAACGAGATAAAAAACAACGGCATGTTTATCAAAAATGCGGCTCTCCAGCCGTACCTATGTGCGGCTCAGAATCTCTCTGGGATGAATCATTTTGGAGCAACAGCGCACGTACGCATCGCTGATAAACCCAGCCAAGGGTCCACCTATCCCTATGCCAAGCTACGTTATGCCTTGAGGCTGAATCTCTGGGCAAAAAATGAATAACGGACTGCCATGAATACACTCCCAATGCTCTGAGCAAGGCCCCGCGACTATGATAACAATTAGAAGATGTCGCGACCACTGTGTTGTGAACTCTTACTCTGAGAATAAACATATCGCTTGTGATAATCCTAACACAGTCGGTGGGTTCACAAGTAGAGAACGGAGCGGTTTACGCACGTAGAAGTCGTAAGAATACCTCCGCCACCGATTCCGCTAACCTAAATCATACTGTCAGAAACTAAGCGCAGTGGAATGTTTGACACTTACGAATCTCGCGACTATGAGAAGATTCATGCTAGGCGATAATCCGCAAGCGAGGGTCCCCAGCGCACCAAATAGCACAGCGCTTTGGTGAGCAGCGCGCCTACCCATTACGTGACATAACCGACCGTATATCGGGGTGAACGTACATATTGCAAGAAGGTAACTGAGGACGCGAGTTGGCAAGAGCAGTATCACAGAAGCGGAGGAGATTCTCACGCAGTGCCAAGCCAGCTGACTTGATGGGATTTGTTGAATTCAGAGGATATCGAGGGCATTACTGAGGGAGTTTCAGCCAGGGTGGATAGAGGCAGCTGAACACGTACGAGTTGTCACTAGGGTGGCTGAAAACCGCACAACGGTTTAGTAGGGCCAGAATAAAAGCTCGCGTACGTACTATTCACAGACTAAACACGAAATTTCAGTGACATAGGGTCAAGGTCAAACGGTGTGACACACCCCAAGGAAAGTAGCGATCCAAATGCCGGCCAAAATAGCCCACCGGCTCGAGTGGGATATCTCCAAGGGACCGAGCTTCCCCTCATCCTCAGATTCATCTGTATTCGCACCGTGTCGTGGGGCAATTGTCAGGAGTGGGTCCCTTTCGGAGGACATTGAGTGTAAGGACAAGTGTGAATGTCCGGCTTTAGCCCGGCATCTTGGTGATCTCCGATCTAGTGGGCGCTCATAGCAGACGGTGATCGCACTTGTTTCGAGGTCGCAGCTTTTTCATGCATCACGCTTCTGCCAACGATGTCATACGAGCACAATTCAATTCGTACAAGCTTTGATCCACAATTACACACGACTCAAGAACTAGTAGTACACTTTGGACGGTCGGTTCTTCAAACTTTGCAGACTTCGTCTACTCGATGCTGATACGCTGGTACCCCTGGCCGGGAGAGGACTTGGGATAAGAGACGGTCAAAACGCCGTTCTCCATCGAGGCCTTGACATCTTTGGGCTACAAACGCACCGGCGAAAACCCGTCAGCCGCAACTCCGGCCTAAAAGTATCTGGGGGGGAAGAAGCTCGCCACTTACCTGCGTGCCGTCTGGCAACCTAATGGTCCTAACAAACTTGCCGGACTTGCGCTCTTTGATGGCGAATCCATCCTCCTGCTGCTCGGACGACGTGCTGGTCTCTCCGGAGACGGCAAGGTTCCCGTTCTGGATGTCGATTTGGACGTTATCCTTGGTGAGGCCCGGCAATTCGAACGTCGCGGTCATGAGGTTCTTGTCCTTGTTCTCGTACAGGTCCATCCTGTGTCGTAAGAGTCGGCCGTCAAGCACTCAGACCCTGAATCGCGGGAAAGGGGAAGATTAGAACATACCTTGGCTGCATCGTGCGCACGGTATGTGTCTCGTCGACGAATGGAGTGAAGCGACGGCCGCGGAAGGGCAAGAACATGTCTTCGTTGAGCCAGCGCTCGATGTCGGTGGGTGGGTAGAAATGGGTGAGAGACATGATGGTTCGTAGGTTTCAGTGGCTTAGCTGAGAGTTGTGTGGTCGGGAGTTAAGGAAAGACAGGTTTGGTGGCGACCTCCTCCCCACAGACAGAGGGTTTATATCCATCTCCGGAGCATACTATTCAATGCTTTATCGGTGCCCCTGACCCCCTTCGACGATAAGATAGCGGCTCTCCGGTGGGCTAGATAAACCAACGAGCTCCGTTCCTTTCGTCGGAATTTGGAAAAGGGACCAAGCTATGACAAGGTCCAACAGACTAGCATTTCTTTTGGGTATACTTAGCACAAACATCACAAGCCGGAGCTATTTGTCTACAGGGGTCCGGGGAACTGGGCTAGATTGTGAGGGAATCGGAAAAAACGTGATGACGACTTCGTCAACGGCGGATATCAACCACAAATCCAGTGCGGCATTCGAGAGTTCAACCCAACGGTGGGGTATTCATACAGGAGTCAAAACATCGCCTGTGACGCAATAGCGTAAATCGTGAGTATCACGCTCCAAAAATAAACGGAGTCGGACCAACCGATGCATTCGGGGGACTCGCAACCCCTCCTAGACTTCAAGAACAAAAGATACGTCATTGAGAGAAGGCAGCGTGACTCAAAAGAGGAGCGGCGTACATGTTCAACGGCCAAGACGAAAAGAAAAAGGAGTACCTCTTGGACTCGAAGCAAAACTGTGACAAAGCCTCGAGGTCGAAGAACTCGCCGATTGGCATGCCCCATAACCTAATTAGTGTCCCGCTCAGTCCCATCCATCGATAGGAACAGGTAGAAAAAAGAACTCGCCCTAGCAATGTCTATGTCGATAAACAAAAGATTGAGCTAGATGCGGGGTTCTGTGGGAGGAATAACGTACTTGATGTAGGTGAAGGTGTCCTTCAGGGACGGGCCAGACCTGCGCGCGATGAGATCTCGTGCCGGAAGGATGGAAGAGCGAAAAGCCAAAACGTACCTCAAGCGTCGGTTGATCCGAGGCGATTGCGGAGAAGTGGTTGTTCCTGATCCTCCGTCAATCCAATAAAGTCTAACAACGGCGTGCTTGGTAAACAAAAATCACCACAGAAACCGTTTCATGTCATCCGTAGGTTCGATACCCGCGCTACAGGGATAGATTTCAGTCGCCGCCCTAGAAATGCAAAGGATAAAAGCAGGGCACAATTTACTCAGGTCCACCTCCAAGGTTGCTAGCTGGTCCCTCTCCTCGTTAGTACTCTCGCAGTACTTCCGAATAAACCCGATTCTTAGCAACAGAATATCTCCTCGACGGAACGTGACTCCCTGAGCCTTAGCGCATTCCTCCAATTCGTTTAGGGTGATCGCACGGTCCGCCCAAGGGTCCGCCGGGGTACCCTTCGTCTCCCAATACCTTACCATATCCAGGAGCACGCCTCGTCCGCAGATTCCGTGGTTGGCCCAGTCTAAATGCTCACCCTGGATAAGTCGAAGAACACTCCCGGAGTAATATTGAGATCGGCTGACTCTGGATCCCCAGTTTCAGACTGGCAGGGTCCACCGCTTTAGGATCCGTGCAATCCACCGATCCGACCGGGATCGACGATGCTTTGACGCTGTGGGCCAAACCCGCGCCGTACGTGAGCTCACAGAACGGAAAGGAGTGAGTCTCTTCGTACTTGTTGTAGTATATGCCGTGTTCCAGGATCCCGAAATGCTTTAGTCCATCCCACTGTGAACCGGACTGTGGGTTCTATACAGCAGCAAAGCAACCACGTGTTAGCCCGGTCAACTCTGGACGTTATGAACACGGCAAGAACACACCAAGAACAGGGTGTCGTCTCGCAGCGCTGGGTTATCGTACCCGTGGATCAGGTGAGTCTCGTGACGAGCCGCATGCCTATGGAAAAGAGGCTGGATGCAAGCGAAATTCTCTGGTAAGCCTTCCCTAGCGCTTCCACGACCGTCGGTTAAAAAAGGTGGGTAGAAGCAGTACCTTTTCTGGGAAATTTATGGGCCTAAGGTCATTGTCCGAGTTAGTCTATCGGGAGAAAGGGTCCAAAGTGTGACGACGGACCAATTGAGAGATATCGACTTCCCGATTCTAAGAGTTCGCGCGTTGAGAATGGGTAGAGGAGTCAAATCGGGTCGTGATAGCGTACCGCACTTCCTCACGGCATGCTCGTTGAACGATTTCGTCGGACAAGAGGTTGACGGTTCCTAGTTGATCATTTTCACCCCAGATCCAGCCACATCCGGGCATGTCATGGAATGAAGGCAGCTCATCGAACGTAGGTAACCTTGGCTGGCTCGTGAAATAGCGGGCTAGGAACTGGAGAATCATGGGGGGGATTAGGGAACGGGAGCTGCATCATTTTTTGACTTTACACCCCGCGGAAAGCCTCGGAAAAGGAGGACGGTGACAGTAGAAGTTTGTGATGCGAAATCAGCCATCTATTGCAATACATTTAATGTGATACTCGTGACTTGAAACGACCTGAGGGCTAAACTGATTGCCCGATCACCCACGGAGGAAAGGGTGGTTCAACGCGTCCTTTGGTGTTATCCTTCGACTTGGGTCTAAGGCGAGGCACTTCTCCAGCAAGTCTATGAAACTGGTGATCACCTTCATTTCATCATCCTGCAGCTTGGCGGACACAGGCGGCATGAGGCGTGTCCTGAGGTCGCGCGAGGGTTTTGAGATGTGGACACGTCTTACAACGTCCTGTAAAATTGTTTTCATAAATGAACGGTGGCGTATCCTCGGCTCACAGAGATGACTTACCGCGCCGGTGACCCGATCTGTATCGACGCTGACGAACGCGCCCATTTCGTCGAAGTAGACATCTCCAAACTTTGCCTTCTTTATCACCTTGGTATTGAAGCGTCCCTTGAGCTCCATCATCAACGATAGCATATGGTTATTGGATCGGCCAGGAAGAAGGATCTTTCCGGTATACAGTTCGTAGAGTGTGCAACCTATCGACCAGATATCGATGGCTGGGTCGTAGGGTGCTCCAAGGACTTCATACCCGGTGTCAGAAATATCGAGAAATTATGGTGGATGGAAATCAACTGACTGATTTCCGGGGCCCGGTAAAACCTGCTGACGAGGTAAGGCGTGATCTCGTTCTCAGAGGCATCAGATGCGGAACCAAGATCACACAATTTGAGTACGGTCTTCTGTTCGTTTACCTGTGCCGCAGCTATTAAACAATAAGGAACCGGGAGGAAAATGATTCACCGCACCAGGATATTGTCAGGCTTGATGTCGGCGTGCATGATGTTACACTTCTTGAGGAGATTCAAAGCAAGGAACAGTTGTTTGGCATATACCCTGACGGCCCGAATGTTGAGTCCAACATCCTTGCCGAAGCGCTTGACGACCTCTCGAAGATTCATACTGTGGTAACAGTCAAGGTTTTTTGAGAGGATAGAGTGCGGTAGAAACGGACCTCAATGATTCAAAGACAATACAGAGGTGCCCGCGGTGTTCAAAGGATCGCTCTAGCCGGACGAGATGCTTTTTGTCATCTGGGTCTGCCTGCTTTAGTTTATTTAGCATCTGTACTTCCTTGAGACCGGCTTTGTACCTGGAAGGAAAATCAGGGGGGAGGTGACGTGTATCAAGAAGTAAGCTCACATGGACTCCTGGCACCGGACGATTTTGATAGCAACCTCCTTGCCAATATCTGCGGGATCCCCACCAATAACCCTAGCACGTACCACGTTGGCGAACATGCCTTTACCGAGGGACGAGAAAACTTGGTAGCGTCCACCATCAAGTTGTTCACCGAGAATTATCGAGTAGTAGCCTTCCGGATCTGCAGCTGAGTCCAGTGTGGTCGCAACGAGGGCGGGAGCGGCGGTTTTCTGGGGGCAATCAGTGAGGGGGATGATTGACCCCAAGCACGCACTTACAAGAACACGTTTGACCTTCTTGACCTTCTTCTTTTCGGTGGTCGCTACGGCGAACATATCATCGAGATCATCTTCTTCGTCCCCCTCCTCCCCCTCCTCCTCCTCCTCAACAACCATCTCCACTTCATCGCCTGGACGGTCATTATCGTGAACGCGTTTCCCTTCGTCTTCTCGACGATCTTGATTGGGATCGTAGTCGGCTGCGGAGACCTGTTCACCGCTCTCATTCTGGGTTTGTGTCGTGACCTGTGCTTGTACATCACCGTCCTTTGCGAGAGTAAATTCGTTGGGTTCAGGGGATGCGGACACGGAGTCTCTCCTGACTTTTGTGGGTACGTAAGCGACGTTTACGGGGAAAGTGAGGCTATGGAAGACTTACAGTCGAATGCGGGAGTTGATGGGGATAGCGGGGTAAGTGGATCCACTCTGTTTATTTGAGACAGGTTATCAGAAACAGATACGATGGAGGGAGGCGGTGGGACCGCACTACTGATTCCAGACAAGGGAGTCCCAGCATCAGGTGTGGGTTGGTTACTGTATTTGGCAAGAATTGCGAGTCTCTTTGCGCGCCGCGCGGCAAGGGTTGCCTCGACGGGCGGTGGGGTAGTGGGAATGTCGAGTTCCATTTCCGGTTCTGGTGCTTTCTGGGGCTCCGGCTGGGTGGGGCGGGTCACGGCAGGAGATTGTGTACGGGATGAGATGGAAGGATCTACGGAACTATACCGAGGTGAAATCCTGTGAATGAAGATGTGTTAGAACGGACAGTATGAGCTGGACAGGATTTTGGACACTTACTCGCCTTCTTCCTTCTCAGAGTCAGGACCAGAGGGTTTCTGGGACTCGCGGTTCCTCGTGTCACGACTTCGAGGGGGATGCTTTGGGCGAGAATCCCGGTCATCTCGACCATAATCGAGAGATACGGAGGATCTACGTTCTGGCCTGTGAGCCGGTCGTTGGTCCTTTTCGTGCCTGTGATCCCGTTCGTGCTTATATCGACCGTCTCGGTCTCTGCGGTTGGATGAGGATTTCCTCCTGTCCTCGTTCAGATAAACGTCTCTCCAATCCTTAGCGTCATCTTTGTCCCTTGTTCTCTTCCGCCTGTGGTGCTCTGCATCATAACTCTCGTCGCACGTGCGCTTGGATCCTGAGGGGGTGTTAGTCATGTTTAAGAGAGGCAATAATTTTGTGTAGTTTACGAAACGGGACAGGATGATGGAGGAAGGGGATGACGGACGGCGACGGACTTGGCTCAGGGGATGGGAATGGAGAGGGGAAAGCAGAGGTTGTTTGTGTTTATTTGTCTGACATAGGTCGACGAGCGCCAACAGGGTACTGACTCTACTCAAGGGAGAAGCACGGTCCGCCCAAGAAGCTATGGTCACCCAATCACGGGGTTGGTTCTCTTGGCACTGGCAGAGAAGAGAAGACTTCCATGTGGTCTCCGTCGGTTCGAGAAATATAAAAGGCTGTTAACATTCAGCTCGAAGTCCCCACCCTCCCATGGCAGTCTTGTCGAAACCCCTCACTCTCCTGGGTCTCCTGGGTACCGCTGTCGCAACCTGGGTCGACCCCGCTGTCCTCGATGCCTGCCCTGGGTACAAGGCAGTGAACGTCCAGAGTGACGGCTCAACTTTAACTGCAGACCTTTCTCTTGCTGGCAAGGCGTGCAATGTGTTTGGCGCAGACATCCAGCAGCTGAAGCTTGAGGTCACCTACGAAACTGGTGCGACCTGTTGTCCTCCTTGGAGGGAGGATGTCCGTTAACTGACGGCGGTCGCGTTCAGAGACTCGAATCCACGTTAAGATCACTGACCCAGCGGTGAATCGCTATGAGGTCCCCGAGTCGATTGTTCCCCGTCCATCCGAAGAATCGATTGAAAGCAGTCAAATTGGATTCAATTACACTGCCGAGCCTTTCTCTTTCTCAATCTTCAGACCGCAATCAAATGAGGTCCTCTTCTCCACCGGAGGACATCCCATAATTTTTGAACCGCAGTATATCCGTGTCAAGACAAATCTCCCTCCGAACCCGAACATTTACGGCCTCGGCGAACACACTGACAGCTTCCGTTTACCGACCAAGAATTATACTCGCACCATGTGGTCCCGAGACGCCTACGGCGTTCCTAGCGGCTCGAACCTGTACGGAAACCACCCCATCTACTTCGAGCATCGTCCCACTGGCTCCCATGGCGTATTCCTTCTCAACTCCAATGGAATGGATGTCAAGATCAACCAAACGGACGCTGGCACCTCGCTCGAATATAACGTCATCGGAGGAGTGATCGACTTCTATTTCTTGGCTGGCAGCACCTCTGATCCGACCGAAGTCTCTCGCCAATACGCACAAGTCGTCGGCACACCTGCTGAGGTCCCATATTGGTCCTTCGGATTCCACCAATGTCGCTTCGGATACAAAAGTGAGATAGTACGAATCCCCCCGTGAACTCCTCTGATCCATCCTAGACTATGTCGATGTCGCCAACGTGATCGAGAAATATCACCAGGCTGGGATCCCCCTCGAGACCATGTGGACTGACATTGGTACCTTCCGTCGGTTATGTGTTCAAGCACTGAAGCTAATCTTTCCTCAGATTACATGGATAATCGAAGGGTTTTCACCCTCGATCCGGATTACTTCCCCCTCGACCGTATGCGCCAGATCATCGATTACCTCCATTCCCACAATCAACAATACGGTGAGCTCCCACCCTTCGGTCTCGGCTCGATAACTCTAACCAATCACACGAACCAGTCCTTATGACCGACCCCGCCATTGCTTATTCGCCAAAACCTGGCTATGGTACATACGATCGCGGAGAGGCATCCCAAGTCTGGCTGAAGGCGGAAAACGGAAGTGATTTCCTCGGTGTCGTGTGGCCTGGTAAGTGTACGAGGATAGTATTCTACAACTGCCACCTGATGCTCTTTCCAAGGCGTGACCGTTTTTCCTGGTAAAGAGCCTTTACCTCTGCCACTTCCACTTCTAAGGTTTTTTTCAGATTGGTTCAGCCCCAACGCACAGGATTTCTGGACCAACGAGTTCAAACTCTTCTATAGCCTAGACACTTTGGACATCGATGGTTCCTGGATCGATATGAACGAACCGTCTAGTGTGAGTTCCAAAGCAGCGGGTCATTGGAAGTTGGCTCATTTCAGTCCGTCTAGTTCTGTACCTATCCATGCGACGATCCATTTCAGCAGGCCGAGGCTCAGAAGCTGCCACCGCCTCGGGACACCCCACCACCCGATCCAAACACGCCCATCTTCCAGAGCACGACCTCAAGGAAGCGACAACATGCTGGTGACGATCTCCTGAACCCTCCCTACGCTATCGAGAACGCACTCCCCTATCTATCTGATAGGACCGCCTACGTGAGTTCTCATCGAGATCGCCAGTCACTGATCGGGACAATCGTCTAACATCATGGTCAGACCAACACAAAACATGCTAACGGCCTTGTGGGCTATGACACTCGTAAGCTCCCGAAGGGTCCCTCTATATGTCAGGTTTAATGGCAATCCAGATAACATGTATGGAACTATGATGTCCACGGCGACAAGGAACGCGCTCCTCGCCCGTCGACCCGGAAAGCGACCGCTCATTATAACTCGCTCGACGTTTGCTGGTGCTGGCAAGCACGTCGGCAAGTGGCTAGGAGACAACTTCAGCTTGTGGGAACACTATAGGAACTCGATCGCAGGCATCCTCGGCTTTGCTAGCGTGTACCAGGTGCCAATGGTCGGAGCAGACATTTGTGGCTACGCTGGTAATACGACCGAGACCCTTTGCGCGAGATGGGCGTCCCTTGGTGCCTTCTACCCGTTCATGCGTAACGTGAGTCAATCCCATATTTACCGACCCGTTCCGCTGTCTCATCCCCGCGTTTGTAGCACAATAGCGACACATCTATCAGCCATGAGTTCTACATCTGGGAAAGCGTAGCGGAGTCCGCCAAGAACGCGATTGATATCAGGTACGCCCCCCGGTTCCCTTCCATCCGTGTTATTCATTGCCCGCCTCTTTTGCAGATACCGACTCCTGGATTACCTCTTCACTGCATTCCACAAGGCCCACCTCGACGGCACGCCGGTCTTACATCCCCTCTGGCACTTCTTCCCCAAGGATACGTCTACATACGGCATCGATCTCCAGTTCTTCTTTGGTGATTCTATCCTCGTTTCTCCCGTCACTCAAGAAAACGTTACCTCGGTTACCGCATACTTCCCGAACGAGACTTTCTACGATTTCAAGACCTATGACAAGATTCAAGGCCAAGCTCAGAACGTTACATTCCAGAACATTGACTACACAGAGATACCCGTTCATATCCGCGGAGGGTCCATTCTTCCCCTTAGGGTTTCTGGTGCTATGACAACTGTAGATCTGCGCAAGACCGACTTTGAGATCCTCGTTGCCATTGGTGTTGACGGCAAGGCCACCGGTTCGCTTTACGTGGATGACGGTGTCTCGCTCGACCCATCAGCGAGTACCGAAGTCTGTTTCGAGTATGTCGATGGCACTCTCAAGGCCGAGGGATCATTCGAATATCCCCTCGACGTCAACGTCGCCACCGTTCGGTTCGTTGGTGTGCAGAAGACCCCCAGCCGAGTATTGTTCAATGGGGAGGAGGTGAAGCCTGTCGATGGGCAAAAGGAAGGTGTTATTGTTATCAGCCCCGACTTCCCCTTCACTTGTGGTTTCACCATCGAGTTCCAAAATTGAAAAGGACAATTTCACTTCGGACGCCTAGCGACACTTTAACCATTTCCTCAAGATTGCTGTCCATCCCTCGGAACACTTTCGCATAATCTCCTACCTGTTCATCTTCCCTGCATGTATTGGTTAGCTTGATTTCGCCATCAATCGAAACACTCTTAATTTATACAACCACCTCAAACAGCCCAACGATTGACACGACCATTCACGACCAAGGAAGCTCAGCTATGAGGTGATTCGGATGTGAACCAATAGTTTGACACCCCCGAAGAAAACGCCTTGAATGCAAACCGCCGCGTTTCGTGTGCTCAGTACGGTGACCGCGTTGTTCCCTATAGTCTCCAGGGTCGAAGACTCTGTTTTCGTTTCCGACCCTGGTGGGCGAACTTGGACTTTCCCCACGATGAGAACCATATCAAGCGGGTTGTACCTCTCGGAGTGGGCGACTGCGGGATGGTTCTTTCGGGAAGCAGCCCAGCAGGATTCACCCAGGCAACGAACGGTCTTGGCACCTCAGCATTTCGTCCGTGTTATGTCTCCGGGTCCCGCTGAGCGCTGGACTGCGGAGGTCTGCGATTCTCACGCTTTGACAAAGCGACAACCCCAAAACGACGACCAGTGGCCGCGAGCGCCATGAGCCCCACATAGACTCTTAGCGAGTCATGTTTTTGGCTGCCGAGCGCCCGGCGTTCGGACTATGTGGCACGACACTGAGTTCTGGATCTATGGTTGGAGAGCAGGAACAGTACCTTTGGATCGTGGTTGGTTGAATCCGAGTCCGCACCCCTCGAGCACGCCAAAGGGAAAATATAGCTTCGCATTCTAGTTGTCTCAGTAAGGGTCAACTCCCATGATGAAACCCGCAGAACAGGATGAACGCAACGCGATCAGCGGACCTCCAGGAAGGTGAGATGCTGAGCGCGTTGCCGTGGCTCGGATTGACTCACGCTGTTCAGATGGCTTCTGGCCGTGGATTCCCCGGTGACTCTTGTGATGCTTTGCTGATTTTCCATCCTTGAAACATTGGGAGGGGGCTACGGTACCACCAGTGTATAAAAGCCCAACGTTGAGGCCGAGTCGAAGCCCCATCCAGCGGATGGAATTTCGTACCCTCAAAGGCTTTTATCATTACCCCTTGCTCCTTCTGCAAAACTCCAGGATGAAGCTTACATTCGCCCAAAACATCCCTCTCAGGACGTACATTATCGACTCCTCGAACCATATCCTCTACCAGGTTAGCACCCCCCACAACGGCTCCTTCACCACGATCGCACGGAAATACTCCGCTACGCCCACTAGCGACGCCGCTAGTGAGCATACCCTAGTAGAATCACAGTGGTGTCAACTTGCGCGATTCTGTTGGACCGGGCCTGAGTCATCGCAGATCCACATTCCTGTTTTGGCTCAACGGCAGGATAACTTCAAGTCGATCTCGAGGTGAGGGAACGATCAGACATCTTCCAGGCTTTGTTCGTTTACATCCAACCGGTTTTGTGAATTAGGGAGTTTGTGTTCATCGCCAGTGACGGTCATACTTACAGCTGGAAACTTGGTGCCCTTGGCACGAGCAATCCCACGGTGAGCCATCCCTCGCTCAGGCTGACACGTGTCAACGTAGCTAAAGATTCCAATTAGCTGGTACTCAAAGAAACCCCAGAAGAGGTTCTAGTGACCTACCGTCCTAACTCCCCCTTCCGGCCCGCCATCCGATCCCACCTCGACATCGTCGATCGTGAAGACGTTCTGACGATCCAGGATGAGATCATCGTCACTTTCGTGCTCGTCCAACGGTGCAGACGACTCATGCGAGAATCTCATTCACCTGCACCACAGACCTGGTTCTCGCACGCAGAATCGAGGTCGACGTATGCATTGTCCAAAGGTTGATCATCACCCGCTGCCCGCGCGATGAGGTGAATCATCGTCTCTGTTCTTGTGAGCTGCGTTCGATTTGGGATTCATGGTGACGAAGCGGCTCGCCGATGGGTAGTATGGATTCGAACACAAAATAGCTGTGTAGCCTTCCCGCCTCTGGACCTTTGGACACAGATCCCAGTCCTATTCTTGTACATGATGCAACAGCGTGTGTCGTGGTGTGAAATTATGAATCACTGATTCCAATGATATACTATTATCCCGTTCTGGCTATAAACCTACGGTGACCGAGGTCTATAGATAGCGGCTACATAACCCAAAGGCGAAGACCTAAGGAACGTGATGAGCACCCATAGAGATACGTGGGTTACCCCCAATGTCCTACCTTTCATCCTGTCATCGGGTGGAGAGATCCACCTTCCAAGTCACCGGACGTTTTTCGATTGGAGATCCACTTGTAAACGTCAAATTCACTCCAACGGAACTCCGAACTTGGGAAGACCTAGTTCCGTTCGCCCAAGCAAGAGATAACTGATGTCATTCTGCTAGTCGACTCCGAGAATCATGACCGTATGCTTGGACACTCTCCATCTGTTCCTCCGAGTTGGCGTATGAGATCACTGCAGAGGGTATCGACGGTGGAGAAGAATGAGAGCGGTGGAGGATCAGGATCAGCGGATAATGATTGAATTTCGCGGCTGGGGCTCGAGATCAGGGCAATGGAAGGAACTTCGGCATCACCCGAAGGTTTGGCAAATTGGGGGCAAAAACATGCGTCAACTATTCTACAGGTGGGTGATACAGATACCCGTGCAAGCAAGCACGAAGGATCATTACACGAAAAAGTACAAGAAAATGCAAAAAGAAATCATGACCCGATGGCATTGTACGTGTATGTGCTCGGTCAACGTTCAACGTTCAAGGGTCATATTATTTTGGCATGCGAATCCGAAGTTCAGACAATGTCGTCCCGTGGTACTCCCGAACGATTCGCCGGAGCTCCATTTTGCACCATCCCGGTGTTATCATCAACTGCGTTTCGAGGTTTCTCGCCGTTTGTGAGCGTTGACTCGTGGTCATCGTGAGGTCTGTGTAGGATGCTGGCGGCTCTCTGGCGTATGTTGACGACAGGATCTTGGGGAGATTTCCTCGCATCCGTGACCGCTTGGTCTGGGTTGATGACCGTGTAGTTCCAGCTATAGGGCACATTTGTCACCACGAATGACACTGCTGGATAAAATTGACAACGCACTGCTTCAAGATCGCATAGAACACCGACCCCAGGAATGACCCTAGGCATGGACCAACCCAATACTGAACCAATAGGTCAGGTGGTGAGAGCTATATGGAAGAGACATACGTACCACCCACTGTGTTCCGAAAGGAAACCCGGTAACGACTGCAGGTCCGAACGCACGTGCAGTGTTCACAGCACCGCCAGTGTAGTATATCGACCAGCTGATAAAAGGTCAGACGCGCTCATGGGGTAAACTGAATTGAGGTTCGCACAGTTCACACACAAAGAGAGTAAGACCGATTCCGACCTAGTAGATTCAGGGGGGCACCGTCAGTGATTGGTCGAGCCACTCTCTGGGTAGATAGGCTTACCGGTGCGAACGGGGTCACCTGGTGCTTTTCAGCGGCGAGCATGAGGACCGCAAGGACGAGATATGATGTCACGAACATTTCGATGAACACCCCTTGGGCAGGGTTAATACCCGTCTGTAGTTTGGTGCTAACAAGGCGCATACACCCGTCAACACTACCGAGGATCCGGATACGGGGTCACTCACTTGTAGCTGCACGGGCCCGGAGAGAGTGCCAAGATGACTGCTGCTGCTGCAATCGCTCCAGCGAGCTGGGCGATGCAGTACAGCACGAACCTAACAGCGCCGATACATCCCGTCAGGAACAACGCCAGACTGACGTTCGGATTGAACAATCCTCCGGTGACGCGGTAAAACAACCACGCAGACACGAGAAGACTGAACCCGAAACAGACAGAGGCTATGAAGACGTTGAGGGCATTGGGAGCGGGCTGATTTACGCCTCCTGCAGACGTGGTTGCTTGGACTCCTCCAAAGGCGAGAGTGAGGAAGAAAAAGGTGCCAATGAACTCCAGGAGGGCACCTCGAAGGTCCTGCTTGAGGTTTGCGAAGAGGGGGTGAAAAGCCATATGTACTGGGGGTTATCGTGGGGGGCGGGGAGGAGGTTAGGATAGGGTGGACTGCATTTAAAGCCCTAGGGTATAAAAGGGGAGCGGATGACATGAAACGTAGTGTGGAGTTAAACATGTCAGATTCCGGTCTCCGTCTCTCGAGCGGTTACACGTCTATCGTCATCCTCGATGGACAGCTCTTCAGGTAAAGAGGAGCCCACCGATCCAGGCTAAGCTGAGATGGTGGGGTCACTTTCACTCCACTCTTCATTTTCCTGCGGGAAGTCCGGCTTCCCGCTCCAGCCGAAGACATATAAGAGAACAACTACATTCTTCCCCCCGGTGGTTAACTATTGTACACTCTACGTAGAATATGTATGTCATAGATATCCGACGCAGTCGATATGGTGTTGGAAAGCAAGAAAGACAGGCGATTACAGTAAAGAACAGTAAGGTGCGGGTCGTGATCCGTCGTAATCTCTGTCGTAAACGGTTCTGGGTAAAAAAAGGTTAGGGGATATCATAGAGGGGCATGAGATTTAAAGTCGAAATCCGATATACTTGGCGCGAGGCTCGGCGTTGTGGCGCTACGAGGTCATGCTATGTCTCCTAGCCTCCTCAATGCTACTGCGGCTCTTGGCCACCATCGCACTTCGGCGCCTCTTCTCAGTAGTGCTGGTCCAGGGCGTGCCACCACCAAACTCCGCGTCAGCCTGCATGCCGTCGTCGTCATCCGATGCCACGTCGATGGTTTCCGGATCGTCAGGGGGCACCACTTTCCGCTTCACCTTGCGTGTTGTAGCTGGCGGTTCACTCGAATTAGAAGAGGAAGACGACGGGGGCCTAGATTCAGGAGGTGAATCTTCGCGCTCGCGGATAGAACCCGACGCCCGCTTGAGCGTGGAGGAACCGGGCGGGTCCGGCTTCCTCATCTTCCTGTATTCAAGTCAGGGGCGATGCATGAGAACGTCAGGCTTGCGTGCTCACGTATTAAGCTTGGGCTCTGCGTAATTTACGCTTTTCCTCACCCTGCCAGTGCGGCCTCCTGCGTTATTTGGCGGATCAGGTTCCTTGATGATGGGGTCTACCTCGGGGGGAGGGGAACTTGATACTCGAGGGCTGGGCAGGTATCCAGTGGCGGGCGTGGATGGACAGGGGGTAGTAGCTGCTGTGGATAGGAACGCCCTTGTCGAGTTCGTCCTCACGGATGTCGCAGAAGTTGGTATCTCAGACGCCGAATCTAGATAGTCGAGGCGGTGGACATCTATTAAACACAATAATCGTCAGTCTCAATTCCGCCCAGATGAAATCAGAATTGAAAACTCGCCAGTGGTGTCCAACGGTGGTAGGAAGTTTGGCTTCTGGGGAGAGTTCGTAACATCTCTGAGGCGAGACGTAGTGCCTTCCAAAACCAGTAGCACACTATCTTCTTCTTTCTCTCTCCTCTTCGATCTCTTCCTTTTCTTGGGCACCTCTAACTCCGCCTCCAGCTCCTCCTCCTGTTCGTTTAACACCGGAAAGATAGCATCGTCCTCAACTAGTGGCAGAGGGTCTGGCACGACAGCTGGCTCAGGAGGGGGGCTGAGGAGTGCTTCGATAGGCTTTCCAGAAGCTATCAAACCGCTCTGTCGTCGCGAACCAGACTTTTTCTTTTGCTTCGGTTGAGGTTCTTCGACTTCGATGGGGGCGGCAGGTGCAGTCAACTTCGAGGGGATCGGCAGCCGCGACAGAGACTTTCTGCGGGCAGATAAGGTTGGTGTATCACCCTCGACCTCGTCTTCCTCGACAATCTCTGGGAAATTAGGTGGGCGAGCCACGCGAGGCAAAGGCGGGGAAGTGTTGTTGGCTTGTGGCCGGGACCGTATGGTCGGAACGGGGGAAGGTTTGGGGGCCCGTTTGCCAGCAGGGACCTTGTGGGATTCGCGTAGGGAGCCAAATTGGTTCATGAGCGCCATAACCTGTATAGTATTGAATTGAGCATGGGTTCAGCGGCGAGTTGATGTGAATGCTCGAGGAGATGAGGGTGTGTGACAAAAGAAGAACGTACGGCAGCTTCAGCATCGGCCATTATTGACCTTGACTTGTCCTTTTCCCTCCTGAGCTGAGCACAGAGGGCGATCTCCGTTGAGCGGAGGCGGAGATTTTCGACGTTGAGGGCGGAGATTTGGGCATTGAGCTCCTCGATTTTCAGACTGAGGGTGGAATTTAATCTGGGAGAGGAGGGTTAAACCAACTATCTTGAATGGCGGGAGAGGCATTGAAGAGGTACTTCGTGATGTGCTTGTTGGCGAGCAGGAATCGTTTCTTGACTGAGCGAGTGTGGGGTGTCAGACAAGTGTTGCGGCCAGCAGGGTTTCATAAACTTACAGTTCTCGAACTCGAGGAGAGCGTCGTTCTGTCGTATGTTGATGGAGACACGCGATTCCCTCCTGCTCATCGTTCCGTGGCCTGCGGTGAGCGTGTCGTCTGGCTTCGTTCGTAGTCAGTGAGTGGACTCGACTTCCAGCTAAGGGGGATGTTGAGATTCTCGGTACGAACCACGTGTTCCTCCCTCGCGGCCCGCCCCCTTGTGATTCCTTCTAGTCACCCTAAGTCGTCTTTCTAATGTCCACCCGTTGACAACGGCCGAAACAACCATGTACAATCACCACGGTCAGACCCTGTACACCCCGGTTTTCCCCACCGCTGGAAAATCAAATCCACTCGCCAAATCTCTCTCACACCTTCACCTCGCTCTCGCTACCATCCCGGCAGAACTCGCTCCTCCTTCTCGCCCATCATCTCCAGGTTCCAGAGCGCGTCGTCAGCATTCGTACGACAACGTCCGCGCCGCCTACAACGCAGCCGGCGGTCGGACCTCTCACACCAGTTGGTCTCGCGTTTACCGCCTGGTAGACATGACTTGCACACGTTCCAGATTTAAAAAGTTCGCCACGCGGGATGAGCGCAAAGGTCCGGAGAAGGATGCTCCCTGGATCCTCGCCGAAACCGAAGAAGAGTGGGATGAATGGGAGAAAGCTCGAGAGAAACTCAAATCCAAACTTAGGAGGACAGATACCATGGTCGTGGACCAACAAGGTCACCCCTCTGCTTCCGGTACCTCGTCTAAGCAGGTTAATTTGCGAGATAAGGTCACCAGCTGGAAGGCACAAATTGACAGGTCATTCCATGAGGACGAGGATATCGTTCGTGAACCCAAATCATCAAACCCGGAAACCACTAAAGGCTCGCAGCCATCTTCAACAAAGAAACGCGTCTCTCCCCTTGATTTTCCGGTTGTCAAACCGTCCACTCTGAAGGCTCAGACAGACGCCAAGGCGAAAGGCAAGGCAAAGCAGACCAACTCTAAACCCGCCACTAAAACTCGTACCGCGCCACAAGTCGATCTTGACGGGCGTAAATCCACTGCAGCCGAGGACCTACCTGTCTCCACCCCTGATGCGAACCGGCAGCTCCCGTATGAACGGAAGCAAGATATGCACAAGTCGGTGAGGTCACCCGGATCTGAGTCTAGGTGCATTGGTGACCCTAACCGCTGGATTGCGCCAGGCATCAATCACTCCGTCGTTCCCGCGAGCAGTTCCCCCCAAGAAAAGACACGGGGCGCCGGATGACCCTTATATTCGTGTTGATGTTCCACCGGCTTCCTCACCACTCAAGACTGGCACAAGTAGATTCCCCCTGTTTGGACTGACAACTCCGGAATCCCAGGAAGCGCAACGAGCGGCAGCGAAGAAGCGATTTCGAATATTCTCGTCACCGACGGCCGGGGATGAGCCAGCTAATTCTGATCTTCAATCCGCAAAGCGGCAAAAGATGATGACCTCACCTCCTCGCGCCGCACGACCCGTTTCTCCAACTTCGCCCAGGGCAATTATCCTAGCCACCCCAACGAAGAGGCAAGGTGTTTTTGGATCTGGTCTTCCAACAAGTAGAGCAAAGAAAACCCCAGTGAGACCGCTCGGCGCTGCTGCTGGCTTTGAGGATGAGGACGACGTGGGGGTCATGGGTCGTATCACCCCAAAGAAGCGAGAGCGAAGCCTGACACCACTGCTGGCTTCTAGCCATAAAGTCATGCTACGATCACGACCACCTCTGGGGAGGTCTTCACCTTTGAAGAATGCTCCCTTTGAGACCGAGGTTGGCGAAGAGCTGGCGCCTCATGGATCACCGAAGACATATTTCAGTTCACCGGCTACTTCGACATCCTCAACCTCGGCGCTGGGGAAGAATAGTGGATCGCCTTCCGTACTTGTTCTTGATGACCCGAATCCCAACTTCACAATCAACCCGGAAGCTTTTGTGCCCCTCTTTACAAGCACTCAGAACGGTCCAGAGGGAGACGGTTCTGGTGGAGGGCGAGCGTTAAGCAGGAAGGGGACCGGGCACTCACCGGCTCTCTTCAAGTATAGCTCACAGTTCGATGTGGACAAGAACGTGGAGGATGCTATGGCGCTGTTGGAAAAAGATGTGGATATAGACAACTGGTTCGTAGACCTGGGCGGAGATGTGGATTTAGCTGTTGGTGCGAGTGATTGAAATGACCAACGGTCGGATGCTAGTTTATCGAGATTCGAATTGTACGAGATGAGACTACCCCAACCTACACTGCTGTTCTTCACAAATCATATTGTACTTTCTGTGGGCAGAGCGCAAGAATGCATCACATTTTTTCCTGTTTTTATTACTTGTACGAGCGGATGGACAATGGAAAAGAACGCAAACTATGCCTACGTTGATTTAACGAGGAGTATTCACATCAAGCATGCCACGCCTTCGCTATTAGCTCTGTCAGACCTGAAAGCCGAAGGAGGTCGAGTTAGTACGTTCTTGTAGGGGTGAGGAGCCGGATCACTGACCGATATCTTGCGTGTTAAATTGATAGACTCCGACCAAGACACCGACTGTCGTAGCCCTCAAAAGCCAGGTGAGAGTCGGACCGAGCTTCGGGAACTTGCGTTTATGCACGTAGTCCACCAAGGCGCTGTCAAACTATACCGCACGAAAAGATGAACGACGAAACCGTGGACAATATCGAATCCAACGGTGGGGAGATTTAGTGAGTTCAGGTGCCGCAAAGGTTGGGGACGAAGGACGTACGCCAATGTGACTGTGCATGACCAGGGAGACACCCAGGAGGCCGTCCAAGACGGGGTAAGCCGAGCCGCTGGTCACGAATGCGGCGCCGGTGAGCGGAAGAAGTGAAGCAGCGAGGAGCCTTTCGAATGCCCAGTGGTAAGACCCTTCGCTCTTGTTTGGCGGAGGGAAAGTCGTAGGATCGTTCACGGTTCCCTTGTAAATGGCTATATGATCCCAATCACAAGCGAAAACCGACAGGCATCGTCATCACACAAGCAAAAGATACCACACAAAGAAATTGTCAGCGACCCATACCGGAGCATCAGCAGGAACAGAGGTTTCCAGGAGGAAATGGAAAACTCACGACCACCGGGAACATACTTGAACTCTCCTTGCTCCTCCTGAGCAGCGGCGGTGCTCGCCAGAGCTTTACGAAGCCATACTGCGCCGACCAGAGTCGGCTGCCTCGCGATGTGCCGTGGTAAAGTCGAACGCAACAAGAGTGAAGTTGACATCGTTCTGGATGTTATGGAAGGATATGAAGAACCTTTCCCGACCCGACCCCCCGGGATCGCGCCGACCAATGAAATCGGCCGAAAGAGAAACAGCCACGTGATATATGTCTCTTCCGTTCGGCTGGTTCAAAACATGACGCGATTGGAATTACAGCAAACGAAGCGTATCAGTATACAAGGGTGAAGAAATACAGGTCAACGGGCTAGAGATACAACGGATCGGTGTACTAGTACACGAAGTCACCACTATCCTTTGTTCTACTTGAATTTAGGGTATCGTCCGCTCCGTAATGCAAAAGGCCCCTTGAGGGTATCCCACCACTCCTTGTAGGAACCAGCCAGAAAGTTTAGACTGGGCCAACGCGCGTCAGAAGGGCTGGACGTCCGCTGAGTAGCTGACTTCGGGGTGACGAACCAGTTCCTAGTGGGACCCACGAAAGATAATGTGCCCACCCCGAGATTCCAAAGCGACGAAAAGAAAGGTATGGTCCCGGTCCAGAAGAATGGAAAGTGAAGATCAAGCCTATTGTTTGAGGGTAGGTGGGAGTCATTCGGTCCTATCACGCTTGTTGTAGGGGGCGGAGACGGATCCACGGTGTGTTCGTCGCCACTAGGGAGAGGCGAAGAAACGGTATCCACCGCCGCGGGAGGTAGCTGGATAAGCGCGCCATCGTGGGTCAGAGCAAGAGCTTGGTAGGGAGTCTCTTGAATCGCCGGGATGATTGTGTGATCCTCCGTTGTGGTAGATGGCGGAGTGGGCGAGGAGTGGGAAGCAGTATAACCGATTGGGTCTCGAACGAAATCTTGGTTCATCTCTAACCATTTGTTGAGGACCTCCACCATAAAGGGCAAATCTGCATAATATCGCTTCGCAACAGAATCGATAGCTGCTTGATACGAAGCGACCCTGGCGTCGCCCGTAGCGGTTGAAGAAGCCTTTGCGCTAACCAGACAAATGGCTCGCATTGTACAGAATTCAGGGAAGCGGCGCCCCATCTATGACGACCGGTCAAAACAGCTGGGGTCTGTGGCGAGAACGGCACTTACAAACTTGGTAAGGTTCTCCTGGATGATCGGCCGAAGATTTGGGTGTGAGTCCGCTGGAGATTGCTTCGGCACATCTCCAGGTTTCGTAGTGTGTCTTCTGGATTTCTTGGTTGGCATGACAGAGATCGATAAAATAGGGTTTCACGAGGATGATGAGGTGGAAGAGGGAAAACGTATGGCGCTTTTCGAACCTTTAAAAGGGCCGCCCAAGTCGCTAGGGTAGAGGGCCAAGGTCGTGGCAGTGGCGGGATTCCAAGGACCATGTCGACCAAACAAAGGGACCGCAGATAAAGAGCCAAAAGGGAACGGTCTGGGTGATCGGTAAAGGACCATGGCAGATACACAGAGAAGGCCAGCCAACTAAAAAGCTCGCTCAAGACCAATGAGAAGAGCCTTTTATCAACGCGGGACCCCGGCCTGAGTACGAATGGTTAGCAGCTGCAGGCACAGGTACATCCGATTCCCCAGGGGTCCAAGCCAGGAGATTGATGGAGTCATGTGATGGGGCGATGGCAGGTGGCAGGGGTAAGTTTAAGCTCCGCTGAAATAATCGGGACTCCGATCGTACCACCCAGCTGCCACAGACACCACGTTTCACCAACCTCACGACCGTCGGTTTCTCGAGTCGTCCCCGTCCACCCTCCTCGCCCACTTCATCTACGCGAACCCTTTTTCCGCTAACGCCTTTTTGTGAACGCACGAAGAATAACTCTCTGCCCCTAATCTATACGTTATGTCTGAAATTCGTAGGAAGTTGGTCATTGTTGGTGATGGTGCCTGCGGAAAGGTCAGTTTTACCTCCTGTCTCAACCGTGGCTGGGCGCGGCCGTGTGTTCTAATGTGGGGAGGCGGTTATGCTGACGGAACGTTGCTTGCGCCGGAATTCTAGACGTGTCTGTTGATCGTCTTCTCGAAAGGAACATTCCCCGAGGTATGTCGTAGTTTAATCACGGGGACTCTTGGGGGGTCCATACGTGCGCCCTCCGTCGAGTCCGCGTGCAGCCTTGGAACTTTGGCGTTCTAATATGAAGTTCTGGAAGGTGTATGTTCCGACCGTGTTCGAGAACTATGTAGCCGATGTCGAAGTTGATGGAAAGCACGTTGAGCTCGCCTTGTGGGATACGGCCGGACAAGAGGATTATGATCGTCTTCGCCCGCTCAGCTACCCAGACTCTCATGTCATTTTGGTTTGCTTCGCCATCGACTCCCCTGACTCGCTGGACAACGTTCAGGAGAAGGTTCGCATAGGATGTTCAACTCGAAGGGACTTGCGGCTAACGCTCTTGCACAGTGGATCTCGGAGGTGATGCATTTCTGCCCAGGCCTTCCGATAATTCTGGTCGCCTGCAAGAAGGATCTCCGACGTGACCCAAGGGTGATCGAGGAGCTGAGGAGGACAAACCAGAGGCCGGTGACTCCTGAGGAGGTATGTGACGTGAGCTCGCGTAGCAGGGGTATGGTTCTAACTTGGGGTATGCAGGGTATGGCTGTCGCTCAGAAGATTGGCGCCAAGCAGTATCTCGAGTGCTCTGCTAGAACCGGGGAGGGAGTTCGAGAGGTGTTCCAGTTTGCGACGCGCGCCGCATTGCTCAGCAAGAGCAAGAAGAAGCCGAGTTCGAAATGCGTCGTTTTGTAAACGGACTGTTGATCAATTTTCCCTTGAACTGAGTGATGGCGGACAAGTGCGGTGAAGGGAAAGCATGCCGGGGCGGCATGCGGGCCCCGGGAGACCGTCTTGCCCCCTTTTTTTTCTCCTTCTCTTGTTGAACCATCTAGCCGAGATATTGGTTGGTCTATAGCTCGGTTGTGTTGCAATTTTTGTTTATGTTTTCGGTTCTTTGAATTCTTGTTCCCGTTTGGAGCGTATGACGAAGAGTGGGTGTGACAAATGACCGGAGCTGGTGATGCCGGAGTTGCGGCAGACTAGTGGCCTTGTTACCGGGGACCAAGAATTTTGAAAAAGAAAGAGCCGAAGAGCGGGAGTGGACTATAAATGCCGGGGGGCGGTCATCCGAGGCAGGGACGGCGAATTTTACTATTGGGCGATCAGGGAATTGAGTGACCGGACATTAATTCTTGGGTGGCTCCTGTTTCGTCTAGAGACCGCATGTTCGCTTTCTTCATCCGTCGCAATGTACAATAAACATTTTGATAGTTGTATATAAGTACAAGCCTCTGTCCGTCCATCTATCCTCCGCCACGCTCTCGCCCTCCTCCTGTCATCGATCCCGTTCGTAGGTCCTCCCTCTCTTTCGTATTCCTATATCCGTATCTTTACACACGCCTCGTGTTTGATCGTTTCGCCATGTTGCACAACGCTTCCTGATCTTCTTATTTCACATTCCCTCTTTATAAAAACTCTCGAGATGTCTATCTTTCCCCATCTCGCCCATCGACCACGCTCACAATGCCCGCTAATCTCCTTCTCGTCAACAGGCATTCTTTCCACTCCCCAACTTCCCCCTCATCCGCCTTTCCCCACTCTGACTGGCAGCACTTTTCCCCTCCAGACGTTTGGGTACGCTCAAACTGTCCCCCTCTGTCTCACTCCCTCATTTTTTGTCGTTAGACATCTGGCACGATTTCTCCCACAGCGATGCACACCGAATTTTCGCCCAATCAGGCAAGTGTTTGTCCATTGTTTGGCTCTGAGGCCAACCAGCTGACAGTTCACGAAGCAGTCGCTCAACTCGGGCACTTCCTCCCTGAGTTCTGCGCTAGACGAGGACTTGTCACGACCGTGGCGAAACGGAGGGAACATATCCCCACCGTTTTGCGGTCGTTTGCCCCATCCGTCGCCCGGTTGCGTCCGGATAACTCACTCTTGCAAGGTTTCTCCCTTGCACGATGTGATTCACTTCCGTTGGAAGTCTCAACTGGGGATACCGCTCGACTCGCTACTGGCTGGAACGAGGCAAATCGATCACTGCGACACTCTCCTGAGTTCGCCGACTGGAGCCACAAGCCTCATGCATATTTCCGTCAGTGACCTCTGTATCACGCTCTTGCCGTTCCATCTAACGTCTTTTTTTCAGTGGGAAGGGTACCCTCCATCCCGGTACTGTGTCGCGGTCAAGGGGAGATTGCTCCGGTTTACCGTTCAGGGCCTCGGTAGGAGCATCGCGGACAACGTCCAACACTACATCACGACGAACAAGATACCGTTGCCGTTGAACAAGATCGTTCTCGTCGCGTTCGGACGCGGCAGCTGCGGCGATGACTGGGTCGCCGTTATCGACAAAATCCCATGAAGATTTGTTTTTGCGCACATATCGCCGCAATCTTCCGCTCAGACCGGTGGGTTAACGACTGAACGTGGACTACCATCCCCCACCCCATTGCAAATACCTCATTCATCCCCTCGTCAAAATGTTTTCCTTTTTTGTTTGTCGCTTTCGGATGGCAACTTCAGCGCAGTAGCACAGATTCCTTTCGACACGACTCGTCCCCCCCGCATACGTAGACATCACTGTGTACATACATATTACACCTGTAATAGTAAGCGAAATGGTACCCCTTTTTTTGAGCTCCGCTCTTGGTCTTCTGTTGGTTCCCAAATTTGAATTATTTGCGCTGCAGTTGATGAACTGGTGCATCTGGGGCGATGATGTGTGGTTCATACATTCGCGATCATCAGCCGACCGCACGGTAAAAGCCGGTGATCAGACGCAAAACTGCTGCACGAGGCTCGTCGAGGCGAGCATCCTAGCAGGTTTCATCCTTAAGCTTGTGGGTGCCACGACTGTTTATCACAATCCAGGCACACAGGGTCAGCGTGAAGTCTCCGCCTCGAATTCCCAGTTCGGTCTTCTTCTCTGGAGAACTACTCGTTTAAAAACGCTCCACGGCCTCGTGCGTGATATTTTTCGATTTCGAGCTCTTCCTCCTCTTTGCGACGGGCAGCACTGAATAGATGACTTCATCAGGCAAGTCCGGGATGTGTTTCAGAATACGAACGACGAGAGCAATTTCCGCTCATACCCTTTTATCTCCGGATCCTCTACAATGGGTTAGCGTTTGCAATTTCAATCTGAGCGGGTGGGCCAAAATGTCACCGGCGGGTCCCTGGTTGCCGTAGGCTCGGTGGCCAATCTGACCACCGGTCGCTTTTATGGCGGCGCTCTCCTCTCCCTCTCCCGGGATTAGCGGGCTCCAGAGTAGTTATACCCACAGTCCATCGGACGTGACGATCAGCGTGACCCTGCTGCTTCTATGTGCGTAGGGAAGTCTCGTTCCCTTTCCTGAGGAAGAACCTCGAGCGATTGGATAAACCTTACGACTGACGTGAGACACGTACGCGCGTTTCCTCTATTCAATGCAATGGATGACCGGCGCCGAGAACCGAAACACGGTACGTTATCCCACAGAAAACGTGCCCCGACTCGTTGGGACCAGATCGATGTTCGTAGCTCGAGAATCGACATCGATCTCGTGCTTTTTTTGGCCGGGTTGTTCACCGGTAGTCGACGCTTGACCGTTATAGCCTAGCGGCACGTGGGCGAACAAGGTGGAACACTGAACAGGGGTGACCAATCGGCCAATTTCGTATGTCGCCGTTACAGTACACGGTCGATATCCCCCCTCCCTGCACCAGCCCTACTATTTCAGCAAAGAAGAACTGCTCACCCAGTGTGACCCACTCCGTCGAGAAGCATCAGCTGGCGTCTGGCCTCAACCGCGTGATCAATCGATATCAGTCGCCCACGGACCTCGACCACCCCCATAAGGTTCCAAGACAAAACGCGATTAGCACAGCGAAGTGTCCATTGGTCACCCTCTTCTCACGGTCCCCCGGCTGATATATGATATATGATATCGTAGCTCCGTATCGCGGCCTCGGGCGGTGTTCGAACGGCCCGGAACACGCCAAAAGTGCACTTCCATATTCCGGGCTTTCAAAACCCAAAATTCACTACACGGTGATCAGAAATTCCTCAGCTGGCGACCTAAACTGGAAGCACGGATCGCACGACCCGGTCTCCTTCCAACCTCACATTGGGTCTTTCTAGAATCCTTGGAGCACCTCGAGCGCACGTCTAACGTCGTCTGGCGCGTCCTGTGCTTCCGACGCACTCGGTCCCGGAGTCAGGAAACACGACCTGTACGGTGCGGGAGGCACGAAGTCTTTCGTCATGGTTCCGCCCACCATCTACTCAGGCGTGTTCTGGACATCCAGATATCGGGGCTAGGCGTATCGCTAGCGTTCGCGGAGAGACTGGATGATTCCGTGGACGACCCCGTGGTGATCTAGATCAGTCTGGGTCGGTATGCCCCGTCCCTGACTTTCCTCAACCTATTTACTGACGTCTGAACCTTATCCTGCTCTCTGCTCGACTCCGGGGCCTCGGCGAGGCGTTGGAGCATGGTCTATTCAATTACAGGGCTGTGGGTATGTGCCTAATATCGCCTGGGAAGCTCGGATAACCAGACGTGATCGTTCACCCCTGTTTCCTCCCTTGTATGGCGGTCCGGCGACGGAAAACTGGAACAAGACCCCCCCGAACGCGTTCGCAATCTCCCTGCTCTCTTTACCGACCGCCCCCTGTCGACGCCAGGTTTTTTGTATGCGGGCTTAGGCGAATAAATCGTACGAGCCCGTTTTGCTTCGGTATTCAGATTCTACATCATTACAATCGCACCTACCGGTATCCTAGGGTTTCTCGGGCCCGGCCGCTAAAAGCATCGCCGTCATTCTATAACCCTTTTGAGAGAATCCGCGCTTTCCGGAAGAACGAAAATCACTTTTTCTTTCCAGCGCGATCGTGTGTGGTAGGATTTTTTTGACGCCAGTTTTTGACCCTGTGCCCCTCATTTCTCACACCACCGGTGTGCTAATGGCATCACATGCCACGGTCCTTATTCGCAGTTCGATATCAGTAAGTAGCTCGTTGCCGGTTTGAAACCCGGTATGGCTGATCCTGCGGTCATTGATGAGCCGTCGTGGAGCGTGCTTGGGGGCGCCAGAAACCTGATTCAGTGGTTTCTGTTTCACGGGGTTCCCCTGTGGACGGAGATGAAGGTGTAACTGGCACCCGATGTGGATGGACCATCGTGTCTGCACCCCCCGGTCACAGAGATCAGGTTAGCTCGCTGGATGCGTGTGAGGTTGCTGTGACCATCTGACTGGGGTAAGTGCGTAAAGATCACACAAAATTTTGTCATCTGTTTTTCCTTCGCGTCTCACCTGAGGTCTCTGTAGCCCCCCCGCTTTGAGGAAAACAGGACCGAGAGACTTGTGGGAGAAGGTCCACGGTGACCATGGGGCACCTTCCGCGCACAATTGACTTGTGTTCTTTTGAGTTCTGGATCCTGTGATTGATTTTGCCGAGTCCCAACACATTCCGGGCGTCCTCTGTAAACCCTACAAAAAGATGGGTTAAAAGGCCGTGATTCGAGGGAACGCATCCGTTCGGCCATCAAGTTACGTTTAAAGTGGGTGCTGTATGTTGGGATGGAAGGATCTGATGCTCGCATCCCCTCATCTCGTTTCTCGTCATCTCCTTCATTTCCTGGACGGAGCAGAAGTACAGAACCGGTCTCGGCACCAGCCAGGGGTTCACGAACCCTTCGACAACGTCACAGTGTTTTTCCACGGCAAATCATGGGGATGCGGTCTTTCGCAGGATCAGGCCCTTCTCGAACGCGGAGACAAAAACCGTTTGCATTTTACCCGGGAATCAAGGACACGGTATGCGACTGACCAGAGGAAACTAGCGGTGAAACTCCTGAGACATGGACCTGAACAATTCAACGAGGGCGGCAGGGAAGGATTTGATCGTGGACCGTGAGCCCATCCCCCCCAGCACTGAATGAACATCCTCTTTTGTCTTCCGTTTTCGTATGGCGAAACCGTCCATACTCAAAAAGACGTTAACCGACCTAGAGTTTGGGACGCCGCGCGACCCCGTGCGTGTCCCACGATGGATAAGCAGGCTGAGTGTGTAAGTAAACCTTCGTCAAGCGCCGAATTCGTTGGAAAACAACTGAAGATGTGCGTCCCAAAAGAAAGGCATTTTTTCCAAACTGAACACCCACTGTGTATCGACACACTCCGTCCGGTGGATTTCCACCATCACCGTTTCGACCGAATGAAACGGGGGGGGGGGGGGATAGAAAAGAATATTTACAACCGCGCTCGTCAGCCAATCGGAACGTTTCTGTGAACCCTCTGTCGTTTGGTTTTCCTACATGCACCGGTTCATTCTTACCCAAAGTTCAAACTGGACTTGTGACCACCGACTCGTCGCGGAGACCCTCCCCAATTAGGGGGGCGATCTATGATATATCAGCCCGCGAGAGATTTCTAGCCCAGGTGTACATTCATATTCACTTGATTTTTGTTTGATCCAGACACGTTTTTTGGCTGTGACCTTCCACCCTTCCGTGTTCCGTCCGCCTGCACACAAAGCTGCAAGGTCGATAATGACTTTGTATATCGTTTTCAATGGTGCAAGTGGGGATCGAACGCCCAAGCGTTCTCGACCAATCCAGTGCCCCTCCCTCTTTCCCCCCCAACTATTCGAAGTTCAATACGAATTTGTCAAAAAAACTCAAGGACGAACCCATCATGGTCACTAGGGTCAGGGAGCGCTCACGCGTTTTTTAATTCGTCCGGCGAGGTCGCCGGCGCGCCAAAGAACCCGTGTAGATAATCGTTCGAGGTTTCCAACGCAGGCTACTTATCTCCAGAACGCCTGCTCGGAACTTTCGACTTGGAGGCGACGAAGAGACGGAGGTTCTCGTTCTTCTAGAACTCCCCTATTCACTTCTCCAAGTCACGCGCGTACAGCCCTCCGACCGAGAGAATTACACCATCCTCTACTCAATGGATGCCTTGATGGATGCCTCGACTCCGTCGCGCTTGTTTTTCCGCTCAGGATTGAAACTTTGATCATCGCTTACGACGTTATAGATTCCAACCCCCACCGAGAGAGATTACGGATTATGTACACCTCAGGCGGTTATCGAGATAAACTAAGCACTACCATGACCCGTATCTCCTTCGGTGAATGTACCCCCTTTCAAGCCTTTTCTTCCCTCCAACGGTTATTGGTGCACTCGTTGCGAGGCGACCGATCTCTGCTTGCTGCCGTACGAGACGTTCATACATGGTGATTCAATATTCAACGCGAGAGAAGGGAAAGTGGGTCAAGTCACCAAGCGATATCGATAAGCCACGCCCTCTGGAAGAAAGAAGCGGTTTGTTCTGATGAGGGGCCTCTTACCCCATAAACGAAGTGGATTCGCCACGCACGCAATCGGATTTTCGAAAAGTGGCGAACTCTGCCCGCCTCGAGCACTACTACCCTCTCGCATTCAACCTTCCCGAAACGGGACTGCTTTGTTCCCAATTTGTCGTTGACTCTTCGAGGTTTCCAGCTTCTAGCGTACCACCTGGCCCTCGGTCCTTTCATTTCGAACGCCGCATGGAGGGGGACACCGCGCGGGCACAATCGTTCCAAAGACGCCGCGAACAGGCGCTACACGTGCTGGCCATCACAGAGATGGCTACCCTGGCCTCGATTTTACGTGAGGCTTATGGAGGGATAACAGCGTAAAATGTGCGCCTACAAGCGAAGTTTACAGATAAAAGCCAGAAGGCGGCCGAGTTCAGTGTGAGTTCGATATTCATGGACAGTAAGTAGCGATGTGGGCGTTTGAATTCAGTCATCGGAGATCTTTCCCAATCCGGGCACTTGAATCGCACACACAGAGTGTCAGCTGCAAGTCCCTCTGATGAACGGATTTCCCTTCCTAAACCATTCTACCGTGATACTGAGACCCTCCTTACGTTTTCTTCCGTCGTCTTCGCTAGCATCGAAGCCTCTGTTTATCAGCATGGGCGATGATCGTTCAGAGGGGTGTCATTCCCAAGTCACCGTCGCGCGAGGTCGAGACACACATACGTTATGTCCGGAGCTTTTTTCACCATGACGGACGCGAGTAGCGGCGAGTCCCTCAGCCACCCAGATACGGAACCTTCAACAATCTGGCCCACGTCTCTGCGAGCTCTCCCATCCCAGTCTGGTCCTAGCGGCCGATAGAAAACGCCCGACCGATGACACCCCTTCGAGTCTCCTGTTCTAATACAAATTCTGGCGCCCTGTTCCAACGGGGTTTTCAGGGCGTGCGTGGGTCGTAAACGGCAGCTGACCATGGGTTCTCACGAATTACTCCAAGATAGGTGGGACGAGAAGTTCGCGTGGACCCAGGGGTAACGTTCCTTCCTCCAGGAACCTGATTGAGTGGTTGTCAATCAATTAATGATCAACCGCGCAGCACCTGATGCGCCCTCTTGTCCACCGGATATTAGGGTCACAGGCTGTGGGTGGGGGATTATTCAGTGTTCAGGGATCAGGGTCTTCCGAATGATACGCCTCATTTCTGCGGCGAAGAGGTGCCACCAGCAACGCAGAAGGTGATGGCGTTTGCGTATGCGAGAGTGTCCCAGTTCGCTCAGCCGGCATTAAGTCGTAATTTCTGATCGTATAAGGATATTTGCGAGTGTTTATTGGGGACACTGATTTGATAATGGGCGAGATGCGGTATATTTCATGCGGGTGCATGAGGCGCAGGCTAGTCAGTGACCGTGCTTAATTTTCGCGAGTCGAGGTAGGGCCGGTTACTCTCCCACCGGTCGGAGGTTTTAATTGAGAACCGCCGCCGCACAGAGGAACGTGCATCCAAACACGCCCGCGATTGGCTTCGACATACGAAAGGAATCCCTCTGGTAACCCAGACAGTGGACGGGAGGCGCGACGTGGGGAGTGACACAACGTCTTGCTGCGAGTTTATCGGCGGGCCACCTGTTCGCCCTCTAACTTTGCGAGAAAAGGCACCTCGCGGCTGCTGCACAAAATTCGCAGTGGGAGAACCCGGCCTCCCTGGCATGGTGGGTAAAGCTAGCGTATTCACGTATCTGGGCCGGGCACCAACTTCATATACTATCGACTATGACCACGCAGGGTCCTGGAGGAGGGAATTAATTAGCTCGTGTTCATCGAGCGGTCAAGGAATTTGCAGTACCCACTTGCGATGCCCTTGATGAGCGAACCGTTCTCTGAGCAGATCTAGTGTGACGACAAGCACCGGCGAATACCTGAGCCCTCCACAAAGGTGGGGGGAATGTCCAATATGGACCGCAATAGCCCAGGAGCGCCTTGCTTGTGAGCAACAGGTTGGGCACCTGGCGTAACACCGCGCCTTTAGCCGGGTTTATGGTGACCAGCAAAACCAGACACGATGACTTGTCAGGTCGCGAATATCGGATTTGTGGCTGTATTAGATGTTCGGAGTCCGTCGCGGAGAGGTCAGCCTTGGTCATGCATCAGCAACCATACCGATCATGGACATCCTGGCATACAAGTTGATTCGGTCCGGGCTGTTACCCTGAGCACCTCCCCCCGTTTCCATGTCCGCCGGAATCGGACTCGAAGCAAGTATGGGGGGTCAAAATATACTTCGTGCGCGGTACCTATGGTCTCTATACCACATCATGATGGGTCGCGATGAGCCTGTCAACAAAGGCGGCGAACGAATCGACCACCTCATCAGGAGGATTATCCGTCTTGGATTCATCCCCGGGCCTGTATTTCCCCGTTTTTACTAAAGGCAAAAGAGGACGATCAGTCACCTGAGGGGTCGGACGCTGATGGATCGAACAGACCCAACACCCTCCACAGCCCGAGTTCCACGGCGCCGCCACCCAAATCAGCTTCAACGTCGTCCCCTACCACCGCGATCTTCCCGGTCATCTCCGGATTGTCAGACAGCTCAAGGCTGGAGATTACGAGTTCAAAGAAAGTCCGGGTCGGCTTCCCGACCACGATCGCCTGCACGTCCGCCGCGGACTCTAGCGCAGAGACAAAGGGGCCCGGACCAAGGGAGAGCTGATTCGAAGAGGTGGAGATGTATTTTGCCTTGTGTGTAGCGATCAAAGGGGGTGATCCCGCGCTGGCGTATGGTGCTTCTCGTTTGAGAATGCGAAAGGCAGTGGTGAGGACATCATAGTTAAAATGCGGCGGAGACAAGCCGACGACCACAGAGTCATAACCTTTATCCTGAGTTGGGTCAAACGATTCCGGAGTGCACTCTTCCTTTGCAGAGTCGGATAGGAGGAAGTATGGCCTGGTATGGCATTGATAAGAGAAACGATCAGACGACGGAGGGGGGAAAGAATACCAGACGTTTTCAATCCACGGTCTTTCAGTAATTGTCTAACTGCTCCTACGCTCGTCCAGACTTCCCTGTGCTGATTTCCGGGGGGAATGTCGAACCCGATCCGTCGGAGCTTTTGACATAACGAGCTGGTGGATTCCTTGCTCGTGTTACTGCAAAATCTAAAGGGGATGCCAGAGGCTCGCAGCCTTTGCAATGCCTGGATCGCGCCTGGCAAAGGCGTCGACTCGACGTGTAGTGTGCCAGAGAGGTCGATGAGGAGAGCTCTGATCGGTTGGGACGACATTCAAGAGATCTCTTGCAGGCGGTGGGAACAAACTTATCCCGCATGGTTATTGGAGATGTTTTGCACAAACGTGGAAGATGCCAGCCATAGTTACGATTTCCGACCACAGTCCCGACGGCCGTTCCGATGGAGCCACTGCGTCTTTTCTATTCGTATCACACCCATCCCTTTCGCAGCTTCCCCGTTACCCATCTGACCAGGAAGTTTCATAGACTGTGGGAAGGAGATGTGAGAAGTATCAGGCCAAACACCTTACGCGGTTAATACGTCGGCTTCGTCTCAGTTCCGGCCTCTCAATTGCAGCTGTGATTAGGGGGAGTTGAGGCTGAAGATCGTCACATGCGGACACACCAAGAAAGGCGGGTCCTCAGATAGGTTATGTGTACGAGGAAGCACTCCTCATAAGTCAAGCCATGGCCCTAGCACTTTCACTATCTCCACGAAAAAGTTTGGAGGTTACGTGACATTAAACTGCCGCAAATTGTCCGCATCCAGATACTTTCTGGAAATGACGGGATTCAGGTAATCCACCAACGAAGAGAAGCCGAGAACCGGGTGAAGACGCGACTTGGGGCTCGTCTCCGAAACACAGCGGCTTTGTTTGCGCCTCGGAAAGTGCGAGAAGGCAGTAAGGTGAACCTGGACGCCACAGAGCTCAACATCATCCCAGCGGGACATCATGACGGTGTGATCGCGATCCTCACCTTGTCCCCTTCAATGACGATCTTCAGTCTCTACATCTTCGATCGGTCTGTCCAATCCTTCTCGCCACCCGTCTCAACAGAGACTTACGGTTTACGTCTAGCACAGACACTGCGCCTGCGTCTACTACCAAGACTGGCACCGGTCCCGAAAACCCAAACCGGCAGTCCCAGGAGGAACCCTGCCAGCAGTCAACAAATCTCTCTCACCGACGACCATAGCCGGCTCTCACGTCCAAGACGTCAGCCCACGGAACACGCTTTCCATAAACTCCGGAGTCGTGATTGCCGTGAGCAACGACGATCCGAGCTTTACCCAGCATCCAAGTTCCTCGCCATCTGGAACTGGAGGGCAATCTTCGAGCGGAGGAGGCCAGTCGACGGGCCTTTCGTTCGACGAGGAAGCTAAACTCGTCTATGGTGTCGTTCTCTCGCTAAGAAACATGATCAAGAAGCTCTCCGGGAAGTGAGTTCCACCTCAGGTCTATGCCTTCCGTGTGGACCATGACCAGGTTCTTCACGCAGAGACGAGCAATTCGTCAGTTACAAGACCTCCGCGTACAAGCTCCACCTTTACGAGACCCTCTCGGGCTACAAATTTGTGATGCTTAGTGATCCAGAGGCAGAATCTCTCAGAACTACCCTACATTCCATCTACGCTGGTCCATTCCTCGAGTATGTTGTCCGCAACCCCCTCGTATCGATGGACTCCAAGGAGCGGGGGATAGACAATGAATACTTCCGCGCTGCGACAGACAGGGCGGTGAAGAGCATTCCATTCTATTCAATCTGATGTTGACCGATGCTCCTTCATTTTTGCAAAAGCGTGATAGACGCGGTATATAGCAATTCGAAAGCAACCGGAACGGAAGAATACTGTACATCGTACATGCAAGGTTATATACAAGACGAATGATGATGAAGAGGGAAGATGGGTGCAAAGGGTGTTCATGATATTATGCGGTCGTGTAATGTTGTCGTGTGTCAGTCTCGAGGTATAAATTAAACAAACGAGAAAACTCGGTCGAGATCAGTCCACCTCCATGTCTGTGAGCGGCGACCCATGGTCTTCGGGCCCAGAACCGTCTGCGTTGCTCCCTCCCTCATCCTCGAACTTCTGACGGAGAGTCTTCATCAAAGACTTCTTCATCTCGCTCTCCACCCTGGTGTCCTGCTCATCGTTGTCACCAGCGACTGCCTCGTCTAGGTCGAGTTTCATCTGACTGAGCTTCAGCATGTCTTCCTCCACAGTGCCACGGGTGATGAGTTTGACGACGTCGACGTCGCGCTTTTGACCGATTCGATAAGCCCGGTCTTGGGCTTGCCGGTCGTTGTGAGGATTAAAATCCTGGTCAAACATCACAACGACGCTGGCGGAAGTCAGGTTGATACCCATCCCTCCCGCTTTCGTGGAAAGGAGGAAGACGGTGATCGAGTCGTCCTCGTTGAACTCGTCAACTAATGACTGGCGAACATCGACCGCGGTGGAGCCGGTCAACAGCAGATACTTGATTTTCCTGTGTCTTAGGATTGCCTGAAGGATATCCAGTACTTGAGTGAACTGCAAATTAAATGTCAGAGTAGGACGTGGAGAGTGAAACGAGCAGACGTGCCTGGGAAAAGATGAGAAGACGACGATTTTCCGCCATATATCCCTTCAGAAGTTTCAGCAGTATCTTGATTTTCCCTGCCCGGAAGTAACATTCTGGATCCTGAAGGAACTTTTGGGTTGACTGAGAGCCAACGTCAGGAGGCAGAACACTCGGACACTCGACAACTGATCTACAGACCTTGTAAGATGCCATATAGACTTGGAGCTCCGAATCCGTCATAACCTCCAGATCCTCCCTAACGTACTGTAAGACCGCACCCCGCGACTTGAAATCCGGTTCCTTCAGAAGAACTTTGGCAATGGAAGATACGGTCTGGTCTGTAAACAACGAGCGAAATAGCATGGGATGGGAAGCCGCTTTTCGCAAGTCCATCAGGACGTTCGCGCTGTTCTCAACATATTGCTTCTCCTTGCGAGCGTTGGCTTTTCCTTTCTTCGGAGCCTTCTTCCCGGGTTTGTTTTCTGCGGAGTCGGACGGTTCCTCGGCGAGATCCATGACTGTCTTGCGTGACCTCCGCAGCGCATCGTTGTACAATTTCTTCTGGAGTGTAGTCATCTCGCACCATTCAATGCGCTCGAATTTCTTGGGAAGATCTCCGAGGACCTGGATCATCATCCGTTAGAATCGAACGGCTTCGTGAATCAGACAGTATACCTGGTCCTTCCGTCGGCGCAAGACGAATGGTGTCATCATTTTCTTGGCTCTGGAGACCCGCTCCTTTGCAAGCATGGTGACTTTGGCATCGCCCTTTGACTTGAAGATCGTGCGAAGAGACTCCATATTCTTCGCAAATTGATCGGGGAGGATAAAGTTCATCAAGGACTATCGAGTCGTTTTGAATCACAGTGCGACGATGTGGTAAAAATTCGGCTACCCACCACTAGCTCTTGTAGATTGTTCTGGAGCGGAGTTCCAGTCAGTAACAACCTCCAGTCGGCCTGGTACTTGAGGAGGCATCGGTATCGCTCGGATTCAAAGTTCTTCAGCATATGGCCCTCATCAAAGACGCACGTCTATAGGCTGACCGTCAAGCAACCATCACCAAGTTCAGATCCAGGGCTAAGCACGAACCTTCCAGGGGATTCTCTTGAAAAATTTGCGGTCCCTTTCATCACCTTGGGCAAGGGCGTACGTGGTGATCAGTACCTCCCATCCATCCTTGACCTTGGTCCGTGTGGTGTCGAGGAGTGTTTGCCTGAGCATGGGCCGTTCCTCTTTGCCAGCATAATACGTCTGAACGGATATCGAAGGTGCAAATCTCGCGAACTCCCGGCACCAGTTTTCCAAAGTGGATGATCTAGCACGGGATAAGGCGGATGTCGCAGTGAAAGATTATGCACTCACGGAACGACGATGAGATGGGGCCCTTTGGTTCCCCGTTCTTTCAGCAGAGCAAAGAAACTGATCACCTGAACGGTTTTCCCAAGACCTGGAAATCTCTGTAAGCATATCGTAGAACGGTCACTAAGGGACGCGTACCCATTTCATCCGCCAGGATACAACTCAACTTCCGGCTATACAAAAGGTTGAGCCAGTTGACCCCGAGCAACTGGTATTCTTTAAGTGTGACCGAGCCGGCCAACAACGATGGCTGTCCAATGAATTGACCCTCCTTGTCTGCGCTGAGAGATGCACGGGATCGGAGACTCAAAGCGCCGTCTTGTTGAACGTCGTCTACAAGAGTGACCGATCCCTCTCGAGAGGCAACCCCCTTTCCCTTGTCAGACGTGGGTGCCGTCCAAGCAGTAATCGCAGCCCTGAGTGTTGCCCCAATATCTTCACACTTCTCGAGGATTCGGTCTACGTCGGCGTATCCCTCCATGATATTGACCGTGTCTTCAAAGATTCGAGGACCAATACCAGTCGACCCGGCTTTCTTCCTGTTTTGATTCAGTTTAGCATTGATATCCTCGGGTCGCTCGAACGGCCTAGCGGCGATGATCTTCGCGGCTTGTTCTTCCGTGACGCCTAGTGCCCAGGTAAGCTCGTGAGCTTCTCGGTGTCTGCAGAGCGGGGAAACTTACCGGTGAGCTCCTGCAACTCTTCGAGCTTAGAGGTGTTGAAGAATTGGAGTGCGCGGGCCTCGTACTCTGTGGGCTCAACTGGAACAGGCGATGACAGTCTGGAATCACCACCTCCGCTACCTTCTACTTCTGAGTCGGAGTCGACTACTTTATTGATACGTTTCCTCCGTACGGCAACGATGGGGCTGAGGGGCGAGTCGAGTTCTATTGGCGTGTTGGCCTTGGGTTGGGGCCTAGGTGGTGGGGTCACTGGACGTTGGGTCTTGATGTCGAGAGTAAGTCGATTAGCATAGATGGAAGATTTCTTCGACTTTTCCTTTACGGCAGCCCTCTGAGCCCTCTGGGCCTCCTCGACCTCCCTCACACGACCGGTAGTAGAAGATTCAGAACGAATGACTTTAGCGGGCGATACGTGCTCAGGAGCCCTAGGTTTCCAGTTGGGGTTTTGCAGCAACCGCAAGGCTGCTTCTCCGTTGCGTCGTGCCTCCTTCCACGCCGCATCGATCATGTCCGGAGGATACTGTGGGTTGGAGAGCCTGAATCTTGTATAGGCTCGTTTCTCCTCATCATCGGTGGATGAATCGGGTGGACCCCCAACGCGGCGGAGTGAGTTGGAGGGCGCACTTGAAGGAAGTTCCGAGTCATCTGATGATGAGACGACACGCCGGCGTTGGGAAGGCCTTGATACTTCAGGAGAGCTGAGGGTCAGGTCGATGGGATCAGCAGGCTGCGGCCCTCGGTTGATACGTTTGCGGGGACGGGAGTCATCGGAGAGGCCGTCCACTGAGGATAGCGGCCTGTGGATGTGCGGACGGTAAGATTGTCCGTTGGTAAATCCGCTTGGCGCGCTAAGCGCGTCATCACGGAAGTAAGGAGCGGGATGATTTGAGGGACGCGATTGCTGCCACGAAGGAACAGGCACGGGAGAACTTGGTGGCAACTGGGACCCGTTGGACTTTTGCCTGTGCTGGGGCGGAGAATAATTTGGGTGCGAAGGCCCGAGGGGAGAGGAGTCGGGGACAAGGATTTCATTACTCCCTATCGGAGGAAAGTTGACGTTGGCGAAATACCGCGACGGGACGACTGGGCCACGGGTGGCATCGCGAGACTGAGCGGGCTGCTGAGGATAACGAAGGGGATTCGTCGCAGACGATGAAGAGGATGGGTTGGGCATTGAACCGCCCGCCTTGTGGAATCTAAGAGCTTCTAACGCTGCCCGCTGTCAGGAAAATGTCAGGGACGACGAGGGTGACGACGATAGATGACAGGCCACAAACCCTGTTATGCTCGCTCTCAGCATCTACAGACATTTTATTCTTCCGATATCTTAAGACTCTAAAGGGGACACCTCTATATGTGAGCCAGTCGCCGGTGGCCGGGTCTCAGAGTGAGTCGTTGGTAGTGACGGATAAAAGCGACTCAGTGTCACAAAAAGGCTCACGCTCTCGTCGGAGAAAGAAACCGATGTGGCGGAAGGCGAATTCAACACATGAAATTGAGCTGCTAACAACACAGGGGAATGTATATCCTACACAACAAAGACCGGACGACAATAGGGGATATCCGTTGACGTGAAACATATGTTCGTCTGTGCGGTGGACGTAACAGGCGATGTCCTGTGGGAGAGGGATGGAACGTTGGTATGATAAGGGGTGGATCGGTGAGATGAGCAGTTGGATTAGCTGGGGAGGTACGTTGGTCCAGGGGAAGAATGATACAAGGACTCTGGTCGAGGAAGTGAGCCTTCGAGCTCGGAATAACGTGCCCATCCATGCTTGGTGCTTGACTGAGACCGAGATGTTAATGAGACTCTGATAGCGGAGGCCAGAGAGCGATGAGATTAGAAAGATTGACCGGGTACAGATGTGATGTAGGAGAAGAGAGGCGAGAGAGGCGTCGGGGTGAGATGCCCGGCGATTCATGACAAGGATGGGTGAACAGCAACGAACAGAGAACGTTGAAGACGAACACGCTTTGGAGACCAGACGTTGGGGAATGTATGGGTGCGAAAGGATACCGGTGCATGTAAAGTAGGTGCGGCAGAGATTTCAAGCAATGTTTAGATGAATGTAAGAGGTTGGCAGATAAGTGGAAGGATAGAAAAGCAAAAGACACCAACAAGCTGCCAGCAAGTGAATCAAGCACAAAAAAGCATGCAGCTCAGTGTACGGTCGTTCCACCCGGTGCTTTGTGCATGGCAAATAAAACCGCTGAGAAGTAAAAACTGGGCGATTATCGCAAGAAAATTGTGGTGTATTATATAGGAAGAACCAAGAAAATCAGCAAAAAAAAATCAGGAGTATGCCACAAACCGCTCTCCGCATATCATTTTGAACCTGCGCGAGAAGAACTAATTGAGGCGGACGAAGCGGATAGAAATGAGACCGCTGCGTCTGCAAAGAAACTTCGCCAGGAAGTTCAACCCAAGAGGCGGAGTGCCTAGACCGCGCCGAAACGGAGAGACCGAGCAGAGGGAGATGATGGTTGTTGGGGGACAAGGGGTATCGGCAATTCCCGTAAGCCCACTGCTCCGCCTCAAACTGCCTCAAACGGCTGACGCTGCGGAGGCCCGAAAGCCTCAAAGTCACTGATCTGAAACGCGCAGCGGCCACACCTTTTCACCTCCGCCCACCATGGCACTCGTCGTCGATCTACTCATAATCGCCGTGGCATTGGCGACATCTTTGCTCATCACCGTTCCTATCTCTGGAGCTCTCGTTCGTTTGCGAGCCAACTACAATCCTAAAGGTCTCCAACTTGATGATGAGGGGGGGCCCCTTCCCTACACGGGCCCACAACTCACCTCGTTCTTCGGAATGCTTCTTAGAGTCAAAAGACTTGAGGTGCGCCCACGAGACATCTTAATCGCAATCACGCTGCTATACTCTTTCCTCGCAGGGATGGGCTGGGTTGTACAAAGGGCTAAGTGAGCGACCCATCTACATCCCCTCCGCAGCCCGCTGACGTTTTCGAAGTGCCACACCTCATTACTGCCGTGATTATGACGACTTTCTCGTTCCTTTTCTACGACTCTTCTGGGCCGCGTCATCACGGGATGGCCAATCCCCCAAGGGCTGGGCTGTTCGGTGTTTTGATGTACAGCATCTTCTGGATGGTCATAACGCTACCCGCAATGGTCATCAGCTATCGGTGAGCTGCCATCTCGAATGCCCAACACTAACGGGGTTATTGATGGTACTCCCCAGTTCAGTGACAACACCCTATAAACTCCCTTACTTCAGTCCGAGATACTCCCTCCGCATTCTCCTTACCCCCACTGAGAGGCGTAAACCATGGTTGCTTTATCGCACCCCCGGTCTTCTCCCCGCTCAAACCATTGCTGTACTTTATGGAGCTTTGGGTCTGCGAACCCTTCGCCATTTCGTCCTTCCGGGTTATCGCCCTGGCGCCGACCTTCCTGAAAGTTTTACTCCCTTGCGTTTCGGACTGTACTTCATTGTGGTTATTGTAAGCACTGCGATTTTGTGCCCACTAGAAGTTATAGCGACCAAGCTCGCGATCCAACGCAACCACGCCTCCGCCGAACTCAATTCTGTTCTTCAAGAGGAGGAGGGGGATGCTGAAGAAACCATGGAATACGCCGGCGCAGAGGAAGACGTCATTGGGTGCGTCCCGACTTCACAGTGGTCACGATACTTTCTTGACATCGCTCTTGTTTAGGCTACGCCACGAGCGGGACCCATACACCGGTCTTATCGATTGTGCTAAAAGGATAGCGCAGGAAGAAGGTCCCACGGCCTTGTTCAGGGCGTGGTGGGTAACGATGTTGGCTTGTATTGCGACCGCTTTCTCTGTCTAGTTTCCAAATGTTGCCGAACCAAACCTTCGCGAATGAAATCTTGTATACTCACCTCACTCCGAGTTCATCGCGTGACAACCCGACGAACCAACTGTCCCTAAACTGTAGCTAACTCGTATCCGTAACCACGTATTCCAGATGTTCGAACGGGACGTCTGCGGCCGTCATCCCAGAATTTGGCGGCATCAAGTGTTGGGTGAGTTACAATCCGGGGTGTTTCCCCTGCTCACGATCGTTATTCGCAGGACAGGTCGTTCTTGAGTAACTCAAATTTTGCTTCCCTCGGCACCGTGCTTCAAAGTCGCTCGCATTTAGTCCAAGACGTGGACACATTTGCCAACTTCTGGCGACCTTTTCAATGAAGAACGAATGCGAACTCCAGATCTGATCCGGGTCCTGTATTGCTGGGAGAGGGTTCAGCAACCTCGCTGGCAAATGGAGCGAGTCGGCGGGACTCTACCACGCAACTCTGTGGAATTCAGCCTTTCTTCACAAATGTTTAGCCTCTTCCTGCTTCCTTGGTGGCTCGTGAACGGTGCGGCTTATACTTCACAGTGTCTGACGCGTGTAGTTCGAGGCTTGCCCTTGAACTTTATCACTCTCTCGTTGCAGTCCCTTTCCATCCATCGTCGCCTGACGGCAGTCCGATGGCAGAACTTTTGCAGAGTCCGGTGACCGCAGATATTTCTCTTGGAGCGATTCGGCTTCCCGGCGAGACACGAAATGTTCTCCGGCGCCTCCGCGCATCCAGAGTCATCGGTACCGTTGTGGAGTCAGGGTGACAGGAGCCGCAACGAGACCGCTATATATCCTGACGCACTTCCAATCCCACTCATATTTTTCCGCAACCACTTCGCACACAAACAACCTGGATAAATGTAAGAAAGAACGAATGTTGCCGATTACCAGGCTAATCGGGACTTCTTTCTAGACGTCTTTGGCTTGGTTTCCCTCAGTGAGGGACATTCCTTGGGGAAATCCATAGGAATGAGGACATACCGACCCTGGTTGATTTCTTCCGCATCCGGCTGAACATTTGTCACACCTACGAAGGTCTCTTCCTCAATCTCACCCCGCAGTCACTGGTCAAGGCGTTTCCTCATGTCGTTTCGAAGGGGTTCAGTCAGCGGTGAAACTGGCGTGTTAAGGATAGCATTATTATACGACAACTAGTACTACAACGCAAACTCAAACGATCATGTGTACATGAATGTCCAACTACTACTCAAGCGTACTGTAAAGAAGTCAGTCCATAGCCCATGACAACGGAATGTAACATACCCTAGTGAACGTGCACATGGTCATGAAGGTCTCCTTTCGTTGCGGCCCATCTTTGGATGTATATAAAGACTTGACAGCGTCGCTCATGTTCGCCTTGCGTTTGCTCTCCTCCTCAGCAAGACCAGCAGCGATCGCGCGAGTGGTACTTGAAATTGCAGGATTGTTGGAGTTGACTGATGCCCTTTTCTTGGAGGGTTGCACGCTATCGGTGGCGGCCTTTCGCTTCTTCCCTTTCGTCTTCGTTGGTTCGACAGCACGCCGCTTGAGCATGTTCGCATGCATGATCTCTTCTTCCTCCGGAGGCGGATTGAGGGTAAGCACGTCTTGCGATTTGTCGTACTTTGTACCGCACGACGGGCAGAGTTGGTACTGTTTCTCCGAATCCACAGGGCTACTTTCTTTGGAGTCATCCTTAGATTCTTCCTTGGGCAAAGCGTTCTCGGCTTGCGAGACGGTCCGTAAGCCGGCCTGGGAGAAGACGCAACCACACGTAGAGATGTAAGCAAAAGGGACGGAGCCGAGCATCTCCTTGAAAGTCAAAGGGCATGCGAATTGGACTTTAAAGGTGTCGCCGTCGATTGGAGTACTCTTGTCTGGTGATGGGTTGTGGGTCAGGTTCAGAACTTTGACATCCTATACACGAATAGGCTTGGACGTGAACGATGCGGTATAAGGCGAGGAGCTAGCGCATCTACTCACCTTCAGAGACCTGATGTGGCCACATATCACTTCTCCATCCCCATACGACGACTTATCCAAAAGGTACTCTAAGATCGCATCCTTGTTGTAGAGCTTTCCAAGTGCACAGGAGACTATGGGCTCCTGCAATACTCGCTGCGGGGAATGAGAATCAATAGGGACAGTATTACAAAAGCGGGTGAGCTGACCTTGGAGAGAGCGCAGAAAAACCACCTCGCACGAGTCTGATTTCCCTTGTCTGCTTGCTCAGCCTACGAGACCTGCAGTGAGTAAACACGATGATAGATTGTGCGTAGCCACATACCTTGGCTTTGGTGCGAACGAGGTCGCGGCGGTCAGGGATGCTTCCACCATCATTACCCATGGTGGCGGTTAGACTGAAAGAAGCGCAGCTTCCGTAAGCAAACTCCGATCCGAGCATTGTCTCAAGTACACCTTGTACCGTGTACGGGGGTCTTGCGTCAAGGCTTTCCCAGAAACGGCCAGATTGCAGCGAAATGCTGCAGGAATTAACTCATATGGACCGCATTACCCAGCTGCAAGATGAAATACAAAACGTGCGTGGTCTTGATTCTCTCCGCCATACGAACATCGTCCAACAAGACGTACTTCCATAGCTCTTGATGATAATGGCGAACAGTATAAACTACCTCACCACCAGGGCAGATTTCACACAAGTTAGCCCGCAGGTTCCAATCACAAAGCAGCGGAACCCCGATAAGGTTGATGCCCCAGACGTATTCGAAGGTATATCGTATTTGCCCCTGCACTCGACGCGCTCGAACCATGCAGGGTTTTCACATACGCGTAGCCAACAAGAAAGAGCTCGCTAGAGATCTGGCCCTCAAGGCCAGACAGGTCGATTACCTGATCCAATCCTTGCCCCCGCCAGAGCCTGAGGAGAAACAGGCAAGCTTCTGCATCGAGACTTTACACACCGCTTACATTCCCCTAGGCTGAACGGCTACAATCGTTGGAAAAACAGATGACCGAAGCCAACGAAGAGTATGTCCGTGCCGTTCGCCGCGCAAGTAAGTGCTGCGACACGTTCCCTGAATACTTGTAACCTCGGAATTTTAGGAGCGCTGCACAAGCAACTACGGGACATGCTGGACATAATGCTCACGGAGCACAACATGTTGCAATATGTGTCTAAGTAGGTACGGTATACCCTGGTGGTCCCAATATACCCCACTGGCGATGAGAAAGGATAGCTAAAAGTACAATATTTTTGTATGAATACAACACAAATACAATGCTCGGAAATTCGTCAAATTGCACTGTCACCATTAAGAAGGGAGGCCGGAATGTGATAGAAACGCGTGGGGAGTACTGAGAACATCGTTCTGGGTTTCATATAGGTCCTCCAGCCTGCTGGAGAACTCTTCGTGGTAGGCCCCTAAATCCTCCTGTTCCTCTTCAATCGTATCTACCGCAGGCGTAGCCAACAGATCGGAGAGGCCATCCTCTACCACCGCCAGCCATTGTGCAAGATTTTCCACAATGTTGGCTAATTCTCCATGAGTGTCGTCACGGGATCCCATCAAACCGCCGAGATCTAGGGGTCGAATCGGCGGAGCCAAAGGTTTCCCGCCCATTCCGTTAGCCACGAAATTTGGAGATGGGTGTGAGAAGTCCAATGGCGGAGGCGGCGAACGGGATCGCGATCGAGATGTGGAATTGTTGGAGACGGATAACGAACTTGTAAGGCTGGAGGAAAGCGGGTTGTTCCCTGGTGTGTTGTTCAGGGGATTTGAAATCGGGCTCGCTTTGGCGTTGGCAGTCCCAAAGGCGGAAGGCGACGGAGGAAGTAAGTCGGCCATTCCCAACTGGTGTTCCGAAGTCAAATGGGAAACCTAGATGGGGGTCGGAAATTTTGATAACGAGTGGTGAAATGGCGGACGAACCTTGAGAACATCCTTCAAACCGGGAACATTCGGCACCAGCAAATCGCCATTCCCACTGACAGAGTTTCCGCTTCTCTGGCGTTGGCGAACGAGAGGTGGTACAGGAGGGAGTAGCGGCGGGGATGGCACAGTTTCCATAACTGCTACTGATGCCTGCCTGATGAGGTTGGGCCTCAGCGGAGGCAATTTCGATCCCGGGTGCAAGCCGTCTGGGCTGCCGTTCAGTGTTGGGCGAAGCGGCCGAACACTGTTTAGCGCAGAACGCGAAGTAGATGGGCTAGTCCGTCCCGAGGTAACAGCGTCGAGGGAATGAGTAGACTGGTGAGAAGGTGAAGTGTGTATGCGGTCCAGGGAATCGAGAGTAGGAGACCGCCGGTTTGTTTTTGAGAGAAGGTGCAACGGTCGTTGTGCGCTTGCAGGTAACCCATTGGACATTGGGAATCGATACTCTCCAGGAGATGGAAAAATGTGCCCATTAGTATCGGCTGCGTTGCTTTTTGATCTTTTCCTCCCGACGGGGATCCGAAATAAGTCACGATCGGGAGAAGTTTGGGTGGGCTCAACCCTATCTTCATCCGAGTTTGTGGATTTCTCATCCAGAGTAGGGTGATATGACGTTGAAGGCGATTGGAACTTGGGCGATGGAACTTTCGGTGAGTTGGCCTTCGGTTCTTCAACGTCTATTACCTGTTTTGGCCGGGGAGGAAACACAAATCCTGCGCGATGAGTATGCTGGAATTCGTCGTCGTCAGCTTCACCTAGGCGTTTCTGTCTTCTGGCTGTTCGGGTTTGACCTGAGTTCGTAGGGATAAGCAGCGGGGGAGGGGCTAGTGTAGGTGGGTGATGAGGGACGGGGGTCGCAGGGGATTCGTTGGCATCGGAAGAATCCTCGGGAAAAAGGGACCTCAACGAGACCGGAACCTTGGAAGGCTGTGGGGGCCTAATAGTGGAACTCTGCAATGGGGTCTCCTGGGCGAAGAGGCCCAGCGAAAGTTCATCTATTGGCTCCTTCAGTCCTGACACACTTCTGACAGTATCGAACTGCCATCCATCTGATAGCGACGATGAGCGATGGTCGGCCCTGTTGGAAATTCGGATTCACATTCTTGACTGAAACGAATCAAGGCAGACCCACTGATTTTCTTCGTCTTCCCACCCAAGCGGATCGGCAAGGCTAGTCCTTGTGCCCCCTCCCTCGCTCCAAGTTTCATATCGGATGAGTAGTTCCTTCAGGATGGCATTGGGAATTTTCACTGCCGTCTTTATCCACTTCGTTCGGGAAAGTTCTTCGGCTGGAAGTCGCTGTAAGTTTGTTAATATCGTTTCACTAGTATTCATGGATAGGCATACTTCGACCGAGGATTCCTTCAAACACAGCGCAACGAAATCTCGCATGTCCTTGCTACCTTCTCCTTCTGCCAGCCGCGGGGCGCGGGTCCTTGGAAGGAGTTGTAAAACCCGTGCTGCGTCTAAGTTCGAGTGTGGTGGGCTCCCCTTCGCCATCTCGTAGATAAGGATACCCAAACTCCATATATCTGCCTTCGTGTCGTAATTGGGGACAGCCTGCGCAACCTCGGGAGCCATCCAGTACGGTGTTCCGATGAAAGTGTTCCGTTTGCTCGTCGCCGTTGTCAAAAGTGCAGATACACCAAAGTCACAAATCATGACTTTCCCAACTGCTGTTATGAGGATGTTTGCGGCCTTGATATCTCGGTGGATGATCCCGGAACGATGGAGGTAGCCCAAAGCCGCCAGGACTTCACGAACGACGACGACAGTATACTTCTCCTCCACGATGCCATCAGGACACGCCTTCATGAGCGTGCGCACGCTTCCTCCCTGTGCGTACTCCATTACGATCCAAACACGGGGTCCATCTAAATGGCACCCGTAGTACTTGGTAACGTTTGGAGCATCACGCAGTTGGGTTAGAAGAGCTACTTCGCGCTGGATGTCGCCAACATCGTCGTCCTCGGTGTCGAGGTTTATGATCTTGAGGGCGACGACATTATTGGTGGCGATCTCGATGCCTTTGTGTACGGACCCATACGCGCCACGACCGACAGTTTCCAAACGCTTGTAGAGTTGGTGAACAGAGGGTCCCGGTCGAGACATTAGCCGATGGCTGACCAGACAGGTGACAACGGACGAACAACGGACGGGAGCGCCGTGATGCCGATCAGTCAAGCGGTCACTGAGATTTGATCACGGACCACGACCACCCAAGAATATGGACGAGAACGTAGATTACCTATGGTCGACCACTGACGACGAAACCGATGATGCAGCCTCCGAAGGCTCATATATGGATATAGACCCCAAGTATGAGTGATTTTCAACGCATATATTCTCGCATTAACATGTACTTCACTCAAGGGACGTAGCTATTGACGGAATCGAAGCTCTTGTGCTATCCTTTTTAACACAACTAGATTGCGCCCTCAATCCTGAAACGGTTGAGGAAGGCGAGAGCGTTGTTGCTCCGCTTAAACCAAAGATTGAGCTCCAAATTACCAATCGGTTCAAACGGGCTCAGGACGGGTATGAATCTTCGTCGCCCGGGAATTCTTGAATAAACCCGCGATACAGTGTTGCTGCTATTCGTAAATTGAAATTTCCCCAACGATTGAAATGTGCAAGCAGTCGACCTTTCGGTTGGTCATAACTTCGCTGTTCTACGGTCTTCACTCATACCGTCCCCAAGCTCAACTGTTCAGAGTGATGGACATTGTCCACGAAGCGGTGATAAACGAAGCTCCGGCGACTAAACGGTAACTCTTTCAGCGTTGTGGATCGATCTCAGCATTCCATTTTGCAAATAGAAACATATACTACCGACAGGTATCGTTATTTAAAACGCAGGCGACAGTCGACAGGGTAAGAGACCTTGACTTTGAGCATGTGTTTGATTATCAACTTTCGAGCCCACAGCTTGTCGATGATCTGGCGGCGACATTCAACGTTGGGAGAGCGGATTTGAACGTCGTAAGCGGCAGTCAACTCGTATGGGCTGTGCGGGACTAACACGATACAGCGTGCATCGCCCAAAGGACTTTTATGTGGATCCTGCATCCGGATCAAACTTGAGGATGGAAACGTAGTGACCCCTTCGGACGAAGAAGTACGTACTGTTTACTCTTGGTCGTAACCACCAGTTCTTGACTCGATCCACACCAGGCTTGCTTGATTCCACATGCGGAGGAAATTGCCATCTTTAACGTCGATCCCGAGCTGTCATGGGTACTGATTGTGGAAAAGGAGGTGAGGATCAATGTCCGCACTGACGCTGTTTCTTATCGACCGGTCCATCCTGACATAGGCGGTATTCCAAACATTGTGTAACTCGGGGTTCACTCGGCTGCTCAAAATCGGCAGAGGCCTCATAGTCACGGTGCGAGGAAATGTACACACCCATGTTTCATGACGCTCTAGGGATCTTACAGGGTAAAGGGTTCCCTGACGTCGCGACAAGAGCTCTGGTCAAGACGTTGGCCAGCAATCTCCCAGAGACGTCCGGTCCCTTTCATTCACTCACTGCTGCTCGATCCGCCTGATCACCATTGCGCTCTAGGATTCCCATCATGGCGCTGGTTGACGGGGACCCGTCCGGTCTCAGCATCCTTTCGACTTATATGAAAGGTTCCATTGCGATGCAGCACGAAAGCGATACACTCGCAGCAGGTGAAAGGATCAAGTGGATCGGGATCCACCTGAGCGAGCTTTCAAGGTGGACTCGTATGTCAATGCCTTCAGGCTCCAGGGGCTGATTGGTGATCAGGTTTGGTGTGAACAAAGACTTGCTCTTACCAATTACGAGCCATGACGAAAAAAAGGTGTGCCTTGGAGTACTTGTAGGAAAAACAAAAAAGGAATACCATCTAGGCCATGAGTATGTTGCTACACGACACACCTCCGTATCCTGACCCGTGGAGGTAAGTGACCAATGTTTTCCGTGCACGCGCTCAAGCCTTGTAATTATTTCTAGAAAGGAGCTCGCCCATATGTTGCACTCCCGCCGCAAAGCAGAGATAGAAATTCTCATGAACGCACTCCCTGACAAATCTGCGTACTTTGAACAGCCTTTGTTCTCATACCTGGTTGATAAGATTTCTATTGCACTCAAAGGATGCAATGCTTGAATGAGGAATTTTTCGTCGGATCCGACAGCCTGGCCCCAGTAATCTGGTGGACAAGGCTAAAGTGGTTGTCCAGAGAGCAAAAGAGGCAACGATGAAGTAGATACATTACAAAGGCGAGGAGCGTACATTTGTGGTTTGTGGCAAGGGGAAGTGGGTTGAAAGGATAACAGTGAACGAGCAAGTAATGATCAATGATAGAATTGCGAATGGGTGTGATGAGTGAGATCCACTATGGTGATGAGGGATTGGGATAGTGATGTGTCGCGAAATGGGTTGGGTAAATTGTGGGGAATGTACGGGGGAAATAAGAGTGGGAAGGGATCGCACACGTTCAAAGAATCGAAAGAGACAAGATACATAGCATGATTAAAACATAGTTACCTCCAAGTTTGGGCCCTCCATAGTCTTGACGAATAACGATGGATCAGTCGTCCTCGGTCATATCCGCAAAGCCATCCCTAATGGCGGCCTCGCTCTTGGTGACTACATCAGCGTCTTTTTGAATATCCCGAAGTTCCTTGTTCCAGATTGCTCGCAACTCATCTTGCTGTGCATCCATTTCCTTGCCCTCAACGGCTTGTGCACAGACACCCAATCCTCTCAAGACCTCATCTGTCCTGACACCCTCCACAAAAGCAACGGCAGAGGACGCACTTGCTTTGGCACCGGACGTGAAGGAGGCAGACCTCCCAAGGGCGCGACGACTGGTCTTGGAAGGGGTCGCAGGACCGCCAGACTCCCTCCCAACAAGTCCGAGGGTTTCCAGCATATTTACGATATCGACGAATTCAGTTCTTGAGACTGCCGAGAAAACGTCGTTGGACTTGGATAAAAGCCTCGTATAGTAAGCGTGGAGCTGCGTTATGTCAAGGGCGAACATGCGAGGAATGGTGTTAGCACGTTTCAAGGCCGCCTTTCCTGGAGCGGCCTTTGGTTTGGGGGGGTAGGATGAAAAGGGGAGACCTTGCTCCTGCCTCTTGAAGGCAAGCAACATGGCTAACAACGACAAACGTGCCTGTAACCCGAGCCGAGTGACCTTAGCGACTACTTCACTTGAGCTGGTAGCATTCGTATTGCGAGGAGCGAGCGACGAAGCGGGAGCATACGACTTGAGGGCAGCGATGATGTGGTTAGGAGTCACTACGGGAGTAGGTCCATCGAGGCCGACTTCAGTGGACGCCTTGGAGGCGGAGTCGATGGCACTGCGAAGGACCTCAAACAACGAACGAACATCTCCAGCTTGGGCAGCGATCTTCTTGGAGAGGAGCGTGAGGGAGGTCTTGGGAAGGAGCTTCTCTGCTTGTTTCAGATGCACCGTATCGTTGAAGAGGGGCTCGAGCCTCGTCATCAAGATTTTCAAGAGCTGTTCGGACGTGTACGGGGAGAAATGAACAGTCTTCACACCGGCAATCCCCCGAATGGTGACCTGAGACGAGGTCGAAGTGAGAGTATGAGTGTTCGCGATCGAAATTATACGAAGGCGGGAGGGATGGGCTTGGGCAACGGAAAAGATTGAAGTGATTCCTTGTGGCGATGAAGCGATGTGATCAAGCTCATCCAAAACCAAGAGGCTGCGATCGTGAGCCAAGGTTGACAGTCCGGATAATCAGATAACTTACCACTTTGAGCGGTAAGCAGAAAGGAGCTGACAGACTCCGTCGATCCCTTTGACAGCCTTCTTTATCTTTATCTTGGTAGACGAGAGTTCATCTACAAGTCTGGACCACAAGAAGTCGACATCATTCAGAGCCATGCAGTTGATGGAGATGACCTTGACGGTGGGCGGTATAGCCGATTCTGTGATAACCGAATTGACGAAAGCAGTCTTGCCAGTGCCAGGGGATCCTGAAATGAACAGGGAAGTACATTGTGTAGACGCCGGATTTTCAGTTTCGTCAACGAATGACGCGACAAATTTGTTTATGAGCGCGCGTTCGGTGGCGCGACCTGACAATAGCGACACGCCGTTCGATGTAGACCTGAGAAGTGCGCGGGCACGAGCATAGATGGGGACCAATATGGACGGCGGCGTGGGGGGAGGAGTGACGAGCGTCAAATGCGAGAGGGTAGTAGAGGGGGTCCTAGTGTCCAGAGTGGAAGTCGAGAAGTGTCTTCGAGGGGCTGCGCCGAAAAAGCGGCCAGGAATCAGACATCCTTCAATGAAGATCAACACGCGCAGCAAACTTACTTCGAGCATTCCTCGGGGAGGTAGGATTCTCTGTGGCGGTTCTTCTGAGTCGCCTCGGGGACGGCGACTCCGGCAAAGGTGGAATGTTTTCCTTGTTCCCATCAGGGTTCAAGTCAGTCAATGTGCTGGTGGTCTTGATTCGCTTCGCGGTCGGAGTGACCTCTGGGCTTGGGAGATCCAGAGGACAAGGAGAGTCAGTCGAAGACTGGGATCGTTTTCCTAGCACGGAACCATGCATGACTCGCTGTAGCGTGGAACGCAGCGCGTCCTGGTGAGACTAAAAGATAGTTGCACTGGTGTAGAGAATGAGTGCACTGTTCGTACACCGCTGGGGACGATGTCGACGGCGAATAACGCGTCGTCGATGATGGTTGTGGTGGAGACCAGGCTTGGTCCGGGTAGCCCCAGCGCTTTTGATTGCTGCCAGTGGGAGGGCGGGTGACCAGGCGCGTAAGTCACGTGTGTATCATCCACGGCTAACGCGTCCACCACTGCGAGTCTAGTTTTACAAATAGGTGATTAATACTACCGGCGCCTTCCCGCTCCGATTCTTTGTCTTTCAGGATCTCCAACATCCGAACCTGGGTGTATGGTGAGCAATGTGGCTCGACTAGTGGGGTGCTCAACGAACCAGGCGCGACACTCTTCGCTTGAATGCCGAGTAAAGTTGCTCCAGTATAGATTCGGCTTGATACTCCTCGAGGCGTCCACGAGTGAGTTCCCCGGCTAATATCCCCAATTCCATCACGGTCTCCAGACACGACCGTAAGGCATCACCTGCAGCCTTTTGGCCGGATCTCAACAAGCATGCTATCAATATATTGTCCAGCACGTCAGAGTGATATCGTGCAAGCTCAAACACATCGGAGAAGCGTCGCCCGTTGCGGCCTTCTCTGGCTATCGAAATTTCGAAGAGGAATGAGTCGAAGTGCCGCCGGATAGCTGTGTCGTAGACGTATGAGCACAACTGGGCGACAAACGTATGGGCCAGAAACCTGAAATGCAAGAATAACGCGTTGGCTTTTGTCAGCGTTCCAAAAGGGGGCCTTCTGCAGGTCCTCGAAAGGCGGTGTAGCATTCGAACGACGTTCTCCACTGGAAGAATGCTTCAGCAGGCACCCTTCGCACGGAAGGCATTTACAACGCACCCCGAAGCAGACGCAGATTGAAGGCGAAGATGCGTTGATACTTCGACAGAACGTCAGGTCCGACCACAATTTGTAGCGGCCGGGGAGGCTGGTACTCAAGATATAAAAAGTCTAGAGCTCTACGTGAAATCAGGAATAACCGGCGTAAGCCCGTGGAAATAGTTCATGGAGGCCACGTACTCGATCGCTATCACCCAGTCAGACATGCATGGCCAAGACAAGGAGCTAGATAGTACGTACAGCAAGGATCTAACCACTTGTCTTGGCCCTTCCCGCTGGGTAAATCTCGGATCGCGAACCCAATCCTCCACTCTGATTCATCGTATGCACTGGGAGTTTCCCCAGTGGGGTCCACCGTTCGTGGCCGCATCACTTCCATGGCATCCACAACAACTGTGCGAAGGAAGAAGCTGAGGTCCGTGCCACCCGGCGGCCAACTGTCCTTCTCTAGTAGACTTGCGGAGAGGCCGACAGGCCAGACCTTATCATCGGAGACAAGCCCGGGGGTTCCTTTTGTGTTCCTCCGCGCGGCCAGGGACAAAGCGCTCCTTCGCCCGCCCGAAGCCCAGTCCTCAGAATCAGAGAAGAGTGCTGCGGACAGTTTGGATTTGAATGAATGAGAAGCAAGTAATTGGTATGACCGAAGAACAGTGAGGTGGGAATGGATGTGTAAGTCTACTACGGGAGTGGGCGAAGGGGAGCTGAGCGGAGTGAGAAAAATGTCCAGTACAGCTTGGGAGAGGACTGAGGCTTGTTCAGCCAATGGGCTAAACACAAGATTTGTGAGATCGCCAATTGTCGGGACCACTATTGGCAGGCGCTTGGGGAAATCATTCATGAACGCTCTGACTGGTCCCCATAGCTCGGGGTTGGTAGCATGAGAGCCGGGTTCCAAGTCATAAACCCGTAGACCAAGTAGCTCTGGTTCATACTTTGCTGCGCCCTCGCTCGCGTCCAATGGTTCCGGGGTTGCGCGTTTCAGCGGGTTTGAAGCCACAGGTTCGTGAGGCCCCCCCGTCCATGCTCTATCGATTTCGCCCTCAGTCCAGTACCATGTGATTGGTGAACTGTGAGCGGGTTTCAATAAAAGGGGATGGTCTGGGCATGCGTCTTGAAGAATTGTTAAGGACTTTTGAGCACTGATGAGGGAGTTTTTGAGGGGTTTCGAGATAAAAGATGGATATCTCTCTGCGACGACGTCCGAAAAATCAGGATTCTCGTATTCTCCACCATCAGATTGGCCACTTTTGGAATGCTGGTCCAGTGATGTTCTACTACCGCTATAGGCAATAGCAGAGCAGATAGTTTGGAGGTAATGTCGCGAGGTCAACGTTAAGATCAACGCAGTTGCTGCCTTGACGAGCGTCGGCGAAGATCGTTCGAAGTGGGAGACACAGTGTTGATAGATGACAGAGAGAAGACCAATGCTGTCTGGCACGGGAGGATATTGATCCGGTGACCTATCCACGCCCTAGCAGACATTGGAGTTGACCCTCGAGAGCTTTTCGGTGCACTCACCCGTCCACACACTTCGGCGCATGCAGCCAACATATTCGCAACGTCCTCGCACGCCACCCAAATGGCATTGAGCGACGGAGGTTCATGCCCATCGTTTCCGATATAATCCAGTATGTTTACTCGGGCAAACGCGAGTAAAGAGTCAACTGCGTAAGAAAATGCATGTAGAGTCGGGCTCGCACTTTGGAAGGTCGATTTGAGATGGAAGATGAGAGGATATGGTCAGATGTACCTCAGGCCCAAAGACCTCACGAGGACCTCCAGGCGCCTCGAAAGCGTCCCGATTGTCAAGAATCGAGATAAACAACTTAAAGCAGTTGAGAAAAAAGGGTATTTTTCGAACAGATGACCCGAACCTATGCGTGATCGTTTCGTCTTTGCCAATAATCGACAGTATCCCACTCATATCTCGATGGACCCCCCTGAGAATGAAGCACTCCCGTTGAGGATCCCAGACATGAAGCTTCGAGGTTGCTCCCATCAGCGTCGACATCAATGAAGCAAGGAACTCTGATTGTTCCACATAGATGATTTTTGTTGCAGCGTCTGAGAGTTGTGGTCTGATGCTATCTAAGGGCATGGGCAAAGGCGATCACAAAACGGGATCTTTTGAGATTACATACAAATGGCGACTCGCAACGAATGTATGCGGGGGCTGTTCCGAAATGTATGGCGAATACATCACGTCCTGCTTTTGTAGGGGCTGCCAGCTGTCCCATGAGCGAAGGACAGTCTGGAGGGCTAGTCAGAACGCTCAATTTTCGCCATAAAGTTCTTACTCCATGCAAAAAATCGTTATCGCACGCTTTCTGCCATAGGTTCGCTGTTCCACCAGTGCGTGGAGGGCCGGAACGTGGTTGATTTACAGGGCGGTCGACTATCTCTCGCTTTAGCAGGAGAGTTGGCTGGACCGGAGGAGCAGCGAGATCGGCGAGTGCTTTTAAGTTGTCTATGATGGGATTTTGTGGCTTATCCGCTAAGTTCGGGACATAGAAACGCGTGTTTAATGGTGGCAATTCTGCCACGACGCGATCTGGCAGAGAATCGTGCGTGTCGGTCATTGAGAGCGCGGGGTGTCACGTCACGTGTTCCTGGTCACATTCGGTAATACCTTGTGGCGTTCTTGCCTTGAGCTGTTCATCAATTTCTTGGATCATCGCCCGCTTCCTACTCTGGGTCGTTTCCGCCCTCTCGCCTTGCCTTATCCATGGCTGCTGTAGCCAACGCTCCTCCCGTCTCAAGGACCCCTTCGCTCCCTCTCCTCGATTCGCCTGTAAAGCTGAGGCCCACCACCAAACGTGCTCGGTCGCCTGTCCCAGCCGACCAGGGCCAAGCTCAAGAACACACGATCAAGAGACATAAATCGTCGACCACTGCCAATGGAGCCACGGCCCCTGCAAACGAGAAGGACCGAAAGAAGGCAGAAAAGTTGGAGAAGGAGGCGGTTTGGCGAGCAAAGTACTTGGAGCACTTCCCTCGGTGGATATTCTTTTTCGACCCGGATGGGTTTGATCAAGATGTCTCCGCGATGCGGAAGAAGTTGATTCGCGGTGTCCAGTCGTTAGGCGCAGTAGGTGTTGGATGTTTTCATCAAAGACGATCGCCTCATTTGTCTCAAGTCGGTGGTCGACTCCTTGACCGAGGAAGTCACGCACCTCATCACAGATGTGGATCCCAATTCCACTGGTCAAGACTCCCCATCGAATAAAGAGAATAACCCAAGCTCACGCACAACCGCCCTTCATTCACTGAGAAGCCCTGCAAAGGTTCTGGATGGGTAAGCCGTTATCCGGTGCTGTCTACAGATCTCGGCCTTATGTCTCCCCGGGGTCGCTAGGGAAGACGCAGATCCTGAAGTCGTGAATATTGCCACATATGCCATCTCTCTTGGAAAAAAGGTCTGGGGTGCGGCTAAACTCACATCTATAATCGAGCGCTGTCAAGGCGGTTCCCTCAATTCCTCCCATCACTCCCGGACACACGCGGTCCCTCCAAATTCCAGCTCTACCAAAGGCAACCAGAAGTCGCTTTCTCAGCTTCTCGAACATGAACGCCTCCATGGAACTACCACAGAACGCGACCCCAACTCCAAAAGGCACGACTACACTTATTTCTCCAAAAATCACTACTTTGTGCTCGTCGAGGACCTGAGGCAAGAGCTCGCGCCGATTGCGGTTCTACAGTACCCTATCACCAAAAGTGCGAACGGGAAGGACACTGGGACTTGGCCCGTACTTCACTGTCATCCTAAAGCGCGTGGCCCCTTCATCGAGTTTGACGAACGGGAGGAGAAACGGTGGCGCAAGGCTGAGAACGCTGAGAAAGAAAGGGAGCGGGAACGTGAACAACGGAGGAAAAGGTTCGAACAGAAGAGAAGATCCCTGAAGGAGAACCAATTCAAGGCTCAGCATGATCTGCGAAGAACTGTTTCGATGAACAACCTTCATCGCCGTGGCATCCTGCCAGAGGTCATCGCGGACGGCGATCCTGATCATCTGGAGTCTGCCAACGCTTCGGGCTACCTTGCATCTGGAGGCTACGTTGCTGCATCGGGAAACAGCGTCGGCATCACATCGACTACAGGAACAACCTCAGCCACAACTGACGGCAGCCTCACAAAGCTTCAGTTGCCTCCATCGCTGCGTGGGAGGCTCCAACAGGAGGTTGTGACATCTCGTCGTTTCGGTAATTCAGGAAAGTCGAAGGAGAAGGGCGACATGGGACCGCCCGCAGAGATTCCTGATCGTCGCGGGCTCAGGAAGAGCAGAAGCACAAATACCCTGCGATTACCCAAACGAGATGAGGGCAGTAAACCTGGGTACTGCGAAAGCTGTCGCGTTCGTTTTGAGGATTTTAAGGAGGTTCGCCCAATCTGCCTTCTATCTAGACAGTTTGATAAAGGGGTTCTTTAGCATGTGCAAGGGCGCAAACACCGCAAATTCGCTGCTGACGACAGCCATTACGTCGAACTGGACGCCTTACTCGATCGAGTACGCCGTAGAACGGTGGAGGAGGCGGAGGTAATGCGTGAAGGTGATGTTGTGATTTCTGCGCATTGTGAAGTGTTTGGGGTGCCGGACACGCCACACGACCTTGTCGCGTTCGATGAAGAAGGGTTTTGGGAATCATAACGGACTTGGATAGATGCTGACGACATGCAACGGACCCTGTACGATTGTTGACGAGACTTTTCGAAATTGATTTGAGAAAATGGTGCCTCCATTTCAACTATTGCCATTTGCGGACATGGTAATCGGATGATGATTGGCTCAGCCGACGAATAAAAGTGCCGCGGTTGTGGAACCTGACTAAAATGAAGAACAAGCAATTGGACAATGGGAATGTTTCATAATGCACCTCGGCTGGTTGGTTGGGCGGCTGGCTACGCGAGTTAAGAGGTTCGAACACAGGGCCTTCGTGGAACGGGTGTGCGAATGTGCCCCTGGGTGGATTCCATTGTAGAATGTTTTGCTGTGACTGATCTGCTGATCCAGGCCAGGGTCACGTGTCACACCCTCTCTTCCATCCTCTCCCTTCCCTCCCTCTCCTCGCTCGACTCCGTCCCCGCTCGTCCGCCCTCGCGTCGGTCACTTTCAGAGTTGCTCACTATCTACCCTGGTCTCCCTAGAAAGGTTGTTCTCTTTATCTCGCGCTCAAGTTTTTGTTTGGCCTCTTCATTCCTCCTGTTATGATGAACGTCCGCGACTCTGATGGCTCCGACTCGTTCGAGGGTGATTCCATGCTCGAAGACTCTGGTTCTTCCTCCAGAAAGTCTAATCAGCAACCTATGATGGGACCTCAATCACAGTGGAAGGGCAAGAGGGGGAGGCCGAGATGCGATTATTGTCGGATGAACAAGCTCAAGGTGCGTCCACTCACCCTCACCGATAACCCCGACACCCACTGCGTTTCCAATTAGTGTGATAGAGAACAACCTATCTGTAACCACTGCTCCTGGTCAAGTCTTGGCGATTGCAAGTACACACCACTCCCTACACCCACGCATCGTGGCATTCCCCGATGTGATCGCTGCCGACTCCGAGATTTGAAGGTAGGCCACACGTAATATCCCCCATGGCTTTCTTTTGATTCTTGACATTCACCCTGTTTCAGTGCGACAGAGGTTTTCCGGTTTGTAATCATTGTGAAATGGACGCCGCAGAGTGCAATTACCCTCCCAAAAAGCGCCAGAGGATGTCCACAGATGGAAATGGTGCCGTCCTCTCCCAATTGATGCCCCATGCATTCGAAACCGCGGCGGTCGTGGTGTCTAACATAGGTTCACCCAATTCCGCTATCATAGATTCATCATCGTCCTTACAATATCCTCCGCCGATGCACAAGTTGACACCAAGAGGTCCACATTCAATTGACCCGATACCAGCTGGATCATCGCAATACAAGTCTCAAAATCACCACCTTTCATTTGATCCCGACGTTCCCCCGTACCATCGTTCCTCATTACACACTCTCCATGATATTGACTGGCGACGACAACAACGATCGGGAATGCCAGTGGACAGGTCCCGGACCGTAGATCCAATACCTACCGAACATGTGCCCATCGAGTCTTGGAGCCACCCGGATTTTGTCTCACTCCCGCGGGCAATCACGCACACAGTCCGGACTCTCAATGGGTCCGAATTACCGAACAGACGAGTCTTCGATAATACATTGGCGACCTTCCTGATGGGCCTCGCTGTGGAATTGCAAGAGACCGCCGCGCTTTCTCCTGCTCATTATGCCACCATCGCAGAGAGTTTGTATAGACACGACACGTCGGCGCTCCCACCGCGGTTGCGGACTTGGGCTTTGTGCCATCACGTGAGATCAGGGTCAAGGAAGAGGCACTTGATTCTCGTCCCACGTGAATCCTTTTACGGGTCTTCGAAAGACGAAGAGGATACCGCTGCGGCCATGTATATCAAACAGGTGGACGAGGACAACGGGAATGATGTCAGTGGTTCTAGTTCTTTCGAGCGGATCCCGGTGCAGTCGCAAATTTTCGATATTCTATTGTATGCCCACCGAGCGCACAGCTCCCCAACTTTCATGCTTGCCGACATCAGACGGGTTGGCATGGTGAGTCAAATTTCGTAGAATTTCCCCCCAGCCAATCCCGATCAAGCTTTCAAAAATTGATGGAACTGATCCGGTTATCTTTACTTTGTTAGGCAGGCATTACATTCCCCATGGCGGAACTTTTCGTGCGTCTCTGCCCCTCATGTAGGTCGAGGTACAGGAGTGGGGGCCTGGTTGATTACTAGATCTATCCCTTTTTGCTGCATCATTGTAGGTTTTATAACTTGCACGGAGAGGTGTCGTGTTCATCGTTCACATTCTATGTATCGCATTTTACCATCTTGGATCTCATGTGCTCATCTTTGTCGTGTTCAACCCGATTTCCGTCCCCTTTTCGCAATTTCAATGTCCATCTTGCTATACTTCCTCGTTTCTTCCCATCTCTCCTGTTCATTTTGCTTTCGGTAGTTATATGAGCCAGTCCATTAGGCATTCATACATTTATTCATGTTCACTGCATATGCAGATAGATATTCGATAAGACACGGAAAGCGTGAAAGCGGAGGGCAAATATCTATGGTTCGAGACTAAAAGACAAAGGGAAATGGGCGGAGGTTGTCAGGAGTTTAATTCGAAGCTAGCGAAGGCCAAGTCGTATGAACTGAATTCGTAGTTGATCTTATCCGTTCTCCTGTACACCAAGTCACCTTCCCTCCCTCCGTTGGCTTTGGAAGGCGAAGCCAAAGCCAACCTAAAGGCCCGCTGGGCGGCCTCCACAGCGCTAATACCCTCTTCCTCCTCAGCGTTACTGTTCCCCACGCTCGAGATGAAGAGTGTGAGGGAGAGTCTCGCTGGCTGGAATATCCTGACCACCCGTCGAACGAGGGTTTGAAGGTCTGGGATGGAATTTGCTTCGTGGGTGGGGGAGGTAGGAAGGAGAACGTTACACTCGAAAGAGGCATAAGACCAACCGCTCTCGGGAGTAACGTGAATAGTGTAGTACCCCTCTCCCTCCGGAGATTTGAGGTGTTGATCTTCTGACGGTAGTTTGGACCATTTGAGAAGGGCGTTGGAAGAATATCCACATGGAGTGAATGAATAGGCGTCTAGGGTGGTGAGGTGGGATGGGAATAGGTCGGAGATCCCGGTTTTTGATGACAGAGTTTGTGCGTGGGAAGATGGGGTGTTTTCCTCGCCGAATTCTGGTGAAAAGAAGGATTCGGATGCCGCGGGGGAGAGATGGGACATTAATATTTCAATCGTGTAGTCGACCCCCTGGGTTGGGTCAGACCGTTCTGCCCTTTTGGATTGAGACGGCTGGGTGGTGCTCAAGGGATTGCCTCGAGAAGCCTGGGGTTTCGTCATGTACAGTAACCAATGGTCACCGTTGACTTTCCCGACGGCATAGGCAGCGCCGTCAGGGAAGATCGCATCGAGATATTCGACCTCTGCCTTCCATTCCTTGTGTGGTCCGAGCTGTCGTTCGGGAAACATGAAGGATTTTCGGGAATAGAAAAACTGGTGAACGATAGGCAAATTTGCGTGATCGCGGGCGATCTCTAGTATGCGAGGTAATCCGTAGAGATTGAGTGTCGTTCCGCATGTTTTGAGGATGAGACGATGGGGGGAGATGAACAGCGACGACTCGCTGATAATCGACAGGCGACACAGCACACGAGTGAAAAACGAGTAGGGTGTTAGACGTATGGCTGATCGTAGATCAGCGGACGAGGGGTGACCGACCTGAGGAGATAGGCATCTATCTCTGAACCCTCGACAACGGATAGGATTTTGCATTTGACGATATCAAGCATTTCCTCCCAGATCGCCCGTTTTACCTTGCGCAGGCCAAGCTTGCCATCGTCCGATGAAGGCGAGGCACGCTCGACATCGGGAGGCAAAGGAGCGAACCAAATTTCGAGCAGTTTTTCGGCTCCCTCGAACTGGAAAGACTCGGACGCAGACATTATTTTCGGGTGAGGAAAATCGAAAAGAGACAAGAAAGGATTCCGAGCGGCAGAGTCGGATTTGCGCTCAGCTAGTTTCGGCAATCGACTTCATCATCACACGGCCATGGTCAGACCTGCTCTGTTCAGGTTTCCCTTCCTCCGCACTGCCGCAATACGTTCGGTATTTCGGTTGGACTCCGCTCCAATTCTCCCAGCACCCACCATCCACGCCGGTGCACTTCGGCCAGCGGTCAACACAGGCTTCCGTTACTTCCACCACTCCCACCCACGTCTCACAACCAACTCACCCGGAAATGAGACTGTTAAGGACGAGTCAAATCTTTCGTTCTCTGAACGGCTGAAGCACTTGATCAAATCTTACGGCTGGTACGCACTCGGTGTGTACTTCCTCATAGGCGCGCTCGACTTCGGTGTGGCCTTTGCTGCTGTCAACCTGATTGGGGCCGAACATGTCTCTCGCGTGGCTACCTCTGCGAAGGAGTCGGTATATGGGGTATTCGGCTCGCGACCACCGGAGCCGGGGAGGGACGAGATGGATAAGGCGGTCGGACAACCGCACGCCGGTGCTCGGGAAGGACTGTATGCGATGATTGTACTGGCGTGGACGGTTCACAAGACACTTTTCTTGCCCTTGCGAGTGGGGCTAACCGCCGCTTGCACCCCGAGGCTGGTCAACTGGCTGAGATCGCGTGGATGGGCGGGCTCTCAGGGAACGAAGAGGGCAGCGGATGAGTTAAGACAACGGATTCGAAGAGACCGTGACTAGAGGATTGTGAGTTGAAAGTTGCTGTTTCTTCTTTCGTGACCTAAAGGAGTCTATTGTACAGATTTCATTGTGGTGCTACAACTTCATCGCTATCCCCCTACGCTATTCAATACATTAATGCACTACCGCTTTTTCACGAAGGCGGAGCCTCGTCAGCTACCAAGGACAATAGTCAATTACCAGTTCAAGTTTCAAATGAGTCCATTTCCTACCTTGCAGGATCCCCTTCTTAACGAGGTCATCCGCTTTCGGACGGCTTTGGAGTCCGTGGTCGATTTTATCCTACAACAGTGTCCAGTCTGTAAGCATGGTCAGAGAGTAACCATCACGCACCTCAAGTTGAGCACGCTGCAATTGTTCTCTCGCAGCTTGCAGTGCGGGGGCTACTGTGTCATCTGGTTCTCAATCAGCACATGTAAGACTACTTGATCAGACGAATGGATATGAACCCTTGAGGATATTCTTCTCGAGCAATTCTTGTTTTTCTGGCCTGTGGCTGATCGCTTTGTCTAGCTTATCGACTGTATCCGGGTCAAGAGTTGACTTTCGAACTGGCTTTGGCCTTTCAGTCGGAGTGTCGGCTATCCATCTATGGGTCAGGGTGAGATCGCCAAGCGATATGAAGCTGGGAACAGACACATGGCGGTTGTGATAGTATGAATGAGCCTCGATGAAATGCGATAAAGTGTGGGAGGGGAGATGAAGGTAGATGAAAGGATTTGGGTCGAGACATGTGATCAACTGCCATTTGGATACATCTCCAGGTGCCGCCAGCCCGTGAGCCAGGTCTCTCCGCTCTCTCTTTCGTCTGCCGTTCCTCCTCCGCAATCAACGAGGCATTCTCTTCCGTTCCCACTCTCTGAGATTCTTCCAACATTACCCGATCTTGCCTTGACTGCAGACAACTTCATGAGATACCCTTTGATCGAATGTTTCCAAGGGACTAGAGGTGTTGGTGGTGCTTTGGGGTTGTATTTTCCCGCAGGACCTACCAGGCGCAGCAGACTGGTTGCTGGCGAGTCTGAGCGAGAAGAATCTGAAGAGAAGAGAGGCTCATAGTCGTTGATAAACTATTGACAGTCGCCAGCTGATCTTGAGAGGTGTTACTGCTAAATTCCCCGTAATATTATTGGGGGCGCTGGGAGGAACAGAGAAGCGAGGCTAGACCTCTGGAGGTCAGCTCTCTTGTCAACGTTCCAACGTTGTCAACCCCAAAGAAACTATGGAAGTCACGACAAGTCACGCATCACTCTCTTTCTCCCTCTGCGTCTGCGATGCGTTCCGGCAACCTGCAACGGGCCGTCCTTGGGTCTGGCCGACAACTGGCTGCGAATACTACCCGACCGCTGACGGGTCTGAGATACGCCTCCACCGAACATGGCCACGAACACCATGACCACCACGTCGAGGATGCGGCCGAATACCCCAGAGAAGGTCGGGACCGCACCAGAGATGCTCCTCCCTCGTGCTCACCCCTTGGCGATTATAGGCTTCGCTACCTCGACCATAGTCAAGATCGTCACTTTGGCTGGTGCTGTTGTCGCGTTTTATAAATACGCTCCTTCCGCGTCCGAAGACAACATAATTTCCCGATACATCTCAAGCAAAGCCACCCCTTCCGAAGTCTGGGAACAGGTCAACCTCAAGCACACAGTGCTTGAGCAGCAACAAGCCGACAATAGCCAGGTTATTTGGGCTGCTCAGAAACCACCAGTGCACCGGTTCCGCTACCCTCTGTGCGTATGCCGTATGGTTGTAAATGTCCTCCTGCACAAATGCTGATCCGCATCTGTGCGCTTTGTAGACAGATTGACCAGGCCCTTCCTCACAGACAGCCAGTTGGTTCCACGGTAGACTTGAATAATTTGGTAGTAAAGCAGTGATGAATTCGAGTATCTATTCGCTTTCGAGTAGAATTGCAGCATACATCGTGAAGGTTACCATATATGGGTATAGACTGCTTAGTCAGCTGATGTTGCTTCCGCGTCGCGTTGCCTCAGTTTCCTTCATCATCCTCCCCTGCCCTCACCGCTCGTTCCGTCCCCCGTAGAGCCTGGCCCGTAAGCTACCTCGGATTGTCGGTCATCTTTGGCTGCGATTTTAACCATTTTTTCTGCATTCTCATCCCGCAGACTGGTAGTCGCCCAAGACTACGAAGTGTCTGGCTATGAAACCCAACACCGTATTTTCTTTGGCAACTCTCGTCGCTCTCTCCATTCTCGATGGCGTCCAGTGCGCACTTCCAGACGTAGACTTTGACCGTATGGGTAAAGTTGGCTTCTTTGGCGATTTCGCAGGCCTCGACTGGTTCAACGAGACATCATCACTCTCCCTCGACCCTACCTCCTCTTCCCTTCTTTCCCGCTCCCCCGACGGTTCGCTGTCGCGTGTAGGCTCGACAAACCCCGGAGGAACAATCAATTACGGATGCGCGTTGAAGAATGTCTTCTACGTCGCTGGTCAGTTCTCGTCGTTTGGAGGCACACCGGCTCAGAACATTGCATCTTATACCCCCTCTTCTGGCAAGATATCCGCTCTGGGTTCAGGCGGGCCCAACGATGTCATTCGCTCAGTGTACTGTGACACCACTAATAATCTGGTTTGGGTTGGAGGGGGGTTTTCGTCGCCATCATCGTTAGTTGCCGTCTGGAATCCCTCGTCCTCCTCCTGGTCCGCTCCTCCGTTTGGTGGGTTGCCGACAACCAACAACGGCCAAGTACTCTCGATATCCTCGAATTCATCCCAGTCCAGTCTATTTTTCGCCGGGTCTTTCGTCACCAGTTTCCAAGGAGGTCCTGTCAACGGCACAAACAACCCTAACGTCCCGTTCTCTCCAGGCGCTTCTCCATTTTCATCGTCCCTCGTCCCTATTCCTCTGGATGAAGTGGAGGTAGACCCTGTCCCTTCATCGTCTGATGCTGACTTCTCGGACATCCGCAACATCCTCTGCCCCACTGGAAATGATGGTCCCGGACAATCGTGGTTTGCCATGAATGGCGCCACAGCTGTCATCACTGTCAGGACCTTCAGCTCTCTTAGTGCGGCAGGTCTACGTTTGGGCAATACCTTCCTTGATGGTCGCGGGACAACGGCGTTTACGTGAGTTGGTGGATATTGTCCGTCGCTAGGCTTCGCTCATGACATCCTTTTGGGAATTACCTAGCCTCACGACTATCCCAGACAACACAGTTCAGACCTTCACCTATATCGACCCCTCCACCGGAAACAACCTGACTTGCACGGAGAACTGTCCATTGCTTACGAATCCGTCGATATTATACCAAGATTTCTTATTCCAGCAGTCCGTGGCGATCACTGGCTTCCAGTTGAAGCTATCGCAGTGGCTTGGGGTTGGCCCCGGATTACACATCCTCCAGTTGCTCTCCTCCGGTGCTTTCGCATCTGCAGTTGACAACCAGAACAGCAAATCGTGTTACGCCCCAGTGCCTTCTAATTCGACGTTCACTGGAACTTGGACCCCCCTACAAGCCAACACAAATATCGCTGCAACCCTGCAAACCGTCCTCGTATCCGACTTTCCTGTTGGGACTTCTCCAGCAGATGGGCCAACCTTTACCTGGATGCCTTATGTCTCCGCTTCAGGCCAGTATGAAATTGACCTCTTGGTTCCCGGTTGCGATGAATTCCAGGACTGTGCCCTCCGTACGTCTGTGGACGTCACCGTTTTCCCCGGAGGGGGTCAAGATCCCTGGGTCACGACCGTTTCACAGAGCAATGAGCAGGACAGTGTGACAAATATATACACTGGTGCCGTCGTTCCTTCCTCTCCTTCCTTTGTCGTCACCGTCACGATGGCACTGTCAAAAAACCCTCAAGGTTCTGGAAGCAATGGTCAATACAGGATTGTGGCGGATCGAGTGCAACTCACCCTGAAGTCCCCGGACATCAATGGAACCTCTACCAACGGGTCCGGGATCGCAGGATCGAAAACAGGATTTGGCTTCCTTGAATGGCCATTGTCCGTAACCTCACCAACAAATAACACCTCTGGAATCTTGCCGAATACCACCCAGACACTCCTCGACATCGCCGGTTTTGACCTGTTTAACGCCCTGGGAGGATACACCAATTTGCTCTCGTCCAGGGCTGTTGTCAGCAGTGCAATCCAGCATTCCTCGGGCACTCTTTTCCTCGCTGGTCAATTCACTTTGACCTCTGGAACCGCCTCTGGCGCCTCGAATATTGTCGCTTTCGCAGGAGGCGCACTCCATGTTCTGTCCAATAACGGTCTAAACGGCAATATCACGGCCCTCCTCCTCGTTGGGAACCGATTATATGTCGGCGGATATTTCACGGATACTGCCACAGGTTCCACAAACGGTGCTCTATCTGGAGTCGCCGTTTATGACGTCCTGAAGGATCAGTGGTCCGCCCTGGGTGGAGGTGTGGACGGAACTGTTAGTGGGTTGGGTTACACTGGTGGACAGGTCGAAGTTGTTGGCAACTTCACGAGGGTCAGGAATGCCAAGGGTGATACTGAAGGTCTTCAAGTCCCCAGCATCGCCAGCTGGGCCGACCAGTCCGGTGGGTGGACTAGCAGTGGTGGGTATCTCGTTGGATCCCTCGATGTCATCGTCAACGGAACGAACAACAAGAATACTGAAGACGTGCAGTATATTGCCGGTCACATCGCTTCGGCACTTCGTTACGGTGCCAATGGATTCGTCCTACTCGCAACTGGACAAAACGGAGGTTTTCCGGGAGTCACGACCCTCAACACCACGTTGGACCCCGTTGGTTCGACCAGTAGTCCTCCATCGAGGCGAAGTGGAACCTCGGCCCAGAAGCGGAGTTTCATGCCATCTGTCGCGCTGAAACATCTATTCAAGAGGCAGTCTTCGACCCCTACCCAGACCCTAACGCAATCCGCTAATTCACCTGCGATCTACGCTGGAGCCTTCTGGACGAACAGCTCCTCGAAACAACAGATGGTCATTCTCGGTGGAAACTTTTCTCTCCCCGCCCTCGGCGGTGCCTCCGGCCTTGCCGCTTACAACATCGATACCGGGGTCCTCTCTCCCCTGCCTGGGTCTAACATTGTTGGAGTCGTTCGTGCTCTCCTCGTCAATGGTGACACTTTGTATGTCGGCGGAGAGTTCACGATTCAAGGTTCGAGCCTCAACGGCTTTGCTATTTACAATCTCGCGGGTGGCCAGTGGTCCAACGACGGACTACAACCTTTGGTAACCTCCACCGGAACCGTCTCTGTCCAGTCTCTCCGCCTCTCGCAGTCAAGATCGGATACTTTGATTGTCGCTGGATCCTTCGAGAACGCTGGCTCTTTCCCCTGCAGGGCCATTTGCGCATTGAACATCAATTCGCTCCAATGGAATACGTTGGGAAATGGTTTGGGTGGCGGACAAGTTACGACTCTTGTTCTATCTGGGGTTCGTTCAGACCGTTCCGGTACTCTCCTCACTCACTAAATTCAAATCCCTCCAGGATAACCAGAACTCGCTCATCGTCTCTGGAGCTCTCTCGTTCCCCGATGGCTCCTCTGGAAATGTCGCCATATTCTCACTTGGGAACAACACCTGGGAGAAGTTGGGTAAAGATGGTGACCTTCCCGGACCGGTTACTGCTGCTGAGGTCAACGATGGAAATTCGAGTAGCATCTTCGTCACCGGGAAGTCCACGGATGGAACTCAGTCATATCTGTCTTTTTGGAATGGCTTGAACTGGACTCAGCTTCGTGAGTTTTTAACCCCATGCATATACTGGCGATCAAGGCTTACGCCTTTCCCCAGAGTCGGATTTCAATAGCGAGACCAACATCTCGCAGCTGGCCATGGTCCCCGTTGTCGATGCTCATAAGTCCAACGGGCTGATCCAAAGCGACAGGATGCTGTTGCTCTCTGGCGCCTTGTCCAGTTCTTCCTTCGGCGACGCTTCATCTGTCTTGTTCGATGGACAATCATTCATTCCTTACATCGTATCTGCTTCAACCTCTGGATCACCAGGTGCTGTATCAGGACTCATTCACTCGTTCACTTCTTTCAGTTTTGCCCGCAGACGTGAGTCCGCTCTCCTCCCGCCTGTGCCCTTGTTTCTAAACGAAAATTTCCATAGATTTCTTGGCCGTGGGTGTTGTCATCCTCATCTCTATCGCTATTGCGGCTGGCGTGGTATTCCTTCTTGTTTTGCTGGGAATCCTTTGGGCTTTGTTCGCTCGCAAAGAAGAACAAATCAAGACCGTCGATCAAGACGAAGATGATGATTCCTTGCACCAGCGACCCTCTTCCCTCCTTGCCCATGTCAATGCAGCGACAAGGACAACCATCCTTGGAGCCACGAGTCCATTCAGCCAGTATAACCCTGAGAAGGAGGAAGAAAGTGCCGGACAGAGATCTGGCGGTGATCACAACGATGTGTTCGGGCCAGACGCGAGCAACTACGTCCGCGCGGAGACTCCCTCGGATGCGCTTGGGGCGAGCGGTGAGGTTGGACGACCAGCTCACGCTAGGTATTCGTTTGAGGCCTCGGGGGAAGGAGAACTCGCCCTCACTGCAGGTATGGAGTTGGAGATCTTGGATGATTCAGACCAAGCGTACGGATTACTTTTCCTCTCACTGAATAACATCACTGACTTTCTTGTAGTTGGTGGCTTGTTCGGGACCCACGGACAAACCAAGAGGGCGTCGTGCCCGCGGCATATCTGTACTGATCTAGCTCCAATTTTCCTGTCTCCAGCTCCTTATGATCCCATCCACTCGTTCGATGTGTTTTCCTAGTCCTCCCACTATTATCCCGCTCGTATTTGTCGCATTGCAGTCCCTTGCTTGTTATACCCAACCGTATCCCTTCTACTCTCTTCGATTCATGATCTATACTCTCCCTCCGATATTGGCCTCTTGTTTATTCCCACATGGTAATTGGCGTTCAGAATCATTTAATTCGGTTTTTCGCAGGATGCAGAACTTAGTGATTGGCTCCCAAAAATTTGATTGTAAACACCAGTAGTTTGTAGACGCAAGCCCCTTCTGCATGGATTTCACTAGTGGGGTGAACGTAAGGAACGGACGTGAGAAAGGGTCCCAGGACATGCATACCTGGAGGAGTGGATCCCGGAAGTGTTTCTGGTGGTTATGAATGAAGCCGACCTTGGTCTTGAATTGTTCACGGCGTTGTTGGTCCCGGAATTCACGAATATGTCGTCCAGCCTCCTTGGCCTCTCCCCTATTCCTGGCCTTGACGGTCATTGTGCCGCTACCGAATGCACCATACCCGCCCTTTACCGGGACGAGGGTGGAGTTCCTATCCCCGATGAGTTTTCTGACCAGGCCGACTCCGGAGTTGGGATTCTCGGCTCGGCCTGGCAATGGGTTGGCGAAGGATTGTTTGTAGTATCGTTGGAGACTTCGGTGTCCGATCCGCGCCCCGGAAGGTAAGACGAGTTCGTAGACGGTGTCACCGTACGTGATTTGTGGTCCACCTGCCTCGTCGCTAAGCTCGTCCTCTTCATCTCCCGAACCCTCTGAATCGGTAACGCTTTCTTCGACCACCTCGTCAAACTCGCCGTCCTCCTCGCCATCATCCACATCTTCCCAGCCATTGTCCTCTGTAAGTTCTGCGTCTGGCACGACAACCTTCACTCTTTTCTTCGAAGACGTTCCCTTCTTCCCCTCGGGTACGGTGGGGTAGGAACTCGAAAAGTCATAGAAGTCTGAGACAGAGAGCCTCTCGCTCTCGGTATCATATGCGATCTTGCAATGACCCTTGTCAACCATGTGCTTCCTCACTGCCTCGAGGCTTCGAAACTCTCTGCTCTTTCTAGGACAAGATATGCAGATGTTATCCACCGCGATGCGTTCGCCGAGGAAGGATAAGAGGCCCGAGAGATCTGTGAGGTACTCCAGGTCAGGGATGAAGAAAGAGTGGGCGGAAGCCATATGTGAGACGTTCTCATCGATAGACTTGAAGGTGGGTGTTGAGCAGAAGAGGCACTGGAAGGGGGATATGCGGAGGCGGAGGGAAGCAATTCGTTCCTCGATTGATTGGGGTTCTGATGTTTCTCCCGGATGTTCCTCTTCCGAAGCCAGCTGTGGGGAATGTTCGATAGGTGCGGGAGGGGTTTCGAGCGCATCTTTAGCTTCTTCGGTGGATTGCTCAGACTGAGGGACTATGGGTTCAGCGTCCCGGCGGCTAGCAAGTTTCAACTCTGTCTCTCTGTGTTTCTTGGAGTTTATGTGCGATCGGTAGGCATTCTCCGTCGTGTACGTCTTCCTACGATACGCGGAAACGAAATGCAAGTCAGGGCATTGATATGTCGCCCAATGCACGAAGCACGACACTTACTTGCAAACGTCGCACACGGACCCCTTCGTAGAAGCCATAATCGCGGTCTCAGCTTTCCTATCCAAGACTTTCTCGTTGAATATCTGGACAGAGACGGGAGGAAGCCCAGCGACCCGACGTTTCATGTTATATCTGTGGTGGTCAGAGCGGTAATGCTCCCCTAAAGATCACAAAGGACGCATTTTATCTGCGATTAGATAAACGGCAGGGCAGCCACGGAAAATTTTAGACGCACGCTGTTCCTCCGCAGAGTAAAAAGCGATTGAGCATGACAAGCATGTAAACAAGTTGCTGGAATCGGTCGTTTGTTCTTCGGACATGGTGTAGGTGAGCGGGCGCAAGTAAGGAGGGAGGTGAGGAGATGGATTATGTATGCGCTTCGGGAACGACAGAGTGATTCAGTGATCGAGAAAGTTGCTTACTCATTCTCCTTCTGCGATGAATGCCTTGTAATAGAAAAAGCGATCCAGCATCTAGCGTATTACACAAATAGGAGAGCACGGAAAACATTACAGACAGATACTATATGAGCACAAGAATGACAATGAGGTTTTAAGCTTCTGAAGTACCCTGTGGAAGGCAAGGGGCAGCCTATCAGTGTGCAGAAGCTTGGCGGAGCATTGGTACTTACCGCGAGGGGGAGGCCGAAACGCTCAGCACGTTTCCTTCTCCGTTTGAGTTCTTCAGGGTCCGCAGGGTCCTCTGCCGCTCCTCGCTTCTTCCTAGGTTGATTTTGACTGTCCGCAGATACTTCTGTACCGAAGCGTTCGGCCCTTGCCTTCAGCTTCCCTTCGTCCTGTGGTAAGGCATAAGCACGTTGTCAAGGGTTGAATCCGATTAACACGTACCTCTGGGAATTTTTTCTTGGACTCCTTGTCCTTTGGTGCAGGGTGACTGGAATCCACCAGTGGGATTCCAAACCGAGCAGCGCGAGCTTTGCGCTTCTCTAGCTCAGAGTCTCCTGTGGTAGAACCTGCAGGGTCAGTCGTGGAATTAGTCGACGCGGGTTCCTGTGGAAGTGCCGAGTCCTAGAATCCTGGTTCAGTGTTCCGTTGTGGCGGACGATGAATCAATGAACCATCGTACCTGAACCTTCGTTGGCGACACAGGTGGTTGCCTAGCGGGTGCTTTAGGTTTCGCGGCAGGTATGGGCTTGGACGACGCGTCTTGTTGCGGTGTCACCCCGGCGGCATTGTGCAACGCGTTGTATGCATCGACAGCGGCAGGTTCAGCGATGATTCTGGCAATGAGATCGGCCTTAGTCGCCCTTGGAGGCGCAGAGACCGACGCCTTCTTGAGGATCTCTTTGAGGTCAGCAACCTTAAGAGCTTTTCTGACAATTCGTCGTATGTGAAAAGGTGCGAAGTTCCTGTCCAAAACCACTCACAGTTTGGATTCCATGGTCGACCTCCTTGAAGCAACGCAGCAGACGCGTGACGAGGAGTGGCGTGTTACCTGTGTGACGTGACGTGAGCTGGGGAGGCGATCTGGGTTGTCACATGGGACCAACGGGATTGGACTGACACAGTCAACCAATGAAAGCACGATGGAGGGATTTCTAGCCTCGGCCTATCACTCGTACAGTAGTAAGCCAGCCAACCACACTCTCTCATCCAACCCTCTCTCTAACCCACTCTCAGCCGGCGAACAGCCCCCGTCATCTTCTTCCTACGACTATTATTCACAGGATCACCAGCAACAACACCCGCCCCCTACCCACCACCTCGACGATACTCAATCCACTGCTCCTTCTCCAGACCTCACCACAAGAACCGCCGACCAGATTACTCAAGAAAATGCTCTCGATGAAGAGCCTCTTTATGTCAACGCGAAGCAATACTATAGGATCCTCAAACGTCGCGTCGCAAGAGCCCGGCTAGAGGAAGTTCATCGACTCTCCAAGCAAAGAAAGGTATATCCTTCCTCTTTTTATGTTTGGCTCAAACGTTGACCCGCGCAAAGCCTTATCTTCACGAATCGCGTCACCAACATGCGATGAGACGACCCCGCGGCCCTGGCGGTCGCTTTTTAACTGCGGAAGAGATCGCTGCTCAAAAAGCGAGCGCTATCACAGAGCAATCTCCCGTTCCAGAAGACGAGTCGTCCATGGCTCCCACCCCGACATCGTCTTCTTCAAAAGGGCCGGAAACTTTTGTACACCAACAATCGTTTGATGTCGCACCCTCCCTCCAACCTCCAATGCCTCCGGTCCAGAGCCAGGTGCAGGCTCAGGCGCAAGCTCAGGCACAGGCTCAAGCTTTGCGTTTGTCTATCCCGGCCCAGAACACCGCTTTTCAGGGGCACCCTCACCCCCACCCGCACATTGCGACACCATTTGATCAGTCAATGCATTCTGCCTCCTCGGCAGATTCCGTCATGCTCGATTATCAGTCACTCTCCCACCCTGTAACACCACTTTCGGCTGCTCCGACTTCTCACCTTCACCCTTCTTCTCCTTTCCACGTGAGCCCTCCAAACACTGTTGCACAGCACAGGCAACCCTATCAACAACAGCCACCGCAGAATCCCCAGCAGCAGCGACCCCCACCCCAACAAAAGGATGTGTCAGCCACGAACCCCGACAGTACGATCGCAGGGTCCCGACATTATTCGGCTCGGATGCACCACGTTCCTCACCCCCACGCCCACTCTAGGGCCCGGAACATCAACTTTTCGGAGATCCTCTACCAAGACGACCCTCGAAATCCGGACTTGCTCCAGTTTGGTGCTCAGGGTGGATCCGTTCCTTCTGCTTAATCGGGGTTTCTGGTTCCTCTCTCTTGGGAAAATGTTGTTCTCAGTACATAAATCTTCATCGGTTCTATGGCTTCTTCTTTCGTCGTTGTGTTATCGAATTATCATGATCACTTTCTCTTCTATTAGTTCTGTTCCCCGTACTGTGTACACAATCGTATCAATGCGCAGTTTGCTTAGACGTTCGAATCAGAGCATTTCTATTTCCATATCGTCTTCGTTAGATACAAAAGAAGGATGTCCAGGATCCTGTACATAGAAAGGGGAGGACCCCAGAGGAGTGAACGGAGGCGGTTGTGGTACCAAACTATCCAGAATTCCTTCCTTGAAACTAGAAGGATCCTTCCGATCGTCATTTGCAGGTGGAGGTGCGATTGGTGGTGGGGGTCGGAAGAGAACCAAGGCCTGGCTGGTGGGCGCGGAAGGTGTAGGAGGGTCTGCTGGTCGCCTGAGTTTCATTATCGCGTTCAGGAAGATGGGTGAGATGGTGAATTCGGATTCTTGCGCGGTGGATTTTGTTTCTGTGTGAGGTTGTTGCCGGCCTTCGTCGTCTCCGTCGTATTCGTCGTCGTCCAAACTTGTTATTATGATCCCTGCAAATCCACATGTCATCAGGGTTCAACGTGATCGAACCATGGTAACAGAACTCACTGTCTTTCTCTGGCTCATACCACGACGAAGTGGACATCTGGACATCGTCTACTTCAAACGAGGAGGGTTCATCGACGGAACTTGGCCGAATCGTCGACCCGTCCGGATACAGCACGTTCGAACTCTGCCCAACGCTGCCTACGGCGTTGTTGATCCATATTCCATGGCCTCCTGTTAGCGTTTCGGGTAGTGGTTCCAGGTGGTGTTGTTGTATGTGCGTGGGAGGAGACGAGGTGAGAGACGTCGGTTGAATAGACAGCTCAGCGAACCCGCGTTCGAGGTTCCGACTCTCGAACTTCCGAAACCGTTTGGTCGCCCTTCCGTTCGGGTTCGAATCGGGAATTTGGTTCGGTTGTGAGACTTGTGCGAGGTGGCACGCGTTCGTGGAGAGACCTCCGTATACTGTTCCTACGACTCCGAAACCACCACCAGAGAATCCGGTGCTTGTCTCAGAAGACAGGAGATCGTCTGGACACTTTCGTTTGAGGGTTTGAGAGAACCACGGGTGACGAAGTGCCATGAAGACGTAGAGAACGAACACACAGCGGGTTAGATTCGTGGAGACTCAAGAGGGTTTGTGGGGATCCCGAATGTTCGGTTTTAACAGTTTCCCGGTTCGGTTATGTTCCTTATATGTATGTACCGCTTTCGATCACGGCGGGGAATCCATCAATGAGCGCTAGCGTCAGAACGTTCGAGCAACTTCCGCGTTCACCAAGCTCACCCACCGTGCCACACGGCGGCTGCCAATGTAGTGAACCCGTGAGCAGCGGTAGATGCACCATGAGCAGCCGGAACAGAGCAAAATGTTGAGCCCCAGGCAAGAGGCTATAAGGCTTGGTAATTGTATGAAGTTCAGAACACTGACTGGCTCAGTGGATGATGACCCGGGTCCCGGGCTCAGTCAAGTGATTTTTAATCTATTGGATCGTTCCCTAAGGTTGTCTGAAGGCACGTATTTCCAACTTTCCTATCCGTCTCGCAAAATATTGCATTGTTACATTTGTACAGAACTTAGATACATTTCGGACGTCTCATTCAGGGGACGAGCGGGGACAATTTACGACTGGTTCCAGTCTTGCTGGGTCTGGCCCTGCTTATTGCGGGCACCGCCTGAATAGAACAAGTGTCAGCATCGTGTGCGACCAAGATTGCCGAGTGGTGGAACATACCAGTGGCTTCTTGCGAGTTATCGCCAGTGACTGCCCCGGTGACTTGGTCCTTCTTTCCGAGAACGCGGTCCTTGGTACCCTCAACATAGCCTTGGGACTGGGCGTCCTTGTACTCGCCGTCACCCTGAGCGCGACGTTCCTGGCCAGAGGTCTTCAAGCCCTCGAAACCGGTAACGTGACCGAGAGTCTCCTCGACCTTGCCCATGGTGCTCTTGGTGGTACTGGTGGTTTTGCTGCAAACTCGGTCAGATGTTGGACTCGGCGTTGAGAAGCCGGCAAACGAACCTGGGATCGGAGGACATGTTTAAAATGTTAAGAAATAGGTTTGTGCGATTGGTGATTAGATGGGTGTGTGAGGTTGTTGGGAAAGACAACTTCTAAACAGCGGTGCTTAAGTAGCTGGGAGGGCGGGGGTAGGAGCCACTGACGTTGAGGGTGAGGGTGATGCAATGACGGCGAAGACCTTCAGGAGCGGCCCCTAGCATCGACACCCCTATGGAGATCCGATGCTCTGGGCGATCCACCCGCCACCCTTTCACTCACCTGACATATCCTCTGCCGTGAGTAAACTCTCGAGAGCACGAGTTTGCCAACTGATCTCGAGGCAGATCATACCGGAACGCTTGAAGATCGTGCGGGACAACTCTAACAGCGTACTGGAACGGTAATCACTGAACGGAATACATAGGGTCGTGGATTCCCCCGATGATCCCCGCCTTCTCCTTCGTGCCAAGAATGGAGTGACATCACTGGGCGTCACGCTGATCGGTTCAACCTCCCGCTCTGTCATCGGTGACGTTCGGGACTCCGCTCTCATCTTCGGATCGAGGGAAAACATACCTGAGATAATATCTGTTATCTGGACAGTGACCGTGGCACGTGCTATCGGATGACGTCGCCCGGGGGAGAGTTCCTATCCGCGCAAACGTCATTTGGTGACACGGAAGCTTGTCCTAAGTTAGTGATTTGTGATCTTCGTGAAGGTGTAGGTATACCTACCATTTCACCTCTCGCACGACCTCCCACGGTCCCACCCCTGAGACCCCTTGTCCTGGTCTCGACGGTCTCGATTGAAGGTCGTCATTCGATGATATCCGCGACGGACTTTGAACCATGAGAGTGCGTCACACCGAATTATAGAAATGGGTGGCGTTCGCCCAAATCAGGGGAACACCAACCCGCTTCCCCGAGCGCCTCTCACCAGCGCCCACCACGCTTTGCGATAAACAATTCAAGGGCGCCCGTTAACCACGCCGTCTGATTTGCCGCACGACGTAGCATCATCGCAATTTACTGTGACTATCCAGCCGGTCCTTGTTCGACACCCCTCCATCTCTGCTGCACGATTACTCCGTTCAGGAGCCTTCTGCTTCCTTTGACGTGGAATAACACACGAATCAAGATCCCACCGTCGTGCAGGTTTCACCATCAGTAGCAACACATGTTCAGGAGACTTTTCAGGCGAATCTTCCGCCGGCGACGAAGGTCGAAAAATTCCCGATGATCGTGGCGGACCAGGACCCTAGGCCAAAGAACGAACAAAGCCATTTCGAAGATAGCCTGCCCAAGCCCTGTAACCGTGAAGGGATACGCTAGGCTTAAAAGGTGGGTGTACAGGCAGTGCGCTACCTCGTTGATGTCTTGCGAACGCGCAGCCCTAACCACTTTTGCAGCGTTTAACATCTGCTGGGAATCTGAGCTTCTGGTTTTACGGCTCAAGTTAAGGGTGTATAGGGTCAACGCCGTTCGGGTTTGAAGGTACATCACATTACAAACTGCACCTGGCTTTCTATCGCACGGTGGACGAAATCAACAAGCCGTATAGTCAAAAATATGTATTGATAGTTGTGCTAAATCACCCAGACTGCGCCGTTACACCCCGCTAAATGTGATCTTGACATGCGCACTGCCGCGAGCCCGTTGGAGGTGGTACACTCATCCCATCTGATCACATACCCAAAGTGCGCTTTTGAGTACAGCGAACCGCCAGGGCGAGCGCGGGCCGGAACTTACCAGTGGGCTGAATTCTCTAGTCTGGAATGTACCCTCTTATCGGTCCTCGGTCCTGTCTATGCGTGTCTCAACGCGGTCTAGGAACACGCAGAAGCATCATCTGTGCATTAGCCGTGTATATGGACAATCCACTCTCGAAATCTCGCAACTCGGTGATTACTCGAATATTCTGAAGACGAAGTACAACAATAATCCAAAATAATGTACGTTTCTACGACACACAGCAATGTTGACAATTAACGGAAGAGGCAAACGGGATCGTGAGTTAGACAAAGGCTGAGAGAAGGTGAGGAAGAGCTATAAGCAACGAACGTGTAATGCTATCGTCAGCAGGGACGACGAAGCAAGCCAGGAGGCAGGAAATGATAAGTGCATCTAAGTGTGAAATGGAAGAAGTGGAAAGGGAACTTGGCGTCAAGGCCATAAAATAATGATCAGTGGTCTCTACGGGCTGAATGGATATAGTTTGTGAAATGTTGAAAGCAGACCCGGTCGAAGGGAGAACTACAGTCGCATCACCTCTTTGAGCCCCAGCATGCCCCTTAAAGGGATCATGTCCTTCATGAAAGACACGCTGGTCCAAATGGCATGAATAAACATCCAGAACAGCCCGAGAAGGAGAATCGGTATCCAGAATATAATCAGCATACGGTCGTCTGTAGTACTGTGAGAAAAAGTTCCAGGTTTAGTTCACAAAATTGAAAACTCACGTTTCTCCGGCACTTTAACCGCCTTCGTAGCTGCACGCCTGTAGCCGTAGGAGTTGACCTCCTCTTCCGGAGGAGCCGGTCCGCCTGGATAGTGTACCTGCCTTCGCCCGATGGGTGGGGTGCCAACCTGTAGCGCAGGGTGATCCTGAGGCTCAGCGTCGGGTCGCGCCTTCGAGGTTGTCCCATCTTCGTGACTAGTCCACTCTCTCTCCTCGTATGGCGGAGGTGGCGACGTGTTGGCGTTCAAGCTGGCCATGCCGGACGTCAATACCAGCTTCTCCCAAATCGACTTCAGCTGCGGGGCCGGGCCCTTCAATTCTCCGAGACCAGCGGCGCCATCCTCGCGCCTGGCACCGTCGCTCCACAACCAGGCCGGAATTGGCACGAAAACTGGGAAAACTGCAGGGACTTGCTGAAGCGCTCCCATTCCTGGGAGTTGAAGGTGCCTGAGATCTTGCACTTGTTGGGCAACGTTTGGGATAATCCCCTGGGGATGTTGCAGTTGCGTCAGGGTGCGGTAGACTAGGTCGATAATCGTGGCCGTGGCCTTGTCCGTGAATTGCTCTTTCGGAGACTTTCCGTCCTTGTCCTTACCATTCGTCTTGATCTTCGTGTCCTTTGGGTCTTTCAGGCTAGGGGGACTGGTGACGGGGGGATCATCCGCTTCAGACTCTTGGCGGGCCATCGGCGGCGGAGTGAGCCCGGACGACAACATGGAGGTTCCGTCCTTAGCGAACGACTTCCGATGCAGCCTCCTGGCCAAGCCGGAATGCCTAGTCCTCGGTTGATCTTCATCGTCTTCTGCGTCGCCCCACGTAGCCTCGTCGTCACTGGCTCCTTCCACACCGCGCGCGAGGAGGATATCATCCGGCACCAAACTCACGAAGAAGCCATCAGCGGCTACCTCGGCAGGCGTTTTGCCCAGAACGTTGACGATCTCCATATCTGCGCCCGCTATAAGCAAAAGTCTCGCGCACGTCTTTGACCCACTGAGAGCAGCGAGATGGAGAGCTGTGGAACCGTTTCTGTCTCGAGCGTCCATGTCGATACCGCGAAAGATCAAGAAGGAAGCGAGGTCGGGGTAGTCGAGGAAGCATGCCAGGTGCAATAAAGTCTGACCGCTGTTCGTTTGGTGCGAGAGAACGGATAGGGTCGAAAATGGGGAACCACCGACGTCGACGTCAAGCATCGTCAGGAAGTCCAAGATCAGTTTCTGGAACTGTTCCCCATCGCCACTACGAGCAAACAAGAGTGGGCGAAGCGAGGAGACTGCTGTAGAAAGCTGGTATTGCATTCCACCGTCGCCCCCTTGAGGCTGTTGTGTCGAAGTCGAGGAGTTTCCGTCACTCCCAGCCGTACCGATTATGCGCATAGCAACGCTGCGCGGGTCTTCCAACTTCCCGTTGAGCTTCATACCGACAACTTGCAGTGCCAATTCCATACTAAAGTAAGGAGTTAGTCATGACCAACAACGTAGCGTGGCAGTGCAGAACGTACAGTCCTCGGTCGGACTCGTCCGTATACGTAAACAGGCACGGCGGGGTTCCGTCATCCTGGACTTCAATCCCATCAAACCAGACGCCAACAACGCCTGGGGTGGCACGGGCAGGAAGGACGCAAACTAGGGTATTATCGCTCCACCTCTGGGTTGAGCTCGCCATCATGTCACCGAACACACAGTTGAGCGGGAGATGCGCGTGGAAATTGGCACCGAGTACGGTGACCTCAATGCCTCCGTGAGTAGGACCGGCAGACGGAATGAGGCGGTGGATTTTAGGGAGTTGGAAGGGCGGGACCGACGCAGGAGGGTCGAAATTGAAGAAAACGGCGGGAATGGGCTGTTGCGATATGGCCACAGCCTGAGCAACTTCCTGAGAAGTTGTGGGATCCGACGGGCTGGGAATAGAGGAGACAGCCTGCGTGAACTCGAGCGCATCCAAGGTTTGGTTGAGCGTTTGGGTGAAGTCCGGAATGGGGATCTCAGACTGTCCATAAATACCAGAGATAAAGTCCGTGGGAGAGGCAAGGGAATCAAAAGACGGTTTTGGCGACGAGAGGGTGCTTGACAATGCAGGAGTTGTGGGTTGAGTGATAACTACAGGTGATGAAGCCCTTGTCGGCAGAACGGAGCTCATGGCTGACGGAGAGGAAGTTTCAATCTTCGTATCCTTCAAAGACCTCTTGCATGCAGGCGGGTCATATGGTTTGGCGCGCTTCTTCACCGTCACCGACTTTTGCGCGGGCTTTCGGAGTGCGCCGACAGGCGAACCATTCCAATCGGGGGAAGATGCGGAGGGATTGAGAGAGTGAGGCAGCGGTTGTGATTTGTGTGTACTCTTGTGGTCATCAGTTATCATGATTGGAGGCGTAGAACCGGAGCCGATAATTCGCCCCTTATGGTCGACCATCTTAAAATGGACATTGAATCCGACTTTTTCGCGATGATGCCTACAATAGCACGTAATGCGCATGGGAAGGACCACGGACCCGGTGGAGAAGTCGAGTTCCTCTGGGCAGTTGAATTGGAGTAAACTGAGCGAGGGGTCAGGCCGTTCGGAAGAGGGTTCCTCTGCATCCGGCTTAGCCCTTGAAGTGACCTTACGGGCCGCACGTTTCGCCTAAAATCAATCAGCGCCACGATCTCGGGGGGACGAAAATTGTGCGGTACCTCCCGAGATTGGCAACTAGAGCAAACTGCAACCCGCATGTGCGGGGGCGATGAGCACGTGACTTCCGCCGTTAATTGCAAAGTATCTTGGAGTGCAGCATCTTGGGTGGGAACCAGATAAGAGAATGAATAGGGAGCTGTCTATAATGGGGTGGTCGATCGTACCTATCTTGCCTTCCTTTCGCGTCCGGCGCTTAGTGGATGTATCCGGAGGGAGCTTGAGACATTTCCAACTGCCGACCCGATCGTATTTGAGAAAGGGACCCTGTGACGAACTCGCATGAGCGAGGTCCACAGTGATTCGGACCTGGGTCTCGACCCGGGATTTAGTGCCGGTTTCTGGAATGCTTGGGAAAACTATCGGCAAGCTAACGCAATGGATGACGTTAGCAGTGGAGACATTTAGAGAGATAGACGTAGCGGCAACACACTTGGAACAGCTATCTTGTGGTGGACAAACCACATTGTGAACTACATTTGCAACGTGCTGCACTGGACGGGGAGGAGGTGCAGGCTTAGTTGGAAGGTCGTTGGTGGGCTCTGGTGTAATGATCTTGGCTAGTTGTGCAATGTGTAGTTGTAAGTGTTTCGGGATTGTATCGTCCATTGCTGCATAGGTAGAGGGATGTTCTGTTGGAACAGAGCTGGGTCGTGAAGGTCAATATTTGGGACCACAACAAACGACTTGCACTAGACACCTTTCGAGGACTGATTCTTGAATGAACTCATGGAAAATAATGCCTTCCTCGCCCTCATTCTGAGGTGGGTAGACGATCATGAGAGTACAGTCAAGGTTAAAGTCGCACTGGGGCTTACCGCACTCGAAGGAACCGTGCTGCGCCAGGACTTGAGAGAAATTTGGGTTTCGGGCATTTCTGAGGCGTCTGGCGTTGTAGGGGATGGAGAGCGAGAACAGGCGGTGACGGAAGAGGAGGACATGATAGTTCTGCCCAAGGTAAAAGGAGGGTTGAGATATGGATTGCAGTTCAGTGCGACGGAGTTACCGATCCAAATCCAGGGTGCCACCGGTCCGGGCCACGGGACAAAAGGCAGATTCTTGGATGGTTTTCAGATAGTAAATATTAAGTGGGTTATCGAGAGTGTGTCGTGGTCGTTTTGGCTGAATTTACGATGATGGTAATTGGTCGAAAGGGAAAATAAAGGTCTGGCTCTCCACGTGCACCTGCGTCAGTCCCTACCCGGCAGCAACCATGAAGCGAGTGGCAGATTCGCAGCTCACCAAAGACTTCGAGGACGGTGAAGATGGTCTTGAGGTAAATGGTTGATGCTATGTACCGTGCTATCCGATATTCACCCCACCGTCTCTCACTCAGGAAGCCGGCGTCGGGTTTAAGAAAGCCACGGACACAGAACTCGCAAGCAGAAGGTGCGCACGTCTCTCTCCCACACTGTCAGATTCCCGACCGAATACCGTTATTTCATTCTAGAGTAAAGGCATTGCCCAAACGCGCATCGCTTGGTGGGAGTGCAATCCCGCAACCCTCCAATTCCGAACAATCGGTGGGTGCTCGAGGCAAGCGCGACCTTTCATCGTGTTTCTCACTTTTCAACAGTCTCCCACCAAACCAAAGTTCGTTGGGTTCGCTGGTTTCGGATCCACGGCAGCCAACTCGAACGCGTTCACCTTCAATGCTCCTACCTCTACCCAAACAGATGTCCAGACCAAATCGACATTGACACCCTCCTTCCCATCAAACTTTTCCCCTGCCCCGCCGCCCTCAACGTTCGCCCCAGGCGCTTCCACAGCCCAAAAGTTCACCTCATTCGTAAACTCAAGCATTGACGGGGTCCCTAAGCACCCTTTGCCGACTTCGGTTACTCAAACACGTGAGGAAGAGGATTATAACGCCGCATATTCCTTCTACAAAAGCATCCGCGGTTTGAATCACTCAATCGTCACGTTCCTTACGAATGCTGTCAAGGATGATCCATTCGTTGACTTATCCCAGGTCTTCGATCAATATGCTACCAAGCGGCGGGCCATCCAATCCGTATGGGACAAACAACTTGCCGGTTCCTTGAGCAATTCGCCGAAAAATACCCTCCCTCTCGGACCAGATCCTGGGCCATCTATTCTTTTCAGTGCGCCAAGCTTCTCGAGTACACCTGCATCTTCCACTTCACCCGCCCCTAAGTTGTCCACACCTCCATCCCTCAATACATCGGGACCGAAGCCCTCGGAAAGCGCAAATACGTCTTTCTCGAGCTCAAAATCCAATGGCTTCTTCCCCCTGACATCCATGGATAGCTCAAAATCGTCCACCGGATTTACATTTCCTTCAATCCCTGCCCCAACCTCCGAGCCCCCCGGTGGCCCTCCCGCCCCAACATTCGGTTTTGGAACCTCTGGCCCAGCCAATAAGACCGCTTCCACCGTCCCGAACTTCTTTGCTTCTTCCCTCGCAAAGAAAACCACGGACGAACCGCCAAAGGATAACTCCAAGGCAACATTTTTCGGAAACTCTGCCTCTAGCTCGACGTCTTCCGGATCCTTCTTCGGGGGATCTTCTTCGTCCACCACCGCGAACCTGTTCGGCGGTTCATCGACAGCTTCGGTATTTGGATCTCAGGACGACAAGGACAAAGATAAATCATCTCCTTTCGAATCGTCTAATCCATTCGAAAAGCATACCACGACTAGTGTGTTTGGTGGGTTTGGGGCAACAAGCACGGAGAAAGTGGCCAACCCGTTCGGGGCTCCCACACCTTCATCGACAACCAGCCACTTCGGGAGCACCAGCTTTGACAAAGACAAAGATAAGCCCGCTACATCTCTATTCGGCGGGTTCCCACCTACGGGCACGAAGTTCACCTTTGGGGCGTCCTCGGTCACGACTAACCCCGGACCGTCAGGAGGCAGCATTGGAAACCCAGTCGGTTTCACCTTCGGTAGTCCACCCAAGACGCCCCCCTCAACTGCACTCTCGGAATCGACCGAGAAGAAATCGTTTACATTCACTCCGATCAGTGCAGGCTCTTCATTTAGTTCTACCCCAACACCTATCCCCAGCGACTCGGGGGATGGCGACACCGAGGCCGTGGACCACGCGAAGATCTTGGAGGGTAGTTCCGTCCACGATCAAGAAGGTGAAGGCGAGGAGGACGAGGAGACTACCCACAGCGTCAAAACAAAGGTATACTCTTTAAACAAGGAGCAAGGTGCCTGGAAAGAACTCGGACTTGGTGTGTTGAAGGTTAAGAAGCACAAAGAGAGTGGTGCCGGGCGATTATTATTGAGGAACAGCAGCACGGGGAAAATTGTGATCGTAAGCCAATTCCGTTATCTATACTTCCATGCGCACATGGAGCCTCACCTCCGTGTAGAACTTCCGGCTCCACGCGGCAATGAAACCCTCCGTCGCAAAACAGTTCGTTTCCTTGATGGGCCACGATGATAAGGGCAACGGGGTCCCATTCAGACTGAGAGTCAAGACCGAGCAGGCCGCTCAGCAGTTGAAGGACGCGTTAGACAAGGAGACGTCATCGTAGGTAACGCCTGCCTTGGCTTCTCATATCTACCTCGCAAGGACTCGTGTTTTAGCTAGTCATCTACTTGGTAACGTGCCTACGGTAATCCTCATTCCCCATTTATGATGCTACGGGCGTTCAGGCCTAAGACTCGACTCGATCGGTGCTTGCAGTCACGAGCTGTACCGAATCCATCCAGTTGTTACTTGTAGGTCGGTTGCTTCCTGACGTGCGCGATGTACGCGATCCCAACCTGCGACATGATGGCAGCTACCGAATACGCATTCAAACGATGACTCCCTATGGTGCTTCCCATAAGTTGTTCATTGGGTTGCCCTTCATCAATTCGAAGGACTGGCATGAGCTCCCTGTCGCATCGTTTGTCCACGGTACTGGTGGCCCACCGACTAAAAACGGCACATGCAGCTCAACGGTCCGGTACTTATTGGAAGTTCTTGCTCGAGGGCTCCCTGCACAAAGTGGACAAGTGGGCCGGGGCCGAGTTCTCAATCGCTTGCCTCTAATTATTTTGTATTCCGGGGGCCTTGATCGCCTGCATTGTTGTGTCGAGGGTGGGCTCTCAGACTATCCAGGTTGACCCCAAGCCGGCACCCGAGTAAGCTGGGGTGTGCGACTTCTGAATCAACGTTGGTCTGGCAGGTGAGGGTCCAAAAAATGATGGCTCTACTTGATATACAGCTTTATGAAGTTAGGGCACAGGAGACCAGTAAATAGCGGGGTGAAAACAAGCTAGAGCGGGGCCCGGGGTCAATATACTACGGGTTCTTATCTCATGTTGAGCTCACTATACCTTATCGGCCGAACCTTTTCTTCTCGAAGTACCGCGTGATAGGGTATACGATGCCCGAAAATGCGGCAGCAAGCTCGAACCCGATGTCTCCTCCGAACTCTGGTTCGATCTTTTTGGCCAATACGCCAATATACCACACTTGAGACATTCCAAGTACAAATCCGACCACTAAAGCGAACGAGCAGTCAAATCCTCTGTAACAGGCTGCACACCCAACTCACCTCCAGCGCCTAGGGCAACGAATGCTGCGATACCAACGGGAAGGGATTTCCAATCCGCTATCTTATCAGGCTCGTAGTTTGCCCACCTTCCGCGGCGGAAGATCAGGTGCTCCTCGAGTATGATCGTGCAGTAAATGGCCAACCAGTAGCTGAGCATGACCAACAATGTGTCCAGCCAGCTCTCGAAATGGTCAACGCCAACGATCCCGAGCACGACGTAGACGATGGTTCCAATTATGCATATAAACGGACGAGGGATGGCTTGGAGCCAGGGGTGAAGAGCCTGCGTGGTGAGAGCGAGGGAGTACATATTCGGAATGTTGTTGGCGACGATCCCGAAAGCGAGAATGACGAGGCAGAATTGACCAAAACCACCAGCTGGTTCGAGACCCGCGCCAAGGAGTCCACCGACAGAGTCTTTCGCGTAGCGTTCTGCGAATCGAGGTGCTGAACTGTTCAGAGTCGTCATCATAGCTGCCCCGAAGGTCTCCAGAAGGATCAACGGCTACCGAAGCGTTATCAAGGTAACGAGCTCCTGACTCGAATGGAGGACCTACGACATTCAATCCGATATATGTCCAAATGAACACTCGAACGGACGAGACGCTTTGCTAGAGTTAGTCCGGTAGTCAATACGATGCTGGGATATCACTCACTCTTCAGGAAAGTTGACCGTATAATCCGCCGCAAGCGAACTCCACCCCAATCCAAATCCGACGACAGCAGAGCCAAAGCTCAGAACGCTCGCAGCCGTGACGTTGGTTGGAGAATCCCCCCAGGAACCGGAGTCGAAATATTTGGCAGACAGGCCGAGGACGATAAGGAATATGATCATCATGGGAATCCACGAGTATCTCTCGTACGCATGCACATATCTGTACCCAATGAAACTGGGGACGATGGTCAAAATGGCGATGATTATAATCGCGGCCGCGCTGGGGATCCTCGGTTGGTTGCCCTCGCTCACCGCTCTGAGAGTCAAAGCACCGGTGATGCAATTGATTGTACTCCATCCAACGCACGCGATCGAGTTCAGGATGATCGGGAAGCAGTTTGGGAAGTAGAGGGAGAACGAGAACCGGGAGAGAGTTAGTTGACGAAGGCCGAGTTTGGGGCCGAATGTGGAGAAATAGGCGACTGGGATTGTGCTGAGGAGGTTGAAAAATATGATGGTGAGGACAGCGGGTCGGAATCCGAGGCCAAATACGGAGGCACCGAGGGTCCCGAGAGAGAAGGTTGCTGTCGTGGTGTTTGCCGCAAGCCACATCCACATGCAGTCGGACAACCGTTGGGTGTGGTTCCTCTCGTTGGGGAGCACTCGTTCAATCCCTCGGGACTCAACTCCGTCCAGTCGATCGACAATACTCCACAGCTGAGGGAGGGGAGTTAGAAATATGTATGATTGATGCTAAGATGGGAAGAATCGTACCTTTGCAAAGACCCCCTTGTTTCTTGGGACATTATCCGCATAATGGTGAGGCCCGCGCTCTTCGGTCACCTCAACGGAGGCTTCCTTACTATCAGCCTTCTCGATATCGCTCGTGTGGTCGACCATTGCAAAACGGGTATGCGACTTGGCAAGCAAGACGAGAGAGGGAGGTCCGCACAACGTGAGAGCACTCGTCTACCGGAGGTTATATACTCGTTCGTTTTCGGTAGTTGTCTGGTCCCGTTCTGGTGATCGCGTACGTGGGAACGGACGCAGTGAAGCTCGGTTTGTCCACACGCTCGACGATAAGAGTTCTCGTGATAAGAATTGAATCTTGATGCAATGGTGATGATCAGTTTGTGTAGCCGTAATTCTGTGTGCCTCATTTGGAGTTCGTGTCTTGCCGGCGGAGGGTCCTTCCCACATTGGTCACCCTTATCTCGGGCGGCTAGTGTGCATGTGAGCATCCTGGGCGGAAGCGACTGGGTCCACTATTGAATTCTCTGAGTGAGAGGTCACACGCCTCCCAAGTCCGTCCGGCCGTAGTCGCAGACTCTCCGAACCCACTCTTAGCCCGACCCAGCGGATTCCTGGAAATGCTGTTTCCAGAGACTACGCTGACCGCCACGCCACCGACGAAAGAACCCTTGACCAAGGATCTGAAGAATATGGAGGTGGCAATCCAGCAAGCCAGACTCGGTTTCGAGGAGGGTGGAATCCCAATCGGCGGAGCCCTTGCGAGTAGACCCAAAACCAGTGTCCGTCAGAGCTCGGAGTAGACTAATCACCATGCTTTTGTCGCGAATTTTCAGTTTTCTGCTGATGGAAAATTGCTAGGAGTTGGAAGGAACAAGAGAATTCAAGAAGGAAGTCCGACCAAGCACGGAGAGATCGACTGTCTGGAAAACATAGGAGTAAGTGTCGGCATGTCTATCCCCCGCCCGCCGTGATCTGGGTGCATCCGTATCACTCATCAGGCGCGTTTGCAGCGTTTATCTGCGTTGGTGTACAAAGGCTGCACGTAAGCCCTATCTTCAGGAGCATTGTGGCGCACAACGTACTCGATGCTCACTATTGTGCCAGGATGTACACGACCCTTTCTCCCTGCACGATGTGCTCTGGCGCCAGTACGCAACGTTACTCTGTTACCCCCACCGTTCGTTGAGAATGGCCTTAATAGTCGTTCTCTTTGGAATCCGGCGCGTCGTATTGGGCGAAAACACGACTTTCGTGGGTAAGTCCCATCACTAACGCTGCGCTAACACGATCCTCCATTCTCAAACCTCGCAACTTACCGATACCCCGCCTTCCCCTCGTATATACAAGGTGGCGAAGACATCCTCATCTCTCGTGGCGTCGAGATCATCAACTTGGACTTGACAGAGTGCAAAGAACTCATGATCAAATTCACCGAAGCGGCACCAGAAGTGTGGAACGAAGATATTGGCGAAGAGTAGACCATACGAAAATAACAAGACCAGCTTAGGCTGGAATCCAGCCTCAAATTCAGAGCGAATTCGGAGGAGGATTTGAGGGGGGGGACTGCTGTGGGGGGGACGCTCTGAATTGAGAACAGCTGTACTAACAGTGGTCATAGTACTTGCTGTCCCAGTTTCCGAGAGCTATCACAGACCAATACGCCCTCAGGCGGCCAGATAATAAATCCTCCATAGGAAGCGCCGCCTGCCCTGGGAGATTCTCTTCTGTCTCAAAGCCTCTTCCTCATCATCTTCCACAACATCCCGATATTCATCGCTCGTCAGGTCAATCGTCCGCAGATCAACAATGTCTAGGACACCACTCACGCCCCTGTTGGCCGGTGTGGTATCGGAATGGGTCGACCGCTTCATCAAGCGACAGATTGCAATCCAACCAAACCACATCACAATCACGACGGGAATCCTGCAGGTCGCATGTTAGAGGGATAAGCGAGTGGAATGAGGGTTCTTACTCGAGGTATAACGACACGAAGTCAACGGCAGAAAACTCTGGGAAAATTGAGGACCATCCTTGGACTATCAATCGATGAGCGCCTGTAATGTAGTTTGCGCCACGAGACCACTCACTCAAAATGATAGCGCACACAGAAATTATCTAACTCAAGATTAGCGTTGAAATCAGCACCGGCAACAATCACTTTGACCGCTTACCACGAAATATGGTCCCCACGGCCAAGTCCACCCTGCCCTGAATTTCAACTCCTCGATTGGACGACCTTGAGAAACCCATGCTTTCCTGAACCTCCAACTTGCCAAGCCGATCGACAACCATGTAATCTGGTTCGAAACACCAACCAGGTTCTGTAACCACGACCACAATTGACCGCTACCGATGTGGCTGCTACCAAAACAAACCACGCTTACGCTACTCGTCGCAAGTAGAGCGGGGAGAGGAACCCCTCGTTTCGTGGTCCATGCGAAGACTCTAGGAGCAAGAGCAACGGGCTTGGTCACAGCCAGACTGTAGAGGACTCTCGTGCCAGTAAATAGAGCGTGGTTTCCAGCAGATAGGACGCTCGTGATGACGACGGTGTTCACAAATGATCCTGCAACTCTCGATCCCGCCATCTCGAAGACGATGGTAAACGGGGAGGTGGCCGTAGACTCAGTGGAGAGACCAGGATAATTATACGGAACTGCGATCCAGCGATGTTAGTCGTGAAAGTGGCATCTGTTGTAAACTAACCGTTTAAACCGACGAGAAGGATTGATAGAATGTAAAAGATGAGAATTCTGGAGGGAAACCATCAGTACCCGCTGTTCAGGTGAAGGGGCGAGACTCTCACCGCCAGAAAACCGCCTTGACAACCCTGGGCATGTTCTTTGAGGGATTCTTTGTCTCACCAGCGGTGACTCCCAAGCTTTCAGTTCCCCCATCTGCATTGTCAACTGATCAGTGCGGGGATCGCGTAGGGATTTTCAAGACGCACAAGCAAAACTCGCGGTTACGAATACACGAGCAAAGCCTCCAAAGCCCCCCACAAACGGAGCGTCACCTACCCTCCAGTTCTTGCCGCCAATGTACTCGTTGGATGTGTTTCCACCAAGATTGACCATTACGCCGATGATAACGAACACTGCGATCGTCGCAACCTTCAGAGAAGCAAGCCAGTACTCTGCAGTTGTATAGTCAGTTGCCACCGGAAGATGTGTGAAGACTGTGACCCCTACCAAGTTCACCGTAAGCCCCGACATATACACCGTTTACGACAACGAGAAATACCCAGAAAACCAAGCTGATGACCCAAGGGTGCCAGTCGGTCCAGAACTGTAAGAGAATCTGAGCCGCAACAAGGTCGGAGGCAACAGAGACAGCGTCGTTGAACCAGTAATTGTACGACAATGCGAAGGAGTACGAAGGGGAGAAGAACCTGTAGGCATATGTGCTGAATGAACCTAGTCCAGCGGCGTTGGTCGTCTGTACACCGCGTGGAAGATATGTAGCGATCGTACATACCAGCAACGGGGTATTGAGTGGCCATCTCTCCGAGTAACAGGAGCGTGACATACACAATGGAGCCGACGATAGAATAGGCAATAAGCATGCTTCCGGGGCCGCCTTGGGCTAACGACTTCGATGTACCCAAAAATAATCCCGTTCCAATGGTTCCTACCCACAAGAAATTAGCCCGTCCGACCATCCTCTACCTGATACGGAGGAAGTTCGCTCACCGCCAATTGCGATCATTTGTACCTGCCTAGTGGACAGTCCTCGGCGAAGGCCACCATGCTCATCCGCCGGATTTATACCCGGGGACGTACCCAACGATTTCGGAGAAGGCAAAGTATCGACACTCAAACCGGGCTGGTCGTCACATTTGGAGGTGGCCGAAGAGCCTCCAGCGCCAGGATGTTCGACATCAGTGACAATATTGTCCTGAGACGGGAGAGAGACAAAGTGACGCCTCTTCCCCTTCGAGTGGCTCATGTCAACTCGGATACTATTGTGCCAGCCGTTATCGATACTATAGCGACCACGATACCCATGAATTGACGCAAGGATACTTCAAGGTAGGCCTCACCTTGCCGGGACTGTGAGAGACAGATGGACGGAAGGAGGCAGGGATCCGAGTCGCGTCCGCAGATGCGGTTCTATTTGGGCCCGCGGCGATCAACGATTCCCCGTGAGGTGTGGTGATGGTGGATGACAGGGAAGCATATAAGGGTACCCCCGCCCGGCGCTCGGATGTTTGGCGTTTCGACTCTTCGCCGCGAGTGATGACGACATCACTTGGCCCGACACACTATTTCGACTAGCGAAGCGTTACGACAGACACGTTTAATCCCCCTCAGGAGCAGGGCATGGGCGTGAAAGGCGAGATGGAGAACAAAGGAGGCAGGTTCCGACGGCAGCTTCGATCATCTCGGCGTGTCCGACTCCCGCTCTGTCGCAGCCTACAGTATATTTGACTTCTGGCCAATAACCGTACAGAGGGTTTCTTGCGACGCCCACTATCTTTGGGCGAAAGGCTTTGGATGCCCACCCCGCTTGACGAACGGGTTACCCGGCTAGATATGCGGTTTGGGGGTTTGCAACACGGCGCCACCCCGGTTCCCTTGGGGTGACTTTCAGATCTCTATTTTACGAGTGGCTTTTACTTCAGCTGCATCGGAATGACAGCCAGCATCGACGGACAACGACAAATGCCATCAGCGGTGTCACCGTTAGGTGTTGTCCTTTGTCGCACTTCCCGACTCGATCTTTGCATCGTTTGCATTCAGACTTTACTGCATTCAATCATTTCTTACAAGTGTGAAATACATTTCGGTTTCGGGGAACATGCACCAGGGGTCTCGGTGGGCTCCAATTAAGAGGCCAATGCGTTGACAAGTCTCTGGAGGGAGCCGTCAGAAATCGCACATCACGCCCACGTCAAGGAGAGGAGAAACCGACCTCCAACTGCTGACGGTCGGCACCAATGACTTTTTCATCTTTTAGTTCCCTTCCATTCTTGAAGCCAAGGAAAGTAGGCATCTGAACCAAGTGTCAAAACCGCGGCTACGGATTTGGCGATAGTAATACTCACAGCTGTGATACCAGCTTCTTTGGAGATGTCTGCACGGTCGTCGACATTGACCTTGTAGAACCCGACTTCTGGGAACTTCACGGAGAGTTCTTCGTAGGGCTTTCCAATGACTCTGCACGGACCGCACCAATCTGCCCAAAAGTCAATGACGGCGGGCTTGTCCCCTTCGGTCTGATTATGGTTTGGCCAAAGAAGTGGCGATTCAAAGTGAATTCTTTAGAGATCTCAGGCAGCGATGATAACATGAACCCACAATCTCCTTGTACTGAGCGAGGGAGGTGATTTCAGTGTAGGGCATGACGGTCGAGAGGAGCGATGAGATGAGATGATGGATAAGGATGGTACCTGTTACTTGCCTACCTGCAACGGGTATATATAGGTCCGCCCAGCGATTACAAACGGCGGTGGCGTCACAATTCTCAATCGCACGTGAGGCTATCATGACGAGTCACTCTCCTTGGTGGGCGCCCTCAGCACTGCAGTTCGTTGCGCGCTTACTCAAATACAACGGTTAGCAAGTATCTGGGTTGAATTACGCAGCCGTAAGTGAGAGTCCGTGACCACGGTCATTCCCAGAAGTGACCTGGTGCACCACCGAGCGCTGACTAACAAGCGCGTGCGTTCATGTTTCCCCAATGATCTGAACCAGGATCTCCTTGACGGTCCTCCGGTGGGATTCAACCCTGTCTGATCCAGTCAGCGCAGCTGGGAACACGGCGCTTGAAAGGATTTCATGGTCTGGCCCATCCCTAGATCGCAGTCGGTGGGTCAGCACCCGAGGAAGAATCCTCGCGATATCCACTTCCGACACATCCAACCTCTGCGACTCCAGCTGGGGCGTGTCGCCGGTATCCCCCACGGAACCCGGTCCGTCTTCCGACAGAGTTGCTCTCTTCTCCATACGCCGGCTGTTGTGGTCGAGCGACTGTGCTGTATCAGATAGATCGTTGTCCGGATCGATAGATTCGTCCGAGTGTTCCTCATCATCCGTCTCAACCGACCGGATCAGCTCTGTAGAAGTGCTGTCTCCGGAAAGCAATCGCTGAACCCGGATTAGCGATTCCGCATCCTTGTGGGCCCGAGAGGTCAACAAGGTTCCATCCAGCTCGTGGTGGTGGCGTGCGGCCGTGAACAATTCATCTACGTATAAGGATAGCGAGGGACTGACGTATACGGAGAAAGAACGCAAATATGAGATATCAGAAGGAGAAATTATGGGTGATGGATTGATGGGCGGTGCTTGGGTGTCTGAGCGAGGGAGGGAAATGGACTGACGGGTTGACATGCTCGGAAGAACACTGACGCTCATAGCAAAGCGGTCTAGCTGATGATTGTTCCAATCAGTTACGCAGTGGTCAAATTGACAGAGAGAACGCCACTTACAAGCGACGGGTGTATCTTGGGACGCTCCCAGGCATCGTTGACGCACACATAAACGATCATGAACTCTGGCGGCAGTTTCCAGACGGTTTCTGGATCATCCTCCAAGACGAACGATTGGTCGGAGAGCGCCTGAAGGAGGGTGCGCTGGGCAGGAGTCCCAGCGAATTCCAATCCGGTGACGACGACAGCTTTTGGGAGTGACGAACTGTCAGAGGACACGATGGAAGCCATGTCAAAGTCACTGGAGATTTGTGGATCTGTGTGTAGCTCATGTGTTCTGAGTTGAGGGCGGCGCTCCAAGACGTTTTGTCTGATTGGCGTCCCGTCAAAACTGTTGTCCTTGCTGAGGGGGGTCGAGAGGGGCAGCTCGCCTGGTTCGGAAGAGGTACGGAGGATGTTTCGACCGGGCCGACGTCCAGCAGATCTGCGAGATGGTGGTTTGTCACTCAAGAACAAAGAGTGCAAAATGCCCGCAGGAGAGTGTTTGGACCTGATCCTAACTTTCTGCGTGGGGTATCCAAACACTTTAGATAGAGTCTAAATTGATGATTATCAGCAGATGGATCCCCGATCGGCCCACGGGGTTGATACGTGGCGTCCGCCTAAGCGGGGTGGTACTCACCAGGGCAGTGATGTTCTGAACGAGAGAAACATCGTCTTCGGAGGTCCTGAGGAGGAGGTTCGTGCTTCCGGATGCCAGGATGGAGAGTAGCAAAGAGCGGAAGATGACCGGATCCAAGGGGAGATCCGGAGCTGCATCGTGTACGTTGGAGAGGAGGAGGGGGTAGAAGCCGTCGGTGACCAGGTTTCTCGCCGAGGCATACACTATTTTCTGGGGATCGTTTGAGCTCATTCAAGTAGCGTGGGAAGGTCTGGGCGACTCGAGGGAGGAGTGGGACTTCTTTTAGACCGAATTGCTCCCAGGACTGAATAAACCAAAGAGGGCAGCGACCTGAAACCGAGGGGGATAATCCCAGCGAACGCTATTGCATCAAGTGCGGTTTGATGGCCGTCACCAGATATTCTCTGCCGCGGTCGGTATGGTGATATCAGTTGGGCCTCCCAATGAACTTCCGGTCATCCGGAAAAGCGTTTACTACGATAAATACAGAGCGGCGAATGTCCTCACAAATGCCCGAAGCCTGCCTTCCCTCTCTTGCTTGTTTTCCCGTCCGACGCATGTATGGCCGTTGCCTTTCAGCTTGGGATCGGTAGCACTTCCCCCACCATAACCTACCACCCCTTCTCCCCTAATGTTATCGCCCAAGACGCAACCTCAGGCTGGACTACCTACTTCACAAATTCCGGTTTTCCTTCCACTCCGGGCCAGGCCGGTGACGGTACGGGTTTGCAGATATCCTCAGAGAACGGCAGTTTCTTCTCTATAACCTGGTTCGGTGCGCCTCCATTCCCACTCCCTCGAAAATCTTTCGCGTCAGGATTTTCGATCGATTGACCCCCCACCCCAGGCATCGGGATTGATCTCTATGGGAATGCAACCCTCGCTGCGTTCGAGGTCAGTTTGGATCGCAAAAACGGTGGCAGCGGTTCCGGCGACGTGATGGTCGGCCCCAGCTCGAATCTCCTCGCCTCTTTCTCGAACCTGCCACTCGACACATACACGGTCACCCTGACTGCGAACACCTCCTCGTCGCCATCTTCATTTATCGCGTTTGAAAGAGCGGTGATCACCAGCGCCGTTGAAGTGGCCAACTTGAATGAGTGGGTCAATGCGAAAAAAAAGCCGTTGCCACCGATTATTCATTTGCTGTCAGTTTGACAGTCCAGTCGGTGACGGTTGACAACGCCATGATTGTATATGAAGGCCTGTGGTCGACGTTTCAAAGCACTGTCATTGCTCCCGAAAGCCAGTTCCACGTGACGGATCAGTTGGGGGATACAGCGCAGCTGACGTTTAACGGTAAATGACGTTTGTCCATCCCTCTCCACCATCCCAGCTGATATCGTTCGAGTAGGAACTGCCGTGTCTGTGTTTGGCCTCCGAGACACCATTGCCGGTACTTACAACGTTACGCTTGATGGAGAGACGACACAATATACTGCACAGTCCATATGGGAAGAAGGCGCTGTGTTGTTTTACACCACTGGACTTGATCCTGGGCGTACCCACTCCTTGATCATCACGAACGCAGAGAATAGCTTTCTCGCCATCGGGTACATCAACACCACATCCGTTTCAGGGATGCCAATGCAAGTACTCCCGCCTTTTTTGACATGTCAGGATTACCTACAGCTCCTTCCACAGTTCACCCTCTGCCGCTGGAATTTCCAAGGGTGCCATCGCAGGGATCGTCGTCGGTATATTTCTAGGAGTGGTCGTCTTCCCCATCATTGGTTTCACCCTCTGGCGCCGTCGGCGGAGGGGGAACAAGAGGGACTTCACGTTTATCGAACCCAGTATTCACAAAGGTTACGACATCACTGAGGTTCTTGACATCCATCCCGGTAGTCCAGACCAACGACGCAAACCCTCACAATCACCGGTCAGCGAGGTTTCGCTCGAACTTTTCTCGGTTTCCACCCCACAATCTACACGTCCGTGGTCCAGAGCTTCTCCTCCAACCTTCCCGCGATCACCTACAACATCTTTACCGTCTCCAACTAAAGAAAACAGTGGCGATGGTATCGTTCACTTACCAGAGGTTCTATATCAGCATCTGAGTGCCCGTATCCAGAGTCCCCAAACGGTCGATTCGGGGAACGCACCCTCGCCGGGTGTCAATCGGCGAAGTAGCGTTCCAAAACCTTCCGGACCTCGCCCACAGTCTCATCGTACCAGCACTTGTGACCCACGGCCTTCGCTCCTTATCTCGCCAATGCAAGCAGTGCCCGAACCTAGCTCCCTCAACTGCCAAGCACCCACTGAGCCAGACCTACAACCGGTAAATGAGGAAGGGGGGACGATGACCTATTCCTTCCTGGACATGAACGCAACCTCCAGACCTCCATCTTTGATGGATGGTCCGGGAAAACCACCAAATCCCACGCAACCTCTCCCCCATACAAACCACGACTCCCTTCGCCTTCTGCCTATCATCAGGACCAGCCCCACTCCGTCAAATCGCGATTCCGACAGGCGACCAGAAATCAGAAACTCGAAGCGAGTGTCGCTCTCCGCCGTCATTCGGCAACTCCCAATACCAAAATTACGACTGTCGGCGGAACTCCACCCTCACTCCCCAGGCCGCCCACAGACTTCACGGTCTTCACGATCTCTCCGACCTCAGACCGGTGGAGCTTCGCCAACGGAGAGTGTGCCGATGACGACGTCGGAGGTCTCCGAAATCCGTTTTTGTAGTCCGGGGGAAGGATCTGAATCAAACGCTTCTCAGAGGAGCGCGCGAGATACGCCCTCTCCTTCCCTCAAAGTTACCACCATGACTTCGCCAATCTATCAAAAGCTCTTCGGGACTCAGCAGGGAGAAGTTCCGCCAGACGGAGTATTGGGGAAGAAACGTCCGTTGCGACGGAAACAACTCTCGGCTTCGGCGTTCGACATTCCACCACGGACGTGATTTACTTACACTACGCTTGTTTCTTCTCCACGTTTTCTATGCCACGCTCTCTTGTCTCATATAGTTCCATACGTTCTCTTTGCCCTCTCAGTTTCTTGGGTGTCCTAGGATATACCTTGACCCTTCTGGGACATTTGTACCATAGCCATACCCCACCTATCACGGTCCACCTCATTCATTATCGCATACACAGACACTGCTTAGGAAGGCAATCTTCGTTGTATCATAATATAGACGTCTGGTGTATTTTCTTAGTAGGTACCCCATACCAGCGACCCAAGACCCCACCTCATCTCTAACCATCGATTGGTATGGGTACCGCATCGATTTCCATCCTCACCGGCTCGGACTCCCGAGGGGCCGTTTCCCTCGGCATATCCTCGTCCGTATTTACGACCATCTCGTTTCCACGGAACAAAATGTGTTCTGGGCGTTCGAAAAACGGTCGTTTGAACACAACGTTCCTCTTGGGCCTCTTGCGACTTTTGCCTTCGACCTCCACGCCGTCGACCTGCATAGCAGACTCTGGAACTTCCTGCGATATCGGTGGTGCCGGTATCCGCCGCATAGTCTTGCAATTCACGCACGAGAGCCTGACCATCTTTTTGTGCGAGGATGAAGCTGTAGAGGCCAATCGCTCTGAGTGTCCATTCCGTGATAAGATAGCAGAGACGAACGTTTCGACCGGACGATCGCCGTCATCCCGGGTATCAAGAGGGCATCACAACCCTTGCATATCGTACGTTTCACGGAAGGGTCCCTACAGACCCCAGACATGTCATAAACTTCCAGCCGAACAGGGGGGGGGGGTCAAGAAACTCACAACTTCACCACAGTCTTTCGGCCGATGGCCTTCATAGAGCTGACATATGCTCTGGACAGATATGCAGGAGTAACAGGTGGCACTCTGGGTTTCTGTTTCTTTTTCCCCTTCGAATCGGACGATATGACGGGCGGGACCGAGGGTTCCGCCGTTGGGGTCACATCGCCCTTGCTGGCAGGGAGAGACGATAACCAAGTGCTCGCTTGGTACAAAAAGTTTAACCTCTGCATAATTTCCCTGTTCGGGACGCTATGAGGGTTCGGCGGCGCATTTTCGCGTTGCTTCTTCGCCATATAATGTCGTGGTTCAAGTCAGAAAGCCAAATTCAATGATCGACCGACTGTGATCACCGTCACTGAGCCCGAACCTCAGCAGCAGCGTTCAACGGAATGATGGTTTCTATTGAGTGGGATGAAAGTCTACTAGGGTTCTCTTAAGTGACATGGATCTACAGTCCCATTAAATATATGCTAAATCGAAGGAGGAGGGATCGATGTAAATCTCCCGCAGCCGGACAGCGAGTGGATCAACGAGCGTGCGCAGGGTAGAAAGAAAGGCACTAGCAGTCATTTGCAAGCTCCAGATTCCGACTGTTCGGACCCTGTGAGGAGTGTTTGCCTGGTTTGAGACATGGAAGGCCATGGCGTCATACACCTTTTGGTCAGGTTAGCCAGGTGAGCAGCTGCTGAAACGTTGAACGAACGCCTACCTTGATGGCGATAGAATCCATCAATCCAGCTAGAAGAGAAAGTTAGTGTCTTGTGGCACAAATCCGGCGTCTTTGTAGACTCACTTTCCCACATCTGCAGGGTGGAGCATGCGATCAGTATTGTGTGAGCCACACCGTGGAACGCAGATGTACGTACAGTCCAAGAGCCATCAAAATTGTCTATACTCGTTATGACTTTACAATGGATTGGAATCAGGGTCTTGTTTGCGCTAATCAGGGATTAGCTCTTTTCTCCGCAGTGGAAACCGTATGACAGCAATGCACTTACTTCATGAATGCGACGATGGGCCGAACAGCGGCATTATTTACGTATGACAGATCGTTAGTGAAGATGGGGACAGCCGCCTTCAAGTCCCTGAATCGCAAGTCAATGTCGATTGTTAACCTTCGGCCCTTCTGTGATTGTTCATCGTCTTCCGCGTCAGAAGGAGCGGTCAGTGGAGGTTTGGCCAGCTGCCTCTGACCCGGGATACGATCGCTTAGGGAGAGCGAGGTCGTTGCGGTTGTGATTGCGTCTGCGATTTCACCAAGGATAGCATCAAAGACATCTTCCTCGGTATCGTGCGGAAACTTTATGTCAAGAACTGCATCAACCTTCCCTGACTTGATCCAGGACATTGGCCCGCCCTCAGTGGTAGCCGCCTGAACGTGGTCAATGTTCACACCATCGATGCGGAAGCGAGACTATAGCAAGATCAGCATCTAATCAGCATCTTGAGTAGGGAGAACCTACCATACGGGCCCACTTCCCATCAAGCATATCCCGTTCATTGGTACGTCCGATGCTTTGCGGCTTGTGCAGACTGAACAAACAATTATCGAACTGACCCACAATATTCTCTGCGGAAAGGAAATCATAGAACATCCATTGCTTCCGGAATGTGGGGATATCAGCACGGAAGATTGATGCGGTATAGGGTCGGAATCCCCCTGGTTGGTAGACTGTAACGAGAACGTCTTCTAACTGCAGCGATTCCAGTTCGAAGTCCCCAGGTTGTGCACGATGCCTGAATAGCGCCGGGTCAAATGGGTGGTCGGGGTCCCAAGTAACTGCTCTACGGTCTGCCTTTGTAGGTAACAGGAAGGACCTCAGGTAGGAGGGAACGACTCACCAACAATCCCACGAACACCCTTGACCGCGGCATCTTTAACGAGCCCTTTGCCATCCAACCATCTCCACAACGAGAGAGTCACATCGATGGAATCAACCGTGAGATCAAACTGGGTATAATGTGTGACCTCCTCAGAGAGGTTTGGGAGATGTGGTTCGTCCTCCTCTTCCCCATTTCCATGAACTAGCGGATGATTGCTAATGTCATAGCCGATAGCAGTAGGCTTAGCCCCACTTTGCGGCGTGTCCCTGGCGACGGTTGGGCGGCGCACAACGTAAACATTTTTGAACGATATCCGGGAGTCTTTCCACTTGGGTACAATAGCAGATTCGAATATAATCTTGGCACCAGTCTCTGCGGTCAGGTAATCGCTCAACGCGTGGGCAACGTACTCTTATTCGATGACAGTCAGCCTCAAGTGGATCACATCGTCAAACGAGAACAGACCTTGCAGGCGCAGACTGTTCGCGACCGCGAATACGACAGAAAAGAAAGTGGTCCTGGGTCCAACCTAAGGGTATGCAATTCTTCAGAGAAACTGCGACTCACGTTCCAACGAGGATCCATATTGTTTGGCTCATCAAGAACCACGTTACGAATGCAGAGATGTCATCCGCGTTGAATTTACGGAATGACTTTATTGTGAACCACCGGAATCGAATGCGAGCACGCTGCCAAAACCCCTCTGCGACTGTCAATAGGTCGTCCCTGGTCGGTCGTTGGATATTCGGCAAGGACATTGCGAGACGGCGAAAGAATGCAGGATAGTTGTCAAGATGATTAGGCACACGACTGTTGTCTTCGATTTCTTCCGCTTCGTGTTTAGCATCCCGATGGTATTCTTCTGATTTCCTGTCATGAGTTGCTGTCGGAATGGACGATGAAGCCCGCAGCGAATGTGGTGGTTGTCCTTGCTTAAACAGGGTACTGGTCGTGTGCAAGGCACGAGCAGAATACACTGTTGCATAAAACGTCGACCGAGCGAGGAATGAAGTTCCGTAGGAGGCCTGGCATCCGAGAGGTACAAGGATTGTCGAATCTTTCGGTGGAGAAGCGCGTCGATGCTGTTGCTTGAAGAAGCTACGGATTGCGGAATACCGTTCAGATGTGGCATTTCGCGTGTGTTGGCGAGAAGTCTGACCCGACGAAGACCCAATGCCTTCACGTAGCGGGCGAGCAAGAAAACGAGACCTAGGGAGCGACATGAGGAAAGCAAGCGACAAAGGAAGACGTCACTTGGGCAGAAGTGTGAAGCATTGGCACCTGGATATATTTATTTTTGGTTTATTACTTATATTAAGCAGAGAGTAGCATATTGCCCCGTGGCTCAGTTGGCTAGAGCGTGTGACTGTTATCTCTATCGGTTGAGTTGTCATCACAAGGTCGAGAGTTCAAGCCTCTCCGGGGCAGTTCTTTTTTGAGCTAGGTCCCGGAACGCAATTTTGGATATCTAGACGGGATGAACCTATCCTACTGTACACGATGTTCTATGTCATGTTGTCTGTCATATGTACTGATGCAGGTGAGCTAATAAATAGCGATGAGGATTGAGCATGAGCGACCAAGATCCTTCGAACCCTAGTCCGAGGATGAAGACCTCCCCATCCTTTCGGGCTCCAGCTTCCCTCGCCCCCCGGCTTTCTTATACGCAGCTTCTATAACCTCCAGCTCCCGTTGATACAACCTCAGCTCATTTGCAAGCTTCGTGACTTCGTCCTCTTCCATCAAGTCCATATCGGAACTTACAGAACCGCTCAAAGCTTCTTCCAGTTTTGCCTTCTGTGCGACGACCTTTCCATAGGTCGTGATATATGGCACATAACGCTCCCGGTATACAGCACGGATGCCGGCAGGATCCGAGGGCAGGGGCGGTCGTGGCTGTGGATCGCGCTTCTTCTTGTGCTGAGGGGGGACGTTCGCTGAGGCCTTGGGCTGAGGAGCTTGTGTCTGTTTCTTGAGGGGCATCTCGTCATCAGAAGTCGTGTATATCGAGGATCCGCGTTTGAATTTCCCGCTGTTGGACTTGGATGTACCCATCACAGCGGTAGCAGGCCTTTCCGAAGAATCTCGACTATGTTGTGTTGAGGGAGTAGAGCTTTGCTGAGACTTTCGAGGGGAAGGAGAAGGCTCGTGAGCTCGCGTAGGTTTGGGAGGAAGTGTTTTCAGTTCCCTCTCGCGATTGCGAGGGCGTTCGCGCTCTCTTTCACGTTCGCGGTTGCCCTCGCGGGGGATTGGATTGTCCTCGAGTTTCGGCCTCTTCTTTGGGACAGGGGACTCCGGGAGCTCCCCATCCTCATACACTGCGGACTGGTCTCTCGAAGACACTCGAGGTTCGTCATCCGCTTTCCGCTTCTTGGGTATACGAGCGGTGTGAAGTGTTTCCGTGGGTGGATCTTCCTCCAACCGCTTACGTTTGACCGGCGGCCCATCCCCGCGGGTGTTTTGTGATCCTGCCATCTGTTTCGTAATAGAGGGGGCGGGACTAGGCCTGGAAGGTAATTGTGCAGGTGATGGAGATGGGCGGGATGAAGAAGCGAGACGGGATTGTTCACGTCGCTCCGTCGCATCATTGAGATGGGGACGTTTCTGAGGTATAGTTGCAGTCGTTGGGGAGGGAATACTAGGGGAAGGTGCCCTGGCCTTGTAACCGGAACCGGGAGGCAGCCGCCTTACTGGGGGTGGAAGGGGAGATGGAGCAGTTTTGGTCGAACTAGCTACAGCTTCTCTCACGGTGTTGGATGATGAGCCTGAACTCTCGTCTTTCGCCAATATCGGGGTATCCGCCTTCTTCTGTTTCTTCTCTTTTCGAGGCATGGCGGGCTTCTTGACTTCGGGCGCGGGCATTGGAGAAGGACGGCCTTCTGTATGAGTGGGGGTGGTGTTTCGCGTCATACTGACCCGTTCCACCTCGCCGGTAGTTAATCGTGAACGAGTTTCTGCCCGGAATTGCGTTTTCAAGGTCCATACTTGTGATGCCGGAGCGTCTGCGTTTTTCTTGGATGGAGGTTTATCTGCCACCTGTGAAGTGTGCCACTCAGAAAAAGAAACGCAGGAGGGACCGCACCACAAACCTCAATGAGCATCTTCAGAAATTCTTTTCGTGTATCTGGATTTGGATTGCGCCCAAGGAGTAATTTGATGCATTCCTCGGTCGTGCGAGGGCTGGCTAAGAGGCATTGAATCAGCCTACTTCGAAAATCACTTCCAAGAGATGGTGTGGGGATGCCAGGGCTTGGATTATTTGAAGACGGAGTGGGGGTGGGTCGTTTGATAGTTGGGGTGGGGGCGGGTCTCTTGGGTTTGGCGTCCTTGCGTTTCCCCGCATTCAAGACATCAGCAGGGGGCTCGTCAATCATCTGGATCTTCCTTTGTTGTCGCAGCTCCTCGGCATCCTTTCTAGTGCGACCAATCTTATCGCCAACTTCATCGAGGCGGTCGCGGTGCACCACAAACTTTCCGACCACTTTCGCGTAGTACTTGAGTGGTGGATTCTTCTGTCTCGCGGAGGTGGCGCGGAGGTATATATCGTGAACTGCATTCTCGGGAGATGGCTGGGTAGGAAAGAAGGTGTCTCCCACTTGAATGCACTGCGAGGCAGACGGTCTAGCTATGGCGATCGGGTGGCGAGAATCGGACTCACTGGTCGCTTCCCGAAGGTGAAGTGAACCTGGGGTGCGGGTGACGCTTGCAACGCCTCCAGTGTCTCTGCCGACAATCTCAAAAACATGGCCTGCTTGGGTTTGGAATGTAAGGCATCTCCTGGACGGGAGTGGTTGTGCAAAGATATTGTAGTGTTCTCGGGAAGGGGCATGTCAGGAGAGCAATGTGGACGGTGGTGGGTATTGGGTGGGAAGGGGAATGTTGGAGGCAGTCACGAAATAAAGCAAAACCTGGATGGGGCCGTGCGAACCGTGTGGACTTCAAGGGACAAGAGGAAACCGCCGTGGCCACTCCGAGGACAATAGGGAGCCGGTCCAAAAGCACGACCACGATCTGTAACACGTTTTCATCAAAGGCGCTGCGGCACCGGAACGTTTACACAAAACCTCACAAGCAACCTCTCTCTGAACATCCAGGGTAATTCACAGTAATTTCCCCCTGTTCTTCTACGTTTTTCAATGACAAGATACTTTGGGTGGGCGGGAATCAACGGGGCCGAGCACTACGACCTTAGGACGGGTGCTACGAATATACAAACCCCCCAAGCCATTCACGATGCTATCAGTTTCAACGACGCATATGTCCAAGAAAAGGGCCCGGGCTCGAAGGGTTCGCCTCGCATGTGTTTACCCTTGGGTGACAATGCCCGCCTTGCTACGGCTCGATTAATGGGCGAGGCTTGTCCTCCAACGTCGTTGCGTTAATCAAACTTAGAGTTTAAACGTCCGAGATCAAGCGTTGGGACGACACCATCAATCGGTAGGCCTGAGCCCCGAGGTATGTGGTGGTCCCAGTCTACTTTGCGCCCTGCGCAAGCTGAACCAATTTCGCAGAGCAAAACAAAATGCGCCGTGTGGTGATGATATGCACAACTCGAAAGTGGATGGCTCCTGCCAGATTCCCTCATAACAACTGGGCAACTGCTCACTCGTCCATGGTGCGGCCTTGGGAACCCCATCCAACGATATCCATGAGGGTTCACTCAAGTGCCGAAAACCCGCCAACCTTAGTTGTCCAGGCAACAGAGACGAAAAGGAGTCAAGGCGCCAGCGCCGCGGAAAAGCTAACACCGGTCAACTGTAAGAGATATTAACAGGGTCGTGCGTGGACTGCAAGCAACACCGGTCTTACCGGTCCAAGCCTACAGTTGTTGGCAACAGAAATCGTAAAACACACGAGACTTAATTTGTCTACCGGTTTGACTCGAACCGGAAAGCCTACCATGCAGCGTAACTACAAGTGAGAAATTTCCGGCACGGTAAAGCCACCCTTTCCATCGTAATCATAGGATTTTGGAAGATTGCTCAATCATACATCACATTTAGGGCTATACCGGTCCTTCGACGTAGCTCAGGCCTCAGGCCTTCAGCCCAGATCCCAATGAGTACCCGCGAGGTCACTCTCCCACCATGATCTCCAGCAGATTTTCCGAGAGAAACGGCAAAACCGAAACAACGAAACCGCGTTTACGCTCGACTGACACAATTGGGCAGCGGAGACAGGGTGGGATTCCATTCTCTTCATGCGGATCACAATTCATTCCACAGCCGCGAGCGTCAACGTTCAGTGCACACAAGCGGGCGCCGGATTGCGGCATGTGACCACTCAAGGGCAAGAGTTACCCCCCGGGTGCATTTGAGCGTAGCATGGTTGCCAAGGTTCAATTGAGATGAGGTGAGTAGCGTGTGGTTGAAACTGGGATAGTCCCCGACCAGGGTCTGTATTGTTCCCAGATTGTTCTTGCTGACAAGATAGCGGTATCAGTGGATTGTGGTGTCCCCAATCACGAACTTATGTTTCCAATATCTATAGATTATATGATCGAAGGAGTGGACGCCCCGAAGGTATGATGGGCAGTGGTCTAGCTATGGGAGTTGGGGGGAGGGTTTTCCTCTCGGATTTCGCTGGAGCCCTTTCGTAAAACGGAATGCACTTTTTGCAGCTCATACTCCGATTCATCAATCGAAACCTCGCCGTTTTCCTCGATCCGTTCGGTGGTGACCGTGATCTGTGGGAAGGACGGCTTAATGTGCCTGATCTTGGCAGAAAATCTTTGATAGAGTTCACCTGCATGCTCTTGACCTCGACTGGGGAATTTTGCCTTGAGCGTCCCAGCTGAAATAAGAACTTGGAGCCCCTCTGAGGTTCTGTGGGGGTTTGCTCAGGATCTTCCGTCTTCGACGGTGAACCGAGGCCTGGGGCCGTTGGCGTCACGTCGTGGTGGTCCGAATACCTCGATGTAACCCAATACATCACCAAGGCGTTTACGATGACCTGCGACGTGCCGGTGAGTAAATTATTTCAAATCCACTGAATAGATGAGCTAACATCAGTCCCACAGCTTCCGAGGCAGACCCAACCGAGTTGGCGGCCGTGCATCAACGTCAATATCAGGATGTTCACACAGGACGTGGTGAGTGCGATGAGGGCAGACCATAGAGTCCGTATTGCGAGACGCTGAACTCGGGTGTTCCGAAATGAGCTACGCACCACCGGCCACAGGAACATCCCGGTGAGAAAGGCGTTGACGAAGCTATTTGACCAGTGAGCGGCGAGATGAACGGTGAGTGAAGAGGACTTGCAAATCGTAGGTCAATAGCGTGATGCTGGCTGGCTTCTTCAGACCGATGTAGCATACTACATGCTCGTCTCCGACAAGATCGGAGATCCTGCCTAGAATCTAGTGAGGCATACATCCTGTTCCCAAGTCACGAAAACCTACCGTAAAACAGGGCCGCAACGACCCCCAAGTATCCGGAAAGGGCGGCGACACACGCGACGTATGCCTTGCATTGCAGTCGTCGTGACTGAGGAGAGGGTCGCCAAACTACGTGAACCCGCTCCGCTGTGTGTGGCTCAGCGACGTGATCTGGGATGGCACGCGGAAGGGAAGGCGTACATAAGAAAGCGTAGATGAGCATCTTAGATGATCCATAAAAGATAATGCAGAGGAGGATCCCCATAGAACAGCTGACATCGTTTCTCTCCAGCCCGGAACCAAGAATCAGAATACCAGAGGAAAAAATAAATAACCAGGAGTCGATAAAGATCAAAAGAACGCATATCCAGGGCCAGGAAACGTCCCTCAGTGTCGAGGTACCCCGCAGTGCCGTCCGCCTGGAGATGAGATGCGCAAGGACGGTTACACCCACAAGGTGTATTGTTGCGCTCAGGACGCTCGTTCCCACATTTGGGAACACAATTGCACTGGACCGTTCCATGGGTTTCTGGAATACGAGACAAGTACGGGAGGGCGAGACTAGAGAGACTTTTGTCCCCAAGGTTTATAAATCAACGACCGCGGCTGTAACCCTCAAAGCCCGGCCGTGTGTTCTGCCTCGCGCTGATTGATCCAGATATGCTCAACTCAGGGCGAATTGTCGTAAAGGAGCTGAATGGGGCATCAGCAAACATTTCGTCGCGTCAGGGGACGAGATTGGATCAATTCATCGGAAGAAATTTTTCGCCAGGCTCAATACCAAGCGCTGAGACGCCCAAGGTATCTGCGGATAAGTGGCACATGCAGCCACAACCAAACCGGGGCTCTTGAGACCGGTTCCCGCAGGTCAGCCTTGGTCGAGGCGCCGCCCGCACAAGAGCCACGCGGAATAAGAGTTCTACGATGATTGTTTCCGAGCGAATGCACCCCTCCTCCCACCATTCTCGGCTCTTGCTTATTCATCGGAGAGCGGACACGCCGGATGCTGTGGCACAAGATGCTGATTCGACCATCTACATACATTCGCTTCAGATGCACGCTCTAGCCTAGGTAAACTGAAAGGTTTTGGCTTTTCCTTTCTTGGTGTAGAGATGGGGTGATTCATGAAGAGAAGAAATGTCGACGTTTGTCTCCGTGTGCACCGCAATCTAAACTCTCGACCTTCGTGATTGTACGAGGGGCTTATCGAAATGGAAACTTACCTCAACATCTACTGTGTCGGTCTCGCGTGGTGCTGGCTCCCGAACAAACAAGACTCTAAAGGTCCGGTCAAGGGCCACCAACGGTGACCATGATTGACGTGACCGCCGGTGGTTTGTCGGGACCATTTCTTCGGTAGATTCGCCAGTATCTTTGTGCGACCTCTCCGATGACATTTCGTAAACGGGATGATCTAGGGTGCCAGCCCCTGAACGAGGGCCTGCAGCCGATCGTTCCGATATGGAATCCGTCACCCAGAATAAGGCCAAGGCGTTCACCACAACCTGTGGGAAATCAGTTGATCGGTCTTATCCCACAAGTTGATGATCAGTCAGCCCGACAACTAAAACTTACGTCTGCACTACAACTTCCTAGGCATACCCATCCAAGCTGACGTCCGTGCATCATGATCAAGACGAGAACATTGACGCAAGATGTGGCCAAGGCAATAAAGGATGAACTAAGTAATGGGAGCCGCATTAGCGCACTCAGCATGAGGTAAATTATACGCACATGAGTGTCCTGACTGCAAGCCGCTTTATGGTATTATTGCGGAAACGCCCGCGCAGCAGTGGCCACAGGAACAGTGTCGTTAAAAGCAAAGTAATAAAACTGCGGGTGTGAGGATTCGCAATTAAATAATCTCAAAAGGGACCTACAGATCGTAAGCCAAGAGAGGGGCGGAGGCGACAAACTTGAGACCAATATAACAAATACCCTCGCGTATTGCAGATATGTTACCTGGAGCAATCAGTCAGATGACAATCCCGAGCAGTAGTGCTTCAAACTGTTACCATAAAACATAACACCTGCGACACCCAGGTAGAGAGTAAGGAGAGCCATGCACACTACGTACACCCTGGAACGCGATCGTGGGGTTGTGGGAGTTGGACGCCAAACGACGTACACGCGTTCGACTGGAAGAAACAGATAGCATCACAGTCATCATCCCCAACGACGGAAACGACTTACTCAGGAAGAGATATATGAACAGTTTTGAGGTCCCATAGAACACGATGCAAAGGTATATACCGAGTGAGCAGGCCGCATTGCTGGTAGCCATTCCAATACCAAGGATCAAGATGCCGGTGGTGAAAAGGAAGAGGTATGAGTCGAGGAAAACAATTAACACACACAGCCGTGGCCATGATGTTCGCCTCAGAGAACATTGTACCCCATCGACGAGCACCCTGCGAGAGATCAGGTGGCTGACGACAGAGACGCCCAGGAGATGGACAACAGCGCTGATGATTGTATCGTAGGACATGCAAGATTTGTGGAATATCCAGCACGCACTTTGACACTGACGAAGAGAGCAGGTGAAGTACGTGGACGGAGGGAAATACTTTGCCCTGCTGAATCAACTGACGGACCACTTATAAGCAACGAGGCCTGGGGCCGATGGGCAAAATACCCCACTGAGCTCATGGTGGCAAGAACTGATAACGGAATGACAGTTGACCTGGAAGATGGCCCTGAAACCCCTGATAGAAAGGAACAGCGGGAGTGAATTTTTGCAAGCAACTTCAGCCGAAGATGACAGGCCCTTTTTCGGTACCCCGAGGTTCCGTTGCCGCACAATTGAGTAAACGCCTCAGATTTCTAGCCCGCCCAGGACGACAATAAAGGGATCACTCACTGTCATTACGAGTATCGTAACAGTAGTGTAGATGAATTGCTCGGAGCCGCAACAATGGACACGGTCGCATTGGTCTTGTTGATCTGGAATCCGTAAATCTTGCGTCGGTGGAAAACGGTGCGGGAGCAAGGTAGCAGAAGTTGCAAAACGGTGGTTCATCACCTTCCGTTTCGTAACACGGTGGCAAGGACTTGGCTGGTTCTCACCGTCAATGACCATTGGATCGCGCCGTTGATAAAAAAAAGCTTACAGTATGCGGCGCGGAACCAAGCCTTTTCCCCTCAAACTCCGGTAGTTGGCCTTGTGGAAGCCATTCAGTGGCGTTTGATAATGGACGTCAGCCCGGCACCCGTTTGCTTCCAGGTCTTGACTGTATTGAGATCGTGTGAGCCTACTATGCCAAAGCTGACGCCGGCGTGTGCTAGCTGGGCAACTCTCCGGGATTTTACGGCAGAGTAGGCAAGTTCTAATAGCGTGGCGATGTGCGGGACTTTTTGCGTGGGAGTAAGCAGAACCAAACCTTCCGTACGGGGAAGCTAGAATAATATGGAAGGTGGTCTGGGGAGGCTGCGAGAATCTTCTTCGGCGTGCTCAGCGATCAAAAGAAGTCATTGGTTTGGCTTTTGAGTTCCGACGGATCGCGACGAGATGCCGCTGTTACAATACTTAGTCTCGGCTTCACCCGGTTTGATCACCACAATCACTTCCAGGATGGGGCTCTAGACCGTCTGGTGAATCTGTACAAGGGATGCGGGTGCTTCGTCGAAGTCTCAGAAAAGGTGCCAGACCTTCGTTCAGATCTCCCCTACATTCGATTTTTGCTCTGTTTCTCGAAGGTCGGCAAACCGACGAAGCCATCTTCCAAACCGAATCACACCCCCGTCCCCTGTCACTGGTGCCGGTGAACGCTGTTGCTCACGCCAGGGAGGATCACACCCAATCTCCAACCCGCTGGCGGAGCCTTGGGAGTGAAGAACCTCCGGAATTCTGGCCGCATTCTCCACATCAGCCTGTCTGGGGAAGAACTGTCACCCGCTGCATTTCCAAGCCTCATCCTCATATTTACAACAATTCCCGCTATCCCCAGTCTGTTGAGCTCATTGACTGCGGGTTGTCTTATCGACGTGGTCATGGAAGTCACCTTTCTCTTCCAAGTTTCGAAAGACCTGGGGCGTATCCCTATCCTCATCCAGCGTCTTTCGGGGTCGCTAGACTCGGGTCCGTAACAACCGCTGCGACAATCAGACGCCATCACTTCCATGGGTTCCGGAACACGAAAGAGATCCTGAGCAATCGGCCCTTCCCCTAAAGACGGAGTCTTATCGGTTTTTAAAATCGACAGGGCAGGAAGAGGGGGTTCCGCATGCAGAGTCTTGCGACTTCTGGAGGATTGACTGTTCAATCCTAGGCCTTTTGGGCCCAGGGCCGCAGAAGAGTGGCAGGAGCCAGGTGGATATTTCCACAATGAAGTTCACGAATTGAACAGTTTTTGGTCTTCCAATCAGTCTGTGTGGGCACAAGGATTCGTCGGCGATAGATGCTGGACCCTGTCACGGCGATCGAAAGTGGCCCAGATCATCTTCACTCCAAGTTATGACTTAGCAAGAGGATGCAGTACCCTGTGGCATACAAGCATCTCGACCGGTCTTTTGCGCGCTTGTCGAGTAAGTGGCGACCAAGCTAACAAATTTATTATGGGCGTGTATATGCTGGAAATGAGGGGACCAGCCATTCGCACAATGACGCACCTGGAAAAGGAAGTTTGGACCGCTGTCTGATAAGAATCCTGGAGTGCCGCGTGTCGTCACCCCAGCTGTTGATCGAAGTCAACGGTGACAGAGCTTTGAGAGGCTGCTTCTTGTTTTCGTTGGTGGCGTGGGTTGGCGAAGCTATCCGCATCAGCCAGTTTGTTGGCCAGAGGATCGAGTTAAGGGAGGTCCAACGGCCATTGGTCACCGAATCATCCACAGAGAAGTCTTCCGAGACGAGCCGAACTTCTCAAGGTAGCTTAGCAAGGCCCGTCGACATCCGTAGTAACGGATATCCATGAGCGGGTAGCTCATTGGACGCCTGGGATCTTCGATCTTATCGCCGGGCGCATCCATGAGGAAAACGTTCTTCGGACGTCCAAACTAATCCGTCGTGTGGCGGGTTGAGTACCATTGATTATCACCAGTAGTTCTGAGGCCGGGGAGGGGGGGGCGATTGTGATTGCTGTACGCCTGTAATTGGTGGTGTTGTTACAAAATCTGCGAGTACATGAAAAGCTAAACATATGATGAAAGTGCGAGATATACCGAGGCCTAGAGAGGGTACAGTACTCTACAATAGTGGGCATCCGTTCCAACAAACCCCGATGACCCACCCTAAAACCTGTGAAGCGGCCACTAGACCCCGTGAGTAGGATCAAAAGTCGGATAAATCTTCCCTCATGAGCCGTCTTCTCTGATTCCACCTTCGTAGATACTGCCCACACCTCTCAGCAAACACCTCGCAACCATCTAAGAATCCTGCTGGAATTAAATCTTTCCGCTGCTCCCAGGGCTTGAGGTCGACGGATTCGCATCTGTCCAGACAGACCAAAATGACACCGAAGCTATATGCGTCGGCCAAGCGATGGTCTCTGCATTCACCACGAAGAATTTCCGGGGCAGAGAAGGGTCGTGTTCCTGGATGGATCTGTTCTACGGTGATGTGGAACTTGTGTCCGGATGAAGAGTGGGAGAGGAACTTGAACGGGTCGACAGGTTCGGCGTCTGGGGAAGTATAGATAGAGCTGGACGAAACGGAGCGGCCAAAGTCAAGGAGCTTGATGGTATCAGAAACATTTGTCACTTGAACGTTGAGGAGGGATAGGTCTCCATGACTGAGTCCGAAAGAGTGAAGATGGGTTAGGCCGTCCAGCAGTTGGTTATGATAATCGATTTTTTGGGATCGGGATAACGGAGGTCGAACTTTGATAACATCGTAGAGGGTCCTGCCATCGATGTATTCCAATACCATCCCCACGTTCTCTAGACTCCCAAGGAATGTGGCAATGTTTCGATGTCGTGTTACGGTAGTGTAAACGCGTAACTCGGCGAGGAACTGGGTAGTGACGTCGTACGCGTTCGATTGCATTTCACCGTTGATCTCGAGTTGCACCACGTTCGGCTTCTTGACTATGCACTTGAACAGCTCTGAGGCAGAGCCAAATGCTATCGGTGAAAGATTGGCAACGGGATTTGAAGGGGCAGAGTACGATGTCGGGGTTGGGAAGGAGAAGATAGAGTTTGGGTGTCTTGGGGGGTTGTATACGGGCGGTGATGGGGGTGGGGTCTCCCCTCGTGAGGCAATGGGGGTAGCGAGATGAGTATATCGGCCATGAGTTGTGGAATGTGCATGGGTATGGATGCTGGTATTCTCTGCTACTGCTGTGTGGTCGGATCCAAAAGAATGGGTGCTACCAGTGGGATCTTCTTCCGGGTCGACTTCAACTGTGCGATAGTGTTATCTCCTGTGCGTTAGGAACAGACGAGGGTGATGGAACCGACCTAGCCACCAGTTTTTCTTTGATGTGAGCGTAAAAGACTTGATATGCCTTGACGCCATCGACTAGAGCGACGAAGGTGGCTCTGGTGAACTCTTGTGTTGCTCAATCGTGACCACGACGCGTGGCAGGTGATTCAGGTTCGGCGATCACACGTTCGTCATCCGAAGATGGATTGAGGGCCGCTTCCCTTCGGAGATAAAAGTCATTCAGAACGTGCAGTACGGGCGTAAGGAGCTGAAGTCCGCAATGAGAGACCGAGGGGCGAAAGAGAACAGCCTCCGAGCGGAAGTGCGATTTAATCGAGTGACGTGTTTGCCCGGTTGAGTGAGATGAATTGGAGGAAATCAAAGAGGGTAGAGCGAACGCGTGGGTCACCCAGTCGACTATTTCTTCACCGTGGATCCGGTTGTTAGCCTCAACGACTATCATGCGGGTTTTTCGGCTATTGGTCAGCGACGAGGTCAAGTAACTGCGGTCGTCTGTGTTGCTAACCACCACCAGTGACGACCCCCATATCGGCATCAACCTCTTCAGGCTCGACCACCACCACCACCACCACCACCACCACCACCACCACCTACTCCTTACACCCCTACCTCAGCTACATCTTCAGGAAAGGCGCTTTTTCACCCTGAGACGATCCTACTTCTTCCCTCGGCTCGGGTCTCGTGAACCGATCCATCCCCGCTCTCAAGCTCGCTAACACCGGGCGCGCTTCCCAACATCAACTCCCAGTTTTCTTCGATGACGGAGTTCAACAAGCGGGCGAGCACGATCTTACCAGACCCCTCCCTCATATCAGAGAATAGGTCCTGTCCCAGTTGTGGTCTGTCGGTTGTCAACGAGACGGGCGGCGTGGTCGTTGCCTTTGGGTATGTGTCACCCGTCAATTACTCTCAATTTCCTATAAGTCTCTCATCTGTCCCTTTCATAGACAATCCTTCTTCCATGTTGACTGTTTCAAATGCGCTAAATGCGGCGACAAAGTCACAGCAGATACCAACCTGCTCTTGTTATCCGACGGTTCCCCCATCTGTGCCAATTGTTCATATTGCTGCAATGTCTGCAAACTTCCCATTCTTGACGAAGCTATCATGACTGGCGATGACTCTTATCACGCACATTGTTTCAAGTGCAAGGTTTGCAGAAATCGGATCGACGAACTTGTATTCGCCAAGACGAGCCAAGGCATATACTGTATGAACTGTCACAATCAGCGGGTGGCACGGAGCAGGAGGCGGCACCAGGAGAAAAAGGCTGCTCAAGCTCAGGCGCAAGCCCAAGGGGCCGCCAATGGCACCACCGGTTCGAACGGGAGTGGTCGGTCACGCGAAGCTCAAAATCTGAACACTTCAGTCAGTATTCAATATCTCAACTGCGATACTCCTAGCGCAGACTAACATTCCATACGCCACAGTATCCCTCTGGCAGTTCAGACGCATATAATTCACTGCGGTCGAAATCAAGTGCCCTCACTTCTGCTTCCTCTACCGAGCTGCCAACCACTCCTTCCAAGCAACCTTTGGACCCCAGCAGTTCCGTTAATACTCCACAGCATAATGGAGCTTTCAATAGTCCACGTAACCTTCCGCGGAATTTAGCTTCTCCCGTAGACCGCTCTTTATCCCCCCTTGACACTGTCAACTCCTCCCAACCAATACCCAAACCCGGCGGTTCTCGTCCAATGGGATCCCCCTCGAGGCACAGGACCCAGTCATCAGGGGCAGGAATTCCCGTTCAAGACTCGATTGTTCCTCCGTTACCCCAGTCTATATCTCTTCAAGCTCGCTCACTGTCCGACTCGGTACCTCCGCCTGCCAATACCCCATCATCTTATCGACCCCCAGGGGAGACTGTTCCACTTCCCGAGGACTCTGGCCGGCGGACGAGTCGTGACGATGGTGTACGCCCCCTACATGTACTAATGAAAGACTCCGCCAACGCCAACGGTTTGGGTGGTTCACTACAGCCCCCGACATCGCGCGCTGCCAAACGACAGTCGATAAACCCTGCAATGGCTTTCGATCCTTCAGTTTTCATGGAGTCTTCGCAGAGAAGGTCTTCTGTGACTTCACTCAATTCAAATCGTTCGGACTCCCCCAGATACGCCTCGGACAGTCTCACTCGCGATTCTCCCAGTCTTCAGTCACCATTCCGCGAGGGATTCCAAAATGACGTACTGCCTTCCCCGTATGGATTCCCAGAGAGGTCTGGAACACTTCCCTCAGGATTCCCCCACTCCATAGGTCCCGTGGACTCGTTCCAGCGAAATGGACGTGCTGCTTCTACTTCGCAATCTGATAGTCCCTTGCATTCGCTCCCGTCAATGCGTTCAGATAGCGCCAGTGATTATTTACCTCAAAACGGTACCGACACTGCCGCAGGGTTAGTCTCATCCCCCCTGCATCGAAGCTTCTCCGGGCGCTCTGAATTCAATGGGCGGCTTTCGCCCCTTGCGGCCTCAAACCGTAACTCCTCCATCTCGGCTCATTCCGACAGAGCCCCCTTCAGTCCCACGTACAGCATTAATGGCCGTCTGTCACCGAACCCAGGGAACGTTTCTCCAGTCTCACCTACATCTCCAAACCATCGTGTGGACGTTCCGACGGGTATCGAGAGCGAGAGCGATCGGGAGAGTGATGAGAAAGCGGGAACTATCGACTCACCAGCCACGCGCTCCGCTCCGCCCAGCGACGACGAAAACCTTCTCGCGCCGCCATCTAAGGGTTCGAAGGGTTACAAGCGTCCACCGAATCTCAACATTCAGAGCCCTGCATCGTCGACCACAATCGCGGAGAATGAGCCCGATGGTTCCGAAGCCGTAGAAATCGAAGAACCCTCAGGATCTGAGATCTCTCAAGAGTCTTCTCCCGTTGAACAGACTTCTCATTCTACTTTCATTGCTCCAGCGCTACCGCCCATTCGGTTCTCCATGAGCGGTTCCGACTTTGGCGATTTCATGAAACTTGGCGGTCAAGATTCTCAGCGGGCAGCACATCTAAAGGCAATAGCTCTGGATATTCCCGAGGTCGTGAAAGATAGCGGCGAAGAGCTCGTCACCCCCATTGACGAAAGCGGTCGAAACTCAGTCTCCACCCCCAAGAGCGATATCACCATCATCAAGACGGACGCCACCCCGAAGAAGAACGGCATCCTGGTAAACTCAGCCTCGTCTTCGTCCTCAAAGCACGGCTTGTTGGCGGAACCGTTGGGACCTGCGCTCACGCGATCTACATCAACTAGGTGGAGTCCGAAGGAGCTGAAGGCTTCTCCTCCCAGGCGGCGGCGGGCTTCAGAAGCGGACGACACACCCCGGCAAGTTGCTCCCGCCAAATTCGAGGCATCTCGTTCGGAAAGCACCATGCAACCCTCTATCTCTGAGAGGACTTCCTCTGACTCTGACCAAAAACCTCCAGAAAAGCAGTTGAGAGAGCGCTTGGAATCGAATGTGACTGTAAGGTTTGCACACTCCGGTGCTGAAGCACATAAGGTCGATGCTGCGAGGAAGCTGAGAACGGACACTTCGGACCTGGTCGCAAAAAGGTTGCAAGAGGCGCTAGACAATGCCGCTGATAGAGGGGCGCCCCACATGAAGTTCGACAAGGAGTTCGTTGAGGCAATCGCGACGATGGTGGAACAGCGGAAAGAAGAGTACTTGGACATGAAGAAGAAACTTGATGGGCTAAAGGTACGAGAATAAAAGGCTGATAGCCTTGTGTTTGTCGACTCACCTACGGTATTTGCAGCGCGCAAGTCAGCAATACATGGATGGTCTCAATGTTGCTCAGTCGGAGTATGATCGTGAAATTCGTGCTCGAAGGGATGCTGAAGCAGAGGTCACACGACTACGCGTTCTGCTATCCGGTCAGGCGATGAAACTTACCGTACTCTCTGGAGAAGCCAAAAGGCAGGATGCTCATGTCCAACTCACAAGGGAGCTCAGCGACAAGATGACAGGTCTGGAGCGTGACCTTTCCACCCTGAAGGTCGAGCGGGACATGACCTTGGCCGAGATGGAGGAGTTGTCTGCATCCAAGGGGTAAGAGAGTCTCTAATCATTTGTGAATGGCACTCATTTCATATTGCAGCACCGGTGATCCAAGTCCGGAAGAAACTGGCTCTAAACTCAGTCGTAACCTCACCACTCGTCTGGACAAAATAAAAAAGCAGTACAGACGAGACCTGTTGCCGCTGACCCAACAGCGCGAGCGGTTGGAACGGGAGATCGACGAACTCAAGGCGCACCGCGACCTTCTTCTGGAGGAGACTACCGTGCTCAACCTTCGCAACGAGGAACTTGCTCAGCTCACTCAGCAATACCTCCGTCGCATGGAGGCCGCGGACGTTTCCGCCACCCCTGTGAGATGGGAGAAGTCCAGCCAATCCCTCGACAAACCTAGACCACCTCAATACTGTGGTTCGGCCTCCACTTCTACGTTGAACGATGAGGTAGAGTCGAGGGCTATCCGTATGGGTAAGCCAGATGCTTCGGAGCCTCCTGCAAGCTCGTTCCGCCCGCCGAAGTTCCTCAAGTGGCACGGGAAAGCCAGCAGAGAACATCTCACAAAGGAACCTGCGATCAACATCGTTCCCCCAGAAATGACACCTTCGAAACCCCGCCCTTTCAAGGAGCACATTTTCCAACAATTCAGTGCTCTTCGATTTGCAAGGTGCGATCACTGCGGGGACAAGATGTGGGGAGGTCACCTTCGTTGTACAGGTCAGTAAACCCGGGGTTCATCTCGTATGGCAATTGAACTGATCGCTGTCCCACTAGGTTGCCATATGTCCGTCCACCCCAAGTGCCTCCCCCATGTCCACACAACCTGCGCTCCGGGTGGCGGTAGAAACGAACCAGCTTCCAATGTCGGCCCTCTCCGTGAGCGGGAATTTTGTTTCACCATCCGTGACACTCTGTTCTCACGTTAGATTTTACCACAGCGCCGTCTATGTTTGGCCGTGACCTGATAGAGCAAGTTCGTGCGGACTCGAAAGGCGAGGAGCGCTACATTCCGGTCATCGTTGAGAAGTGCATTGATGCCGTTGACGCTCTTGGTAAGTCAATTATCTTCTCCTTTCGCCTTTCTTTGTTTTAATCCCACCCACCATAGCTCTTGACTACGAGGGTATCTACCGTAAGACCGGAGGGTCTGGCCTGTCCAAAACGATCACCCAGCTGTTCGAACGAGGCGACTACGACTCTTTCGACCTCCGTGACACCGACAGGTTCAATGATATCTCCAGTGTGACATCGGTCCTCAAGACGTACTTCCGCTCTCTACCTGACCCACTCTTTACATACGCTCTGCACGACGACTTTGTCCAAGCGTCTCATATCCGGGATCTAGCACAGAAGAGTTACGTGCTCGCAGAGCTGGTCTCCAGGCTTCCTCCCGAACACCTGTACACCGCAAAACTGTTGATGATGCACCTTCATAGAGTATCGAAACAAAGTGAAGTGAACCTCATGACTGCGAGGAATCTCGGGGTCGTTTTTGGGCGTGAGTGTCTCTGGTTGCCTGAACAACGTGGCGAAACGTATACTTACCCACTTGTAGCAACTTTGATGCGTTCCCGACTCTCGGGCGCCGAATTCAGTGATATGGCTGAAAAATCCCTCACGGTTGAGTGGTTCATAGAGAACGCGCCCACGGCCTTCAACCCCGCCCTAGATTCGTCAAACCAATGATTTTTTTGCGGAATATTTTCTTTATATGGAGTATCTTATTGTGGTTTTCTATTTTCTGTCTAGCCGGTCCAGATGGCCTGTGGTATACCATTTCATTCTGTGTGGATAACAGCATACCTCTTCGTAACTTTTGTCTTTTCTCTGTTTCGTTCCTGTTCACCTCGGCATGTATTCACACCTCAGTTTATGTTCTAAGTAAGTTTGTCTCAATACCTCGTTTTGGATTTTCGCAGTCTTTACTACTGTACATGCGTAGCCCCTGTCTCATACCCGACAACCTTCTCATCATGTCTCGTCCTCCATTCACCCACTCCATTGCATCCCTACACAAACCATCCTCGTCCACCATTATCGTATGACGCGATTCACATTCAAATAGGTAGTACCAGGCGGTGATTCCATCTCGTAGCCCCCTCGGCGTGAAAGATGTCCACACGCGGATCGAGACACTCGTGGGGTCCTGCACATTAATCGTCAAGCATACAGATAGGAGAGGAATTTCTATAATAAACTAATGAGGACCGTCGCATCCCACTATATCGCTCTGGATCAAGAGATAACCGTCGATATCTCTCGTTGTCGCTTCGTGTAAGGGACCGTCTCTGGTTTCAGGGTGCAGTATAGGAAGTGACGCCTGGGGCCGGTCTGAGCGGCAGTGCCGCTTTGAGCCCCCAACGGAGTCGTGTTGAGCCCGCTGCCACGCAGCCCCAGCGAGAACATGCGGTCGAAGACTATCACAGGGATTTCGTGTAAGTACGGAGTAAAAAAGATGCGAAAAACGGGCTCGTACGTGTTGCTGCAAAAGCTTTAGCCGTGATTTGGCAACTGAGGTGCGTTAGACTAAGTGGTGGAGTGACACCTTCGAGTGTCCTGAGGTAGCGGTACACCATAGACGGTTGACATGGTCCTTGAGGTAGATGAGGGCGGGCGGTAGATTCGAGAGATGAGATTATGCCCACCAAAACGGAATATCGCGTGATAAGCTTGCCGCCACTTCTCTTCGAGGAGGCGAGCGCACGTAGCAGAGTCAGGGCAGGTGGGGCACTGTACATCTCAGCCAGTCGAACAAATCAGATCCACGAGCGACGTACGCATTGATACTCCTTTGCGATATGGGTAAGTCCGAGCTTCAATACCCTCTCCAGGAACCAGTTTCTCCTGGCGAACGGATGAGCTTTTACCCCATCTGATAGTAGATAGTAGCTCACCGTTTCTCAAGCTTCAGTAGAGTGTCCTGGCTCAAAGAGCTCATTTCCTGTTCTGTCCACCCATTTAGGTTCTCCAGCACGAATCGACTAGCTTCACGATAGAGCTCCTCTTCTTCGAATAGCTCTGCAATTCGCATCGCTTTTATGGGTTTGCCAGCAGCATGGGTCAAGAGGAATGTCATGCAACGCTGTTGAAGGGCTGGAACGGAAAGCTTGTGGGAAATGTTCATCAAGCCTTCGACGTTGTTCCAGGTAATCGTGCACTCGGTACTATCAATTCGACGGTCCGTCGTTGAATCCTAAACGCCGACTATTTGAAAACTCACTGAGGATAGACAAATTTCAAGAAGTCGTGGAATGTAGTAGCCTGGCAATTTCGAGGTGTCGGACATTGGACTTCCAGTGCCAAGAATTCGCAGGACGCACCCTCTCCTCTTTGAGGATGATGACAGCTTCGGGAATCCCATTTCCCACCCTTGTCCAGGGATCTTGTGCCTTCGACTTGTCTGTTTTCGCAGGAGATGACTTGTTGAGTTCATCGGGAACCATCATCGAATTCCCCTGTAACTTTTTGAGACTGTCGAGCCTGGCACCCGCGATCGCGTCTGGACAAGTTGGACTGGACTCCACATCTGTGGCGGTGATGTCCGTATCCGTCTTCCGCGAATACAGAAGTTCATCTTCATCGTCGTCGTCGACTTCTACAGGTCCAAATGTCATCACAGGGGTAGAAGGTTCCCCCGTCCTATTTCCAGGGTCGGAAGGAGGCTGAGAGATGGTAATGATCGAGGACATGGACGCAGGACGACCTGTCTCTGCCCAGTCCCCGCTAAGGGCGGCTTGGAAAAATGGGGATGACCAGTATAAGACTTCCTTGTGCGCCCTGGAAGGTCTAATCTGTAACTACGAGAAGGAAGAGGAACGATGTATGATCCCTTACCAGAAGGTTGCAGATTCAACGATGATCTTTACGGTTCCCGGCAACGGACTTTGCCTGGTGAACGTATCGTCGATATCAATGGAAATATCGTCCTCAGATTCGCTAGCGTCCGGGACAATATCGACCTCGTGCTCTTGTGCCGTCCAAGGCGGAGAACCAGCGGACCTGAAGACCCCAGCGGCCGCAGCATGAGTCTCAGTAGCAATGCTGAGAGAAGCAGAAGGATTGTGGTTATTCCTGGAATTCCGAGCAATGAGAATGTGAGAAGGGTTGGTGGCCATGGTCGCAGCCTGAGACTCGCAAGCCTGGAAGTACTCAGCTCACGTGACTCGAATCCTTCCGAAATCCGAGCATTGATCGGATCAGAGTCGAAGCGGCCTTACGCTCAGGGCGCTTTCTTCGAAGTTCACGAGCCTGAGGAGATTTTAGATCAATATTATTGGTGGACGCGAACGCTTTTTCATTCCCCGACACCTGTATATCTCAGAGATACCGATGGCGAGCCTGCAAGAATTACTTCCAATTCTTCGCATGCTCAGTATCCAAAACGGGGTGCACCCAGTCCGTACTTTCCGCAGGAAATGACCATGGATCTTGCGCTCATGTACTTGCCATAGGTTCCCGTGGATTTTTAATGGCAGTCGATATCATTACGAGGGATGACCCTGGTAACCTCTCACAAGACCTCGGGGCACGCCTCCAGATCATTTTCTACCGCCTTCAGGTTTGCACATTCCCGTAAATTTGGACGTGATTCGGCTACATAAGGAGTCGCGGTGTTTCTGCAGACACCGTTTCCACAGGGTGGTCAAAAAAGCACAAGCACAGACCGCGGTATGAACTATGAAGTCCTGAACATGGCGCCCGTGGTTCAGCCAGTACAGAGACTACTGGGGGAGAAACAGTCTTCCGATGAAATCACGGCGGCCACACTCATGACTGCATTAACCACGGCTTGTTCATCTGCGTCCAATTGTCTATAGATTTCCAAAAGTGTGCCACAACGGACTTATCCACATGGCGTCTGTGTGCGTCGATCTACAACGGATTCGTTTCAGAAACAATTCGGTGGCACAAATTAAACAACTCCCACCTTGAGTTCCGTGACGTTCCAGTCTTTGATTCTCGGGTTCTGTGGGTCGTGAGCCCAGGTAACATAGATGCCTTTAACTGCCATCATGAAGTGAGCGGGGTGAATGGGCGAGGCCTGGGTTTGTCCACATACCGTGATGGAAGAGTTGCTTGGGATCCTTCCACTTGTAATTCTTAAATTGCCACTCCTGACCGGTGGTCATCACACAAACCACACGATCCCAAGGGTCAACACCGAATTTTGATAATGCTTCCACACTGTCAACGACGACGTAGCGAACTTGGGACTCCATTTCTCGACCGGATGAGTCGATGTGGGTTCGCCTCCGATAGATAGGGATCATGTCGTCGGGTTTTACGTTGCCTTCAGAAATTGCACGCGCGCGAGCTTCCTGTGAAGGTTCAAAGGTTGACTCTTGAAGGAATCGTCTGACGTTATGCATTGTGATGAGGGCGGTGGGGGACGACGAGATCATGATGATCGGGTAGAGGTTTTTGGCCTTCTTTGCATGCATTTTGGGGTCTGCTGCTGTGTTGGCAGGTTGCAGGTCATATCGTGGAACGGGCACACGTACCTGGTGCGGTTGTCGCAGGGGTGGATCCGGACTTACTTGCGACCTTGTACTTCTTGAGTTTCTCAGTGAACATCGACCGGACGGAAGTGAAGTTCTACAGAACAAAGATTTATTAGGAAAGTAACCGGGGTAGTCATCAATGGAACTACATTGTTCTTTATCCCCCGGAGGACTGTGTTTCTGTCCTGCAGCTCAATCTCGTTGAGCCTTATCTTCTTCACAATCTCGATGTCGTGGGGATCAGCTACATATCTTCTTTTCACGGGTGGAGCGGATGAATCGGGTGCCTTGAATTGAGGCGAGGTTGTGATAGGGAGTGTTGATGTCTGGGAAGGAGGCGTTCCAGGAGGCGTTGTCGACTCGGCTGCAGCATTGTTGGTTAACGACGAAGTAGGAGGTTACAGCACCGAGCCACGCTCACACTCTAAAGGCACGATATTCGGGTGGCTGGCCACCTTCCCTTCCAGCCAGTCTACTACACCCTTTCGTTCCGTGACGCTGACGAGCCCCCCTGTGAGTCCATTGTCACGCGCCTGCTTCATGTACTCGGTGACAGAAGCATCCTTGAGCAGCCATGTGACGTAGATCGCGTCGAGTGTGAAGAAATCCCCTGGACTGGTGGTCGGATCAGACCCAGAAACGCCTGGCTTTCGAAACCTAGTTGAAGTAGTTTTTGGCAAATTCGCAGAAGATAGGACTAGGTGAGTCGCAGCAGCTAGCGAGGACACTGAGTCGCCGTTTGCGATATAGGATATCTCGGACTGGGATTTGATAGCATTGCGGAGAGCGAGCAGAGCATCCTCGGTGCCAGAACTCATGCTGGTCGTTACATATCATATGTCACAACTTGTCACAGCTGGTCGTACGGAGATTGCCACTGAGTTTGAATTTATTGGCGCTTGTCTGCGATAGAGGACATGGGCGGTCAAGAAAGTGATATTTACAAAGTGTCTATCGACGATAGAGGCGCAAGATGACTGCCTTCTCAGACTGCTGACGACAATAAGCCTACTGACAGACGAAATGAAGAGAGAGCGAAACAAAACCCACACAGGATGGAATCAGAGTTCGTCTCGTTTTGATCTCGCCTTTGCAGACTGGACGTCCACTCTCTGTACTCCTTCGCTACCCTTCAAAAAGTTGAGGATAACCTGTTGCCGACTATCCCATTCAGCTCTTGGGACACTGAATAGCTGAACGTCTGGCAACTGCCCAACGTTCCCCACGTGGTTTACCGCGGGGTAAGGGATGGATAAGCCAGAGGGGTTTAAATAGAATGGAGATGATCTCGCAAGGGTGACAGCGAGGTAGACGTTAGTGTTGTCTTGGGTCATGGCGATGTACGATATTGGTAAGCAGGTTAAGGGAAGGAAAAGAAACGTCGCAACCAAGAAGCGATCACAAAAATGGAAAGAGGCGCACGGCTACAAGAAGGAAAGAAAGTTACACGATAACGCTACAAATTGTCGAGGACCCATGTGTCATGAAAATAATAGAGGTCGGGTTATACATAGAGCTCTATCCCAGTCCGGTTCCTTATTACACTCGCGACCTTCGTAAAACCCAATCCTCCCAGGCCTCTGGACCTTGTCTGTCTCCATCGACAGTAAGGTGGGCTTGGCGTATCTGTGTCTCGATAGCGGAGAGAATGATGGTAGTCGCGTGGATTAGCCATTCCTCACCACATGCCGGTCGGTCGGGTAAGGCTGCTTTGTGCAACCATGAAGCACACCTTCCATCCGGCCCTGGAATGCAAGGTGAGGGGGGGAGTAGGTCGGTTGGGATGAAGAAATCCATATTGCAGGAGATGCTGAGTGGGAGGGGAAGCCGGCCGCGTATGAATTGGACAGGAGGGTTTGATCGTTTGACTTTCTCCACTAGTTGAGCTACGCCCCGTTCAGGAGAAATAGGATCGAGTAGGAGGATTCCCGCCTGTCGAAGGAAGGGGATCTTCTCCCCCTTCGGTTCAAGGGTGCACACGGCGGCGAGGACGAGACTCTGCATGACAGAGAGAAGTGCAAAGACCCCGCGGGGATTTGGAGATGATTTAGCTAGGCGAGACAACTCTGGGGAGGAAATGCAGGCTTGTTGGCCCTGATTCTTCGCCTGCCGGGTCTCGCTGACGATCCACACCACGTCTTCGATATTTGTGGGCGTGGCCGGGAGGTCAAAGAAAAGGTGGAGAAAGGTCGAAAGAATGACGGATTGTATAAACAAACGCAGGTTGATTTCCCCGTCGATACTGCTATAGTCTTTGGAGTGTTTTATAATTTGTTTTGTAGAACACAGTGCAGCATGTGTCATCGCTGCCCAGTCTTGCGTGAGCGAGCCAGGGGGGTGGAATGTATTCGCGGACCGATATTCCTCCCGATCCATTGAGATATCAGGATCCAGCTCTTTGCAGAGACGGAACCTGATGTGACCGCGGAAGATGGCAAGTACGACGTTGGCGAGTCGAATGTCACTGTCATCCATGAGCAAATGTGCAGCGGACCTATCGGATACCTCAAGGACGCAGATGCGGTGAAGTTTCGCCCATAGCAGGAGGAACAGGGTAACAAGGAGGAAGAGGAGGCTCGCGAAGAACATCGTGGTGTGCTATCCGTTGAAAGACGGCGAGAGAACCCAGGGTAGAGACCAGCCACACATTGTAGAGAACTTATACCTGCGCCCCAATGGTCATGGCCAAAGGCCGCCTAAACGGGCAGTCTGTAGGTCCGTGGCTGTAATTGTCAGTGTGTAGTAGTAGTATTCTGGCCGCAAAGCGGCTGTGTGAAATCAGGACGTGTGGCCGCCGCCACAGTTGCAATTGATCGACGAGTACATGCAGTACTATCTACAAAGGCGAGACGTTTGTGTTGAACTGAAGTTGTGGCTAAAGTGGGCTGTATTATGCCTGAGAACGGCGATAACATACCAACTCGAGTCTGGGTGAGGGTGGTACTGGGATACTAGGTTGACTGTGCAAGACCAATCTGTGATCGAACAAGCGTCATCGTCCCTTCAGAGATCTCCCTGGCACGTCTGGCACCCTCCTTTGCGATCTCCTCTAGGTAGCCTGTTTCTGATTTCAGCCGTTTGAACTCCTCACGAGGTTGTCGCAACAGAGATTCGACGGCCTCCGCCGTATCCATCTTAAGTTGCGCGTGCCCTTTACTGGTATATAATTCGGCAACCATTTCTGAGCTTTTGTCGGTACACGTTGCAAGAATGGTTACAATGTTGGAAACACCCGGTCTGTTTACGGGATCAAAAGTGACCCCTAGTTGAGAATCGGTGACCGCGCTCCGGAACTTTGCTTGTATTTGAGCGAACTCGTCAGTGAGGAGAATTCTGGACTGGACGTCAGGTGATGATTTAGACATCTTGGAAGATGGGTCTCTGAGGGAGAGGATGCGTTTCGAAGGGGCTAGGAAACTGCGGGTCAACGCATGGTGCTGTAGCATGACTTCTACGACGTACGGATCATATGTTGTGGTAGTGGGAATATTTTCTTGGGTTTAGGAAATGCCCGATTGAAAGAATCTGCGATGTCCCTCGCAAGTTCTAGATGTTGCTGTTGATCCTCCCCGACGGGGACATGGGTTGCCCTATGACACTCTCAACATCAGAGGAGTGGTGCCGCTGTGAAATTCATACCTATATGCGAGAATGTCTGCTGCTTGTAAAACGGGATAGGTAAAGAGACCGGCGTTCAGGAGGCTCTCATCGACTTCCGATTCGTCGTTGGCATTCCTCGATGCGGCGAGCTTAGCCTGTGTCGGCCATTAAAACGGGACCAAGGGAAAATGGTGCGGACAACTACCTTCCAAGTGGTCATCCTTTTGAGTTTCCCAATTGGACATAGACAATTGAGGATCCAGGCAAGTTCTGTGTGGTTCGGGTTCTGGAGGAAATAGTCAAGTACGGCCGTGGGTATATCACTGGTAACCCACATGGTCTTGATGGAAGATAATTGACCGCCTGGGGTCGAGCCCCGTTGCGAGCAATGATGCGAGCATTTCCCATCTTGCAGCCCTGAGCGCCTTTGGGTCTTGGGGCAGAGTCAGAGCGTGCCACCCGACGATTGAATACAACAGCCGGTCATCTGGAGAGGCTCCATTTTGTAGCTTGACCCAGTTCGCCAAGGCACCCAGGTAGTTGCCTAACTGCAGCTCTGTAAGTGGGCGGATTTGCGCGGGAACGTGGGGTGCCTCACGTGTGGTATTCCGGTTGGCTGTATGCCGGAAAATACAGTCTTGGGCCGAGTTTTTGACGCGACAGTTGAATAATACAAGTTGACCGGACTCCTCGCACATGTCCGACTCGTCCAGGATGCGGTCCTCAACCGCAACGTTCTCGAAAACATCTCGGACGATTTACTTCGGAACGGCAGAGCGGGATGCCAGCGGAACCTTCGAGTCGATCACATCAAATGCTTCCCCTTCCTCTCCGTCATACGGGTCTCTGTAGAAGAGGGCTTCACTTGTCCACTCCTTTATTCCGCCAGGCGATCAGGAATGCCCAGCCCCCGAGGCTGCAGGGACCACTTCGATCCTTGCCGAAAGAACCCCAAAACCGTCACCAATACCGGACACCCCCCTCCAGGAAAAGCCTTGGCAGTGATCCTCGAAAAGCAGTGAATGCGCTGCTGAATTTTTATTATTCTCAGTGGTCCCGAGGCCCCATACTTCTGCGATTACGATCGTTGGGAGTTCCCCGGAACGAATATGAAAAGCTCCTCGACCGCTTCAGAGCCGCCATTCTAGACGGTACCCTCCCTTTGGATTCTTACGACCCCAAAACTCTTTCCGAGTTGGAACACGCTCTCAAAGGCTCACGCGAAACCCTCCTAATCGACAAGACGGTCACACGGATTTTCGTGGACTTCGCCACCGTTGAAGACTTCCCCTCGAACAGTAACGCCGGCAATGTCCTTCGAAACATCCGCGAAGCCACCGACTTCTCGCACCCAGCAGAATGGTTTCCTTCTGCTCGCTCTATCAGGCGCAAGATCATCATGCACGTCGGTCCAACGAACAGCGGCAAGACACACCAAGCCCTACAAGCACTTGCTGCAGCGAAGTCTGGTGTCTACGCTGGGCCATTACGACTGCTCGCTCACGAAATCTGGGACCGTTTAAATAAGGGTCAAATTGTTCCCGCAGGGTCCTCTCTCGATCCAAGCGCTGCGGCAGACGACGACGGAGGGACGGATTTACTGGACGGACGTGTTCCCACGGCACCCCCTATCCTTACGAAGGATCATAACGAACGGTTCGCGCGGGCCTGTAATCTTATCACCGGCGAAGAGCGCCGAATTGTCGCGGAAGACGCGTTGGTCAGTTGCACAGTGGAGATGTTGCCTTTTGACCGGTTTGTAGATGTTGCCGTGGTCGACGAGATCCAAATGATTGCGGACATGTCACGAGGTAGTGGGTGGACAGCTGCAGTCCTTGGCCTCTGCGCGAAGGAGATCCACCTCTGTGGAGAGGAGACTGCTGTGGATGTTATCAAGGATCTGGTCCAGGAAACCGGAGACGAGCTCATCGTCAACCGATACCAACGCCTCACCCCATTGCGCGTTGCGGACGAGAGCTTGGACGGTGACTTCAAACGTATCGAGAAGGGAGACTGTGTTGTCTCCTTCAGTCGTACGGGTATCTTCGCCCTCAAGGACAAGATCGAAGCGGTGACCAAGTTACGCTGCGCAGTCGCTTACGGGCGGCTCCCACCTGAGATCAGGAGCGAACAAGCGGCGTTATTCAATGACCCAAATTCCGGGTTCGATGTAATTGTTGGTAGTGACGCCATTGGAATGGGCCTGAATTTGTACGCATCAAACCCGTGGCGGCTCTCTCGTATTGCTGACGTTCTCGCAGGAAGATAAAGCGGATCATCTTCGAGTCGTCGCGCAAGTGGAATGGAAGCAGGGAAACCGAACTTTCGACATCCCAGATCAAACAAATCGGTGGTCGTGCAGGACGGTTCGGCCTACACGGCGATTCCTCCGATGGTGGCGTCGTCACGACTCTCTACCCTGAGGACCTCCCCGCTGTGAAAATTGCAATGGATTCCGAGATCCCTCCCATCTCTGGTGCTGTTCTCCCTATCAATTTCGACGCCTATACCACAGTCCAACAAGCCATGCCCCTCTATAAACCTCATTTTACGAAAGTTCTGGAGACGACGTCCCTCTTCTCGCGAACACGGCGTCCCTACATTCACGGCGATAGCAAGAGAGAAGCTGCGGGAATTGCGGAACTATTGGATACGACGACCGACCACTTCAATATGGAGGATACCATGACCTGGTTTCTTTCGCCAGTGCATTGGAGAGATGCCGCCGCGAGGTCGGTCGCCACTCGGTTTTTGAAGGATCACCAGATTCGCCTGAGGGTGAACCTGAAGACGGCGTTAAGGGAAGAGAAACTGTTGCAGGTTCTGGAACAGGCGATTTCGGCAATGAGGGCTCGAAGGAGAGTATTCGAAACGCGAAAAACGATGATGGCTCTCGAGACCCTGCATAAGTCCGTTATATTGTACATGTGGATGAGTCAGAGGATGCCTATCGTGTTCCCAGACATCGATGAGGCTTTGGAGGTCAAGGAGGGGGCAGAGAAGGCGATGGAATACGTGTTGCAGTTGATGACAAGAGGAACAAAAGCGAAGGATATCGTTAATACATTGGCAGACGGACCGTCATAACCCGTAATTCTCATAGACTAGGCCCCGTGCACGACTTCTTATAGCGTATGTACTCTAATAATCTAGTTCCCCCCTCTATCGTCAACTATTCTCTATACCTATCTCCGGGAATGATGACGGCCCCCATGCAAACTCGAACGTCCCTCGAGCGTTTTGGTACTCAACACATTTTTGGATCAAAAGTCCTAAGAGCTATGATTGGGTTAGATCTATTACGCATCAAATGCGAACGTAGTGGTCTTTTACCTCTTGTCGGTAACGAATGGCCATTTGAGACCACGCGGGTTTCTCCTGCGACTGGAGCCCGGTAAGTATAGCGTGAGCGAGTCCCCAATTATCTGTGGGATTTAAACCCGTTGTCTATGGAAGAGCATCAGGCCGAAGGAACCTAGGTGATAATAGCATGTCCCACCTGAAGGTCTCGACAGTCGTTGATAAAGTCTCGCTCATTGGGAATCAAGACATCCTGTATGCGAATCGCAGGATGGTGTGGTATGAGCGCCCACTTGTATCTTTTTAGGAAATTTGGATCATTGGCACCCTCTTCAGTTTTCAGCCCAACACCTTTCTTTACTAATGACTGATGGAAGAAACCGTGAGTTCAGCATGCGTTACCAACGGATCGGGCTGCATCTACCACTGTCATTCCAGTAGCCAACGTTTGTAACCCTGTCAGTAAGGTGTGACGAAACCTCATTTCGTGGTATTCTATGGTGTCTAGATGCCAGTCAGCACGCTTTACCCTTCGATCCAATGATAGAGTACCTGACGGCAGCGTCACAAGAATGTCCTCGATGCATCCCAAGTGCGTTTCGATCACCTGTGTAAGGTACCAGTATGCGAAAGTCCTTTCGTGTGGTGCATAGAGTTCAAGCTGGAACCCGGAGAGGATTATGCTTTCTGCAGCGGTCAGGCGCCATATTAAGGGTATATGAGGCAGCAACCTGAGAAGCTGTGGGTTTTTGGCGCGCTGACAAAGTCATCATTAAATATCCTCCTTCAAGACGGAAGAACACAAGCCGTACCGAAAGTTTTGTCTGTTCTAGTAGACGAATAAAGCCGTCTTGGAGAGCGTGCCATTCGAATATCGACTTCATCAAGTACCGCCGTCTGCGCGGAAGGTTGTACCAGGAAGATGAGATCGTTTCTTTCATCAGCTAAAAGCAGTCAAAATCCTAGCGGTGGGATATCGTTTGCCAGCAACGCTACCTTAATGACCAGGTTCTCGAACCGAGGAAGTGGTGGGTTCGCATCACCAACCCAACTTCCGGATATGTTGTCGACGATTGAATCGTAAGAGAGTCCCAGCGACTCAGAAAAAAATCTATCCACCAGCCATCGAAGTGGATATGACCCTAGAACAGCTGTGCCGTTGACGAAAGACGACTGCTCCACTCGTCAGCACAGGAAAATAACCACACGATAACCACGCGAAATGCATGCGCACCATATGCGTTGCCCTGATATAAGTCAACTGGTGATCGTGGATATGTTTCCAGACTTTGACGTCCCCGACAACCTCCCAGATGCAACGTGAATTTGGGGTCATGTAGCCAGATATTTTGGAATCTACCTGCCAGGTTGTCACATTCGTCGCGCCCGTTAGCTCGTATAGTTCATCCAATCCGCTGAAAAATGTAGCCAGTGCCTTCCATGTACGGTCCTGCGGTGGTAGTGCCAACACACGGAGTGGCATAAACGCAAAGAGACGGCGAGTGATATAGGGGTCAAAGGCCATTCTAGCTACGGAATCTGTGGCTGGTTCAGGGGAAGGTTTTAATTCCATCCTCTTCAGGAAGGAAACAGCATCGCCCCGTTTCAGCTCGAGTATTTCACGTCCCCTGGGCAGACTAAGACTGAAGATCTCCAACAGTGTCTATTTACCGATCAGCGCGGTTGGCCACAGAGCTACCATTTCAACCTACTTTGTGAAATGACACCCTGAGCCGCAACGCATCACGCCATTCCTGAGGAACTGATGGTAACATGAGGCTCAACGATTGAAATGTTTTATCAGAAAGGAATCGTCGTGCCTCGTGACGTGCAAGACAACCAAGCTATGGCTTGGTCCAGTTCCCCGAACACTCGGCCGATTGGGGTGCCCTCGTGCAGAGATATATCTGCTTTCTCAGAGTGCCAGTCTTCCTGCTGCGAAGGACCACGGGTCGTAAAAAATAGCAGAAATTGGACTGTGGGGAAGCTGGCTCACATCATGTACACCACCTTTGGCCATTGCAGCCCAGGCCATACTACATCTCTTCATGACTGCCAGTGCAACAGCCCTTAACACCACGGTGACGAGCTCTATCGGGCGTAATGGATCATCCTCGAAATTTAACAGGTAATCGGTATGCATTTCTGCTACCGCATGCCCGTAGAGAAATGTGTACACTGTCTGGGAAAGGGTACTCCCACAATGCCATTCTATCTGCGCTCAAAATCAGCGGAAAACCGCGACTCGGCAACATTTCCTTACCTCGCATGAGGTCGCACGATCGAGAATCCAGCATACTTCTTCCGGTAGGAGAGGCGCTAGAGGGTCAAATGGCGGTCGCTGTGCTTCTTCAAGAATCATTCCGCTATCCATGCGTGGTTCCCCGATCTTGTTGAGGTGTCAGTCGACCAGATGGAGTGGGTCGAGGCGCATATCCACACCTCTAGGGCGCTCATGGCATCATTGAGACTATATCCATCCGCGAATATCATCTCCGTGGCATCCAGTTCTGCAAATGTTTTGTTGATCCGTGTATGAGGAACTACGGGCCGCTTACGCTGCGCAGCGCCCGCGAATATCGCTGTGACATCGACAAAATCTTCTCCTCCTGGGAGGTCCAATTGATCTAAATACATTATCTCGTGTGGGCCGAATGGCTATGGGTTCTGACGCCAGGAATCGATCAGTTTATGACTGGACGATGCATCACACAACTCTACCTGTCTGAGCTGAGATCCAAACCGTTTACGCGCGGTCAAGACGAACTGGCATACCCCTGATTTTGCTATCCAAGTTCGTTGGCGCCACAAAGCATGCAGTGTGACATTGGTCACGGATAAGCCGGGTGTAACATATACGTGTGGTGTAACGCCAATCTGCGCATCATCATCTCTCTCTTCGTGACCAACATCCGTCATGGCGCAGTGGGGGCAGGGTCAACCTCAGTTCACGCAGCAGGCTGGGTTCAATCCCCAGATTCATTCGGGTTTAGGCGCAGGGATCCCTCCTCAGCCCACTGGTTTCCATGGACAACGCCCCGGCTTTTTGGCATCTCAGCCAACGGGACACCCTGGTATCTCGGGGTTTTCTTCACAACCAACGGGTTATGGACAACAACAGACCGGGTTTCTGTCTCAGCAACTGGGGATCCCACAGCAATCTGCCAACTTCCAACAACCAATGCAAACGGGCTTCCCTGGTCAATACGGACAACAAAGGGCTGCTCCCCCCGTTCCTCCAGTCCCTCCCCAATTTCAGCAGCATCAAGGCACACTTCAACCCCAGCAGCCGAATAGGTTTCTTAGCCCATCCCCCGGCCCGGGCTTGAGTAGCACGTTTAGCCCTGGTCTCGTTCCGCAGCCTACTGGGTTTCCTGGCGGTGCAGGTTTCGCTGCACGTCCTCTCGTGGCACAGCCCACCGGTTATATAGATCCTAGACTGGTCATGATGTCGAACACGTTCATGCCCGCGAATCCCTCTTTGCCCTATCAAGGTGGTGTCCCTCAGTTTCAACCTCAGACCGGTCCATCTCTGCAACAGAACTTCCAACAACATAATCAATCCCAACGAGGGACCGCCGCCCCAAAGATCCCATGGGTACTATCGAAGGCGGAGAAAAAGAGCTACGACCAAATCTTCCGCTCATGGGACGCCTCCGGTTCGGGATTTATTACCGGCCAGACGGCTTTAGAAGTTTTTGGCCAGAGCGGGCTGGATAAGAACGACCTGGCGAGGATCTGGTATAGTTTCACGTGTTATCCAGCTGTCCTCCTCCTCTTATACGCTCTCCAGGGCATTGGCAGATGTTGACAACCGAGGGAAACTGAATTTGGCTGAATTCCACGTTGCAATGGGTCTCATCTATCGAAGTCGGTTTTCCACTTTCCGCCCTAGCTCGCTTCTCTGACATCCATCGCTTCAGGTCTCAATGGAAATGAAATTCCAGAACAACTTCCCGAGGAGCTAGTGCCTGCTTCTGCGCGAGACCTAAATCAATCCGTTGACTTTCTGAAAGATATCCTCAAGAATGAAACGCGGACAAGATCTCCTGGAAACTTCGATGATCCCATCTCCAAGCTTCCCACTCGATCATTCCACTCCGATACGGCACGCGGTGCGGGAGGGCGCCAGGATGCCACAGTTTACAAGCACGACGACCAATACACACCGCCTGGAGGCGTATACCAACCTCGTTCACGACACATCGATCGAGACACCATCCGAACACGCTCAGATGACCCCACGGATGATCTTTCCGTTATGAAGCGCCAGCTCGAGAACACAGCAAAGATGTTGGACCGCACAAACGAGGAAAACGCCGCCAGGACACGCGAGGATGACGAACTGGAGCGCGAAATGTCTGATCTTCGTTATAGGATTAAGCGCTTACAGGACGACCTCGATTACGTCTCTCGGGGGCCGAGGTCGTACGCGAAGGATGACGAAAGGCGGAAGCTGGAGCGGGAACTTTTGCACCTCATGCATGAAAAATTGCCGGACTTGGAAAAGAGGATCGAAGAAAACCAGGCCAGGAAAGACAAAGAGAAGCGAGAGCAGTTGAGGGACCGAAACAGGCGGAATGACCGGTTCGGGAGATTCTCTGACCGTGATGACGATTATTCAAGACGCTACGATGACGATGATCGCTATCGAAACTCTTACAGCAGGGACCGCAGCAGGGAAAGAGAGCGCCCTCGGGATGGCTATGATCGAAAAGAACACGATGGAAGAGACAGAGACAGAGACAGAGACGACGGCAGGGACAGGGATTACCGCCGGCCCCCGCCGCAAGACACCCGAACTCCACCTCCACCTCCACCCAACCCCCCAGCCATCTCTACTAACCAACCTCCTCCCCCGCCCCCTCCTAGCTCAACTCCTGCTAATATGGCCAAGATGTCGAAAGAGGAGAGACAGGCTTACATCAAAGCGGAAGCTCAGCGACAAATCCAGGAGCGGATGAAGGCACTTGGGATCGCCACTTCAGCGTCGACACCCACAATTGATACTAGTGTCGCCGACCGGCTCGTTCAAGAAAAGAAAGAAGCAGAGGAAAAGGCGAAGGCGGCCGAGAAAGCCGAAGAGGAGCGTGCTCGTGCGCGACAAGAGAGGCTAGCCAACGAGAAGGCGATCAAGGAAGGAAAGAATCTTGGGGCGCCTCCACCAACCCCCGTTCTTCCTACTCCCACTGTTTCCGCTCCCGCGAAACCTCCAGCGCCCCCTCCTCCCAAGTCACGTGCGCGACCACCTCCACCTCCCACTAAGCCATCTCGCCCTGCCGCACCCCCAGCACCTACACCGCCCGCCCTTGTCATCACGGAACCCCTTCCTCCGCAACCTGATCCCGAGGAAGAGAAGATTAAGCGCCTCGAGGAGGAGTCCCGGAAGAGGAGAGAGGCCATGCAACTTAGATTGCGGGCTTTGGAAGAAGAAGAGGAAACTGCCAGGAAAGCCGAAGCGCAGATTGAGAAACGCCGACAGGCTTTATCCAATAGGACCCCAGTCGAATCGCCTTCGATGCCTGTGCCCCCGCTGCCACCATCTCAGCCCGTACAACCTGTGACGCAGGTTCCTCCTCCTCCTCCCGCCACTCCTCCTACCCCGGAGCCTCCGAAGAACGTTTCAACCGATAAGCCCAGCTTCAATCCCTTCAGCCGCATCAAAAAGGAGGAACCTACCCCGTCGGTTACTTCTTCGCCATCCGTGACCACCACTGCTGGGAGTACGAATCCCTTCTTCAGAAGTCAGACTGCCCCTCCGCCTGCTGCACCGGCGCCCCCTCCAAGCACCTCTCCAGCCCCAAAACAGCGCTACAACACGGCAGACGATGACACTGACGAGGATTGGGGAGAGGTGGTCGAGGCGTATGAGGACGATAGTAGCGAGGATGAGTTCACAAGCTCTCGGGCCAAGAGGACGAATCTTGCCGAAAAATTCTTCGGAAACATATTACCACCAGCGCGACCGCAGTCTGCGGGACCGGGAACCGTGGAATCACCCCGTACACCTGTACACGCTTCCACCGTCTCAGGTCCTCACCCGCCTCCACCTGCCGCCCCTGCACCACCTACCTTCCCTCCGGTTGATGACATACCCCCGCCTCCCGGTCCTCCGCCTCCTCCTCCGCCTGGTCCGCCACCTCCAGCACAGATCCCAGCTCAACTTCCTCCACCAGCAGGAGATCTGAGTGCCCTTCTCGGTGCTATACAGGGTGGCGCAAGGTTGAGGAAGGCCGTCACAAACGATCGCAGTGGCAGCGCGATTTCCGGCAAGGTCATCGGAGACGCCGCCCCCCCGGTTCACGTTAACACCACTTCCGACCCGCCTTCTCCGCCATCAGCACCCGCTCAAACTCTGGCCCATCGGACCGAGCACTCTTTCCCGGACTCCTTCAATCCTCCAAGTATGTTGTCTGAAGATACCAAGAACAGCCATAGATTGTCCGTTGACTGGTACGCAGGTCTGGCCGCCGATCATGGTGCGAGCCGCGCCCCCGGTTTGCCTTCGATGAGGGAAGAAGAGGAGGATACAACCCTCGTTACTACCACCCCACAGCCCGTTCCAAGCGTCCAAGATACTCACGAGCACGAGTCCCTGGACGTCATGGACGACGTTGACCGTTCAGTCGGTGAGGTTTTTTCGATTCTTTAGATGAACAGGCACTTACGCCTCCTAGAATACCGTGTCCGTACGCTGTTCCCGTACGAGGGCCAACGTTCCGAAGACCTTTGTAGGTGTTGTCCACTCACTGAGGATTGTGTGTCTGATTCAGCCAATAGCTTTCCCTGAAAATGTGATACTCACAACACATCCCTCTAAGAGCGGTGGAGATTGGTGGTACGGTACATTCACTCGCGACAATAAGTCTGGTTTCTTCCCTCGGACCTACGTTGAGCGTGCGCAAACTGGTAGGATTTTTCTTATGTTCAACCCATATCGTCCAGTAACCTTGCCTGTAGCGAAAGCTGTCGCACTGTACCCATACACCGGGAACAATCCGGACGAGCTTCCGTTTGCTGAAGGAGATACGCTCAACATAATCGACCGTTCAGATGCGGACTGGTGGAAAGCTGAACAAGACGGTCTGGTTTTCATCATTCCCGCCGGATATGTGGAATTAATTGAGGGTTGGTCAATTTTTCCCTTTCCCGAGCTTCTCCTGTTTACCTCCAGTGCAATGGCCAACAGACTAAAATTCTTCTTTCTTATTTCCTCGTGTATGCTTCAAATAAATGATACACCCGCCCAGATTCGAGCCGGGGTCTCACAATACCCACGTCCCCGAAGCTACCTGAGTCAACTCCCATCACCCCGACATCGGATCCGAGTCATCCACAGGAGAATGTGGAGGACAGCAACAGCTCTGACGATTCTGACACGGAGTATCTGTCATTCGACGACTCGGACGAGGAAGATAAAGAAACGGATGATGGACGGCGTATCGAGAGGGAAGCTCGGGCCTCTGAACGTGAACGAGTTTTGGAAGCGGCCGGCCTCATCGTTAGGAAGGACGGTCGTCGACCCCCTCCTAAGATCCCCCGTAAACACCGGCCACCTCCGGCTGTTCCAGAACGACTGACCATCACCACCCAAACTGCGAGTGAAAAAGACAAAGAGCTTCCTGCAGTGCCAGCTCCCCAAGACTATACAGAAAGCATTATACATGTCAATGATGCATATGAGAGGTATGAGGCATTCCAGCAGAGCCAACTCAACCGGCTCTCTGTCGCGTCCTCATTTGAAATCACCCCTTCTCCGACTGTAACCTCCCCCACGCTATCCGTGGCGGTCTCTATGTCTAAGACCGATTCGAGCGAAGGAAGGTTCTCTGACAAGTTATGGGACTTCCTGGGACGGAGCAAAACGCCAGAGGAACGTCGTACCAACCTGACTATCTCTGGACCGATTTCCGGTCCCATCCTCACTCGAGAACCTTCCCCCGTTGCAAGTGAGAATTCTGCGGCGTTCGGGGCGGTAAGTCATGGCCAGGGTTCTGACGTTCGTACGTTGGCTTACCTCCCAAAGTCTTGGGCAAGCATGGTGGATAGGTCTGCATTGGATGGGATTCCGCCCCAAGAGCGGAAACGCCAAGAGGTCCGTCGATGAGTTTTCAGTGACGCCCGCGACATGGCTGACTTTGGCAGGCCATCTTTGAGTTGATATTAACCGAGAATTCTTATGTCCGAGATCTACAGCTCATAGTCGAGGTTGAGTTCTAAGTTCTTCCTGTACCGTGAGTTTGCTCACGTAGCACATCAGAGATTCTACTCAAAAACGTTGCCTTTGCTGGGCGAGAAGGCGGCCAAGGTTGTGTTCGTGAACATCGAGGACATCCTCCTGACGAACACCGTGAGATGGTTCCACAGAACTTCAGATGATTGACCGTTGAATAATTCCCTCCAGGCTTTCCTGAGCGTTCTTGAGGAACGACAGAAGGAATGTCGCCTCTATATGGATTCTATCGGAGACGTTCTACGTCAACATATACCCAACATGGGCGTGTATTTGGTACCAACCTCGTCCCATTGTCTCGCTTCCCTTCCTTACGTGGTGGATAGGAATACTGCGTCAACAACGGGACCGCTGTCAGGCTCTTGCAAAGTTTGCGGGTGCAGAACCCAGACCTCAACTCTCACCTCAACGTAGAACTCTCCTCCCCAGCCTAGACTCATGGCTGACGTCTCTACAGCGCCTCCGGGAAGATCCTGCTGTCCGGAACCTCGATCTTTCAAGTTACCTTCTCGCCCCAAGTAAAGATCCCCCACGCTGCACACTTTCGCTCACTGAATCCTGGTTCCAGTGCAAAGGATTACGCGGTACCCACTACTGATCAAACAGGGAAGGACACTACCCATCAGGTCAAACCACGCTATTAACTCTGACATCAGATTTTGCATTACACGGAGGCCAACAAAGACAAAGAAGACCTCGATGTTTCATTGAGCGTCGCCGAGTCATTACTGGACCATATCAACGAAAGCATCCGAGAGCAAGAGGGTCGTGAGCGGTTGAAGATAATATCGCAGGATTTATGGGTCGGACAAGGGTATGAGCCCCTCTCTTGCTCGATTTTGACCGGGCTGATACGCCCGCAGCCGACTAGATCTTACCGCACCTACCAGGAATATGGGACCGAGGAAGCTTCTGAGGGAGGGGATAGTAATGAAAGCTAAGAGTGGGAAACGACTACGGTTGTTCATTTGCAGCGACGTGCTGGTCCTGACAGACGAAAACGCGAAGTCGCTGTACAGAATGGTGCGCTTGTGGCTCGATTGTTTGTACTAGGATCTGACGCAGCGGTGACTCTCTAGCCAATCCCACTTCCGGAACTGACCGTCAAAGATTCGGGTTCTTCCCGGGGTGAGTGCCCTCGTCCCACTGTTAGATGACATTCGGTTTGATTGTGCCCGTCAGACGATCAGCTCTTTCACATAGTTATTGCGTACCCACGCGGAGGAGGCACGGTCAGCCTGAAAGCGACCTCAGCGCGAGACTGCCAATTGTGGGTGCGGGCTATTGAATCCGCTCGGCAAAAGTGTAGGGCTGCTGATGAAAGAGCGGCGATGCGAGGCGCGAAAAGACGATGAGTGGACGTGCGCAGGGGTACTTTTCTTGCGGACGCTTCTTTAGCGCTGTCTCAGTACTCGGTGCTTTGTTATATAAGAGGCAAGGCCGGAGCCCAGGGTGGGCGCAGTTTTGGGAATTTCTTGGACGGAGCGGAACAATTTCGAGTCAACGATGCGATTGGCAGGACTGGTCACAGGGTGAGGGATCCTGCGACCTTGCACTACTGTCCGAAGTCTTTTATCGGCAGTTGGAGTTCGGCAGTTGGAGTTCCTGGGTTGCCGTAATCTTGTGGAACTACGTGCTGTTTAGACCCCCTTTCCTTGACAGACCGTTTTGCGAATCGGGTTCCTGTGCCTTCCATAAAAGTAAACCCCACAGGCCGACAGACAGCCTAGCTATAGCTAGGAGAGATGTGGCGCAGACCTGCCCCTACTTGCAAGCGTGGCTAAAAATTAGGTCCCATCTAGGATGGAATCCAGCCTCAAATTCAGAGCGGGGGGAGGTGGTATCATGATGGCTCTGAGAGATGAATCGTCCCGAAATAGGTCCTATGATCCTGTAAGTTACACTGTAATTATATTGCTCGGTATTAAGTCTGGGTCTTGTAAGATATGCAACCGATAGATTCCCAAAAATCCAACCACTTCTGTACGTCGTCGAGACCGTTGTCTCTCAGGTGTTCCGGATCAAGGACTGCGGTCTCCGACATCGCAGTGCTCAAGTCATACCGTGAAATCCCTCCAGCGTCACGGGACTTATCGACTCTCGCACTTTTGTAAAACCCAAGCAGGCGCAGAGCTGCGTTCTCGTTCTCGGACTGGGATGGCTCTGATCTCTCCAGTCGTTCGACCCACTCTGCCCACGGCACCAACGGAACATCGAACTTCTGCGCAACGTATCCCATCACCACATCCCAAGGTATCGAACGTGGGTGTGATATATGCAGGTATTCTTTCGTGGAAGACCGTAGATCCACAATCGCTGCCGCCGCCGTCTCAGCAGGAAGTAGATGGATGCCCTGGACAGGGTCGCGATTAGTTCCGTCCATTAGGGAGTTCGGCAGCCGACTCACTTGATCTAACGACGGGAGGCAGCCCGTGAGCGCTATCGATCGGATTATCGATGGAATCCACTCTGAAGGCTTCCAGTACCCATTGACACAGCCAGAAACCTGCCCAATACGGACGATTACTGGCTGCAAGCCAGCCTCCGCCCTTGAGATTGCGAGAATCTCCTCACAGATCCATTTAGACTCCCCGTAGCCAGTGCCAAGCGCCATTTCCACATTGGCTGCTATCTCAGGCACTGGCCCAGGTCCAGGGTAATCTAAGGGAATCGATGATGAGGCAAATGTGACAGAATGAGGCAGCACGGAAGACACGCACTGTGGACAACAGCGACGGAACTGGGGAACAAGAAATGGGGTGGTGACGAAAGGGAGGAGGAAAGGGCCAAGTCGATGAGATTACGGACGCCTTTTATGTCATCCTCGAAGGCAGTAAGCCCCATATTAAAATCGACTCTCCAGCCTTCAGGTTTCATAAGCGTGCATATAGGCAACAGTGATAACGAAACCTACCAATATGGATCACATGGGTGATTGATGTTCGAAGTTCCTCGTACAAGTTATCGGGTAAACCGAGCTTCGGCTGGGAGACCGTTCCCTCGAGGAGGACAACCTTCGGCGAGTCAACGACCGACGGGTCTAAACCACGTTCCTTCAGTGCAATCCTCTGCCTTGTGTCCAAAGGCGTCGAGCTTTCCCTGTTGAGACCATAGACCTTTTCAACCTTAGGGTCCGCAACGAGTTGAGCGAGTACGTTGCTCCCAATAGTTCCAGTGGTTCCCGTAACAAGGACAACATCATGCAACGGAAGGGGTTCCACTCCGGTATGAGGGGCGAATTCTTTAGAATATTGTGCCATCGTCTCGAGGACATCATCGATTGGTGATCGTTCAAGAACTGATCCCTCCCCCATCGACTGCTCCGTGATTCGTTCCTCGAGGTGCTTCCAGCTGAGGCCTCCCAACAACTGCATTTGGGAAACGCTGGCATACGGTCGAACTGCTTGTGAGATCCTGGTAGCACCCAGAGAATCCAACCCATAAGCACTGAAGGGCAGCTCAGGGGAGAAGTCCGCCATGGAAATGTCCAGCAGATCCACGACCTGTTTGAGCAACTCGGAATAATCATGAACGTTTGTTTCGCTGCCGTTGCGCATTCGCCGAGGGGTTTCCAAAGGGTCTTGCGAATGAAGATGAGCGCATATCGAAGAAAAGCCCATGTCCCTCTCGACCCCATCCCATGACAAGGGTGGGATATACATCGAACACCTCTTTCCCGTGGCGAGGAGGTGAAGACCATCCTTGATGCACGCAAACACCACTAGGGATAACATTAGCGCATTCTTCCAGCCCAAAAAACATTCTCCCACCGTCCGAGGAGATACTCCAACTGTCCAGTCGAGAGTGCTCGGCATCTCCTTCAGACCTGGCCAAGTAACCAACATTTGAAATTCCGGGAATCATGACAGAGAATGCATTTGGGTATCTTTTGAGCTCCCCGTCCAGAATCGCATTGGCAGTGGCGTAATTGGATTGGCCAATGTTTCCGGTAACAGCCATCATCGACGAGAATGACAAGAAGAAATCCAACGATCTGACGCCAAACACCGAATCGAATGCTTTGAATACACTGAGCTTCGATTGAGCGACGGTGTGGAACGTCTCATCAGTTTGAGCCATGAATAATCCATCGATAAGGTGGAGAACCATTAGAAAGCATCCACCGATAGGGCTGGTAACCGTCCGAGAAAAGGAACGCATCGATTCAACGTCCGCAGCATTGAAGGCTTCAACCCGCAATTCAAGGTCGCCTCTCTTCTTCAAGTACCCAAATTTCTGTCTCGTGTGAACGGAGTCAGTTGTCTTCAAGAACGCAGTACCTCTTCTTGATGTGAGTATGATGTGCTTGGCACCATTCTAAGCAGAACAAATAAGCCTACGAGAAAGCGGATCGAGAGATACACAGTCTACCTGATACATCCACAGCGCAGTGGCTACTCCGAGATCACTCGCACCGCCGAGTAAAATGTATGCCTTGTCTGGTTTGAATAGAGGAAGCTCGACAGACGCTGGTGTTGAGGTGGCCAATATATCGCCAGGAGTGATGACCTTGGTTTCAGCATGTGTGTTGGGAGCGTAATATGGCAGGCCAGCCGTGAAGAACCGATCGAGGCGATCTGTCTCGTGAAGCGTAGTATCCCATATAAGCACGCGTCCGCCCTCGCTCAACCAGGAAAAGAGTTCGGGGTGGTCAGAATTGGTGGCAGAGTCCACGACAATCAAGTCGAATTCGTTATTTTGGGATGGTGTACCAACCTTGACATCGCCAAGGAGGTTGAATTGTTGGAGGATCTGGGGTACAAGGGAAATCGCTTCCGGTTCCGGGATCAAAACGCGAAGCTTCTTCGTGGTCCTGGTGTGACGACGGTCGAGCAGGATCCCAGCAACCAGGATCGAAGCGAGGTCTCCGGCGAGGTCTGGATTCGCAACCCCCGAGGGGATTTGGACAAGATGACGACCTTCGCCGATAAACCTGTTGGTAATTTCGCCCGTTATGCCAGCAACAAAAGTCCCAACGGGCAAGTTCTTGTAACGGCTTTCGATGACTGTGCCTACAAGACTACGTGCCGATGGAATCTCCCGGGACCAAGCAAACGGCTCCACGACAACTTCCTCGTCGCCGATGCACACTGGTGGAATAGATTTTACACTAGTTTCGTCGCTAACCCATGGAGCGGCCGGGTCGAAGGGGGTTGCGGCAACAGGGGAAGGGCAAGGGACGACTTTTGGAACCTTCGGGGAGCCATCGGCAGTGAAGTACACCACGGCATCGTATTCCAAGAGTCCATCGAATTGCATAATAGCGTCAGGTCGGCTCTGTGTCGCGTAGCCTTGAGGGAAAATGCCAAGGTGAATGTTCCAGCCCTCGAACTCCTTCACAATGGTGTACACGATCCCCGCTCCAGCATCCCCGTCAATTCCTTCCGTTGCAAGTAACCACAAAGTTGTAGAAGAATTTGCGTCCAATTTGGAGAGAGCCTCTCGTAATTTCGTTTCTTCGCCCCAACTGTACGAGAAGAAGTGTGGCTTTGTGCTAGAAGATGGAGAAGCAGTGGTCGGCGAGTTATGTGGCTTCTGGGCCAGGAAATTGAAGCCCAGGTTCGTGAGGGTTGGGTCAGAAACGATCTGAACATCGATGAAGCCTGTCTTTTCGAGTCTAGACGCCCATTCCGTAGGTGTTAGAGCACAATGCTCTCGGCCATCGGTACTGCCGAACCACTCTGCGAAGGATCCAAACACCATGTCATGCCAAAGGGAACCGGGGGTCTGTTTCCATGCGGAAGCGTCGAGTTCGCAAACAAGCAAGCATCCTCCAGGAACCAACAACCAGCGAAGTGACTCCAAGGTAGCGTCCAAATCGGGCGCTGCATGAACGACATAGAACGCGGTGATGATATCGAAGCTGTTGGTGCGAAGTCCTTGCTCTTCTGGTGGCCGAGAAATATCGTACGCGCATGCGGCGACGTGGGGATACGTGCAGGAACGCGCAGCGGAGTTGGCGAGAGCAATTGAGATGTCGCTAACAACGTATTGGCCGACCAGGGCTTCTTTTCTCCCCAAAACCTCCGTGAGATTTCCTGTCAGGGAGCCAGTACCTTTGGGATGGTGTTAATCAAGATGAGAAATGGAAAATCTCAATGTCTTTCACCTGCACCGATCTCAAGGACGTTCAGAGCGCGTTTCCCGTGATTAGAAAAATTGTCGAGGATACCGTCAAACGCCTGCACAAGGTATTCAAGCGGGCGACCGGCAAACCCTTCCCTCGTATAGAAGTGCGCCATTATGTCATCCGAGAACAGGGCTTCGACGGCGGCCTGTAAATGCATGAGCCTTAGTTTTACGGTGAGGGGGTACTCTCATCTCATACCGTGGGAGAGAAGTAGATATCTTCATGTACTTCCCGGAGGCGCTGGGTGATCTCGAAGTGGCACGGGGATAACTCCTTCAGTTCCGGGATTCTGTCCGTAGGTGGCGGGGGCGGAAGAGTTCGTTCGGCGGCCTCTCGGGCGAAGTTGGAGTATCTCAAGCGGTGGATCTGTCACAGTGATCAAACTCCAAATCCATAAACCAACTATAATGTAGGGTACCTCTTCGCCAATGACCGGTTCCTTGACTAGGGAACCCCGGATGACCTCTTGAGCAACGTGATCGAGGTAGTTATACACCTCATCCTGGATCTCACGACCGGAGAAGTCGCCGACGGGGAGTTTAGGCATAGGCCACGAGGCAACGATTGGCTGCAAAACGATGTCGTAACGAGTCTTGATCTCAATCGGTGATGTCCCTGACACCTCCTTGAGCTGTAGTCCAACCATCGAGCAAAGCTCTAACCCAGCGGCATCATAAACGTTGATGTTGCAAGTCCTCGATTCTGGGTGAGGTTCGTGAATAACAGCACACCTCACAGATATGAAGGTATAACAAACCTGGAGCCCAATCAACCAACTTGAAGTGAGAGTAAATTGGCCCTTCTGTCGGCGGAGACCTGTGATACGTGAAACGCTTCAACCGACGTGGGAGGTACAGGGAATCCTTGCTCGTCGGCTGCGCTATCGTATGATACAATGCAAAATGCAAACACGAGTCCAGGATCGCGGGATGGAAGACATAGCCGGAACTGCACCAGATGTAAAACCTTGATCAATGGCATAATGAGCAGATGGAGCCCACCTATCCGAAAGCTCTGGATCGACTTTACAATCAATCTCCGCGATGACCTCCTCCCAACTACCTGCTAATGCCGTCACCCTTTGAAATGCCGGACCGAACCCCATGAGGGAGGGCGATGAATAGAAGTCTACACCGAATCAGCTTGAGTGAGCAGCCACAAGCCACGAAACACAATGCGCATACTATCCAAGCGGATCGGAGTAAGCCTGCTCTTGATCTCCTCCAGATCGGCCGTCCCTGGGGGTGTTACCGTCGTTGAGCTCCATTTCCCACTGGCATGCACTCTCTTTCCCTGAGGTCATAATCAAACATCAGTGCCCAGACATGGAATATCGAGGAACGATTATCGGCATACAATCGACTGTCTCGTGGACAAAGTCCAATCGGTTTCCTTCCTTTGAACGTAGAGATCAATGGGGGTAGCCGATATCAGGGAAAGAATAGCCTTGAATTCTACGTCCCACATTGTATGCGCACCAACTTGCAGGACCTAAGGATCGAAACCGCAAGTAAGCCCCGAGGCCAGAAACCCAAGGGTCGTTCAGGGGTTGTGAGCTGGCTTCGCTTACCATGTCCAAGAACCCTGCACCCGGCATGATGGGCTCGCCATTGATCACATGTTGAGCAAGATCAGGGTGAGTCCTAGCGTTGATTTGGAGATGAAGACTTGATCCATCTTGAGGAAGTCCAGGTTGCGACCTCTGGCCGTCGACTCGCATGGGGAAATAACGTTCCGTGAATGGGTAGGGAATGTTGTAAGCAGGGTCTCGAGACGGTCGGCCGTAGAGTGCTGTTAGATCAATCTGGTCTGCTCCAAGCATAATGAGGTCCCCGACCGTACGGGTGAACGCAAGCGCCTCAGCGTCGATATCAGATTGGGTCTTTGGACGACGCATAGGGCACAGCACACGAGTATGTCCAATCAAAGAGGCGATGTAAGAGGAAAGAGCGGGATGTGGTGAAATCTCGACGAATACAGCGTTTGGGAAGTCGTCCAAGCCTGATTTAATGCACTGATGGAAGTCAACGGGATTTCGAAGGTTATCCCAGAAATATTCTGGGGTAAATCTCGTAGTGACTCGGGGCTGCCCTGTCACCGTAGAGTACGTCTTGACAGTCGGACGGTGCAGCCCGCTGTGTCGCGAGAAAACAGCTGTAACTCCCTCCAAGTATTGCTTCCGACACGAATCCATCAGAGAGGAGTGGGAAGGCACTAGGGACTGGACTCTGCGCGCAAAAATACCGTCCGCTTTTGCGACATCCACTAGGTGATCGAGCAGGAAACCGCTTCCTGAGACGAGAACCGCATCAGGGGAATTCACCGCGCCAATCTCTAAAACGCCATCTCCCTTGGATTTTGCCTGCTCGATGAGACATACCGCAGCGTTGACACCGCAGCCAAGGGCAACCATACCGTTTTCCGCGGACTCCACCAACTTCATACTGCGAGCACGTGCGATCGCGAGTTCCAAAGCCATAGCCTTGCTCCCAGCTCCCGAAGCGTAAATCAAAGCTGTCTCGCCGGCAGAATGACCGAGCAGGGCATGAGGTTTAATGCCAATGCTGAGCAGAAGGTCATACAGAGCGATCTGGACAATCGTCATAGCCGGAAGGGTAATTTCTGCTGACCAGATACCTTCGGGAATCTTGGAGGCCGATCCTTGGAAGAGACCAGTGGATTCCACCAAGGACACACCAACCGAAGATTGATAAATCGCGTCCATTTCGAGAACCGTCTGCCTAAAGGGGTGGTATGCGTGGAAGAGTCGGTGACCCATGGAAATGTGTTGAGGGCCTTGACCTGCGAAAACGAATACGAGAGGGGGAGGGGTGGTCGGTGCCATAACTGGGGCCGTGACTTTGGACGCCTGGTCAGAATGAGGCGAAAAGATGAAATATGACCTCCACGGGTGTTGCCGAGCCCGTCGCGAATGAACGACAGCTTGAGAGAGCGCTGCCGGTGACGTGTCGTTCGTCAAAAGGGATAACAGCGAGTCGCTGAGCGACTGAACGGATCTAGGGGTGAGGGCACCAACGGTAAATAACATGGGCGTATCTGATACCGGATGACCGTTGGGGGTGGGGATCCCCGGAGGAGCTTCTACCACAACATGACCGTTCGATCCGCCAATACCAGACGAAGCGATAGATATTATCGATCGACCAGAGTCTGACCGGCAGCCAAGTGGGGTGGGTTCAAGAGGAACATACAGCCGATGTCGATCCCAGTGAATCCTCGGATTCCTCATTGTGAAATGAGCGTTTGGGGGGATCAACTTGTGCTCCATTATCAGACAGACTTTTACTAACGAAGCCAAGAACGCTGTGGACTCGAGATGTCTAGCAAAGTGGTGATCAAGCAGGGACAGACAACGCTGGGGAAGGCAGTGCCTACCCGATGTTTCCCTTGACACTCCCAATGAGTACTCGGTCGTCTCGCGCGAAAGTCTCCCCAGCCATGTTGGCTTCAATGGGGTCTCCAACCTCCGTACCTGGGCTCCGGCTTCAGCATATGATTCGAACAGCGAATAAGGGGCACAACCTGTGGCGTGAAGCTCTACGAAGTCGACCTCCGAGGGAGATCGCCTCGCCTTGGTAAACGCCTCTATGATACACTCTTTCTGTGCACTACGAGAAGGAGCGTGCAGGTTTGAAAGATTCCCATTGGAGTTGATCGAGCTTCCAAGAATCTATGGGGCGTGATAAATGTGGGTGATTATGACGTAGGATAGACTAAAGCTCACCACAGAGTAGACGTGGTCGTTCTCGGCAATGGCCTTGCCTATCGGTTTCAGCACCACCACGATAGCACCTTCGCCTTTGACGAACCTTCCGAACGTAAATGGTTGTAGGAAGGACATCAAACATCGCCAAACTTACCCATTGGCATGGGCATCAAAGGGTTTGCAAATGTCATCCGGTGAAAGAATCCCCGCGTCTGAATAGAAATCCCAATCGAACAGACTTCGAAATGGCGATCAGTGTACGTCAAATTTGTTGGAAGGTAAACCAACTTTGTGTTTAGCTGGCAACCGCCAACTAAAGCAGCCTCACACTCCCCTGCGTTTAGAGCGTTTAGAGCGAGGTGAAGCGCGGTGAGGGAGGAGCTGCACGCGGTATCCACGTAGAGGGAAGGACCGCTGAGACCCAGGACGTATGAAACCCGGTTAGCTAATGTATTCGCCGGTGTCGCAACTGTGCGTTCTCTCGTTGTCTCCTAAGCGAGAGAACGTTAAGAATGACAAGGTGACGTGATGAGTGAGGGCAAAGGGTACTGACCGGCGTCCAATGCTCGGTGCTTGTACCGCACATGAAAGAACCTATCTTCTTTCCGCGGTACTCGATACCTGAATCTTGCAAAGCAAGGAAGGATAACTCGACAAGCCTGCGAGTCGCCATTACCAATGATCTTCCATCCTTATTTCCGATACCGAATTCTATGTTGTCAAATCTATTGATGTGCTTGAGGAAGGTACCTCTTGCGTTTGGCGTGGGCCTGTTACGAAAGGCGTAAAAACCAAAAGCGTGGGAAACCGCACTGACACCGCGGAAACGCACGAGATGCCATCGAGTCTCTCCGCCGGAAATGATTCATACGCGTCGCGTTGATCCAAAAGAAATGGCCAATAGGAATTGTAGTCCAGGTTGTCTTGGGAGTGGATCCCGCTGGGTAACTGGGTGGCGATGCCGACCTTCGAGACGTGGTCAGGATACAAATGATGGAAGAGACTGGCTTGAGATACACACAACGGCGATGGCATCCTCGGGATGAAGGGGTGGAGGGCTGGGGGGTATTCGCATCACTCCTGAGCCGGATGAAGTGGGGAGGGTTACGAGCGAAGGCGTGGTATTTGAGGGGACGTGTGGGTATACGGAGGTGGGGAGGGGCGTCCTTGTGGGCGGGAACGAAGGAAGAGACTAGGAGAGGTCGGGAGATATATATGAGGATAAAGTAAGCCTAGACACGTGGGTACTTGTTTTCTATCTGTTGTGAACGAAACACAGACATCGTCTCACGTCCCAGATATCAATAGGCGACAATCGTATGGTGCATACACTCATAAGTACAGCCACACTAGTGCTTTTCCATAGATCACTCACATACACTTACTTACCGCCGGTTGCAACTCTATGCGGCTTACACAATCATACTCGGGCCAACTTCGGTTCTCACCCTCTCTTTATCTGAAAATCCGTGAACACATTCTGCACCCCCAGCCAGTTTTCTCTGGTTTTCTCATTCCCGTTGAGGAAGTCTTACGGACTGGCGCCCTCCACTTCGACCATGAGTAGCGAGGGGACTCCGTTGCCATTGATGACCTTTCCAAAATTTCTTGGACGCTCATTCAAGGGTGAGTACCCAACTCAGTTCACTTATTTCCGGCACTCATTGGTCCAATCTCGGACCGTCTTGGTGTTCGTGATTATTCCGGCTATTACACGCCGTGCGGGTTCCGTTTCGCCCTGGCCTCCGCCGTGAAGGTGTAACAGGGTTCCATGACCACGACTATCGCAGGAATGATCTATAGCAGGCGTGTTATGTTGCGACAGATAGTGTGGCCTTCGTCGCAAGTATGCTGGCATCGTTACGAAACGTTCAAAACCACAGAAAAGGCGGTATGCCACGCTACAACGAGGCAACAAAGGCATGATATGGCAAGGAGTACACGTCCGACCCTCGAAATTGAGGCCTTGAGGACCCATAGCGGGTTCAAAAATCAGGTGAACTGTTGACTAGGAAACGCCAACTCCATACGATAGCCGGGGTCCTGACGGTTCCCAAATCAGGAACGTGACGGTTGAGATGATTGCCAAAGTCCTACAAGCCATCTGAATGTACTTACAGGTGCAATGGTGAGGATCACTCGCGTGGTATTCAATGAGCGCATAGTTCAGTTGGCCTTTCTCTATCTGCCAAACCCTCTTCACACTGCGCGCAGCGGCCGTAATCGTCCAGTCGCACATGGGAAATAGATACCTCATTGCTGTCAACCGTCCGCGATCTCCGGCTCTCCAACGCCTTGTATCAAATTCTCGAATTGCCTCCGGGGCGTCTATCATTCCGCCGACCCCATGTGACGGTGCAACCAAACCCGGTCTTTTTAACTCGAATTCACATGCCACAACACAACTCTCGAATTAAGTTCCTTCTTCGTCACCCTCGTTGACGATTACGGATAACTGATCCGATGCGCTTTGCAAGATGTATAATGGCCGAAAACCTGCCACGTCTCTCGGCGGCCAAACATATCTGTCCAAACTCCAGAGCGAGTTTTAATGCCCTGACCACGAAGTCACAAAGGTCCCACAGTGTGTCCTCATGATCAGACCCTCGCGACTCTGATGCCTACTTGTTTCCAGTAGTCGCCCACCACAAGAGACTAACACTAGGCGGTCTCTGAACAGGCCATCTCCCCAAACCTTACCCTTAACAGCCCACGTATACCGTGACGCTGCAAAGGGTTTACAAATGACCTTCTGAAATTCGTTCAGCCTCCGTTCAGTCCTCTGATGATTGATCTCACGGAAGAATGATCGACGGCGTCGTGGGACGGTCCTGAATCGTTCTATGGTCCGTTCTTGTGCCTGCTTCTATGTCTAACATACTGGGAAGACGGTTGCCACTTACCAAGGCTCATATGATGTGATCTTTCTGGGCCACACAAATTATTTGATTGATGATCCGCCACGGGTTCCTTCTTCGAAGATTCTGACATAAACCTAAAATAAAACCCTTCCATGCCTATCCATTGGTGAGGTCGTAGAAAGGCACGGTTTGCGCTTCAGGACGCTGGTTTCTGAGCTAGGACGCTCTCCCTGACTTCACCATTGGCGCAAACATGCGGAGACTCTTCCGGATGCTGTTACGCCAAGTCCCACCGGAATAAGCCAAGATTAATCACTCCACGACCATCATTGCCCAACTAGGGCTCCTCCGTCGTAAAGGCGGCCCTCCTACGCCTACGACACCTACCCGTGCGGCGTTGACAACGTCAATCGCTTGCCTCACCCAAGTTCAAGGCGTCGGAAGTATTATCGAGTGGCAACACCTGTAAAACATTTAGTTGTTTCCCCTTTCACCAAGAACCCACAAGTCTACATCGGCAAGCCCATGTTTCAATCAACCCCGCTATCGCCTCACGGGGTTGCTCGTGTGCACCCATCGAGGCTAGTGACTAGTCTGGTCGAAGATTAGAGAACACCACAGTCCGCAAAATTTCAACTCGCAGGACAGGAGCGCTTCGATTTGGACTTCGCATTGCCCGGTCACTCAAGGGACTGAACGCAACCGCAAAGAAGACACCGAGGTCTTGCGCACCTCCAGAACGGAGGGGTAACTCCCCCTCTCTGACACCGGTTCATATTCCCTGAGGTTGTACAACGACGGCCTTCGGGGGAAACGGCGCGGGCTCACTGCTCCTATGTGACACAGCCACAGTATCGCCCAGATCATGGCAAATTCAAACTTTGAACGATTGAAGGAACGAGTCTCATACCGTGTGGTGATATACAGAGAAAAGGAAACCTGGGAAAGAAAGATGACAAAAAAGCCCACCAAATCAGAATAGAGTCTCGACAAACGGGCAAACCAGTTGCCCACCCTGAGATCCATGGTGGTGAAATGGGCAATCTGGGGTGTCTGTGCGCACACAGATGCGACCCAGATGCGACCGTAGAGTGATGTCATGAATCGTGACGCGTAAAAGATAGAAAGTAGCCTAAGCCCGGACTTGGGCCACTCAGCCTAGAGTCTTGGCCTGTGGAAGTTTACGATGGGCCTGGCCATTGTCTCTGGACTTAACATCCCAACGTTGGCAACGCCCCTTCCGTCGAAGATTGGCCAACATCAATGCCCTTTGCAGTGGTCCAAGCCTCCTCGCCAGAAGCTGTGAGCGAACGAACTGTCTGTCTGAGAGCAACCACCACCGATCTTTGAGTCTGGTCAAACTTGTTGGATACGGCGTTGCTCCTGGTCGAAGTGAAGACACAGCTAGACGATCCCGATCAGGAACGGGCTTCACGACTAGAATCGAAGACGATGTGGGGGTTGGGGCCAGAGCGGAGCATCAGGCTGCCGCCAACACTATGGAGTAGAGGTCGACGAGAGCCAAAGCGAAGGTGGAGCAATGTATTTCTTCAAGGTAGAAACGACAAGGGAGGAATGGACGGACGAAATGGAAAGGAAGCAACGAAGCTCCGAAGCAAACCCCTCAAAACTTCAACAATCTCATCCCGCTGAACTGGCATGGAAGAGTGATATCTCGGCATTTTTCTTCTGTCCCATCCGATTTTGAGAACGAACTGGACGGTCAGAATCTTATTCTACTCCTGTTGTGGCTGAGGGGGAGGTCCACCACGCCCTTCACCTTAAGGCACAAAAAAGCAGTGATCAGTTGATCTTTCACTTTCGAGGTAATAGACGATATCACCTCGACCCCGCCCCCGACCACGGTAACCTTCATGATTATCCCGTCCACGGTAACCTTCATGTCCATCTCGTCCACGATGACCTGGTACGATCGCATCAGCCTCGGATACCGGGATTTCACAGTTATGATTTTACTTACCGTCTCCTCGACCCCTCCATTCACCGTCGCCCCTCCCCCTCCATCCATCATCTCCCCTGCCCTTCCATTCACCGTCTCCCCTACCCTTCCATTCACCGTCTCCCCTACCCTTCCATTCACCGTCGCCCCTACCCTTCCATTCGCCGCCGCCCCTACCACGGTGACCTGATAGATACGAGCCACGGGTTAGCACCAAGGATGACGGGCACCAAGCCTTTTTCTTACCCTCTCCACGTCCATCTCCCCTGCCACGGTATGCTGGTCGGGATTATATATCAGCCCCTGGATCAGCCAACACCCGACAGAACCACTCACAGCCCCGGCCACCATGATCTCCATGAGTCCCTCCTCGACCATATCCTCCCCTCCCACCCTCTCCGCGATACCCTCCTCTCCCTCCTCTTCTCTCGCCACGAGGGCCTCGACCGCGACCGCCATGAGTTGTGAATCCTTCATCTTCCGGCGGAGCCTGATCGTCGACGGTTACTGTAGGTGGCTGAGGTTCGCCGCCGAAAGACTCCTGAAGTCCCGAAATTGGCGGGAGGTCATGCTCCTCCTCGGCGGACCAGTCAATCGGACCGGAGGGTTGTGTCTGATTATCACGCACTGCGTCAGTACAGTTTTCGGATCATTGAAGCGAATGCGCCCACGGGTTCTGGGACTTCTGCGGGCCGTTCCTGCAGCATTTCCTGCGGCGTTTCTTCCTCCGGAACAACTTCTTCTGCGGGCGCAACATCCTCAACAGCAGGAGTCTCTCCGATTGCGTTATCCAGTTCACTCTCATGGACAAACAACAGATTCGGCGCAGGACCACTCGCAGTGTCGGCCTCGGAGGTAGGATCGTGGACAACACCTTCAGCCACGTCCTGTTCTGACGGATGCTGGAGGGGGTGCTTGGCTGCCTGGGCAATTTCAATTAACCTAGAATCTGGGGTGATGGTTCTCGTCAAGGTTGTGACCTGGATAGGGAAAGAGCATATCCCTACATGCGACACCTTGTAGTTCACCTTCCCCGGAAAAGAAACCGGAAACAATTTCCTCTTTCGACTGGGATTCCTCCCCTTTCAAGGTTTCGACCGCAGAATCGATCACGAGTGACTCTGTTTCGGACACCTCAGGATCGAGGACGAGCGGATAGGAGTTGCGAATATGTTCCGGTAACCGGGTGAAGGTCAGGAGAAGCCTTGCGGTGGCTTCACTCGTAGCCTGTGGGTCGTGCACCGAATCCTAAGTGTGAACGCCGTGAACTGAAGCTAAGTGCCAAACCTTTGCCTCCACGATGGCTTTTTCAGCCGCGGCTTTCAGAGCTTCGTCAACTACAGCTTTCCTAGCTGATTCCTCTTTCAGAAGTTCAGCTTCGTGAACCTATAGTATCGATCAGTTTTGGAAGAAAGGGATGTAATAAGATGGTCGTCTGACCTCTATAGCCTTTTTTACTTCCTCGAGCTCCTTCACGATGGCTTCGAGATTAGGCAAGGAGGCAATGGAACGCAATTGGTCAGAGTTGAGCTCGACCTCTGAAGCACTGTACTCCTTAATACGTTTCTGTATGGGGGAGTATGCGATCTAAGCGAGCGAGAAACGCGAGGTTTGAACTTCGGCACACGCACCACTTTCTTTTGGGTAGCTTTGAGGCGCTTGCTGATCAATTCTGCGATGGGAGTGAGCTTTTGTAGGGGTGACGACTCAACGGCAGGGGTCGAGGGCGCGGGAGGCGTTCCCTGGTTTGAGACACCATTCGTCACGACTTCGAGATTTTGAGTTGCAGTGAGAGGGGAAGGCGCGGCGGAGGAGTCATCAACGGCTGCTGTCGCTGTAGCTGCCGGTTTTTTCTTTTTTTTATGAGAGGATTTGCTGGCAGAAATCTGGGGGGGAGGAGCACCGGGAATGATTCGCTGGGTCGGCGTTGTCGACATTTTTGAGGGTGATGATCGTTTTTGTCAAGTTTGCTGCTTACACCCGAACCACCAAGTCAACACCCTAAGAGACGAATGACCGATTTCAGCTCTAACACCGCCCTCGCACTCCTCAGTTCGTCCGCTTCGTCTTCTACAGACGCAAACGTCGAACGTGGCCTGTTCCCCTATCCCAGAGTTCGCATGAGATGTTTCAACCTATGCCTTCCGTTCGATGCTGGAGACCTCGCGATCGTAACTGGGAAATACTACTTCTTGCTCCAGGGTTCTACTGTCGAGAGGAAGCCCGAACTTCTGGATGCTCTTTTGAACGCTTCCATACCTGGTCTGGATGTCGATCTTGTCAAGCTCAGGCTTCAGGTCAGATCTGTGATACACCTCGACGAGTCTCCCGATGACATGGCCGACTTCCTGCTCGCTTTGCATTACGGAATGTACGTCACTCGCAATGCTCTCAATGGTGCCTAGCTTGGTTTAGCTGCTTCTCAGGAGTATCTGTGGCTATGATGCATCCGACTTTTCTCGAATTTCTGCTGTTCTACGACTGGCGACAAAGTACTCTGAACGTTGGTTACGCGATCATGTCATCGCAGGACTATCTTATACCTGGCCGGCGACTTTGGCCCAATGGGACGAAAGGGAAATACGCGTTAATCCGACCAATCCAGGTGTCGTGCCTTTCAACCTACCTCATCCGATGTGAATGCTTTCTGGTCTCTGTCTCGTCACACCGGCACTGACTTTACTTCTATTGAGCAGACAGGTTGCCAAACTCGCTCAAGAGGTCGAAGCGCCCCGACTCCTGTTATCTGCTCTCTATGACCTGTCTCGAAGTACCCCTAGCCAAATCGCGTCAGGAAGGCAGTCGAACATCGATCCGAGTATCTGTATCACCTTATCTCAAGAGGACCTGTTTCGTACGCTTCGAGGACGGGAGATAGCTAGCAGGTTCTTGTCAACATTCATCGTCAAGGAATTGGAAGGCAGGCGGCCGAGTCACGCATGCACGCGACCCCAAAACTGTCGTATGGCATTCGAGTGCGTAACGTTCGATCTGTTGAGGGACGTGAACGGCCTGTTATGCAACAGAAATTCGGACGTTTTGTTTGCGATAGCGGAATGTGCGGGTCTGTTGGCCACGGAAGGAACGAAGACAGATGGCCGGTTTTTTGTGTGCCGCTGGTGTCATGCGGAGTTTTGTGATGTGGTGCAGAGAGCAAGGGCGGAGGTATGGACGAGCCTACCTACCTGGTTCAATGTGGAGGCTGACGACTGGGGCACAATCTGAGCGAGAACTTTGGCGCTAGACTCTCCTGTACGCTTGTGTCCTTGAACTACCAATAGTACCAACGCCTTTAGACACATGTACGCGTTATACGTGCTCCCATAGCAGGAGAATTTAGACCAGTATCGGCCCGCACGCGAAATTCCCACCTTGGCCTGTCAACCGAAGCGCGGCATTCTCTGCAAGTGGTATGGCGGGAAAGCCAGGACAACTTTGACCTCACCACACTGACAACACTCAACAGTTGCTTCGCTGGCAACGTCCAAACTGAAGTCGACTACGAAGACGAGCTCAACCCCATAATCCTACTCACAAGGTCCTACACACGCGATGTCCTTCCTCGGGCGCAACCCCCGTTATGCGCTTGCTTTGCTGGCACTCCTCTTTTTCACTTCGATTCTCCTTTTCAACAGCAACCTCAGAGGAGATCCCTGGCCCAACCCGCATTCCCCTCCCAGATGGAGTCGGGTCTCGACCATCGACTTCCTTCGTCAGGCTGAATCGGGATACCAGGAGAATGTCATCCGTGGTCGTCAAGATCTCATTAGAAGACACGGCCCAACTGCCTCAAAAGTTAACCCGTGAGCGCGCCTCTTAATCCATTCGAGAGCAGTGCTAACCTGCATTGGACATCATCGCGCAATTACAGATGGCCACTGAAGGAGTGGGGGTATTACACGCTTTGTAGGGTTTCTTACGCGTTGCGCCCGCATTTGGGCCTGGTGCTCACTCTTTCCGGACTGTCTTTTCTTTCGTGAATAGGGGACTTCTTCATTCCTGGCTTCCAGTGCCCACATAGGACCGCTCGAGTCGGTACCATGGGTGACGGTGGAAAGTGGGTCTGCGGCCTCGAGCACATCCAAAGGAAGAAGAAATGTGTCATATACTCCTTCGGTAAGATGTTTTTTCCTGCTGGGAGAGTTGACCCTCCGCTTCGCCGCGGACATTGGGCTTCTTGCAACCGCGTTTCTGATTCACCTTTCTGTCCACACTTTAGGCATTAACGGCGAATCTTCCTTTGAAGCGGAACTTTTGGAGAAAGCTCCTGGATGCGAAGTCTGGGGATATGATTTTAGCGTCACTGGTGTAGGTTCCCATTCCAACACCCTGAACCCTGAACAGCGCTCATTCACCCGCTCCTTTTAGTGGGGTCCCGAACTCGATTCTTACAGTCACCGGGCCCATTTCGAGCCCTGGGCACTTGGCCCCGTCGACAACCACGGTGCCAACATGAACGTCAAGATGTGGAGTCTTCGCGGACTCATGGAGCACAACGGCCACGATTTTATCGACATCCTTAAAGTTGACATTGAAGGCGCAGAGTTCGCTTCTCTGGAGTCTTTCTTCAACTTTTTCGAGTCCCAATCCCGCCCTACATCTTCCCCCGAGTCTCCAATGGACTTTACTCCTGCAGGAGCCAGGTACGACTTTTCCGGACAGCCCTTGCCGATCGGTCAATTGCAGATCGAGTTGCATCCTCGTGAGAGTGAAGAAAGTAAGCATATTTCCGTGCCTTTTGGTCTGCGAAAGGTCTAAACTGGTTGTTAAGTTTCCAGGGATTACTCTACTTTCCCCGCTTTTCTTTCCTGGTGGGAGAAGATGGAGCGCCTCGGACTTCGACCCTTCTGGACCGAACCCAACTTGGTCTACGTCCACCTCACCGGTACCAAGAGACCAGACCTTACCGAAGTTTGTGCACCCAACTTTCGCATGGCTCTTGTTATTAACCTTACTTTCCAACAGTACTCGTTCATCAATATTCGTGGCAACCACGAGCTCATCATTGGTGATGCGAATGAACTCAGTCCCCAGTAAAAAGTGGGCACGAAGAACTTCCTGTACATGCTCGCCCCCCTTTCCGAGGATTGGTTTGGAATGGTTGTTTATCGATAAAAGCTGGACTCGTTAGTCTCCTCAAGGGGGAGTGTATACCCTCGGTTGTCCTTGTTAATTTACGAGTTTGTCCATATCATAATAACTAAGATGGATAAGGGCCCTGGTTCTTTGCGGAGAGGGCCTTCCAACTTTTGAAGGCTCGATGTCCTTGTGGTGAGATATAGAGGGTGTCGGAAGGTATGATTACTTTCGGTTATAGACCCGTAATAAGACAAATTAAGATATCGCAGTCACTAGGGTTGGGTCAGGGATGCGCGTAAGTCTACACCTTCGAGAACACAAAAAGAAAAATCGTCCGGGCGAAGGAACACGAAGAAATGTGGTAATACTCCAAGCAAGTTTGTTGTACTAGGGTCCATGGCAGTTGAGGCAGGAATGGGATGTCAGTTAACAGCAGAACACATCAAGATTTAGAATATCGGTACTGCGGAAAGTTCGAATCGTCCAAAAGCGTTAAACCTAGAACTGAAGAGAGGATCACATAGGCTGTGTTAACAGCGCTTGGAAGGAAGGGATTAGAGTAACTTCTTCCAGCCTTGCTCCTTGCACTTTTTCACCAACCGCTTGACCTCCTGTGAACGAGCGCGTGTGGTGACCATTAGAGTATCGGGCATGTCAACGACGATAATGTCATCCACGCCTAACAAAGTAACGAGGCGTCCAGACCCAGGAACGACGATCCCGCCAGCGACCTGTTCCGTGAGAACTACCGACGCAATAAATCAGTCTAATTCTCGACCCCAAGCAAGCCGCAAGGCATACCAAGGTTGCTATCTCCCAAGATACGGGGCTGGTTTGCTTCGGCGGGCAAAAGTTCTGCCAAAGAGGAGAAATCACCGACATCATCCCAACCTATGTGGGTGAGTTTGCTTCGATTAGACTGGCTTGTGATGAGTCTCACCGAAAGTGGCGGGGACGACGGCGACCCTTCCAGACTCGGCAGCGGGCTCAGCAACAGCGTTGTCGATTGGGATCTTCTCCAAATTGTCCCAAACCTCATCCAGGACGGCTTGCCTCCTTTCTTCACCTACGTCCCATACCTCGGCGATCTTTTGCAGACCGTCGTACATCTCGGGTTTAAACTCCTTCAAGAGTTGCATCAAGAAGGCGGCCTTCACGACGAACATACCGGCGTTCCAGCGGTAGTTACCAGTCTTGATGTAAGCGGCAGCAGTGCGAGCGTCCGGCTTCTCCTTGAAGTTCAGCACCTTCCTCGCGTTGGGGGCGTCCTCGGTGAGCCTCAAACTCTCACCCAACCTCACATAACCAAACCCGGTCGAGGGATGAGAAGGGGCGATACCGATCGTGACGAGGTAATCCTTCTTCGCGGCTGCGACGGCTTCAGTTACAGCGCTCAAAAATGCGTCATCACCTGAAATCATGTGATCAGCAGCGAAGGACCCAATGACCGCGTCTGGGTCTCTTCTCGCCATGACCGCGGCTGCGAGACCAATGGCAGCCATGGAGTCTTTTGGACCAGGTTCGCAAAGAAGATTCTCTGGAAGAAGGTCGGGCAATTGCTCCATGATAGCCTTTGCATGGGAGGGGCCGGCGACGATGGTGGTGCGAGCAGCAGATGAGAGGGGGATAAGACGATCCCATGTGGCTTGGATGAGGGAACGACGTTTCAGGGTGAGGTCGAGCAAAAACTTTGGGTAGCCTTCTCGGGAAAGTGGCCATAAACGAGTTCCGGCGCCGCCAGCGGGGATCACGACATAAAAGCCGGGAATTTCGCGATCTTGGAATGGGTATGAACCAAGACTGACATCGGATGAGGGAGTAGGCGAGACATCCGGCGCGAGGAAATTGAACTGGGTGAACTGGGGGATGCTGGGGGTACTTGGTAGCAAGAAAGGCGATTTGGCCTTGAGCTGGGGGCTTGAGGGGACTGGGGTAACAAAACCGGAACCAATCCTCGAACCGTTGAAGCCCTAGAAAAGTGAGTTAGAGTCCGATCGACAAAATGCAATTGCAAAACCTACGGTTAAGCCCTCCTTGACCTGTTTCTCGAGAGCAGCATTCGACATTCTGAGTTCGGCGCACTCATGCCTGAGCTCTGCAACCTCAGCGTTCTGAACGCCGCGTTATTAGAGAAAAGGGAGAAGTTGACGTGGACAACATACGGATTTCTGGACAGCGGCCATGATCTGGCTGAACATGGCCTCAATGCTGAGTGAATGCTGTTGGCTGGAGGCCCGATGGTGGGATTGGTCAGACATTATGTCGGTGGGATGAGACACGTAGCAAGGAGAGGGGAATAGAATGGGGGGGGTGTCAGCGTACAATGACCTGCGTGGACGATATTTAAACTAAATTCCTTAAGCGGTCAATCCGTCCTACTAAACCCCCGGTTGTCGCGTGACGGGATGTAACGCGCTGTCACAAGCATATCGCCGCCCTTCAAGTCGAGCTTGAGCCATGAATTATCCGAGTGGGAGAGTATCAAGCACGATAATCCATCCTCATACCATTTCTCTACTCGTCATCGCTACCAAATTCCATCGCCTTCACCGTCCTTGTCCGTTTCTTGGGGATCCCTGCTACCCTGGTCTTTGGTTGCGGCACACCCTTCCCTTGAGGAAGCCGGATATTTGAATAAGGTTGCACGTTCACTTTCAGAGCAAGCAGATGACCAAAGTTCAGTTCACGTACTGACAGGCTGCGTGGAAACCGGCTTGGAATCCGGGCTAGGAGGCCCGCGCAACCGTTTGACCGGAATCCCGACTGAATTATCCTGTTTGGCTTTTAAAGACTCGTGGCACGTCCCGGAGGACTCTATACTAGCCGACGAGGACACAGGGTCAACCGAATAGTTGGCGGTTGCTCTGTTCCCGTCGTTGTCCTTGTTTAGTACTGAAACCTTGACGGGATCTGAGCGGTACCAGTTGAGACAACTTGCGCCAGGGCAACCAATCGATATGGGCGCGTACATGATGGCTCTAGAGGTGGCAGCCCAAACGTGGGGGCGTTAAGCCGGCACTTACGTGTCTGAGCTTCGAGCGCAATCTACATAAACGGCGGCATCATACATGCAACGTTCGTTAGTTTCCCACACCCGGCTCACCGAAAGGAATTCCTTAGTTGCAAACGCCGCAGCATCTGAGGGTGACAATTCTGTCAAATGCATTACCATTGGTTTCTTAGCTGCAGTCCCGAGGGTTACCTTGAGAAATGAAGATTCGTTCAATGGTGATCTCAGGAGCCATCGGTCAAATTGTTACCGTACATTGATTTTCGTTCCCTTCTCTGGACTCCAGTTCCCAACCATCACGTCAGCAGACACAATCGTGTTCGCCAGGCGCCCCCCAAACGCCTCCAGCATGTCCTCGGTCGGCTTGGGGCCCTGTGTACTAACCGGTTAACCCGCTTACGCAACGAATGGCGACATAAGCTCACGGTGATAGCTTTCACATTCTCCTCAGTCCACTTACCTCTCCACCACCTTCCCTCGGGGCCAGACAGCCCGAGGTGAACAATCCAAGAGGTATAGTCGACTCTGGACATCAGCACGAACTTGGCCGAGCCTTGGTATATGATTTGGATCAGCTCATCGAGAGCGGAGAAGTACAGGTCCATCCTCGGTGGCTGGTGTGGCACTGGAATTGAGTTGCAAGCGTGAGAACACGAGGCGGACCTGAGGCGGACCCGGAGAACCCTTCGCTACGGTCCGGTCGGGCCTGTCAGCTCGGGTGGTCCGGTTGATTCCTCTGGTTCGTCTCGTCGGTTTTTTCGATGGTGGGTGCCAAGCAGATCACCGGCTAACGCGTTTGTGGTGTAGAGTCCGGCTCAGCGTAGTCCGAGGTCCGTGTGCCGTCCCTTAGAATTGACCCACAGCGGGAATCGGTTGGAGTTCTGGGACAGGTCATTGACCCTCCACCCACGGCGATCCACATTCCAGTGATGACGTCACACCTCGTCATATGGCCAGGAGGCCGCGCTATAAAGGAGCAAAATGCGAGACTCCTCTTCCTTCACCTCACCACAACCATCCTGTTCGCCATGCATTCTCTACGATCTGCAACTAGACCCATCACGAGATCTGTTGTGCGTGTTTCTCATCACACATCTGATACCTCTGCTGAGTGTGCGCGGAGCTAATGACATATGGTCCCGTTACAGTCTCGCAGATTCTCTACCACAGTCCCTCCTTTAAAACCTGGACCTGGAACACCGCCCTCTGAGGATTCTAAGAATACTGCGCTCTATGTCGGTACCGCAGCTGTCGGACTGGGTGGTCTCTACTACTACTACTTCATGTCGAGCTCTCACGCGCGAAGTGATGCCGAGCGAGTGAAACAAAAATCACGAGAGCTAGGCGAGACGGCGAAAGACTCCGCTCACCATAAGCTTCAGCAGGGCCAAGACAAGGTAGACGAATACAGGGTGTGTGTCGCTGTCCCCCTTACGTCATGATACCGACATATCGCCCGTTTAGGCATCCGGAAAGGAGAAGCTAGACAGGACGCGTCAGGAGGCCGAACGGGCCAAGGACGACGCAAGGGACGGCGCAAGGGACGTGAAGTCGACTGTGTCGGAGTACGGCCACGACGCCCAGCGGAAATTCGACGAGTACAAGACCTCTGCCCACAACACCTTGGCTGACGCCCGCGACAATACCGAGAAGAAGCTTGAAGAGGCGAAGTCAACTGGCTCGAGCTGGCTGAGCTGGGGGTCCAGCAATGCCAACAATGCCAAGAAGGAAGGTGCTGAGAAGATCAAGGAGGGTGCTGAGACTGTCAAACAGAAAGCGGACAAGCATTCATAAACTCTCGCGAAGGTGGGGAAGGGGGAGTACGTGAGCAGACCAAGATAAATTCTTCTGTATTCCAGCGAACAAACACCCTTGTATCAGCCAATCCCTTCGACCACTTGAAATATCGCATTTTTTTCAGCTTTTTGGAAGTGTGTTTGATTCCATAATAAGTTAATGAAAGTCGGGGTAGATACATTGAGTGTAGCCGTCCATGAGTCCAAGAATCACCAAAAGAGAAAAAGGCCACGTCCAAGTGCGTAATCTAACAAGGGTAAGCAAAGCAAACACGATCCTACAGGAGCAATAGAGTTGGAAGGAAAGAGGAAAGTCAGAAGATTTAAATGTCATATAAAGGGTACATTTTCAAAGGAATCAGCGAACTGAGGGTGCGGGTGACGATCCAGTCACGGAGGATGGATTTTGAACCGATAGCATCGGCTTCCTTCTCATTTGCGGGACGGACCCGAGCTCCTCATCGAAGACGTTTCGGACCTCCCAGTCTTTTCGTGTGCTGACCCCCGTGTGCAGACTCTCGTTTGAGGAGGCCGGATTATCAGCTCCGAGTTCCTTCCTTTGCGCGTACAGTTCGCGTCGCGCTCTATCAGGGGAAATAGGAGCGGTGAGGCTCAAAGGCTCCGGGTCGAATTCGTCCATAATCGCAGGGAGTGGTGCTGGTATGTTGTCACCCCTCGTACCGAGAAGTACTGGCACAGCGGGAGCATCCGAGAACGGACCCCGATAGTACTCCTGAGAGAAGCGTGGTGGAGGGCTGGGACTTCTCCCCGCGCCATCAGATCTAGCCCGGAGATGCTGGTATTGCCCACCAGACCCGCGATTCCCTTGAGACGACGAACGCTTACGTTGATTATAGGAGGCTGCAAGCAACGAGACCGGCGGGAAACGGTTTTTAGGAGCCATCTGTCCCGCGCTATCGAAGGGGCTTGTCCTACCATGGGAGCTCGAGGCGGGGTCAGAATATGAGTGGTCTGTTAAACTTGGACGTATGTTGCCGCTGTAGTCCTCATCGTCATCGATCAGCGACAACCTGACAGAATCCCGACGGCCATCCAGAATCGCGGCGACGATGTTATCGTGCTCGATCTTCCGACGTTTGTGGCGCGATCTAAGGTACCAAAAGAGCAACCACAGACCCGCAACGATTACCAACCCGACAGCGGTGAAAACAGCGATAACAGCGCCCTTCATGTGAAAGAACGCAGAGGCACCACCCCCATGACCATCAGGAAGGAGGGAAGGGTTGCTGAGGATTTCGGTGACCGTTACCTGTTGTCCACGGGTATTCGTATACACGACTGTGCTCGTGATATAGCTGGGAGCGACGGTGATGGTACTGCCTTCGTTGTTGGTGGTCGTGATATACACCGTGGAGTCTAGGGTAGAGCTGAAAACCATCAATGTAAATGCCAAGAACACGAATGAAATAGTCAGACCACTGACATGGCGATCAGAGCTGTAGGCAAGGTTTGGAAGAGGAGCGGAGAAGATGGCGACGGTTGGGAGTTCGTAGATGAGTCAACCAAAGTGACGGTCACCGTTGAACCCGGAGCAGGGGAAGATGAAGGTGTCAAAACGACAAGGCTGGTGATCGTCAATGGTGGATTACTGATTAGGCTGGAAGGGGAAAGATTCGGGGAAACAGAACTGGAATCTGGAGGCTGAGAAGGACTGGTCAGCGGAGGGGACGAATTCGGGTTCCCGCTAGATGATCTAAGCATAGACGAAGGCGATAGTGTGGGGGGAAGAGAAGGGGTGGACGAAGGTAGGGAGTTTAAAGATGTGGAGGGGAGATTGGAAAAAGATGTCGGTGTGATAGTGGGACTTGTGAAAGAACGTGGTGGGGAGGAGTTAAAGGAACTCGGATTTGTTATAGAGATAGACAGGGTCATCGAGGGTGGTTCAGAGGAGGAAAAGGAACTCAGGTTTGGGATAGAAGAAGACAGGGTCATCGAGGGTGGTTCGGAGGATGACACGCTGGATCTCAACGGGGTAATGGTAGGCATTGAGCTAGAGAATTGAGATGATGAGGAACTGCTCAGAGAGATGGTGTTCGAGCTCGAGGAAGTCGAAGATGTAGAGCTTGAGGGGCTGGATGAAGATTTGGAATTCGAAGAACTGATCGAAGATATGGGACTCGAAAAAATGGTCGGAGACGTAGAACTCGAAGAACTGGATAAGGAAGTAGAGCCCGAAAAGATAGACGAAGACGTAGAACTCGAAGAGCTGGTCGAAGATGTAGAACCTGAAGAGCTTGTTGACGATTTGGAACTCGAAAAGCTGGTCGAAGAGCTGGTCGAAGATGTAGGACTCGAAGAACTGGACGGGGACGTCGAACTTGACGAGGGCTCGCTTTGAGAAAAAGTTCTCAACGGGGGAGAGGACGTGAGGGTCGAGCTGGTAGGCGGAGGGCTCTGGGACGTAGGATTCGTAGTGCTAGATGTAGACGGCGGCTCCTGAGTAGATGTTGAGGGCGGCTCGTGAGAAGTCGTTGGTGGAGGGGTGCTTGGAGTGGAAGGAGGTGCAGCGGTTGTGGGAGGGGGGGAAGATGGAGGAGGAACTGTAGGCACCGAAGTCGGGCTGGTGGTGGGTGGAGGAGTATTCGTGGTTGGGGAGACCTGGGGAGGAGGCGTGCTCGGGGAAGGCGGAGGCTCGCTCGTTACCGTCATCCGCTGGGGACTTGGAGATGGCGGTTCAGGGGAAGGCACCGGGGAGGGCTGGGGAGCATCGCTCGTGGCGGGTGGTGGTGGGTTGGATGGTCGGTTATCAGGCTGGGAAGTAGGAGTCGGGACGGGCGGTGGAGGATTGCTACTCGGAGCGGGCGGTGGAGGATTGTTGCTCGGAACGGGCGGTGGAGGATTGTCACTTGGAGCGGGCGGTGGAGGATTATTACTTGGGGCGGGCGGTGGAGGATTATTACTTGGGGCGGGCGGTGGAGGATTATTACTTGGAACGGGTGGTGGAGGATTGTTGCTCGGAACGGGGGGTGGAGGATTGTTGCTCGGAACGGGGGGTGGAGGATTGTTGCTCGGAACGGGCGGCGGGGGATTGTTACTCGGAACGGGCGGCGGGGGATTGTTACTCGGGACAGGGGGTGGAGGATTGTTACTCGGAGCGGGCGGTGGGGGATTCGTTGGTTGAGGGTTCTTTGGTTGAGAGTCCATTTTTTAGGGCTTCAGCAGGCGCCTGAACTTTGTTAGTGGTGGAAGACGAAGGAAGGAGAGAACCTGTCGGAAGATATGTTGTATTTGAGGGAGCGATGCAGCTGTACACCGCCCAGGGCCCAGGCTCTCCTTAGAAAAGCAGAGGGGGAGCGAAGATTACTGGCGTCGATTCCTGATCGACCTGGATAGGGTCCCCGAGCCGATCCGCAACCTGCAGGCAGCGGGAAGAGTATCCTGTTTCGTGGCCAAATGCTGGCAGAACCACCGATCCCCTGTATCCTTTGAGCGTATAGACTCAGAGAGAGAAGGGAAGAAGTGGGAGGTTGGAAAGGAGCGCCTGATGATCATCTCCAATTTGTAGCCCAAGGTGGCGTCTGGAGATGAAAAACGACTGGCGTGAAACGTGTCAAACACATGTCTAAGTCGCCGATAGCACAGGTCGAGATTCGCATCTGAAAGGAATCGAAAGGAGGTTGGCTCGTCTTGTGCGGTAAGTAGTCAAGGGAACTGCGGGCTCGATTTCCCCTTTTGTAACCTTTCTTTGCTTCGACCCGCGCCGTATACACTTCTTACAGCTCGTCTACAGGTTCAGCAAGAATATGAACCGAATCAAACGCGAAAAACGATTGGACAGATATTTCAATCCGCAGCCCCTCTCTAACCCTTTTGGTGACGACATTCACCCATCATACTCATCGATAAGCCGTTCGTGCCAGTGCATACAATCAGCCCGGCACATCACGTGCAACACCGATCAATGGCTAAATCGGCACCCAACATTATGATTAGCGCTGGAGGCAAAGTTACCTCCGCGCATAATGCAGCCTTTGTACGACAAAGATCAAATACGAAGAACGGACGATGGACGGTGCATAACCCACTTCATTGCTACTGAGCGGCTGATCTCGAGATGATCTACCGATACGCTGGCCCGGTAGTCAGCGCTGCGCAACAAAGATTCACCAGCGCTCAGCTTGGCCAATAGCGCTAAGCTACGAGTGTATGTTTGAAACAAAAAAGGGCGCTCGGAATCGAGCCCTGGGCAGTGCAAATTTCGAGGGCTGGTCACGAAAACCGTTAGGCCAGATGATTCCAACGTCGAAGAGGACAGCTGACTTTTATGTCGCACCTTAGATTGAATTTTTGAGGATAAGGGCCTCGGTGGCTTGCCGGACCTGGTATGTTTGATTTTTATCTGCAATGTCAGTGCCACAGCCCCCCCGCGGAGTGTCAAGATCGTACTTGGGGCCCAACCCCTAGTTGGCCGGAAATACTACACACACAGATACCCACAGGGTTCCATGACGGACCACGTCATAACACGCCGCAGAACTTGGTGAATGAAATCTTGGTGAAGGAACACCCAGTGGCTTCCAAGCGCGAGGGCCAGGCGTCCCAAACGAGCCATTGACTCTACGGACAAAAGCATACTAGCAGTTGCATTGCCCAGGTGATCTCTCGTCACGATGTGTCTGTGAGATAGTATTGGACGCCCTTCAAATCACACACTATTTGCAGCGCTCCTTTTGATATAACTTATATATATGCATGACGGCAACAGCTCCCTTAGAGTGATACAATGGGCATATCCTATTGCCAACGTTTCTCACACAAATTATTGTGGACCAGTACAAAAGTCCACGAAGTCACTGAAAAGCCATCCGAATCTGTTCAGGCGAAAATCCCACAAGGACGTGCGGGTTTTGAAGTCGTCGTTTCCGGTGACCGTCTAGAATAGTATGAAAGCGGGGTGATCATGCTTTTACCAGCTGGAACGTTTGGAACAGATGTAGCCACGACGTGAATCGTGGTCAGAGGGCAGCTGCTTACCTCGCATGCTGACCAAGGACTTGCGAAGGAGATTATTCATTCGACAACATAGCCGAGGCTATAATTGCCTCTGTGGCTCTAGGCTCGGCGCCGTAGATTGATAGATGCTCGATGCGCTCTATTATAGGACTAGAGGGTGGCCAGAATGCACTAGGCGGTCACGTTGGGTTGAATGGTGGCCTCGAGTTTTCCGCAGCCCCAGCTCGGAAGTGAGAGCCCAGAATTCAGAGGCTGAGCTCTTCACCTGCGCGAAGGTGGTTATATATCCAGGGCCTGAGGCGACCAACACATGGCAGTTCTCAATGGCATCCATAGTTTCGGAACCGCCCCCAGATGAAATCAGGTTTTAAATCCCCAACACCCATAGTAGCTGCTAAATAAGTCACAGTCTCGAAACAAGACACACATCTTCAGCGCCGGTGCGCCCGCGCTCAGAACCTCTTGGCAGCAGGTTATCGTAATCGCGCCTCCGCTGAGGTGACATCGGGGGTCCTGACGAGCGTAGAGAGCTGACACCAGGCGCTAACAACGCTGAGGATTTCGGTGGTATGACCCCGGGCTTTCCAGTCGCAATGCCACCGAGTGTATGGCGGTCAGCGTTCAGAATTGGCAAAAAAAAACAGAATATTGGTTGCAAACTGGTGGGGACTGCAGTCGTGTGAGGTGAGATATATTGTTCGCTCTACGACTAATTACCCACACGTACGTATGTGGACGCTTCCTTCCTGGAACCAGAGGCCTCATGGACGAGTTAGACCCCCATTAAGCCATGTATCGGCGGCGTCCATGAAGTTAATACCAGCTTTCTTGAACGCCGATTTGAAGCCAATACCGGGTTCGAACTAGAAAGGGAACAGTTCCTCCACAGACTTCTTCTGTAACCCCCTGAAGGCTGATGGAAGTGGCGCAGGCCATCGAGGGTTGGCTGCTGGGCAATAGGAGACCCAACTCCAAAGTAGAAGTATGGGATGCTGATACGCTGATGGCCGGGGGTAAGCAAAGGAGCTCTCTGACACAGTGCAGAGAATCTACTTTATCTTCAAGCAGGAGCGCGGACGCCGGCAGCATGAGTCAAATCTCCAGGTGCAGACGACCGCCAAAAAAAGATACCGCCTTTTGGCCGAACATAGGGGGTATGCTAAGGCTTTTGATTGAAGGTGGGTGACGCCGCCGCTCAACCAAATATTGGCGGTAATTAATTCATGCCAAGAAACTCGGCTTGTACTAGAAAACTTGATCACCTTCGCCCGCGCGGTAAAAACGCGAGCAATAATGGTGTATCATCTGGTTTGTCCAATTAAACGATCCATCGAAGTTTCAGGCGCTCGGCCATATCGATTTAGGGGCTGCTGCTTGTCGAGCTTGCAGTGAGGGGATCATCTGTGAGTTGGACGATCCATAAGGCCTAAGACCCAAGGTAGGCTGTAATCTGGGGGAGGTCCCGAACCGCCGCCCGTATTCATCGCGAGTTCACGATTGGAGCCATTGTTCTCCATGTCGTGCCTGGAAAGTTAATGTTCTCCCCATAGGTGTCGAAAAAAACCGTGTTTGCGTCCACATAGTTTTCGACAACGTCGGAGGGTCATCGGGGGGCAATTCCTCCGCTTATGCAACAGCATATAGGGAGTTCGCAGATCCTTCCACGGCTACAATGAATTAACATGGTAGAGAAGAATGCGCAAGGCAAAATAGACAAGAAGCGGATCAATAATCTTGCCTGGTTGGCGAGCAGCCGGGGTGGAGTGAAAGATACCATGTCACGAAGCAAGGAAGTCCATATGAGCCTGAATGGGGTGGAGAACTCCGGGCCGGGAAGACTGATTCCCACGTGACCCTCTTCGCTGTACAGTCGCACTCCCGTTCTGGTCAGGATAGCTGAAGCCCTTGGATCTCCAGTACGCCCTCCCGATAACTTCAAGAATGTGAGTATATTCCCCCCAACGTTTCCATCGGCGTCATATGAGTGCGCGTCGTCGTCGTGGAGCCCAAATTCTCGAGTTTCGAGGATGGATTCCTGAAACCTCCTTTGGATGGACGTTGTACTGATCCGGCCTCAGATTAAAGCTCAATGGCTGACTCTGGACGCGGACGTGGGGGATTTGGTAGGGGTCGTGGCGACCGAGGAAGGGGACGCGGACGTGGCCGTCGTGGCGGCCGCAAGGACGAAGAGAAGGAATGGTACGGAAATCGCCATGAACCCGCCCGGACCTCGTATACTTATTTCCACCATTGAAGGGCTCCCGTTACAAAACTTGGTCGTCTTGTGAAGGACGGGAAGATCAAGTCTCTGGAAGAAATCTATCTCTTCTCGCTCCCAGTGAAGGAGTTCCAGATCGTCGACTTTTTCCTCCCAAAACTCAAAGACGAGGTCATGAAGATCATGCCCGTTCAAAAACAAACTCGTGCCGGCCAGCGTACACGATTCAAGGCCTTCGTCGCCATTGGTGATTTCGATGGTCATGTTGGTTTAGGTGTCAAGTGCGCGAAGGAGGTTGCAACTGCTATTCGTGGTGCAATTATCCTTGCAAAACTCTCTGTCATACCCATCCGAAGAGGTTACTGGGGTGCTCAGCTCGGTGACCCCCACACTGTCCCCTCGAAAGTCAGCGGAAAGGTCGGATCGGTTATGTGTCGTCTCATCCCTGCTCCACGAGGAACTGGAATCGTTGCTGCCCCCGCCTCGAAAAGGCTTTTGCAACTCGCCGGTGTCCAGGATTGTTATACGCAATCGAAGGGATCTACTGCGACTATGGGTAACTTCTTGAAAGCTACTTTTGCTGCCGTGCGTCCTTTCCTCTCCATGGGGTTTCCTTCCGTTGTTTACGATCCTGGCTTACAGCTCACCTTGACATACGGTTTCCTTACCCCCGACTTATGGCGGGAAATCCCCTTGTCAAAGGTACCATATGACGAGTACAGTGCACACCTGCAGCTCGCGGCTGGAAAGAAGTATTAGTGTTGTTGTACGGTCGTGTATCTGTTACTTTGTTGTGTTGCCTGCATATCATCGATTCCTTCCCGTATCATTCAAAATGTCTGACGCCCACTTTCACCCACCCGGACGACACGTGCACGCTTCATTCTCACCTCTTCGTTAATATGGGTATCATCTCATCTTTCCTGGGAGCTTTCTTTGGCCTCTTCTCTGGTCCAGAGGATAGGCCTCAGCCGCCACCCCCTCAACGACCACCCCAGCAACGACCCCCGCAACAACCCTTCAGACCGTACAGGCCACATCAGCCACAGGAAGAGCGGCCTCCACAGTCATATCCCCCGGGCCCGCCCAAAAAACAGCAACAGCACAAACCACATACCCCTCGTCCGTCCAAAAACAACCGTTCTGTTCGTCCCTCACTTCCGGTGGCCGATTGACTGTGAACTGACTGCACATGCGAACCTTGGATCTTCTTCTATCGTCTAAATCGCCCACTACATGCGCCACCGTCGATGGCAACGATAACAGGACTTGAACCAGATCAACCAGGATGATCCACACTATGCATCCCTACGCGCCCGTGCCAAAGACGAAGGGGACAACATGGCGCGTTGTTTTGAAGAAAGTAAGCGTGCGTACACGAGCGGAGACGGAGCCAAGGCCAAGACTTTGTCCAACGAGGGGAAAGAACACAAAGCAAGGATGGAGCAATCGAATGCGGAAGCCAGTGCTTGGATCTATGCAAGTAAGCTCGAGCTTCTGCCATTGATGATCTCCAGATGATCTAACGGATCTGATGATCTGTCTTTGCAATTAGAGAATAACGAAGTGAATATAGTCCCCCATTTGAGACACGGTGGTATTCTGATATTGTTTTGACTCGTGATTAGGACAGTGGCCCTGGAGAGATCGACCTGCACGGGCTATACGTGAAGGAGGCCATCGATTACACCGATAGAGCCATTGTAGCTGCTAAACGTCGTGGTGATACCACGATTAACATCATAGTCGGTTCGTCTTTCTCCTCTGCAAGCAACAGATGGACCTGTTCACAACAGCGACTTTTTATTCAGGTAAAGGTTTGCATTCCAGTGGTGGGGTTGCCAAGCTGAAGCCCGCCATCGAAGCGTTGATGCAAAAGTACGCTCTCTCTTTTCGCAGAGTGCTCATGTGTGACTTCACCCCGCAGGCACGACTTAATTGCAGAACTGGACCCAGATAACTCCGGAGTTTTGATCGTGCAGCTTGGCGGCAGGAAGTCTGGTCGTCGTGCGATCGGTGCCGACGAGGTCACTCGCAGGCTTGAGAAATCAGAGGGCTGCTTGATCATGTAAACGAGGAAAGCGTGTCGATTCTTGGGGTCCTTGCTGCAGACGCTCCGTTAGCGGAACCCCTCCAGCGACGTGGAGAGTGAGATGTATGTATATTGCTATGCATACGATTTGTGGTGTTGTATGTATTTAGGTGTCTTCTTGTGCGGCTAGTCTGTTCTCGTCCTCGATTGTCCGTTTGCTCCTGGTCCCGATGGTTGGGTCTTTTGATGTGTGATGCGATGCGAGAGTCTCTTCAGGTGGTCTCCTCTTTCCGTTCGCCCGCGAGTTCGCGATAGCGGCGATGGCTAGACCTTCTCTTCGTGTCTCGAATGTTTGATACACAAAAACAGCCATTGTCTGCGACGGGTTCAGCAAATCATTACACACGGAGACATACCGAGGTCCCACTCACTGCGAACACTGCCCCAACTATGAACCTCTCTCTCCATTTCTCGTCGTCCCCGACACGAAGCTCTGCTCTGGCCCTCAACTCTCTTCTTCGCCTAACCGACATTTTTGCCTCAGTAGCGTCTGCGAAGAGATTGGCCCCCAAGTGGGCTTTTCCCTTGGCCTTACCCTTCTGGAGGGAATCGTAAGCTTTGGTAACTGCCTGGAACCTCGCTTGGGCTATTTCTGGAGTGAGTGTCTCTGATTGCATTGTACGGGAAGATCCTCCTTGCTCTCCCGAGAGTGGGGAGCTTTGAGACAGAGAAGCAGCCACTGCGTCTGGGTGGTATACCTTCACGAGTTCATAGTCTGGCGGCTGAGATTTAGCTCATATAACGCCATGCATAGAGATTTGTATACATCTTGCTTTGATCACTTCAGGAGACGCATTCGTCGGAAGGTGGAATATTTGGAAAGGTGTGGGATTCGGGTGTGTTGGGAAAGGGTACTGAGAATGAATGCGTAGATTCGCCTTCGTGGACAGCCACCTTCGAGGTGAAGCTGCGTGACGCGAGTAGAGATGCGCTCGTCGAGAAGATGGTGACCGTTTGTAACAGAGTCTGAGCATTGTGAACGGGTCGACCAACGGAGGTCCGAAGGCTCTTGTCCAGACGGGCAGCAAGGCCTATATTGACAAAAAAGGAGGTTCATCCAAGTCCCGCTTAGCTCAGTGGTAGAGCGCGTCACTAGTACTCAGAGGTTACAAAATGACGAGGTCAGTCGTTCAAGTCGGCTAGCGGGAATCTTTTTCTAGCTCTGGTACAGTAGATCCACGTGTTTCAGATGCTCATCGAGTCCCTTCCGTGATATCGCTTCCCTCTAGGCTCTGGCTCGCAGAGATCTGCGTCCCTCCGTCCATCATTTCCAGATCTACGAATAGTTTTGACAGGGTTTCGAGCGCATCAGCCACGGCGCCCTCATTTGGCGCTGCGATGAACGCTCCTGTACATGACCACCAGCTCACCGCCAAACAATTGATCTCGACCTTCTTTCGCGAGTGCGAGGGCGAATTCTCACGCCTTGCGCAAAACCACCCTTCGGGCAGGGAAAGATGTGACCCTTCGAATCTGACAGAGGTTGTTCAAATCATTTTCTCCTCTCGCGCTCGTATTGATCTAGCGCTCCCTAGATCGACTGGTTCATAAACCAGACCAGCGAACTTCTCTCCTCTCTAAGAACGCTCAGAAACTCGCTGGTCCCAGTCAACCGAATCCCGCCCGAAATCATCACGTCGATAATCACCTATCGGCTCTCCCCCACGCCCGATCTCGGACAATACGAGGCGCTCTCTCCACCCGCAGCCGTATGCAGATACTGGAGAAACGCGATCTGCTCCTTCCCGTCCCTTTGGACGATCGTGAGCGACGTATACCGTCCCCAGCTGAGGAGGATCATCTTCGAGCGCTCAAAAGCAGCCCCGCTCCACGTTTCCTGTTTACGGCCCACCGACGACGGGTTCATGGAAGATGTCGGGGAGCACACGTCCAGAATCAAAACCCTCCAGTGCAGGATTACGTTCTGCGGAGGCCAGGATGAGCCGTTCGACGATGCGGGGAACCCGAACGAGATCATCAATGATTTCAAAACCCCTTCTGACAGTCTGAAAACGCTGCTCCTGCATCGGAGCGTGATTCGGGACATGCCAGAAACGTTCAGGTTCGGGATAATACCCGCTAACCCGAAGGCCTTGAGGACGCTTGAGCTTCGCAAGGTGCCGCTCACGATCCAACTCACCCAGCTCACGACGGTCACCAACTTCGTCTACTCCAACCTCCGCGTACGCTCGGAGCTGTTGATCGATTTCCTCGCGTCGAACACGCTATTGGAGGACGTCACAATAGAGTGCCTCGATTTTCCCGACCCACCGAACTGCGGGGCCGTCCTTCCCCTGGACCACCTTCGCCGGTTGTCTTTGAGGATGGGGCAAACGGTTCAAAACCTCCTCCAATGCCTGCGACTTCCCTCCACCTCACGAGTGGACCTGTTCATGAACAGCTTAGCAGAAGGCAAGCTGCTACGGGAGCTATTGCCCGCGTCGCTAGATGCCCTTCCGGGTATCGCCAAAACCACGCTTCTCCAGTGCAGAATCACGTCCGACTTCCATTTGATCGTAATCGGTTCCAACCCAGATGGCGGGACGATCACCGTCCGTGGACATCCCACGCAGCTGTTTGCGGGTAAACCGGTGGACTTACGGCCGTTGAACCTGGGCACGGTCCGAGAGTTCGTGTTGACCTCCAGGACGCGATCGCTCGCGAGCACCTGGACCCGTTTCCGACAGACCGTCCAGGAGATGAGCGGGGTGGAAACGCTTGTCGTGGGCAGCCGGGTCGCCTTGCACGATCTCCCCGTGGTTTTGAAGGACAAGGATTCGTTCCCGAACCTGTCCGCGATTACGCTGGTGACCCCATCTCCCGACGAAATCTCCGCGTTCGTGTCCTCCGTCCTCGTTCGAATCCAAACACCCGGCGCGAAGAGGATCGAGTTTTTGGAGGTGCTGTGCCTCCCGTTCGATGAGGACCATCTTTTGGGAGCGGTAAAGAGACCGCTGGAAGGACGCATGGGTTTGGTAGAGGTCAGAGTTGTCCAAGACGCCGACGATATCTGGGTCAAGTCAATCAAACGGACCATTGACCGTGATGGGTTCTTCAGGTAGTTCAGTCTCCTTATACGCCACATATTGGATGAACTGCGTAGCAGGGCGGCTATCACAGCCCACACACACGATTGATCATTGGCTCGAAACTATTGCATATATGATTGTCCTCGATACCCCGTTCCGGGAGATGTTTATATGGAGTGAAGCATATACCTTTTAGAATTCAGCACCGCTTTTATATGCCTGGAAACAAGGACGGCGTGCACAGATATGACCAGGCTCTCGGGTTGAAGCCAGGAGGGTCCGCATGGTGAAGGAAAAAAGATTCCCGCTAGCCGACTTGAACGACTGACCTCGTCATTTCGTAACCTCTGGGTACTAGTGACGCGCTCTACCACTGAGCTAAGCGGGACTTGATGAATGGAGCTGTCAAAAATTGACTATTACACCGTTCCTTCCTCGGGTTCTTGGCTGGGGCCTTGTCCAGCAGCGCATAGGATTAGAACGCATATTTACTTGATCTATTTGACGAGCAGATAATGATACATACACGCGGTCAAAAGGAGCGGGTGCAACGACTTCCACGACGGAACAGGACACGAGGCATGAAATGGAAACGTCGAGGAAGGTATGCAGTAAGTAAACAGAAATTAATACGGAAGCACAAACACGATCGATGAGGCGACACAGCTATGGACGAAAAGTAAACAGACGGAAACAGGACGCGATGAATAATTTGACGACAGTCGAGTCCAATGGAGAAATGGAAAAAGACAACAGATTACAGCAGTTACTGAGATGCGATAGCTAGTGGGATGGTGCGAAGAGCGGCCAGTAATCAGGTCCGTCCACGAGGTCGCAGATTTTTGACAAGTAACAACGAGAGCAGTAGCGACATGCAGCACTGGAGATTGGAGAGGGTTGCGAGGAAAGGGTGCATTGGGGTGGGGACGATGGGGTGTGGCGCATTTATTGAACTGCAGTCAGTCTCATTCCATTCCCAGGATAGAGCGTTCCGCGATTGCTCAAGCTTCTTTCCTTCCTCCTCAGGTGGGTGGGTGCAGGGAAGGGTTCCGGTAAACCTTGCTTCGTGCCGCTCGAGTAAAAGATCTTGGGCCGGTAGGACTCTTGCTCGTCCATGATACAGGAATTCTTGAACTTTTCGATCAACGCCTCCTTGCCTTGATAGTTTGCGTAGCACATCTGGAGGACCTTCTCGCTCGAATACATATTCCTGGAGCGTGATTGAGAAACGAGCGGGGGTGGAGTGATGGGCGTCTTACCATTTAACGCCCAGGCTCGCCTTGGTGAAGCACAGCAAGTCCTCCACTGTGATGAAATTGACGAAAGCATATCCAACGTTACAGCCTTTGTAGTGGTCGATTAGGGATGTTTTTCACAAGGGTCAGAGTACGTCGAACTTACCATTCTGGAAATCCATTCGCAGATACAAGAAATCTATCCGTCGAGGACAGACTTTGGCGATGAAAGACATCAAGTCCTTGTCGCTCATCTTGTTTGGGATGTTTTTGATCATCACGGTAGTCCTCGTGTCCAGTCCCTGTTCAATCTTATTCAAATCGAGTTGATTCTTCTCAGAAATAGGGGGCGGCGGGACGCCGGGCGCCCGGACGTGAAGGGTGGACATGGAATGGTGAGATTTTTGGTTTTGATGTCGAGGGGCGACCGAGGACTTGGTGGGGGTATTCTGATTGCTGGCGATGGGTGCCGGGAACACGGGGGAAAGTGGGCTGAGCGGAGTGGGGGAGTGAAGGTTGTCAGGATGCTGTGGCATGCGCTTCGAGTAATCGATGGAGGAGGCGTGCATCATGGGCGGCGATGTCGGGTATGAAGGGTAATGATAGTTGTGCATGGAGGCATGGGGGAAATGGCTCTCGACCGGTGAGTACATATAAGGATATGGGTGATACTGGTAATGCATTGCAGTGGATTCGTCAAACTGGGGGAACGCATATGTCGTTGGCGATTGCAGCGGGTAGACGAGTTGAGCGGGGCTGAGGGGATAGTAAGGCTCAGGCTGTGTGTAAAAATAATTGGGGGCGGTAGGGGGTTGCGCGGTGTGGACGTGCTGCTCCTCGGGTTCGGGCCTAGCTGTAAAGTCTGAAGATTGAAGTGCGGAGGGAGGGGGGATGAGGATTGACAGATCCCTGGGTTTCGCGCTCTCTCCCGCGCTTACGCTGCGCGGGCGGACTCTCCCAGGCTTTGGGGAAGGGCTCTCCGGGGTCAAATCCTCAGTTAGTTCCTTGGGGGTGACAAGTTCGGCGCGAAGGCGGGCCCCAGAAATGTGCAAATCATGCACGCTGTTGACAAACGCCTGGGCACAACGAGAGTCTGAATAATTCGCAATGTAACACTAGCACAAGCGATCAGTCGATCAGGCACAAGGGGAGAACGTTCAGTGGGAAAAAACGTACGCCATTAGAAGGAGAGAACGAGTGAAGGAAACCAAAGGAGGCAAGGATATCACGCAATTGGTTCTCGCCCAAAGTGCCATCGTCAATAGAGACTGAAACAAGAGCCTCACATTCGTCGAGGAATGCATTGGGGCCGGACATGACCTGGAAGCATGGAAGCAAACAACACGTGAGTTGCACGTTGAATGGTGGGAGAGCGGCAGGCCGGCAAACCTTTCTTAATATCACCGGCGATAACAAACGAGCGGATAAGGTAGCGCCTTGAACGGAGATCTGCGGGACATAAGCTTTGGCGCGGACAGCGTCCCTCGAGTCGTAGAAGGCAACGACGACAAAGCCGTGGATCGGCTGAAAGCGAACGAGGAGACCCTTTATTGGGCCACACTGCTTCAACGACTGTTTAAGAGCATCTGATGCGGCGGATTTTGGGACGTTCCCTAGGAGGACTAGACGGGAGACTGATGGCTCTGGGGCAGAATGGAAGTCGAAAGTGAGATATGGGTCAGATGGAGTGGATGGAGTATGCGAGGATGAGAAAGATGAAGATGGAGTGAGGGGAGGTGTAATCATGTCATGGGAAGCTCTTGGAGAGGGAGACTTTGGAGGGTCTCTGTCCGAGGCGAGGTCGAGGGGACGAAGGTGAGGACGGAAACGCGAGAGAGGAGCGAGGTCAGGGAGAGACATTGCTGGGCTGGAGTCGAGAAGGTGAGCTGAGCACACACAGTCTTATATATCGCCGTCAAAATTCTCCCTGTCAGGTCCGTTCCAACTGCCATCCAAATGCAGTCAAAGGTGTTAGCGTGTGTCAATCTCCCACTCCCTCTCACAGCCTCCCCCTCCATTTTCCCTCCTCATCGCGGTCTCATCCTCAAGGTCTCTTGACACAGACCTCCAGAGAGAAAATACGACAAAAACCTGAGGAAAAAAGAGAGAGAGAGCGGTGTGACAATGGCGGGAAGCGTGAACGCGGATCGAAGGAAGAGCTACGATTTCCCCGTCCATGCCATCAATATCGGAATCAAATTCAGATCACGTTTTCTCTCATTTTTGCGTGCGGCTTCTCGTCATCTTGTCTCCATACCATCTCGCACCTGCTTCCGAATCTGGAATGCCAGTCTCTCGTTCCCCCTCGACCCAGCATCTTCTCTCCTTTCGCAAACGGACTTGTCTCTCTCTTCCCCGTCGAGCTTATCGCCAATTTAATTCTTCCCTTTTTCGTGACAGATGCCCGCTATTCCCGCTCTCCACCTCGGTAATCACTCCGGGTTCATCTATTACCGTGTTTGCATTCTTGAAGGGGGGGCACCCGGCTCGTTTCCTCACCAAGCCGGCCGTGGCTTCTCATCCGGTGCCGCTCCGTGCGCAAAATCTCCACAGCAAATCGCACCTCTTTCATCTCCGGGTCGCTTGCACGCGGAACATTCTGGACCTGTGCCTCCATAGAGTCACCCACACATTTGCATTGCTTTGATCGCCTCGAAGCCCCTTCGTGGGCGAAACGTGTTGGAGTCACTCGGCCCCCACCATCGGAATATCTGACGTTCTTGATCTCCTCTCAACCCGCGCCCACTCAGTCCACTCTCCTGCCGGTGCACTGATGACGGCGGCCGAGCCTGTATGTCGTTCTAATCAGCGCCAGTCGCGCGACATACTTGAGCACGGTTCGCAGTTTGTTGGTAAGGGTTCGGCATACCATTCGGATACGGAGTCGATTCCAATCGATTTACCCCGGTCCTGTAACGGAGAGAGGATCTCGTCATTTTCAGCTCTCCTTCTCGCTGTTTCAACAGAGATTGCAATGTAACTTCGCAGATCAATTGGATTAATCGAACTCAATTAATTTCCACCGTGGTTCCGAGCTGCTTTACTTCCATCACGCTCCGGCGTGGAGACTTGTCCAAGGGAACGACCCCCTCCCGGCCTAAACGTGCACTTGCATCATGCTGGATCTGACTGACGTATAAAACCTGGAATCCGACATATCTCGCTATTTGTACGTCATATCAACGAGGGAGCTTTCCCCCTCGTGACGTCTATTCGACGGATGCAAGCAACGTGAGTGGGGGTGTGAATGAGAAATAGCTAAGTAAAGTAATGCGAGCGTGCGTGGTGTACGTGTAACGGTGGTGTGTCGTGCAGACATAGTTAAAAAGCTAATAATAAGATCGTATGATAATTTTCTTCCTCGCCCATCTAGCAAACGGATATCCAACGTGGGAACTGAACGAAGTCAAGTGTGAGCGGACCACAGGGGAAGTGCAAGTAGAGACGACATGGTGCAGAGCAGTCGAAAGCGAAGACCAGACCAGAAACAGGAGGAACAGTCCATTGCCTAGTCTTTCTTCTCCTCCTTGGGTGCCTCTGTCGATGAAGGCTCTGCTGGAGTAGACTCGGCACTGCGCTTCTCGTAAACCTTCTGGAAAAGACCGAGCGACGCCTGCTGCGTGGCATTAATCTTCTCCCGGATTGCGTCCGCAGTCAGCGACTCATCCCCGCCGAGGGCTCGAGTAGCAATCTCCCGAAGTTCACTGATGTGCTTCGTTACCTTTTCCTTCTCGGCCGCATCGAGTTGGTCATTGAACTCCTCCATCGCTAAAGGACACAATTAGACATCATGACCTAATAGACGAACAGACAATACACACCTTTCTCAGTGTCGACGCAGACAGATTCAGCCTTGTTCGACTCCTCAATCAAGTTCTTCCTCGCCTTGTCAGTTTCCGCGTATTCCTCCGCATCCGAAACCATCCGCTCGATGTCCTTGTCAGAGAGCCCAGAGGAGGAGGCAATCGTCATCGACTGGTCCTTGTTCGTCGCTTTATCCTTCGCGGTAACATGGACAATACCGTCCGCATCGATGTCGAACGTGATCTCAATCTGGGGAACGCCCTTCGGCGCCGGGGGGATCCCGACGAGGTTGAAGTTGCCAAGAAGCTTGTTGTCCCTCACCAGCTCACGTTCGCCCTGGAAGATCTTCACCTCAATCGCGGTCTGTCCATCAGCAGCAGTCGAGAACGTCTGCGACTTCTTTGTAGGGATTGTCGTGTTCCGCGAGATGAGTTTAGTCATGATGCCACCCAGAGTCTCGATACCGAGGGAGAGGGGGGTAACGTCGAGCAAGAGAATGTCACCGATGCTACCAGATAGAACAGCGCCCTGGATAGCCGCACCAATAGCCACCGCCTCATCCGGGTTGACTCCCTTGTTGGGTTCGCGGCCGAACACAGTCTTGACCGTCTCCATCACCTTGGGCATCCGAGACATACCACCGACAAGGATGACCTCCTTGATGTCGCTCGACTTCAAACCCGCATCGCTGAGCGCCTTCTTGCAAGGGTCAACGGTCCGCTGAACGAGAGGGCCTACGAGACTCTCAAACTGTGAACGGAGGAGCTTGAGGTTGATGTGCTTAGGCCCGGAAGCATCCATGCCGATGAACGGAAGGTTGACCTCAGTCTGGGTGGTGGAAGAAAGTTCAATCTTGGCTTTCTCGGCAGCCTCCCGAACGCGTTGTACGGCCATGGCGTCGCCGGAGAGGTCGAGACCCGTATCTTTCTTGAATTCGGCAAGGATATGTTTGACGAGGGCGATATCGAAGTCTTCGCCGCCGAGGTGGGTGTCACCGTTGGTTGACTTGACCTCGAATACCCCACTCTGGAGCTCGAGGACGGAAATGTCGAAAGTTCCACCTCCCAGATCATAGACGGCCACGACGTTCTCCCCAGACTTGTCCATACCGTACGCAAGGGCGGCGGCGGTGGGTTCGTTGATGACCCGGAGCACATCGAGTCCTGCGATCTTTCCGGCATCCTTCGTTGCTTGTCTTTGAGCGTCGTTGAAATATGCTGGAACGGTGACAACGGCGTGTTTGACTTTCTTTCCCAGATACTGTTCGGCTGTCTCCTTCATCTTGACGAGGATCATGGATGAGAGCTCCTCGGGGGACTGCGAACATGGAGATAAGCTTCGGAAAGGAAATAAAAACATATGCACACGTACATATCTAACGGTCTTGTCTCCACTTTCAACCTCCACAACAGGCTTGCTATCAGGACCTCCAACAACTTTGAAAGGCCTAAAGAAGGACAGGGTCAACAGAGGAGTCATCCATTGCGCAAACGAACTTACCAGTGGACCATGTCTTCCTTAACAGCAGCATCGGTGACTTTCCTCCCAATCAACCGCTTGAAAGCAAACACGGTGTTCTTGGGGTTAACGACCGCCTGACGCTTTCCGGGAAGCCCAACCAAGCGCTCTCCGTGTTTTGTGAAGCCCACCACCGAAGGCGTAGTTCGGGCACCCTCGGCATTTTCAATGACACGCGTCGTCTGTCCCTCCATGATGGAAACACAAGAGTTCGTCGTTCCCAAGTCGATACCGATGACTGGGCCTATTTAAAGGGAAAAGTGGTACGGCGCGTTGAGAAAAAGTTATAGCCAGGTTCGGAACCGTGCCCCTGGCTTACCATTGACTTTTGTGTTCATGTTCCTGGCTACCAGTGATCGAGGAATGCGCTACGGGGCGGAAAGTGAGCGTTAATAAAAACGGGTCAACACGCGAAGACTCACCCCGTACACCGTGGACCTAGGGACGGCCCAGCGAACGTTATTCCTGGCAGCAGCACGGACGGTCTGGACGGTAGAGAGCATTATGAAAATAGAAGAGTGTAGAGTTGGCGGAAGGGAGACGGATGGGAAGTTGGAAGTCGGAGGAGGAGGAGTGAGTTGTCATACTTCCGTCACCCGAATCCTTTTTGACTCGGCGGCGGAGTTTGAAACAAGGGTGCAGTGGACCAATCGGAAGTCGTTCATCAGACTCGATCTTTCCATCCTTTTCCGTTGAGATGCCGAACACGAAATATGCATTCAAAATCAAATAAAAATCCATCTGGGGTAGAAAACAACATTACTGCGTAGTCAACCATGCGGTAGTCTCGCCCTCGTCCGGCTCAGCCGTCGAAGGCAGTGTGGCGTAGTATGGTGTGTCTGGCGAGTCGGGCCAACCGTCGACTTCGAGCGGCGGAGGAGGTGATCGGGTTAGCCGTGGCTGAACAGTCTCCGCGTGTTCGGCCGAGTCCGTAGTGAGTGGATATGCTATATTACCAACCGGTGGTGAAGTTTCAGCGGGGGTCAGATATTGGGGGCTCGCGCGTGGTGAACCAGGAGTTGATGATGTAATGGGTATGGACAAAGACGATGATTTGGATGAATTTCGACTGTGGTTGCGACTCGGACTCGGCGTAAGACGTTGAGTTGGTGTGGCGCTTTTTACATGTCGCACTACCTGCGAAGCTGACGCCAGGACGCTGCGAAACCGTTGATTCTCTTCCTCCAGGATCTTCATTGCGAGTTTCATGGCCTCACGCTCCGAAGCAAATTCCCTGAGCTCAGCTTCAAGATCTGCGGCCTTCATACGCTCCTGTGCCACCATGTTATTCGCCTGTGCAACCGTATCCTTTGTTAGCGCATAGCGAGCTCCGGGCCGGTCAGGCACTCACCTCTTCAAATAAAGCCTGAGATAAAGACTCGAGCTCATCCTCGACCTTCTTCTTCTCCTCTAATGCGGTCTGACACTCCTTTTTTTGCTTCGTTAATTCCAGCGTGAGCTTCTCTATCTCTTCATCCTTCGATGAAGATAATGAAGGAAGAGATGCCGATGATAAATGTGATGGGTATACTCCACTCGGAGAGGCGACCCCAGATGACGAGCTCGGAGTGGTGTTCCCGAACCTAAACTTGAAGAACTTGCCTTCCTGACCCTGCGGGGGATGGATAGTCGGAGATACGCTAGTCGGTTGGTTGGGTGTGACAGGTCGGTCGGCATCAAAGCTCCTCGTGGATCGAGAGTCATCGTCTAAGATGGAAACCGACGCTAGCCTTCCCCATCCTACGTTTCTGGCGCGGACACTATCGCGTCTAAGCGCGTCCTCGAGCATCTCGTTGTTCGCTTGGGCCATTGTGAGATTGGACTTGCACAACGTCAGCTCTGTTTGAAGCTCTGTGTGAGCTCTGTAGTGTTCGATCAGCGTGGTGGACTGTCAGAGTGGATTCATTTTCTGTGTCAACAAAGGCCAGGCGATGGAATTGAGTCTTGAGTACGCAGCGACGTACAAGTTCCTCGACCTTGGTTATCGTCCTACTCAGAGCCATCCTCAAATCTTCCTCTTGGCCTTGATCGTGAACTCGCTTGAAGTCTTTCAGATCATCATGCAACCCCGCCAGCTCGCCATTTTGGTGCAGGCTATCATTACGCAGCGGTGGACGGTGGCGGGGACTGTGTGCTGGCGAGGTTGGAGAGAATTGAAACATGAAGAGAAGGATGAAGTGTGTCGGGCATTTGCCGCCCAGTTTATTGTCCGCAGCTCCAACGCCTTGGCCTCATGGTGATATTCCACTTGTCAAAGGCCTCAACATCGTCAGAACATGCCACGAGGACCTCATAGCCAAGAGCAAGCGACTTCGTACACAGATATTCATATTTGCCATCAAGTATCGCACATCCGGGATACTAGGTCCCGTTAAATTTCCACATCCGTTCCACCCTTCAGCTCAATGTACAAACGCTTACTTTTGGCCCCAGTATTCCCCATATTCACCTTCGTGTTCTGAGCAGACACCGAGCCGTTGATCACTTCCATATCGCCACAGCTTTAACCCAATCGCCGAAAGCGTGCCTGTGGGCTATATGCGCACCAGACCAGATTATTTCGGGATTCCGGGCGGTTTTTATAGCTTTAATCCCAAATGAACTGCCCTTCGTCGGACCATCCGAAGGATACGGACTCAGCGGTGCACCCTGACGATTCACAATCAAGCGATGGCATGAGCCACCGACACACGAGGTTCTCGCCCTCTCAATCCCGCATGTACGCCCGTCTGGTTCCGGGTCGGAACTCAAGCTCGAGTACTCGTGGGACGTCAGCTTCTTTTTCGGCAGAAACAGGCCACTATAGCATGAAGTGGGCATGAAGTGCCTCATTGTGACTTTTCATTTCCAAATTTCCAAGCTCCGGTATTTCCTCGCTTGACCACTAGTCCCGTACGGCCGTAGTCCTCGGCACTGAGGTTGCTCGCCCTGCTATGTAATTGTCGCAACATATGTTCCCTCGAATTCATTCCCCACCTTGCAAAAACGCCATTGGGTGGTTAGCTATTGTCACGACCAACCACTGCGGGGAGAGTCGCCCATCCGAGCTACCTCACGGACAGAGGCTCAGCGCTCAGGCAGGATCAAATATGCACCGCGTGACAGTCTCTTTTTAGACTTGTGTCACACTGTCGACGGCCCCAAGTTGTCGCAAAGCTTAGGGTCCCTTCCGGCACTTCACGCTTTCGAATATTCGCGTAACTGCGTTTCGAGCCCTGTTAGCACCGCCGAGTTAACACGGTCCACGGTCGGAGCGTCGGCTGATATCGTAAACACGGTAAGATAGAACACCCCCAGCAGTTCCCCCCAGGGACATGCAGAGCAAACTCCACCACGCCGGGATCCCCCCCGAATCCTCCCGATCCTAGAGTGCCAACGTTTACGATTCCGAGACTGAGTGCTGTCATCCACAGGTTCCGCGCTATCTTCCTATTCGCTGGATCAGGTATAAATACACAGTTGTTACAACTTCGTTCCTCCAGTCCCCTACCCACCGACCCTCTGATCTCTTCTTCTCCTAATCCTCGATACTAAAAATGGTCCTCCACCATACCCCCTACGTCACTCCTCATATCCTCCACAAGAACTATGCTCAGGCGTTTGACTCCGAGGTCCTCGGTGGCCGTAAGCAATGCTCAGCTTCATCGAGAGGAATCCGCCTGATCCGTTTTTCTAGTTATCGGCAAAGACCTCGAGTTTTACTCCCAAGCTGGCTTTGATATGGACAAGATTCATCTGAAGCGCAACGCTCCTGTTTCTCTCCTTTACGAAGATGCCATCCGTAATGAGGGTGCCATCATCTCTTCCAGCGGCGCTCTTATCAACTTCTCTGGCAAGAAGACTGGACGCAGCCCAAAGGACAAGCGGATCGTCTATGAGGAGACTTCCAAGGACGATATCTGGTGGGGATCTGTCAACATTAAACTGGACGAGCGTAAGTCATCTCTCGGCTCAAGCCAGGTCATCCCGAAATGAGATTGACGCTCTTTCAACAGACACTTTCGAGATCAACCGTGAACGCGCTATCGATTACCTGAACACCAGGGAAAACGTCTACGTCTTTGACGGTTTCGCTGGGGTATGCATCGGCTCCTTGCAAGGTCGGCACTAGAACACTGACTTTCCCAACCAACAGTGGGACCCCAAGTACCGGATCAAGGTCCGTGTTATTTGCGCTCGGGCTTATCACGCGCTTTTCATGGTACGTCTGCGTTTGGCCCGTGATTATCTCGACCCGATCCGTCTGCTAAACGTCGGCCACAGAACAATATGTTGATCCGACCGACTGAGGAGGAACTCCGCGAATTCGGTGAACCCGACTTCATCATCTACAATGCCGGACAGTTCCCCGCCAACCGATTCACCAAGGGTATGAGCTCCACTACATCGGTCGAGATCAACTTCAAGCGCATGGAAATGGTTATCCTCGGCACCGAGTACGCAGGCGAGATGAAGAAGGGTGTCTTCTCCGTCATGCACTACCTTCAGCCTGTCAAGTTCGGCCAACTTTCTCTACACTCATCTGCCAACGTTGGTGCTGAGAAGGGTGATGTCACTCTCTTCTTCGGTCTCTCTGGGACCGGAAAGACCACCCTCTCTGCCGACCCTAATCGTCAGCTGATTGGTGACGATGAGCACGTCTGGTCAGACAATGGTGTCTTCAATATCGAGGGCGGATGCTACGCCAAGTGTATCAACCTTTCCGCCGAGAAGGAACCCGAGATCTACAATGCCATCCGTTTCGGCTCCATCCTTGAGAACGTCGTCTACGACATCGGCACTCGCAAGCCCGACTACGACGATGTCAGCATCACCGAGAACACCCGTTGCGCATACCCCATCGAGGCCATTCCCAACGCCCGCATTCCTTGCGTCGTGCAGAGCCAGCCCAAGAACATCATTATGCTCACCTGTGACGCTTTCGGCGTCCTCCCACCTGTCAGCAAGTTGACTCCCGAGCAGGCCAGCTACCACTTCTTGGCCGGTTACACCTCGTATGCATATTCCCACATGTGTTTGCATGCCCCACCCACTAATAATTTTACAGTAAGACTCCCGGAACTGAGGACGGTGTTCTCGAACCTATCCCGACCTTCTCGACTTGCTACAGTGCTCCGTTCATTGTCCTTCACGTAAGTCATCTGGATGCGCGTACTTGATGTCCAACAACTCTAACAACTGGGTATCTTTCAATAGCCTGGAAGGTACGCCGAGATGTTGGCCGAGCGTATGGCCAAGCACGAGGTCGACTGCTGGCTAGTTAACACTGGCTGGACTGGTGGCAAGTACGGAACTGGTTCCCGATGCCCGCTCAAGTACACTCGTCGCATCATCGATGGCATCCACTCAGGTGAACTCGCAAAGGCCGAGTTCGAGAGTTTCGGCACCTTCAACCTCTCCATCCCCACCGCGTTAGAGGGTGTTCCATCGGAGTTGTTGAACCCGAGGAAGGCCTGGACAAACAAGGAAGGTTTCGAGAGGGAGGTGAGGAAACTCGCGGGTATGTTCCAGAAGGCGTTCGCTCTTTACGAGAGGGACGTCGAGGAGAAGGTCAGGTTGGCTGGACCCCAGTTGTAGAACACTCCCTTTCGGTTTCCCTCCCGGGAGCTTGAGGGGTAGAAAGAGGAATAACGTTGTATTCTCTTTGTAGACCGCTTTTCCTCTCCATCCCTTCCCTCGGTGGTGTAATTATGGATCAACGTATGTCTTCAAGTGCCTGTACCCGTCTAGAAATTTTATGGATTTAATCGTTGTTTCATGGAACCCTGCGGACAGTACTTATATGCGTAACTGCGTAGATAATTGAATCAAACTAGATTCTTCGACCTAGGTGCACGAGGTGCTTTACAAGGGTGCGTTGAGGCTACTTTCAGATACATCCCCATAGATATGTTCGATGTTTGTCTGACCCATCCCGGAGAAGGGTCACTCCTCGACGCGAAATCAAGAGGTTTCACCTGAGCCCCTTGATCTGTAAATGCGCAAAGGACCAACTCTTCTCATTCTCACTCTCCTTCTTCCAGGCGGAATCTTCAGCTTCAAAAACAATGACTCTTTTGGTATCCTCGGCAACACAGTTCAGGCACGGAGTTGGCAATTGTCCCGTCTGATGTTTTGCGTCAGGAGAAACAGCTCTGAGATATGAAGAGGACAGGCTTACCAACCCAGATGTCGAAGAGAACGGGCATTCCGTGTTTTTCGGCGGTAGCGGTGATGTCTGTACATCGAATTTATTCGAATTTTCTAACATGGAGGCAAATTCGCACGTACCACAATGAGATCCCGACCTTTCTTGCATCGACGACAACGGGATTCCACTGGTCTAATGAGTAAAGTGGTTCAACATTGGCCGCTATCCGGGTAGGACGACCAGCGCACGGACCTCCACTCCGACACCTGGGGATGTCGATGTCAAAAAGAGTTGCTAGACGAGAGCCGAGTGGGTAAGAGGAAGAGGGTGGCAAAATTTTGGAGACGCATCCAGTGAAAAGTTTCAAGGGGCCCGCACAATGTATAGAAGAGGTGCAAGAATTGCAGGGGAGTGATTCGGGAACGGCAGGCGAGAAATTGACATTGGGCCAGACTACGGCATGGTATATAAGGGCGCATTGGCATCGCAGGTCACCAATGACGCAGTTATACACCACCTAGGGACGGGCTCTGAGAAGTCTCGTAACAGCTCGAAGTCGGTGATTGACAGTCGAAGGTATGGTAGGCTGCATGTGCGTTAAGCCAAGCAAACATGGGGCCGAAGTGGATACGATCCAGAATGGAGGTGGTTGGAGGTGGAAGTGTGATAATCAGTCAAAGAGGCCGCCAACGAGGAGAGGCAGGGAAGCCGTCCGGAAGCCAAAACCCAAAGAATAGAGGCACACCAAAAGTCAAGGAAGTCGGGTATGGAAACGAATAAACGTCAGCAGTTCCTCTGCTCTATGGGATTGTCGGGTGTGAGATGGAAATGCCATTCAACGAAATGCGTTCCTGCCAATTTGATCTTTCGAGGTTCGTCAAAGATCCTTCATCCGAGGGAAGGGTCGCTCTTCAGCAAAGAAAATCTATTCAGTGGGTTCACGACTTGCCGCCCGAAAGGTTCGCTGAACCGTAAATAACGGCACATGCTCTATGTATCTTGATCCACAAAGGAAGGGGGACCGTAGCCTGGTCCAAAACAGGCTGACGAAGTAGAGTCGAGGCCCTTGTTCAAGATACCGAAGCCTGCAGATGCAAGCGTTAGTTTGTGCCTCGACTCTTGGATATGTAAGGACGCAAAGGACCTACTCTTCTCGTTGTCATTTGCATTCTTCCACGTGGTATCATCAGCCTCGAACGCAAAAATCTTGGTGCTCTTGGCAGCGCAGTTTAGGCTCCTCAATGCGGCCTGCTCATTCGGGAGCGAGGGAACAGCCGCACCGATGTTTCCGCCTCGCGATGGCCATCCACTCTCGGTGATGACGATATCTTTCACAGCTGCATATGGCGCACAAACCCTCCTAATGTTGGGAATGACAACGTTGGTGATGAAGTTGCCAGCTCCTGAAGCTTGGACTTTTCCGTCGAAAAAGGCATGGGCGTTGACCGTGACACGATCGGCATCACACAAGACGGGGTTGTTCATCACCTCGACCCAGGTGTGAACGGTCGAGATAGGGCCTTTGTAGCCGGCGACTTTGTTGATGTATCCACGAACATCCCAAACCTTTTTCATGATGTTCGTAGGAGTATCTGCGACTTCGTTTCCAATCGTTAGACCGTCCACAATGCCCGCACCATATTTCTTGACGGTGCTGACGAACGCTCCGACTTCTTGATCGATCTGGGTGAAGTCGAGAAGAATTTGAGTTCCCCACGGCCGAGAATCAAGGTGCCTTGCGTGGACTAGGACTTACGCGGGAAGCGGAGTTGGCGATTGTACCATCTGATTATTTCCTTGCATCAGAAGTGGAACTCTGCGATATGGAAGGGACGGATTTACCAACCCAGATACCGATGAGAACAGGAAGTCCGTATTTCTTTGCGGAAGCGGTAGCATGGTCAAAAGTAGTGCCTATGCAAAGCATGTTTGGTCAAGCTGCTAATGCAGAGGTGAAATGGCACATACCGCAGTCATTTCCATAGATCCTGAACCGCTTGTATCCGTTGTTCTTGGCGTTGGAAACGATGGAGTCCCACTGGGCTGATGTATAAATCGGGTCAATTTTGGTCACCATCAGCATAGAACAATCAGCCCACAGACCTGCGCTTCGGCACTGTCCATTGGAACTGAAGCTGGAAACGCCAATGCCATAAAAGTTGTTGGAGGCGAGAGCAGATTGGGCGAGGAGAAAGAGAGCAGCAAGAGATTGTAGATGCATCTTACACTGGGCGACGAGAAGCGCGGATGGTATTGGAGGAGCGTGGGTGTAGGACAAAACCTCGAGATGAAGGGCACCCGAATGTCAGGACGATGTGCCAGTCTAAAACTTGATATTTAAAAAACGTCGCCCGAGGGATGCGAGGATTTCGTTCGAAGGTTGAAACAAGAACAGACCAATCTCTGCGTTTGGTGGAGCCAAGTTCGATGCCGGTATCCCCCCGATCCAGCGCGTAGATTTTGAACAAGTGAACCGATTCCGCCACGATGGTTGCGTCGCGAGCAGAGGGTTGCTCGATGATCTTATCGGAAGTTACTTGGCCTTTTGCGCTTACCTATGTGATCCAGGGTGATTCCGCTGGTGGATCTTCTCTTGTGTGGAGTGAATTGCTCAGCCCACGGAAGTGCGCCGGTTCACTCCGCTCGGGGGGCGCCGTGTAGTTTGAATACATCAGTACTCAGTGCCCGGTCCGGGAATGAATGGGGTTCATTCAGTCGAACAAGTCCGGGTTCGGTGCTATGAACCGACTATCAGTGCCGGGAGCACTTGAATTCAGCCTCCGTCTGGTGATGACCCTAGTCTGGTTATTGGCAGTGCTCCCGGCCGTAACGGCGCAGGATCCGACTTTGCAAGTTCGACGCGGAAAAAGTCAACAAGGCCAATGGTAGATGTGAGGTTTCAGAACAACGGGAACATTCAAGTGACCGATCCTCACCACGATGGTCGCGGGCGAAGGTTTCGCCCGCGGGGAGCCACGATGCAAACCGGTTCGAACGCAAACGTAACAATTCAGAGTCCCCTGAGGTTCCGCGGGCGTTGTGAGCGATTGCATGTCCCCTTTCCCTTCAGCGTTTCAGCAGTTCGGTAACAAGAAGACGTAGCTTCTTCTGCTGTGCTTGGACCGAAGAATCAGTGTAAACGCGTGGAACATTGCTATGTGTACCAGCTGCGGAGTGACGGTACCAGTAAATGTCAGGCCCCAAATACCAAAGACGGATCAGGGAATGGAAAATGTGATAGTCCACACAAAGCCTTGGTTTAACGCGGTCCTTTGTACTGGAGAGGGGAACCGAGTCCAGGAGCAGTGTCGGAAGTCGAAGCTCCTAGACTCCGACACCTCGGACTCCCACCCAGATTCCAGGAATTAGTGAAATATGATGTACGTCGGTCTCGCTGTAGCCGCCTCCACTATAACTTCCGGGCCAGAGATCGGCCCGGAGAACGCCGAACGAACGTGGCGTGACAGAGTAACCCCCGTTATTGCAGTCGTTCCCACGTCCACGTGCATAAACTAGCAACTCAAGGTTCAAACACACCCTGCCCCTCAAGACCCTCCCACACATCCGCCCAGGCGTAACCCTCAAGAACAACAATGGGCTGTAAGCACCGTCAGCGACAAAAATCAATGGCCCCTACTCACACGACCTTTCTACATTGTAGCCAACAAACCTCGTGGTCTCCAAGCAGCTCGTAAGCTTCGTACCGATCGTCGCCTGAACCGATGGGTCCGTCACATTATCTCACTCGAGACCGGTCGTTGACTGACTGTGGCGAAATCGCCCCGGATTTACAGGCGGACAAGACATATAAAAAGCGCGCTTTGGGAAACGTCTACAAGACATCACCGACCGGAGGATCGTCCCATGCAAAGGGCATCGTTCTCGAGAAAGTCGGAGTTGAGGCCAAGCAGCCAAACTCTGCCATTCGGAAATGCGTTCGTGTCCAACTGGTCAAGAACGGCAAAAAGGTCACTGCTTTCGTACCAGTAAGTTGCGGTTTTCAACGCCCCCCTCGGCGCTTTAAGTTGATTGCGGTCTAGAACGACGGTTGCTTGAACTTCGTCGACGAGAACGATGAAGTCCTCATCTCCGGTTTCGGTCGCAGTGGCAAGGCCAAGGGTGATATTCCGGGTGTGCGGTTCAAGGTCGTCAAGGTATCCGGAGTCGGCCTTCTCGCCCTCTGGAAGGAAAAGAAGGTAGATCAGCCGCCAATGGACTTCGTTCAGCACTGACACGCCTCCGCAGGAAAAGCCAAGATCGTAAGCTGCATCATCCAACCCCCCTGACCTGGGGTTCGTCACTTGCTGTCCTGTTGTATGCACATTTATCACACTCAATGCTGTAATCCTGAAAACCCAATATGGAACATCCCATCCTTTGCGGGGAACATCAAGAATGGTGATGTCCGAGCCCAAGCTGCAATGAGTACATGCGATTGTGAGAAGGAGTGTAATGTAAAACATATAGGAACGATCATTTGAGGTTAAGGGACAGGTCCACGGAGACACCTTGGCTAGTAAGGTATCTCGTCAGATCCTTAATAAGCTGGATCTGCTCTTGGACACTGAGCCCACTGACGGCCGTCTGGAGAACGGAACCAACTGTGACCCTGTTTTCGCGGATCAAACTGGTGTAATAGACGTAGGTGAAAACGCCCATCAGGAATCTGCAACGGTGTCGGTCAAAGGGAGCGTAAACTTTGAAATTATCACACGTACTGGCAGTCCATTCGATCAGTCATTCCCCCGTGTCCAGGAATGCTGTGGCCAAAGTCTTTGATGTTGAAAGCGCGCTTGAATCCGGAGGCGAAGAAGCCGCCGAATGGAGCCACGAGGGACGCAAAAATGGCCATGACGAGAAGATGCAAATGATAGGGTGTGTATGAGATCGTGGAGAAGTTTCGTCCCAGCTACAACACAGGCAGTTCAGTCACGAAGAGGATTGATCGCAAGGTGTAGAGACGAACTAGACTTGCCAGGAAAACCCTGAGCGGAACCCAGATTTCCCACTCCCTCCAAACGAAGATCGGGTTGGGGTCGCACTTGATGTCGCTCCACGCGTTCACGCCAAGGTCTCTGACAGGGCAGATCATGTACCGCCATCGCATGAACAACGTCCCCCAGATGACACCGAAGAGCATGGTGCTGAAGAAGGCGCCAACAAAACCCTCTACGGTCTTTTTCGGTGAAAGCTTGATGAGCGGTGTGCGACCAAGGGTAATGCCCCAGACATAGGCGAAGACGTCATTACAGATGACCAGAGAGGCGGGGACCCAGAGCCAGATGAGCCCCTCGAGAATATTGTTGATGATAAAATGACTTGACGACGGTGAGAAGTCACTCGAGGGATTGGATAAGAACGAACTTACCTCGAGACGACGATGAGCATTAAACTCATGTGGACCCAACCGAAGAGTCCAAACTGCCTTCGAAGGTAGCCCTTCTTCAGCGACATGACGAACCCGACAAATCCGATGATGTATAAGGTGAAGCTGATGATCCTATGGTTTGTAGCGAATGGCATGAGTTGTGCGTCAGCGAAGACGACATGCTAAGCGAACGAGGGTCAGCTCGGAAATAGATGTTTCTCATGGTCTCGTACCTTGAAGTAGTAGATAATACTTTCACCGTAAAGATAGTAGTTGGTGACCGCAAAGAAGTACCAGTTGAGGGTCTTGCTCCAGGGATCTTTCTCTTGGGGTGACTCTTCTCCGTCAATGTTCTTGATGGAAAAGAGAGCAGTAACCTCGCGGTAAACTGCCGTTTGACAGAGCATAACGAGTAGGATCATGTATCCGTGACCAAGCAGGAGCAGCGCTACAAATAGAGATCAGTGGAAAATCACATGCGAAGAGGTGTAACATACCGATGAAGCCACCAAGCATGATAAACGTCCATAAAGTCCTAGTGAGGATGTTTTGACGCTTTCTCTCCGGATTATCGGCCTGCGACGTGGTGGTCGCTGCAGCAGGCTGGAGGACGATTTCCGGAGCGGGAACAACAGTAATTTCGGGCTGTTGTACTGGTCGATCCTCCTCAACTTTACGTTCGCTTGGCTCTGGAATGAATGACGCTGCTACTGGCTTCGGTTCCGGCTCTGGTTCTCGGGTCAAGTCCAGTGTAGGGGATTCCGAATGGTCTATTTCACCATTAGTTACTCCCGGATGAGTCGGGTCTGGAAGAGATGCGTCGCCGACAGAAGGACTGTCTGTTTCTGACAGTTCGAGAGGATGCTCGAGTGTACCCAGGAGGGGAGAACTGGTGGGTTGTGAGGAATTGGCGGAGGCTTCGCGTAGTAACTTTGCGGCCGTACGTTCCTGTTGTCTTTTCTCCAAACGAGCAGCCCGAGCAGCCTTCTTGAGGGCTGATTTGGAGGGTTTTTGTGGTTCGGCCCTGGGTGAGATATATGATGAGCACACGAGCTGATAGCGTCATAGGGGTAGCTGCTTCTCACTGCGCCGGGGAAAGCTCGACGACTTCGGGCTCCTCCTCAGACTCTGGCTCTTCAACATCAAGAGCCGCAAAAGACGTGCGAGAAATGATTGAACCCTTTGGCTGGAGTGTGGCCATGGCGTTGAGTGACCGGGGGTAAATTTGTCCGTTGGCGGTGTGAGTGTGTTTTTGCTGGTCAGGTGAGCTATGCGATCGGGACGGAATTGATCCGACCCTCAGTCCCATTGTTCTCCTGGGCCAACAAGACGAGGACGGTCCATGGCTGATACCAGTTGCCCTTTTTCTCTTACCGCCACCACCTCGCTTTTGCCACACGACGATGACTATCGCCCTAGCTGAACTTCCCGTCTCCGCCCTCGCAGATGTCTGTGTCAAGGGCCCACAAACCTCCACACGGCCGCTCTTGCCGTCCGAATATTACCCTCCAGGAACATCTCGAACCTCTACGGTCCGAACAGGTGCGTACAGGTAGCCAGTCACTCTATCCGTCCTTGACTTACCTGGTGTCCAGGCGCAGATGCAGATCGGATCTACAACGCGACAGTCGGGCAACGCAATCACATCCTACAACAACTCGAGGAGGCCGAAAGGAATGCACGAGATGCCCTCTTCGCCCTGGAGAGGATGGAAATGGAACTCGCCCGCGAGACCGCTGCGATAAAGTCTACACTTTCCGATCTCTCTGAGACCCTTCCGGCGCAAGAGTTTGAGAAAATGTGCGACTTCGCCTTTGGTCAGAGCAAGAAGGATTGGGAAAATGTGTGGAAACATGAATGGGTAGAAGATGGCACAGAGAGGAGCAAGTTCATCACACGCTGCAGTGGCTCATCGAGAACTCCCCGACCCAATCCCCCGCCACCCCCTCAACCACATTCCTCACCGCTACCACCGTCGTCTCCCCCACCTCCTTCGTCCCCCAATAACCCACAGACCCGATTTCCCCCCCGCCCTAGTCCTGTTCGCACCAGCGGAGCACCCGCTGACGAGCCCCAACCGTCAACCCACCCACACTCCCCTCCGACCCTTGACGGATTCAGAACCCCGTGGGGATTCATCGATAGTTTTGGGTCCACGAGCTATCGGCCAAAGGCACCAGAGCCTGTGGCCAGTCCACCCCGACCGCACAGACCTCGTCGACTGAAACGTGACGACCGAAGGCTAGCAGGCACGGACCGCAACGGAATGCCCATCATCGTCGACCCTAGCGAGCACATCGCAAGTCTGCGCCGAGAGGTCAAGGAGATGATACGGCTGCAAGCCCACATGAAGTACCCGGTTGAGGCCGAGAATGCGCTGTTGAGGATAGTCCAGAGAACAGAAGATTACGAGAACTCGTTCAGGAGGGACCCACCAGTAACTTGGTCCAGGCTATACGAGGATAAGGAACCTCATCCAAGCGATCTCACGAACCCGTTCGCACGCGTTGATCACGTTCCTCCAGCTTACCCAGAAGTGGACCTACGAGATGAACACGAACCCGAGTCGGACGCTGACCCACATGTACGAGACGATCAGCCATAACCATCTTGGACTCGTGTTCCTTCCTCGATAACATCCTACGGATTTCCGCTTTCGGACGTTTGCTTGTCCGTTCGATCTCCGAGCCGATGCTCGCCCGTAGACAGACCCATTAGCGATAAGTGTATATCGCCCGTTTATCCCCCCCTCGCCCACCTCGTTTCAACCTTCCTACTTTGTCCACGTTCCTCTTCTAATCCGCAGCGTCCGTTCTCTAAACTTCTAGTTTAACTGTAAACGTAGAAATCCAATGTGCGCTGGCACCTTACGTGACTCAAATGACGTTTCCTCCATTTCAAAACACCGATCGGAGGTATGGCCACGTTCATCAGAAAGCGAGGAAGTGTTCTACAGGGTCGAACGTGAACGCCACGGCAGCGGTTCCAACGGTCTGGGTGGAATCGATACTAGCAATCTTGGAGGGGGATTGTGGGTGTGCGTTTTCGCCATAATTGTCATAATTGCGGGTGTAATGGTCACAGATTCCCTTCCTTCAGGGTCTATGATCAGCCATTGATAACTGAAGTGCTGGAGCACTGAATCTTGAATCCCACGCCATGCTGCGGCTAAGCCGCAATCCGTCACAGGTCCGTGCAACGAGGCTGACATGAGGCTGACATGAGCGGTTATGCGTACAGGTGAAAGGGAGGGATCGCCGATTTCGATATCCCTAAATGCCCACTAACGCAATGGGTAAAAAGGCATGTCATGCCCCACCCGCGACTGGAATCGAGAATCGAATCCGCCAGACTTCATGTCGTCCCCTAGTTTCCTAGGGCGCAGCTCATCGACATCACGCTGTCGGCACCGGACCCGTCGCACACGCTTGACCCACTTGTGTGAGAACATTCCGAGCCATTAGTGGCACATGGTTGTGAAGAATATGTAATTTGCGATGGGGGTTTAGTGCAATGGATTCTATGGAGGATAAATACGTTCTGCAGTCGGGTCTTGCTAGACCCGACTGGTAGAGAAAAGCACTGTGGTCACACAAGCCTGCGAATTACTTTAAAGCACCGCGGGAGATGCGTCGGACCGTCCGATATACATCGCAGGCACAAAGGCACAGGTGCATCTAGAACTTCCAGTCGGCTTCCGCCTCGAGGGCCCATGGGACTAAACGTAAAGGAAAGAAAGATCAGCGGTGAAATTGGGGAGCGAGGTTAAGAAGACGGGAGCGGGAGAGAAAACGGATAACGGGTTGGGGAACGTGAATCATCGGATGTCTCGGTCGGGTGATAAGAAGGGGGTAGTGAACGTGTGGAGTGAATTGTTGTCCGAAAAGGAAATAAGGACGCACACTTCTGTAATAGCGTTTTCGAAAAGAGTTTCTCCAGCGGGACATCAAACTTCTTGCACCACGCGACAGTTATCCTAATCAGCCACAACGTGCAAGGTCGTTAGCGAAATGGGTAAAGTGAGCGTTGGGCTATGACGTCCAGCCACCGTGTCAGTTCCCTTACCTGGGGTCCAAGTAATTGATTTTACTGTTCAGGAATCCAAATCAGCAAAACAGGGCGCGTGCGGAGCAGACGGGATGGGCCGACCTCGTTCCCAATGCGATCTCCTTCCCGGCCTCACGATCTACCATCTGAAGCTTAGCAGTGGCAATCCTCTCGTCAAGTTTCTCAATCGCTTCCTCGATCTTCTCAGCAGGCTTCTCTCGCTTCAGAGATGCCTTCCCCGTCCCACGCTCCTCCACTAGCCTCTCAAACTCACCGTCAATCTCCTCCAGCCTTTCCTGGAGCACCGAATCGTCCTGGGGCTTCTCGTCATCCGCAACGAGCTTCTCATTCTCTTTCGCAAACTTCTTCTCAGCCTTCTCCTTCTCTTTCTCCTTCATCCTCTCCTCGATCTCAACCACTGCCGCTTCGTCGATATCTGATTCGTCTTCCGCGTACTTCTTCTGCTTCTTGTACTTCTTGTCAATCCCGAATAAGACGTGCCGGAGCTTCATGCGCTCATACTTCAGTTGGCGCACCTGTAATTTACAAAGCAACAGTCAAACTCAAACAACCGAACGATGATCTCCATCGACACACCTTGTCACTCATCCGTGCCATAGACTGCTCGTGGGTCTTCGGTACGCTACGTTGATGGTTACAGAGGATGGCGACCATTCGGTTGGCTTCGTTGTATGCGTTCAGTTTCTCCTGCACGGTCCCGTTATGAGGAGACTTCTCATCGAGTTGAACCTGAAAAGTCCGCGAAGCGTTGAAGGTACGGAAAACCTTCGCAGTGAGTCCCTTCATGTATCCGTTCAGGTGAGCGTTCAGCTTCGTGGTCTGTCGGATGTGGGTCACAAATTAGGTCCTAACAACGAGACGAAACGGATATTCACATGAACACGATCGAGCAGGGCATCTTCATCCGTCTTGTTCTGCTTGAAGATCCTCATGTTCTTGAACACTTGGGGATCGACTTCGACCTGTTTGTAGTACCTGATCGAATCCTTACCCAGAAAATCAAAGGACAGTATGTTGGGCGGTTGCAGCGTGACGTGTTCGCAACGGAGTGAGCAACATCCCACGGTATCGGCCTCATCTTCGCCCTTCTCGTTACCAGCTCTGAGTGCGAGAACGTCGATGAGGTACATGGCCGTCGCTCGCTGCCTATCTGCCATTTGCTTCGACTTCAGGTCTTCCCGGTAATCCGCCCGGATTCGATCCACATGGTTCTGCGATATGCAAAGTTGAGAAACCGATCAAACACCGAACAGGCTTTGCTGTACCGTCAATTCCCGCGCCTTTTCGAACTTGGACATATCGCTCTGCCCCTTGAGTGAGCTGCCGGCGGCGAGGAAAACATACTTGTGGTTCTGGTTGACGTTCTCGACCCAATTGGCAAGCCAGGTGACCGTATTGTCGTGGATCACTTGCTTCCAAGTTCCAGGCGCGTTGGGTTCCGGTATAAGCTCGTGTTGGCCAATGTTGATCGTGACATCCTCCGGGCGGACGCGTTTCTGGGCGCAGAGAGGTCAAATGAGGGGCTTATATGATTCAGACACGGAGATACCTTGAGAGATCCTTTCTTGGGGTGTTCGCCTCGGCCTCTGAAGAGACCTGGAGGTTCAATGCGGAAGTTTCCAACCTTTTCCTTACGACCGTCAAGGTTGCAGTGCGTATAAGGAGCCTCGAGCTCGTCCTTTGCCTTCTTGAGCTCCTTCTTCTCCGCGGTGCTTAAGCCCTTCTTCCTTGCTTTTTCCCCCTCCATGTACTCGAACATGGGTCGGAAGTCGCAAAGGGCAAACTCCTTGATCTTGGTGCCATCCAGCTGCGTAGTGGTAAGTCGGTGATGCAGAAAGCGGAGAGACGGAGAGACAGACCGGAGGGTAGCGTTTCAGAACCTCGAGCCAATCCTTGAAGAAGTTTTTGTTAAAAACTGCATCCTCGGCGTGTGGAGTCTCTAGCAATGCGCCATAAAATCCAGCCACCTCCTCGGCTTCCTCAGGCAGGTTGACAGGCTTGCCTGTGTGCAGTACTTAACAGCTGGCGAATGAGGGAAGACAACAGAAAGCTTATACCGTCGTATTTCATCTTAACGTGCGACGGAAGAGGTTCGTAGGGTGGGGGGAAGTACACGCCATTATGCTGCAACGTCTGCCACTTCTGCGTACCATCTCCAGCAGGATTCTCGTTCTCCCACCAGCGGTGGGTCTCTTCCTCTTCCTCGTCTTCCTTCTTCGCTTTCTTGCCCTTCTTAGGGGTCTCCTCCCCATTATCCTCTTTCTTTGGTTTGGCGCCCTTCTTCTTGGGTTTGGATACCTCGGTGTCCGAACCTTCTTCCTTCTTTACAGTCTTGCGGCGCGCCTTGGAAGGCTTTTTGACCAAAGGCGCGTCATCATCGTCCTCGGATTCCACCTTTACCTTTCGCTTTCCTCGGGTAGAAGGATTCCCGGCCGACGCGGGAGGTTTGTCACCTTCGTCCATCTCCGAAGCATCGGGTATGGAATCCTGGACCTTAGTCTTCTTCTTTGGAGGTTTCCTGGAAGCACGTTTATTGGGCACGAGCGGTTGATCATCGTCATCCGAGTCAGCGCGTTTAGCGGTTGCCTTCGCAGCCCTAGCTCTCGATTTGCCATTGGAAGCTGCGGTAGAATGCGATGGCCCGTCCATAGACGCAGCAGAGGGTCTTTGTTGGGAGGAGGAAATCAAAGGAACATCGTCATCACTCGAAGAGTCACCCTGGACAACCTTCTTACGCTTCCGAGGTGGGGTAGCAAGGGTCTGAGACTAAACACGAGTTGGCCCAGATCCACCACACGCGAGAAATCGGAAGGAAATTGGGCCACATACCAGTGGCACATCGTCGTCTTCGCTCATGGGGGTATCTTCGTTCTCATAATAAGCCCCATTCCCGTTAGTCTTGATGAATCCATTAGTAGCGTTGCGATTGAGACCATCTTCTTCGCTCAGCGGAGACGATTGATGAGACATTGAAGAAAATAAGAGCTAGAGAAATAGCGAAGGTCGTGGGGGTGGTGAGGGGGGCAACTGAGAGTCGTGGCGTACGACAGCGAGGTGGGGGAGAACAGCGGGTGCCAGAAAGGCGGTAAAACACAAATGAACAGAGTTCCCGATCGACCTGCCCTAAACCTAGGGGGAACGTGACCTACCAGGGCCGCCTTGAACCCGAAGTCCTCCCTCAAGCACTGCAAGCACTTTCCTTTGGTTAGTTATCTCAGCACCCAGCTTCTTTGGGATTGGGCTCACTGAGCGGCTTTATTGTTTCGCAGATGTCCAATCCGCCCCCACTGTATAGGGACCCATGGGCAAAACGAGAGGCGTGGCGTAAGCACCCCGTTTTCTCCAATCGCGCCATGTTCCGCAAAGTATTCCCTGGGTTCGGGATTGCCGTCGCGGCATTTTCTGTCTACGTCGTTGCAGAAAACCTCCTTCAACCTGACAAATCTCGCCACGAAGCAAAGCATTGAGTTTGGATTCTGGGTGCGCATATGTACGCTTCACGTCCTCCGTCATCGGTCCTCATCGGCTCATTCCGGTCGTTCCGTTCTTATTAATAGCAGACGCCAAGGCTACCTAGAAAACTGCCCTATCTGCGGCTTCCACCTCGAACCCAAGGAGGCAGAGCACACCGTTTTGTAACCAATCGTCAGCGCCATGTGATTACAGAGCTGGTCTAATATCATGCTGCCGCCTCCGGCCGTGCTTCTGGTCGGTCGTGTTACGTTGTCTGCCTGAGGAAACTCCTATAGAGTGCACTGAATCCAAGCGTAAACTGCGACCGCGTGGTAGGGTAATGGTTTATTGCGCTCTCGGGGTCGGTTCATATCACAGGTGCCAGCGCAATGGCCTAGGTACTCCAAGAACTCGATGCATATATGGATAGATTCTTTGTGGGTCAACCCAGACGCAGCCCTGAGCTATTCCGAAGGATCAACGCTTCCATTGAATGTGGGCCTTTCTGATACGGATGGTTGTCTGTGGTTGTGTGGGTGACTTTCAGCGATTCGGTACGGCTTCCGAAAGCGTAACAACTCAAGCACCCAGGTCGGGTTGGCAGGCTTCTTAGACACGGCGCCCACCCTCGCTAGAGGTGGTATGTAACCAGAAACTAGAAGCGGGTAGTGGTTCGAATGTATGTCAGGTTTACCCGGGAGGGCCTGAAGGTTGAAAGACCGGGATACACAAGGGAAAACATGGTGAAACACGCTAAAACGTTGGAAGTCGGGTGAAGCGTTTGAGGGGGATATCAAGAAGGGTAATATCAAAGGGTGAATGGAGGTGATAAGTAACGCCCAGATGAAGACTAGAACTGGATGATCTAGGCGGCGGCCACCGATGACCATCACATCGGCACTGGAGCACCGTACACGTTCCCTAGCGCGCCGTAGATCCTGCGCTCACTTACCATTTGCGGAACAAGTTAATTAAGCTGGACCCACGGACTATCCGTTCTTTTTTTCCCTTTTCTTTTAATATTTCCGCTCATCTTTGCAGGTGATCATAGCCAACGGTTACCAGGGTGATTGTAGAATAAAGCTGCGGCGGATCCGGGCACTATCCAGACATTGGGGATCTACACGCATTAATCAACGAACCGGGCAGCCTTACATACAGCGGAACGCATATGGGTTTGCCGAATGCTCCCACTCACTTAGCCCGCCACGCGGAGAGACGAGAAGTCGGTAAAACCGGGATCAAACAAATTATTTCAAATTCTCCTCCAAATAGTTTCCAATCGTAATCTTCAGCCTCTCGTTCGAGCGCAACCACTTCGCCTGTTCAGTCCCTCCGATCACTACACCCCTCCCTTCTGCGTCCTATAAGTATTTCACCATGTTCTCCTTCATTTTCCCTGTCGGCTCCCCCCTCCCCGTCTCCCGCCCCTTCTCGTACATAGTATCATGTCCTTCACGAAAGCCACGACTCTCATCCTCGACCTCGGTGATGTTCTCTTCTCGTGGTCTCCCCACACCGAGACCTCCATCCCACCCAAATCTCTCAAGGCTATTCTCTCCTCTCCCATCTGGGCCGACTACGAGTGCGGTCTTATCACCCAGCAGGACTGTTACGGACGTATATCCAACGAATTCCACATCCCCACCGCCGAGATCGCAGAAGCGTTTAACCAAGCGCGCGACTCTCTCGAATCAAATGACGAGATGCTCAGTTTCGTTCGCGAGTTGAAGCAACAGTCTGATGGCCAACTTCGCGTATATGCCATGTCGAACATATCCCGTCCCGACTACGAGTACCTCAGGACTAAGCCAGCAGACTGGTCCCTGTTCGACAAAGTCTACACCTCTGCCGACGCCGGCGAGCGAAAACCCAACCTTGGGTTCTACAGATATGTCCTCGACGACATCGCTGCTGACCCTCGTTCGGTCGTGTTTGTCGATGACAAACCTGAGAATGTGCTCTCGGCTCGCTCATTCGGCATGCGTGGTATCGTCTTCGACGACCAGAAGCGAGTCTTCCAGGCCATCCGTAATGCCGTACAGGATCCAGTCCAACGTGCCAGGTCCTACCTACAGAGCAACGCAAAGCTTCTCCACTCTGTCACCTCCAACGGTTACACCCTCAAGGAGAACTTCGCCCAGTTGCTCATACTGGAAGCCACGTGCGATCCGTAAGCATTTCACCTCCATTCGTACCTTTTTAATGGAACTGATGGGCCCTGTTTCACATCAGAAACCTCGTTTCCCTTGTCGAGCACGAGCGAGAATGGAATTTCTTCCAGGGAAAGCCCATTCTCACCACTGAGGCCTTTCCATGCGATCTCGATACCACCTCCGTCGCTCTGACCGTCACCGGTCGTTCGAAGGAAGTTATTTCCTCCGTGATGGACGAGATGCTCAAATATGTCGACAAGGACGGCATCGTTCAAGTTAGTCACCTAATCACCTTAATTTGTTTTTTTGCCCCTGACGCTAATCAACCATCACGTCACTCCGCTAGACGTACTTTGATCAGAGGAGACTGCGCTTCGACCCAGTTGTCTGTGTCAACGTTCTCACCCTCTTCTACGCCAACGGGCGCGGCGACGAACTCCCCCGAACTTTTGCTTGGGTCCGAGAAGTCCTCATCAACAGGGGATACACCGATGGTACCCGTTATTACGCTACTCCGGAATGCTTCTTGTTCTTCATGGCTCGTCTCCTCGAACAAATCAAGGGCACAAAAGCAGATCTTTCCCTTCGCCCTATCTTCCGCGAGCGCATTCAAGAAAGGATAGGATCGGAAGGCGATGCTCTTGCCCTCGCTATGCGTGTCCTTGCTTGCGCATCTGTTGGAATCCGGGACGAAATGGACCTTCGAACCCTTCTCACCCTCCAACAAGAAGACGGTGGTTGGGGAGCTGGTTGGATGTATAAATATGGTTCTTCCGGGATCAACATCGGCAACCGCGGTCTGACCACAGCCCTTGCAATCAATGCCATCGAGGCCCTCAATCACCTACCCCAGACCCCCATGTATCAGCCGCAGCTCCCCATCCTCAAAAGCTACCGGATTTCTATCGTATCCCCAGATTCTCCTGTCGTGGCGGATCGCCCTCCCTCTCGTGCCGAAGGTCACAAACAACACAGAAGGAGGAGTTCCTCCGCTGGCGAGTGGGCCCAAGGGATACGGAAGAGTTTCCAATGGCCTTGGGTCAATTTGGTAACGAGAGTTATCCACCATTGATTTTTCTTTTGCTTCTGAGGGACCTTCGCCGACCTTTACCGGCCTCTCTACAGCATGTTTGTACCACTACCTCATGGACGTGTTATCCCGTGGATCACCCTTCATTGTCCTTTTTCCTGTCCTCTCTTACCCTGCATATTGGCGTCGACGTCTGCTTTCCCTTTTTTCTGCCTAGTAAATACCACACACCTCCCCCACCGATGGTCGAGATAGTACTTTTCCTGACATCCCTCTGTGCTGTTCAATTGCTTTCCTCGAGACGGAATACATTCCATTGCACTTTATGTTGATTCCATTGTTGTATTTTATATCTCAGCCTCGTAGATGACGCTTATAGATCGCGTTTTCAGTTTCTTCGACGAAAGCGTAGCCGACCTGCTTCAAAACGCTATCGAATTCGGCATTATCTCCAGGTGGAACCTGAATCCCTGCGAGAACCTTCCCAACATCTTAATGACGTGTGGAGTGAGTGGAACAAAGGCGATCCTGCATACTGCGAAAGTTTCTCTCACCGGCGCCATGGTTCCGGTAATGGAACAACGAGATGTTCCATTTCGTTTGCATACCCAATAGGAACTTCCTGAGCGCTCCAGGTCGTTCAGGAAATTCTGCATTCACGGTTAGTGGTTTGAATCTCCCGATGGGAAGAGATCCCCCCTCCACGATGGAAGTGGGATTGAAAACAGCAGCACGCACCAAATCTGAACAATCTCTCGTTTGCCACCCTCTGTGCACCGCCGATCATGTATCGGCTGTGGCTCTTTGCCAATTCGTCGTCGCTTATGTCGTAGCCCTTCATCCCCTGCTTCTCCAAGGTCGATAGGAGCTCAGAAACCTCTTGCTCCCTTGAATTTGTTGCAAGCTTGAATGACAGGTACACCTGAGCGGTGTCGTGTAAATTATACCGGTATATAAACTCTGTCGTCGCCCTCGGGTGTATCGCGTTGTGTAACTCAATAAAGCTAGATTAGGAATTGTTGGTATCAACTCGTTGACGCGGGTGAAATGGACAGATAACATCTGATCGAGCTAACCTTCCAGGTCTTTCGGGTATTTCCACACTCAGCAGCGCCTCACGCCCCTCACCAAGTTCAGCACGTTCGGCAACAAAACGCAGCCTATCAAAGTTCATGTTCGCGCCGCTGATCACAGCAACGAACCGCTTCCCGGCACCGACTAGGCCGTTGTCAATGATGTAACGTTTCAGACCCGCGAGGCTGACCGCGCCAGCGGGTTCGGTGATGGACCGGGTTTCTATCAGGCAGGGGTAAAATCAGGGCGTCAGAGGGGTGAATTGATGAACAGATAGATAATGGTCGCGATCGCGACCAGCCAACCTTCAAACACGTCCTTGATTGCGGCACACAGTTCGTCTGTGTTTGCTTTTACGACCCCATCGAGAAGTGCTTTACAAATCCTGAACGGCTCTTCTCCTACGATCTTTACCGCGGTTCCGTCAGCAAAGGGTCCAACCTCACTGAGGGTCACGCGCTCGCCGTTCTGCAGGCTCTTTTCCATCGCATCTCCGTCTACCGTTTCCGCGCCAATGACCCTAGTGGAAGGGTTGCCGATCCGCTTTATGTACTCTGCGATTCCGGCAACCAAACCCCCGCCTCCAACAGCGGCGAACACTGCGTCGAGGGATTCTGAGTCGGGTACTTGTTTTAAGATCTCCATTCCGATGGTCCCCTGGCCGGCGATGACCAGTGGGTCGTCGTATGGTGGGACGAATGCCAAGCTGTGTAGAGCAGCAAGTCGAATACACTCCACTTTTGCTTCGTCAAAGTCTTGTCCGTACGACACGACCTTAGCCCCCAGTCGCGTGACATTGCGGACTTTGATAGACGGTGTTCCCTCCGGCATGACGATCGTACAGGGTATTCCCAACTTTGAACCAGACATCGCGACTCCTTGGGCATGGTTTCCTATCAATAGCACGATCCGAGGTCAACAGCGTCAAACAACCGCTACGATAGAGCATACGCACTAACCAGCACTACACGTTATAACACCTTTCCACCGCTCATCCTCGGAGAGACTGGCCATGAAGTTGTATGCGCCCCGGATCTTGAAACTGAAGACCTCATGAAGATCTTCGCGTTTTAAGTAGATCTGGTTGCCCAATTTCGTGCTCAAGTTTTTGGCAAAGACCAAAGGTGTCTCCGTGACAATGTCGTAGACTTTTGAGGTTAAGATAAGGCGCAGATAGTCGGGTTCACCTGACGGGAGCAAGCAATGTTTCGGGAGCCTGGGGAAAGTCAGAGGGTCTGGGGCGCGCGAGGCGTACTCGAGGGTCGCTGAGGAAGCCATTTGTCCTGCAGAACCCACAGACCCGGTGAAGGTCGTTTTTATGTCCTAAGGGGATTGAAGTGACCAGCGTAAATTTGTTCGGGGTCTCCGCGATGGGTTAGAGTCAGAGATCAGCTGAGTCGATTGAATCGTTAGAGGCCATTGAAGCTTCAAATCTTTTGTAAGGAGACTACAAACTTTTGTTACTTCGATTGTTACAAGGTTGAGACGTTTTTGTATACGCGCTATCTGAAACCCTGGTCACACCGTGGTTCAGTAATGTCCGACGGACCGATCGCGAAAAACGCCCCCTCTTTCTCACCGTCATGGCCAATGTCCCCCCAATGGGTCCCCCGCCCTCGCCGAAGGAGCCGAGACGGTCAGGGAGACGTTCCGTGCCGTCGCATTCGTCCAGTAAATCTCCAGCCCCTTCCCCATACCCCGAATCTGCCCCTCGCCTGAAAGAGAGCCGACCCACGCTCTCCTCATTCTCTTCGTCGCGATCCAAACGTTCCAAACAGGAGGAAGTCGACGAATCTTTCGAAGATATGCCAAAACCACCTTCGAATCACCAAAACATTGGCCGCAACAAGCGCAAGCCCAAAGACAAGCAATCAACCCCGACCCCAACCTCGATAGACACTAATCACACCCAAAAGGACCCACGAGTATCTGAAGAACCTGCAGATACGTCAGCCCAGGAGGAAGAGGGCATTACTCGTTGTATCTGTGGTAATGCTGGTTCGTTCGCTTCATGGTCATATCCTGCCCTTCTCACATCTCGCCCTCCTTTAACCCACGCATAGAAGACGAGCCTGACACAGGCGAAGTTATGGTCCAGTGTGATATTTGTAGGGTATGGCAACACATAGCGTGCATGGGGATTGAGGCGCCACCGGACGATGCGGATTACTTCTGCGAGCAGTGCCGACCTGACCTCCACCCAAATCTGTTAAAGTACGTATCACAGCCTCGTATCCTTGAACCGCCGATTGAACATTTAGCGCTGCCAGAAGGTTGACCAGGAAGCCTCGCGATCGCCACCCTTCCGCCAACTCCCACCATAGTTCGGGTCAAGCCCACAGCGTCCCCCGTTCCTCTCGCTCTCACTCCCCAATGGCCAATACGAAGCAGTCTAAACGCAGGAATACAATGAATAGCAGGGATGCAGCTTACGACGAGAGCGTTAAAGCGTTGATCGCCGCGACAGCTGCCGAAGCATCAGTTCAACTACCGCCATCCCCAATGAACGGAAGGGATACCGCAGAGGTCGAAGAGGATGTAGAAAGTGGATTAGGTAATCAACGTCGAAAACGGAAACGAGCAGATGACGACAGGTAAATAATATCGGCTAACGGTCTGGACGCCTGTTTGAAACTTGCTTCCAGCCACTCCTTCAAACGTACAAGATCTGGTTCCACTACATCCGAAGTCCCTACAATGCCCCAGCTCCCTGGCGAGGACCCAGTCGCTAGTACAAGTACCACGAAACCAACGCCCTCTACTGCCACGAGGCCCCGCCAGAAGAGAGGTGGGGGGCGGAAAACCGCCCAGCTCATAGATTTGGGTGGATCTGGCGACGCAGACGAGGGTGAAATCAAATTATCCTTATTTGTATCCGAAATTCTCACGCGTTGCAACAGCCCTCCCGCCCAAGCGACAGAGTCGAGCTAAAGGTAGGTGCCATACTGCGCCATGATACAACGTGTTCACCATCAAGAACTACAGGCGGCAATGAAGGGAGAAGGGGCGGCCGCGACAATAGAGTTGACGTTGGATCCGCCAGTCATCCTCGTGCCCACCATAACCCGCACACATACGCAGTCGCCCAGCAGCCACTCTATACCTCGTGGGGTTTACCGGATTATCTGGCACACTTGGAGCCCATGCTCCCTACAGACATTCCTAAACCGCTAGAGATTCGAGCTTCAAAGGACCTCGTTGACGTTTCAACCGAGCGAGGAGTCAAAGTGAAGTGGCCGAGTAAACGGACCAGCATCGGTGATATGAACAAACGCGTGAGGGCGTTGGTGGAGTGGGTAGGGAGGGAACAAGCTGGCGCGATGGAGCGTGGCAGGCGGAAGGAGGCGCTTGTGAAAGTTCTCAACACACAAACGAAACAAAGGCTTCAACCCTATCCAGATAACGACGCCATGGTCACCCACGATCAGCCGCTCACTGAGTCCCCAGATGGAGAGAAGCAGACTCCTTCACTAACACTTGAGCTGGACCCATCCCCTCCACCAACCATGAAGATGATGGAAGAGTTGATGACGGAGCTGATTAGCTTTCAAGAGCGATTTGGGCCTGGAGCGAAGAACAAGGAGCGAGAGCGCAGAGCTGTCTTATGATTTCCACTCTTTCATCTTGTCTGTACTCTTATTATTGCCCGCATTCCTTTCATCACCTCTCCATTTCCTTCCCGCTGCCTGCCGCCTTCCGTTTGTACGACTTAGCGAAGTCACGTGCACCGACTATCAGAAAGACTTTCCAGGGAAAGGTGTTCGCCAGTTGCAATGGTTTCCCCTCCATCATCTCTACTCGACTTCTCGGATAATGACGAGGGTGAACATGAGTACCAAGATCACCCTGGGGACTATTCCGCCAGGATGGGTGAGCTCTTCCCAGACCAGAGTGAGGGAGATGAAGAAGGCTCGCCATCACACTCCCCCCGGTCCGAACGCCTTGAGGTCACGAAAGCTACCTATCGAGAACGACTTCGAGATGTCCTAGGTTTCGAAAATACCGGAGAGGACGATGAGGCTGACTTGTCTGACGGAGATGCGTTCTCCGATGACGAGCACCCCACACAATCCACATCTGACCCCCAACGGCCGGTTAGCTCGAACACGCCCCCTGGTATCCACGCTGACATGCTGAATACGTTATCTACTCCAGGTAATTCACGTCGAACATGCCGAACTTGAAGCTGCGTTATCAGACCCACCATCCTCAGCACCGTCCACTACATTCTCGCCAGACCGGTTCGCCTCCCCCCTCCCTACACTACCAAATATGAAGCCTCCGTTCCTCCATCCGACGATATCCCGCCTACGATCTTCCCTCACACGAGCGCCTTCACAACCACACTCCACCGCCACGTCCAATTCACAACTATCCGACGAACATTCACCAGAATCATCGCACCTCTCCGCCCTGTCGAAAGATGGGCCCTCGGTGATTCAACAGGAGGAGATCTCAACACAGCCTGAGCGAGAGGTTTTCCAATGGACCCCATTGAACGCGATCACGAATTTCATCTATTCCCCCAAGGCCTCGAAGGCCTTGAACACGATGAAGGTTGCAAATCTGGGTATGCCTACGGTCATGGCTGCCAATGGGTTGATCTGCGTTGGGACAGAGACCGGTTTCATCTGTGTGTTTGACTTCAAACAAAACCTGAAGTGTATTTGCGGGACAGATGCTACGGGTATGTCACTTCCCTCAATTCCTTCGACAACACCCTGACAGCGCATTTTTTGAGAGGTGAACGTCGGTGCAGTAACGTCACTGGCATTGTCCCATGACCACACTTGGGTTTCGTCTGGCCACGCCTCTGGTCACGTCCGTGTTTTCGACCTGAACAAGCCTGGAGCTCCTGCCCGTGTGGTTCCCCCAACATCTCCGGCAGCCATAAAAGATGGACGACGAGAGGGCCATTTCCCTGGGGTTGCAATCACGAGCGTAGGCTTCGTGGCTGGGAGGCATACAGCTATCGTTACGGCCGACGAAAACGGCCTAGCGTTCTATCACAGTCTGGGAAAAGTCCTTTTCGTCGACGCCACCGACGTAATCCGGATATTGGGCAAGTACCCCGACGATGTTTCGCCAGAACCAACTCTACACGGCGCGACTGGTTCCAGCCCCATGCCCTTTCGGAAAAGACGTGGGCGTAAATCGAATGTCATCTTTGAAATGGCGCCCCTCCCACTCGGAACATGTCCCCACCGAACGGATGGATATAGCCTCGTTGCGATGATAACTCCTGTGAAATTGGTGATCGTTGGACTGAAGCCCAAGCCTACGACCTGGTATCGCCGTCTTCGTCGAGATAACCAGGTTAAAGGCCCATTGGATAGATGGAGGGGTGCTCTGGCTTGGTTTCCTTCCGTGGAAGACCCCACCTCTACTCCTGAAAAACCACCCCCGAAGGACCGCTCGAAGCTGGAGTCCAGGGGGACGATGCCGATGTTGATCTTCAGCTGGGGTAAACAACTCAATCTAATACGGGTTTCCGAAAAGAAAGTCACACAGTCTGTGAAGAATGCAAAAACGGGAAAATTATCGCAAGTCGAGTTTGGGGCGATTTTAATTGAGGAGGCCTCAACGTGGACTGCCGACGAGGTCGTCCTTGCCATCAGGTGGTTGAGCGCAAATGTGGGTTTTTTCTATTGATCTTGAAGTGATTTGGTAGTCATTGACGATGGCCTCGTAGCAAATCCTCGTACTTACACCAAATTCTCTACAAGTTCATGATGTCAACACCAGGAAGCTCATTGAGCGATCACGATTCAGTACTCAGACTTTGATGTCTCCAACATTGTCCCAAACCGTCAACGGAACTGTGTCGTATGCCGATTCCATCCTTGATGTTGCCCATAGTGTTTGGGTTTACAAAACCAAGATCTTCATCTTGGTGCGTGCTCAACGCACGTCAGAATTTGCACCTTCAGCTGACCAATATTGCAGGGGAGAGATACGCTACAAGTCGGCACTTTGCTAACCTGGGCCGATCGAATCCTTGCATTTGTAATGGACGGAGATTTTCTAAGCGCCATTCAACTCACGCGACTGTATTATGTCGGCGAAGCCGAAGGCAATAGAAACGGGCTCCCTGAGGACCTTGCAGCCCTCAAGGACATGGTCGGGACGAAGATGCGGGAATTGATGACCGCCTCGGCTGACTATGCCTTCTCCGAGGATCGCCTGACGGACAGTACTCACGTCACCCCCGATAATCGCGGAATTGATAGAACATCCACGTTCGAGAACTTGGTGTCGACTTGCGTGCGGGCCTGCTTGGCTCTGGACGATCTTTATTTCGTCTTCGAAGATCTCTTCCAACATTACGACGATTCTGGAATCTCGAGGATCTATTTGACTCAACTAGAGCCCTTCATTCTGGACGGGAGCGTCTCCAAGGTCCCCCCACGGATTACACAGCGAATAATTGCTATGCACGCGGAGGACGGACATCCTGATCTTGCAGAACAGGTCATCTGGCACATCGATCCATTATGCCTGGACATCAATCAAGCAATCAGTCTCTGTCAAACCCACCATCTCTATGATGCCCTGATTTATGTCTACACTCGAGCGCTTCAGGATTATGTATCTCCAATCGTCATCCTTATCGGCCTCATCCGACGGGTCCAGCGATTCCGTCGGGATCGCGCGTACCGAAACACTACAGCGGAAATATCAGAACACGAGGCGGTTATTGAACCGTACGTGATCAATGCATACAAAATCTACCCGTACCTTTCCGACGTCCTGACCGGGGTGACTTATCCGAGCGAGGAGCCGCTATCAGATGGCGAGGCAAGTCGTGCGAAGAAGGATATCTACACCTTTCTATTCTTCGGGAGATCAAGCGTGTGGCCCGAGGGAGAGGGTGGTGAACTCGTGCTAACGTCAGATGAGGAAGGAGGAGTCGAACCGACTTACCCTTATCTCCGTCTCCTTCTGCGTTTTGACGCGGAGTCCCTCCTCAATTCTTTGGACCTTGCTTTCGAGGATTCCTACTTGAACGATGAAACTCGTGGAGTTAGCCGTTTGGTAATCATCAAGGTCCTATTGGATATCCTCTCGTCATCCGACCTCGCACCCACAGACATGATGTTCATCAATATCTTCATCGCACGAAACGTCCCGAAATACCCTCAATTCATTCAGATCTCTCCCTCCGCCCTTCACGACATCCTGATATCCCTAGCGGAATACCCCGACGAGAGCACGCGAGAAGACCGGCAGCTAGCAGCCGAGTTCCTGCTCTCAACTTACACGCCTCATGAAGGAGAGCGCTTACAAAGGATTTTCGAGGAGGCAGGTTTCTACCGAATCTTACGTTCTTGGCATCGCCAGGAACAGGCGTGGGGGCCTCTGATCCTTGCTTATCTCCACGATCCAGAATTACGGGGATCCGAGGTCTTCCCGGCGGTCGAGAATATTTTAAAAGAGTCGTCTCGGCCGTTGGGAGTCATTCCTTCCGAGCTGCACGACACTCTGTTAGATGCCTTGCCGGATCTGCTACATAACAGTGTCACCAACACAGCGCTGATAATCGAAAAGTTCGCGCCAGATCTACACCAGAAAGCCATCGATGCCTTGGGAAGTGGCTCTGGCTCGCAGCGGTTTGCTTATTTACGACACTTATTTGGCCTTCCTTCCCTTCACGATGACCACTCCGATGGTTGGCGCCCAGTAACCCCCTCCTCCGTGACCCCTCAGTCGCTCCGCCTTTTATATGTCGATTTGCAATGCGAGTTGGACCGACCGAACGTGATCACGGCCCTGAAGCAGTTCCCGGTGGATTTCTTTGAGTGGTCGGAGGTAATCAAAGCCTGCGAAACTCGAGCGATATACGACGCCGTCGTTTGGTGTTTGAGTTGGAAGGGGGATAACATGGGGGCTCTCCAGAAGGCGAATTTTATTCATAGGGACCTCACTCTTGAGATCATTGGGCACTGGGATCTGGAGGAATCACGCGACGAGGTCGTCAGGCGGTTGGATACGATGGTCGCCGTCTCTCACCAGGCGATTCGGATTTGTCTCCATTACTCTCGGCTCCCCGACCCATCAACTACATTCAACGTACAGGACATGTGGTTCGAGCTCCTCAAAAGCCAAGTGGAATGCGTCCAGGCGGTCTCTGCAAACATCGCCCTCCAAGGACCTCCGACGACACAGGTCAACGAGAACAACCTACCTACACAGGAGGATGCGCTGACAAGACTCCGGGGGCTCGTCCAAGACACTTTCAGTTCTCTTGTTTCCGTCAGCTCTTCGCAACGAATATCGTTCCCGAAATTATTCAAGCGGCTGGTCGATTCCGCCACGCAGACATCGAAGGAGACACATTACAACGAGTTCAGGACCATACTCACCGGGATGATGGAGTCCTACCGTTCCGATGGCGACATCTTAATGATCACGAAACAGATCTTGGATAGGGATGCGTTCAACGTTGTCGAGGAGCTGACGAAGGTTAGGTCGAGAGGGTGTCGGCTGGAAAGAGGGGCAACTTGCAGTTCGTGCGGGAAGGTGCTGTTGTCGACCAACGGAGGTGGCCCACCGACAGACGGAATCAAAATCTCCCTCAGCGGGAGGGCCTATCACGCCTCTTGTTTCCAAGTCACCGTGGTGTAACTCAATAATGTCAACTTTATCCGCAGCTCTACGGTTCCAGGTAGTAGTGATAATTGATTGAAGGGAGGTCATCGAATCGGTAGCGCAAGCGAAAGAATGGTAGATGTTGGGGAATTGGGGGATTTCCGAAGGTGAATCCGGTTGAATGTATTTACATAACTAGACCTGCAGGATATAAAGTTATGGGTATAGATACAAAAGCGTGAAAACACATCGATGCTTCATCGGCCGAAAGAAAAGACGGAAAAAGGGAGAGCGAGCTCAAACGAGTGAGTATCCGAGTCCATGTAGATCCATAATAAGCACACAATTGGAGAGAAGCGAGGATCGAAAACGAGGGAGAGAGGGATTGCGAAACCAAAAACAAACACGAAAGTCAAAGGAATTACGGTCCAGCGGTGTTGACTTGTGGTGGCTGGGTGGTCATATTATCTACCGCGCACAGCACGCTTGTCGACCATCCGTCTTCCTCCTTATCCTCGTCCGAGAACGCGATGCTCAACCTGCTGGGACATCTGAGACCCGACGCCCTGTTCGAAGAACTAGGTTCGTAGGTATAATCGCGATTGAGCGAGATCATGGATCCAGAGGGGGTTCCTTCCGGTGTCTCGTACATTGCGGAGACGGGGGAGTCGGTCGAGGCACCCGAGTTTATCCTGCTCATTGGTGGTGGCGGTTGCAGGAGAGTTAGCCCGCTGTTCTTGTATCCACTCAACTTTTTTCCATCGTTCTCGCTCTCACGAGCTGGGAAGTCAAGTTTGAATGGAGAATCGTTCAGCGGAAGTTGAAGAACGGGAGGCTGGGTGTCTACTGTGGCCATCGAAGTGGGCTGAACCTGGGGGATCGGTGAAGAGATCGACATCGACCTCAGGGAAGAACCCGACTTCTTAGAAAAGAGTAGGTTTAAGGATGGGCGGCTGGATCTTTTGCGCGTTGGTGACGGGGACGAGGGCGTGGCGGAAAATGGAATATTAGGAAAACTTAGGGATTTACGATTAGATGAGGGAGTCGCCGGGGCGCTCACTGAGGTGGGGAAGGGGATAGGGGAAGTGGCGATCGCTTGTAGAGACTGTTCAAAAGGTGGCTGACTCTGGTCAGCGATCATCGGAGGGGCCAAAGGAGTGTCCTTTGCGGCGGAGAATACGAAGGAAGGGGGTTTGGATGATGTCGATGGAGTCACCAGGGATTCTGCGGAGGAAGACAATGGGGGAGAGGGCTCGCGGGCGAGCTTATCCTCGTTGTTGAGCACATCGGAAAATGATTTATCGGAAGCCGAGGTGTTGTCTCGGAGCGACCGAGAGTCCGCAGAGACCATATCCGGTGGGGAGCTTATGCTCAGGGATGAATCGGAGGCTTGCGCGTAAATCGTTTGTACTGCGCCTCTCCTCGCTCTCACGTTCCTGGGTACAGCACCGGTTGAACTGACACTCTCCGAATCCTCGGTGATGGGGCTGGACTCCGCGGATGAAGGCTGGGACGCGCCGAAATTCTCCTGAGCTCCCGGATCTGACTGGGCGGGCGTCTTCACAGTTTTCGGAGGGGCCTTCCATATGTCTTCCGACTCGCACAGCACTCGCAGCAAGCCGGGCTTGATGTTCAAGCTGGGACAAAAGACGAGTAGGAGGTTTGCCATGGGCATCTTCGTCCGCTGACTGTTGTTCGCAGTAGCCTTGATGAGCTCGACCAGAGTGTGAAGCAAATCACGGTTTTCCTTGGGCAGCCGGATGATCAGGCCAGCGAGCGCGTAGATAGATGATTGGGAGGGTAGGCGAACCCCATTGAAGGTTGGCATAGCAAGAGTAGACAACGAGGGAGGCTTCCTCATCTGAATGCCGGTCTTCGGGCCAGACGGCAGGGAAGGCCCTGCACTACCGATTCCACGTGTGGAATTGCCGGTTTTCTGTATCTCAGAAGTCTCTTCCGCAACCATCACAGCTTCGAAGTAAGGGTAGAGTGCGTTCGTTAATATCGATTCAGGCACTGCGACCGAGCTGTCAGCTAAACAAGATGAAAACGATTCCAGCGCCAACTCACATGCACGGAGATAAGCCTTGAACAGCGAGGCTATAACGTGAGGATCGACATCACAGGGATCACACTCGGCGAGGTCATAATCAACCCCCTGGTCAAACTCTGCACGCAGGCGGTTAACTTGCGATGCCCTTCCACTGAGCCTGAGAAGATGGGAATAAGATTTTGAGCCCAAGCAACCCAAGTCCACCAAAGGCGTACCTGAAGAGACCCTCTTCTCGAACACCCCAAGTCAGCAAATGCTGAGCACACCTCAGCACAAGGGCAGGCAACAGCCTATCCTGGAGTGGTGGAATCTCATCAACCTCCCATCCTTCGTAGTAATCTCCGGAAAGCAGCTTTTGCTTGACATCATCCGCAGCGGTGTCTCTGACACAGTCAAACAACCGTCTACCGAAGACTGCCCCCCCGCCAACGTTCAAGGGTCCTCGCATGATCCGGCCGAAGTTTAGATTGGTTGCTCCGGATTGCGTGGACATCTTGTCGTCAATCGACACGGAAGATTGAGAAGACGAAATACTCCATGTCCCAGAGTGACCGTCAGGCGTGCGTCTCTTGTGTTTGCTCGAGTTGGACAAGGAGATCGAATGACTGGATCCAGAGTTGTTTGGGTGACTTCGATGGATGTATTCGGAGAACTTGTCCTTGTATGAAGGAGGGGGTGTTGAAAAGGAATTGAGGTCAGTCTTGGATGAAGATTGAACGGGAGGGTGATTGGATTTTGAACCCCATGAACGACCGATCTTTTCCATGGCCCGTTTACCAAGATCAATGGCTGCGGGGGCAAGGTTACCAGAAATGCTCAGGGTGGTTTGTCTAAAACCTCCAGGGAGCTTAGGGCTGACCGACCGATTGGTCTCGGCAACGGGGGAAGGTGGGGGTGAATGACGGTTTTCGCGGTGCGAGGTCCAAGCTGCAAGTCGCCCACGAATGCCGGAACCAATGCTGCGGGACTGTTCGTTGATACTCGAAAGGACACCGTGCTCATTTGCCTCGGTCCAAACCGGGGGTAACACCCTCGAGGGACCCGGTTGTTGCCTTATGGAAGTCGAGTGTGAGCAGTGTGAAGCCGGAGGCTCCGGTTCGCTCTCGATGCGAGAATAAAAGGATGCCGTGCTCCCGATTAACGTTGATTGCCTGTTTGATACATCGGTTAATCTCAAAGAAGGAGTGGAGGAGAATTGCAGCGGGGGGTTGGTGGTGGGAACTCCTTGCTCCTCCTCTGAACCGGAATCGTTCTCTTCCACCAAGTCGGAATCAGGCACGATCATGCTCACGCGCCGACTTGAAGGGACGATGGTGTTTACAGAATGAGCCGACTCGGCGACAGAGGCCGGACGTGTCGCTCTGGGAAGGCCGGCGCCAGGTCTTATCGTTACGTGGCTTGCCATCGTCGAGTCGCTTTTCCTCCAATCGTCCTTGGCCGGGGAGTCGCTGTGGTTTCGTGCTCTTCGTTGGGGCTCCACGTGTTGGACAGGTGATGGATCATCCGATCGCGTGCTCGTGGGGGTCTGTGGCTGCATAGACGTAGAGACACCGAGACTATTGATGATCACTGGAGCGTTTTCATCAACGGTAGAATCGGGCTTTGCACACGACTGTGGTGATGAAGAAGGAGGCGGAGGTGAAGGGGCGGGTGGGGATTGGATGGGGGGAAGTGGCACGGGGGAAGACATGGATAGCTTTCGAGGAGCAAGCCTGCCGAGGTGCCTGGCGATGGCGGAGGGAGGTGGATTCGATGCGGGGAGCGGTAGAGAAGTAGATAAAGACACCTGTGACAAATTTTGCGCAGGAATGGAGCTATTGTCGTCCCCAGATCGGTCTCTGCTCTTGTCTGACCCTTTCTCCTTTTCATCCTTCTCTGTTTCATCCGACTTTTTCCAGCGCGGACCAAACGCACGCTTGAGTTTGTTCGGACCGGTGCTCTGAGTTTGACCCATCTTGCCGTTAGTGATTCCAGTCACTGACTGGAGCGGGAGATGGAACCTGCGGGACTTTGAGGTGGGAGCTACGAACGGAGAAGGTGGACGACCGGGAAGAGGGACGGGAGCATGTCGATTCACCATCTGGCCAGTTGTGGACGTGCCGGTGCCAGACGACGACAACGAGGCCGGGGATTCAGCATTCATATGAAGTGCGCGAGGCTCCAAATACTTTCACAGGGTCAGCCAAGGCTGTCATGCACAGCAAAAGCCGCCGGTCAAACGTGTGAGGGGTAAGGCAGCGGTCGGCGAGTTCTGCGTTCCCTCCCGGAATAACGCCTGGGAATAGGTCAAGAAGAAGGGGGAAATGGTGGACACCAATCTCTGGCGCAAGCGCAGTCGACTGGGTTATGGGGGAAGTGGGAGAGAGTGGACTGAAACGACCGGTTGAAGTATAAGTGACTGATTTTCCCTGAACCAAAGCCTGATGCCCATGATCCCGGCACACACCTCTCCTTCCCACAAATCGATTGTCCAATTAATTATAATACTAATCCTGTACGAATCGCTTCTATCTACATGTGCCATAAAATGGACGAGAATTCTAAATCGTTAAAAATATCAGGTCCCATTCGAGATCCTTTCCTTCACGAACTCGTAAGTGAAGAACGAGGTGGCGATGCTTGGTGCGACTTTCACTGATGAACAAACCCGGAACCGATTTAGCGTAGTCCGTGACGCACGAGAACTCCGTTCCAAACACGGTCACTCACAAAGGTTGGCCCAAATTCCACGGTATAGTCCAGCGACGCCTTCATTCCTGACGATCACAACCAGAGCGTGTAGGGCGCCATTGTATTGTGGTCCGAGTGCCGTGCCCATTCCTCGGACTTGCATCTTCCGCCGTAACACATCGAAAGGATACGTCAGCGTCTGCGAGATTGCTCCTATTCGGTCCAGGGTGGACAGTTGGGATCAGGTTACAGTGTATGGAACATTGACCCTCGGAAAGCGACTAACCGGCGAGGGCGCCGCAGGCCAATTTGCGGATGACAGTGTTCTTATCCGGGGGCGTGATTGCACCCCTCAGGGCTTCGTAGGCTGCAAAGTTGATGCCCACGTAGGGGGCAACACCCACTGCTGTGGGTATCATGCCACGATAGAGGGCCAGGACACCGCCTTCTTCCCGCATGACTTTGAGCGTCATTCCCCACATGGTGAGGTCTTTGGGGGTCCAAGCGGCATGTTTAGTTGTGTGGACTGATTTTGTTAGAGAAGCTGAAGCAGTATGATATCCAGACGCCAATGAGGGTTGTTGTGTAGAAACTGTTGATGGCGCACTGTGTTGTACTGGTATCGATGCGGTTGCAATGGACAGCCTCGATCGTACGAGGTCTAAGGGATATGTTGTGCCTAGAAAGCATACAGCCAGCTGTAGTCAGTCGGGGATGTTCGCCGGAGGACTGATGGAAATGACGGGACGGACAGACTGAGGTTATTCCAGCTAAAGCGCCTGCTGTAAGTCGTGTAGGTGTGTCTAATGTCTTCTTGCCGTTGTTGGTGAATAGCTGTGAGGGAGAAGTTGGTTAGCATTGACTCGTACCCAAGCCAATCGATCATAACCAGGCCAATCGCACCTTCTTGAGCTGCTCGTACGTAGTGAATTGGACTGCGCTGTACGGCACGATCCGCAAGCAGTTTATGCCATTTCCTCTCATAAACCCAACAAAGCCTTCCTCACGCCATATCCTCACCAGGCTACTCCAGACGCTCCCGTACTGTCTCTCTCCCCCGACAACGGGTTGCACCTGTCTTTTAGAGTGAAGGACGGGTTAAACGGATCATTGCCGAACCCTTGAAGGGGAACTGACTGGATGATTTTGATGCGTTCCAGGGGACTGACGACTGTCCGACTGGTTGCACCGGCAACACCGCCAGCAATAAAATAAGTTGATATCTGAGGGCTAAAGACAGACGAAAAGAACGTTGTTTGCTGTGTCTTTTGAGGTGTTGCAATTGAAGGAGCCTGCTGTGGAGGTTGGGTGGCAGATGGGCCTGCGCTGGTAGTGGAGGTCATGGTGAGGGGATGAAGGGCGAAACTCGTGCGTCTCTTGAGCGGTTATTGCGGATTATGGAACATTCAAAGAAAAAAGGGAAGAGGACGCAATCGAGTTGACCCTGTCGTTGTCGGAAGGCGGCTCGGGATTGGGCCGCAGGCTGAAGGCTTCCCTCCGAGTTTCTCGGCACAGCCACCGTCTGATCATGGTCTCTGTATTAACAACGAACGCATAGCTAAGCATAACATTACAGACTCAAGTGCTCGAATAAAGCACGAACTCTGCAGGTTGAGCGTGGACCGAGGAAGCGACAGCCCGGCGACCAACCTAGCGTTCGATTCGAGAGAGATGACCTTGGACAAACAAACATGCTCAAGTTCCCACGGTTAATTTTCATTTCTGAAACATCCACCACGTTGAAATACTTGGGCTGCTCGAGTCGATCCAGCCCCGCTCACTGTTACAGAGACACATCAATAAGCAAACCCGCCTGGTCTCACTCCACGGTCGTTCTTCGCCTCTCTCTACCGTTCTAGCATCCCCAACTGTGCCGGGTGTCGCCATCCGCCGCGACGATGCTAGGAATCGAGGGTGAGAGATTGAATGTGATCCCGGCCTCAGGGCTATGAAGCGCGGCCACTCGGTCCAAGGTCGTGCACCAACGTCAACTCCCAACCCGCATCTGCGAGCTTGACGACATAGAGCGTATGCACAGAGGACCTCCTCTGAGTTCGGGCTCTCTGGATTGTGGCATTCCGCCAGGCACAGCGTCCAGCTCTCAGAAACCCCCGTTGAATGTCCGTCGCATTGATCGTTCGCTTGTGTTTGGGCTCTCACTCGAACCATATTGAACCTGAGCCCCACCCGGACCCGAACCTGAACCACGCTCGAGCTCGAGCCCACTCTCCCTAAAGTCACTCGCAAGGGTTTTATCGACACCCTCAGGCAGACGACAGGTCTTTGATGGGCCACATCTCCCATAACATGTCCCTCGCTTCAGACATCCATGCACAGTTCCGTGGCGCGGCTACATCTCCCCTGCCGATATAAACGAGTTTAAAATACATGTTCAACAGAGGCGGCCAGGCTCTTCGTTACCCCAGCTTCACCCGGCTCCCCCTCTCGTTGAAGTTCGGAACCCATGTTCTGATCGAGGTTTGTCTTCAGAATCCTCTATAATGTGTGCAATCCCTTCCCAGGGTGTTCACCAAAAATTGGAGACAAAATAGTGGATTCACACCGCTGGCAGCCTTCCTCTGCAGTGGATCAACGCTGGCGGATATGCATTTCGTATCCAGGTTAATCCCTGCCCTTCCAGTTGCGTGAGCATCTCAAAACCTTAGGTATCAATCACCTGATATGTGAGCCCCAAGGGTCTCGCATTTTCGCCCCCCCAGTATCTTGTCTTTCTCAAACTTATCCAGGACCATTCGGTTGGAGAAGACGATAGATTAATCCTCCTAGCTCGTTACCCGGGCTTATAGTATACAATTCTGCACGCTCAATACGCTAGACTTCTTGCTCGCCACCAGTTCACAAGGCTCAAGCGACATGCATCATACACATACACTTCTCGATCCAATCCTACATCTCGTCGGCGCAGGGACAATCGCAATCCGGCACCGGACAAACGCTGTGCGCCTTTCCTCCGCGCTCCTGATCGTTCTCGTCTCCTTCAAAGCCTGTGGGATCGTCTCCGAAAAACCATTCCATAATGTGGGATGCGTGGCCTCCATGCCTGCAGGTCTGACAAAACACTATCGCCTCCGCAATGGTATCTTCGGGAACGGTTTGGTTAGCGGGAACGTCTCTGGAGGAGAATCATGTGTACCTTTAGGACCGGTGTGGAGAAGATACGCATCTCTTGCGGGGTCAGAAGCAACGTTAAGAGTCATCAAGCATATTGAACACCTCGGGAGCGCTTTCCCGCAGTTCGGACATACATTGCTCTACAAAACCGTTTGAGTTTGTCCCGGAGGAATTGGAACGGTCAACTCACACCTTTCCCCTTGCTACCTGCAGTATCTATGGTCTTGTTGCAAAGGTTGCACCTGATCATAACCCGTCTCGGTTGCCACTCCTTCCTCTGACCATCGCCACCTCCGAGAGCCTCCTGGATGAGCCTCCCTCGTTCAATATCAAACTGACACCGGTGATGAAACAGTTTCCATCCATCCAACAGATCCTGATACGTCTCCACCCACCTATCCGCCACTGACTTTGTCAACGTCTTTCCGTTGTGTGTGATTAAACTCGGAACCCGAAGGGAACAGATGACCGCAGCCGTTTGCACATCCCCCGTAAGATCCACGTATCGTTGGAGGATTTCCATTCCCTGAGCCGTGAGCCCCGTAACGATCAGGCCAGTGAGATCACCTCGTTGAATAGACTGATCTACGATAGACCGGAGGAATGATGGAAGGGATTTGTCGTCGAGAAATTGGAATGCAACTGCCAAACGTTCGCGGATCGGGAACGAGTCCTCTTCGAGGACGTCCGTCCAATCGTTCACTGTAAGGTGGGTGATCATCGCTCTCAGGTACGGATCTTGTAAATGCACGACAAGACGTGCGCAATGTTCGCGAAGGTCTGGGTTCGAGAGGTTTGTGTTGAGCCCAGGGCCATTATAAGTGAGCGCAGCGATGGTGCCACAGATGAGGTAGTTGCTTTCGTCTAGGGGCGGCCAATTTAACATTTCGAAGCGATGAACAACTGGCTGCCGAACCTTTGCTATTCATCAGCATCTTTACGGCCCTTTGGTACTGCCCCATAAAAACAAGCCAGCACGCAGCCTGGGAATGTTTGTCCTCAAATTCCCACCTGCCAACATTAACTCATGTCATTGGTACAGTTTTGGTCCCGCGACTTACTTGCTTATAGCGTGATTGAGCTCATCTTCCCTCAAACACCATCCAACAAGCTGTAAACACATTCTTCTCTGCGCAGTCTTGGAAGTTGGTGTACCGGGTTTCCACCTTACTCCGGTGTCGCCTGCCTTTAAGCACAGGGCGTTCAACGCGGCAACGTAGTCATCTTCTGGCGTAGCGCTAGAGGTTGACAACGGATTCGTATCCAGTAGTAGCCTTGAACCTCTACGTGACGGGGGGACGAAGTCCCTCGATTTTGAACTCGACCTTCCGTCGCCTGAAACAGATTTTACGTGGTCCGCGATCGACTTGACAGCGACCATCGGGGAGGCAGGAATGGGTTCGACCGGTCGACGCGGAGCGAAGCTCGGTATTCCGCCTTCCCAGATACCGAGGACTCCCTGACCCATGAGGTCGTAAGAGCTCGACTTCGGTTTCGATGGTTCTAGAATCTCTCTTGAATCTGGGGCTCTTTGAGTGTTTGTTATATTATGGTCTGTACAGTTCACTCACAGTTAAGCCAAAGCCACGTTTCAGATAACATGGAGTCTTCAGAGGTAAGAACGTGGTTGTGAGCCAGCTGTAAAGGTTCAGTAAGTATCTAGACGCGGGCCAGGTAAATACAAGAGCTGACGTTGGCTAGCCCATAACCTTTGATGGCTCTCCACCGCATGATTGTAGAGACGTCTCTTTGCAGGACCTGTCGTAGCTTCTGGTGCGCAGACTGTTGCGACGACCGTTTCGTTTCGCTTGGCCGTACAAACTGCGGATCCTTCTCCAGTCCGAGATCCAGATCAGCAAGTTTATCCGCGGTCGTGGATTGAACAGGGGTCCCCGTTTGCGACGGTTCCTTTGCGGCAGCACGTAGATCGCGAAGGCTCGGTGCACGAGTGACTGCAGCACTGCGACGGCTGAGGGACGGAGGAATAAAGATACCATCGACAGCATTCCCCTGGGCCCGGTTTGCGTCAAGAGCGGATTTCAACAAAGTAGCATTCAATGCGGGGAAACCATCTTCGTCCCCTCTGCCAAACGTTGGAGGGAACACCAAGGATTGCGAACGACCACGGTTGCGTGACTGATCGTCATCCTCGGTTTGCTCCTTGCTGCCAGTAGATGCCTCACGGGATTGCTTGTGGAGGAGTGGCACCTGCCATGGATTCGGGCTGGGCCCCGCATGCTTAGGCGTGGAAAAAATTCTGTAAGAGGTCCCGAGTGCAATAGATAGATCCCCGCGGTGACTCCAAGAGCAGTTTGATGGGGGATTGTACACACAATTGACCTCCAGGTCCCCTTCCTTGTTTACAACCACCAAGTTCGAGGATAGCGGGCCATTCGAACGCTCTGGAACAAGCGCAAAAGATGTGAGCGAGGCGGGGAAATCCTTGGCTGGGTAATGTCAAAACTAGGTGGTTATCGTTGTTTGTTCCAACTCACTTTTGCGAGTATCGACCAAAATTGTTGGGGGTGTTCGAGTTGACGGGGACGGGTCACGATCCCTGCGACCTTCCTTGACTTGAATATTGCCGGTTGAAGATGTCGTCCATGGGAGCATGCTACTAGGATTTGGCCAATTGAGTCTCCCACCGGACGTTCGACCGCCCGCCGAGGAATCTCTGGAGCGCTCATTCGCGACCTCACGGAATTGTGCCTCTTGCAAATCCCAAAACCGAACGTGAGCGGAATCCTTTTCTAGGGTCGCTATTGTCCCTCGTCTTACTGAGGAGAATTCGATCGTGGTGAAGGTCGAAGGGTTCAAGTAGGGTTTAGCGCCATCGCCGTAAGCGTCGTGTTCTGAGAAGGTAAGAAGCGGTTGTGGAAGTCGACGGTAGTCCCAAATCGACACAACCCCATCGTCAAACGTCGCGATTCGAGAGGGGACGAAGGGATCGGTGGCAATCCCTTGAACCTTCGTTGCCACATTCGTGGTAGATGGGACGGGTGACCTTACGTCAAAAAGTCGAAGCCAACGATGCGAGATGCCTGCCCAGAGGAGGTAATGTGCATCTGGTGCAAAAGCGAGCGAAGAGACGATTTCCGTGGGGGCGTGCATTTGTAAGATCTTCCCGTCCGTTTTGGGCCCAAGGTCGCCTCGCTGTATGAGAGGCTGCGGTCGCGTCGGTTCTAAACCACCGTTCCCCGCTCCATACACGGTCGCGTTGGTAAAAGAAAGGCTTGGTTTCAAAGAGCTGACATCCCATATCACGAGACTGCAGTCCCCGCGTACTTTCTCAAGACCAACGGCGAGATAATTCGGGTCAGCGTGGTTGAATGACAAGGCGTTACACGCGCGAGAGCTTCGGACCGGCAAAGATGCAGAAGGTCCACTAGATAATACGCCATCCCGGGTGTGTTTGGTCGCCTCGAGACGCATAAGATCAACCCTCCCCGTGAGTCCAACAGCGATCAGGTCATCGAAGGATGGGTCTGGGGACCATGCGAAACACTATTTTGTGAGGGGATAAGGGATACGGATGGTTTTGTGCGTCGTTAATTGCAAGACTGCACCTTCATGTACTGTAGGTCATGTTGGGAAGTGGTATGCCTGATCTCTAATGCCTCCGGTCGCCATTCATAGAGGGTGATTTGAGACGAACTACCAACGACGAATTTGTTCTCTCCCCGAGGGTGCCACAACAGACGTTTATCCGAAGAGGTCACCATTTAGGCCGGCGGTTGTCTGTTGGGCGTAGGCGCAAGGCTCGCGTGAGGATCACAAGCATGAGGCGCTGGATCGCTTGCCACTCACCGAAGTCAGTCTTCTGCTTGTTCTTGTTGCTCAAGAGGCCTCCGCAGATGCACCCTTATAACAGTTTTGTCTTTGGCAAGACGAGGATAGCATGGGTCTCTCCGTCAAAACACAATAGGGTCAAAACAAAAAACGCAGGCAACGTCAACTTGGAATGGCCGGGTCATCTCGTTCCGAACTGAGTCAACGCACGCGGGGTTTTATTTCCGTCTGCAAATCTCTGCTGCCAATTTTCACGAGCGGGCGGTAGATTTATAGATATCCCTCCGATACCTGCTACAAGGTCAGTCGCTTGCCGCCTTTCGTTCGCTCAAATCCTCATGCTTGGTCCCAGACACGGTTTTGTCCCCGTTTACCTCAAAAGCCTAGATCGCACATCATAGATCGCAGTCAGACAGGTGTGTTCTTGTGAGATCCTTCCAATTCGCTTCTCATCCTTGCACAAAAGAATGCTTGTGTTACCTGGACTGTCGTGTTTGACTACTACGAAGCGGGACCAGCTGCTTCTGCAGGTCCGGAAGGCCAACCCGAAGATTCGATCAGTCGATGCTGTCCACCTTCACCTAGTGAACTGCACCTCTCCCGAGGCCGAGACAGAACTCAAAACCGATTCCATACCAAGAAAGGTTGTTGACCGTTTATTCCAGTACGGTGACGACTTCGTTTTTCCTGGCACATTGGAGGCAATCGCAAACCAGAGGAATGTAGTATATGTTCTTCCCCGCCCTGGTCTCGTTTCTCCGTGGTCAAGCAAAGCGACAGATATCGCCTTCTTGTGTAATCTCCGTCAATACGTCGAGAGGCTCGAGCGGGGGGCCGCTTTCGTATTCTCCTTTGAGGATGAATCAACTCTCACGGATGGCGATTTGACCTCTCTGGGTCACTTTATTCATGACCGAATGACCCAGTCTGTGCAACTCCAACTCCCCTCCCCTGATTTTCTGTTCCGGCATAACGCACCATCTCAACTCCGCACAGTCCCTCTCTCCATGGTTCCCGACGCCAAAGTAACCCTTTCAGACGCAAACAGGCAACTTGGTCTTGCGTTGGCTAACGACGAAATTAACTACCTGGTCAAAGCATTCGTCACCGGCACAGACCCCATGAACCGTGATCCCACCGATGCCGAACTCTTCATGTTCGCTCAAGTCAACTCGGAACATTGTCGTCACAAAATCTTTAACGCGTCATGGACTATCGACGGCACGGAAAATGACACATCCCTGTTTCAGATGATCAGGAATACGGAGCGTCTGAACAACACTGGAACCATTTCGGCCTACTCGGATAACGCGGCCGTGTTGGAGGGGGCATCGACACTTCGATTTGCACCCTCGCTTGCTTCGGGTCCTTCCCCCCTCTCCCTATCCTACGGCTTTACCCAAGAAGGGATCCCCATCCTGATCAAAGTCGAGACCCACAACCACCCTACTGCTGTATCACCGTACCCCGGCGCTGCCACGGGGTCTGGTGGAGAGATCCGTGATGAAGGTGCCGTTGGTCGAGGATCCAAACCGAAAGCCGGTCTTGTCGGCTTCACTGTTTCAAACCTGCTCATTCCTGACAACATACAACCGTGGGAGACCGACTTTGGTCGTCCAGACCATATTTCGTCCGCATTTGACATCATGATAGACGGTCCTCTCGGCGCTAGTGCCTTCAACAACGAATTCGGCCGGCCAGCGTTGGCTGGATACTTCCGCACATTTTCCGAAACCATCCCCCTACCAGATGGTGGTTCAGAAGTGCGCGGGTACCACAAACCTATCATGTTGGCCGGCGGACTTGGGAACGTACGACCTCAATTCGCGAAGAAAGATGGAATTCAAGCTGGCGCAAAAATTGTCGTGTTGGGTGGTCCTGGCATGCTCATTGGCCTGGGCGGAGGAGCGGCGTCATCTCAAGTGTCCGGTGCAAGCTCCGCCGACTTGGATTTCGCGTCCGTACAAAGGGATAACGCCGAAATGCAACGCCGTTGCCAGCAGGTGATTGATGCATGTGTTAGTCTGGACGACCGCAATCCCATCCAGTCGATTCACGACGTCGGAGCCGGCGGTCTTTCCAACGCCCTCCCCGAACTAGTTCACGACTCGGGCCTCGGTGCGACCTTCGAAATTCGTGATGTACTCGTGGCTGACTCCTCGATGTCGCCAATGGAGATCTGGTGCAACGAGTCCCAGGAACGCTACGTTCTCGCTATCTCTCCCTCACAGGAAGAGCAGTTCAGGAGTATTGCTACTCGTGAACGGTGCCCCTTTTCCGTCGTCGGTGTTGCTACGGCAGAGGAGGACCTCCTTGTCACCGACAGACTTCTCAAAAAGGATGTCATTCGACTCAAGATGGCTACACTCTTCGGAAAGCCACCGCGCATGCATCGTACCGATTCTACCAGACCCATTGTGGGAAGTCCGTTTGATACCTCCCTCGCCCAATATATCCCCTCAGCCCCCTCCCTTTCCGATCGCCTTTCTGTCGCAGCGAACCTGGTCCTTCGGCTCCCCTCCGTCGCATCGAAGTCCTTCCTCATTACCATCGGAGACCGCACAATCACCGGTTTAGTAGCGCGAGACCAGATGGTTGGCCCTTGGCAAGTCCCTGTTTCGGATGTTGCCGTCACCCGTGCTTCCTACGGATTTGGTGTCGTACATGGGGAAGCTATGGCCGTTGGAGAACGCACACCGGTTGCTATCCTCAACGCTCCCGCTTCCGCTCGAATGGCGGTTGCGGAGGCCATTACAAATATTGCCGCAGCCTCCATCTCTTCTTTATCAAAGCTCAAACTGAGCGCAAATTGGATGTGCGCCGCCTCAAAACCGGGAGAAGGTTCTGCGTTGTACGCTGCTGTCAAGGCTATCGGTCTGGAGCTTTGCCCAGCGCTTGGCGTTGGCATCCCGGTTGGAAAGGACTCGATGTCTATGTCGATGAAATGGACCGATCGGGAGGGACGGAAAAACGAAATTAGTTCCCCGTTATCGCTGATCGTCACTGCCTTCGCTCCGGTGGAAGATATCTCGCAGACCTGGACGCAGGTACTGCAGAGGGAAGAAGGCCATCCTACTATTCTTATCCTCATCGATCTGGCAAATGGGAAGGAGAGACTGGGAGGATCAGGATTGGCACAAGTATTCAAGCAAATCGGTTCGGAAGCGCCTGACGTCGAAGATCCCGTGCTCATCGCATCATTCTTCACCGCTTGCCAGAGGGTTCGAAAAGAACATCCAGGCCTCGTACTTGCCTACCACGACCGATCGGACGGAGGGCTGTTCACGACGATCGCCGAGATGGCGTTCGCTGGCAGAGTTGGTGTAGAGATCAATCTAGATGTCCTGGAGTCCAGCCACGATCCTATCTCGGCCCTCTTTAATGAAGAGCTCGGCGTTATCGTTCAAACTCGCGCCAGCGACTTTGATACTTTCGTCAGCGTCTTTGAGGAAGCCGGTTTCCCGAGCAGAAACCTCCAGGTTATTGCCAAAGTCGACGGAACTTCTCCGAGCCAACAATTTACCGTCAACAAGGGTCATTCTCGGATCTTCTCCAGCACCCGCGCTGAGCTCCAGACCGTTTGGGCGGAAACATCCGTTAAAATGCAATCCTTACGCGACGATCCAGTTTCAGCACAACAGGAATTTAACCTCATCAAGGACGATTCTCACCACGGGCTCTTCTACAACCTCTCATTCAGTCCCGAACCATCACGGGCAGTGACCGTGCGTCCCAAGGTTGCGATCCTCCGAGAGCAAGGAGTGAACGGGCACGTTGAGATGGCGTGGTCCTTTACCGAAGCCGGGTTCCTGGCCGTCGACGTCCACATGACCGATATCCTTAGCGGTCAAGTCAGCTTGGCGGACTTCAAGGGACTCGCTGCGTGCGGCGGGTTCTCTTATGGGGATGTCTTGGGGGCGGGTAATGGGTGGGCGAGCACAGTCTTGTTGAATGACACCGCACGGGGAGAGTTTTCCCGGTTTTTTCGCCCGAGATGACTCTTTCACCCTTGGCGTGTGCAACGGGTGTCAGTTCCTTAGTCACCTGAAGGAAATAATCCCGAGTGCCCAGGACTGGCCAGAGTTCAAGCTCAATAAATCCGGTCGGTTCGAGGGTAGAGTATCCGTGGTTGAGGTCGTTGCCTCCAAAGTCGCGGAAACGTCGGTTTTCTTCAGGGAAATGGCGGGCTCGAAACTACCAATCGCGATTGCTCATGGGGAGGGCAGGGCTGTGTTTAGGGATGACAAGATGAGGGCAAAAGCTTTGGCCTCGGGCATTATTCCTATGCGTTACGTCGACTCTAGCGGCGTTCCGACAGAACTCTACCCGCTCAACCCGAACGGAAGCCTCGATGGGGTCGCCGGGGTTCAGACCCCTGACGGGCGTATCGTAGCAATAATGCCGCACCCAGAGCGCGTGACGATGCTAGAAGCGAACAGTTGGTACCCTCGAGAGTTGAAGGATGGATGGGGTGCAGTCGGACCCTGGTTCCGGATGTTTCAGAGTGCTAGAAAGTGGTGCGGACCTTAGACAGACATATGGTTGTTTGTAAGCACGTGGATTCCTACAAGGGTACAAAGATGTACGAGCTTGGTTGAATAAGTGGATTGCATCTACCTTCTGTCCGAACAGAATGTTGGTTTGCTGGAATCTCGAAATCATGTGCAACTGTCCGATAGGACGGATTCTCACCTGTTTTTCCGGTGAACGGCTCGGGTCGGAGTGACCTAGAGATAGTAGACGAGATGGTATCCGATTCCATTTCCATCTGCAGGTCATCTGCATCAGGTTCAACTCGGCCGCCTCTATCATAAGTGTAAGGGGTCCTGGAACCCTCAATTTTGCAATACACGTGAACACATTTGAATGTTCCCCTAGAGAATGCGAGTCTGGGTCAGGAGAAAGGGTCAGGGTATTCTGGGTTCGGCATCACAGCGATTACAGCAACGCACCATACATTTTACAAAGTTCCCTCAGCAATTCTATCACCTGGTCACCCGTCCGCGTCAGGCGTCGCAGTACGTGTTGGAGCGATCCCGCATTCGTCTTTCATGTCGCTAACCGGATCTTGGAAGGGGGGATTGCATCGAGTTCCGTCATTGAATTCTGTGCCACTTACTCGTACGTTGTCTGTGCCGTGTCGTAAGGTTCGCTGACGTTGATGCGATAGCGCGATACTCGCCACCCCAAAAATATGGCCATTGGACTCGGTATAGAATACCTGAATCTCCCACCACCGAAAGTTGATCCAGATCTCACACACTGCCCTTGGAGTCATTGAAGAGGACCCTTGCATCGCTCGGGCCGTTCTGCGCACCATGGTAACCTCTAAAGGACTAAGGGACTTTGACAGATAAGAGGGCGCTCGGATGATTGCTGCCCTTCACCTATTTTCTATCCTCTGCGCAGCCCAAGGGCAATGATACGAAAAAGCAAGGGTCTAGACCCCCGGCCCATCGACTGTTCGATGTCCCGTGCGCCTCTGATAGTGTCCCGTTCTGTGCAGATCAAGGTATCAGGGCGGTCGGAGGTTTACAATACCAATGAACCCTAAAACCTTCCCTTAAGCCCTCCGAGATAATAAACATGAGATGTGGCTGATACGCAAACAAAAACTCATTTAGAAATCCGCAGCTAACCAGTCACGTCCGTCCGAACACTTCATCCACGCGAGACCCCTTTCCGCCCCTGGGATTGGTGGGTCGCGCCATATCAGTCGCCGATAAAACGAGGGGACGTCCCCAATTCAGAATACACAGTGTAAGCGATAAGAGTGGCAGGTCCCCGGCAAATTCCCATATGGGCGCTGAACACCCCAAACACTAGGAACAAGAGCCGCCCAAGCGAGGGCAGCGGTCTGGATTGATTGTCATGATTTCTGTATATTTAGTCATCTACGGTTGAGCGTTCCAGTCTATCAGGAGGGCGGAGAATCGTACAATCGTGAGAGCAGAGTATCCGTAACTTAAAGGGAGGAGGCAAGAGAGCCACAGCGAGAAGAGAAAGAGGAGAAAAATCCAAATCTAATCTGCTATAGGTCTGTCCGTTCATCGACCTAAGTACCAGCGGAATCCGTAAAAAACGTCGTCATAAGGAGAGATAAACAAAGGTCCAGTCTCTGTCATGACCCTCGACTTGGGAGAGATCTGAGCAGAGAAATTTTTAAAGAAACGTCAACCGTGGCCGCTACCAACGATCAAACACTCCCACACGCAAAGCCGGTAGTAAGCCCAGATCCACAACAGCCGATGTCAGGACATTTGGTGGGACGGGTGAATACCTGATGTACACGTGTCGACCCCAATGCGCCGGTAAATGGGTGTCAGGTGGACTGGGAAATGTGCGCGTGTGAAGGTTGGAAAAGCACCTAACGGAACGGACGGTGGTCTAATGTCGTCAAAAAAGGCATGAGAAGGCGTGAAAGTCGGGCAACATGTTGCCAAATTAAAGGGTGGAGTCCGTATGACCAGTCGTACGTTCCGTTAGATCAAAGTAGGCCAATCGTGGTGGGATGACGTGAGGCAGGAGGACGGGCCGTGAAACTTGTTTGAATGAACCTTCCGTTCACCTCGTGTGTGCCACGAAGCAGCCAAAGAGGTCATCCAGAACAGGTTTTGCGGCGGAACGTCGGCCTTGGTCGTCCCATTTTCACTTTCCGAGGCGAATATGATAAGCTTGATGTATATGGACAGGCGGGAGGGAAGAGATAAGCGATACAGGGATTAAAAACATGGAGGTGAGGATGCGGCAGGATGAGGGAAGCAAGGTGGACAGCAGGGGGACGATGGATGGGTGATGGTACAAGGATGAATGGGAGGACGTGGTGTATGAGAATGAAGGAGGCTGTACAGGTCCGAGCGGGCGGCGGTGTCGATCAGCGAATGAGCAACTCTACGCATGAGCGACACCTTCAACGCCAGGTGCTTGTTTCAGACCTAACCATTTCAACCAGGCGTGCTGTCGTCCAGCTTCCACGGACTCGATGTCGTCCTCAGGAGGCGACCCCAGTCCCTCGACATTAGCAAAACTCACGTATCCATCGATTCGGCGACACATAGCAGAAGCGGTGCGAGCGTCGAAGGAGGGTGATGTTGGTGTCTTAGGCAGCCGCCGCCCAGTATTTGTGGTATTTGATGTTGTGCGGGAAAGCATCGACGGGACTTGCGGGGGCGTAGGCGGAGGAGTCAGGGGTCCTACGGACTGTGGTTGCAGCCCTGGAGAGTAAGGGGGTAAGGGGCTGGAGGGTTGGGACTGTAGCTGAAGGACGATGGATAAGCGAAAGCAAACAAGCAAGAGGAATAGAAAACGCACGTTCCAATCCACGCTTGACTGCCGTGTGTGTGCGCGAGGGCGGCTGATACTCCTATGGGGCTTTCCCAGGTCCTGATCTCTCGCTTGGGAGAGAACACCCTCAAGTCTCCTCTTCAAGACAGCATCATGTGGTGTCAGCACGTCTTCGCTACTCGACGAGGCGGTTGATGCTCGACGGGAGGAGCCCTGGTGAGGAGTGGGAGACATACTGCGCTTCTTATCGATGCTGTTATTCCTTGTCAACCTTGAGCGTGGTGAGCCAGAAGCTCGATGGCCAAAGAAACCGTCGAGGTCTTCGCAGTCGCAATCGGAGTCGTCGTCTTCCTTGAGAGGGGTCGGAAGGAAGAATGGGGAGCCCTTGGTCCTGTCATGCTCCTCTGCGCGGCGCAGCGTCTCTCGGAGAATCTTCTCAGAACGACTAGGAGGACGAACATTCGTCATGGGTGAGGACGGACGAGACAACGAATATAAAGACCTTCTCAGGTTATTTGAGGGTTCGGGATACAGGGGAGAGGGTTGGTACATGGTCGAAGGGGAGTGGATGATAGCGGGGTGTACTTGGATAGACATAGCTAGTGAGGGCGAAGAGCGTTGGGGGAAATTGATCGAAGGGGAGGAGTGTAGGGGGGTTATATACCTAGAGGGGCGGAGGACACGCGACGTTAGGTTCCGTGATATATATCGGTGAGATATGGATTACGAGAAAGGGAACATACCTCTTTGACTTAGGGGGCGTGCGTGGCGTATGAAAATTAAATGAACTAGTTCCAAACGAGGACACGGACGCAGAGGGCGTTAACGGCGAATACTTGCGCACTTTGGAAGGTGTCGACGGGATTTCCTTGTTGGCCAAAGGGGTGACTTTAGGGGAGGGTGGCAAAGAGAATGTACCAGGGGAGCTTCTCTTCCGCCTGGAAGGGGACGAGAACGTAGAACGGGACTTGTAAATAGTTGGCTGTGTATTGACGGGCTGGGGCGGACTGGAGGAACGAGTGAGGGATTTAAAGCCAGGTCGATCCGGATTAGTATACATCTCGGCCCGCACGAGAGTGGACACGCCGTTTAAATGCGTTCTTCTGACTTTAGGTGGCAAAAACGCCGGTTCGGCAGGCGGACGGTCCTGGTCTACGGCGGAATCAGTGATGGGGGCCAAAGGCAGCAAAATCATAAAGCAGAAAAGCGAAAACGAGGTGCTTACACGAATCAGCACGAGGCCTCCCTCGTGAATGCATGCGTCGGGAAGACGTTTTTATTCACAGCCTTCGTGACGGCCGCAAACTCTGCGCAAAAAATGCTTGCACTGTTTGCTGGCGTTGATGCGCGAACCGTGGGTGATGGTGGTACAGGATGAGGAGGAGGTGCTCGTAGCCAGCGCGGGGTAGCGGATGCACAATCCCAAAAAGTACCGGAACAAAAATATTACCTAATTACTGCCCGTGACATTGTGGCACACTTCGTGACGCGTGACTCTCGAGTTGCTCGGAAGAGACATCAATCTGCTGATGTATTGATCACAATCGTAATTCATACGCTCCTCCTTCCTAAAAGGATCAGTCTGGAACAAGAAAGCTAAAATCTTTGCATTGGCCTGCACTGGCGTCGCTTCGAATCCCCCTTTTACATCGTGGATGAACACAGGCCAGCTGCACTGAAGCACTGAAATCACCCCGTAGTTTCCTGTTCCAAGCGCAGCGACTAGCTGACCCCCCCGGTTTTCAAACAGCCACAGTCCAGCCCGTCCCATGACCCACCTTGAGATGACCCGGGGCTCATGCGCATGTGGCAGAAACAGCGCGTTCCTGTGGACCCGGTCTGGATTCCCCCAGCTCCACAGGCCCAGTTAAGCGCCGTGGCACGGATCTCTCACGGCCGCTCGTCCTCGTGAAAACCAGCGGCCGTCATGTGCTCCTGAAGAGCACTCTGCGAAATGAAACACAGCCGTGCGCCACCTCTGACGCGAACGACCGTGTTTTCCGACGATGAGTAAGTATCTCACGTCATCCCCACGGTGTTCACTCCGACTCCCCACGGCCACAACCCACCCTCGAATTGTTGCGGGTATCCACCTGGCTACTGATTAAGACCCAATTGCCCTCCTTGAACAGACCTCTCGGGATAGCCTCCCATCCGAGGGCGATCTCTGGCGACGTCAGCTCACATATTTGTCAGTATCAGCTCCGGGAGTACCTGAAACTCCACTTGCCATAGACGGGATGGTTATGAGCCCAATGGTGACCATTGATATTGATTGCCTTGCGCTTCTATCGCCATTCATCATAATCGGCTACCCATCGCACAAATCCCGCCACGCCCCTCCACTCCGGTGGCCGACCGATAACGATGATATCAAGGCGAGTGCGCTCCAACCACTTGTTTGAGTTGCCACACTTCCCATTCCACAGGGTGAGCGATAAACCGATGGTGGGTTGCGGACGCGTGACACCACTGATTCAGTTAGCACTTCGCACGAGGTTCCCCATTGTATCGTCCGTTGACAACTCCCGGTTGTGACCTGTTTACGCTCGGTCCTTGCTCGATAAAAAACAAATCTGGTCGTCGAATCCCGTACGTCCGTCGTTACCTGATCCCCTTGTACATCTGAGCTTCTGACTTTAGCACCAGCTATTCAGCTTCGGCATCAGGCTCGGTACCAATGCAAGGGGCTTAGTTCAATGTTGCACTCAAGGCCTGCCAACCACGTAAGAGGTTTATCAGCGCGCGGCCTGATTTCTGATCACGTTTGTATTCATCCTCAGTTTGCACACCGGACTCACCGATCCTTAGCAGCGAATCTCTTCATATGAACGGGAGGGTCCGATGGGCGCGCGTGGTACGTGGGTTTTGGCCTGTGCGCTTTACGCTATCGACGCAGTTCCGTTCTGCCGCTGCGCTCTCTCTCCCTACCCCAGCAACGCGATCATATCGATGAGCTGTCATGGATGTTTCCACCAGTCCGCATGATCCATTTTGCGTCGTTCCCCTGCGTATAAAGCGTAACTGATTAGCTTTCGCCAGAGAGAAAGAGAGATCATAAAATTTTCAGCGATGAGTTGAAACGGATGTTGTATGGGCGAGATTTGATCTTGACTCAACAAAACGAAGGCCCTCAAACTTTGCTAAAAGATTTGTATGCCTCGCTCCACCTAGGTCAATTGGTACGTACGTTTATTACAACGTGGACCTCACTCGATGTTTGCTCGGTAGAGATTGACAGGGCGACGGAAAACGATCTGTCCAGCGGGATCGAAACCTTGGTTGTGATCAGAAAGTCCTCGAAAACTATGGGAAATGTACGTACGTAGCAACAACCAACGGAAAGAAAACCCCAACAGCGTCCATTCCGTTTGGCCAACTCCGAGTCCTGGGCCGCTCAAAGATTTTTATTGACGCCCATTGAGTTTTATGCGCGTTGGACAAGAAAAACTTTCGCAACGCCGTCCCGGACTCCCATCTCCTTCGCGCGGCACGAGGCTTCTCTCAGAAAGAAGAGAACCACTGTCATGAGTGAGATCAAGCACACGTCTTTTCCTTCAGAGTCAGATCGATCTGAGCAATGGCTTGGGACGTGTGGTCATTTTTTCATTTCTTCCCCAGTCATGTGAAGAAACCTGTGACAAAGCGCCACAGACAGCTCAAGTTCGCTAGGACCGAACGGCGGTAGTTGTTCGTCATGTACTGTATTGACAACCCTAGTCCATCAGCTAACGAACGCACTATTGTGGGAAGGGCCGTCAAAACTGGACATCGACAAACCACACTCGACATACCATTGCAAACACAAAAGGCACACCCCGTGGACACCAGATCGGAATACATGACCCTTTAGCTTTAGTCCTTGGCTCCCCTTCCATCGTGACCACCCTTGAGAGTCGTGGCACTCGAGGTCGAGGAGCCGATTTGCTTTCATAGTATCTGATAAAAAAAACCGACTAAAGACCGGGAATCAGCGTGTTTGGTCAGATATTAGACACACTTGACTCTTTACTTTCGCGACGTTTCCCATCGATTCCCTGGGCCACCGGTCTCATTGCATCGGCGGATCGGATTGAACAAAGGGTGCACGTTCCTTGCTTATCGGATGCAAATCATCTATCACTGAGCTGGGTGAAGTGATTGACTATACACGACAACGCTTCTCCATCTCCTATCAGGACTTTCGATCTGGTACCGGTGTGAAAACCTTTGTCACTAGCTTTGAAGTACGTCTCTGGCACGACACGTTTCTGGGATCCTAATGGAAGTTTTCTGCGGGATAACTTGTACCCAACACCACCTCTGATCTCACGTGGAATCTTCTGCTGTTTTTTTCTCATCGCGCTCGCATATTTGTCGCTTGCACCACCGGGCGGCCGGACGTCCGTTCGTTTGCCAAAGTTTGCCAACCGCGGTCCTCGGTTTCTCAAAGAGATACCTACCGTCCCCACAGTGGATTCACCCACTCACACATCGCCGACCCCGGCGGCACGCGGTCCCGGTCAGGCTTCAATTTTTCTCTTTTCCATCACTGCATCAACCCTCAGTACTCAGTCGTGGTGATCAACAGTGCAAAAAAATGTCGGACACATGGAATCCGAACAAGATCGCATGGTGAAGCTTTTTGGTCGATGGAAGGTTTCGGAGGTACAGCAGCTCGGCGCTCGGGGTGACAGCATATGGGGTGTTCCGCGTTCGGAACTGATCCTAGGGTAACGTGAAGGGACACCAGGATGAGTTCCCTTACTTCCAGCCGCATATACCATACTCAGTCTTTCCTCTTCGGCGCACCGGAACTTGCGCGGTTATCAATATTATAGGGTGGCGAAGCGCACCCCCCGTATTTACGCGGACTTGTGTGTGTGGCCGGTGACACGACTTGTGAACGAACAAAAAAGATCGGACCCTCGAGCGTCGAGGAGAATCCCCAACCTGAGAGTCATCAGAAAATTGCGCCCTTTGGGGGAAACGCCTTTGAGTCTACGCTTGATCCTGTGCTGCCCACCAGTTTACATCGCCGTTTGTTCCTGCCGCACGAGCCTTTGACACGAAACCTCACATCACAGCTTCCATGGCTCGCAAAAGAAAGGTCAAATAAACGACGCCTCGGTGGACGTCCGATCGGCAATGACCACGTTTACAAGCTCAAACGAGCACACCGCAGCCCTCACACAAAACGTGGAGAGAACTCCGGGTCTCTGACACTTTTTCGGCGAGAACGGAATCGGCATCGGCAACGTGTGAGACGTGGGGCGGGCGGCAACATCATTTTGAAGATTTGATGAGCGGTGGGTCCTGTGAGTTGACATCGACGTGTGCGTCATGAGAGGATGAGCGAACGATACGGTCATCAATAGCATCGTTGTCAGGTCGCACGACAGGTCAGCTGGCCATGTTTTGTTTCGTTATTTCGGCTTCCTTATTTTCAGGTAGCTGCGACCCTGGGGAGTGGTCCCGCTGTTCTCAACGTAAGGCTGCCGACGTGTCGGGCGTCGAACATCGCGCGCATGGAAACCGCGTGGCATATGTTCCGTTGGGATCAAATGTCGATGGGAAAGAGATTGCCCATACTATCGATCACGTAGAGCCCGGACACCCCAAAAGGGGTGTTCGTAGATTAATTATGGGGGGCCACACACTCCACCTTGACCCTTGAAAATTTCAAAACCCAATGAAAATACCTTAAGCTACCTATGGTAAAATCCACGGCTCAGTGGAAGAAAGGGGTCTGGAGTTATTCACCTCTCAAGTCAAAACGAGAGTTCGGACACTCGTGTGACGGATTCTGGCTGGGAGGTAACGCACGGTCACACGGATCAGTGAATGCCGCGTTCAAACTCAGCAGCTGCCAGTCAGGAAAATAAACCGGATTTTCGTACGAGAGGGCGACCGGACGCCCTCCTTTGTTCGATTCCCATCAATTCCTAGATCGGATGTATTAGCTGTGGGTGGGGTGCAAGCGCATTAAGATGTGTGGGTACAACTAACGAATCACGCTATGAACCTGTAGTTAATTAGGGAGAGAACTACCACAAAAGTATCACCTGTAGGTCAACCGTGAGGGGGGTATGAGTAGGAGGACGGGGTTGCAGCCAAACAGGATTGATGGCTGGACTGTCAGACCTGTCAGGCGTCCGGTCGTGTGTGGACTTTCCGATCGGACGAGAAAACTAAACCCTCGCCAGCGGAGCTTGAATAATCCTTCCCAAAGAGGGTGTCCGGACAGCCTTTTGTCACGCCCAAACCGTCTCCTCCTTTGCCACCTTGGATATGCCCCCTAACCAGATAGAACTCTCCGGAAATTTGGATTTCTGGCGGACAACTTGCAACACTAATTGTTTCCCAAGTTTCAAGTGCTCCGTAAGGGTGTAGAATTAATCCGGTCAGATTCTGTATCAAAACTTGTGGATTTTGAGACATATTAATCCCACGAGCCCCAAGCACATAAAATAAAATAAATCTGACTTGATACATCTCAAGCCTACGTATACTACTACACTGGTGAATATTTTCAGCAAGGCAGGATAGGTTTTGCATGAGATATGACCGGGTGTCCGAACTCTCGACGCGTCCGAACACTACGTGATCGATAGTAATTAATTTGCCCAATTGAATCCCCACAAGCCCGGAAGGAAACAAAGAGCGCAAGGCCTTTCGTCACAGTAGTGGTTCCGTGTGGCAGTAGGTGAGAGCAGTTCGTCACCTCATTTTTTAACCTGGCAACGTCTCATTCAGTTTGGTTTCCCAACATTGATGCAGGATCTCGTTTGGGTCTCGGGGCTTGCAAACGAGCGATGCTTACGAAGAACCTCAGTGGCGCGGTCTCACGCGCACGTGTCGAAAGACCAGCGAACTCGTCTCGAAGCTTCTAGATGATGCACCTGGATCCAACGAGGGTCGTAAAGCGTGTGGTGGGGATCATGAATCGACGGTGATCATCAACCATGGGACTGGAAACAAGCACAAACAATATCGAAGACGCCGTTGATATGTCAGATGTTTCGTACACCTCGTGAAATATTGTGCCGAGGCAGGACACAAGCGCCAATAACGAGAGCAAAAGGCTGGACTTCTTTGAGAATCTCAAACGAAGAGATTGACAGGCGGTGAGTTACGATTAAGGCAATTCGGTTACAGCACCACCCCTCCGACGGCGATCTCTGGCACTCGAGCACTTGTGTCATTGTCGATGGGTTCTATGATCGTGATCGGGGGTGGCGGTGGAAGGACAACGTCGGTCACGACAGACCCGTGTGTATGACGTCAGGAAGAATCGGAATATAGAGCAGGTCTCGAACGCAAGAATTTCAATGTCGACCGTGATTCAGCGTTTGTGTGCGTTTTATCCGCGAGTGGGCAGCAGAGGGATGCTAGGGCGCAAGCTGAATGTTGCAACGTTGAATGGTGATCGTGGCGATTGATTAGACTGTGGCACGTTAATGAACACAGGTAAGTATAGCACATACGTCATGACTACTTCCGCACGAGGTGCTTCCATATGCCCTCAAAGATATCAGCATTCGGACGGTCGGGCTGAGGAGCCGGATCGTCGTTGCACTTCTCCAACGCCTGCGGTTTTAAGAACTGCGTGGTGAACTGACTTTCGCCATTGGTGGACCTCGTCACAGCCTCCACTAACTTCTTCTCGATCCATCGCATGCCCATGGCTTCCTTCGCCCATACACCGGAGGTCCATATGGCCAGCGGTCCCCTTCCGTTATCTCCAGACTTCATCCGGTTCGCCATCACCACGTCCGTGAAGATTCTATCCCCAATAACGACCAACTCGCCATCTTTCACGGCATCCGGGAGCGAACCAAAATAGTTTCGAACGCCTTGAATGCACGAGTACCCAGGTTTGGGAGTGTTATGCCTCAAGACAGGAACCTGAAGATGGTAACTGATTGATTCAGCCTGACGTAGCGGTTTCAAACAAAAGGATTAGATATGTTAGGTGGAGCAATGCGAGGCACTTGTGCGCCTCGTCACTCGTACCTGGATTCCCCCTGCGTCATACTGAGGCGTTCCCGCGGAATTACTGACGACCAATACATTCCCTTCTCCGAAGGTATGTCTGCACTCTCGCCACGCGTCCTAGGATTTCGACAGCGAGTTTGCCACTGAGTGAGACACATGCGTCTTCAGGGACCAATGAGAGGATGCTCACAGTCAATTCTGGAACGAGTTCATCGTGATGAGGTAAGGTCTGTAATCCCTGGAAATTTAACAACCCTCCGTGCAAAGTGAAAGAGTAGGGCGGACGAACCAGACAATTATCCTTGTCAACAACTGCCCCCCTATATCCCGCGGCCTTGAGAGCGACAAAGTCTAACTGACGAATATCTATACTAAGCGAACAACAAACCAGGAGCATCCCATTCAAAGTCAGCATCGCCGGATTTCACCCGTCAACCATCTGACAAATTACACACCTCTCACAGAGAGCGCAGGAATCACCAGCCTTGGATTGATCAAAAGGTGGAACGGAACCAGAATCCCTGGAATATTCAGAGGCATGAGGTCCCTCGGGCAGTGACCAGCGGAGATGGACGTTAGAACGGTGGTTGTCGGCGAGAGGCGGTTGGGACCGATCACGCGCTTGGCCCTGGTGTGCGTGTCGCCCATCCAGGTCCCCAAAACTAAAATCACCTTCAGGCCGTTAGAACATGAATTCCGTGGTGCAACTTCAGTTCAAGAGAATCATAGGTCGTGTTCGGGTGAGGCATATATGAAGCGATTGGAAGCTGGTAACTGACAAGACATTGGGAATCGATGACGTTCTGTGCTCGTAGGCACGTATGGAAGAGTAGATAGATACTGGTACTGCATGGAGTGACATTCGATAGTAGTATAGGCGGAGATACGAAGAGCGACGAAAAAGAAAAGTCGAAGCAAGGTTCAAGCCGAACTTGTCCAGGGTCTTGGAAAACGTCAGGATTGAGTGCTTCTAGTTTGACGGTGAATAGGCCGCCCAAAACTTCTGACTGGAAAGGCAGCAAAGACCACGCACCTATGGATATTCGCGATGGGCAAGTCCGGAGGCCACGCCTTCGATTAAGCCCGCGGGGGAGGCCCACCAAACCTCCTGTCATCTCGTGCATAATTTCCTCTCTGATGGTAATTCGGGTTGTATCCTCTTGGATGTTGCATACGGTCGTATCCTTGAGAGGGGGGTGGTGGCCCTGGCGGGTAACCATCCCTTGGCCCTTGATGGTAGTCCCTCGGTCCCCTGTTGACATTCACCCCGGTGGAATGACCATAATAGCCAGGAGGTCCAGAAGAATGAGATATAGGTCCAGCAGACATTCTCGACGATAATGGCAGAGGGTAGTCATTTCCGCTCCCAATTGAGCCATTCGGATTCGCTTCCCCAGGAGTATGGGGTGGATAATAGTCATTTGAAGCACCAGGAGCAAAGTCTTCTCTCTGCCTCTTAATTGGCGGCCTCGACGTATCCCTAGAGATAGACATGGGGCTCGGACTCCTGGGTCTGACCCTTGACGAGTACCCAGGCGCGTTGCTCGAGATATTAGTGTTCGGGCCAGAAGAAACAGGGATAGGTGGTTGAGAGTATATCGCTGGTGGGTCCAAATCCCGCCCGGGGGGATAACGACCTTCGACTGCAGTGGGAGAATATCTCTGTGGCGAAATCTTGGAAGTCAAAGATGCTCTCCGGGCATACCCACGGTCTGGACCGAGAGGGGCGGGAGGATATGCTGGCCTCCCCCTTGTATTCCGTTCCCGCAGTTCCCTCGCTTCACGTTCCTCCCGAGTCTCCCAGGCGTTGGGTGTGCCAGAGGCAGGGCCAGAATCACGCTCGATAAATCGCCGGTCTCTGTCTGGCCAAGGTCCACTCTGACCCCATTGGTTATCTTTGTCGTTCCACCTAGGAGGTCTGTCGTTATAGTCCTGGTACCGGCCATGCCCGTGAGGGTAAGAAGCGGGAGGGCCCTGCCGATATTGGGTATCGTCGTTGTAGGAGTCGTTCCTCGGAGGTTCTTGCCACCGCGGGCGATCCCAAACTCCTCGTTCGCGGTCACGAGGTTCGAGTGCCGGAGGTATACCAGAAGAGTCTCGCACGTATGGATCCCGAGGGATTCGATCATCGTACCGATCCGAGTCCATTCTATCGACTCCTCCGAATCTGTCAGCATCATTCGGTTCCCTCGTAGTACTAGCGGTGACACCTCCACGACGGTAATCCCGCACATTTGTTCCTCGGCCGATATGATCATCACGGGCAAGAGAAGGGGCACGAGAGTTCTCCAAAGCAGTAGGGGGCGGCATGGAAGATCGAACAGGAGGTCTCCGGTCATCCACATTCTCCGACGGCAGAGGATACCGGCCTCTTTCGTCGGGGGTGGGCCGTGACCCTCCCGAAGGACGATCATCCTGATTCAACGAACCGATCGACGAACGGGTGACAGTAGGAGAGGTAGGCCCCGATCTACTGCCACGATCATCCCGAGCGCGATCCGATGGATAGGAGAGTCGCTCTTCCAGAGGAAGAGCCGGTCTTGGGGTTCCCGAAGTAGAACGTGTGTCAGAACCGGGAGGCATGCTAATTCTTTCTTGCAACGTGAGAGGTGGTTGTCGACTGAGTCGTTCTTCGAGCGTCTTGCGTTCATCTTTAGCGTTCATGGTGGGCTGTCGCGTAGTGCGATCATCAATAGTATCCTGAACTGTAGGAGCATCAGAGAGAAGCAAGGGTGTAGAATCAGCGGCAGAGCTTCTACTGGTCCTTTCAATGTACGTCGATGTCGGTAGAGAGGGAGGACTGCGAGTATCAGTCACAATAGGAGAGGAGGGTGGTGGCATCCGTCGGTTGTCGCAACCATCCTGAGCGGGCGGTTGGTGAGTCGTACCCCGCTCATCATAATACCGGGAAGTATTGTCGTCAGTTTGTCGGTCGATAGCGGGCGTAACACTGACAGAATGCGAGTTATCATACTGACGACTGTCGTCCGCGTAACGATGATCAGGTGGATTACGTCGGTTGTCAATAATCCGCGGCCGGTCATCGACCCTGCGGTTAAAGCGGTTGAACCGACTGGTATCCCGTTCAGGACTCCTATCCCCAAGATCATCGACGAGTTCTCTGGTTGCACTGAAGGATCCTTTATCAGAGGGCCTTTCAAAGTCGGTAAGGGTGGCGGAACGTTGCAGGGATTGAGAACGGGTTGTCAGATCGGAATCGGTCCGAGGCTGCCTTTCATCTGAATAGGGCCTTTGTTGATGCTGGCGGCCATCTCCGGAATCTACCGCAGATTGAGCGTTGGATAAGGATCTCCCCCTCATGGGAGAGTCGTGGTGTTGATTATCAGCCCTAGTCGAAGCAGACGCAGGTGGCTGGAAGGAACCACGAGAAACAGAACCACGGTGTGAAGATGCTCGAGAGGGTGCAGAAGATTTCAAAGAATCGCGCAAGTCAATGGTCGACTTGGGGGGTGAAATATTGCCGGGTGAATGAAGCGGTTTGGAGACAATGTCGGTCAAATCGGGCTCATAAAGCTCTGATTGAGCGTGGTGATAACCATTCTGTAGGGAGAAACCCAGGGGTGAATGCCTGGGACAACACGTTCTGGGGCAGTCGCACCTGTTTCCGAGAATCCCAACGGTCGATTGATGCAGCACGCCCTCTCCGCTGATACTCATCGGTGGGAGTGTCCTTCCGAACAGCGGGGGTTTGTTCAGGATGGGGAGGTACGGGCGAAATAGAAGCATTGCCGGTGTAGATCTTTGCTAGTGCGGCTGGTTGAGGGACAGAACGAAAGAATTCGTGCTGATTATTGATTATGGATTCCTTGAGCTTCTCCAAGATATCAAGATCTTTCTGGCCAGAGGTCGAGTTGTGAGCAGGGGTCTGTGGAAATTCCTGGCCCATCTTTGGAGAAGATTGTTGAAGTGATGTACCGTTGGACTCTGACCAGTTCTGGGAGTTCTGTCTGGGTTGGTGGTGATGGTTGGAAGAAGAGGCAGAGGCAAACGAGGAAGCAGAAGAATCGTGAGTCAGGGTGCGTTCGCGGTTGCTAAATTTTTGCCAGTGGTTGTTTCTGTGGCCTTGTCTTTGGTGGTGATACGACATCGTGCCCTACGCTGCGTTAGGGAACATACCAAATATCGAGAATCAGACAAACAAATAGAACCTTTTTTTGCAGATTTTGGCGGAGGGGTAATATGCGTCGAGGGGTGCGCTCGACTTTGTGGGCTGAGCAAGGCAGTGAGCACGTTTCCGGCGTTTTCATCACCTGCGGGTTGTTGGCCACCGCATAGCCGAATGAGGAAGGTGCTGAGGTAATCTGGTACCACCTGGGTGCGACTCACCTACACTCTTCCGGTTACCACCACCTCTTTCTCCAACCATGAAACTGTATCCTCTGGTACTCGCATTTGCTGGCGTTGGCTTAGGTTTGTCGTCATTAATTTTTATTGCTCTCGACTCTCACAAAAAATTAAATAGCCACCGTCAATGCGATACCTCTCCGCGTTACCATAGTCTCCTCTACTAATCAAATTGGGTCTGCCAATGATTTCTTCGACAAACCTGCCCCTCCTTCCATTCGTAGCGAGGATGGCTTGTATCGCATTCAAGTCACTCCTCCCACTGAGCCCCGTCGCCGCCCATGCCATGCCATGAACAAAACCGCGATAGACATCTCCAACCGTTTCAGAAAGTTGTTCGGTTTAGAATCCATCAAGTCGGATGCTGCCATCGATCATGCAAACTTGATTCCTGTTGAAGGCGTGTCCGATGAAGACGGAACGGTTAACATCATGCCTTTCCCTCCCATTTCTGTGGAAGACGTGAACGCGCAGCCGGTTCATCACCACTCTCACCACCGCCATCACCGCCTCCAGAAGGCATCGTTCATTGAGAGGTTGTCGCATGCTCTCATGTTGTTAGGACCATGGGAGGGCAGAGCCGTCGCTTTTGTTCTCGGTAAGCAACACCACCTTTGATCGGACCATGTTGTGTTTCTTGGCTAACGCACGATCGTAACCTAGGGTGCGGCATTGGTGTCGTTTTACGCATGGTATACGTCTTGATCGTGGTCACCTATCGCGTGTTCCGTGGTTCCGACCAACCTGGCGAGGACGACGACGACGACGAAGAGGAGACCACAGTATTGCTAGTCGCTCCTCCGCCCGAGTACAGTAAAGATGAGAAGATCGCTTTGTAGTCAGGCGCGATTTGGACTCCTCGTATGCTCTGTTTTTTGTAGAATTATTCTTGAGATATGCAACATCTTTTGTCCGGAATTTTCTGGATGATTCCAGAACATACCCGATCTGGATGCGGTTTCCCGCCACCGATTGGTAAAAAAAACTAGAACGCGATTGCGGCACGAAAAATCACCACCCCTTGACACTCTTCACACCTCACCACCATCTATCCTCTCTACCCATCTTAATCCTTAGACGATGGCCGTCGTTGGTATCGATTTTGGGTCTCTACACTCGAAGGTACTTTACCTCCCATACCTCTTGCGCGACTGTTATCAATAATTTTCTCTCCTCTTGTCAAGATCGGCGTGGCCAGGCATCGCGGTATCGATATCATCACCAATGAAGTCTCAAATCGTCAAACACCGTGCGTACTTCTTCCCCTCCACTGTACGTTTATCCTATGCGAACGATCTAATCAAACGTTCTCGCGTCTCCATTTAGGTCACTTGTCGCGTTTGGTCCCAAACAGCGAGCGATTGGCGAACCCGCCAAAACCCAAGAGACTTCTAACTTCCGTAACACGATTGGCAGCCTCAAACGATTAATCGGTCGAACCGTCTCCGATCCAGAGGTCCAGAATATCGAAAAGACCTTCACCAACGCAACTTTGATCGATGTAAATGGGACCGTAGGTGTCGAGGTTAAATACCTCGGTCAGACACAACAGTTCTCCGCTACCCAACTCGTTGGTGCATACCTGGGTAAACTCCGAGACATCGCTGCCAACGAGCTCAAGGTTGGCGTCTCAGACGTCGTATTGGCTGTCCCAGTCTGGTATACCGACGTTCAACGAAGGGCTATCATCGATGCTGCTAGTATCGCCGGCCTTAATATACTCCGTCTCATCAACGATACTACTGCCACTGCTCTGGGTTACGGAATTACCAAATCCGATCTCCCCGAGGCTGATAACCCAAGACATGTCATCTTCGTGGACGTTGGCCACTCGAGCCTGTCCGCTGCTGTGGTCGCCTTCTCCAAGGGCCAACTGACCGTAAAATCTACGGCATTCGACACTAACGTCGGTGGTCGTTACATTGATCAGGCCCTTGTCAACTACTTCGCGGAACAGTTCAAAACCAAGTACAAGATCGACGTCCTATCCAACCCCAAAGGTACCTTCCGACTTGCCGCTGGATGCGACAAGCTCAAGAAGGTCCTCTCCGCAAACAGCGAGGCTCCATTGAACGTGGAGTCCATCATGAACGATATCGACGCTTCTTCGAGGCTGACTAGGGAGGAGTATGAGTCCCTCATCGCTGGCGTCCTCGATCGTATACCCGCTCCCCTTTTGCAAGTTCTCCAAGATGCTGGCCTCAGCCTCGAACAAATCGATGCCATCGAGCTCGTCGGTGGGTGCACCCGTATCCCCGCCGTTCGAACCAAGATCCAATCCGTCTTCCCCGGAAAGGTCCTTTCCACCACGATCAACCAGGATGAAGCTATCGCTCGGGGTGCAACCTTCGCCTGTGCTATGCTTTCCCCCGTTTTCCGCGTCCGTGACTTCGCTATTCACGACATCCAGGCGTACCCGATCAAGGTCGAATGGGAAAAGGCTCCCGAGGATCCCGACGAAGATACCGAACTCGTCGTCTTCCCCAAGGGTAATGGTATCCCTTCCACAAAGGTTTTGACCTTCTACCGCAACAAGCCTTTCGAGATCCAGGCCAGCTACACTGAGCCCTCTGGCCTCCCTGGTGGCATCAACCCGTGGATCGCCAAATTCACGGCGAAATCTGTCGGACCGGACGCTAAGGGCGACCTTTCGTGCGTCAAGGTCAAGATAAGGCTCAACCTGCACGGCCTTTTGTCATTCGAGGCCGCATACACGGAGGAGATCGAGGAGAAGGAGGAGACTCCGATGTCGGTCGACGGCGAGCCCGAGGCACCCCCCAAGAAGAAGAAGGTCGTGAAGAAGATTGATGTACCCTTCGTCTGGGGATCCACGGCCTTGGATAAGTCCATCGTTGAGACTTTGAAGGAGCAGGAGGCTGAGATGCACGCTGCCGATAAGCTCGTCATGGATACGGAGGTAAGGCTTTCTACGAGGTGGTAAGGCGAGAAAAATTCTGACTTGTGAATTTCTCTTTAGGATCGTAAAAACGCTCTTGAGGAGTACGTCTACGACACGCGAGGAAAGCTCGACGATCGCTATGCTCCTTTTGTGCAGCCTGCGGAGAAGGAGAAGCTACTCGCCGCTTTACAAGAGGCTGAGGATTGGCTGTACAGCGAAGAGGGAGAGGATGCCACGAAGTCTGCATATGTTGCCAAGCTCGACACGCTTAAGGCCCTGGGCGACCCTATCACAAACCGCTGGAGGGAGTCTGAGGAAAGATCACGCTCTGTCTCGCAACTTCGGGAGACGCTCAACAGATACATGACAGATGCCACGTCAGGAGATGAGAAGTACAGCCACATCGAGGAGAAGGATAAACAAGCGGTCGTGGAGAAGGTTGCCACCGTTCAGAAATGGTTGGAAGACCAGATCGCGAGGCAGTCGGAGAAACCGAAGAACGTGGATCCTGTTTTGACGAGTGCGGGCATTTTAAAGAAGAAGGAAGAGGTTATCTACTTCTGTCATCCCCTCCTGGCCAAACCTAAGCCGAAAGTCGCGGTTCCTAGCCCGGGGACGGAAACTCCGAAGAGTGGAACGGAGACACCCAACCCTCCTCCACCTCAGAAGGAGGAAACTCAGGGCCCCTCAGAAATGGATGTCGATTAGATGGACAAATTTACGTCGCCCCACCCGTCCTGCAGTTGACGTTGTTTTTGTCACCGTCGTAGAAGATAATCAATCTTCATAGTTAGGTTTTTTTTTCCACACAGGCTTTATGGCCCTTTTTGCATCCCGCAATTCTACGTAGTTTGCATCGGAAAAGCCGGAAGTCGTAGCTCGAGAGTTCAGCTCAAACCCAGTAGGGTTTTGACTCGAGATCGTAAAGTAAATGGTAAGACAGAGCATGAAGTGGCGGTGGGTGACAAAGAGACAGACTAGGAGGTTAGTCTGCACGCAATAGAACCGAGGGAAGTGACAAATCAGATCTTTCCCTGCCTGCGAGTGAAAAGCATGGTCCCCGCAGGAGCATGCACGAATTTTGTGGAATCCTCTCCCAGATGGCTATCCACCACCTCCACGCTATACCTCTCCATAATTCCCATCAAGATAGTCTTGATGATCTTATCACCAAAGCTAATGCCTAAGCACTTCCTGGGACCCAACCCAAATCTCCAATACGAGTAACGGTATTGAGTTGGAAGAAGTTCACCAAACCGATCAGGTCGGAATACGTGTCCGTCCGCACCCCAAACTGGGGAGTCCCGGTTTAACGTGTACGTGTCGATGAGTACGGAGGTCTTGGGTGGGATGTAATATCCGTGGATGAGCTTAGGGTCGGCCGTCAACTCGGGGAGGGAGTAGAATAACACCGGGTGCAATCGGCCGGATTCGAGGTAGCAGTAATGGAGGAGGGTATCGGTCTTGCGGATATACGCGTTCGCCCGATCTTCACGATTTGAACCGAGGGATTCGTCTGAGAGAGCGGTGTCAATCTCTTTATGGAGTCGTTCCATGACTGATGAGTTCATGGCAACCTGAGCGGTAACCCACGAGACCGAGGTTGTTGTCACGTCTAAGAGGTGGAGATTAGGAAGGGTAGCGCATTGCGAATAGCCTTGTGTCACTTACCCATGTTGGTGAACAGAATTTCGTCGATGGTATGGGCAAACTCGAGGAAGGTCATGTGTCCATCCTTCATATTCTTGTACAGTTCGCTGACGGTGGTGGTGATACCTCTCCGCTCGGCCTCAAGACTGGTCCTCTCTAGGAGAGCAGCCCAGTCCCGTTCAAAACCGTCGACGTCCTTGTTGGCCTGGACAGGGAGATATTTAAAAAGCTTCCACTGCTCGAACTTTCCAAAGAAAGTATGGTTGATGACGCGCTCGTGGACGATGTTGAGGCGGAAAAGCTCGTCTATGAGTTTGTCATCGACGAGGTCACCGAAGACCCTCCTGGCTATCATCTTGAAGGGAAGGATAGAAACGAGTTCCTCGGCTTTTATGACGAGTTTAGCATCCTTCTCGTTCCTGACGACGTGAGAGAGACGAGGCAGGGATTCGAGCCATTCGTCGGTGTCACTGATCATAATGGGGAGGAGTTCTGAGGCCTTCTGCGCAGTGAAGTGTGGATCGACGTGGGATCGCAGACGTCGCCAATCTTCGTTGTGCTTGACACCGACGCATTGACCGAGAACTCTGCCCATGTACTCCCCAAACCCAATGTTGGGGACTTTGAAGTGGACCCTGGCATCGCCCTGGTAGTAAGCACGAATGTCCTCGGGATCTGTCAGAACACTTTGAGCGACGATTTGAGCTAAACCCTCGCAGCTGAATAGCGGGAGCCACTCACATTTCAGGTATATCCCCACAAAATACTCGATACAAGGGTCCATACTTCCGACGATATTCTGCCACCATACGGGGGCTTCGGGGACCAACTGCAGTTAGAGAACTGTGCGGCGGATAACTTGAATCACGTACCCATCCAGAAATCGAATGACACGGGTGTCTTCCAGTGGACCGGAAATTGGTGCTTTGCCTGAATTTTGCTGGTAACCAAGGCGGTAGGCAGTATGCTAAGAACGCAAGCTCAGACAAAAGTTGTCTGGCATCGAGAGACCACGCGAACCTTGAGCACACGACCGATGTCCGTTGCATAAAACCAGACAGCGGCCCCAGTGAGGAGAGAAGCACCACCAACGTACGGAGCGTAGTGGTGTTCAAAGCATTCCTGAACGACTTTGAAAACCCGTTCGGTGTCCATGAGTGGGAGATTTGCAGCCGAAGATTTCCATGGGTATTTTACGTTTATATAAAGGGACGGCGCTCTATCGACAATCCACCGAGAAAGCAGAGAAGAGCGGAGAATGCAGTGATCACATGATCTAAGCTGAACATCAAGCTTGAGTTGAACATTTTCATTCGAGGCAAGGATCCAGAACGGGTGAAGAACGTGCACTCGAGGCAGGCTTTTTGTGGACGGTGCAAATGAAATGGCATATACACCTGCGCGCAGTGAGCACGGGATTGCTGGATACCGTGCGGTCAGACCTTAGGTGGATTGCAATCTGTGCATCACTGGTGTGTTGAGATAGGGTTGCAGCAGTTCGAAAAAGAAGAAATATACAGGCACTGAACAGAAGCGATAACATGTCAGATGAATAGCCGCAAGTGGGATCTCCCATTCTTAGAGTGTCATTCAAGTTTCAACGCGAGGCAGATCCAAGCCTGAACGTGAACAGTCACTATAACCGTGACGCACCCATGACTTACCATCTTGGCGGAGACCTCATCTCCTGGTCCCAGTCTGCGGGTCCTCTCTTCAATTGAGCGCAATTGGTGGAGAGCTTTTTGGCCTACCCCAACAGTCGCAGCATGTTCTAATCCAGGGGCGAACAGGATCTTCCTGTGTTGTATCAAAGGAGACGCAAGCATGGCATGGCGGGAGGTGCGGTTGACTGCGGAACCGCATGCATTGAGTCAATCCGCCCGCATGTACATGTGAGAGGTTGTGCAGAAAGTGGTGTGGCTTGTGGGACAGGGATCATTGATTGCAGACGATAAAATCCCACTCTCTGGAGTCACCTTGCGCAGATTTGAGACTGTTGGGAACGGGGTACTACTTGGGGTACTACCACAATAAGCTCGCCGAGTGTCAACGGTGGTTTTAAGCACATATGTACTAAAATTGCAACCGAGCATCCTTGTCACGGGCTGTTGAGTGTTGGCGGCGCTCGTGTTTAGGATAAACACTAAGTTATTCATCGGCACATGCGTGGTACCACTGTCCTTCAGTTGAAAGCATACAAAGCGTGCGGCAGTCCAAACGTTCAGCTGAAGCGGGCTGCTTGCACACAATCGCATAGAACCTTGCATAGACTCAGAAATCCGGTGGAGGTAGAGGAACAGCTTTGGTCTCCGCTTCCGATCCGTCTTACCAATCCAATATGGCTCACCAACCCCAGACTTTGAAATTTCGTTTAAACCTCGCTCATATTCCCTCTCCCAGATTCAAAGTTGTACAGTATGGGCTTCGTTAATCCGTACGCGGCTTCTCTTTCCAGCAGAAATCAGTTTAAAGTAATGCTGACGGTCATTCAGACAAACCACAGTGAACTTCGTCGGAGGTTCTCCTCTCAATAGACTCTCTTGGCTCAGAACATCTCGGGTCTTCATCGACGCAGTCCTCCGTTCGCCCTCCACACGATGGATCCTCTTCAACTCCAGGGAACCTCTACTTGTTTCCCACAAAGACCAACCAACGGTTCGATCCCTCGCTCGTCTCACTACCGCTGACGTCAAGCCGTTGCTCGGCCCCGAACCTTATCTCGGTCAAGCTGAGAATGACGGGGATGTCGCACCTCACAGTGTACCTGCACTAGAGGTAGCCAGGTTGAGAGGTCCCAAGATCGTCTTCCTCGGATTGGAAGAACCTCACGGAACAACCGCATTTCTCCCCTCGTCTGACTTCAGCGGCGAGGAGGCACTCGAAGTCGTTGCAGAGAGGATCACCGGAACGCCTTACTTCTCACTAGACGTCTCGGATGTGGATTCCTCCGCTCTTGGTGTCCTTCTGCAAAACATCCAACTTACAAAGGATGGCGGTCAAGTCAAATTCTCGGAAGCAAGGGCTGCCATGAACTCCATGAACTGGTTCGATGCAGCAGTCTTCGCTGAAGCCAGGAGTATGGTCGATTGGAATTCCAGGAACAGAGTTTGTACGACTTCATTCCGTGGCAGAACCGAGCACTGATGACCCCTCTATCAGTTTTGCTCATCCTGTGGTTCACCCGTGTACTCTCTCTGGGCTGGCTGGAAGCTCGCCTGCACGACCACCCTCCCTTGGGTAGCAGATCAGGCAAAAGCAAGCGGAGGGAAACCGTGCCCTTCCTCTATCGGTCTCAACAATTTTTCTTATCCTCGAACCGACCCCGTCATAATCACTGTTCCCGTCAATGAGACGGGCGATAAAATCTTGCTCGGACGAAACGTGAGTGGATTTCCCGTCCCTTAACTCTTTGTCACAACCGGATTGGCGCTCGCTGCTAGGCGAAATGGAACCGACCTGTATACTCTGCCCTTGCGGGTTTCATGGAACCTGGGGAGACGTTCGAAGACTCTGTGAAGCGCGAGTTGTGGGAGGAGGCAGGAGTGAAGGTCTGGGACATCAAATACCATTCCAGTCAACCCTGGGTAAGCAAGCATATACACCTCCTTAGCGTGTTATCAAAACTCACTCATCCATCGCCGCATCTCCGCTAATAGCCTTTCCCAGCAAACATCATGGTCGGCTTTTATGCCACTGCTAGCGATTCTCAAGAACTAAGGATAGATCTAGACAATGAACTCACAGGCGAGTGGACTGGTCACCGCATTTCCACCGATCACACTCACGATTTCTTTAGACGCTAGATGGTTCACCCGCGAGGAAATCCTTGCAGTGATCAATCACCCCAAGGGGACACACTTCCGTCCAAATAGTGCTTCCGAACCAGGCGACGACGAGCCTCCGTTTAGGATCCCACCCAAGACCGCAATCGCGGGTGTGTTGATCTCGGATTGGGCCCACGGCCAGTCGTTGGATGCGAATTGCGCGAGTCCAAGACTATGAGATTACATAGAAGGGGTAGCGCATTAAGTACATGGGGTTGTCGAACTTGAGATATACACCAAGGACGAGTTTTAGATGTGGTCCTCTGGTCCTTCCTCGATGAGCTTCGCATAATCCTCATAACTCGCAAAGGTCGGCAGCGACCGAACCTTTTTCCTCCCCTTTCGCTCCTCCTTGCCGCCGCTTCGTTTCCTCTTTTCGCCCAATGCAGGAGGATCACCCCCGAACCCTGTCCACTCTTCATCTTCATCCTCACCATTGGGAGAGTCATCCCCATCTTCTGGCCAATTCATAAGACCGGCTCTGGCTTCGTCGAGCGGTATGAGATCCTCCGCATCGGAAGATTCAGCCAGCGAGAGCTTGTCGTCGTCGTCCTCACCGACTTCAGATAGTTCCTCCGCATCGTCTCCAGACTCTTCTGAGTCTTCAAGACCGGCCAGGGAGTGATCATCGTCCGGGTCGATGCCAGAGGGTATCGAGCCTTCGTCTTCTGATACGTCCAGCTCTTTTGGCATCGATGCTTTCATCGCCTAAGAGAAAGTGGATGCCATCAATTCTCTGCAGAAATCGCAAAGATAACAATGCCCACTGACCGTCCAAATCTCAGCCTCTTCCTCATCACCGTTCGACTTCTCACTATCACCCCCATCTGCCTCTTCTTGCTCCTCGTCCCTACCTTCGTCAGATTCTACTTCCGAATCTTCTTCACCCTTTCCTTTCTTCTTCTTGGCCTTGGCGGCCCTAGCTTTCCCCAGCTGATTCTTCTGGTTAAAGTATTTGTGGAAGAACACCTGATCGATCGGAACGTCTTCCACCCTCCTCTTCCACCACTTCTCATCGTTAACCGTCACCCCGCCTCCAGAGTTCAAGCCAAGGTTCTCGCCAACTTCACCTTTGATCAGCCTCACCCCTCCACCACTGATTGCATCTCCAGCGGCAGGCTGCATCGCACTGGACCCCTTCTGTTTCGAATTTTGCTTTTTCGGGTTCTTGTAAACGAATCGGTCCAGGAAGTGGGAGAGGGTGTTGAGCGCTAAATCTGGCGTAGATGTGAGGGGTTGGGATGATAACAACTGTCTTGCGTGTAGAGATACTGTGGGGTGGTAATGCGAGAGAAGAGGGAGGAGCTCCCATAGTGGCGAGCTCGAAGCGTGGGCGAACTCGGGTTCACGTTTCCTTGGGTCGTACAGCAATTCTTCCTCGTCCCCTGGGGGTCTCGAGCTTGACTTCCGTTGAGTCGGGGCCCGGAGCATCTCACGTAGGCCAGGGACTGTGCTAAAGAGCTGTCGTGGGATGAAACGGATGAACCCCTGCAGATGGTAGATTTGCGGCAACGCCAATCAGCTTACCTCTCCAAGAAGGTGTAAACCGCCAGCCGTAAACTCAGCCCCGCCTCCGCCTCCGCTGGCCAAAACCTGGATGAACCTCCTCACGAATGCCTTGGTCCGGTCAAGGTTCTTGTCCGACTTTATGCACTTGAACAACAAGTTCAGGTACATCGCCTGCTTCGACGAGAGTGATAGCCTCGGATCGTACAAGGACGCGTATAGCGTCCGATAAAATCTGTTCGCGATCGACTCCATAGAGGAGGAGGGAGTCGAGGATGCGGTCGTGGAGATTTGGTGGATGAGCAAAAGCGCTTGGAGCGTGATGTTGAACGTGGACTTGTGGGTGATCAAGAACAGGGTGTCCAGGTGTTTCTTGAATCTGGGATCGCCCGCATCGAGGTTGGCGAACGGCAAAGCGCGGTTGACCCCGGTCAAGACGGCAGATGTCAATTTCGAGTTTGAGTCTTCGAGTTCGGTGAACCCGGCTTCGCCTTTGACTTCTTTTCCCTTTTGTATCTTCGACTTTCCCTTCGGCGAACCATCCTTGACCTGCTTCGCCTTGGGCTCATCTTCCGTTATGTCGTTCAAGTCCGCGTTGTCTTGTCCCAGGATGTCCTTGAACAGTTCAAAGTAGATGTTCACCAACTCCTGGGCGACTTCTCTGTCAGCTTGCGAAGGCGAGAGGACGATTTGGTTGAACGTGATCGCAGCGTAATAACGAGCGTGCGAGGTTCCGACCGCCTTTTTGTCTTCTTTCGAGGACTTTGGAGGCAGTTTTAACGTGGAGGTAGACGGTGTGTTGGAGAACACGATTTTCGTGCTCTTTGAGGAAGAAGCGGGCTCAGAAGACAAGGTCGACGATGCAGCGGCGCTCGAGGCCCGAGGTTTTAGAATGAGTGAGATGACTTCTCGAACTACGATGCCCTTCATAGATGGGTGCGCTTGGAGGAGTTGAAGGAGGTAGTACGATACACGAGAGGAGATCGATTTTTCGAGATCACCCTGTGGAACTGGTTTGAGCGCATGGCCAACGTATCAAAACAGACACATACAAGCTTATTGACGAGCAATCGCAATAAGTTCTGCTCTTGTTCAGGCTTGTCTCGCAACAGGGTAAACAGGAGGCTGATGGTTTGCGTCCGAACATACGGAAGGGGATCGTGTAATAGGTTCTGTGTCCTAGTTGGCCGAAGTCATGCTTCTGAACAGGAAAACGACTCACCTCCAATATCTCAAGGACCGAGAAGAAATACTTCTTTAGCCAGTCTTCGAAGTACCATGCGAGCAAATGCTGGTCCGTCACTTTGGGGTGCAACAGTGGCTGATCAAGAAAGTATCTGTATAGTGCCAACACCGTTCAAACCGCCGTTCGACTCGTGCCATCGTGCAACTTACTTTAATTTACGATCTGGCGCGCCCCCTCCGACCCACCAATCAACGATACACCGCAGAGCCTTTAAACACTCCTCCCTGCCACCCTTCCCCTTACCTCGCTCAGCCATATTCTTTAAACTGTCCAAAGACTTGACAGTATGCACGGGGCTCCCTTGAACTAACAGCGTCATTGCACTGAGCCGATCAGATAGCGTACCAGACTGCAAAACTTTCTGCAAGAACTGGCCGTCTGAGACAGAACCCGTAGAAACACCGGAAGTGGTGTAATTCTGCACGTCAGAGGCATGCAACGTCGCCGCTTTTGAAAGGAGCGAAGAGATTTGCGCTTGGGTGGGCGTAGGGAGGCTCGTGGTAGCAGGGAGTGGGGGAATGACGGAGTACCATTGCGAGGTGGGGGGAAAGATAAACTTTGTGGAGGATCTCGAGAGTGGTACTTCAGAGTCCCCCACCTTCTCCTTGGAGTTCTTTGGTGTTTTCGAACTCTTGTCGGAGGATTTCTTCTCCTTGGGCTTCGGTTTTTCCGCAGGCTTGGGAGCGGGATCATCCTTCGGCTTCGCACCGCGTTTTTTCTTGGAAGGACCGGTATGCAGGTCTTTCAAAAACGCCGAGACATCTGCGGTAAGAGTGGGCTGTTTGGGCAGGGCTGAGGATGAAAAACGGTCATCGAGATGAATGTAAGCGCGCAAACCCACATCGTCGGCTTGATGAGCCTCCGTTATGAGGTTCTCGTCATCGCTAGAGTGCTCTGCAGGCTTAGCCTTCGCGACGGGCTTCTTCTGGTGCAAAGGGTTGGTCGAGGAACCTTGTTTTTGATTTCGGATGCGAACCATAACTCTCAGATCCAGAGGAGAATTTCGTGCCCGAAGCGGATCGGAGGACAGTTCCCACGGTTGCTACGCCTCCCCGACCGCCCGATTCTCTTCGTCACGTGGTACTATACTTGTAGCTTCTTTGGGAAATTACGAGCAGGAGAAGCGCCAAACATTCACTGAGAATCAAAGTGCTCTAGAAGTACCAGCCTGACAAAGCGGTGGCATCCCACGTCCGGATCGTGGAAAGGCTGTGAGAAACTTTTTGCCTTCGCTGACCTATCGGAGTCATCCTGCTTCCGACGAAACGATCTCTGCGTAATAACCGGCGTTCTCGGTATGTTTGTTCGCAGTGAAATAAGGTGCCTGAGATATTGAATGCACGTCTCTGGGCTTGGCTTATCATTCCAGTGGCGCGCGTCCCATGAGGGAAAGTGGGTAGAACGTTTCCCACCATTGAAATCTCTGACGCTGGTACGCATCGGACGACGGACGCACAAGCGCACGTTCGCCACACTCCCGAGCACATTCGAAACAAGTCTATGGTAGCAGATCAAAAGCGGCGAAGCGGAGCGTGGTGCACCTCAACGAAAATCCTATTTCGAGCGGGAAAGAAAGGGACTTGGACTTAATCGTAGGCTGTTCCCTTCTTCCAGTGTCCGGAATGTCCCACATATATCTGCGAACCCGGTCACATGTGGCGTCTAGGCGCTTTCATCTGCGGCCCTATATCGGAGATGCACGCGATTCGATGGATGGTTACACTAGCAAGGAAAACCTGTCCTGTGCCAGACAGAAACTCGACCGCAGGGATTCAGCTTGACAGACAGCTCGAACGGACCCTTGAGCGTTCGAGTTCTACCGTTTTCCCATATATCGCCAACCCCAAAGGCGGTAGAGAAACCGCAACACCGAAAAGGACTTATTTCGATTACGGTCGGAGGATTGGCCGGTTTCGTACAAGCACTTTCTCCGGAAATAACTTGACTGACGACAAGGCAGTCGATCGAGCCGGTGAGAAGGGCTACAAGTTTGTGTAAAAATGGGGTTGGGACTTGAAGGCCATCCACAAACGTCTCGGTCGAGCTCCGTAGTTACCCTTTATATCGGTACAAGACACACATTGAATGCAACCCGCTCGAAACGGGAGGTTCCCAGCAATCAGCCAAACCCCTCGTTCAAGGGAACGGTGGAGCAGCCTACTATAAATTGATGGGTGAAAAAACTACACAAGTTCTCGGTATGTACAATCGATGAGGAGTGTCAGGCAAAAGGGGAAGGAACTATGGAGATGGAAAAATAAGGCGGAGCGACGCGATGATGGTAGGGAGGTCCAAAGGGACACTGGGACAAAATGATGTAGTGGTAATATAATTAAGGGGCAACAGGGGATGGCGGGGAAGTGAAACAAGGAGGTTCCGAGTTAAGGTGGATGCGGTTCCGATGGTGTTGGGCAAATGGAGGCGGGTGGGGTGTGGTCGACGAGGAGAATCATTCATGTGGAGATCGAGCGGTGCAAAGAAATCGCGAATGCCAGATGATGCGAAAGGGTTGCGAGAATAATGAGAGAGATAGCTATAGTAATATTCATGTGAGACATGTCAGTCACCTTCTACCACCGCACACAACAGATTTGATGGGGAGGTACAAGGAGCGCCTGGCGATTATGCAAATGTGGGGATGGATGCTCGCCGATTGCAGCAGTTCCGAAAGCAAGTAGGAGATGAGAAGATTGAGAGAGAGAGAGATGATTCTACGACTGATGCACAACAACAGTATTTGATTGCGGAGGGAATGAAACGTGAGGTGCGGCCGTTGCGGCGGATCGCTATGTGCGTGCGACGATGCGATGGAAATAGTCCTGGGTGGATAGTGTAGTCTTGTCCTGGTGCGCCCATGGGATCCCCGGAGAGCGTCCTTCTAGAGGGGAGAGGTGCCCGGAGAAGCGAAGGGAGATATTGATGGATCACAAATGGCCTGACGGCGTGTGAACTCCAAGAGTGGTCGCTGAAGGTCTCCGAAACCACGCGACCGGGTCGACTACCGGGTATGCCCCATGTCTGTCGGTGGTGACATCTCGTTCCAACTGGGGTAAGGGGGGCCTGGGGACCCGTGATGTGGGGGTATGTGACCAGACGGAGGCATAGAGTGCCTCATGTGTGGTGGCATGGGTAGACCCCTTGGTGGGCCATGCTGTGAAACGTTGTGGTTGGGAGAGGCTGCCGCACGCCTCATATCCCTTCCGCGAATGACGTCCTCTTTACGAATGACGCCTTTGATCCCAAGGTAACCGATCCCCTTTCCAAACTCCTTAATCATCGCCTTGCCCATCAAGCATACCCACCCCAGACCTTCGCCAATTTGACTCTGCCCGGGCCAATACAGTTCACCCTCGTCGTCTTCGATATCGGGTTCGTGCTCCTCATCCGCTGAAAGGCTACTGCCAGCAATCCGCGCCCACGTCGTTGGGAAGTTCCTCATCAAGATGGGGATACTGAGGTGCTGAGAGGCGATGTGTGAGCACCACTTGCCCGCATGGATCGCCAAGTTCTGATTCCTGAACGCCGCGATAGTTTCTGGCTGAAGCATGAGAGGGAATGCGCTGGGGATCTGGCTCGGCGAATGTGTTGATGACTGCTGGGGGGCGTTCGGCAGTTGGGAGGGGGCGGAGCTCGTGGGTTGGGATGGATTCAGGGGTGCAGGGTTGACCGGAGACCTGTTTGTCATCGTTGGGGTGGAATTGACGCTGCTAGCGCTAGCTGGTGAAGGGAGCATTGTAGGTGTGTTCACGGATCCTGATCCGTGTTTTTGGGAAACAGCAGCCTGTGCAAGTGCGTCGACGGCAGCCTGTTGTTGTCTCTCGACCTCATGGTAGAGACGAGTTGATGTGGATTCGAGACCTTCTTTGCCTTGGCCATCCTTCCCTCGACGGTCAAGGCAGGCATAGACGAACTTGCGATAGTTGATGTAAGCTTCGATCATGTACCTGGAGCAGGGTTAGGGAACAATTGCGGTGGGAATGTTTCAGACGTACACCAAGCCAAGGAATGCTTTTTCCTGTTCGCCCTGAGTGTCTTCCGAGGACCACTTGGCTTTACACCAGGCAAGAAACTCGCTGATGTTACCCCATGTGTCAGAAACACAATCGATGTGGAAGTACTCGTTGCTCCATATCGAGTAAGCGAATAAAACTAGGGCGTCTACGAGCTCTAGCCTCGCGATCAAGTTCCCATTCTTGTGGTATGGGGAACCGACAGGCGGAGGATTCGCAAGAGGCCGATGATGCCGATGATTTGGTGGATATGTAGACCAGAAGCGGGCGTCACCCGAGTATTTGAGGATTTTTCCATAGGCATGATACTTCTCTTTGGTCTCTATAGCACGCACGGCATCACCACGACCCCTACGAGGTCGGCGAACTGGGACGGTGGCCGAAGAGCTCGGTTGAGGTGCGGCTATGGGTGGCTGGATCGATTCCGCGGGGGATGGAGTTGGGTGGTCTTCCCGAAGTTCGCCATCCTCTGTGGGCTCTGCTTTGAGTGGCCGGGGTGGAAGAGTGCGAGGTCGCTTCAGCTTTTCAGAATCAGATGAAGAGGGCCGCTTCCGTTTGTTGGGGGGGGATGGGGAAGGGGAGCGGGACAAGGGTGGAGAGATGGGAAGGTCAGGTGGGAGTGGAGCCGAGAGAGTACCAAGGATCTGGAGACGTTGACTGATGTTGAGTGGGGAAAAGGCGAGTGGACTGAAAACCCTACCTGTAGATTCCGTACTAGCTGATCTCTCGTAAATTTGCTGGGTAGAAGTAAGATGTCAGACAGGGTGGAAGGGAGAAGGGAGGGAGGGTGGATTGAACGTGTGGGGAGAATGGAGGTTACCGTTTCTTAGGATTGCTAGAGGACGCAAGAGCCGTAGAAGGCAGGCGAGTTGAGGACATCGCTCACGAAGGGTTAGAACGAGAGCGTGTTTGAGGGGAGATGGTGGTGGTAGACGGCTGAGGTGGGCAGGGAATATGGTTAACTGACAATGGCGATGTTCTCATCTCTTCGGAAGCTAATCCGGCCGTCAAACACCGGTTCACTGGAATTTTATTATAATATATCTTTTGTCTCGTCCCGACTTTCCCTCTTTTATCTTTCTACTCCCCCTTGTTGTATCTACCGACAGAAACCTTGTCTAGCACGACAGACGGAGTACGGTGGACAAACAACATTCGTCGGTCGAAACCGATGGCCCAGTGAGTGGCAATCCGGAAACTCGCGGCGCCAATTTGATACATGCCTAGTGACTGTTAGTGATCTGCCGCATGATGCATCCGAGATTATTCGTGTATCGCAGGGTGGTGGTAACCTCAGGGTGTTCTTGCCCCTAGCCCAGGGCAGCCTGCGCACGCACTGTTGCTTCCCTACCCCGGACGCTGAGGGTTTCGAAACTCCGGTTGCTTGCGGCGAAATGCAATCACACTTATTTATCCCCTTGGGGTTAGCGAACTCACCTTACATACGCCGGAGAATCTTTAGGCATAGATTCGAACTGCGAACGACGAATAAGATTGATCATTTGAAAACACCTTCAGCAGACTCGCAGCGATGCCCACTTCTCCCAGACCGCGTGACGCGGGGGGGATGAATCGGGGAATTTCGCTTTTCTTGGATAGCCCTTGCCAAGGTCCGTCATCTCATACGTGTTGTCCAGGAAGGGTACTTACACTACATGTAAACCGCATGGGCCATTCAGAATCCCCGGCTCTTTTATGAAAAATATTTGGATTCCTCGGAAACCCAAAACTGAGCCAAACGATCATCGGTAACCTACAACAGCATCGCAGATTGGTCATAAACAGTCATAGCCTTAGAGGCGTCCAAAACTGCCGAGGAATGAAGTGGGGCTTGCCCAATTTTCAGGGTTGGCAAGTTGCAAACCATCCAGCACCTACTGACAACCCTCAGAGCTATCCCAAGTCCCTCCGACCCTTCCCCGCCTCCAACCGAAAGACCAGGCACACCCCCGGCAAATCGGCTGGTATCTCCCAGGTTCGCCGATTGTCCGATCCTCCGCGATCGAAATTCCTTCCTAATCTGGTATTCCAAAAGGAGAAGTCAGCTGTATAGCTGTCTCGGGACATCCCGCCGTTCAGCAAAGCTTGTTTGGTCTCCCATACCGTCGGTTATCCTATCTGCTATTCTAGTACGGCGCGCGATGGCTACCGTCCAGGCTCTACCAAAAGACGTCTCTAAGCTCGGCCAGGAGGTCAAGCTCTTCGGAAAGTGGGAAACTCATGGGTACGTCGTGCAAAATCCCTGGAATTATGGCCGACGGCTCAAATCTGGTTTCAGAATCGAAATAAAAGACATCTCCCTCCACGACTACATCCAAATTCACCATGCTGTATACCTCCCCCACACCGCTGGTCGTTACGCCAAAAAGCAGTTCAAGAAGGCCCAGATGCCTATCGTCGAGCGATTAGTGGACAGGTATGGGTCCACAGAAATCATCCCATGACAATTGTCGCACTAATCGTGTTCATCCACGATTAGTCTCATGATGAAGGGCCGCAACAATGGAAAGAAGCTCCTTGCCCTTCGTATTGTTGCCCACGCCTTCGAAATCATCCACCTCCTCACAGACCAGAACCCGATTCAGGTCTGACACTTGACCAGTATCGATTATCTGTCTCTGATTCCGAATAGGTTCTGGTTGATGCCATCGTCAACACTGGTCCTCGTGAGGATTCTACCCGTATCGGTTCACAAGGAACTGTCCGTCGTCAGGCCGTCGATGTTTCCCCTCTGCGACGAGTTAATCAGGCCATCTCCCTCCTGACCACCGGTGTACGAACCCCCTTCTTTTGCTTCGGTTCAATCTGACAGAATGTCGTTAGACCCGCGAGTCAGCATTCAGGAACGTGAAATCAATTGCTGAGTGCTTAGCTGACGAACTCATCAACGCCGCGAAAGGTTCATCGAACTCGTATGCTATCAAGGTCTGTTCCTGCCCACTTCGGATAGAGTTCATATCCCGACTTCTTTTGCGCACAGAAAAAGGACGAGCTCGAGCGTGTGGCCAAGTCCAATCGGTAAACGCGTATTGTTTTGTCGCGTTACATGTACACAGTCTCTCGCTCTCCATCCCATTTGCTTTTTTTGTCTCCAAGGAATGAACGTCGAACAATCATTTCGTTGCTGCACTAATACGGGATCGAGCCACGGATCGCCAGGCGTCGAGCGCCATCGGACCCACACCCTGACCGTCGATGCTTCCCCCACTTCATTCAGACCCCATAAAATTTCCCCCATCTATCATCACCTTCCAAAACTGAACTGGGCGCCCTTCGTTGGATGCCGAGTACCGGACCCGGACGACGCTCTGTTGAGTTGACCTTGATAAGTATGCTCCGGCCGGGAGCATCGTTATTCAGCGGTTTAGTTTGATCGTCTGTCAGGTTTTCAGAGTGTACGCTCACGTTTGAGGATTCCGTGCCATCATCCGTGCTGTCAGCCCACGTTTTGTTTGTCCAGATCGAGCGTTATCATTATGCTACTGCGAACTGAAATCTGGCTGGGTGGCGTTAGCCTGAAGTTTCTGAGTCCGGCGTTTTGACGGGTCTTCGTAGCCAATGATCGCTACCAGAAACACTCGTGAAAAACGTTCCACGCCCACTCGGACGAACGGATAGTCGTCCCCGAAATCGCAAATCTCCCCTTTGCCCATTGTGACGATCCATACCTCCTTGCGATAAATCCCGGGTTACGACTCCTTCTGACGGAGGCATATTTTTGGTGACCATGACGTTTAACAGGTCACCGGTCACTGGTCATCGACGGTGTTTACCCACCTCGTGAGTAGCCCAGGGGGCGTTTACGACTCTCTGAGAAAATACTGAGGGGAGCGGCGACTCCGATAACGATCTGGGTGCTTGTGCATATGATACGATCTAAGCCTCCTGCGTGTTACATATGATTGCCCTCAGTATTTCGCGTGGTGCTGGTGAGTTGATATGGTGACGAACAAGGGACTGCGGAGATTAAAACTGGGGGCCCTCAAGCTTTAGGAACGACGACCAGGGTTATGAAAATTGTAAAGGTATCGCGGGAAATGTACTGCGGTGTTATGAAAATGCGACACGGTGATAATGTGGGAAATGACTGCGAGGGCGCTGCGTGTGCGTGCATGACCTTGGGATCTGGGAGGACAGGGGCTAGTAGGGAAACGACAAGACGCAATAACGCCACAAGGCCGACCAAGAAAGGCAAGAGTGCAGCGGACACGCGGCCAAGAAGAGGAAAATCGACGAAGGTTCTTCCTGGAATCCCACAACCGAGGCCAGTACCGTCTAAAACCTCGCGGAAGCGGTGCCGTGATCAGGGGGTGGGGGTCCTCCAAAGTTCGAATTCTCTCCACCGGAATCGAGGCTGAGCGATCCACCCGAACCACCACCTCCCTCTCCCTGAGCGTGGGCGGCCTTCTGGAACATATTCGCTAGGTCCTCAAAGAGTTCCGCTTTACCGCCATCAGACGCCCTTTTCTTCTCCTTTTCCAAAGCCTCAATCCTCCTCATCAGCTCCTTCTCTCGTATCTCCGCCTTTCGGCGGAGCTCTGTTTCCCTCTTGGCCAAATCCGAAGCGTACTTCTCTATTCGCCTCGCAGCTTTCAGCTCGGCAGTAATTTCATCCAGCCCAGTTTGGACCCTGCGGCGTTTATATCTCTCGTGGGAAACCTCTTGTTCATATTTTCGCTTCAGCGCCTCTGATTCGGCCACTGATTTCTCTGAACGGGCGTTGCGTTCCCGTAGGATACCGACTTGGTGTTCCAGGGTCCGGATTCGATCGACGTAAGAACTCCGAGGTGAGGTTGGTAGAGGAACTCGAGGTCCAGGGAGGAACGAGGGGCGCGGTGGAAGGGCCAGCTCCTCGTTTCTGCTGCGTGATGAATCAACTTTGAATGGTGATCTGTTTTCGACAGGTGAGGTTGATTTCGTCAAGTCCGAGGCATCAGTGGATCCTTGATTCTGGAGGGAGACAGAGATCCCATAAACTTTTTGTAACCATGACAGAGACAGTTGATAGTGTCGTGTGGATTCTGGAGTGTTTAGCCCTAAAGGATCCTTTGTCCGTTTAGCTTCGTCGCCATGACAGGCAGAGATCATTAGGAATGCGGGTTTCAGGTCTTCATCGGAGACTCCGAGCTTCCTAAATACTGAATTTGCATGTCAGCTCTTGGAACTTGGCAACATGAATAAGGTAGATAGGGGGGGATCACCTTTCATCATGGATGTCAAAACTTTGATTGCGGCGGTCGGGTTCCCGCTCCTTCGGTAATGAGCCGCAGCTATGATCCACTTGTCGCGTTCGCAAGTCGAAAATTCCAACAACGAGATGATCCCGCTGGGATCATCCTCCATTCCTTCGAGGTTAAGTTTAATGGCTTGGTCGCATATAGTCAAGCTCAAGATTTGCCGACCAGTCCTAGAGATAGGTTCAGATACAGAGGAAGCTGCGAGAGAAGGATCCGAGAGTGTTATGGAGATCGGGGAAAGCTCGGATGTTCCTGGACGAGCTTCAGAATCAGCAGGGTGGTGACGCCCACGGCTTTGCGACCTCTTGCTAGAACCAGGAACCCTCAGCGAGAAACCAGGATCGCCGAAAGCAGAACAAGAGGTAATAGGCCGAGACGGAGAAGTATCCCTAGATCTCGATGGACTCGCCCGTCGCGTTTGGCTGGTGCTGGGTCGACGGGGCGAAGACGACCGGGATCGCTTGAGATCAGGGACCGGATCCCCAGCCACGCCAGCAAGCGCACAGAACCTGTCGATAAGCTGAGGAATATAAGCCAACGCGTGCACATGGGTATCGGGAGCGTTCGATTTCGAGCCCCGTGCCCGGTTCACGCTTTCCGTTTGCGTGAATTCCACGAAGTAATGGATCTTGTCGCGGTCACTCTTCCACCGGTAAAGGCCTCGGCTGTCAAAAGCAATAATACAGTCATTGAGCAAGGAGGATGCAGAACGACTGATGGCGTGCGACAAATTGGGATATCATCGTTTCCAGAGGGAGAAAGTTCGGGATGATTTACTGTTGGCGCATACTTACATTTGACCATACGACGCGAACATGTTTTGCACCGCAGATTGAGATTGGGGAGTGTCCACGTAGATGACCTTTTCAATGCGGTCCATCTTTCGACAACGTTGGAACAGACAGAGATGGTCGAAGGAAAGATGAACTAAAACGAACGATCGAAACCCATTATTTATTATCAACGTAAGCCCTGCTACAGGGATGCCGCATCGTATGAATATTGTACCCAGATAAATTTACAGAATAGAAGCACAGGAAACGCGGTGAATGCTACCAATCGTCTGCAGCAGCAAATTTGCTGGCTGTCTTCTTCCCTTTCGTACCCTTTCCTCCTCTCGTAGATGATCCAGATGTAGACCTGGTCGTCTTAGCACCTCGCTTGGACGTCGACGCCGTCCGTGAGTTGGTTTTGCTCATCCCTCCATCAGGGTTGGGACATGCTGTCCATGAATAAGCACCTGTTTTATGGGGATGCAGAAACCGCAACGTACCATTGGCCCAATGACCTTCTTGACCACACCGATAACAAGCGCCAGTTTGACCCCCTGACCCGGAACTCTTCGTCCGCTTCGGTTCACTCGGACCGGCAGCGTTCGGACAATCTGAAATTAAAGGTGAGAAAAAGGTTAGGTGTACGCGTACAAAAACGTCGACCTGAAGCCCAGTGGCCGGTTTGGTTGCACTGCAACGGTTGTGAGCCCGATTCTTCTAAACAATCTGCCGGATAAGATGTACCTTGAAGCAGACGTCGGCTTCGCGAGTCCTTCCAATAGCAGTGGTATAATTCGAGGGTTCCGTCAGACTCGTTGAGACCCATTCCATGAAGGTGCATTTCTCGTCAGGACAACCCCAGAACCTCCTTCCGGTACTTGTCTCTGCAATTTTTGCGATGTTGCTGCAATGACATAGCTTGTTTGCAACGTTCTTGACAGCGGGATTCTAGGAGCAACAGTGGGACATGATCTCCAGTAAAGAGTAAACTTGGCCCTTACGTATTCTGCAGAAGGTCGCTTCTGGGGTATGAGTGGAAGTGGGGAGGCATCATTGAAATGTTGGTAAAATGTGCATTTGCCGAGGTTGCCACAGCCCCACTTCTTGCAGACCGTACCTGCAAAGATGAGGGACGTCTGTAGCGCAGGGTACCCGCAATCACAATAGGGCACGGCCGAGCTGGAAGGCACCGGCGCCGGAGGTTGTTGCCGCGCTGCAGCCCTCGTGGTCGCGGTTGTCGATGATGGCTTGGCTGCAATTTTTGGGGGATTGGGTGGAGCAGCAACTTTCGTTGAGTTTGACGCAGGTTTCAGCTTTGGAGGAGGTTCAGGACGTCTGTGTGGTGGTGGTGGCGGCGGCGGGGGATCGTCATCTGGGTTCCAAGAGATTAGGCGGTAAACGACAGATGGAAATGGATGGGCTGACCAAAGAAAAATTCCTCGTCCAGTAGATCTTCTGGAGGAGTAGGGAGCCTAGGGCGTGGTGGTGGTGGTGGTGGTGGTGGTGCACCTCCTCGTCCTCTCCCCGCCCCGCGGCCACGACCGCGACCACGACCTACACCACGACCAGTGGCTCCATCTGGATTGTCGTCGTCGTCGTCGTCTGCACCCCCTCCACCTCTTCCTCCCGCCCCAGGCCCACCCTCTGGTCCACCGCCTCTCCTACCCCCCCTTGCCCCTCGGCCGCGACCGCCACCCGCGCCACCACCTCGATTATTATTATTCTCGCCTGGAGGAGGCTCCAGCCGGTTTTGGACGCTCTGGGGAAATATCGATGAGCTATGTCATACCCAGCGCGCGCCAAACTCACGGCAAGGACGTTATTGAAGCCGTTCTTCGCTCTCATGAAGATATCCTTGTATTGGACGATTGCCTCTTCTAGCATCACCCCTTTCGACTTCGCGCCTTCGCAAACTTGAACCATGTTGCGTTCCGTCTTTGAGTTAAATGAGTCGTGCTAACTGAGAGCTTCAGCAACAACGATACACACCTCTCGCCGGAGTTGTGGTTTGCTCAGGCTCTTCTCGAACTCGATCTTGTCGTAACCTTCAATTAGACCTATTCCTAGGGAAGAAGGGACTAGGTATTTCGTCTTGCCTTCCATACGCTCTATCACGTATTCTCGGGTAATGATAGTCTCGATGTGTTGAGCGATAGTAGCGTCAGTTCCTGCACGAATATTGTCAGAGATTTCGAGTTAATGAGGGGGGAAAACACCTGCCAATGCCGTTTTTATCCATTAAGCTCACCAAGTCGGCTTCCGTAAGGAGGTTAGGCTTTGTTGTTTGACCATCACGCAACTCGACATCCGAGGGTTCGTACTCTTCACCCTCTACAAAGTTAGGCAACTCGTTGTCGTTCCACTTGTCGTACGGATAGACATCAAGGTAATTGCGCTCCAAAACGATGAGGCCTGATTTCTTCTACGTGAGCCGAGTGAAAAATACGAATTCTGTCAGCTCACCTGTTGCATGGAATTCCTCCCCCCCATAATCAACCTCGACCCGAGTTTGGTATCCGAGAGCGTTCTTCGAGCAACATGCAAGGAACCTGCGAGTGATGTACTCATATACACGCTTCTCATCCCCCGCCAGGTTCCCAGCATAGGCAGTGGGGTGAATGGGAGGGTGTGCGTGATCATCGTTTCTGCCGTTTCTCGGCCGCTGGAATGTACCTTGATGCAAACTTTTGAAGACATCAGCTAGTCCATAGGCGACAGAAGGAGGAAATTCTTACTCGCGAGCGAAACCTCCCCACGCAGGGTCCGCCATCTGCTTTTCGATCAAGGACATGAAGTTGAACTGAGGGTCAAACTTGTCGGTTTCCGTCCTCGGGTACGAGAGAAACCCTTGTTGGTAGAGTTTCTCCGATATCTATAAATGAATGGCTTCAGGTGGTATTCTGCCTAATGTCTGCAAACGCACATCGAGGATTTTCTTAGGAGCGAGTTTGAGTAACCTTGATCCGCTCTTCTGGAGTTCCACAGTCGTCAATGGTAGGGGCTTCCTGTGGGGTTAGCCGGCTAAGTCATGTGAACTTCCACAAGTTAATGTTACGCCTACCATTTTTCGGTGTTCTTGTTCGTGACCTTGGTGACTATGACACCGCGCTGACGCGCGAGTGCGCATTGGTACAGGAGAAGTGCGACATCCTGATCAAACAAGTGCCCCCTGTTCCAGGAAAAAACGACTTCTTTTGCTGGTCCGCTGCCTTCCCGTTTCTTAATGGCCAGGTAAATGTACCAGAAGGTTTCCGGTCGGAAGGCTTGGACTTGGTTGAAGCGAGCGACGACAAAACCCAAGGTGGGGAACTGACAGGGTCCTGAGATTCTGTGTGAGTAAGATAGACCTGGGACGGTGATTGTTCCTGCGCACCGTAGGAAACCACATTTTCTTTCAGGACGCCGAACCTGTTCTGTAGTGCGAGGGTCTGGAGACGAGTAAACGCAGCACCAATGCGAAGATCTAAGGCAATGCGAGCTTCAACGGACTGCACTTGATTCATGTCGAGTTCCACTGGGTTCTGAGCTGCGTTGTGGATCTGCCTGCCATGCCACTCAATTCCTGTCCTGCACGGGGCGAAAGTAAACTCACTGGGCTATGATTGCGCTAAACCGAGCCCGTTTTACCACCAGTCGTGGATTCGCCCGTTTGCAGATGGTCACAATTTCGTAACCGATGTGTTCCCCCTCTCGGTCGCAATCTGTCCAAATCACCAGAGTCTGTGCGCGTCTAGCCTCCTGCTGCAGGTTCTTCTCTATGTCTTTCTTGTCTGCCGCGACGGTAACCTCGATAGGTGCATCAAAAAGGCTGAATGGATCACAACCGTTCCAGGACTTGAACATAGAACCGAAGTCTTGATTCATAAGATGACCCGCGACCGCGGTGACAGTATACTGGGACCGAGTCTGAGGATAATCGAAATCATAGTCCTTGATGAACTTGGAGGATGTGTTGCGCTTGCAAAGCCTGAGCCTACACGATATGCGGTCGACGAATCCTTGACTCACCGTCGTGTATTGGCCGCCAGAAAGAATCTGTGCAATTGATTTGGAAATAGACGGTTTCTCGGCCACACACAAGACACGCATGCGCTACACCTAAATTACGGGTTTTCCGGCAAGCGTAAGCCAAGAAAACTACTGGCGGTGGGATCGATGAGCTAATGATGAGTAGGAAAGGCCGTGAACGGGGTCTGGGGTCCCAGATGGGCGCTTAGGTGACCGCGTTGATCACGTGGGCGAGAATCTGCTTCAGCCGGGAGTGGGACTCCTGGAAACTTCTGGGTAAAGCGACAATCTACAGCGTATCATACACAGGTAAAAGTACATCGGGCTCCACATCTCCGTATGTTGAAAGAAGATTGAGGAAACAGAAATAAACGCAGCGACCACGGCCTCTTGAGTCCTTGGGTTTTTTGTTCTCGCTAGCGCTGGACTGTTCACGAGCTTTGAAAGACCGGAGCGCCTCATGATTTTTCTCCTCTAATCCCAATTCTTTGAAGGCGTGGTGGAATTCACAATAGCAGCAACCAAAGGCGTCGAGAATTGTCCCCATACGCTTTTATTGGTCAAAAATAGGGTTGTTTTGAGTTCTGAGCGGGATGAGCTGTATGAACGAGATTAATAAGATGACGATGAACATCTACCATCTTCCCCACACTTTCGCTTACGAATTCCCGATATTCCCCTCAAGTCCTGTGAAGCGCGGAGGACAAATTCGCTACCAGCGCATCTAAGCACTTGAGTATACTTGGTGTAGATGTGCTGCCAGAACGCAACAGATGTAACCCAAGCGGCCCAATCGTCGAAAGGTAACACCTCCCTTCCGGTGGCGCAATTCCCCAAGTTCGTGGGGAATGCATTGTTTCAAGTCAGAGTACGAACAGCCCCTGAGCCCGTTGAGACTTCCCCTCGTCCTTTCAAGGTATGTGCGAGGTAAAAGAAACGGTTGTACGGATCTGGAGTGCCGCAATATTTCCTAGCTTCCGCCATGGTAGTGAACATCTGGTAGAGGTGGAGGGTCTAGTTAGGACTACGGTGAGAAAAACGGCTACCAAAAGCACGCAAGGTGATAGGCAATTAGACAAAACACGAACGTAGGGGGTAAGATGGATAACAGAGGTCAAGACTCACGATTGAGGTGGATGCGATGTATTGGGCAAGCGCTCGAGGATGCGTGACCTCAAGTGGTCGGGGTGGAGCGGATGATACGTGGACATCTCCCGCGATCCGAAAGAATTTCGATCCGACGATGATATGAGGCCGGAGAAGTTTCGCCGGACAGGAGGAATGATTAACGAAGTTCGACGGACAACAAGCAGGACCTAGAGAGACCTCGAGGGCACTCTTCGTGCCTCTTATCATGTCTACGAGCTCCTAGGTCGCGGGCTCGACGCCCAGACCGAAAGTCGAGGTTTACTGAATCTGTAGGAATTTGTAGAGATGGAGGCCAGGGCAGACCTCGAGTGGGCCTCGATGTCGGCCTAGAGCACTGCGATTGATCGTGGGCCTGGTGGTCCGATCAGCTAATCATTGCCCCTCAACTGCCCGGATTAAAAGTTCCTGAATCCCGACGCTCAAAAGAAATGGTATGTCGGTAGGCCAGCATCCTTTCAGAATCTAGACGTCTCCCCACACCCACACTCCATGCCCCAGTCCTCGATGAACCACTCCGACCGCAAAACTCGGCGGTCCCAGACCATTCAGCTGGCATCAGCTCCTCCCCTCTTGACAAAGTCCCTCTACCCTACCGAATCCCATCCCACCATAGCCACCCTCGACTCCTCTTCTGGTCGCTATCCCACCCGAAGTTCCTCTTCTTCCGCTCATAACCCCGTGTCATCTGTTGAGGATGAACTTCACAGCGAGTCCGAAAGCCAACAGGGCAAACAGGACTCTTGCGAACCAGGTACAACCAGCGATTTCGTCAAAAAGCTTTACAGGTAGGCGTTGGTATTTCAGTCCGAGGTCTTCATCGTTTGACAAGGCATAGGATGCTTGAGGAGACCGAAATTGTGAACGTTGTATCCTGGGGTCCCAAGGGCGACTGCTTCGTCGTCAAGGATATGAACGAATTCACGAAATCTATCCTTCCTCGGATATTCAAGCACTCCAACTTCGCCAGTTTCGTCAGACAGCTGAACAAGTATGACTTTCACAAAGTCAAAGCCTCGGATGACAGTCCGTTCGGCGAGCAGGTGCAACTGGCTCCTTCACTCACTCTCGACTCGCCGGAATGCTAACCCTTCATTGCCAGAGTTGGACCTTCCGACACCCTGAATTCCGAGCGGACCGTCCCCATTCATTGGAGAACATCAAGCGCAAGGTTGCTATCTCACGGAAACCCCCCGCTCCCCAATACGTATCCTCCGTTTCCCAGGGCCCGCCGGTCGAGTATATCCGTACCATCGAGAGCCTCCAGGCGCAAGTCGACCACCTCACCCGTGCCCACGATGATGTGGCAGAGCGCCTCCGTGCGATGGAGACTAACTATAAGGAAGTCTTGAACGAAATGGTCAACTTCCAGCGCGACCTTGGCCAGCACGACATGCTCGTGCAAAACCTCATCCAGCATTTCCTGCAGGTTGACCAGACGGTGAACTCCAGCTGTATGACCCAACACGTCTCCAACCAGAACACCACTTCGATTTCACCGTTCTTCGAAAACCCTAACACCGTCAACCCCTTTTTCGCCGGCCAGGATGCGACTACGCTCCCAGTGGACGTGGATGGTTACATGACTGATGTCTCTGGTGGTCCCCTAAACATCGAAACCTCTAAGGACGTGTCCCCTTTCAACCTTCGAACGATAGACCCACCGTCCAGACCTGATTCGGTCCTCGCGAGACTTATGACATCCGGTATGCCCCCCGCTATTTCAGCAAAAAGCTCCCAAGAACCATCGATTTACGCAATGTCAGGAGACGTAACTGTTCAGAAACCAGAAACCACTCCGGCGTGGTCTACTACTCCTCGCGTTTTCGTCGTCGAGGATGATCAACTCAGCCGGAATCTGTGCTCGAAGTATATTCAAGATTACGGCTGCTCTGTCGACTTTGCGTTTGACGGCGCCTCTGCCGTCAATAGGATGAACATAGAGGAATTCGACTTGGTCTTAATGGTACGGGACTTCACTCCTTCTCTGACCCACCCGCGTGCTGACTGCTGCTAACAGGACACGACCATCCCCAAACTCGATGGCTGTTCAGCTACATCTATGGTCCGCCAGTTCAACCGTGTCACCCCCATCGTCGCCATTTCCTCGAATGTTAAGCCCAGTCAGGTGATGACTTACTTCACTGCTGGCATGACTGATGTCCTTGGGAAGCCTTTTGCAAAGGCAGAAGTCATAGAGATTCTAGACGTGTGTTATAATTTCATCTTCGTTATCTTTTCTCGTTGCTGATCGTACGTCGCACAGAAACACCTTTCGCATCTTAAATCAACATCCACGCGGACATCGTCTCGGGGTAGCATTCAATCTACAGTGGGAAAGTCACCGAGTTTTTCATCCAACATGCCGCTGAAGCGCCCGTGGGAGGAGTCAATCGGGAGCGGAGGTAACCGTCTTCTAGAAAAACGTGGACGATGTTAGTATATACTCACGCTCCCTTCCACCCCCCCTCGTGCTGGTCGTCCTCGCTCTCCTTTTCTGGGTATTATCACCGCTTTTTGCATTGTTTTCATGTATCATGTAACCATTACTTGTACACCACACCATAATTCTTTCCGCATACCGTTTCGTCAGCGTTGTCGCCTGTCTCCTTGGGCCTTTTGTGTCGAATTATATCTGGACATTACTCGATGGAAATGATGAATCAAGGTCCAGTCACGGATACAGCTGAACAGCGCAGCCGCGCAAACCTCCAGGTAACATGTCAACATCGAAGCGTGTCTATCCGTACCATCCTTTCTTTCCAGTGATTTTTGTGACACCAGAGTCCTTGTGACGCGCAGGGACAATGCATTCGGTGATGCCATAGAGATCTTTGGCGCGCTAGAAGGTCTTTGTTAAATACTGAAAAGCAAGGAAGAATGTGACCCACCTGCCACGTTTCTCGATCAAACTCAAAGACAAACTGTCTTCTGGTGAGGCCATCATCGTACTCCTTCTGCGTAGGCTTCTCCACGCCGGCTGCTCAAAGTTGTAGAGTATTCCTCGATGATGTGCATAAAACACGTACAAATAATCGGTTCTCCAGATTCTACGTCCAGACTACAACACCCATCCCTGATCAGGAAGGACAGATAGAATAAATTCTCCACCGATTGGGCAAAGTCATCAGGGTTGATGATAAACTTGAATAAGTTCGCTGGCCCATGAGCATCGAGAATGCGTTGAATCTGATGGAAGTTAAGGGTGGTGAGGACCAAGCCCTGCACACATAGGAATCGCTGGCGTACATTTGCCACGTTCTTCGTAGTCTCGTTTTCAGAACGTTGTATGTCCTCTTCGGTGATCTCCTGTGGTTGTCTTAAATCTTCGGTGCGCTTCTCTAATCTAGTACGCTTGGATTGGGCCCGCTTTTTCTGTTCTACGGAGAGCGGTCCGAGCCTGGATCAGAGTCAACCGAGGATAATCGACTCCATGAAAAGCCTACTTACATGAAATCCATGACTGGGACTCGCCGACTCTTGGCAAGGGCTTTGCGTCCAATCTTATCCCATTTCAGAGGGACGGTATCGTCCGCCTCCACGCCCTCTTCGGTTGGTTCTCCGGTCGCTTTATTACCGCCCATAAAGGAAATAAGCTTCTCAATGAAATCTTCCACGTCAAACGCCCCAGCGGTTGTTTTCATTGAGCGGGCTTTCAGAGCGCTCATATTCGACGCCATGACCAGGAAGGCAGAATCGAGGGTGGCTTCCTGGGTTCCTTTCACTAATTTACAAGTGCGTGGTCAGTGATGCTGTTAGGCCGGTCGTGGTCTGGTCTTTTGTACCTTGGCCGAACAGGTCATTAGCCCGAAGCAGTCGTCGAGACATATCCACCGCGGAGTATTCGGCAGGGTTAACATCTGGACGTCAATGAGCATAAGCTTGCTTCTCATTCGTGATGATCACTGACTTTCTGTTTCCTTCGCCAAGTCGCGGTAATCACGCCGAACACGTCTCCGTTGTTCAGGGTCTTGTTCGGGATCGTAGGACATATCCACCCCTTGAGTTGTGGACGGTCCCGCCGAAGAACTTTGAGTCTCCATCCTTCGTCCGGAGCACCAACTGGGGGTAAACGGGTGGGTGGCTTGGGAGTTGCCGATCTGGCCATCTGGCCGCGGTCACGTCCATGCTGAGCGTGACAGTGACATTAAGGAGGCGCGAACCACGTGAGCTTGCGTCACGCGATTCTAAGCTTCACTCCGATCTGCTCGATTAACCCCGTTTAGCAGAGGGATGGTCGTTCATCATTTAGAGGTAAAATAGAGCTGCAGAGCAGGGGTGAATTATTGCTAATCCTTCCACAGTATAGCGTGTCATCGCGGGCAAAGTGTCAGGGCCCGTGCAATGGATCTCCTATTCCAAAAGGGGTCTTGAGGTACGGAGGAAAATACGAGAGGGCCCGGAGAGAGTTCGTAAAGTGGAGGCATTGGTATCTCACACCGATAGTAACTCTATCATTTCCAGCTAATGAGGTTTCCTAGGGAGTGCGTTACGCCTCAGATTCTTCGTGCAATTGGCAAAGCAGGCCCAGAATCTGCCGTGGGCTGGCATATGCTGAGGTGAGATCATAGAGGCCAGAGCCCATCGCGGCCGCTGATTCTCTTCGGTAGTGCCGAGGACAAAGCCAAAGTCCGACAAGCTATTAAGGACAAGACCGTCCATGCAGCGGTTGCCCACCCAACGGCGTCTGCATCGGGCTCTTCTCAGACTACGGAGAAAAAGAAAAGAAAGATATCATTCATTGAGCCGTCCTTTGCCTCAAGTTCAGCGACAACTTCCAGTGCAGTCGTAGGTGCATCGACCCCGAGGGTGCCAAACGCGATTTATCCGCCGACCGCCTCTCAGATGATCGAGGTCGCGGAGGAGGCAGAGGTCGACAACCCGGAAGAGGATGAGCCCCCTGAGCAGCTGTACACCACTCTTAGCACCAACGTTGTCGGGGTCCAGTATTACAAAGGTAATATGCTTCACGTACTTGGTTGACGCCTGATGCTGACACCGTTGGAGGTCTCGCGGGCTATGGAGAACAGGTGAAGCTCGTTCGGGAACCGAATAATCAATACGATAGGTAAAGAAAATTCATAGCGCATATATGCGCTGACTTGACCCACGACTCAGGAATGCGATCCGAGTATTGAACATCAACAACATCCAAGTTGGTCACATCCCGAGAAATGTCGCCGCGAAGCTCGCCCCTCTGCTTGATCAAAGTAAAGTGTCCGTAGACGGTGAAATGCTTGAGGGAAATAGTAAGTTTTCTGTGTAACAACCCAGAAAGCACGGTTTTGACCACCCGCAGTCAGCGGTTTCAAATACAGTCTTATGATGTGAGTCCCCGGGCATGTCCTTGTCAAGGCTTTCTGAGCGAGGTCTGCAGGAACGTCAAAATCTACGGTAGAGCGGACCAAAGACAGACTTTGGAACCCCTCCTTATCTGGGCTACCCCGGGGCAACGGGGATTCGGGTCCTCGTCGTCGCAACGTAGCAATGCGCCAGGGACACAGACGCACGCCCGGGCCGCACCTGCGTACGCCTCTTACCGCGACCCTTACTCAGCTTCGTACACCTCGGTTTCGTACATACAACACGCCCCTGTTCTAACTCCCGCGCAAGAGGCTGCTCAGAAGAAGCTCGCAGAGGATATGAGGAAGGCCACAGAGCTGCGGCAGATCCTGGACACCTTGGAGAAGGTCAACGACGAGGGTCGACGGTCTAACTTGTTGGACCAGCTCTTGTCTACGGATGATGTGCTTACGCTGCCTGAACACCCCAACCCCCCGGGCATTGATGCTGGAAACCTTACTGTGGATTTGCTAAAGCACCAGGCATGTATTTGATCTCTCCGTGAGAATTTTCGGTACGCTGAGGTTCTTACAGAAACAAGCTTTACTTTGGTGTATTGATCGCGAAAACCCGGTTCCTCCCAAGTCTGAGACCGACCACCCTATACAGTTCTGGAAATTGAAGCGGGAAAATGGAAAGGTTAGCGCATACTCTTTTTCCGAGTTCTAAGTCGGTTCACACGTCACTCTTCAGACATTTTACTTCAATCGTACGTCATATCCCTCTCCCTATTTTCCCACCTTCTCACCATTCTACAAGTTGCCACCAAGACCCCGCAAGAAACGCCGCCTAAGCTGGGCAGAGGTGCACTGTGTGCCGACAGCATGGGCTTGTACGTGCTTAGTTACTGTCCCAGCTTTTGCTAAATACCTTGAAGGGGGAAAACTCTTACGATGATTGCTCTCATCCTTGCGACAAAGTCCGATCCTTCTCCAGGTTTTGTAAATTCTACCCTCATTGGTGAGTTAAAGTGCTTTGTACAAATGCACTTCGCCACCTGACTAACACTTCTAGTCGTACCACTCTCCGTCCTATCAAACTGGCAGTCACAAATAGACGAGCACTGTGTCCCTGGAGCCCTCACTTACGTCACTTACTACGGGACCAATCGACACCTCAGTGCAGATGAGCTCGAGAAGTATGATGTTGTGTTGACCACCTACCAGACTGTAGTCAACGACCATGGTGGGAGTTCGAAGGTAGCTTTCGAGGGTTCGAACAAGAGAAAGAAGACAGGGTCGACCCTGATGAACATCCCGTGGAAAAGGGTCATTATTGACGAAGGGCACCAAATCCGTAACCCATCGACGAAAGCAGCCATCGCAGTCAGTTCATTGACAGCCGAGAGGCGTTGGGCCCTATCCGGTACCCCAATTGTTTGTTCCTCGCTTCGTATCATCCGTGATTTCCATGAAGGCTCACTGCTTGACAGCTGAACTCTCCGAGGGATCTTGGCTCTCTCTTGACATTTTTGAAGATCTGCCGCCCCTTGGACCAGTCAGACTTTTTCAACCAGCTCATTTTACGTCCGCTGAAGCATGGTGGATCAACGGGAGCGGAGTTGTTACGGGTGCGTGTGTTTGAATGTGGGAACAAACCCAAAGCTAACAAATGATCAGGGTATCATGACCCAGATCTGCATTAGACGAACGAAGGAGGTGCTGGTCCTTCAGTTTGTGGTAGTATGAGTATCTGACCCACGAAATCGTAGATGCAAGATTCCGAGGGAAACACACTGGTTTCTCTGCCACCTGTGAGCATATGCACTCGATCTCACAACAGTCGCTGACCTTTCAAAGGTGGACATGATTGTCGTCCCTGTTGCGTTGAACCCGAGAGCAAGAGTAGGTCGATTGGAGCCAAACCCATCTATGCGTGCACTGACAATCTTCAGGAGCTCTATGATGCTGTTGAAGAGGTCTCGCGCGGCAAAGTCGAAGGACTCCTCAGGACTGGCGGCTTGAATGTGGGTCAGATTGACCCTCCGCAAACGCGTTTCTTACATTTTATAGTTCTCCACGGGTGCCCTTAGTATGCTGACGCGGCTTCGACAACTCGCTCTACACCCCGGCCTCATTCCGGGCAACTATCTGGAGCAACTGAAAATGTCCAGAGACCAGGATCAGGCACATAGTGTCATACAAGTCACACCTGCGGAACGAATCCGGCTACAAGGCTCGCTGTTCCAGGCTATGGAGGACAACGAGGAATGTCCGATCTGTTTCTGTGTCCTCGGGGACCCGAGAATAACACCATGTAGCCACGTGTACTGCTTCCCATGGTAGGTTTACGTGTGGAACGTTTGATTCCAGTAGCTCATTCTTCCCAGCATCTCGGAGGCGATATCACGAGACCCGAGGTGCCCAATGGTGAGGTGAAGCCACGGTGCAGAAGGAACCATTTCTCATCCCTATTGTAGGACCGTCGGAGCATTGGACTGGGAGACTTGATCGAACCCCCTCCCGTCACAGATTTGACTCAGGCGCCTGTCCGAAACGACGCCGATGACGACGAGACCGACGATGGTCTACGCGATGGATCGTCTGCTAAGATCGATCAGCTGATCCATCTCCTTCGACTCACACCGAGTTCGGACAAGTCACTAGTATTTTCGCAATTCACAAGTTTCCTCGACAAGGTATGGAGCGCCACAACACTGACCCGAATTTCAACAGACTCAACGTGCCCCTAGATCAGCGATGCGCTAGATGCCGCGGGCATAGAATACTGTCGATTTGACGGGAAGATGTCTGCAAAGCGTCGGGCAGAAACCATCGCCAAATTTTGCGTCCCAGTCAAGGATACACCTGCGGTTGACGAAAAACCTATGGAGATGAGCTCGCGCCTTCGTCATACGACCCAATCCCAGCCGCAACCAACGGAGATTGATGAAAGTGACAATGCTTCTGATTTTGTCCCCGACGACCAGTCCGACTACAGCGACGCGGAGTTCGATAGTGACGCAAAGCCTCAGGGCAAGCGGACAGGAAAGAGTAAGGGAAAAGCCAAGGGAAAAGCCCCTGTAAGATCAAAAATTCTTGAGGCACTCGAGAAGTCAGAAGAGGGATCCAACCCCCGCGTGATGCTCATCTCCCTCAAAGGTAAGCCCCTTCGCCAATAGCAACTTGTTTGTACTCAAGGTGGTCACGTAGCTGGAGCTCTAGGCCTCAACTTGACCGTTGCAAACAACGTTTTCCTGTAAGACATCCCCCTCTAATCCCTGCACTCCTTATTGATCTGTCTCTCCAGCATGGACCCGTCAGTTTGAAGGAATTACGCCTCGCCTATTTAATTCTCACATTCTACAGGTGGTGGCAGGAAGGAATCGAGAGCCAGGCTATCGACCGTTGCAACAGGATTGGTAGGTCCGTTTGCCCATCCCGGGGCTCGCTTGAACAACCCGTTTTCGCCTTTATAGGTCAAACAAAGCCGGTTCATGTGTACCAACTGATCGCCGAGAACACCGTTGAGTCCAAGGTAGGAAATGAGGACTGGCACTACGATTGCCCGTTGGTGACCTTTCCGTATCCTAGGTTCTCGAAATACAAGAGAAGAAGAAAAATCTCGTCAAGGAGGCATTTTCTGGTATGAAAAACAAAGAGACTCCTCGCCAGCGACGCGAGGCGCGTCTCCAGGGTCAGTTGTAATCATATACTTTCCACGCCTCGTACTGAAATCCCTCCCAGATATCATCGCTCTTTTCGGCATTCAGGCCGGTGGGCAACCTTCGGGTTAGCCGATTGTTAACTAGTGTCCAATGGCCAACGATTGTTGGTTTTTTGTTTCCTCTTGTTCCTTAATGTAGAGCCAAAGTAATACAGGAAACTCTGTACCACTCAAATTGCAACCGGGGTAGTCACTGCCCCGCCTGAAACCAGGATTCTCTGCGTTCATAAAGCAGTTTCTGCGAACAGTCCTGCGGACTCCTGATGCCACCTCCACCCAACCTGCACTCTCTGTTTCATCTATGATCTGAACTATACGACGGATCAATTACAACATGCTATTTATCAAATTGGGGTCAACCTGAAAGTGCTGGCTTCGCTGAGATACGTACAAGGTGCGGGACAACTGGAGCAAACAAAGAAACAGTACAAAAGTGCAGAAGAAGAACGAAAGTAGATGAGAGGGTCGCGTCCGGGAGTATATTGGAGCACATGTCGTTGAGAGGGTGATTATAGTGATGATTATAAGTCAGGGCAACAAACACGGATGCGCAAACTCAAGACCTGTCATATCCGGACGCACTTGAACGGATGTTAGTAGGTTGTTCCACTACCTCTTGGCAGGAGGGGGCTGATTGGCACGGGTTGTGCCAGGGGCAGATGACGGCAATATCGCTGACGATGGGTATGGTGTATAGTCGAGGTCCCCTGACCCCGAGCCCTCCACGATAGAGGCAGGGGCAAAGTTTGTACTCCCATCCGTACTCCCGTTCTCGCTCGTGGGGAGGGCCGATGTAGGCTCGTTGACAGCGAGCGAGAGCCGACTCAACGCAGTCTCACTCTGAGTATCGATCGCGTCAAGATCACGGAGGTGACGACGTTGGCCCCGGGAGGTGTCCAGCGCCGTAAGATCCGAGGTTGACCGTAGATGGTTTGTGTATGGGTACGGATGTAGTGATGTGGGGGATAATGGTCGGGGGATTGTTGGGACGGAACCGTTTGCTTGATCGTAGGAAGGTGGTTCCGTGGCAAGGTTTCCCGCAGGTCGGTTCGGGATACCATCAGGCTTTCGGATCCACGCCCTAACAACTGGATCTTCGGGCCGCTGAGGAACCGAGTACCCAGCGGCTCTGACGGAGGGAGGGAAGAGAAGTTCAGGGCTGAGCTTCTTGGGTATCACGGTGTGTTCCGCTTCTTGTTCTGTAGAGAAAGTCGTGTGTGAAGTGTGGAAGGTGTCATTGGATGTTTGCTGCCGAATTGCTGTTGGGGACAGAAACGCTGACAAGGCTGCAGCAAGGGTCGAGGTAGTCGGCGCCTACGGAGTGAATCAGAGATGGAGCGCGTTATTCGAGAACGACCCTGGCTTACATCTGCGGATGGCAATAGGTGTGACGACGAGGGATCCTCCACCGCCACAATCTGTCCTGGGCGATTCGGTCGTAGGCTCGGTTGACGCAGGCGCTTAGGAGTGAGCGGTTCTGTTTCAGGTTGTGGTGTCTGGGGACGAGAGGCCGACTCCCTTTCAACTTCGGAGACGATGACGGCTGGAACCTCTTCTCCAGACGTGAGGTCGTTCCTTGAGGCCGAGGCCTGATTCTGGGCTGACGGAGATGCAAACGCCGCGTCAGGTTGATCGTCGTCATCGGCCCCAAATTTACTGTTTTTCCGCGGCGGTAGAAGTTGGACAGGTTGGTAATCCTCGTTTTGTATCGGGCTTATAGATGCCCACCAGCGAGATATCGTCTGTAATGGCGACCAATTTACCTCCGGAGAAGCGGGCGGTGTGTCATTCTGAACGCGAACACTGGGTACGGGTACGAATGAGGAACCGCTCTCTGGGCGCGGAGGTAGGTCGTAGGCAGCAGAAGACCTCCTGAAATGTCCGATTTCTCCTTCAATGTTCCAACTTGAGTTCCTCTGTCGCTCGCGCACAGGGAGCATGCCTCTGAAGAAAAACTTGATCCTGTGTACGGGGATTGATAACTGACGGGGGGGCGTTGGATTGAGGTGACTCGTGGAGGAGTACGATAGCGCAGATGGATTCCTGCGGTGACCAAAGTAACTGTTAGTGTCCGCTTGCGCCCTACGAGAGTATCTGCGCCGTCTGTAGGCACGGTGTAGACACCAAATTACCCCGACGAGGATCAGAACACCCAGGCCGACTATCACCGGGGTAACCTTCTGCAAAGTAGTCCACCCCCCTAGTCGCGAAGTGATCATGGGAGATTAGTCAAAAGTTGGTGCGGGGGGATCACAACAACCGAACATGGTATAGAGCAATAGGAGAACTTACCACGGGTCACGACCGAAGGATCGAAGTTTCCGCTGCTACTCAGCCGCTTAGAGGCCCATAACGGAATTACAGTTGTAATGATGGTGGGGTAAGGGTAATAGTCTGTCAAGGGCACGGTCTGACCGCAATCCTGATACCACGCGTAAAATGGATCGACGGGCTGCCTGATGCAAAACCAGGCACAAGCCGAGAGGAGGTTGTAGAACTCGAGGTTGCTGTCCAAGAACCTTTGTGAGTGATAGGGGAGACTAGAAAATGAATGAAGGTGCACCAGGCGCAGGCGGATTTATTGATTGCAGCAGCTGGTTATTCAGTGATCAAAGTCAGCAACATTGGTTCGCTTATGCGGGAGGATCGAGACCAACTATTAGATACCGAAACATCCACATTGCATGGGACGAGTAAGCCAAGAACGACGGTACACGGTGCTTCTCCCTTCTTGTTCTTGAACTGTGCTGGATGAGATTTTTTTCACTTCAACCGGATAAATAGAGGCTTCGTACAGGATCAACGGCTGAGTCGCACTCTGCTTGGGCCGAATAAACGTCAGAAACCTGACTGGGAGTGAGTCAGAGGGTGAATGAGTGACTTGGAACAAACCAGGATAGTAGCAAAGACTTTGGACAGGAACAAGAGCAAAAGCCATAAACTTGTAGTGAGCATCACCGACCAAAGTCTGCTTGAGCGAGACTGCGGTCAGCCACTTTTCCCGACATTCGATCGAGTTTTCACCCTCGCCCATTCGTCACCGGGTCTGGTGTCACCCGCTCCCGAGCTACAGCTACCACCACTTCCTCACCCGACGACTCTCGGCCTCTTCGTAGATGTCTTCCAATTATGCCTGGCTTAATCCCAGGAATCCATTCACACCTCGCCCTACAAGATTCACTCTCATGCTCATGGGCGGTGCCAGCATCGTCCTGACCCTTATGTTTGCTGGCTACCAGTATTCCGACATTCAAGGCCTCCAACCCATCATTCATGCCGACGGAACGTGTCCTGCCGAGGCTTACTCTGCGGGTTCATGGAAACCCGCCCACAAATTCCCACCAGGCACAAAAATGAAGGACAGGGCAGACGCGGTCGGATTCGCAGGGTTCCAAGGTTGCGCTGCAGACCGCGAGTTCTTTTGGCATCTGGCGTCTGACCGCCCCGAACAATGGGAAAATCGGTTTCCTATGGCCTTCGACTACCTTTGGTCACCGGGAGAGGGGTGTGATATCCGCCCCCTCGACAGGGAAGCGCTCGTCACGGACCTCGTCGAGAAAGGTGGCTGGTTGCTCATCGGGGATTCAGTGACGGAAAACCAGTTCTTTTCCCTGTCCTGCCTTCTCTACCCCCATGTTCGTGCCACTCCCAACTACACCGAAAACCCGTACTTCGAGCGTCATTGGCCACAAAACCTCTACTTGCTTCCCACCTCCCCGCTCGTTTCCAAACTCAATTTCCCAGAGGGTTTCTCAATAGAGAACACCCCCCTCGTCACCTTCCGCCGTGTCGACGTACTCCTCTCTCGAGAAGAACTGGAAGGACTTTACAATTCTATTTATTCTCCCGGCCCCGATTCCCCTCTTTTTAGCGACGACGCTTTCTACACGCTCTCTCCCTCGGAATATGTTGCACAGTTCATGTCAGAGGAGAACAACTACCAGACGATGATTGTCAGCTCCGCGGGTCATTGGACAACCAGTGTCTTCCAGGCAGCGAGGGACCCCGAGTCCAAAGGTGGCGGGATTGGGCACCTCCTTCACTTCTTCCAGCACGCGACTGCCATGTGGGCCGACCTCGTCCAAAGGCAGCTCGATAAGTCTGACAGGAAAGATAGGCAAGTTGTCGTGCGAGCATATCTTTCAGGCCACGAGAACTGCCACAATAATTTCAAACCGTACAACAAACTCCATGAGTACACCGCCCAATGGTGGAACTGGAATTGGATATCGGAGTACAATGATATTTTCCAGGTGTGTGTGTCAGTCCTCCCCAGCTTCATAATCCTGATTCAGCCACAGTGGTTGCTTGACTCTCCCTTATACCCTAACATTCATTTCCTATCCATCGATCGACCAGGGATGCTCCGTCCTGACGCAGTAGGTCCCTTTCCTCTCTTCTCGTGCGCTGTGATTGACATCCTTGATAGCATGTTACTGGAGACTGCCTACACCTCATGACCGGGAGCGGCGTCCTGGAAGGATGGTCTCACTATATTTGGCATTACATTACAAGGGAAATTTAATCCCCCAGTACCCCTCCTAGCCGATACAGAGGATAACAAAAACCTTCGAGCGTCCCACGTGCTTCACTTACCGACATTCGGCTCGTCAGCCTGAATGCTGGACTATACCAGACTTCCGACTCACAGAGTCCTCGGCGGGAGGTTTGGAATCCGAATGGCTCACTCCGGCTCCCAGTGGTATTTTAGAGTTGGTTTATATAGCAGTTAATCTTATATTACTTCCCGTTATCCTGGGCACAGGACTGGGCGTGCACAGGCTCGCTGTAGCACTGCCAGCCACTCGACGTGCGTGAGACACCTCGTCCTTGTTTCTTCCGTCCTCCCTCAATTTGGCCTTACGCTCTTGGTCCACGGGACGGCCGGGCCAGAACTGCCGCGGAGATCATCACGGGACAAAGGCAAACATCCTCAGGCTCCTGTGCAATTACTGTTGGTTACTGTGCCTGTGTCGAAGAACTTGTGGCGGAACTCCCGCCACGATCTTCAGCTGTTTCCGGTTCATTGGGCCCTTAGCCATGGCTCCTACGCTTCCAACCATTGGCATTGACCCATCTGTTTTGGTGTCATTGGTATACAACGAATAATCTGTGCACCCACGCGTCCTATAAAAAGGAGCGTACACCGACTGGGTCTTCTGCCCCTACAACCCCACTTACAACGCTCTGTGTGGCCTTGTCGATAGTCCCTCTGGATGGTTAGAAATCGTCGGCCGCCACTTCCTCCCCCCAGAGACCTTCATAGGCCTTTGTTGAATGCACGAGCTACGCAGAGTCTTTCCCCAACGTATTCAAGTCCTGAAGTCGCATCGTCCCCTGGTTATGACGAGCTCGACCCCTCGCTATATTTGAATGACACGGAACGGTGGTGGCGAGACCATCAACCCTGGTTAGAGCAAAGCGGTTACCTCCTACGGGCGAGGTATAGGCCGGACTGGGTACCCTCTTGGGAGGGTAAGGGGTTCTTTTCCAAACTACACGTGTACGAAGACATGGTTGAGCTTCCGGTCGGTGTTTGTAATATGGAGCCTCAATCACAATTCATGGCTCACCGCTCTGTAATCCAGGCCAGCTCGCGAAGAATGCATGCTACAAGGTTATCGGATGGGTCCCGTGTTCATCTTTACCGCGTGTTCAAGGAAACGTCCCCAGAAGAAGTGGACATAATGCACCACCTCGCTGGGGTCAAAGAAAACCATACGATCCCCATCCTCGAAGTGCTAAAGCTCAACCGCAAATTGCGTGTGCTTGTTGTGCCATCGATGCGTAGCTGTGATGACCCATGGTTTGAGAACGTGGGAGCAGCTGTTGGGTTCCTCAGTCAAGCCTTGGAGGTTAGTCGCTTTCCATTTATTCTGATCTCGTCTGGGCTGACGGATTCTCTGAATGTAGGGAATAAAATCCATGCACGCGCACGGAATTGCGCACAGAAGCCCCAAACTCAGCGGGGACGCTATAGTGTACGACCCGAGGGCCTCTTGTCATCCAAAGGACTCCCACCCTGCCGAGACCGAGGCGAACCCGTCTCTCGCGAGGGGAGCTTTCGGACACTCGAGGACGGAGAGAGATGGGACTTATTACTTTGCCGATTTCCATGTAGCCAAGCGCTACCACGCCGGCCCCACGTCCAAGCACAAAGTAAAGTGGGCAGACGAGACGACCGTGATGGACTACCCTTTTCTGACGGGGAATCACCTCGCGCCCGAGTTCAGAACGCCAGAAAACAAGTGCGATCCGTTCAAGGTCGACGTTTATCTTCTGGGAGATGAAATTTTCAGGTGCTTCTTCCAGGTGCGTAGTTGCTTCAACGTCCGAAGGATTCACAACGCCTTAATGTGTCAATCTTCAATAGAAGTACCGAGGATTCGATTGGTTGAAACCGCTAGTCGATGATATGTGCAGGGAGGATCCAAAGTCACGGATCACCGCCGAAGAAGCCTACGTCAGATTCCTTTGGCTCAGTGCATCGTTAGACTCTTCCTTGTTGTGTGGCAGGTTGATCTCGAGGCAGAAGAGGGATTTGACTCGGCGCGTCATTCGGAAATGCGGCAAGGAACTCCACATTCGACGCCTGTTGAGGGAACTGGGTTTGAGGGACGTTGCGAATCCCTCTCTAGCCTCGTGGCTTCCTGTCCACGCTGTATGAACTTATTTCGACGGTGCTTAGATGCGTTTGATTCTGGTCTTGTGTTTTTTTTCTCTCCAAATTTGGGCACCCACGCTGTCCACTTGCTGTATTATTCATGTTAATCTGTGTACACATAACAGGCGGTTCGATAATAGACGGAGAAACTTTGCGAACTTCTGTGCGTTGCTGGTCACAGCGGGGAGGGTTCGTCTGGTGGAAGGACCTTCCCGTCCCATCGCTTGTTGATGGGGCCAAGTAGGAGCTTAACGAGCCTCAATGCAGATAGTTCGCTGTGATTACACATCTCTGCATCGACCATATCCTGTGGCACAGGCACGAAACGAGCTTTCGTAAACAGGTGCGAATTTTTGAGAAAGGATGAGACCTACCCTTCCCAGCCTGTATTTGTTTCGTAGATTGTCGTCAAAGTCCTGGAGGATCTCCCAGGAATCGCCGTCGTTGCTTATCTGGAAGAATTGGACGCCCAACTGCACGACGCGGTGAGCGAAGGTTCTTCAGTGGTTAGTTGTGACGGAATGTGCTTGCCTGGTCAGGAGGGTACCTCCCCTCGTCGAGTTGTTTTGCAACCGAAACCAGCACCTTCTCGACGTCACCAAGTTCACGTTCTGTGGAGTAAAGTAAGACACGTTTAAGCGCGAGACCAGCGCGACTCACCATCACGGCCACCAAGAATCACGATGAAGTTACGCTTCTTGACACTCGCACCCCCTTTCGCTAGTCTGTCCATGTAACTCCCGAGGAGGTTTTCCAGACCCTCTGCGAGTTTGGTTTCGCCGTAGTCAACTGTGTCAACCCGCAGGGTTTCGAGATATTGCTCTACATCACGCGTTGTCTGTTGGAGCTATGGTCAGGGGCCATGTTTGTGAAGAGGGGGACGAGGCATACCTTCAGTCGTAGCCCAACGGTCTCTCCAGCGAGGAAGCAGATATCTACGCCGTCGTGGTCGTATTGGTTCGCGATTGAGGCGAGGTTCTTCGTCACTTCTTTGGCCTACGAGGGAAACAGGGGTTGGTCAATCGATCAACTCGACGAACGGTGGTGGACTCACATCCGTCCAAGTGGACCTGAGGACCTTACTGACGAGATCGTCGACCAGAAAGACTACATGGTAATCTGAGAGGACACGTAGGTCCCTCTCAATCGAAGCATCGTACGTTGACTGGGTCATGGCGGCAGGTAGTTCGTGGCTCTGTAGGTGAAGTGCCTCCTCGCGTTTCATCCGCTATTTATACCCGAGACCTTATGGCCCATGCGCGTGGGTCCGGTTAGGTGGCGAGTCCTTGCATGGTTTATTAATGTATCCCTACTGTGATGGACGTGGACGTGTGGAAGGGGTGGGGCACGCTTCGCTCGGACTGAGGGGTGATTCTGGCTGAGCCGGCGACCGCGGCGACTTTCGGCCAGGCCGTAGAATGCCCAGTTGGACGATCCCGGGGTTTTTGGGAACGCCAAAGTCAAACGGCCATTGCGGTGTTGACTTGAGGGGCATTCGGCCGTGGTCCCCTCTAATTCGGCTGGTGACAACCCGTTCGTGATATCTTGGAGAGGTGTGAACTTGCGCGAGAAGGCGAGGCCCACGTTGCGCGTCGGAGGGGTTTCTGAGGGTCGGTCTAAGAGTTCGCGAAACCTATGCTTACGGTCGTCGAAGTATAAAAACGGAAACACGTTTTTGATGTGAAGTAGTAGGCTAGGGTTCGCCAATGCCGATGAGGTCGAAGCACGTAAATAATGAGTAGTAGGAATTCCACTCCGGAGGTTCATGCACACATTCACTACTGTGGGGGAATCAGACCCGCGACAACGTTTTTAGCTTGCGTGGTGGAGTGCATAGGACGTTGGGAACTGTCATTACAACGTGAGGTTAGGTGCGCAACAGAATTGGAACCGCAAGTGATAGAGGCGACGTTCTGCACTCCCTCAGCTTGTGGCGGATTGAACACGATCTGTGAGGTGTTCCATGGTGGTGTCACTGCACTTGCGCCCAAGGAGAGCCCCGACGTGGTTATTTTACGGGTAGCCGCCTCCATTTGAAAGATCTCTGTTGCCAACTTTCAACAAAGAGCTGCGATGATGATATCAGTTGGGGTTGGGGGCGAGAATAGTACCCTCTGGTGATGCGACAGCCCCGTTGAATACGCGATGAAACCCAGCCGTTGGCTATCAGGCGCAAAGAGGATTTCATTCGAGTTGAGCATTGCCACGGCTCCACCGGAACGCGGCGTCCGCTCTTTGGCAAAGATGCTTGATCGGCTTCGGGATACAGCACGAATGTGATCACCGAACCCCGTTGCTCAATTGAAAGAGCCAAGTGCCACCACAGCTCGTTTGCTTTTATCGACCGGGACTTCTCTGGCATCTGGCGTCTTTGCTGAGACCATTTGATCAACGTTCGAGGAGAACGAGAAGTCTGTATCTCAGTAGGCTGGAATCCAGTCTCGGAGGGGGAGCCCTGATCAAACGCTCGAGTAGCGTCAGGAAAGCAAGGTAAATCGGCGCGTGTCGTGCCGACATCTAGGTTAAATTGTTAGGGGGTGATATGCAGAGATGAAACGGCGATGTAGACTTATGATCAGGTTCTAATATCAGAAGGAAGTGGATGCCAGTGCTACAAGATCGGCCGTCAATGCGACCCATCATCGTCGCTGGTGTTCTCCGGTGTCGCTCGTCTCAATACTTCACTGGAACAAACATACTATTCTTAGGCATCTCACACCATAACTCATCGTTTACTCACCCTGTCGGGGGTCCCCGGGCAAACTGTGAAGGCGAACGATTCGCCTGTTCTATTCAGATTGCCCTCGAAACCCTTGGCGGTGAGGCACAGGCCAATGATCAAAAGCATCTCCAGCGCTGACGCTCCCCCGTTTCACTTCTGAGGGTGGAGAATCGGTTACTTAAGGTCTTCCTTCCTCTCGGCTTGATCCTCCCGCCACCACCTGCAGCTTTCTCGGGCTGACTACGACCCTCCATGACGGCCAAACCCACGAACACTTTGTCGCCTTTCGACCGTCTTTACACGTGCAGGACCCAACCGTGGAGGTCCCTGTACACGGTTTACCGGCTAGTCTCGACCCTCCTTTTTCGCATACCTTTCTGGTTCATTATCGGACTCTTCCCTTGGGGTCGAGTACACCCTCAGTTCACTGTCAAGAAAGCGCTTATCATCAGGATAACGAGGGTGGCCATCGAGACAGTTTACAAGTACGCCATGCCCATCCGATCGCCTTTACTCAGGTTCTTAGGAACGGCTTATCGTTTACAGAACCACACAGTTGGGGAAACTACCCCCTTCCTATACGGAAATCACACCAGGTCCCAACGTGAACGGGGTTTGGGTTCAGCCCCGCCCCGATCTCGTTTTTGGCGACATTCAGCGCGCACAAGAGGCCAACAACGTCCGCGACGTTCCAATCCCCGGTTACTGGTACGATAAGGATGGCGTCACACCTAACGACCCTTGTCGTCCAGTTCCTGGTGAGAAGATCGTTTATTTCATTCACGGAGGTGCCTTCGTGTCTGGTTCGGCCCACCCCTCCCAATCCTACGCTGGAATCCCGAAAGGTCTCCTCCATCACTGCCCGTCCATCAAACGCGTCTTCGCTCTCGAGTACCGGCTGTTGAGGACCTTGCCATTCGTAGAAGGCTCCTTCCCCGCGATGATCCTAGACTCTCTCAACGGATATATGCACCTCATCGAACTTGGATACGCCCCCGAAGATATCATCCTCCTCGGTGATTCTGCTGGTGGAAATCTCGCTCTCTCCCTATGTCGTTACCTGGTCGAATACGCCGACGAGAAGTCTCCCTCCGGGGCCAACCTCCCTCGCGTTCCTAGTGCACTCGTTCTCCTTTCTCCTTGGGGAGACATAGGAGATTCGTACAACTACGAGGGGAGCAAGATCGAAAATAAGAAATACGATTACATCGTTGGCACGCCGGTTAACCAGGAGTACATCAGTTGGGCGATAGGAAGGCGGATGGGCGCGAACGTCGTTAATACGAATCCTTGGATTTCCCCCATCTCGAAACACGTCAACGGCGTCTCGTTCAGAGGGTTCCCGAAGACGTTCATTGCCGCTGGCGGCTTGGAGGTGTTGAAAGACCAGATCACGGTGTTGAAGGAGAAGATGGAGGGGGACATCGGTGAGGAAAATGTCGAATTTTACCTCGCTCCGTTGGCAGTCCACGACTTCATCCTCTTACACTGGCATGAACCAGAGAGGACAAATGGGTTCAGAAAAATCGCCGCTTGGGTGTCCACGTTGTGATTTCGTTATTTATTTTGCTTTCTAAAATGCTGTGTTATTTTCCACTGCGATTATCATTCCGATACCCCGGAAGGCCTCAAGAGGCGTGGTGGTGATGTTGTACGGTGTAAGCGGGGAACTGCATGGGCCAGCACATTTTCGGTTCTGGGCCCGCAAAACAATGGTATGTTGGGTTCAGCACGTGGAGGCGTACTCCGCTGCTGATTTTCATCGAATAGTTATCATCCTTGCTTCTCGTCTGTTTGTTTATCTTGTAAGGCATCGAGCGACAGGCGGACCAGGCGGTTTGGAGGCGACGGGTGGTCCTGTGCGCTCAACGCCTCGACTATACCAAGTCCGATTCAGCTTGTGAATGGGTTTCTTGCTAATCTCGACTCACGACTTATGCTGAGAATCTGGAACATCTCCGTCCAGTGTTCCATCGCCTTTCCAATGGCTACCGAACGGCCACGGTGCAACTTCAGCTTTACTTGAAGATTACAACGAAGCGTAGGCCCGTACCAATTGTCGCCTCAGCGGTCGTGTTCAAGTCTGTAGCCATATCCTCGAGAGTGGATATCAACTCTGCGCATGACTGCTCCAGAGCAGATATCGCCTCGTATTCTTTCTTCTTGTTTCGCAATACTTGAGTTGCAGCGCTCTGCGCTGAAGATTGACCGAACTGAGAACGCGAAGCTATCGATTGTCGGTGCATGTCCGGCGGCGAGGGGAGTACACGGGTGGCAACCGCGGGGTGATTGATTGATCGGTGAATTGACGTTCAGGGTGAACGTGTCCGCCTCGCTCCCCAGTTCCGCCACCACCACACCTCTACCTGGACCTGACATGAGCCACGAACAACTTGTGCACGACAGGATTAACCTCTACCGACTTGTGCGGAGGCTAGAAAAATCCGTCGCGGAAGAAGGCTGGCACAATCCAGGGGACTTGAAGGATTCCGAGCCCTTCCCTCACGCTGTATGGATTCGCACCCAAGGCACTCTCGGTGTGAGCCACTTTCTCTATCTCCCTAGCCCTCAAGACCACTGATCCGTCACAATGCCCGGTTTGTAGAAGATAAGACATGCCAAGTCGTTATTGAAGAACGTGGAGTTGGAGAACCAGATACAGTTCGTCGGGAATCTCTTTTATTTGCGAATGAAGCGCTGGTCTGATTTGCCCGGCGAATAGGGAATGGGACTTTGACTACGACGACGTTCGGACCAGGCTGATCCGACTGGAGGGCGTCGTCTCCGAAGTGAACAAGGTGGGTTGTGGAATGGAGAAACCGTACCATCTTTTGGCGCTTCTGAGATCAGGAACCTCTTCAGAAATGTGCACCAACTCCGAGAAGGCCTCCGCCTATACTTCCTTTGATGTCTCAACCGGTTGATGAGCCAGAGAAGGTCACCGCAGAGCTACCTCCACCGTACCAAGAGGGTGACGAAGTCGTCGAAGATCCAACGTCCCCAAAACCAACTCCGCCGACTCCCGAAGACCTTCCCATCACAGACGATCTCCTCGCCGCTCCATCTGAAAAACTCCCCTCACCGACGTCGAGCTCACGTCGTGTCCCGCTCTCAACGACGGCTGTGCACGAAGAACTCTCAGCTCAACTCGCCCAAATGGCCACCCAGCTGAAGCGCAACGCGATCCATTTCTCCGATACGTTGGCGAAAGATCAAGCTGTCGTCGAGGAAACCAAGCTCAAGCTGGAATCCAACTTTGATGAGCTGCAGAAGGAACGGACGAGGTTGCGAGATCACAGCGGGAAGAGTCGGGGAACCACTTGGCTCACAGCGTTCAGCGTCATTGCCGTACTCGTTTCGTTCTTTGTCATGTTCTTTATCATTCGGTTTACTAGGTGGTAGTGGCGCTAGTGGTCGCTTAGACCACTGGACACCACCCGTTATGAATTGACAAACATCCCGAGCACTGGAAAGTCGCCCATCGACTCACAATCCAAGAGCAAGAGCGTTGGGCGGGTGCCGTGTGACCCGGTTTGATATTAGCTCCTGGGCCAGTGTTTGATTTTCGTTTCTGCGTGATGAGGTCCACACTCGTTTGTATATATATCAACAACTCTACAATTCGACCCCGTAATTGTCGACCCGGACAGCACCGTCGTTCGTTCACACAGTCCTCCTCACACCCACCTGGGCCCCAGCCCTGTGAGTCATGGTGGAAAGCGCTCCAGGGAGATCTGAGAGGGTAGCGACCGGGTAGTCGGTGTAACCGTGCGCGCCTGGGGTGTAGAAGGTGGAATACTGGTATTCGTTCAGCGGGACGCCATACTTGATACGCAATGGCAAGTCGGGCTAGAATTGACGGAGAGTCAGGTTTCTATCCAATTCGTCGAGACCGACGGAGGAAAGGGAACTCACGTTGGAGATATAACGGCGTCCAAAGGCGACCAATCCGCCCTTGGCTTTGACGATGTCGACGGCTTTCTGAGGGGTAAGATCACCTCCGGTGATGAACGCATCGTCTCCCCAGATATCCCTGAGAAAATCGTTCGAGGCTGCCTCGTTGTTGCTATGGTTTACACTTGGCTCGATGAGATGGAGGTAGGCGAGGTCGGGGAACCTCTCCTTCGCTTTGGAGACAAAGTGAGCAAAGGTCGGCTTCGGATCCTTCATCCCCATTCCCTGAAAGGAGCTCCAGGGGGAAATCCGGAATCCCACTCGGTCCTCGCCAACGACCTTGGAGACGGCTTCGATGATTTCGAGTGGGAACCTGGTGCGGTTCTCGATCGATCCACCGTACTCGTCCGTTCGTTGGTTGGAGACGTCCTGAAGGAACTGATCTGGGAGGTAGCCATTGGCGAAGTGAAGCTCGACTCCGTCAAATCCGGCCTGATTGATGGCCTTGTCTGCGGCATCGGCGTACCACTGAACGTAAGACTTGATCTCTTCGACTGTCAAAGGTCGAGGGGTCTGGTAGGAAGGGGAAATGGGGATGGCAGATGCTCCAACGAGATCGAAGCTGGTGTCCTCGGCCTTGAGTAATTCAACATCTGAGGCGCGACCAAGGGCCCAAAGTTGGAGGAATATGTACGAGTCTTTGGCGTGGACCTCGTCTACAATCTGTGAGGCAAAGATGTCAGACGGTAGATTGGGAGTGGGCATGAACAAAGCATACCCCCTTCCATGCTTGGACTTGGGCATCCGTGAAAATGTACGGAGCGTGACTGTATGTCCCAGCCTCCGGGTGAATGGCGGTGGCCTCGGTTACCAAAAGCGACCCTGGGTAGGAAGAACGCTGGGAGTAATAATCCGCTCCAAGCTGGGTGTGAACGTGATCCTTCGTTGCTCTCGAGCGGGTGAGAGGGGCGAGAACGATGCGATGGGAAAGGGTCAATCGACCGACTTGGAGAGGGGCAAAAAGAGCAGAAGTGTCTGTAGGGGACGACATCTTTCTCTGGAGATGAGTTGGGGTAGGAGTTTAGTTATCGAAGAGATTGGGAGTGAGGTTCTTGCACACTGCCAGCCTCCTACTTCTTATACTCTCCAGATTTTGAGGTATTAGTGAGCATACATCCTTGGCTCTCAGCCAGCTCTCCGTATGACTGATCAATCCAGTAGAACCTGGATTGAAGCAGGCCGCGCGCCGGGCCCGTTGATGATTCAGAATGGTCTTACTAAGTATCGCGAGCGCTCTGCTGCACCACTCCATCCCTTTCTGATGGCCGTTGGTGGCATACGCGGACTGCTGCTCGAGGAGAAAAATGGGCCCTCGATCATGTAACATTCCTGAGTGGGACGGCAGGATCACGTTATGTCATGCACACGGGAAATTCACAAGGCACTGAGGACAGGCACGGCTGCGCGATGAATTAGCCACTCGGTTGTGGTGCGCGTCACTCACCAGTCACTGCAACGGGCGGAAAGCCCGGGACCTAGTGTTGCCGTGAGTCTTGGTCGAATCGAAACATCCGAGTCCGATCTCCAAAAATACCCATTCCTCGCGTGGCGTAGTATCCAATTTACACTTGGTGGCACTCTGTTGTGATATCAAAGTTTTGTGTCATAAAATCTTATCGACGGTCGAATGTTTAGCTTTCGAATGTATGCATGTACATGTGTCTACTGTAAATCATGTGTTCGTTCTTGCTGTGACGTCGGATAAAGAATAGCCCAAAATTCGATTCGAGAACGAGTCGAATTTGAGTCGACTCGGCCAACGGTCCCTGCGGGACCACACACATCGACACAAGCAATGGGTGGACACTCGATCCCAAATTTCCATTCAATATCACAGCACCACTGTTATTTTTTCGTTTTGACCCACCCGTCCCCCGTAAACCACCACAGGACATACGTGGGCTTCCACAAGGCTGATGGGAACTTCCATCAAAATATGGGAGAGCTGAGGAGTGGACAAGGTTACAAGGTCGCGCTGGGGAAAGTACGGAACATCCCGACGCACACCTCCCGCTGTTATCTTAGCCTACGTGTCCGTTCAGTATTATTCTATTTTCCATGTGCTGATAACGATGGCACATGATAATACAAGGTAGAAGCTCGTAAACTACTTTCTTCGGCGCACCCTGGTATCTCTTTACGCTGCGGTAACAAGGGTGCTGGGGCTAACCTTCTGCCCTAACTTGGGAGTGACGGTTGCGGGTACATCCAGGGATCGGAAAAGGGTGGTCGCTGGATAGTCGGTATAACCGCGCGGGCCTGGGGTGTAGAAGGTGGAACGTTGATATTTATTCAACGGAACGCCGTACTTGATACGCAGTGGCAAGTCAGGCTAGAATCAAGCGGAAGTCAGGACTTGAAACAATATGGGCAGGTCAGTGGGTAAGAGTGAACTCACATTAGCAATGTAATGGCGTCCGAAGGCGACCAAGCCGCCCTTGGCTTTGACGGTCTCGGCCGCGGTCTCAGGGGTATATCCACCGGCAGCGATGAACGTCTTCTCTCCCCAGATCTGCCTGAGGAACTCTTTCGAGACCCGCTCACTGGATTCAAGGTCTCCATCACCAGAGACCCGATCGTCGACAACATGAAGGTAAGCGAGGTCAGGAAACCTCTCTTTCGCCTGAGAGACCAAGTGAGCAAAGGTCGGCTTCGGGTCCTCCATCCTCATTCCCTGAAAGGAGCTCCAGGGGGAAATCCGGAATCCCACTCGGTCCTCGCCAACGGCCCTGGAAACAGCTTCGATGATTTCGAGTGGGAATCTAGCGCGGTTCTCGACCGAGCCGCCGTATTCGTCTGTCCGTTGGTTGGAGGTGTCCTGGAGGAACTGATCTGGGAGGTAGCCGTTGGCGAAGTGAAGCTCGACTCCGTCAAATCCGGCCTGATTGATGGCCTTGACTGCGGCATCGGCGTACCACTGAACGTAAGACTTGATCTCTTCGACTGTCAAAGGGCGAGGGGCCGGCTGGGAAGGGGAAATGGGGATGGCGGATGCTCCGACGAAGTCGAAGTTGGGGTCTTCAGCCTTGAGCAATTCGACGTCTGCAGCTCTTCCGAAAGCCCAAAGTTGGAGGAAGATGTGCGAACCGTTGGCATGCACAGAATCTACGATCTGCGGGATGGAAGTGTCAGACAGTTTACCACTGGGCGTGAACAAGACATACCCTCTTCCAAGCTTGGACCTGAGCATCCGTATAGATGTATGGAACATGGCTGTATGCCCCAGCCTCCGGGTGAATGACGGTACCCTCGGTTATCAAAAGCGAGCCAGGAAATGCGGAACGCTGGGAGTAATATTCTACTCCGAGCTGGGTGTGAACGTGATCCTTGGTCGCTCTCGAGCGGGTGAGAGGGGCGAGCACGATGCGATGTGAAAGGGTCAATCGACCGACTTCGAGAGGGGTGAAGAGAACAGAAGAATCGGTAGAGGAGGTGACGGTCATCGTTTTCTAGGGTCGAGGTGGTTTTTCGAGAATGTAGAAGTAAGTTGCTGTCTGAGTTGGACGCACTGAACGCCTTCTTATACTTTCCGAACTCAAAGGATTAGTGAGCATTGATATTGATCCAATAAGCTGGTTAGCAATAGAGCTAGCTTGGATGACCAACCATCTTGCTGATATGCTCATCCCGGAGAACGCCGAAACTGCGATTCGCCAGAGCCTTGCGTCAGACGCTCATCCATGCGCAAACCATTACTAACATGGGTTACCATGCGATTATGTTGATTCATGCACAAACTTCTAATTTTGGAGTGTCAAAGCCGGTGTAATTGCCAATGTCATTCGCTGGCCTTACGCTTACACCTTGCAAAGCATCATCGGACACGGTGATCGTAAGTATAATAATGGTTGTCGTTTCGAGTGGAGATAAGAACAGTACAGCCGCTCCGTAGCGCGGTAAGGCTCAGAATCCGACAAACCTGGGTTCCTGTACGCAAGGCAATCCGAGGGAGGTTCTCGAACTTACGGATGCATGCGCAATCGTGTAACATTTCCACTGGAATGTTGGCAATCGGTCGTGTTTACTTACGCTTCAAAGTATACACAGCAAAAACGGTAGGCTCATTACGGTCAAGGTTTTGTGCTCAGGCTGGCACCCAATCCAAGTTTGGTCTTCTTGATAACCGCAGTGAGGGGAACGTCTAAACCTCCGGACAAACCGATGGTCGCACCATCGGACCAACCCATCGACGCCAACATCATGAACCCGATGTTCGTCTCGTCTATCTTTGGAGCAGCCTGGAAAGGGAGCGTTGGTGAGTTCAAGCCAAGTAAATCAGAGCTGACAAAGGACCAAGCACGCACATGTCCAACGACGTCCCCCTCTCTCGTCTTCATATCTCCGGACTCGCCTCTCTCCTTCTTTCCCTTTCCCTTTCCCTTACCTTTGTCCTTGCCCTTGCCCTTCCATTCTTTCATATCATCCCAGACATCATACGACGCGCGATAGTTGAACCCTTTCATCAACCTCGCGACCTTCCGCTCGTCAATATATTTTCCGCTTTGTTCATCCTTAAACAAAGTCGTGTACCGGCGTTCTCCCGGGCCCTTGCTCTTGCTCTTCAACCCAAACAGAGGAGCAAGGCTATGAATCTTCCACCTCGTGTCCTTGTCACACACAGGCAACACCAGGTTTCTCTTGTCTTTATCAGCGAGGAAACGTCGGATTTGTTGCTCGATCGAGACCATATCGATGGTTCGATGAGGTATCTCAATCGAAGGGTCCAGTTTCGCCGCAGCAATCATCGCCTTCCTGGACTTCTTTCCGCCTTTCTTCGTGACAAGCGGGTTGAGGACGGCCTCAATACGGGCGAGTTCCCGTTCTTTCCTCCTCCCAGCTTTCTTGAGCTTATCTTTCTCCCACTGCGCTTGGAGTTCTGCGGGAAGGTCCTTGCGTTCTGCACGGTTATGAGCACTAGGTAGCGCGGTCTGCACAACAGACAACTTACTTGATGAGGAAGCTTTAGGCTGTGGATCATCGAAAAATCCATCCTGTATGGCCTTGAAGACCGCGTTGTGCGCCGCCCGATTCTTCTCGTACTTATCTAGGGCTCCTGCAACGAAGTCCTGGAACCAAATATCAGCCCGATGGCTTGGAATCATGAATCATGCATACATCAATCTCTTCCCCTTCATCCCATTGTAATTCCGGATCCATTTCGTCGTCGTCGTCGTCATCGTAATCCTCCATCTTGATGACTTTCAGCTGCTTTTCCCGCAGCCTATCTAACCGAGCTTGGAAACCCGCCCTTGGATCCAACTCGTCGTCGTCGTCGTCCGAGAAGTCGGAGCCATATTGATCAGCGATGAACTCTTCTATCAGCATCATCTCTTCATGGCCCTCCAAATCTTCGCTGTCGCTTCCGTCTCCATCCTCATCCTCGTCCATCTCGCCGTCTGAAGACAGATCTCCCTGAGCAATCGCATCCTCCAGATCGTCTATTCTGGCGTGATTCCCATTGACCCCCTGGACGAAGCTCTCCATCGCAGCCATCGTGACCCCCGCTCCCACAAGCTCCGGGTCTAGATCCATACCCTCCGCTGTCCCAATAACGGGACAATTCTCTTTCTCACTCTCATCTGTCTCATCTCCCCAGTCTAGGTCAGAATCCCCTTGCCTCCTCAGATGCTCCTTCGGGTCCTTATCCTCCTCCTCATCCTGCATCCTCAGTCTAGCCTCCGCGATCATGGCTCCAAATGCCGCAAAGTTCTTGTGCTCCGAAAGCTTCTTTCTCTTCACACCTAGCACACCGCCGCTGCCCCGCCTAACATTTCTTCCGACAACGTGAACGAATTTGCCCCTGCGGAGAGGGTTGACCTGTCTAGGTGTCGAGGAAGTAGTGTGGTCTAAGAGGGAGATATTCGCGAGAGTGCTGAGTTCGACCCTGGGCGTGGATATCCGGGGGTTCGGCGCGTCATAGACGATCACGTCGTCTTCGGAATCAGGTTCGACCTCTGCCTTCGCGTTCCCTCCAAGAGATTCGGTGTGCGGATGGATACTGTAGGCGGGAATAGGGATTTGCGTTTGTGACGCAGAGGGGTCAGTGTCGATGAAAAAGAGAGGGGAAGGCCCTGTCAGTATTGTCGTTGGCTCAGGGTCGGCCGTTGTGACCATAATCTCGCGTTCGACTATCATCGGTTCGCCAAGGACAGAGGGAGCTGCTCGAGCGGCCTTGGTCGTAGATTTAATTGTGTGTCCGCCATGTAGTTCGGCACCATCGGTTGTAGAGAACCCGAGGGTGGTACCGGTTACGTCGGTAGCTACTAGAGTTCCATTCAAAGCCCCTTTATGCGGAACCTCGGGCTTAGGCGCGGGTTTCCTACTAACGCCAGTGAAAGGCCCTGTTTGAACCGCAGGAGGGGTGATGATGCTCGGAGCGGAATTGAGAACGCGTTCGTGAACCAGTGCCAGATCTTCGAAGTTGACCTCTTCGATTCCTTCCTCAATATTGAAGAGAGAGTTGTCGAAAAGATGAGGATGCGTGCTGCTGAACACACGCGAGACTTTGTCTGCCGTAGGGACGTGACTTTCCGCAGTTTCGTCTGAACGAGTATTTGATTTCTTAGCGCATATATAGTGTTGAGAACAGGGTACACTTACCTGGATTTTGAGCTGTGGGTTCTAGGAGCTCTTCCGCCTCTTGGAAAAGTGTGGCGGTCTCTATTGATCTAACAAATTTGATGGGCCGCAACAGCGGTCGTTCTTCGTACCAAAGACTTGACAATGACGAGCCAGACGGAAGTCCCGGAGTGATAACTCCACGACCACCGCGACCCCCACGTCCCCGAGGCGTATTGTTTCCGCTGGACTTTGAAGGTGATCCTCGCCCTCGACCACCAGGGGTGTTCCGCCCACTCTGTGGCGATTCGTCTGTGAAAGCATCGACATCAAGAGAGGAGACGAGTGATAAAATGCTTGGTTGACTTACTCCACTGTTGGATCTCAAAGTCAATCTCGTCCATCGGGTGATTTACGGGCATCCCGCCACGGATGTTACCCGTGAAGCCTCCCAAATCTACACCTCCAGACCCTCTCCCTCTACCTGTCCAACCCCCTCGTCCTCGTCCTCGTCCCCCCCTCCCTCTCGGAAATCCACGGTCCAATGTAGGAGGAGGGGGGCCGCCTCTGAAATTAGGCCTCGAAGGGCCATCACCTCTGGATCCACCCTGCCCATGCGGAGAGGTGTCCCCTCCACCGTCATTCGCACCTCCGCGGCCGCCGCGTCCCCCTCTTCCTCGTCCCCGTCCGACCCGTCCAGGCCCTTCGGCCCAACCACGGGTGCCCTCCTGTTGAGGTTTCTTGTTCTTGTTTTTCGCCATCTTTGCGTGAATCCTTCGTTCGTATCTCTGATGGAGTGAGACGCAATGGCCAAGTAGTGAGAGAGAGAAAGGAGAGGAAAGAAAGACTACCACCCCAGCTTCAAAGCGGGTGAAAGCACAAAATCTAACGGAGATAAAACCCAAGAGATCGGAAGCGGAAATGGTGACACTGACAGCGAGTGATCGAGAGCCTTCGGAGCCAATTCTGTAGACGCTCACTTCCTCCCCGCTGAATCCTCTCAAGTGGCCTCAGGGTTCAAGTTGACTGTAATTAGGATTCTGCAATGAGTAACTAGTGTATCCGTTTCTCTTGTAGTTTGCGCAGCTACGCGAGTGAATATACATAATGGCCGCCGCCTCCAGTAAACCAATGAGAATACAATGTGCAGAAAGGGAGGGTGAGGAACGAGGACGATACTGTGGGATGAAGGATGAAGTGTCCGAATGTTTGCAAAGGAATGAATGCGAGTAGGGAGACTGGGCCATGATATTGGGGCCGGAAATGTGTTCCGTTCAGGGCAGCGAGCAAGACCGAGGGCTGAGAAACAGGTACGTTGGTCTCCCTGCGATCGGCGAGACGAACCACCCGTGGTTATTTTACAAAGGCGCCCTTTCCGAGGGCAGGTACGCTGGTGAGAGAGCTGGTCGTGGGTCGTGCGGAACCAATCGGAATGGGTGATATACACGGACATCCTAGAGAATGATGAACTGTGCCAACCGTCAGCGACTCCAGATCCAAAAAGAGAAGGTGAATGAAAGCTCTTACATGCCTATTGCTACAGTCGAAAAAAAACTACCGTAATTCACGAGGCGTATCCAGCCCGTATCGCTGCGGGGGGTTGGCCATGTCGCTGCTTCTCGGCTTCGGCCAACTTTTCGTTTGCAGCATCAGCGGCCATGGCTTGAGATGGGTCACCAACACCAGCGCGAGTACCCCAACCAGTCTGTAGCATTGTTGAGCAAAGTCTCTAACGTAACAATAATGACAAAACTACTAACCTCGTGCAGGGTCAAGAGCGCATAGACCTTCATGATGGCGAAGTAGTAGCCGAACAAAATGAACGCGGGAACGTATACGATATCTTGTGGCCGAGCCCACAAGTGGGGGAGCAGCTTGGCAGTACGAGTGGCTGCTAGCCAGACAAGATAGCTCGTGAGAATGTTCCTGTAGAATGTCACGTCAAGACGGCTATGCAACTTCCCACAGACTGGACACGTACCACCACGGTAGATGATAACCGCCCTGATCAACAGGCTTCGTGCTCTTTCCCATGAGAACGACCACAAGGCAAGGACCAGCAAGAAGAGTGAAGGGGTTGAATAATTTGTCGACCTGAATAAAGCATTACTGGGAGACCCCGAAAAGAACATCACAGCGGAGATACCCACCATAGTGAAGGCGACGTAAGGGTGAGAGGTCCAAACATGGCGTTCCATGAACAGGGACCGCATGTCAGACCTCCATGTGTTCCTAGTCCATCGCAAGACCTGTTTCAAGAACCTCCAGTTGGGCTTCATGGTACTAAGCAACTCAGCCTCCTTGCAGCATTGAATGTATGTGGACCACCCGTGAGAAACCATCCACCGAGTCAAGAACTTGTCGTCGCCAGAGTTCAAGTGGTATTTTCCTAACCAATAGTCGTGGGTAAAACCGTGGATGAATTCCGGGTCCTTGAGAATGACTGTTCGGTAAGCAGCGGTACGACCGGACAGGCAGCAGACGCCGCCATCGATGTGAGTCGAAGCAGAAATTTCGATGTTCCGGATGGTCAGACGGAAGGCAGCAAGGATCTCCCAGACGGTGAAATTGTCTCCAACGGGTTGAACTCTCTGTGAGGTACCGACACCACCAATTTTCTGGTCTTCGAAACAGGCGAGAACGTAGGGGAGGAGAGTAGGAGGCCAAATGGCATCATCATCGGCGAACACGATGATGTCGGTAGTGACTTCCTTGATTCCCTTGACCATCTGCAGACGCTTGTTGGCATATGGAACAGTGATGACTCGGATACGTTGGGGGTCGACGGAATTTGCGAGTTCCTGTAGAGGGCCAAGCATTTTCTCCTCTGTTACGATGATGATCTCCTTGGGCTTTCCAGCCAGCCAGCTCCGGGCAGCTTCCTTGAACTCTTCTCCAGCGTCGATAGTGGGAACAATAATGGTGACATCCTCCTCGGCAACGTAGGTGGGGTTCTCAGGGAGCGGGACAGGTCGATATGTCAGTGATGCGGCTATTCGAATGAGATACCATAGGTATCGGTAAAACCTGGAACGCATCGGGGAGGGTCAGACGACACCGTTGAAGCCACGAATCACCAATGCGACGATTACCCGATGACACCGAAGGGCACAACTGTAAAAGCCAAAGGTGAACACCGTCGAAACGGGTTGTTGAAAGAGGCAACACATACAAACAGGGAAAGAGTCCGAAGTCAGATATAGCATCTAGGCCTGGTGCTATGGGACTTGGGAGCGGTGGGATAGGGAAGGTGGGAGACTGAAGAATGAAAGGAGCGTGGTGGTAGAGTGGTGAAGGAAACCTGTTGGAAGAGGGATGAGGAAGGAAGCTTAAGAACGGGAGATGAACGGATCAGGAAGATCCTCGAGATCAATTTCCGCCGGCATCTCGCATGAACATGGATATAAATAAACGTTTGTAATATTCGTCCACAGGGAAAACACAGGAGCATTTGTTATGATACAGACACTTGTTATACAAAGAGTAGGACAGAATTAATCGAAGCCCTCGACAGTAACGTTCCACTTCCAGCGGCCCTCAAGGTAGCCTGCAGCGGAATCTTCTAATACCTTCTCATTCCTCTTCTGCACGTAGACCTGGGCATCGTCATGTCTTAGCGAGAAATCGATTACGGCAAATTCGGAACGTGTACTCACAGTCTTGTCGGTCACCTTTTGACGGAGGAGGCCAATCGTTTCCGCGTCAATCGGTTGCTCGAGTAACTCGGACAAGTCCTCGACCGCCTTTTCAAGGTCCCTGATGCTACAGTCAGTCATGCTCCCTTGGTTCAGATTGCTGAGACCCTTACCTTTGATTGTCCTCAAATATCTCCTTCTGATTTCCCTTCTGCAGGTAGTATGCCATAGCATACGTCCACTTCAAAGTCATGCGACACCTGAAGACTTCATCCACCGCTTTCCTCATGAACTGAACTTCGATCCACGTCAAGGCGGACGTGAGCTGCATTTCTTCCATTTTCTTCTCGGTCTTGGCATACAGGTCCATTGACAGCTTGGCAGATTGTTCGTGATTTGCCCATCGGTTGTAATACTGGAAGGGGAAAAGGTCAGAAGGGTTTTATGCAATCGGACTTGCGTGTGCCGCTGACGTGTAAATATCTCTCCAACGAGGCGCGGCTCTTCGATTGAGCATCACGTGCATCAATGCTATCCTTCTCGTCGTATCGGTTACACGAGTACCACGCTGTTCCGTGCTCCGACCAAGGTCCTGAATGTGAAGATAGCGCGTGGTCAGCGACCAGATGAGATCGTCGACGATAAAACTGCTTACCCATACAGACCCAACAAAATTCGTATTTACACTTTTTACAGGTCATGTGGCTGGGGGGAGCATTAGCAATCAAGGCCATTGTCAACAGATAAACGATCCTCACTTGCAACCTCCGTCCTTCTCAATGGTACTTTGACACTTGCTACACTCCTTGGTGTTGCTCTTGATCCAGTTGGCGGTCTCAGAATCGTCCCGACACTTCTGAGACCAGAGTTTTGAAACAGTGCAGATCAGCGGCCGATGGTCATCCTCAATCGGACACGCAAAGCAGAATTTGTGCTTCTGCTCTTCGCAGTTCACGATCGGAATGATCGTCGTCAGAGCGAACTTCGAGGCTGCGGCAGGGCACGAGACCGTCTGAGCACACTCCGGGTATGGACAGAACTTGAGTTCGCGGTTGCACGAGACAAAGTAACGAACAAGCAACTCCTTGTACCGATCGAACGTAGAAGGGTCCGTGGTCAAGATAGACTGGATGAAAGAGTCAGTTGCGACTAGGTTGCACTCCTCAGCCATGCAGGTGATCTTAAATTCACCCTCGGACTTGATCTTGTTTGTCGCGTACGCCATCCAGCATTCAGTGCAAAACTTGTGGGAGCAAGCGAGAGCAAGTGTCCGTGTTTGGGTGTCATCGAAGCAGATCGGACAAACAAAGGGTCCTTCGACTGAGAGCGACTTCTTTGATCTTGAAGACGCCGGAGCGGTTCGTCGTGTCGACCGAGAAGGGCCAGAAGTGGCCGATCGGGGAGGGGTGGTTTTGGCGGAAACTCCAGCTGCAGCGTTGACGCCACTTTGGTTATCTATGTACTTCTCCGTGACCTTCTCCTTATTCCATTCGAAATGTCGCAGTAGGAGTGAAGCAGCTTCGGGCTGCGCAATCCGATTAGAATTACCAGAGCGCCGAGTGGCCGCACTGTCGACACACCTCGATCCCAAACAGTCCAGTGATGTACTCGATGTTCTCGTCCATGGCTTTCTCGACGTCTTGCTTTGAAAGCGTGATAAAGTCGACCTGATAAGCTTTCCGCTTCTCCTTTATGGGGCCGTCGAACGCATCAATGTCCATCTCCTCTTCGGATGGAGCAGAGTCTGCTGGACAGTCAGGCGCTTTACATTACAGCTGGAGAGGTTGTCAGACGATACTAACCTTGGTCATCCTCGTCCATTAACTCGTCATCGTAATAATCACCATCCTCATCAGAGTATTCGTAGTCAGAAGACATGGTCGTTGATGCAGGTTTGTGGAGGGTGCGTTATCCGAAAGTAACTCGCTTGTTGTGGTACAAGGATAAGAGGATAGTGGCGTGTGCGGACGGAGGTTGACTGTGTCGGCGGGCTTATATAACCCTCCTTGGACGAGAGGCACGTATGGAGACACGTCGTCGGAGTTTGGCTGAGTTTCGGAAGATCCCGAGTCCAGATCAGGTTGGCTGAAAGGGTATTTTTTGGGTGTTACATAATCAAGCAAGGGCCTGGTGCAAGGGAGGTGATTGGTCCTTTGAGGTATATGTACAGGGCATCCTTCTTCAGGACGCTATCACCCTCGATTAGATCTCCCCTACTATCAAAAAATCACCCCTCTTTTCCTCCCTTCATCAGAACAATGTCCTCCGAACAACCTACTGCTGGCACCCACAAGGACCCCGTTACGGGGGAGATGATCTCCAAAACGTCTGTACAGCTCATCGTCCCATTCACAATTACGGTCCTGATCGGTCCTTTCGCCTCATCCCACACAGCGAGTTGAAGCGACGCCAAAAGCAGCGTCAGAAGGAAACGATAAAGGCTGAGGCTGCCGCCAACGCACCACCTCAGCAGAATGCCAACGCGCCCGCCAACGCCTCCGAAGACGAGGAGACTCTGAGCCCGAGGGTAATGTGACTCGATCATGCGTGTTCAAAATCCGTGCTGACTCGATGTGTATGTCTGCCTAGCAATACTATGAACTTCGATCTCGACATATCCAAAAACTCCGGGAGACCAAGAATCCTGAGCCATACCCCCACAAGTTCAGTCCGACCCTCTCGATCCCCGCATATATTGAGAGGTATGGCGGGGAGGGCAAGGTCCCTCCAGGACAAAAGCTCACGGGCGAGCTTGTTGCCCTTGCTGGCAGAATACACAACATCCGACACTCTGGTCAGAAGCTTCGATTCTACGATCTTCATGCCGAGGGTAAGAAGGTCCAAATAATGGCCACCCTCCAGGACGACAAGAATCCCGACAATTTCATCTCGACTCATGAGAACTTCCGCCGCGGTGACATCGTTGGTGTGATCGGTACGCCTTCACGTACGAAGAAGGGAGAGCTCTCCATCTCCCCATCGGAAACGATCCTCCTCTCTCCCAACCTTCACCAACTTCCTTCAGGCCACTTCGGTTTGAAGGATCAAGAAACAAGATACAGGAAGCGATACCTTGACCTTATTATCTCCGAGGACACTCGACGGATCTTCATCACTCGAAGCAAGATTGTGAATTACGTCCGCCGATACCTCGATAACCTGGGTTTCCTCGAGGTAGAAACACCAATGACGAGTATGGTGGCTGGAGGGGCGACCGCCAAGCCGTTTGTCACCCATCACAACGATCTTGGGATCGACCTCTACCTTCGAATCGCTCCCGAACTTTACTTGAAAGAGCTCGTGGTCGGTGGCTTGGATCGTGTGTACGAGATCGGACGTGTTTTCAGAAATGAGAGCATCGACCTTACCCACAACCCCGAGTTCACGATCTGTGAATTCTATATGGCATATGCGGACATGTACGACCTCATGGAGATGACGGAAGTTATGGTAGAGGGTCTCGTCAAGTACCTCACCGGGGGATCTACCAAATTACAGTATCATCCTGAAGGAAAGGATAGCGACAAGGTTTACGAGCTCGATTTCGAGCGTCCGTGGAAGAGATACGACATGTTCGAGACGTTGGAGGAAAAGTTGGGCGTCAAGCTTCCGCCGGCCGATACCCTTCACACAGCGGAGGCAACCAAGTTCTTGGACGATTTATGTGTTAAGGTGGGTTTGGCTGCCTGAATAGCCAGATTTAGCCGCCTGTTGACATGCCACTCTAGCACAACGTAGACTGCAGTGCACCCAGAACAAACGCAAGGTTGCTTGATAAGGTAATAGAGTCGCAGAGCTTAAAGCTGTGGCGATGAATGAACTCACAGGTGCGTCACAGCTCGTCGGGGAATACATTGAGCCACTCTGCGTCAGTCCTGCGTTCATTGGTGAGTTTTTGTTGATTGGGTATGGTTGACACCGAGACTAAGACAGATTGGTTTGACCCCGTCAGTTGGACACCCTCAAATCATGTCCCCGTTGGCCAAGTGGCACCGATCGCGACCCGGTCTATGTGAACGTTTCGAAGGGTTCATGTGCGGAAAGGAGTTCTGTAACGCGTACACAGAGTTGAACGATCCGTTTGAACAGAGGGCGCGATTTGAGGAGCAGGTCAGTGGGTTTTGTTCCGGGCGACCGCATTGTTCACTCGTTTGGGTTTTGTAGGCGAGGCAGAAGGACGCCGGCGATGATGAGATCCAGGGCGTCGATGAGACGTTTGTAGACGCGTGAGTGGTGTTACTCTGGCGCTTACTGTTATCCTGACAACTCCTCTCGGAACTCTCGTTCCGACTCGCAGGCTCGAACATGGGTTGCCGCCGACGGGTGGGTGGGGAATTGGGATCGACCGATTGGTTATGTTCCTCACTGATTCAATAAGTGCGTGTTGAGTTGCAGCCCAAGATCCGTTGCTGATGCCGGATGTTTTGCTCGGCTTTTAGATATCAAGGAAGTACTCCTTTTCCCCGCGATGAAGCCCGAGCTCGGTCAGACGACACCTGCGCCTGGTGTTACTGCGCCTGGGCCAGCAGGGCAACTGTAATATGACAGTTGCTTCCCCTACCAGGATCCGGTGGTCCGAACGGCAATTTCTTATGGAGTCGACGATTGAGTGGGCCATTAATGCATAAAACACAGGATTCCCTACCGCTCTTAGAATAGTCAGAAATGAAATGAAGCTCGCGCCCTCTCTTCTCTTCACTGGGATAGGCGAGATGAGTAAATTGGTGAGATTTGAATATCACAAGGTCTATTTCGTGTCCGATACGAGACGGGACGATGCCGCGCTTAATGTGTGCGGTTGTCGCCGAGCTAGAAGCCCAGGATTTAATTGATTTGGTACGAACGCGAGTATCACACATGAACGCCACCTTACGGTACAAAGCTGGTAGGTATACGGATCGCTCGTAGGAATCTAGGGCTGAGGATCATCGGGTGTAGGAGTTGGGCCACCGTGGCTATCACCGCTCTGGGGGTCTGGTGGAAGGGCACCGCTGGCGCGTAAGGCTTCAATGTTAAATTGGGCGTTTTTCCTGTACTTGGAAGCGAGATCCGCTCCCAATCTAATCTCTTCATTCGCTTGGACGATTTCCTGAGGAAGAACACGTGTACGAGGCAAGGTTCCGAACAGTCGGAGTTGTTATTCCATTAAAAAAAAGGTGTATGGGGATTTTGAGTAGAATCGTGTGGGATTACGTTTGGGATTAGATGGGGGTGTTTAGGTTCAAGATCAGAATGGAGGTGAAGTGGAAGAGGTGGGAGAGACACCGACCTCGAGGCATTGGTTGAGCTCTTGGAATATATCGTTGCATTTAGTCTGTGCGATATCAATGATCTGTATGGGGGGTGGGGAACTAGGAACGTGGACGCACGACGCTCTTTACGATGCGCTGGAGGAGGATCGCTTGTCTCTCGTTGTGGGGATTTTCCATTGGATCGTGTTGTGGGCTTCGAGATGAGCCGCACCGGTGATCGAGATTGCAGGTCGCCCGCCTTCTCTTTGTTAAGCCAAAACCGGGGATTATGTACTGAGTATCCAAGGATAATCGGACCGAGAAAAGGGGGATATCCGGGAAGAGAAAGGGATAATCTGCTGGTATATAGATCAGGTGGGCCTGATCACCTTTTTGTAACAAATCGCCTCTTTCCCTCACCTTCCCGCGGTTCCAGGCGCTGTCAAAGAGGATATCCAAATAAGGAAGTACACGTGTCGGAATCAATTTCTCGTGAGACTCCCTAATTCGGCTTCTGGTCGTCTGCGCATGTCCCTCACGCCCACTCGTGTCCTCTAGGCTCTAGGTCCTTCCCGTGCTTTCCATCCACCTTCCGCTCTCTCCCGGCCACGCAACGGCTCTCAGTTGTCCTCCCTGACGTTCGCTGACTCAGCTCTCGGCAAAAGCCACCGATTTTTGGCCTACCTCAATCCCCTTCCCTCTTTCTAACCCTCAACTGCTTGGTTCTCAACTACCATGTCCCCCGCACCACCACCTCCACCCCCACCGCCTCCGCCCCTTTGCCTTCCTTTCCGTAGCAAGAAACCCAAGCGTGTCACCGCTCTCGCCCACTCCGAAAAGGGCTCATACAGCCATCACTCTTATGGCTCTTTCCCAGACTCTCGGAACGGCTCAAATAACGATCTCAGGCATCAGGATTCCTACTCTCCTACCTCCACCTTCAACTCGAAGACCTCCCTAGCCAAGTCCGGTGTCATCTCCGAGGACTCTGAATCCTACGACGTCCCTCTTCCTGTCAAAGAACCCTCTCCCACCACGCCCAGGCGCTCTGACTCGAAGAGGCGGGGATATGGTTGGGGTGCAGGCAAAGAGAAAGATCCTGAAAAACACTCTGCTGCAAGCATGATCAGGAAAGATTCTGCAGGTTCATCATCCTCCACCGATTCTCTCGGCGCAAAAACCCCTCCGCTCGGTTCCCCTGATCGGCCCAATGTTTCCCGTCAGGTGTCTTCCAGGTCCAATGTCTCAAGGTCAATGAACCGGCCTGGACTCTATGGAAACGACTCCTCTTCAACACTTGTCGGTTCTGCCCTCGAACGCAAGATCAATGACGTAGAATCCGTCAGGGAAAAGGTTGATACCGCCCCCAGGCTGGATGATCTCCGGAAGCAGATGGCCAAAGATAATCTTGACTACTAGTGCGTCATCTTCTCCCATTCCCAAGAAAGGTTCACTAGCTAATCGATTTCCAGCATTGTTCCTAGCGAGGATGCGCATGGATCAGAGTACGTGGCAGCCTGCGACAAGCGAAGAGAGTGGATTTCAGGGTAAGTTTCACCTCCATGAACGTCACGTGTTTTATTCATCCGTTTTTTCCAGATTCAACGGGACCGCTGGTCAAGTGATCGTCTCAAAAACCGCAGCCTACCTCCTCACCGACTCGAGGTACTGGGTGCAGGCCGCAAACCAGGTCGACTCTAATTGGCTCCCCATTCAAGCCGGTCACCCAGATGGCCCCAAGGACTGGGTCGAGTGGCTTGTCGATCGTGCCAAGGGCGCTCGAATCGGTGTAGACGCTCGCATGATTTCCTATTCCAAGGCTACTGAGCTCAACAACCTGCTTACCCCAAAGGGCTGCAAGCTCGTTTATCCTCCTCAGAACCTGGTCGATCTCGTCTGGAGAGACAAGCCCTCGAGATCCAAAGAGCCCATTTTTGTCCACCCCAAGGAGTTTACTGGGAGGTCTACCACAGAGAAGTTGGCTGACATTAGGACCCTTATCCGGGATACACCTCCTACCACGTCCTCTTACTCAAAATCTGACCCCACTCCTGACAAATATCATGTTGCCACTCTGATCACTGCCTTGGATGCTATCGGTAAGTGACACCAGCAGTTCACTCCAGGGCGGGAACTCACAGTTCGGTAGCCTACGTCCTCAATCTTCGTGGCCAAGACATCCCCTTCAACCCCGTGTTTCAGTCTTATCTTGTGGTCACCCTCGACAAGGCAATCCTGTTCATGGATCCCGTCAAGCTCACCGATGACGTCGAAGATTACCTCAAAGTTGTTGGAGTCGAAACGAGGGAGTACAACGATATTTGGAGTTACTTGAGAAAACGCGAATGGGGCGAGGGCAAGGTGTGTTTTCCGGTTCATTTCTTACGTCGCGTGTCCTCAAGCCCCGGTTTCCCAAGGTCATTATCGCCCCCGAGACATCATACGCGGTTGCCCTCATGCTCACCCACTTCCGATACACCGTAATGCCTTCCCACGTCAACTCCATGAAGGCCATCAAGAATGACGTAGAGATTGACGGAATGCGAAGGGCCTACCTCAGGGATGGCGCCTCATTCGTCAAGTTCCTTGCTTGGCTGGAAGACAAGCTTGCCAAGGGATACGAGATCACTGAGTACGAGGCTGCCTTCCGCCTTACTGAATACAGGAGGATGAACAAGCATTTTATGGGATTGGCCTACGAAAATATCTCTGCTTCCGGTCCCAACGCCGCTCTCCCTCATTATTCACCTACAAAATCGTCCGCCGCTATGATCGATCGCAACTCACCATACCTAAACGACTCTGGAGGACAGTACAAGGACGGGACTTGTGATACCACTAGAACTTGGATCTTTGGTCGCCCTGCTGATGACCAATGTGAGGCATATACCCGAGTTCTCCAGGGGCACATTGCGATCGACAGCGCGATCTTCCCCGAGGGCACCAGCGGCCAGCAGCTGGACGTTCTTGCCAGAAAGGCGCTGTGGCAGGATGGTATGGACTACGGACACGGAACCGGGCATGGCGTAGGGTCGTTCTTGAACGTCCATGAGGGTCCGCACTCATTCTCAAGTAATATCACTCTTGTGCCCGGGCATGTAATCACGAACGAACCAGGTTATTGTGAGTGTCCCCCTTCTCACAGCCTTTTTCGATGCGGTCACTGAACTTTATCTCTAGACCTTCCAGGACAATGGGGTATCCGTATCGAATCCGCTCTCGCCGTACGCCGAGTCAAGACCAAACACGAATACAACGGCGATTGTTGGCTTGGCTTCGAGCGACTCACCTGCGTCCCCATTCAAACCAAGATGATCAAGGACGGTGTGCTCAGTAAAGACGATAAGCAGTGGGTCAAGGACCACAATCGTCGATGCTTGGAGAAGCTTGAGCCCTACTTGCGAGATGACAAGAGGGCGCTGAGATGGCTCAAGCGTGAAGCCGAACGCGGTCTTGGTATTGCTCCCCCTGGCCCCGGAGGTATCACTATCGACTGGTAGATTATTCGCGCATCTCGAAGCGCATCTCTTCCGTTGTCTCCCGTCCGCCTGCTGGCCCGGCTTCGCTTCCGCATCTCACGGACGACGTCTACCTACACTATATCCGTTTGGTCGCCTTTTCGGCCCTTTACACATAACCTATCAACTTCATTCTCTTCCTACTGTATATCTTCGGGCCCCTTGTTTATCTCTCCGCCCCCTTTGGTTTTAGACCTTTTTGCGCCCCGGCTCCTCCCCTGTGTTTTCTGGTTGTTCGATATTTTCTTCCTCTTTGATCTTTTTCTTGCTCCTCTCCGCCCTCTGGATCGGCTTGAAGTCTGCCTTTGATGTTTGGCTCTCCCTCACGCGGTCTGGATCGCGTCAGGTACAAATCTCAGTTGGCAGCATGTCGATTAGGGCCGGCGACGGGGTTGTACCTTAATTTCTTTCTGTTATTCCTTGTGATCCCCATTTCTTTAGATTATCTTCCCAGCACGTACACGCTCTTCCCTTCCATTTTTACGCCTTCCTCTTTGGTTTGGGATGGGGTGATGAGGTACGCCACAGGACGTGCATCAACTTTTCACCACCATTGCCCTAAACCACCTTCCATGAACGTCCTACCCCTCTTCTTTTGGCAACCTCCCTTACCCTCCCACTTCAGTCTACCCTTAATATCAGTTTCTTTGGGTCGGACTTTCGGTTGTCGTTGACTTAACCGCCGACTTGATGACACGCCCTTTCTCTATCCATCGACTCGCTGTGTTCGACATCAGGAAATGGCGGTCATGGACCCTTTATAGATACCTGGTGTATGATTATACGACTTATACATCTATACGTCTTTACCTACGCATGGCAGGTCCTGCGATATGGATCCCACATACACAGAAATGGTACGGGTAAGTTTTGAGACGATCTGGCGGCGCCCAGTGGGCCGCACGTGTGCGCGTAAAGAAGGAGTACAGACAACAGACAACGACGAGGGTAGATGGGAGACGAGAGCTTTTGGAGAGGACGCAGTCGGGGGGGAGGGTACGACTCGGAAACCCTTCACCGCCTCTGAGTCTTTCCTGATTTCCGTTTGCCAGAAAACAAGTGCTTCGGCTACAGACAGTCACAATGAGCAATCTCTCCTCTCTTTTCTGATCATGAAAACTTACCATCTTGACTTTGATAGCCCTGTCGCTCTCTCCCGCTTTTGCGTGCATGTTCCGTTCTCTCTGTCCAAGATTCCGAAGTTTGACCGCTTTCGAGACCTGAGTATGGTCCCGCAACCCAGCAGTTTGTCTGTTCGTCCTCGGAGCATGTTTCCCTGTGGAGGCGACTGCGGTTCCGGTGTTGCTCTTCCTCCTCTTTGGCGGTGACTTTCCTTCGTCCCTGTCCCCATCCTCATCCACGTCCATCCAATCACCACCTTCCTCTCCTTCACTCCCTCCCTCCCCGTCAACATCCATCTCTTCGTCCCCGTCCCTCTTCCTCTTCAACCCTCTCGCTTTCGCAATCAACGCCGCACGCTGCTCGATCTTACTTGGATCCAACCCAGCCTTCTTCATTGAAGTCGAAAGCTCGGATAGAGTTTTCAATCCAGCGGTTCGCGGCATTCGAGCATTATGTTTCATCGACTTCTTGGTCGCTTGGGAGATCATCTTCTTTTCCAGACCATCTTGGAATTCAGCGGCTTCTCGTTCTTCGTCAGAATCGATCTGTCGTTCGTCGTGAGTGCGCCCTGTCCCAGGGATCCAAGGCTTGGCGAGATGCAAATGTGAGCTTACCATCTCTTCCTCGCTGGCGTAGAACCCTTCCGCGACAAGTTTCTCCTCTTCGCGTTCCAAAGCCTCCAGCTTCTCCTCGATATCGGGGTCGATGAAGTCAGCGATGTTTTTGCCGTCCATGATTTCAGGGATTGTATCGAACTTCCACTCTGGGTTCTCTAACATGTAATTCTCTGCGACGTTCGTTGGTTATCGGGATTTAAGAAGCGGCGCGTGATGACTTACTCTTTAGATTGATGTTATAAACACCTGCACCACCTTCTTCAGCCTCGATATCCCGTTCGAGTCTCTGCTTCACGCCAGCCTGTTTCTGCTCAAGCCTCACCTTGACAGCTTCGGGAATGAACGGCTGGCGAGGAACGTCATCTCGGGCTCTCGGCTGGGCGACGTGAATTCTGTTGATGACCGAATTTATTTTGGTGCCCTTGACTTTGTTCCCGACCCTGTGAGCCAATAACGCATCACAAGCCTTTGTCTTGAGTTCCATAACGCCTTCTTCGGTATGACAGGAGACCTGGATGCAGATTACGCCATCCTTGTTAATGATCTCGTCGACGAGAACGCGGTTTTCGGGGGATAGATCGTCAAGGCGCATGACATCGACTTTGTTGATAACGAGCACGGTCGGTTTGTTGGAAAAGAGGGGTTTAATCGAATGGAAGAGCTTGCATTGGGCTTCGACCGAGTAACCACACTGTTCACTGAGGTCCATGAAATACAGCACACAGCTTTTAAGATGCGCGAGAGCAGTGATGCTCTGCATCTCAATCGTGTTCATCTCCTCGAGAGGATGATCGAGCACTCCAGGGGTATCGATGACTTGCCATCGCAGATACTTGTAGTCGAGGTGACCGACGAAGAGAGACTTGGTGGTAAACGCGTACGGTTGCACGTCTACATCAGCACGTGTGACCTTGTTGATGAAGGAGGATTTTCCGACGTTAGGATATCCGCAGATGAGCAATGTCCGGGTGTTGGGGTCAATTGCGGGTAAACGGGACATGTGTTGCCGGACCTGCTCAAGGTAAGCGAGTGGATCCTTTTGCCGTCTCATAATCGTTGCCATACTTGGATAGGCCGGAGATTAGTGAAACACACTAATTAATGAAACTTGAAGACGTACCGGCCAAGAGCAGCGCGCTTGAGCTGTTTGCAACGGTAGAGACTGTCACCAAATTTCAGGAGCCTGACATAGTCCTTTGCAACGGAATCGATCAAGTGGCGTGCAGTACGGAGCTGACCGAGAGCGAGTTTGTAGTGATTCTTGTCGTATAGGACATTGACGAGAGAGGACAAGAAGGGGTGAAGATCCTAGTTCCCACACAAGAACTTACGATCAACGTGCAAAATATTGAAAGCGAATTGGTGAACGCACATCGAGCATTGGAAACTCAGTTAAGATGGCACCAAGTTTTTCGTCAAAGCTGTCTTGAGTGAACTTGACCTTGCGCATATAAAACTTTCGTATACGACTTATTTGAAAGTTTCTGTGGATAACCTGTTCACGGTATGTGTATCAGCCTTGGAGATTGCCGGTAATATTTTTATTCGTACCGTAGGGGTTTTCCGTTGAGTCTTCGAGAGGACAATGTCGAGGAAGTCATTTGCGGTGGGGACGGGGGCAATGGCCTTGAGCCCGCTGGTCGACATCGTTGGACGGGATCAAAGAGTTTTCACTCATCCCGTATCTTGCTTCCTTATTTGGAAATGATCGGACATGTGCTTACTAGACACCGAACAGCCCGGCACCTTAAATCTCTCCCGTCCACGCAGCCGAGGTAGACTCACGGCGTTCTCTGCGAATGCTGAGTTCTCCCTCCGACGCAGACGGCGAATACCTTCTCGGGCGGCCCGGTGGATATCACCCGTGGGAATCTTCACTTGGGTGGGAATCCACCAAGGGTGTGACCGTGACTCGGCGCTACATTCGTCACGGATAAATGAGAGAGCAATCAGCCATCGTGACTGCCGCTGCCGGTCCAAGACTGCTACCTGATACCCCATGGCCCGCAGACCCCGTTCAGAGCAAGAGCTCTTCAACGCCCCCGTACAACATTCCGCAGAGGCTGAAAAGGTCTCCAAGCAAATTGATGAAGAGCTTAGTGTGCGTCTACTGTAACTGCTCTGTCTGTGGACGGTCTGACACCCTCTTGCAGAAGGAGGCAGACAGGATACGACGAAGAAAGATTAGAGAGGTCAAAGGTGCGCACAGACACACAACCCTCTCTTTCGTCTGTCTTGCTGATCGTGCTGTGGTTCCAGTCATGCTTGTAAGTCCCGGGCCTTTCTCGGGTTTCCCAACTGTGGCACACACGCCGATCTCAGCTCGGTCAAGCCGAGAGCGGAAAGTCAACGCTCCAAAAACAATTTCAACTGCACTACGCTGCCAAGACCCTAGAACGAGAACGACCTACGTGGCGACCCATTGTCCTGCTCAATATCATTCAAGCCCTCCGGACAATCCTCGAAGAACTCGAGTTTGAGTTCTCTCACACACAAACCTCTTCATCGAGCAACGACGTTTCACCCTCCTCGTCCTCCTCATCGCTACTTGGCTCCTCGATATCAGAGTTGCAACTAGCAAAATGGAAAGTCGATCTTTCTCACGTCAGGACCAAGTTGGTGCCTCTCACCGCTATCGAGGAATCATTGTCCTCGGATCTCGTTGGGGGTGCTATGATTCCCCGTGGGCGTTCGGGTTTTGTGAGAGCCGGATGGCAGTCTCTCGTATCTAGCATGCGTGCTAGAGCCGTCGCGGACAACACTTACGTTGACCACACGCCCGAGACCAGCCAACTCGCTATCAAAGCCCTATCCATGGTCCAAGATGATGTTACTCGACTTTGGAACCACCCTGCTGTCAAGAAACTCATTAAATTGCGGAAAATCGTCCTCCAGGAATCGGCCGCATAGTAAGCCGGATTCCCAGCTACCACATCTACCTTCTGACCCACTTCCTGCTAGCTTCTTGAACAATGTTTCACGTATTGCTGTATCAAACTATGTTCCCACGACAGGTAATATCACGTCAGCCGGAACCTTAGTCGTTGTCCACTTACATCTCCCCAGAGGACATCTTAAACGTAAGGATACAGACCCTTGGGGTATCGGAGCATTCGTTCGAGATAAGCGTTAGCGGCCAAACCATGAACTGGTTGTTGTATGATGTTGGCGGAGCGGTACGCGCTACCTTTGCTCACATGGACTGTTTCATCAGTTGACACCACCGTTCCGATCGATGTCTCAACTTTTCTAGCGCGGCCAAGTGCGTTTCCTTGCGTAAAAGTGCCCCAAAACTGTTCTAACCGTCGGTTTCTCGTGCTAGCGACATGCTTGGGTCTCTTATTTCGACGATGGTATGCTGCAACGACCGCAATACAATCTCTCGGGAGCACCGCTTTTCTCACGTTATTCATTCTCGATAGCTACCGCCATCATCTTCCTTGCCCCAATCAGCGCTTTTGATCAGGTCAGCGACACATGCTTCATTTCGGCTGCCTGTTCCGACTCCACTGACGCTTACTTTTCTCCGCCGCAGTACTTAGAGGAGGACCCGAGGACGAATAGAATCGATGATTCGCTACAATTGTGGACTATGGTTTGCTCGAACCTGCTCCTCAAAAAGGCGCATCTCGTCTTGATGTTGAACAAGGTCAGGCACATTTTTTCCTAGCCAAACGGTCGCTAATCGGCAAAGCGCCCAGACTGATCTCCTGAGAGAAAAGCTGATCAACGGAATCAAAGTCAGGAAATAGTGAGTTCAGCTGCATCCATCAGTGACTGGTCGCAAGCCAATTTAAGCGCGACAGCATCACATCATACGGCGACCGACCAAATACATACGAAGAAGCCTCTGAGTATTTCCGAGCACATTTCCTCCAGGTGCACCGGCGAAAAGACGTGGGTAAGCGATCAATCTATGTGGTAAGTCTGTTTTGGCCATCAGCGCTTGAATTTTACGACGGGGAACCGAGAACTAATAGCGCTTTACCCAGCACTTCACATCTATGCTGGTATGTCTGATGCGTCAACTTTCCCTCGATCTCGGCGTTGATAGACTTGTAGGATGTGCAAGCGACTCGGTCCATTCTCGCAGTCGTTGGCGAAGCGATCGTTCGTTCGTACATGGAAAGTGTTGGACTTTCGTGAGGAAACGCTAGCACCTAACGAGCGGTCCTGGGCTTGCCCATCTTGGACCCGATAATCATCCCTGGACTCTTTTGCGCTGCTCTTCGCAGATCAGTCCTGTTGATATGACCAACGCCGCACGGTGACTTGTTGCCTTTCTTGTTTATCATTCCCATCTCTCGATGCCAATCGTTCCCAATCGCCATTTCGGACGAATCCCTATCCGAGTTCTCCGGCACGCGACCCCTCACATGTCACATTGTAAACGTTTGTTCGACCCTACACCCACACCTCCGTCGACCAATCACTTCGCACTCTCACAATCAAGGATGCTTATATACTTGGACGTATCTATTGTGTTGTTCTCATCACCACCCCGTCCCGTTCATTTTCACACCGCGAGATGAAATGATGCGCCACATTACATGTTAATACTATACTATTGCTCTATTTCTTACCCTTGATTGCAAGTAAGGACCCTCCCCCACATCTGGAAACCACGTGTTCTTGATACGCAACTGAATGGTGAATGAACGCGATGGATCAGGGTACTGTTTGCAAGTCGGAAGCATTCGATTGTGCCAGAACCGATTGATGAGATGTAGCTTGACGGAGGCTTTTGGGGCTGCAGGCACAGTGCACTGACTACAGAAGCCCTTTTCCTTCCCATCTTCGAACTCTTGGGTCACACCTCTTCTTCTGATCTGTCGGTTCTCCTTCGGCTGCTGGAGAGATAGTGGTGAACATAGTATAACCAACAGCCCACTCAGGTATAAAACACACAGTGTGAACAGTCTTTGCCATTGCCGCCATAATTCCAGAGCAATGATGTTGAGATACTTAACGTTTCCAGCCTCGTTGATTCCTACGATCAAGGAATCGCATGAGCCACAACTTCCCGTCGGTGTTGTAGATCATCGAATCAGCCGGCGGAACCAGTCCACACCGTCCGCGTGGTACCTCCCTTTAACCGAGATCTTCTGAACTCACGGAAGACAGACTCCGGGATCACAGTCATGCTTGTGTAGTAAAAGTTGACCTCGGAGTGGCCTGGGAGCCCATAAGCGGGGAAGGTCGAGCCCCCAAGAACAACCTGCAATTCCGATTGACCCGTAAAGGACTGGCCACCGAGTTCACAACACCGATGTCGAGTTTCATTGTAGGAGCACATAGGGTCCGCTGGTGTTGGATGATGGGAGTGTGTTGTACTTTTAGGAGGGAGAGACGACAAGATATATGATCGTCCGTAAATCGCCCAGGCGGTGTTATTTGACGGACTGAGGGGGCAAATCTCACCGCCGAGTCGGGGCGCCGTGCTCGAGCGTTTAGTAAGTAAACGTTGAGCCCCTCTTGTTTTAGTCGCTCCCAAAAGCTCCTGCTTGAGTGCAACTTATCTCCGAGTCTTCCTTCCCTCCGGATCCGTGTATTTTGAGAGAGCGATCGCATAGTACAGACCGGTGCTAGTGGACCGAAGGGCATCGACGTCGTTGGCGCTACGTACATAGTGCAAGTTCGGACACCGGGCGGCGGGCGGCGGCGTCGTGGAGAATGGAGCCAAGTCAGTAGAAGTCACCTGGCGGGGCTGCTTGGAAGACACTCATCGCCAACAACAAGGCACTTCCCTCGATTGTCTTAGGGAAATGGAGGCTGTCGAAAGAGCGGAGGGAGCCGGAAACTCGCCTGGTCCAAAATCCTAGAAGCGCTGGAGTGTTGTCTACGTCCCAAAAATTCATGTTCTCACCGAATAGGTTTAATATCTGTGTGGTCAACATCAAAGGCTCTGTATGAGTGCATGGTTAACGTTGATATGCTATTGAATGGTTCCAGGGAGGTAGGCCTAATTTTGCGTGGGATACAGGGGATGCACGACTACTCGACGTGTACGACTTCAGTATGATAGAAAGTAATAAGTTGGTACATATGCAAGGACTCTGAGAACATGATCAATGATTTTGAAGGGAAAACCGCTCCGCCAGAGGATATTACTGTAGCTTCCTGAGCTCGTCCAATACCTCACCGGCATCTTTCTCAACCCACCTCCACCCGCCCCGTTCTTTGTACCAAGTCCGATGCAACGGTGTGGCCAACTGGGAGACCCGCATCGGTCCAGTGACACGGACAGCGCCGGACTCCCTAGACCGAAGTTTCGGGCTCAGGGAGAGGCAAGATGTCATAGCGACCCTGGTTGCGTTTAGGAGGGATTTCCAACTCCTGCCGTTCTCGCAGAATTCAGAACTACTGGTCAGGTCGATGGAACTGGCGGAATAAGGACTAGGATCCATTCTCTCGCCATTCCCGTCCTCCCCGCCAGAAAGACGGGTCGCCACCTTGGCAGAAGTGACAGACGGGTTGACCCGAATCCGATCCTTGATGGGAGCCAGTCGTGATCGTGATAGTTGCAGAGTAACATAGCGGTCAGAGGTACTGTTCTCCAATCGCGCGATGCGGGGGGCTGGAGAGAGTTCTAACGAGTGGGTCAAGGGTGACGATTGAAGACGTGGACTCACCGCTATCCTCCTCTAATCCGCATATGTCAGGCTCTGCTGTAGCTAGTTGACTGTTGAACACCAGTGGTGAACAAACTGACTTGGCGGGCGATACTCGACTGGATCGCTTGAGGTGGCGGGGGGAAATCCTGGACCATCTACGGTTAAACAGGACCGGATTCATTCGGTGGTCCACCACGGGGGTCAATGTCTGACCAGGATCACGAAAGGCCGGGGTTCGTATGGTCAGAGAATCGAGCGAGTTCCTCCTCTGAAGTGTTTGCGACGTTACGGAAATTCGTAGCTTGGGTCGCGGTCTTGACAGCGGCTCCGACGAGCCGGATGACTGCACTGGTGGTGTCGGAAGCGGGCGATACGAGCGAATGTCCGTTGATAGTGTAGAAGTTAGGTGAAGCGGAGGAGCATTCGGGAGCGGACGTGGTGTCTTCATCCTTGTAGACCGCGCAAGAGTCCGTGAAAAGTGCTTGAGTACTCAAAAAGGCGAGGGTGCGAGTTTGGCGGTGGGCCCACATACATGCTTGAGGTCAGAACCTCTCTGGTTGTGACGACCCTCGATCAGGGTCAACGATTCTGACGGAACCGAATAAAAACACACAACTTTCCTGACTAGCTCTCTTTGGCACTCGTTTGCTTCGCGTGGATCGTGTTTTGAGGTGATTGACGAACGCCTCGTGAATTTGTCCATATAAGAAAAAAAGGCATACCCACCGTATGGGAAGAATGGCAAAGCTGGAAGGATTTTGCGGCCAACTGATCGCCCCTTTATCGCTGTGCAATAGCATCAGCTTCCCAACCCATAATTACCCCACGAACGCCGCGCGGTTGCCGAATTTGTTTTCTCAAACGACCTCCGCTGTTTCATATGCCTCAGCAACCGTACCGCGCACCGGCGCGCCACGTCGCCGCCCCCGCAGAATTGGGGGCTAGTGGCTATAGCTTTCTGGAAGGTCCCCTTAATCCGAGGTGCCCAACGGGACCGTACTCCGTACAGGCCGCCAGGAGCCCGGCTGTTGACCCAGTGTGCTGAGAGTTGTATTGGCTCCGAAGTCGATAGCCCCAGGCTATGGCCAATAGGCTAGTTCAGCCAAGACTGCTAGTGAAAATTCGTAACGGGGAACTGGACGCTGAACACCGGATAGTGCCCGCATCCACCCGCTTAGCGCTTTCCGATTGTTCCAGGCGTGGCCGGTGACCTGTGAACACTCATTGGCTAGCTGTCAGAGCCTTTCTCGACCGGGAGGAGGCAGGCGCTCGTAGAGAAATCCCCCACACCGGCACACTGCTCGAGAAGTAGAGATTACGTCTATGTACCTGTAGTGAAACTCTTGCGCCTGTGGGCGATATATCTTGCAAATGAATGGGGAAGCTGGAGTGAGGAGTCGAGCGAAAAGTTGATGTCTGCCAGAGGTAAAGTGGGAGGTTGTGGATCTCGATCAGCGTGTGTCACATTGAAGCTCTGTTGAATTCTGATTGGCATCTTACAACTTCACTGGGACTCCCATTCCCGGTGTCACACTGCAAAGCTCACGAAAACGAGGAGTTTGGAGATTTCGCATGGAGGGAGGAAACGCGCCGGGCTGCCCATGTCCGTCTCCAGCTGCTGAGAGCAAACCCATGATTAATTTGGATTGATCGATTCCAAAAACTCCCGGTTTGAAACACTCTTGACTTCGGGAGCGAGGGAACTGTTTGAAGCGGAGGAATTTGATTCATCGTTATGCATCGTGTTCCGTCTGTTATTTCTTTTTTAGGGAGTCGAATGAGTTCTGCGGGGTGATAACGGGAACCCAATCGTTGGTCAAACACGACTTCCCAATGGGCGATAGCATTCATGGTGGGGAGCGACGAACGCCGCATTTACACAGCAGTGTGCAACCTCGGGGTCATCTCCGGTGGGGATTTTGCGAGTATGGCTTGGTCATAGAGTTGATGTAGTTTCAGACCGAGACGTGATGATTGGGGGTGGAAATCCATGACCACGACGTTGGTCTTTTGGCCAGCATCTTCTGGGATACCCTCACCTGCGTCGTGATCCTGTTCAATATGTACCTGCACACGGAATTGATAAAGGTTCTAGACTCTCGAGACACCCAACCGCGGAAGTAATGCCATCGATTACAGTGATGCAAGACGAGTAAGACGGACAATCGTTTCGGAGTTCGGGAAGGGCGAGGAATACATGCCTATCCAGGTAAGGCGTCCTCCAAGCACGACACCAAAGACATGTTTCATGCTTTCCCACTGGAAGATTTTTGTGCCTTTAGCTGTGCAATACGCTGGAACGGTTTTATTAACCGCAGAATCTGGGCGGGTTTGGACCAGCCCCGCTCACCTGCTTCCTTTCCTCCTTTCGCCGGTTCATTTCGGCAGCTTTTTCTTCTTTTGTCATGTTGGCGAGGCTGGGTTGCGGCGTATTTGCCGTCACTTGCTGTGGTGCGGGCGGAGTTGCTGTAGGTGATCGGCTTGGTATGGTTTGTTTGAGGGGCGTGATCGCTCGTCGCGGCATCACTGTCGCTGTTTCATCGCCTCGTTGACTCACTGCCGCTTACGGAGCACTCACCTTCTGCCCGCACCGGAGCTGGTGCCTTCACAGGTCGTTCGTCATAGGTTTCATGTCCCAAGACGGGTGCAGTTTCGAATGCGCCTGAATTGGAGGTCAGCGCCTGTACGTCAACGGGAAGGCAAAAGTTCATCTAACTCCAATCATCCTGATCAGCGTTTACGTCCATGAGATCATCGCTGCCCCAGGGGTTAGACGTTTCGACCTCTGCCTCCGCGGCCCACTCTGCGGCATGAGATACCGTTGATGAAACATGGCTTCCTAATTGCATCCCCTTGGGTTTCGAGCTACCAACCTCGGGAGGCGAGAAGTTCAAGATCCTGGGAGGCGGAACAGGTGTTTCAGGCATGGAACCTGGAATGTTTGGAAGGTTCGCGTTTGATTGAGTGGCGATTGTGCTATGAAGATCTGATGGAGCCAACTGCTTGACAATTTAAACAAGGTAAAATCGGATTGAGGCGGGCAAACCTTCGCTCCCAGGGACGAAAAAGCCCACCCGGCCAATGCCCCTGCTGCCCCCGCAGCGCTGTTCACCAGGTTCCCCTGACCGGACCCATCCTGCCCTGGAGAACCGAGAACTGAGGTCAACTGGTTCGGTTCCCCTGCCGTCTCTGGCTGTTCCACAAATCAGCATTGCATCCATCTGTCGGAAACGGAAGTGCGTAATGGTAACGTACCATAGTAGCGGCGTGTTCTTCCAGTTTCTTCGTGAAGAGTGTGAGAGCTTTGAAGGCTTGGTCGCGGACTAATCTGAGAGAGGGGTATTCAATAACGGGAGACTCCCGGTTACCCTCGATGTTACTGACTTCTCTGGGTCAACCAGGGTAAATGACATGCTGGGTATGACTTTGGAGGCAAGTTCGTCGATTTCGAAGCAGTCGATTGTGGCCATGAAACCCATCAACCCCGCAACTCGGGCATGAAGAAAGGGGTCTTTGAGCGCCTTCGTGAAGGCGGGTACAAGTACCTTCCGCTTGGTGTTGTATCCTAGCGTCGGCCCCAGCCTCCCAACAAGAATGCACGCATTGGTTCGTATGGAGGCTTCCGGGTCAGATTGAAGTTTTGCCAGATGCCGTAGCAAGTCGTTGTTGAGAATACGGTCGCTCAACTAGCTGGACGTCAGAATTAAAGTTCGCATATTGGCGTCATGATTTACTTTGTCCGATAGCTGACTGATCGCGCGAATCGTCGCCTCCCTCAGTACCACAACGGTATCCGTGAACCCTGTTTGCTAAGGGGCCTTGAGGGACAACTCAGATAGGTTAAGATTGCGATGCCTACCAGGTATGGCCAAACCTTATCCACCACGGTTTTCTTGTCCATCTTGTCCTTGAAATCCTCGAGACTATCCAAGAGGGCCATCCGCACACCTCGGTCCGGACTGGCGAATAGGGACACCACGGGGCCAATGACGACGGTGACGTATTCTTCGTCTGTCGGGACGTTCTTACCCAGCTGGAGAAGTAAAGGGACGATCGAAGCCGCTGACGCTGAAGCGCCGCCCCGGTCAAGAGCAGAGACAAGCGCCGGAAGGACACGGTGCGTTGCAAGCTCCGAAGGGAGTGAATTCACCGACTCTTTCACCATCCTAGTAATACACGAAACTGGAGTGGGCTCCTCAAGTTCAGCTGGCGAAGAACGAGGCTGGCGACGAACCGTATCATGTTCGATTTCTCAGAATCTGTACTCAGAGGGAAATCATCCAGACCTTGGCATATTTTCACGAGTCGATTGTGCGAGAAAAATCCAGAGCCTTCTCCCGATGCCTCTGACATGCCAATGTCGAGGAACGTTTTGGTGGTCATTCGGCTGCGGGGATCTGGAATCAAGAGCTTCTTAAACAGGGGAAATATTCCCCCGGGAATGGCACCACGGCTAGACAGCTGTGGAGGAGGATGAGGTGGGTGTGTTGTGGGGGGTGCAGGTTGTGATAGGTTAAAGACAAAGTGAATTACGAGAGCAAAGCTGTATGAGTCGGCTGCGGATGGGTTATTACTGGGAAGAGGATCAGCCGGAGGTCATGTCGAGCACGCGTGACATACTTCTTCAGGGCAGACCACCCGTTTGACTTGACTTCTGGTGCGGCGTAAGTATTCGGGTCTGGTAGCAGCATGCCGAGTGTCTGTTTTTTGTTAGAATGAAATGGAACGGGGAGTCGCGCGCCCGGGCTGACGTACGTAGAGCACGGCATTCTCATCTTTAGGGTTGCTCAGGACCTCAAAACCTCCTAGTCTCCACTCGCCGGACGGAGATAGGAAGATGGAGTCGACGTGAACGTTCCCGTGTGTGGATGCGGCCTGATCGTTGACAAAGGACAACGCTACCTTGTTTTGAAGGTTATCAGTCGAGCCCTTGAAGTCTCGAATTCACGTACGGCTATTCTATGAAGGCCCCATAACAACCACGCCTCCCTGACTTTGGCGGTCTTCGATGACCATCCGTCAAGTGCTGAAGATAGCGGTCGAACCCTTTCGGTCATGATGTATATGGTAGCATCAGTTGTGACAGCGTCGATAAATCTGAGGACATCCGGATGTCGAGTCGTTCGCAGTTTCTTCAACGCGTTGTTTGCGAGGGGGAGGTGTTTCTTCTTTTGCGGATTCGAGGCTGCGTCAAACTCGAATACAGACACTGGAGATCCGTCATCCTATATGGCTATTTGAACTGGCAGAAGGTATTCGATAGAATCGCCAGACTCACGCGCTTCGTAGCGTCATAAAGTGACCATATTGTCCTTCCTTCGAATGCGTTATTCTTGGCACCGAGGGAAAAAGGCAAGTTGAGTCCGGATTTTTGCACAATTGTGGAGACCGCAGCTGATCCTAGGCTCTTTAAGTATTCCATTGGGAGCCGTTATGCAGTAAGTTGAAAGCGGGCCAGGGCGGATACTGGATAGTGCGAGCAAACAATGTTGATGATCGAGAGTATGAGGCCAGCACTACGGAGCTCGAATTCATGTGCGACCATCGTGTGGTGGTCGTCGGGCCAGTCGACAGCCTGCTGCTGTTCGCCACTACCTCGGAAATTCTACCTGTGTGTGGATGCCTGCTCAATTCTACCCTGGAGAGTATGCCTTGCAGTTTCTGGGGCTTTTGACTCGCGTTTGGACGAACAGTTCGCTCTCGACTCCGTTGTCCCCACCATTCTTCTCACACCCGTACATTTGCAAAGAGCCGCGAGAGGGCATGTTTCAACTCGACGTGAACTCACTGCACACTCTTTTCTTGTTGTTGACGAAGTCCCCATCGACATGCGTATTTTCGACTTGCAAAAATTGAGGCCTTGAGGCACCAAATCCTGCAGTATCATTGGAATTGTGTACCGGGTTCCTTCGCCGAAACTCGTCCGTTTAGACGGGATCTCTGAGGCTGATTCGACAAAACCAAGTCGTATCTCTGGAGTCTCTACGTGTAATCTCCGTGCGGGTGTCGAGCTACGGGCGGAATGGGGAGGACGCTCCTCGATTAGTCTGTGTAGGTTGAAGGGCGTATCAACGGTCAGTGTGGTGATCTTGAAGCTTCCGGCCCCAGCATCAGCGCTTCGGCTCCAGATGAAAACCTGTGGGTCAGGACACACCTGTCGCGAACGCAGTCTGTAGCTTTACAGTGGTATCACATTATCTTGAATGAGTTCTTAGTTCTAGACGCGCTCCGCCAGGGAACGAAAGAAGTCACGTGGTAATTAAACGCGTTCAACCGACGCGTCCTGCCCATCTCACTTGATCGCATCCACGCAGCAAGCGCACAAACAACATGGTACTGACCCTGCGCACTCCATCACACTTCGCTGACGCTCTTCCAGTCCGGTTTTAGGGGTAAACGGAGACGTTCCAGCTCACCGTTGCCAGGGTCTTCTCCCCCTCGAAGCAGACGTGACTCAGAGTCTTCCCTCCCACCATCATCCCCACCGGCCCCATTTTCAGACGCTGAAGACGTTATCAGCGACATTGACGCTGCGCAAACACCTGGCGAGGAAGAAGATGGGGAGGGTGAAGATCTCTTTGGTGAAAACCTGAGCGAGTGTGTCTCTATCTATTGTCCCATCAATGGAAGATCTCAATCTATTCTGTAGCGACTATGCCACAAACGAAACACTTGACCGATACTCTGATGCTGGTATTGACGATGGACAAGAATTCGAAGGGCTTACTGCCGACCAGAGGAGAGCTGCTGAACGTGCTATGGCTCAACGAGATTTGCGAGAGCGCGGTGGGCGGCGAGGGACACGCGCGGCCGCGCGTTCCCGTGGACCAGACTTCCTGTTAAGCGATGGACTTGAAGAAGAAGATATGGATGGTGGTTTATTATCCGGGATGAAGCGGAGAACACGAAGGCAGTATGATGAACGGAAAGATCTAGATGACTTGGATGGGATCGAGGATGTGAGTCTTCTCATTAGTTCTGTAGCAATCTCAATCTGATTACTGCCGTAGGAACTACCGATGGAACAACTTGGTGATATCAAAGCTAAATCCATCGTTGAGTGGATTGTTACAGAACGCGTCCGACGGTCGATCGTCAGACACTTCCGCAATTTTCTCGTCTCATACGTGGACCAACACGGTACTTCTGTCTATGGAGAGAGGATACGGAACCTTGGTGAAAGTGAGCAGTGCGGCCCTCCTGCGCGTTCAAGTGTCTTGACCATATTCTTTCAGATAACTCTGAATCGCTCGAGGTGTCCTATATGCACCTGGCTGATGCGAAACCAATCCTAGCCTACTTCCTCACAAACACGCCTGCGCAAATGCTCGAGATCTTCGACGAAGTGGCGCTCAGCGTTATCTTGATTTACTATGCCGCTTACGAACGCATTCATTCCGAGGTTCACGTTCGCATATCGGACTTCCCTGTGAACTCTTCGCTGCGTGACCTGCGTCGAGCAGACCTGAATAATCTCGTGCGAGTGACCGGTGTGGTAACCAGACGGACAGGCGTGTTCCCACAGTTGAAATATGTCAAATTCGACTGCAAAAAGTGTGGAAGTGTTTTGGGACCTTTCTACCAGGACCACACGAACGAGGTCAAGATCAGTTTCTGCCCGAACTGTGAAAAGAGGGGCCCATTTACGGTCAATTCAGAGCAGGTGACGTGCCCCGCAACATCTCATAGGGCGATCGCTCTAACTTAAATACAGACGGTCTACAGGAATTACCAACGCCTGACGCTACAGGAATCACCGGGTTCAGTTCCACCCGGTCGCCTGCCAAGACACCGGGAGGTAATCTTACTATGGGACCTGATCGACACCGCAAAACCAGGAGAAGAAATCGTAATGGACTGCCCTACTATCCAGTGATCAGTGAGCTCACCCTTCTTTCCAGGAGGTAACCGGAATCTATCGAAACAATTTCGACGCATCTTTGAATGTCAAGCACGGGTTTCCCGTATTTTCGACAATCATCGAGGCAAACCACATCAACAAGAAAGAGGACCAGTTTGCCGCTTTTAAGCTCACAGAAGAGGACGAACGGCAGATTCGTGCTCTAGCTAGGGATGTCCGTGTCCGTAAGCGAATTATCAAGTCTATGGCTCCTTCGATCTACGGCCACGAGGACATCAAGACCGCTATCGCTCTCTCGCTGTTTGGTGGTGTCTCCAAAGACATCAACCACAAACACAGATTGCGGGGTGACATCAATGTCCTCCTGCTTGGTGACCCGGGAACTGCCAAATCACAGTTCCTCAAGTACGTGGAGAAGACGGCTCATAGATCTGTCTTTGCCACTGGTCAGGGAGCCTCTGCCGTCGGTCTAACTGCCAGCGTCCGAAAGGACCCAATCACTCGCGAGTGGACTCTTGAAGGAGGCGCTTTGGTGTTGGCCGATAAAGGAGTCTGTCTGATTGACGAATTCGACAAGATGAATGACGCGGACAGGACGTCAATACACGAAGCAATGGAACAGCAATCGATCTCGATCTCGAAGGCTGGCATCGTGACGAGCCTTAGGGCTCGGTGCGCTGTCGTGGCAGCCGCAAACCCAATCCGAGGAAGATATAACCCGACGATCCCATTCCAACAAAACGTTGAACTGACGGAACCCATCTTGTCGCGGTTTGATGTCATGTGCGTCGTGAAGGACACCGTCGATCCGGTTAAGGATGAAATGCTCGCGAGGTTTGTCGTCAGCAGTCATTTGAGGAGTCACCCGAACTTCAATTCCGAGGAGGAAAGAAATGTGGGCGACTCATTGGATGCGGATGTAAGTTCGGTCTCCTCGGCGCTTTGATCAGGGGGTAGCTAATGTCATTCGCAGCTTATTCCACAGGATCTTCTTCGGAAGTATATCATGTACGCTCGGGAGAAGGTTCGACCAAAGCTATACGAACTGGACCAGGACAAGCTAGCCAAGCTATTTGCGGATCTTCGCCGAGAGTCCTTGGCGACTGGGTCGTTCCCTATAACGGTCAGGCATTTGGAGAGCATGATTCGGATGTCCGAAGCTAGTGCCAAAATGGCGCTGCGAGAGTATGTGCGGGGTGACGACATCGACTTGGCGATCCAAGTCACTGTGGGGAGCTTTGTCAATGCGCAGAAGATGTCGATCAAGAAAACGCTGGAGAGGGTGAGTCCTTGCCAAGAGCCGTTCAAAAAGGGGTCCGCTACTCACATTTCACAATAGGGGTTCCGCAAGTATCTGATCCAGGCTCGCGACCACGAAGAACTGTTGTCGTATGTGCTTGGTCAGATGGTCAAGGAAAAGGCGAGGCTCTACCAATATCAGCGATACTCACAACCGGACCTTGTTTCGATCAAGGTCGCAGATCTCGAGGAACGGGTGAGTTGAGTTTACATGTGCTTGACATGCCGGTGCCTGAAAGTGATCCGATCTAGGCCCGCGAGAGAGACATTTACGACACAGCACCGTTCCTGCACTCCAAGTTGTTTGAGAAGAATGGGTACAGGCTGAACGGCGAGTCTATCGAAAAGAGATTCCACAACGATTTATAGCAGTGCCATCATGTATATTCTGTAGGCTGTGGCATTTGTTTTAAATCTCGGGATGACGGCGCTTTGATCGGCCGTCGCGTGGGATCGATCTCAATAAGCAACCAGAGCGTCCCCCTTTCCTTCACCTTATTTAACCAAACATTCCTCGCTTGACTGGCTCTTGCACTCAACTTCCTACCAGACCACCTCTTCTAGTCATGTTCTTTGCTCGCTCTTTCTTTGTCGCTTCCGCTATCGGAGGGGCACTCGCTCAAATCAGGTTTGTTCGTCTGTGGTGCGCGGCACGATTCCCAGCAGTGGCCTGACTATTCCGTCGTACACAGCGGCCTTTCTACCCAATGCCAGAACACTTTACTTGCCGTCGCTGCCAGCCCACAGTCCGTGTGTCTCAACCCCAGCGGGCTGCTCCAAGTTTTTCTACAGGGGACCACCAATTCCGTCGTCACACCCGTCGATACTTGGTTAAAGGGTCTCTGCGCGCTCGGCCCTTGTTCAAATGACGACCTTGCTGCCATTGTCACCAACGTTACCAGTGGCTGCTCAACGGACCTCCAGCCTGTCCTCGGCAACGCCTCACCTGGTTCCCTCACCCCTCTCGTGCAACAGATTTATCCCACCGTCAGGAAAGCCGTTTGTCTTGCCGAGTAAGTTTTTGTTGCTTGCCAGACAGCCAAATACCTGATTGGATTTGCAGTAATTCAAACAACAAGGAGCTCTGCGTTACCGAAACTCTCACCAGCATCCAGACCAATACCGGTACCTTGACAATCGACAAGCTCCTCCAAATCGTTCCCGCTATTGCTGCCGGTGAAGCTAACTCGCTCAACGGCACCAACCTTTGCACCCCTTGCGTCAAGCAGTTTTACAATGTGGCTGAGAGCGGTTTCCCCGGGATCTTTGGCCCGGGTACAACTGTTGCCTCCAACGTGCAGACAGACTGTGGTTCTTCCTTTGTCGGTGAGTTACCATTCTCCGCCTAGGGTTTCAGGATACCATCCCGCGCCCAGAGAATGATTGATCTGAGCTGACTGAATTATCTTCACCCCCATCAACAGACGGAGCTTCTGATCCCAACATTGTAGAGACTGCCAGCAATAGCACCTCTGCCTCTGGAAGTTCCGGCAGCAACACCTCGAATGGGTGTGGCCAAAGTACTGGCCAGCAGGCCCTGTTATCTGCATTCCTGTTGAGCCTCTTGGCTTTAGCCGCTTGATCTCCAAAATGGACCTTCCATAGGTTTTTCAATTTATTATACGGACTATTCGCCTAGCTTTTATGACGTGTGAGGACACTCATCTCTTTGGGCCTCGCTCCTCGGGATCGTGAGTATATACAAGTGCCCTGTGGTTAAACGCAACGTATCAAGGTTTTGAAGTATGGACTAGTTCAGCCGACGGCGCGATAACACCAAGGCCCCTAGAATAAGTCAACAATGACCCAAGTTTGTGGTGTGCAATGATACCGGCCTCAGCAGCAAAGAGCCAGGTATCTCGAGGAAAAGAACCAAAGTAATCGTATCCAGTGTGGCTTTCACGAGCCCTTCAGTTTTCGTGGATCGGCTGAAGATGGATGCATTTCCTACGACCAAGATCCCTTGTCCTGACGTAGAGAGTGCCAAAGGAAATGAATCCGACAATGATAATCACTGCTGGGGCGTTTGGGACCTGATACAACCCAATTTACCTCACTAGCCCCATTCATCGGTGGACCAGACTTTGAACCCGGTGGGCGCCCAAGTAGGCTCCAGTGCTCGAAGACAAACCAGGCGTACAAGATAGAGATTTGTTCCAATCCTGAGGCCTGAGGCCTGAGGGACAGGGTACCTGTTAAACACTTGTTTGAAAATCCGCCAACCGTACTTGGAGAAAGCTCAATAGAAGGGCTTGCTGCCAACTTTGGACGTACACATTCTCCGAGGTTAGCGTCCTTGCAGATCCTCAAGATGGCAGAATATCCTGGGATGGTTTTGTTCGTGTACTAAACCAGATAGGAGACTTGTTCCCAACATTAGTCAGGCACATTCTCTCTCGTTCTCCGTGCTTCCTCTGACATGGGGCTATTTCCTCAGCTGCAACGAAGATTGCGGAGTGATCGGCCGTAAAGCGGTGACACACGGCTTGGACTTCCCCTTCATTACACTAGAGACGGACCGTTCTTTTTCGACACTTCCTGGGGCCATCATGGTGGTGGTGAAATGGAAGTTGAAGGAAGAGAGATTGCGACAAAGAGAAGCGGTGATTCGGGTGATACATCTGCCCAGGGAGAGGCTGGAGGCGGCTAGCGTGAAAAGGAACAGGCTTATTCGCGCGTCCAATTTGGCGAGTGACTCGGGCTCTGAGGGCGGCTGCGTACTTCACTTCCACCTTCTGAGTTGGGAATTCCCCGCATACATCAGTGATCCTATGCGTCCAGTTCTAAATCACAAGAACCTGACAGAGTGGATCAACAGAGCGGAGCGGATGTAGGCGGCGGTAAGGGCCGGGATAGTCTTGGTGAGTGCGCACGCGCACAACAGTGAACGAGTATGGCGCAGTGTGCAACGTAGGACAGCCGTGTAGAGTAGCAGTAGAGAATGTGGGGTCGGTCAAAGAAGGTGACTCGCCACCATTGAGATTGCTTCGTTCGGGACATGTGGGAAATCTGACGTCGGTCATCAGCCACCGCTCGAACCACTCTCCGTCCTTCCACCTCATGGATGCTACACCTCGTCGAAGGACATTCGATATACCTAAATCTGATTCTATCGGTCTCGCTGAATGGACAAGCAAGATCAAGGCTCTCCAGCGCCAAGTTGATGAGGACGAGGAGGCCGAAACCCGGAGGCTCGAAGCAGAGATCGCGGCCTCCAGGGTGTCCAGGATGAGACGAAGTACGCTCCAGTCTCGTCCTCTGAGTTTCGACTCATGTGAGCCCTCCCCCGAACGCGATAACAACCTCGAGATTAACCCCGTGTCTCAACATTGAAGCTGTCAACAAATCCCCGAGGGTTGCATCACCTGGATCCGATATTGACCACCTCCAATCCCCCGAGGTCAAACAGAAGGATCGCGAGGCTGCAATGCGCAAACTTATGGGTCAACGGAGCCCTGTTGCGCCTGATTTTCCCCGTTCGAAATCCCCGTTGGATGATCCGCCGTCTGCTCAACCCAGACCATCACGTTTCTTTAACAAACCGCAACAGGAGCCAATCTCGTTAGCCACGTCAATGGGCTCGCGGGAAACTGGCCCCAGACTGAGCAAGCACACTCCGCAGCAAGGTGCTCACGGTCCCGCACAGTTTGAACAGAGAAGGAGTCCCGCATCCTCGCACTCGGTGTTAGGGAAGGATGGGGTTACTATGCTGGGGCTGGTGCCGAAATCTTCAGGTCATCGATCGCGTTCTTCACCCCGCTCTGCAGTCGTGGAAGTGGCGTCTTTGTCTACGCCACCTTCGAACCTGCGCGAGCGCAAGATTAGCACTCCCGCTATTGCTCAACGCTATGTAGAGAAGATTGAATCTGAAAGTTCTCCCAAGCCTCCACCATCGCCGAGGCTCCGTGATGCGCGAGATCACATCCGCGAACGCACGATGAGTACACCGTCTGGTCCTGGACCTAGCTTGCAAAGGTACACCGGCCTGTCTAAACCATCACCTTCGAGCATGGGGTCAACTTTTACGAACAAACAAGCAACCCCTCCTCCTCAATCCCGCAGTAACTCTTCCACGCCCTCCACGCCCAACCCACATCGACACTCATACACTCCCCAGTCCCTCAACAACGAACCCAAGCCTAAGTCTGAACCCCCACGGAAGACGTTCCCGTCCATCTCACAGTCGGGGTACACAGAATCCAAGTTATCCTCTGGGTCCAGGTCTCCGGCGTTGCCTGTTCTTTCTCCGAGCCTGCGGCAGAGCCCTTCCCCATCGATGGCTTCCACATCCCCTTCACGACCTCCTGCACCCATCAGCACGACGACACTCGCTCGACCCGTAGAACCGAGACCAAATCCCTCGCTGCATGGACCAAAGATTGTCTCTTATAATCCATCACCCGCATTTGCTGAAAGAACGCCACCGAAGGGTGTCACTCCCAGCCTCAGTCGGCTCCAAGGTCGCGGCTTTGTACAGAACATGGTCAAGGTCAGCGCGAAGCTTGAATCATCGACTACCGTGAGTCCTTTCCCGACACCCGAAAGGACTCGCTCGGAGCCTCAGAAGAAGGCCTCCGTGCGGGATCGTTGGGCAGGGACTGGTCCATCTGTTAGCACCCCAGTGATCCCATCCACGCCAGTACCGATGCGCAAGGCCAAGACAGTTGACCCTGTAAACGCCACTACGCCCGGTTCTCCCGGAGCTTCTAAACCACCAAGACCAATCCCGATGCCCAGACACAAATCTCAGACATTCGAGAATGAGCCGGATACCATCCCTGCTTTGCCAAGGTCGCCTTCGAAAGGCATTCTCGTCAACTCCATGGAAAGGAAGTCGGCCTCCCCCAACCCCCCTGCTGCCTCGAGTGATCACGTACCTGGGGTCGGGTCATCCAATACTCTAGTGTCGTACGTCAAACCCATGAAGACTGGTGACTCAGAGCCCCCGAGCTCTGCGATATCAAAGACACCCACCGCCAACAACGGAGTCGATGAACTAGGTGTGCGGAAACGGAAGAGCAGCGGGAAGTTGAGGGAGAAGTCTGTTAGCTTTGCCGCATCACCTCCCAGGTCAAAAGCGAAGTCCGTCGTGGATGTGTTACCCTCTCCCAGCAAACCATTGAGTCATGTGCGTCCTTTACGATGCTGATGGTCATTGAGGCTCCTCGTTGATCGCTACTCTCCCCCGTTTTTTCACACCGCCCAACCGCTCGTTCGTCTTGTTTTCTATTGCTGTTGTTATCTATTCGTTCCATATTGGAAATAAACCTGACATTTTTTGCATCCCTTCATGCCTTCGCTTCTCCCAATCATTGTCGTTGGGATGCTACATTTGTTTTATTGGACTATAGCCGACCAAGGACCGCGCTAAGAAACCTAAACGGGTCAAGATCACGACTGCTATCATCAGAGATGATCAGAGCCAATCAGTCCCTATGCGTAGGACTAAGGCGTCCTCAAACGGGGTGAACCCCGATCCATTGAAACCTCCAGGCGGCTCTTGTGGGTCCGCATTACCGACGCCGATCCAACCTACAAGCCAAGACCTAACCTCGCCTTCGCCAACACTCCCTCCTCCTTCCGGTTCTTCCTCACACCACCAGCACCCCATACCCATTTCACTGTCTCGGTCGAGGTCTCCTTCACCCCAGCCGCCAGCCCGGTCATCAGGACAGACGATTTCCCCCGAGGAACACTTCCCGCTCTCCACCCGACCAAAGGTTACCGATAGGTGGGAACGTGGTCCGATAATTGGCGTGAAGCCTGTTATCAATGGAAAAGACCACCTAACGTCTAGTTCAACTTCTCCCTTATCGACACCGGCTCGGGGTACTTCTGGAAAGATAGCCTTGCCAGGATTATGTGAGGCCCACACTCCGTCCCCTCGCCGCACAGACAGTCCGGAGGACCACACTCCACGATCCCCCGCACTTACAAAGGAACCACTTCAAGGAAGGCCTCAGGAGAGAAATATAGGGGGAAAGAAGCCCGACTCTGACAAGCCCCAGCCGCGTCGTCCCGCTGTCCCGCACAAACCTTCCAGGATCCCTAGTACCGGAAGTAGGGCGAGAGTTATGGACGTCGCTCAGGTGTGGTCGGAGCACGAGAAGCAAAGCTCACAAGATGCGCCGAGTCCTCGAATTGGTTCACCAAATAACCTGATTGAATTTCATCCTGTTCAACCTGTGGGGACCGAGGCTGGATTCGACCGCCAGAGAGAACTGGAGATGGAGAGGGAACGCGAGCAGGAGAGGAAGGAACAGGATTGGCCTCCAAAGTTGGACGTCAAGGTCGCCGTTGCCGGACGGGATACCCAAGCCTCTGGTCCTCGATCCCCTGCCGTTGAGGAGAATGAGAAAGAGACTTCTCTGAAGCTGCCGGATCTACCCAATCCCACGGAGAAAAAGAAGTCGTCCTGGGAAAAGTACTCAGAGTTTATTATGCCCGCCCTGGAGGAGGAATGGACACCTGTTCCCAGTCCCATGCCGACTCTGAATAAATCTCCAGAGATGGCTACAGGAACAAAGGAAGAACCGACCGCCCTGATCACCGCTGGGGCAAAGAGGCCCGACGAGTCAAGGGTGGACTACTTTCCTATTGACTTACTGTCGACGACTTTGAATCCAGAGAGGAGAACCATCAAAATTTCTCCGACAGACCTAATTACCCTCGGTAAGGCACTTGGGCTGCCGGACGTATTTGCGCTCATATTCTGTTGAAGATTTCCCGAACTATTGTGTACCGAAGATTGACGTTGAACCTCTCCTGAAATCGACACCCAAGCCCGCACCCGCCGATCCTGATGTTACGACTGTGTCTGTTGACGTGTTATCTATCGTGGGGTCCACCTCCAATGCTATCAAAACTGATACCAACGTATTTTACGATACTGAAATCCTCACGATAATCCAAAGGGCGAAGGCAAAGAGCAGCGGCCTGGTTGATACCAAGGTTTGGGGTTGGGTCGGAAAGGATGCCAAGGTGGGTCCGAAAGAGGAGAAAGCATTGGCAGACCTAGCGAAAAGATACAGAGCGACACTTGTGGGTGTCGTCCTATTTTCTTCCCCCCAGCACAAGCTCAAATTCGATCGCAGGTTTCAATCGAGCAGTACCGCGAGCCAGCCGATCTGGTAACCGTTCTCGGAGGAACGTTGGTCATCCGTCAAGTACGTAGAGAGGCCTCGAATCGCTCTCTGATTGTATGCTGAATCTATATACGTCTAGGGGGCCCGTGCACACTGGTCTTCCGAGAACACTACGATGCACCTTGTGCGCTCAATAAACGGGGTCACTTTCGTTGACGAACAACACTTGGTGTGTCTCTCCAACTTCCTGCAACACCGCGTAACTTTTACACATTGTGTAGTCTGTACAGAGTCTATGCTCTGGCTTCAGCTACTGTTTAAGTATACTTCAAATATTCTACGTGTGGAACGGACGGGGTGCGAAACTTGAGGAAAAGAAAGCAGCCTTTGATTACGCCGCTGGCCTTTGCGGTGATCCCGACAGCGTCATTGTCCTGGATGAGGGCGAAAATGACGACGACGAAATGTTCTGGGCTGTTCTTGGAGACGGTGACAGGGAGTACGCCAAGGCATCTTACTGGGCATGGAGAGCCGGTGCGAACACGGCTGACCCACAACTCTGGAAAATATCTGCTTCATCAGGGCATAGGGTAGGCACCATCTACCTTGTCACCAAAACGAGGCTGACACACCCAAGTTCACTCACACCCCCTGCGATTCTATCGCGTCCCTGGAGGACAACGTCTTCATTCTGGACGCTGTATGGGAGGTATTTGTTCTCGTTGGCGCTGGGGCGCGGGGAAAGAGGGAGGACATCCGCTTAGCCCTCCTGACCGCGAATGTAAGCCGTCGCCCCCAAGAGCCACGCTCTGCCTGATTGCTTTTCAGTCGCTCGTTTCATCTGTCGGATCGTTGAGGCCCTTCGTACCCCCGATTCACGCTCTCGTATTCCCTTCACGAGTACCCCAAGACCTTCGAATGGCCGTTCGGGGTTTGGGTTTCGAAGTCCGAGTGCGTATCTTTCTCATAGGTCACTCTTTTTCTCCCCTCATTCTGCCATTCTAGGGCCAAGATGAAGGTGTCGAACACATGAACATTTTATCCGCTTCGCAGGCGCTTGATCATGTCCGTTTTCTTCCTCCCTGTGACAATCGCATGGTCGTTGATGTATATGTTACAGCTAAACACAAGCCAATGGCATAAGGCCGCACTCAGCGATAAGACTCTGTTACCTCTGGGAGTTTCCCCCCATGACTTTAATTAAACTTCTCACATATGCATCTCACACTCAGCTCTCCATCGCATCTGTATCAGACACTTTCTACCACAATCTGTAACGACAAATATGTTTCTGTGCAATTTATTCCCGTGGCGTGTTCTAGGTGTATGTATTGCCAAACCGCTATCCGATCCCCTCTATGAGTGGGTTACTGCGTTCGACGCCGAACTTCCCATGCATACAGCCAATGACTGTGACCGCCGGAGAACCTTGAGCTTGAGCTTAATTTTTTCCGGGTTCCAAAAAAAAAGCCGAGGCACGTCGGATCTTGTAACACCTCCAAACCACTCGAATGGGTGAAGCGGGTGCAACCTGCCAGGGTACAACATAGCGAGGCCCAAGATGGTTTGCCCCTGTCGCACCAACGCGCCACGGTTAGTCCTTCGGGTGGCACCGCCCCGCCCACAACTCGACACTAGCGAGAGTGAGAGGATCAATGGTTCTAAACCGAGGGTATCGACATGCAGTTCCCCGCAAGACTGTCATTACTCCCCAAAGATCCAGGCGGTGCCACCATCCTTACGTTGGCCTACGCTCGACCTCCCCCATCGCACCACTTCGGCCAGGGGCGTGCAGGGTCACCTCATTCCCTAATAGGCGAAGACGAGGGTGCCTTGACGAAACCGATTTCAATCAGGGTCGCAAAGGGTAGAGCTTCCCGCTAACCAGGTGGTTGGTTTTGAGCCTAGAGCAGAGCATCCAACTGGCGGGGAGAGGGAAGGAACCGAGGAGAAAAGAGTGGGCTAGCAACCGGCTCATATGTGGCTTTAGGTCTGATTCTCTGCACATAGAGGGGTCTCCTTCGTCGCTTAGCTTGCAAAATGACGCAGTTCGTCCGTAAAATCCAAAAGGGGGAACTGAACCACGGTTGTCATGAGAAATATTCTGGGTGCTCGTCGCAGGGGGTAGGCTCCTAAGTTCTGAGTCCAACGTCGATGCGAGGTCCGGTCTAAAGGACACGAGTAGCGCCGAGTGAGACGAAAAAGGTTGGGTGGAACCGAACGTGAGTTCGGTAGGACGCGGAGCTGGAAAGGTGCCGCTCGGGAGGGCGGGATCCCAGCCCACGGTTTGTGGGCGCTACCTCATGCATGTAAAGGAAACTCGTGTAGACTGAGGCTACTGTACAACTAAAAGTACATGACTCAAGGGCGGGCGGGCGGGCAAACAAAATTCGATGAACAACGTGGCGAATGGGCGAGATTGCTGAGAAGACTAGGAGAGGGAGGACGTGGTTAAGGGACAAGAGGGGTGGTCTAACTAGCGAGCCTCCCCTCTCCTCCATTGGACGTTGGTGTCGATCGTGTACTCACGGCACCGTGCCGATCCAACGTCGATGCGAGGTCCGGTCTAAAGGACACGAGTAGCGCCGAGTGAGACGAAAAAGGTTGGGTGGAACCGAACGTGAGTTCGGTAGGACGCGGAGCTGGAAAGGTGCCGCTCACCCTACTACTGGACTGCGGCGCCTACAGCGATGCTCACCCAACCCGATTACGCTTTGGGGAGGCCCGCAAAGCGGCGCGACACCACCTGCTCGAAGCCGCGAATGTACGTTTGATAGGACAATGAACGCCATCTCCCTGCAATCCTGACAATTTCTGTGTCTATGTTGTTGGCCATGTAATAAGAAGCCCCACCGATACGGAAAGAGTGACCGAAGATGCGGATCGAATTGCTGGAAGTGAGTATGCTGTTGACACGTTCCAGGAACCTCGGCCTGGCCATGGGCCGGATGTCACCTTTGGCATCCCGCCAAGAGAACAGAGGGTCATCGGCTGCTCCTGGGACCACGACGGCCAAGTTGCGAAGTGCTATGATAGGACAGAGGTCGTCTTGTGGCACCAACCATACTGACTGAGACTCTCCCGGGCGGGCAGTCTTGGCTGCGGGAAGCTCGAGCCGAACAAAGAGGTTCTTGTTGAGATCAAGGTCCGCGATGGCGTCTTTTCTGGTGAGACAAGAAATGGGGTTGAAAGCACCTCGACTCTCGACAGTCACTTCCCCGAGCCTCATCATTGCCCAGAAAGCGCATGTGGCAATTGCCCACACACAGGCATCAAATGGAGCGCTGAGATCGAGTGAGGTTCGCAGGAGGTGAAGCATTGCTGTGGTAACTGGGGGACGAGGTGGTTTGCGATGATGCGCAGCCTGTAGGTTCGCAATCCCCTTGAGGGAGAGGTTGATCCGATCACGCTGAACGTCATCGAGGGGGGGAAGCCAACCTTGAACGATGTGCCAAGCGCGAATCGCTGACAAATAGTGGCGCAAAGTGGAGTCCGAAACTGGCTCTACTGGCAAGATAGGAGCGCCCGGTAAATCGGCGTCAGACTCGTCAGCCGAAGCCCAAAGGACGAAGGAATGGATGGTTTGGAAGGAAGCTGGAAGGCGATCAGGTTCTGGAATGGAGAAGACATCGCAGAAGATATGAAATTTCTTGAGGCCTGAGCCATAAGCCGCCCAATCTTTTGTCGATGCAAGCAACGTCTTCTTCTCGCGAGCAAGAGAGAAGGCGTCAATGGAGGTCCTGGGAACCGGGATGTTGACACCCTTCCACTGAAAGATGCGCTCGTGAGCTAGACAACGGGGATGAAGAGGAGAGGGTCGAATGTCATGGGGAAGAGGAGCTGAGGAAGGAAGGGTGAAGTTCATAAACACTGTAATATTGATTGGAGACGGGGAGGAGGTTGCAGCGATATCTTCCGGACCGCCTTGGGAGATCGGCGTACGAACGCTGGAATGTCGCCCCTCGATAACGGGTCCGCCAGATTGTCGCAGCTTCGGACGTAATCGGTCTGCAGGGAAATCCCCGAGTCCACCAGAAGGCGGTAGATGATCTTCAACACCTTGTTGGAAGACATCGACCGGCAACGGCCTTTTTGTATGATTTCGACAACACCCATGTTGTCCGATCGAACCAGGAAGCGATGGTTTCCCTGTCGGCAATGAAAGCCAAGGTGGATCAGTAGACGAACCCCCAACTCGACAGTTACTGCCTCCGCCCAGCCGATATCGAAGTCGGAACGTGGGCCTGGTCTGAACGGAGGGACCCAAGACCAGGCTGCCCAACAATCGTTGATTACCATGCCAATTCCAAAGGAGGTGCTGGCGTCCCCCCACCAGTCCAAGTCGACCGGTTCGGGGAGGGAAAGGGGCATCGAAACGGGGAGGATGCGAAGAAGGAAGTTGACCCACTCCAGATCGCGGTGTACTGCTCGAGGGGGATGGAGCTTTGCTCGGGGGTCGTGGAAGGATTGGGCAAATCGGACTAATGATGGGAGATAGGGCCGGACGAGGTAGAAGATCGATGCAACGAATACTAGTTTTCCGTGGAGAGACAGGGCGTCCTTGACCGTGACTTGTTTGCCCTTTGAGAGCCAATGGGCGATCAAGGACAGGATGGCAGACCTCTTTTCGACTGGGAGCGCGACTTCCTTCTTGGCTAGGTCCCAGTCGAACCCAATGTACCTCTGAATGGTGCTTAGTGGACGGAGCTTTTTGAGGCTCCATGGGACTCCAAATGCCGCTGTGTATGAAATGAAGTTTCACCAAAGGGCCGAAATTCCCGGATTGTACGTACAGATCAACCAACAGATCTGCCACCCAACCGAAGATGCCCGCACTAGATGTTAACCCAAAGGGAAGAGCATGGTCCACAAAAAATTGACTCCCCCAGTGGACCACCAAGGCCCACTGTTGACCAGGATGAACCGGAGTGATACGGTAAGCGGACGAGATGTCGAAGGTCGCAGCCTTGCAGCCCTCAGGCAGCGACAGGATGAGGCGGGAAGTAACGTCGAACGTACCCCAGGCGGTGGGGAAATCGTCAGAGTCAATGTGCGAGTTAATCGAGGTGATGGAACTGTGACGGCGAGGATAAGAAAAGTCCTGGATGAGACGAAAGGAAGAAGAGTCTTTGGGGACAAGGCCGAGTGGCGAGGTGCAAAAAGGGCTGATAAGCGCCTCGAGGCCCGTCCGTGTGAAAGGTCCAGAGTAGCGACCGGCCTCGAGCTCCAATTTTATGTAAGAGGAAATAAAGTCCGTATCGAGCGAAGAAGAAGAATGGTTCGGATGAATAACAGTAGTGGAAAACCGTTCGTTAATCCCTACATTGAAACCGAAACGGATGCCAGCAATAACATGAGACCATTTATCGAGAATGCCTAGCCTAAAAAGTTCTGCCTCCAGTCCATCGGCATTCAAAGGTGTGACGACTCCCCTAGGGTCAGCGTCAATTCGGGCAATCACTGGCGCCGTGGTCCCTTGCGTCGCAGATGCTGCATTGGTGGAGGAACCTGCAGCGATCGGGGACACGACAGTTGGAGTGGAACGTCCAGTGTTGACAAAGCATCTGGCCCGAAGAATGGGTGAGGAGGCCAGATCTGGCACCAGGGGCTTTGTTCCAGGAACCACAGGGGAGGCCGGCAGTTGTTTTCTTCGAGTCGCAGGATGCTGCCATGTGGCCAGCAACTCCACATCGAAAACACTTTCCATCCGGTCTCTTGGGCCGTGACTGTCTGGCACTCTGATCATACGGAGTGAAGCGCTTGGCCGAAGGGTTACCACCGGTCGAACCGGCCCACGACGAACTTGAACTTGAGAGGGAGGAAGGAAGAGGGCGTGAGGGGTGAAGGAGGCGGGCTTGCTGGGAGGAAGAACCTGCTTGTGCTTTCTCCGCATACCACTGTGATGTGATCTGGTTGAGGTCGGTGAGGTCGTGAGCGGTGTCGCTCGCCACCAATTGCCTGATCTGTTTGTCGTAAGAGCGTGCGGGGGCCCAAGCGTAGGACCTTGAGATGAGGACAACATTTCTATGATGGGCTCTCAATTGCTCGGCGCGAGCCGCTCCGTGGTACTCGCGGATTTTCATCTCTGCAGTCTCCGACGCTGCCCCCCAGTCGATCAAGTCAATGTCACCTTCATCGAGAGCCGACATAACCTTCGACTTTATGCCGACCTGACCATCGGTCCAGACCAAAGAACCCTCCTCTTTGGCTGGAGCCTCGCGGGATGAGCGTGCGAGCAACGAGTAGTCAACATAACGCAATTTCTTGAATGCATCATCAATCTTTTTTGGGACCGCTGTAAAGAGTGTCAGGGGAGGAAAACAAACGATACATTGGCCAAACGAGAGCAAAAAGGGACTGTCGGTGCCACCGCGCAATCCAATCCCAATACCGTGGAGAGGTTGTTCACCCCGGGAGATGGACGGTAGACACATTGGGAGGAAAGAAGAACGGGCGACACCAAGTGGGTCACTGGTGCTAATAACCCCATGGACGACGATATGAGCCACCATATCGAGGACGAAGCGACAACTGCGCGGGATTAAGCGACAACCGCTGCCCCAGCTCGACGCATGTGCGAGTAACGAAGTATCGCGACCGATGTCACAATGCGAAGCCGAAGTCACGAGTCGATTTTGGCTGACAGAGCTCTGTCGCCATTGAACGACTACGCCGTCATCGACGGGCCACAACCGAAGGCCGACACCCGTGGGGTGAGGCCTATGGTGAAACGAGTCCCGAATCGAAGGACAATACTTACAGAAGGTGAAGAAATTAGCCACATGGCCAACTCTCATGGGTGCGAGCTTGGGGGGATCATCCGGGGGTAGCTGAGTCGGAGCCGCCTGCGAGATCATGAACGAAAGCGGTGGTGGACGTGGTGAAAGGGGGGGCGGAGGGTTAGAGGTGGGAGGTGGGTGAGGGGCCGTTGACGAGCCAGGCGGGATCGGGGAACCCCTGAGAGTCCCAAGGGCTTCCTCGCCTGTTGCACCCTGTGAATCATGAGAATCTTGGACCATGGTTTACACAAATGGACGAGCGATGGCCAAACAAAATTCGATGAACAACGTGGCGAATGGGCGAGATTGCTGAGAAGACTAGGAGAGGGAGGACGTGGTTAAGGGACAAGAGGGGTGGTCTAACTAGCGAGCCTCCCCTCTCCTCCGTTGGACGTTGGTGTCGATCGTGTACTCACGGCACCGTGCCGAGGCTACTCTGCTTTCTGACGTCATCCGTGTCCCGAGTTGTGCCACAGCGGCGAAATCGAGTGACGATGGATACAACAGGGCGGTGACAGTGAACGTACCATACAAACGAGGGCCTCCGGTATGGTGATCGACGTTCAGGAAAAACACAAAGCGGATGAGCACCCGTGGGAATCCCAACGATGGCTCCCACACAACCCACCTCCCTACGGACCGGCAAGTCCACAGGGCCAAAACTCCAGAAACAGCCCTCTACTCGGAACATCAAGCGAAAGGATACCGATGCACGTAAATCTCGAGTTGACGATAAGATTAAACGGCGGATGTCGATGAGATATGCCGACATCTCCGTCCCCCAACCGACGGAAAACATTCCTGCTCTGCCCAGTATCCCCGCGGGGTTTAAGCCCACTCATTCGCATACTGAAAGTCAGGGGAGCTCGAGGATCAAACGGGAAAAGCAACAGGAGGACGCTAGGGTCGCCGAGAACAAGCTGTTGGATAGACAAGAATTCGATCCGGATGTTTGTGAGTACAAGTGCGCTTTCTCAGCTACGAAAGTTAAACTTTATTTTCGCCAGATATCAAGCTGAAGCTCTCAAGTTCCACTGAATCCGAACTGCTGTCACTCCAGTCTCAGCTCCGGAATGCAAAGGCAGACGTGGCGGCCGAGCTCCAGCGCAACGTATTTAAGAAGTGTGCATCTGAGACCATTGGTTGTATAAGTTGCTCATGTGTTTTTTTCAGCTATGCCGACTTCATGTTCGTTTCAAAGGAGATTAACGTACTAGAGAACGAGATGCTCGAATTCAAGGACAGTCTCGCAGAATGGAAGAGCATGCCCTCGTTGCTACACATCGAAGAGTCAACATCAGCAGCTGGTGACTACGCGCGGTTCCTTCCAGAATTTTGTAATCGTTGATGCGCTTCCAGATCGCCGCCGCAATGTCCGCTCGTCCGTGGCTGACCTTCGCATCCTTTACGCCAACCAAATGCAAACCCTTCATTCGCAAATAGAGGGTGCGGCTAAGTATGTACCGACCATGCCAGGGCGTCACATCATGACGGAAATGGATGGTGTATTGGCGTTGAATGCGGCCACCTACAAGGTCGACCACGGTGTGAAGTTTGTCGTGTTGGACGACGCAGTTCTCGTAGCCCGACGGAGAAGGAGGAGGAACAATACCGAGAGCGAAAAACTTGTCGCAGAGAGATGCTGGATGCTGGGCGAGATGTTAGTGTTAGACTCCAAGGATTCTGCAAGTGGGTCTGCAACTTCTGGAGCTACGGGTCTTTCGCTGAGGCCATCCCACAAGGTATGACTAACGTTTTCAAGATCCGGCACGGGAAGGAAACACACGTCTACAGGACGGAGGCACCTGGGGATAAGAAGAGTCTGCTGGCGACTTTTCGGTCCGTTGCAGAAGACCTAGCAGCTAAAAGGCGGAAAGAACGAGAGGGTGAGCATGAACGAAGGAAGTCGCTGTGGGTTTCCGGCGATGTATGATTTTTTTGTTTTGTTCTGGGTATTCGTATTGCTGACCAAGCCACAGAGAGCTTCGCAGGCCTTCGAGAAGCTGCCTTCAATGCCAGATTGGATGGCAGAGCTGACACAAAAGCCTGGTGTGGGGACAGGCGCACAGGACAAAACAGAAGGAGACGCTCGCTGGGTTAGCGATTTTGCGGACAGGTTGACGGTCGCGATTGCACTAAGAGAGTGGGAGGAAGCAGTCTCGCTGGTAGAGGAAGGTAAGAGAACCGCTACGAGATGATTAAAGTATGGATTGGCACAACACTAACCGACGCGGCTCTAGGCGAGTCAAAACCCTCGACGATGCAGACACTCAACGCAAAGCTAGCACCTCTGAAAGCATCTCTAACCGCTGGCCTGATACATTCGCTCTCTGCCTTGGACAATCGCAAGACGATAGTGGTTAAGTTGGTTTCGCTTTTGCTGCGGTTGGGAGCTGGTTCAGCTGCTCGGTCAACCCTCCTAACTGCGCGGTCAGAAGTAACGAAGAAGCGAGTTAGGATGATTCGGTTTGAGGGTGCTGTTGAGCAGTACATCAATGATCTTGCCGTGGTGGTTTTCACTGGAATCAAGCACACTGCCGACTGGTTCTTGGCAAGTTTCAAGGAAAACGATATGGCGAGCGGTATGTTCACGATCTACACTCCCGTGGATACTCGGTCCTCATGCACTGCGCGCATAGCGTTCATCGATTGGGCAAAATTCCAGATTCAGGATTTCGCTACCATGTTCAGGAAACAGGTTTACACTTCTGATGCTGATAAGAAAACTGTCGAAGATGCTCTGACAATTACCTACACCCAAAGCAAGAGGGTCGGTTTTAATTATTACCTGGCTGTCACAATCCTTACCTCCTATTTTAGCTGCTGGAAGAATTTGGGCTCGACTTTCGCTTCCTTCTCCAGCAACTTCTTACCGAGAAGCCGAAGGAGACCCCTCGCCCTCGCCCAATCCCCGCACGTATTGACCCGGAATTAATAATTTCTCCGCCAACAATCGCTCCATCTTCCACACCTGTCCGTTCGCGTTCGCCTGCCGCACCAACACGCCAGAGGACGAACGATTCGGAAAATGTATCAACACCCACAGACATGGAGCCTTCCCGCTCGAGCACCCCTTCCAACTCTACGATCGACGCACTGCTCAGCGAGAGCGGGATATCGTCCCTTTCGTCGCCAATCCCCCGGAAGGCCGCCCCGAGGCACAATGCTCTAGATTTACTGAGGGCTAAATCCAATGCGTCGCTGCGGGAGTCAGCTGTGGCGATTGCAAATTCGCAAGCAATAGCAAGACAAACTCCTCCCCCAAGATCAAGGGACAGACCACCCAGCAACTCCGTCCACCGTCCGCCACCAGTAGCTATACCTCCTCGGACTGGGATGATTTGATGGTTTTGCTATTCTGCGCGTGTCGTTTACCGTTTATCTTACTCTCTTGTTCTGTGGTTGTTTTGTGAATATATTCCGCTTGTGGGAGGATGTGTACTGGCGGCTAAATTAATGGGATCAAACCTACGCGTCCGCGACGACGACCAACTGTGACCCGCGCTTTGCTTATCAGGATCAAATGCAAGATAACTCCGCTTCGAGGGCTCTGCCGGTCCCATCCAGGCGACCGCCTTCTCCCCAGGCTCAGGACCTATTCCTGAGCCGTTCGTGCCCAACGAACGCCATGGAGAGCCCCTACCAACCTGCTGAGGTTTCTACACCCAGTTCACTCGATTCCAACGGGAGTATCCACACCTTCGGCGTTCCTCCCCTAAACGAAGAGGGGCAATCACGTCCGTCGCGCCCCAGACACGGAAATTCCATTCCCTCTCCGACAATCCCTCCCAGGGGAAAGAGCACTTCCCGCACAAGACCTAGCAAGATGTTTGCGTCCTTCAATCGTTCGCCCCAAAAACATGAATGGACGGTCTTCGAGCAGAGGATGGAGAATGAGGGGCAGATGAGGACTTTGAGGGAATCTATGAGGGAGGGAGCACCCTTTCATCAAGCCACGGAAATCATCACCCGCTCAGAGTCGCCCGCTCTTGGTTCACCCTCGCCGCGACGTGTTGCTGTCGAGGGTGGTCATGCAGTTGACGATGCCTCAGCAATCGAGTCCGACTCCGAATCCGACGTTGAGGACCTCTCCCGACCCTCCATCCAAACTTCAGTTCGGAAAGGGCGCTGGTACTCGAGGTGGAAACCCCCATCCCTCTCTCCACTTCACCGGAAGATACTCAAGTGCGCGGTCGCATATTTCATTGGATCATTGTTTACGTTCAACCCTACTCTTTCGGGCCTGATAACCTCTGTGATATCAACAGGGGACGAAAGTGCACCGTCCCAGTCAGGTCACATGGTAGCAACCGTGTAAGCCCAAACCTGCGATGTTTACGATTGGATTAGAGGCTCAGTTAGCTGACGCTTTCCCAGAACTGTCTACTTCAACCCTGCCAAAACAATTGGTGGAATGTTTGAAGCAGACAAATATTGTTTGCTTGGCGTGCTCTTTGCGGGGTTGATCTCTCTGAGCAGCATGTCTACCTACTGGACACTGGAAGAGTACGAAGGTCTCGACTGGTTAGCGGACACTTTGGCGTTGCTTTTGATTGGGATTGGAATTTGTGCCCTTGCGTGGACCAAGTCTTGGATGAATCGCCCATCTTTCAACACCGGTGAGTTGTTCGACCTTCATTCGCAACAAGATGCTCCTGAACACTGTTATAGCCTGTAGCATGACGTCCATCATCTTGTTTATCGTGTGTGTCCCCCTCCTAAACCAATACGTGGATATACTCAACAAACTGCAGTGTTGTGCGAGAAGGTGGACTGGAGACACTTCTCCAGGTGTCGTTTATCATCTTGATCGGGTCGATCATTTCCAACGTCGTTTGCTTTTCCCTTTGGTCTCAGACTGCGACAAAGAACCTGCAGGATGACATGCGCAAAAACCTCGACTCGTTTTCCACCCTACTTTCGACTCTCGTTTGCTCGTTTTTGTTGGAAGAACCGCCCACGAAAAGCCGGGAAAAGCTACAGCGCGCGGTTCAGAATCACCAAACGAGTTTTACCTCGCTCAAGAGCAATCTCTCAGATGCTAAGACGGAAATGACTTCCAACCATGCCTCTCCCTTCGATCTTCCCAAGGCCTACGAAGATGCAGTAGGCAGCATGAACAGGTTGGCCCAGCACCTCAATGGACTTCGTAGCGGGTCAAACTTCCAGTATGATATCACAAAGAAATACTACACGCTTCAAGACAAAAGTAGAACGGGACCTGCACTTGTAGCCGTTCCCATGGTCACACAAACCAACAAAGGGAAAGCCCCAGCGACCCCTATCGGAACGGCGGAAGAAACGCAACTTCTAGATGCCGCTGTCGATATCTTTGGCGATATCGTTGGCGAACTTGGCCCGCCTTTGAAAGCACTCTCGAACATCTGTATCACTAGCCTGAAGAAGATGAAGAGAGATGACTTGAAAGCGGAGGAGTTTGACCAACTTATGGAGGACGTCGAACGAGCGCTCTTCACATTCGACAGCACTTCAAACCAAGCCGTTGTCCGGTTGTACAGCAGGAGGATCTCTTGCTCTGACTCTTACCACTCACTCGAATCTTCGATCGGCGACAATCCTCTTTTAACGTCCGGCACCAAACACGAGAATGTTTTTTTGGCCTATTTGTAAGTATCTCGAATCCGCGCGTGGTGCTCTCCCTCGACTGATCACTACGAACTAGCTTCATCTTCACTCTCCAGGAGTTCGCGGCAGAGCTAACGTTGCTCGTGGATGCGATGTCACGAGTAGCCGCTTGCTGGCGCGCAGCCGCTACAAGGGGGAATTGGTTCAAGAGAAGAATCCGTGACATCGAGCTATTCTTCCGAAGCAAGGTGCAATCATGGAAACGTCAACTTTCCGCTCCGGAAAAGCGCAGACGTGTTGTTCGCAGACTATGTGCGTTGGATTTCACCCGCAGCGTGACGTTCTTCATATTCTCTCTCAGCATCGTTCGTGTTACAAAACGACAACGGTCCTTCGCGACCCCAAGTTCATTTCCCAAAAATTCTTCCACATGCTCCTAATACGGTACTCACTCCGAAGTGGTCAACCCTCAGCCTTTGGGGAAGGATTAAACAATCCCTCTGGGTTATCGGGGGTCGATTGAAGGAGCCCGATGTCAAGTACGCCGTCAAGGTTGGGATGGCCACCGCAGTATTGGCTGCGCCTGCGTTCATCAGGACCACTCGTCCAATCTTCACAGAATATAGGGGAGAATGGGCATTGATTTCGGTGATTGTCTCTCCTCTAGTCGTGCATGCGTGGATGTCTGACGAGTGGACATAGTTTTTTGTTGTCATGTCGCCAACGATTGGAGGAGTACGTTCTAATTCTTTCTCTGCGCTTACGATTTCCAACCTTATACTTCAGACGAACTTTCTTAGCGTGCATCGTATCCTTGGAACACTGTGAGTATTTGAGCCGGGGTAATAAAAGGGACGCTCACAACCACACAGGCTTGGCGCCTTCACAGCCGCTGGAATATGGGCGGCGTTCCCAGAGAGTCCAGTGATCCTGTCGATATTCGGCTTCTTTTTCTCTATCCCGTGTTTCTACTATATCGTGTCCAAACCTACCTACGCAACCTCTGCCCGGTTCGTTTTGTTGGCATATAATCTCGTATGCCTATACAGGTGTGTCTGTAGCCATTCAGAATCACGTGTACTAACGAGGAAACTGGTCTATCCCACAGCTACAATATCAGAGATCAAGACGAAGACGTCATTAAGCTCGCTCTGCACCGATCTATCTCAGTTACCGCTGGTGTTGTTTGGGCCGGCATTGTTTGTAGGTACTGGTGGCCTACGGAGGCAAGAAGGGAGTTGAGCAGAGCCTTGGGAGAGTGAGCGGTGTTCACCAAAATAATCCGCGCCGACGCTAATCTGGTGTCCCTCAGGTTCTGTTTGAACATTGGATGGCTGTACACCCGCTTGGTGGCTTTTAACTCTGCGGGAGATGATATTAACAGTTTCTTCGATGAGGACGAGGCTTCGACCCAAACGCCCACCCCGATCCCCACGCTCATGGAAACTTCCACTCTGCTGAGGCGCAACAAGATCAGAATGTCACATTCCATCCAAAACTTCATGTCCATGGAACTTCACTTGCAGCTCCAACTGATCGAGTTGCAAAAACTGCTCGCCCAGACCCAGCACGAACCTCGTTTAAAGGGCCCGTTCCCTACGCAATTGTACCGGTCCGTCTTGACCACCTTACAAAGCATACTGGATAAATTGCATAGTATGAGGTGTGTGACAGCGAGGGAAGAGTGGCATACGGTGAGCCCTCCTTGAGACTGCAGATGCATGCGAACTTACCAGCCTTGAGACCGTACGTCGCGATTTTATTCTTCCGGTAAACCGAGAGCGACGGGAAATGGTTGGAAACATTATCCTCTACTTTTCCGTGTTATCCTCCGCGTTCAGGCTCAAGGCGCCGCTACCTCCGTACCTTCCTCCCGCAGCGGAGTCGCAGCAACGCCTGGTCGATGCGATCAGGAACCTCGATGTGGTGAAGAATCGAGACGTGAAGGCCTCGCGGCAGCTTCTGTTTTTTGCTTATGCTTTAACGATGAAGGGTGTGATTCAGGATTTGGACTTCTTGGGCAGGACCGTTCAGGAAGCGTTTGGTGTGATTGGCGAGGGGCTTGAGGAGTTCGAGGAGTTGTTTACGGTCGAGACTAGACACATTGATTCTGTTAGTTAATTAAGACCGATGTCGACATGATCCCATACCTCGTCCATAAACATGTTATACGCTGAGTCGATTATCTGGTCGCTTGTCGGAAAGGCGCCCAAGCTGGGTGGTACGTTACGCGTCACGTGTGACTTCTGAACTGGCCCCGAATCCGTGCCTCATCGTAAATTTGGATTAACTCATCCCGACCGGGTTTCTCCCACGTTCTTTCACTGGCCCTGGGTTTGCTGTTCATTGGCCTCACCGTTGGCATATCGAACGTTCTCGAGGTATTTGTGGGCAGTTTAACGAGCAACAGCCACGATGTCGCGTCAGGAGGATGGCCTTGCAGAACACTCCGTACGTTTCTCACTCCAGCTTTCACAGTGCTACCATGTTTACCAAGCTCAACCCCATATAGCATCAAGATAGGGATGATTTACTGAAGCTATTGGATTATGCGCAGTCCGAAAGTGTTGAGAACAAACGAAAGGCGGCAGAGGAATTGCCCCGTTATATGCTGAAGGTCCCGGAAATGCAGGACGACCTAGTAAACGCCGTGTACGATCTGTGTGAGGATACGTCCGCTGAGGTGAGAGCTACTTCTGCGAATCCCAATGTTTACGTCTGCCAATGACTTTGGGCCAGATTCGGGTAGAAGGGTATAAAGCCATTGTGGCGGTATCAAAGGAAGACAAAGAAACGTTGAAACGGAATGTTGATGTCTTGGTCCAACTGCTTCAGTGTGGTGGGCATAGACCTCTCTCCGCATCGCTCTGGATGCTCACGCGTCAAACCACAGATGACCCAGAGGAGATCATCCACATCCGAGAAGGACTAGAGCAACATCTAGCGATCGACCCCAGTGTGACCATGGCCGTACTGTGTGATCAGCTGTCATGGACCGAAGATGAGCAAGGAAACAGAGAACAGCTACGAACACTTGTCCTTGAATTTCTTGCCAGGAGCATAAGGCCCCTCAATGTCGCTATCATTCGTTCGTCAGACAAAATCCTTGTAGATGGCATCCTTGAAGTGAGTGTTCTTTCTTATGTTTCAATATCAGCCTTCACGCTCCAGTATCGTAGGCTCTTCCTAGCGCCCCACCTTCGGATGTGCGAATCATGATCAAGGATATTTTGCTAGCGCTGCCGGCTTTCAAGAGTCGGACGGACAGGGGCGACGAAACGCTGGTAAAGCTATTGGCAATGACCCAAGCTTCTTTTGTGGCAGAAATGTCGGCGAGTTCGAAGGCGCTGTCGGATACCTTGTCTCTTCTGGACGCAGCTCATCTCTGGGTTGTCTCTTCCGCGCGGCCATTGTCCCTGTTCAGGTTCTATTTCAACACGATAGTGAACGACATTAACAATTTCGAGATTCGAACACAAGTCGCAGTCGTCTGCAACATCGCGAAGATGTTGCAGGTTTATCTGGACAACCCAATGTTGCACGACACGCCTGCGGCTTTGAAGCAGGCCACGGACCGGTCGATCCCGTTACTCAAGGTCCGCGCCTCATGAGGATCGTTGCATTTTCTGACCCGTGCCTCCGCTCTCAGATATTGGTCGACTCGAAACCCGAAGAAGAAGAGACGTGGAAAGCATGTCGAACGTTTTTGGAAGCCTTTCTGACTGTGAGTATGGGGAGATGTTGCGACTCTGTATCTCAGATGTCATCCCCGAGACCGTTTACAGAGGAGAACATATCGAGAAAATGACTGGCCGGAATTAGAAATACCAGAGGATGCCAAGAGCGGGATCAGGGAATTGGACAGGCTGGCTGAGTCCCAGCGTCTGGAAAAGATGGACAGTGATTATTTGCAGGCTGTCCAGGACACCATAAGGGTTCGCAACCAGACTCGTTATTCATCCGTCGCTTGTCCTCAACCTCCGACGGATGTCTCTTATTTGTTTTATGCAGAACTTGCTTGCTACCCCTACCGGAGGACCGTACAGGCGTAGTGGGAAGAGGAAATACGAGTCGGATCGGCATTACCGAGGATTAGACCCGTCAACCGCTGGGCAGCGAAGGTTAGACAGATTTGAGCGGGGACACGGCTCTGATGGAAGCGGTCCCACGGAGGGACGGCGATCTCGATCGCCAAAAAGGTCGCGGTTGAGGGATGAGAGGAGAGATGGTGAGCATCAACCATCGTTGTTGAGCAGGTTGGAGGTTTCTAGCGGGTTGTTGCCTGGGTCTTCGAGCCAACGCGAAGATTCTGTTTTTGCGAGTGGGAAGACGACGCTCCCCCCGTCACTACCCCAGAAGCCTGTCTCTAATGTTGCCCTGCCTTCAGACAGAGACAAAGACCCCGTACGGGGGTTCACCATTAAGGGCGCTGCGAGGGGCGATTCGGAAACGGATGGTCGTAAGAGAACGGTTGACCGAGACGGATCAGCAGAATCACTGCTGGGTCGAATGGACGAACGTCGCGGAGGCCGACGAAGAGACCCTCGGTAGCACTCTTTGTTCTTCCAGCCTATTTTACCCATGTTTTATTCCGATTTTGTACTATTGTCCAGCATTTTCCAACGTCGCCTGTGAGAGAAGAACGGCCGGAACCTAGCGCTTGCTCTGTAGGACGTGGAGTGCGAAGGAACCACCGAGTAGTCTGCCTGCTGTTTACGGGGATGCTCTGTATTGAGAAGCTCTGTAGGTCCGTGACGTCATACTTTGTTGTACCTACTTAAGCAGTCCGTCTACATGGACGTATGTGTTCCTGCGACTACGTCGAACTGCGTCCATAATGTCTCGGTATACGGTCGAGATTACATTCCACAGAGCCCAACATGTTCCGGTCGGCGATCTCCTCAACCGCTCCTCCGACCCTTACATATATGCTACGCTCCATCCCCAACGACCTAGGCAAGGACGACCTGATGATTCTTTCCGGCGATGCGTTCTAGATTACCGTACTTGCACGGTCAGAAGTAACCTCGAGCCAACGTTCGAGTGCAGATGGATAGTGGGAGGAGTCACCGAGTCCGGATTCGTATTGAAGCTACGGTTAAGAGACGAAGACCCAGGCCAGCTCTTCCACGACGACAGGTTGGGGCAAGGCGTACTCGTTATCCCGGCCTCAGGAGAGAAGCTCGAGGAAGGGTGGGAGCTCAGGGAGCAAGACTGCAAGATTGAGAAAAGGAAAGGAGCATTCAGAAGTCTCGTCTCGACTCATGTCGCGCGACTCGTCTCGAGAGGCGGCGTCGGGCATCACACCAGAGTTTGGGTGTCTGTGAGGGTCCTTGGGAAGTCCAAGGTTTTGGAGGGTGACTACAACAGGATACACACCGTCGGTCCACGTGAGTAAGCTTGATACATCGGCACAACCCAAGGCTAATCATCATCATTTCTACCATTAGATACTTTTGTTCGACATTTCTCGCCCATGATTGGGTTCGCTCTCCTCACATCGAAGCCCAACGACGCTCCTGCTTCCGAAAAACGGGCGAAGCGGCTGACCACAACGTCCTTCGTCGCGAACCGCCTCCAGCTGACCGGTCCGGTCCCTGCAGCTCTCAGGCATCGTTACGTCGGCTACAAGCCGTTCATCGAATGGATGTTCACGAAGAGTGGGATCAAAGGTCGCATCCTCCATCGGGCTCTGCACGACCAGTACGCTACCATCTACGGATATGGGGCGGATACGGAGTGGGGCGTCGTCGAACCATCCGACGACCAAGACGTTGGACGGGCGTTTGCAGAACAGTTTCTTCAGATGACTTCGTTTGGGACTCGAGGACGGCTTTTCACCTACGTCATTACCCTGGGTGGGGAGATGAGGTTCACGGAGACAGGAGAGGAGCTTGCAATCGATCTGCTGAGCAAACATAGCATGCACGCGGATGGGGCCAAGGAAATCGCTTACTCTGGCGAGTTCTTCGTGAGGCTCATGGAGGAATATTCGGAGGCAGAGGAAAGGGATGCTCTAGCAGATGACCCCCAGGACAAAGATCCAAGACATTACGAGCTGGTCATCGACAACGACTCGGGGACGTATCGCCCACAAAGAGAGCTTCTCCCCGTTTTGGAGAAATTCCTTGCCAGTGAAGATAACTTCGGAGGGCTCGGGAGGGTGGTCACAATGGACGGTTTCGACGAGACGATGGAGAAATGGAAGGAGGAACGAAAGGAAACAAAGAAAAAGGCGAGAGGGAAGGGAAAGAAGGACCAATCGCTGAAGATGGTGCAAGTGGGGAGCAATAGTTCCATGAGCAGTCTCATGAGCAGCGTTCAAAATAGGGATTGAAGGTGACGAATCCCGCGGTGAACCGTTGCAGTTCTTTGGTTGCACTGTGTCACGGGCTGTGTCTCAGGCGCTGTGCTGACCCCCGTGCAGTACCACAGCCAGATTGATGATTGTTCGCTCGGTAGATTATAGGGGTATCATAGAATATGTGGGACAGCCCGTGAGACTTCCTCGAGCAACACCAGGTTGTGAGCCTCAGGCGAGAACGATACCAGTGGGACCGATGTGATCCAAGTTCTCTGGCGGGAAGTTCTTGAGAGGTTCCCTAATGCCCAGTCAGCGTGACACTTTCCAGAACCGAATGGCCACTTACTTGCGTATCTCCCAAACGTCCTCGCTGCTCTTCTCCAACCTCCGTTTTGCCCACCACTCAGCACGACGGTGGATCCACGCATCCCGCCTATCTTCAGGATGCAAAGACTTATTCGCCATGCAAAACTTGAAATCCCCCATCTTCTGACCACATTTCGACATCTCCCCGTACCGATACAACGATTTGAGCTGGACGCCCAGAACTGGAATAACCAGGGAAAGAATGTCTTTGACGTGTCGACCCAGGTCTCATGACGATACACGCACTGTTGCAGGACAAAAAGTCATCTAAGAGGGTCATACATCCTGGAATGTCTTCGGCCGTGGGGTGTACGATTCGAAGGCGGGCTTCTTCCTGCTTCACGATTTCCTCGAAGTCTCGACTGGGCATTTCGGAATCAAGAGGTGCGAAGCGCTTCGGAATGATCGATCACTCCGCTCCGGGCTCGGATCAGCACCGGTAAGCGATCTGTCGGAAGTATAGCCCACAGAAGGGGTAGAGGGTGAAGGCATGCTCTGGCGTTGTAAATTGAGTCTCGACGCAACATGAAAGAATATCCTGGTCAATCACGGCTCGTGCAGGAAAGCTCCGTGCGTTTAAACTCGGGAACAGGGAAGCTATCTAGTCGGAGCTCGTTTCCACTCGAGCCCAGATCCACGCGGGGTTTCCCAAAGGTCTTGAAATTCATTCATGGGCTGCGGGGCGTAAGCTGAATACAATCAGATGATAACGTACGAAACCCCTGCTCCCTGGCGTGGAGGCCGAGAAAAAAGGGGGAGGATCAACCCGCGAGTTAGCAAAGATAGGAAACTACAGAGAGTACGATGGAGCTCGCATTTAATGTGCCTGCCTCCCCTGAACCAGGCCCGGCAGTATGGAGCGAACGCTGAGAAGCGTACAATCCATACTGTAACGGGAGGAAACCAACGACCCTCTGATCATGTAGTGAGAACAAGGGGCTGTTGGGAGCACGTTCTGATCATCCACGACTGCCAGGTCCAGGCTTCCTTGCTCATATCTGGCGTTCCATTTGAATGGGAGGGGCACTTTCGATAACATCAATCCAAGCGGTAGGATGCGAGACTGTGCCGGTCCCATTGGCAGGGCGATCGTTCGGGGCAAGCATTGAGATTGAGGTTTCCGAAGAGGGAGAGACTTCTATACAAGATCTTTGGCCGATGTGTTTGCCTTGGATTGGGGGCCTTCGGCCGAGTACCACCAAGCTCGCCACATATAGCACTTGGATTGTTGGGTTCTAAATGTTTTGTAACCGTGGGAAGCCTGTTGAAGTGACAACTGCTTCCGATAGACCACCACCATCAACTTGCCAGAATGGCGGAGCCAGCCTCGCCGACTTCACTTCTCGTGTTGCCATCGGCTGGCCAGCTGCCGAGCGAACCGCCTCCCCCATACACGACTTCTCCTCATCGCTCCAGAAGAAATCGGAGGCCAGGCACTCGACTACCACCGGAGTCGGTCGCAGACTGCGATGCGCAGACAAGAACTCCCCCACCCCATCGTGCTCGACATGGACCTGTTGGACTAGATGATTCGGATGACGAAACAACAACCGAAAATACTCCTCTACTTTCGACCCCACTTCTGCGCCGCAGGCAACGAACCGTGTCACATTCGAGCACAGTTCGGTCAAATATATCTGGTTCACCGTCCTTCGCGCAGACACTGATATCTGCCTTTCAACCCGGGCTGGACTCTGACATTGATTTTAGTGTTGCTTCTCCCGAGCAGGACGAGAGGCGACAATTCTGCCGGAGGCGCGAAGTATCCGAATCAAGTGTAGAGGGGCTGGACCAGCAGGTGGAACGCCTAGACCTATGGCCGAGGATAAAGCGGTACTTCCGGCCCATGGGCCGAAAGGCCTATTATTCTGCAGTTCTTCACCTGTTGGTGTTGAACTTCCCTTTTGCGTTATCAGCATGGGTATACCTTTTCGTCTTCACACTCGTGGGTCAAGTTTCTGTCTGCTCTCATGCAATGAACTGAGTCAATTCCTGGGTAGACTGGAACGACATTGCTCGTGGTATTGCCGTTAGGGGCATTGCTGTGTTTCCTTGACTTGCTCGGGGCGAGGGCGTTCGCCAGAGCCGAGGTAGGAGTCACATGTTGTGCAATTTGCACCTCTATACTGATTGGTTCGAAAGTTGGCCCTTCAATCCACCTTCCATGGTCCGCTTGCGTCGGTGCCATACCCACCACGACCGATATTCTATCGATTGCAGCGTGCAATCTTTGATGTCGAGTCAGGGGTCTCCGCTGAGTATGACCGCTCCTTCTATCGTAATGCTTACGCTATGGTAAGCAAGCGCCGACCCATGCCCGACTCAAAATAACATTCCCCCCAGTTCACAGATGCAACTACATACCAGTCGCTGTTCTATTTTCTCGTTATCAAACCTGGTATCACGGTGCTACTTGGAATATCGCTAGTTATACTGGTGCCTGTCTCGTTTGTGCTTGTGTTCCCTGCGCCTGCGATGTTGCGAGTCACACGAAGATTGGGGATATGGCAAGCGAATGTGGCTGTGGAGGGATTGTATTTTGCGGTCAGATGATGTAGACACTTGTAGCTATGAGGAAGCGGTGTTATTAGCGGACGTAAATTTCATAATCCCACGCTGAGTTGAGGGGATTTAATCGCACGTTGCGGCTGACGCGTTCTTGACTCCCAACCTCGACTCATCTGAGTAAGAGGTCATATATCATAACGTAGCCTCCGCCTCAACCTGCCCTTAAGCCTCTCCTTCGCCCCACTACACCTCTCTTACCTCTCCTATCATCCACCCTTCATCCGTTCCTATACACCCTCCAAGATTCGCAGCATTGGATTTGACATTCGCAGCAGTTCTTACCCCACATGGACGCACTCAAGTCGCTCGTTCAGCCTCTCGTCGGGGGCGGTGGAGGTTCCTCAATGGTTGATGGTGTCAAGCTCGTCGTCCTAGGTGGTACTGTCGAGACTGCGCGACGAATGGCAAGCTCCGGATGGTGAGTAACCGCTGCCCCTCCGTTCCCAATCGTCGCTCACGCAACGCCCGCAGGAATCACTTCATTAATTGTACGGAGATCGTGTACAACCCCCGTTGTGGCATGGGCTAACCCCCGTTTCTAGCGTTCTTCCTCACCGCTCACTTCTCCGAGGAGGATTACCCATACGACTGGCTAATGCTTTGGCTATCCCGTCGCCCCGAATGGCAACGGTCGAGGGAGTTTGAGACTACAACCCGGACCACGACATCTGGGCTCTCTTCTCGAGTGGCGGACAACTCATTTGGCGACGACGACGATGTCGAAGACGACGTTCCGGGCAAAGTCAAGACCCGGGTCGTCTTCCAACCCACTGCGAATACTACGCACACTATTTATTACCGTGGCCACTGGCTGCGGGTGAGGCGGGGTCGGAAGACGGACGGGAGTGGCTGTGAGGTGCTGTCCGTTAGGTTGGTGCCACTATTTCCTTATCTGGTTGGTTACGCGATTTGCTCATGTGACCCGTCCTATCCCTTTCATCACTGGGGTTTTCCTTTTTAGCGTCGTGGCGAGGAATAACTCAATCCTTAAGCAACTCGTTCTCCAGGCTAAAAAGGAGTACGAGGCCGAAGCTGTCCACAGGATACAAATCTATTTCGCTGATTCCCATGGGTGCTGGAGGTGGACCGATTCAAGGCACAAACGGCCCATCTCATCTATCGTCCTTAACCCCGGCGTCAAAGAGATGCTGCTCGCTGATACAAAGGACTTCCTCAAATCCGAGAAGGTACTTCCCCCTAATCCCCTATCTGTCGTGATATACATCTCCTGACACATTGCGCTAGTGGTATGCTGACCGCGGTATCCCATTCCGAAGGGGTTATCTCCTTCACGGAGTTCCAGGATCCGGAAAGAGTTCATTGATCCATGCCATCGCTGGTGAACTCATGCTTGACATTTACGTCGTTTCGCTGTCGTCATCGTGGATCAATGACAGCACGTTGACCACCCTGATGGGTCGCGTGCCGGCAAGGTGCATCGTTTTGTTGGAGGATCTTGATGCTGCCTTCACCCGAAGCACGTCTCGGGATGACTCATCCAACGGTAACCCCGACGGATCAGACTCGTCAGAGAAGGAAAGCTCCCGGGAACATTCCTCGGGCAGTCGACACCGGCGCTCAAAGGATCATATCTCAGACACCAATACCCTGAGTTTGAGCGGTTTACTGAATGCTTTGGATGGTGTAGCCGCCGCTGAAGGGCGTCTGTTATTTGCGTATGGACCCCCTTTTACTGATTATCTGCGATCATCTGACTGATACTCGGTTTCATAGCACTACAAACCATTTGGAACGTCTAGATCCGGCCCTGTCCAGACCTGGCCGTATGGATGTCTGGGTTGAATTCAAGAACGCGTCAAAGTGGCAGGCTGAAGCCTTGTTCCGTAACTTCTTCCCATCCACCGAGGAGGATGAACCAACAGAGGCCGAACTCGCCAGCATTGTGTTACCCTCCCCCACTTCGGTTCCTGTAACACCCTCTGACCTCGCTTCCAACCCTGATTCGGATACGATGTTCACCGTGGGTTCCTCATCGTTGCCATCCTCTGCGTCGACAACATCCCTGTCTTCGATGACCACCAGGGGGTCATCCGTGATGTCTAGGACAATATCGGAGGTCGGCACTCCTTTGACTACGAGCGCCCCCAAGTATCTCCCTCCTGCGGTTGAGGAAGAGATCGCAGAAATCCAACACTCTGCGCCTCCGATAGACGCTGCCACATTGTCGAGGCTGGCCAAGCAGTTTGCTGACTCGATACCGGAGGATGAATTCAGTGTTGCTGCTCTACAGGGCTACCTCCTCAAGAACAAGTCGCGCCCAGAATGTGCCGCCTCCGACGCTGCGGCTTGGGTGGTGAGTGAACGTGAGCTCCGCGAGCGCCTGAAGAAAGAGAAGGAGGCTAGAGAACTCAAGGAGAAAGTTGAGGTGTGTCACAACTCCTCCCTCGGAACAGCGCATCGTACTCATTCGATTACAGAAGGAAAAGAGGCGAAAGGAACTTGAACGTGAGAGGAAAGAGAAGGAGGCTGAGGAGGCTGCGAAGAAAGTGAAGGAAGCCACCAAAGAGGAAGATCCTAAACCGAATGGAAGCACTACCGCGACGCATGTCCGGACTGAGGTCATTCCCGTCCCCCCTCCCTCGACCCAAGAGTCTTCCTCAGACGATGGGGATGATAATGACGAAAATGTTCCCCCAGCTGCCGGCTCTAGCAGCTGGATCAACGTTGATGAATCATCTCCCTCAACCCCTTCCTCTGACTCTGCTGCGTGACTAACCCGGTCTCTTTCGAGTCGTGGCGATGATCTTGGGTGCGTCCGTGGGACTCAAGTGCAAGGTACCCTCACCCTTGTTGATGATCCGCCCCTTCCCGAATACCCCCCTCCTGGACCCTTCTCAAGGGCCCCCCCTCCAAACCCCAGCCCTACGAATTCACTAGAGAAGACACCAGTGGCGCTGTCGCATCTTGCACTCGTCTATGCATGCATTCAACTCTACATCATTCATCTGTACATCAAACTCCTACACTTTCGGCTTCTGCCTAGTGCACGTCAAACAAGAACCCCTCACGATAGAAGACTCATTGGGGTCACCGATTCCCGATGAGGTGAGGTGTGGACCCGGCGATTTTCTTTCCATATTGAACTCCTGATTATCCCCTTGCAACCTCTGCTCCGACAAGTTCCACGAACATCCACGTCATACCTCTTACGCCTCCTTATCTCCCCTACAAATTTGGTGCTGAACCCTCCTGCGTATGTATATTTTTTAGCCCCAGACTGTATATTTGCTATCCCGCGTCTCTCTAAAATCCGTTAGTTCTCTTCGGTGTATATTTGCCCTCGTCCGAGTTGGTTCTGATATCCTTGCTCACTACCAATCCCCCTCAATTACGGTTGTCTAACTGTCATCATCCAAACAATTACAAGTCGCATCCACGTTTGTCCGTCCAAGATACAGATCACTGAGAATGAGTACATCCGATCTCCATTTCTTGATTAGGGAAGTTCTCGAGCTACTCAGCTAGTCATATGCTCGCATGTTAGACGAGTCTGACCTACTTCATTCCCTCCCTCATATTTTCAAACTTGCTGCCCTCGTACCTGAGCCAGTTATGGGTAGTATCCAAGGTTCCCATCGCGTGCTTCACAACCTTGACCAAGCTTTGACCAGGCTGAGGATCCTTGCCCGGCCCTCCTTCCATATCCTTCCTTTCTGTGCCCTTATCCCCGCTCAACTCCCAAAACATGCTCCCCCCCAGCTCCTCACGCTTGATCCACTCTCCCTTCCACCTTCCCACTTCCTCAGTATCGAACGTAATCATCTCCTTCTTACCGTAATCGTAAGACCAACTCGCTATCATTTCCTCATCGCGGAACACGTAGGATTCGGGGAGGGGTAGAGCACGGTAGTCGTACACGCCCGCTTCCCACGAACCTGGACCGACACCGGAGAATGGCTTGCCGGGACCGTCGGTGTTCATAAAGGAACGGCCGTAAAGTGGGATGCCGAGGATGAGCTTGTGACGAGGGACGCCTTTGGAATGATAGAATTTCACGGCCTCGGCGCCGCTGATTAGTCCACCACGAATATTGGCTTGGTGTCCAGAGGCATGATCCCAGGAACCGGCTGAACGAGTGACGCGAATCAGAACAGCAGTTTGGGGGACGAGAGGGAGGTCCTACCGTAGTCATAGGCCATGAGGTTCCAGAAATCGAGGTGACGATCCATTTCAGCCACGTGCAACTTTTCGGAATGCTGTGGACCACAGGGCGCAGCAATCTACGCAAACAAGTTACTGTGAGACAATGTCCGTTCCTGACCAGGAAAGTAAACGTGCTGTCAGCAAGAAGCGGTAGTCGATCCCTTTCTTTCGCTGGTGTTCATCCAATGCGTGGCGAAGTTCCCCTAGGAGATGGGCGTAACCTCGTGCCTGTTCATCGTTTTGAGGATACTCATAATCGATGTCCAAGCCATCAAGTCCATAGTCCTCCAAAAGTTTCACAGCTGATTCTACGAACTTGCTGCGGAATGCTGGGGAGACGACTACGGGGTGGAATGACGGGGAATAGGTCCAGCCACCTGTACGGAGTTTTCGGTCAGTCCATCGATTTCGGGGAGTAGTTGGTTGAGAAACCCGCCTATGGAAAGGAGAAGCTTGAGATGTCGATGCTGCTTCTTGAGCATGTAGATGGCTTTAAAGTTGCCAAAGAGGCCCTTCTCGTCCCATGAATCGCCAGGGTAATGGATCTCTTCGTCAGCCCATTTATCGGAGAGGATAACTTCTCCGGAATCGGCTCGGACGTTGGCGAACGCATATAAAATATGACTGGTGTTGCAGATCAGGGCTTCGCGCTTTGCTGAAAGGATTCTTCTCGCTTACGTGAGATCCTCCGCTGGAATCAGTGAGGGTGGATACTTCCGTCCATAGATACCCCTGCGGACAGGAGCGATGAGAGATGCGCTAGATGCGTTATATCATACCATACCAATTGACGAAGCTGTTCACCCGACATGTCTCATCAGATCTGCCACAACATAACGAGAGGCAAGAGTACGTACTATCCAACACTGTACTTTCCGTTTCCCGGCATGGTGGGAGTATCAGTCGAAGTGTTGTCTGGTTTGGGTTTGGTTATCCCCGTGTTGATGTCACCATCTTCGGCGCGCTGCGGATCCTCGACGGACCACTGGCCGGCCTTGTAGGAACAAAACACGACGACGACGAATGTGAATGCCAGAAGCAGATACTTGGCAAGAGGAGTGTTCCAATGCAACCTCGGCCTTGGTGGCCGTTCGTCGTCTAGAATTTCATCCGAGGTCGAGAGTCTTTCGTATTGAGGATTCGGCATGGGAGAACGGATCCAAGCGGTCCGGAACGGTGATCGGTTCTCGGGAACACTTTCAACGAGGTACTGGAGCTAAGTACTCAACTTACCTCTAGCGTAAAAGCGATAGTCTATCGGAAGAGCTATACGAGGTTTAAATATGTCTTGAATGTCTAATTCCTCGTCTATGTTGTGCCAGTATAAGAAATGTTGCGTGTATTCTAACATCCGCTCGCGCTGCATTCGTCGGCCCATCAGTGGCAACAGAGGGCCGTTCAAGGAATACAGTCCGTCGCCAAATGTTGGGTCGACTACTATGTAGTACCGCGCTCGGACGCACGGCGTTCTTCCTTGCGGCGATGGTCTCTCCGCTTCCTCGAAGAATGCGAGGCGTGCTCTGGAAACTCAAGCCTGTAATCGTACGCTTGCTGAGGCACTTTTTCCTTAGGGTGAGAAGGTCGGGTTCCGGGGGCAGCACGATGCCGCGCAGTCATGATGGAAAGACACGCACGAAAGCAAGAGAAATTTATCCTGTTAAAAGGGCGCGAAGGATCCGGAACACATGAGGTTTAAATATGCTCCCGAGACCGCCAAGGGCCATATTAAAACCAGCTGCGATGCAGGAGTTAGTACTATACTCATGAGAAAGCTCCTCATAGCTACCGCAAGGAAGGATGGGTGGTCAAGTGCCAGCCGAGTTGTACAGGGCATGCGTTGCGGGAGTGAACTAGGTTTGTTCTGCCGCATGGTTAACCCCCATGTGGCAGAGTTGATTGCCTCCATGAGATCGTGGCGAATAACCAGCTGCACAGCGCCACTCTTCGAGACGACGCTTGAGCGCTGCGTGATATCTGCCGCTTCTTAACGTGGATCTGAGTCAATGATCCGTATTTCATTTTGGCCCCCAGGTGTTTTTGTTCGCATCCTCCTTCCGTAGAACCAAGCGGGATAGCCAAGGCGGCAAAATCTACAACGGTTGAAGCTTGCAGGACCGAGATGTCCAGTCGGAATCAGATCGGAAACGATAGCAGAGTTGGCAGTGACACCTCCAGCCATTCGATTGAGCGGGATTAGGAATGCACAGCGGGCGTGATCAACGTGCCAATGGACAATGTATCGGATAGCACACTGAACTGAGCAATCCTTGAAGGCATGGTTGTAAGTGGTGATCCACAAGGATAATGGGGTTCGGGGCTCACAGGAAAAGTAGTAGTCATCCCAATCTCGGCCCTACAAAGGCACGTCCTGTATTGCAGGTGTGGCCGAGCTTGCAGTTTGGAGACTTCCAGATGTGCGGAAAGCGGTGACCCCCGGACGTACGTCTGTGACAATCACGGAAAAAAAGGTCGAAATCTGCATGGGCCGGGGACAGTGATGCAAGACGAAATGCTGTTGAGGAGAGTTTCAGCGTGACTAACGTATTAGTCGATAATTGTATTCCAACAGGGCCGCCAGTGGAAGCAATGCAAAGAGATACACACAGCTCCAATCCACTCCAATCCCAACTCTCGCTGCCAAATTCTATCTGACACCTGCAGGATTTCGCGAGCCCCTCGGCACGCCGTAATTTCGTGGAGAGAGTGGACAGTATCGCAGGGAACGCACGACTCTCCGTCATCTCATGATTGTAGAGGCGAGAGGGGAATCGCAAGGCCAAGTTACTTGACTTGACCCATCAAGATGAATGGGTGACTAAAAGTTTGATCACTTAGCAGCCCGTTGAGATTGTTCGGAGTGGTCGAGGGTTTCCTCCTGCCCGTCCAAAAATCACCGCTACTTGTGCTCAAGATGGGCACCGGGACATAAGGCCAACACCCCGGAGGCCGAGATCAAGCTCCCATGCTGGTTTTGGATCCATCCGCCCCTTTGCCGGGAAGATTGGATCACCCGTTGTTGCCAAATCATTTAGCCAACCCTTGATGAATATTCCAATGCGCCGCACGCACTTGGCCCACTCTGAGGCCGGACTGGCAATACATGCCACATACAAATAAATCTAAGTGGGTAGCACTTTTCTGTGGTTTTGAAGCCTTTACGTTGTTTAGGAATGAGGAAAACAGAAAAAACGATTTTGACGCGCTTATGCAGCCGATCGGGATGATGATCGAGTATGAGTTTTCCGGCTTCCGACAACGCGGACTTGCTTCAGAATGCTGACTTATATCACGACGACCATCCCACACTCGACGCATCAGCTTTCCTTCCTGCCCAAGCCCAGAGATGGCGCAGGAAACGCTTTCAGACGGTGTCATATACGACGAGGTTACCCTCGTCACATACGGCATGTTCCTGTGAGTCCCCATGCATGGCGGCCGAGTTATCCGCAAGCATCACCCACTCTGATTGCAGGTGGGACTATTCAATAACTCTCTGGTTCGAGATTAATTTTATTGAGGGAAAGCTGAAGCTACGATGGCCTCTGGTTTGTCCACTTCTCCGCCCATTCTACGTTGTATTCAACCGATTAGATCCCATACTTCCTCGCCCGTTACTCAACGTTAGGTTTCGTGATTGCATGGTAACTGTCATCTCCAAAACAACCTTTGACCTGCACTGACGAGCTTTAGTCTACTCTTTCAGTCATCGAAAGTCCCACTGAACTGTGATGGTGAGTTCTTTTTGCATCATGAATCACTCTGTTCACAAACAGGTTTTTAGCACTATATCTCGGTGGGGTCGTATGTCCCTTCTCTAGCGCGTCCGCTCAAGTCCTGTATCTCACCGCTACTCCAGCTTCTGGGGAAAGTCGCCGTTGTCGCTGCATCCGTAAATGTACTCGTTCGCACGTACGTTATATCCCTCACCCACCCCGCTCGTGAACCAAACTGAGTTGGCAATAGGGTCATTATCTGGTCCTACCGGTGGTATATTGTTCTATCACTGGGGTTGCTTGTTTCAGGGGAGGTTATCCTTATTTGCGTAGGTATGTGTTCCTATATGTTGGCCCTGTCGCCCACGCCAATCCTGATTCGAGGTGGAGGGTTCGGAAAACGGTACTCATCCGCGGCCTGGAGCAACGACCTTCAAAGTTGCATTGTCATCCCCGGCTCACAGGCGGACAGTCTTGGGATATTTGCGCCCTACGGTGGGTGGCAAAAGAAACAAAATCAGCCTTCGCCCTCTGATTACGGTTTCCCCAGCTCTCGGCGTAGAGTGTGTGATCGTCACCTTGACGATTATCGGTCTTCGCAAGTTTGACCCCAAATCGGGCTTCGCGAATTTGCTCATCCGCCAAGGTCTCGGGTTTTTCTTCCTGGTCCTCCTCTTCCAAATATTTGTCACGGTGAGTCAGATTTGACGGCCCTGAACACCGGCCGGCGGTTAAAGCTGGTTGTCATCCAGGTGGGCGTGTATAATGATGGGAGCGGTACGGGTCATTGTCATCTGGCATGGAAGGTGATCCGCGAGCTAATTCGATTCCTCCAGGCGTTCTGCTCGGAATAACTAGCGTTCTGTGCGCAGTGATCATGTGCGGCTTCATCCACTTTCGCCAACTTTGCGACATCCTCACCCTTTCTTTCAGTCCCATGGTGTCTTGTCACATGGTCAGATCTATACTCTCCAGCTCTTACAGGTTTGTCCAGACACCCATCGACTGATTGTGCCTGGGGCTGATTTCACTTACTCCCGGATCGCGTGCTGCTTCGTACAGTTCGACCACGGATCCAGGGCATTGCCGGCGAGACGTCCAGCTTACCACACACGTCGAATTGGGGAGTTCCTCGGAATGTTGAATGGAGGAACCTAATTTCCACCTTTCACAACCTTCCCTGGCGGTGAACGACCGAAGCGTCCCGGGCTCGTAGTCTGTATAGGAAGAACTAACTGCCGCATCATTATGTACAACCCACTCAATGTATGATTGCCTCACCTCCGATTCGTAGCACCCAGGCACTTCCAACATTTCCAACGCGGCACTGTGAGAAGGGGGGCCGCTTGCCGTGCCTGGGAGAGGCGCAGCCTCGGCACAACTCCGCCCGCTGCTTGTTCACAGAACCTTTCTAACCCTCGGAAGCGTTGGCCGACTAACAAAATCACCAGACACGTAGAACAGGCATTGTACAACGCGCGCCCAATGCGTGGATTGGTGCCCGGTTGGATGAACATTGACCTTTCCTATCTGGCCTGTCTGTGCAGGCAAACCGGATCTTCCTCAGTACCAGTCGCCACCCAGGTACATCCTTACTCGCCTGCATTTGTTTCCGTGCCTACCATTCGATCATGCACCACATCGCCAGGGACCCGGTCAAATAAAGGAGTGATACGATTATAGAATCATCTATTGGCGTATTAGATATTAATGCTACAGGAGAGTGATGGTACACCTCGAGGTCGCGGGCGGAGAAAGTCCCATATCGAGATGATGATGAAAGCCAATTGCATTTCGCCGCATTATTGGACCTGCGCCTCCTGAAGGGAGATTTCAGATACGTCAATCGGGAAACAATGATGGGTTCTTGGGCTCCGTTCTTACCTGATCGACGAACTCCTGGGCTTCTTCACGCCTGATCGTCCGGATCGAGCTGACTTTCTGATTGTCGAACAGCACCCCGTAGAATTTGTCTGCAGTCATCAGCATCTCGGGCCTGAACGTTGTCGTAATGAACTGCGCTGTCTCAGAAAGTTCGTGTATCATCCCTACGAGTCGTTCCGACCACCGGTTCAATCATCGTCAATCATCACGCCATGTCTGCAGTTCGCTGTCGAGAAACTCACCTGCTACAGCGGTCCGGTACTGTGCATCAAGATTGGCATCGATCTTTTGGTGGAAGACTGGGTTGAGTAATATCGTGAGTGGGAAGACTATTCATCTTTACCTCATCAAACAAGTAAAACGGCGCAGGGTCGCATTTTTGGATGGCAAATACTGATAAAACAGTTCTGTCACTGCTGCGAAGCGATTGCGAGTTGACTGGACTCTCACCTGTGGCAAGCGCAACGAGGGATTTTTGACCCCCAGAGAGTTGCTGAATCCGCAGACCCTCATCGACTTTGGAGTTGAACGAAACCTACCCGAAGGGCACTCGTTAACACCGCACGGGATCATCGGACCGAACAAACTGCGGCAACGACACTAACTTTGATCGCAACCCCGGTGTAATTCTCAACGCTGGTCTGTTGCGTCTCTTCGTCTTCATCCATCTCGTCCTGAAAATCAAGGAATTCCGCACATATTTTTCAATTAGCGAACCGTCCCGCTGTGAAGCCGCTGCACACTCACTTGGTCGATTTTCCGCTGGATAATTAACCGCCCACGACCGGCGGGGACAAGCTTTTCAAAGACTTCCTCAAAGTTTTTCGCGACCTGTTTGAAGGTCCTTTCGATCGCTTCATCTTTTCGTTGATCTAAAACCTCGACGAGCTCCTGAATCGACTGCGCAGATGTGTCGAGGTCTTCTCGGCGTTTGATGAGTTGATCTCGCTGTTTCGTGAAGTTGTTGTACTGCTCGAAAGCCTTCTTGTTAACGTGCGCGAACTTCTTGAGGCCGTCGTTAACTTTTTGCAGCTTTTTGACCAACTATATCGAACGATCGTAAGAGATTGAAGCGTGCACTCAAGTGAATCAAGTACCTTATCGAGGTTCCCGTCGATGTACTTTTGGAAGGCTTCTTCTGGGAGCACCCCAAGGTCCCGAATGTTGCGGTCAACATCACCCTTTCTGTCGGTCAAGAGCGTTTTCCGGGTATGGTATTTTTCGTCGCTTTTTTGTTGCTTCGAGAAAGCCTTGTTGTCTTCCGCCTGCTGGGTTTGCAACCTTTCCAAGGCGGTCCGAGTTTCTTGGAGTTGCTTGCTCAAGGATTCGTGGTCCTTCTCCGCCTCTGTAACTCAATTAACCGGGGTAACGTCGATTTAGGAATTGCATACCGAGGGACTTGGCCTTCAATGACTCGATTGCGTTCTTGAGAGTCTGGAGCTCTCTTCTTCTGGATTCCAGATCTTCCACAGCCGTACTATCCGCATTCTGAGGTTCTCCCAACCTTTCGATGGCCCCCATGATTTCGGTTCTCCTCCTCTTGAGATCCTCGTTCAACCTAATCTCGACCAAGCTCTTCCTTCCCCCCACCTCGAGTTTCTCGCTTGACCTTTGCGTCAGTCCTGTCGTCCGTTGGTCTACCTCCCTGTTAAGCCTCTCAATGGCAGCCTCCTCTTCGTCAGTGAGTCCACGGACCATAGGTGTCTGGAGTTCTTCTCGAAGGGACTGGATCTGAGTTTCTGATTCCCGTAACTCGCCTTCCGTATCCTCGACCTGACCCTCGAGCTTCTCGATTCTCTCCTTGACTCGCTCCCTCTCACTCCTCAAGACGCCAGCGGCATCACCTAAGCCATCCCTCGCATGTTTCTGCTGCATCAACTGGCTGGTCAGCACTTGGATCTGCCCAGAGAACCTTGCAATCTGCTGGTCCAATTCTAGGATGGTAGCTCTGACTTCCTTGTGCCTGTTCTCGTCCGCCTCGAACTTGGTACGCCAGTTGGTTACTGCTCGGATGGCATCTAACCTGGAACGCCGAATATCGTGATACCCGCCGCTCAACGCGCCCTTGTGATCGACTTTATCTCCGTCTAACGTGATGGTGTTTATACCGTGGCTCTTTACGTAGGCTGCAGCGAGCGTGAGGTCCCTGCAGACACACGTCCGGCCGAACACCTGCTGGAATGCTTTGGCGTGTAGAGGATCGTAGGTAATCTTGGAGAGAATTGGGATGGCGTCCTGTGCATTCACGGGTGGGGCAGGCTTCGGTCGCAAACGATTCAAAGGCATGAATGTAACTCGGCCAGTCTTCTCTGCATTCATGATCTTGAGGAGACGGGAAGCGGTCTCGTCGGTATCGACGACGATGTGCCACAAACTACGCGTCAAAGAAGCAAGTCAGCACAAGCCAGCCAGCACATGGGATGATTCCGTAGGGATTTCGTCACCTATTTCCCGCAGTCAGTTCGATGGCGGTGTTGAACTTGTCGTCGGGGATTTCGAAAAGACCGTAGAGAGGGCCATACACACCAGTCAGTTTCTGACGATCGGCGATGTTTTTTACAGCCCTCAACCCCATGCCCGTGTCCTTTGCGAGGAGCGGAGTCAGCAATAACGCCTCTCTCAGGCGGATAGGGGGTCACACCTTGTCCATCATACTTGCCAAGCTCCTCTCCGCAGACCTGAGTTCTTCCGAGGCGTGGCTAATTTGACTGGCCAATTTCGTCTCCTCCCTCCATAGTTCCTTCCTCCGTTCAGTGAGTTCAGCTGATTCGTTTTTCAGGTTCGCAATCTGGGCGTTCAATCCCTTAGCTCTCTCCCTCCCTTCGTCGGCTCGCGTTTCAGCATCTCGGATTCTCGCCTCGATATCCTGCAGGGATGCCTGGCTGGATGCGAAGTCTTGTTGGGCAGTTTGAAGAGCGGCGAGTTGGTTCTGTCTGAACGCTTCAACAGAGGCGATCTCTGATCTGAGGTAATTGTCCCGTTCCCCCTGCGTTCTGAACTTGGACAATCTCCCTTGCTTGGAATATAACGCCCCGAGTTGACCCTTCGCGAGCTCCAAGCCTCTCTTCTCATTCAACTCGGCCTCTTTCCTCCGCTCCCATTCTGGGATAAGCTGGGCCAGTTCTGCTTCTGCCTGAGCAATCTCTGCGTTGAGATTCAAAACCTCCGTCTCAAGTTCCTCTCGGCGGCCGCTCGAACGCTCCCCAGCGGCTGTGAGATCTTCGACGATGCATTCCAGTTCTGTGCAGGAGCGGATGAGATCGTTCAGCTCGGATTGAGAGCTAAGTTTGGAAAGGTTTGTGTCTTGGAGTGCATGGCGGGTTTCAGTTATCTTCCGCTCGAGGTTCTAGGTGTCGCTGGATTAGCAGAGAGGGAAACATAAAAAAGGCAGTACACACCTGGATCTCCTTCTCCCGGTTGTTGTAAATGTCTTGCCTCTCGTTCGCATTATGCAGGTCATCCCTCCGACTGTTCTCGAGGTTGTCCAAAGCATGGGTGATATCCTCTAACTCACGCTGATACATAGCGTACTCCAGACATCGCCTCTCCTTATCTTTCTCTTGAAATTCCTTGAGCTCCTCTTTCTCTTCCTCGAGCTCTTCCAGGCGGTTCTCGATGTACTCAAGAAGCTCGGCGATCTTATCGCGCTTTGCGTCAGTTTCGGCCATGATTCGAAGCGACTCTGTGCGTCGTTGTTCGTATACTTTCGTACCAGCGACTTCTTTCAGGAGAGCGAGACGCTCGTGGTCCTTGGCGTTCGTAAGGGCGGTGATCCGGCCTTGAGGAACGATATAATATGGGTTGGATTTGCTGAAACCTGCGGATTCAAGTAGATTCATGACGTCGGCCTTGTTCGCGCTCTTCTTGTCAAGACTGTAGTCGTCCTTTTTTACACCAATTGTTCTGCGCAAGATAACCTCATCACGTCCGGTTGGAAAGCGGTTGTCGGAATTATCAAACACAATTTCGACTGAAGCACGCGTAAGCAACTAGTTAGCAAATCAGAAGGCGGTCGTCACGCACCGTATGCTGACAATGTAGTGGATGTTGAGGCACCCTCATGTAGAAGTGACTGCCTCTCCTCGTGACCCATTGAAGTATAGGCATCCGAGAGTACAAATCGAATGGCTAGCTGCGAGTGAGCACTATATGGTAGCCCGCAGGTGAGAGTAGTTACCGGCGAAGAAGTTACTCTTTCCTGACCCGTTCCTCCCTACGACGACATTGTGCTTTGGGGAAAAGGGATCAACGACAGTCTGATCTCGGTCTTAACCTGCAATCAGTATCCAGCGTGATATCAATTATGACAGTAGGTCCATACGTACATGACTTGAACCCTTGAATGGTCAGGGTCTTGATATACATCACTGGTGGTTTGGGGGGTTAAGAGCAAGTCGCGACTTAAGGCGACGCGTGACGGTGTTGTGACCGGACGCGTTCAATTTGTAATTCGGTGTATCACAAAATTTTGTAGTCGAGCAAGTAAATTCATCACGGGAAGTTTTCTAGTGTATCGTAGTTGGATTAGGCTCAGTTGATTACAAACGTTATGTGACCTGAGGGATTGAGACTAATCATTCAAGTCGTAGGCTATTAGAGCTGAAGTACTGAAGTACTGACGTGGCGAACTAATCGCTCGTTCATCCTGATTGGTCATGCTCTCTCAAGACCGGAGCTGCGAACAGCATCCACCACACTCTTCCACTCCCAACAAGCCACTCGGGGCTGTCTCACTTAACACCACCTGCCCTACATCATCATGGTCTCCGTTAGACGGATGGCTACATTCCTTTCGTTAATCTTGAGTTCGAGTGTCATCGTTGACTCTACCCAATCTCCATCCGAACATTCCCCGTCTTCGGCTACACCAAGTGCCGTTTGCAAGACTACTGTATGTCTGTTCCATTGTCTCTTGCTGCACTAGAAGCGCTGATGGTCCCTTCAGTTAACAGGCCCGATCGAAACAACAGAATGTAATTTTGAAGCATTGGACAGCGTCGGTTCGGAGTTATTCCAACAACTACACGAATTGGTGGAGACTCCCTTCTTTAGGTATTTCAGGGTGTGTGATACCTATTCCTCCAATGACACCCGCCTAATTACTTTCTCAGGTGGATCTGTACCGTGAATGTCCGTTCTGGCAAGAGAATGGGGTTTGTATGAACCGAGAGTGTGGCATAACCACGGTTGACGAGGCAAGTTTTCTCTGTCAGACTCTGCAAGGCGACTAAACTTCAGGCAGAATGACATTCCTGAAAGGTGGAGGGCGAGTGCTCTCAGCAAGGTCGAGGTGCCTTCTGAGGTCGAGGTGTGCATCTTGTTATTCCCCTCACCGCATTTGTCATTGAACATGTATCAGATCAATAATTTGCCTGGATGTTACTATCGGGATTCCGACTTCTGCTTCCTGGACTCCTCCACCGAGGGTGAATATATCGACCTGGTTGAAAACCCTGAACGGTTCACCGGTTACGCTGCCCCTGCCTCCCATCGTGTCTGGAATGCCATATATCAGGAGAATTGTTTTGGACAATCTGAAGCCACTTGGTCATCGAGCAAACCTGTAGTTTCCGTTCCGGACACGTTGTTATTGAAACCTGGGCCTGAGGACACGTGCGTGGAGAAGAGAGTCTTCTACAAGGTCATTTCAGGCTTGCACACATCGATATCCACGCATATTTGCATGGAGTTCTTCAATCAAACTACAGGAACATGGGCAAGTAAACACTTTGGGCGCTGAGTCCACACGTTCTGAAGTAATTACCTTGCAGGCACCAAACCTCCAATGTTTCATAGATCGAGCTGGCGCACATCCTGACCGATTACAGCAGATGTACTTCAACACTGTTCTCTTGTTGCGAGCAGTTTCCCGGCTTGGTCCTTACCTGTCCGCATACGACTACTGTTCAACGGGCACACACGAAGAAGATGTTCAGACTAAGAGTCTTCTGGGAAACATCATTAACATTGCTCACCAAGTGGGCAAGTTTGATGAAAAATTGATGTTTGCCAGAGGGGACTCCAATGTAAGCGAAAATCACTCGTCCGGGAATCCCTTTACTCACGACCACGCGTAGGTCTTGAAGCAGCAATTCAAGGATCACTTCAGGAATGTTACGAGGATCATGGATTGTGTTGGTTGTGATAAATGTAGGTTATGGGGAAAGGTTCAGACCACGGGAGTGGCAACTGCGATGAAAATCCTCTTTGAGCTCGATGAAAAGGCGCTAGAGTAAGTCCTATACCTTGCTTGCGCCTGGATTTTTAAGCTGATCGGTTCTAGCCCCAACTCCAACAAGAATCTTCTGACTCGCTCAGAAGTGGTTGCCCTCATGAACACCCTTCACCGATTTGCAGAGAGTTTGCACGCCGTCAACCTCTTCAGAGGCATGTGGGCCGCAGAACGCGAACCAAACTCACTGAATGATGTGAGTCGTGAGCGTCTATGAGCGACGGTGCAGCACCTGATGGCTCCTGATTAGATTGAATTCATGAAGTCTTCTCCACTTATGGAAAGCCTCCGAACCCGTTCGTCGGCTTTCTACGAGTACTGCAAGGCTGGTGCGAAGGACTGCGCCGCAAACATAGCCTCACTCAGGAAGAGTTTTGCGTCAGTGTTTTCGAGATCGCGACGGAATACGGACAACCCATTGCACATCGAACTCTGAGGGAGGTCACAGGCATGAGGACGTTATTTACTAGAATCGCATAGCTTGTAGCATACCATCGTTCTGGACAATATCCACTTAATGCCGATACTAGAAAACTGCTAACCTGGCGTGGCCAAAACCTTGCTTCCATCGATGTGGTGGGCTGAGGCAGCCCTGTCCACTCTATATGCTGTCCGGTGCCTAGAAAATGTGTTCTGATACAGGATCCCGAAGAACGTTCCCAGTTATTGCCGATATTCCATCTGATCGCGGATGCAGTTCGGAAGCGGGTGGCGTCTAAGCGCCAACCTCTCTTTCATTAACACGTCTCATTTCTTGCGGCCAGCACTACAACTCGCTTGATTGCGCTCCCTCTCTAGGTTTTCCCGTCACCGGCTTACCGTTACTCGGACACTCCACTTAAACCGGTTTTCCTTGCTGGATCGGTCAAAGATGGCATTTTCTGCCGCTGAGCTTCAGGTCAGTTATCCGTGGTGCATGCGCTGTGAGGTGGGAAGTGATTCTGACTGCATTTCCTACCGTGGGGTTTTCCGCTCTTCCGCGAACATGAGCAGAAGAGGCACGAACTCGAGGGTGCTCCGGATCCGTTCCCCAGCTTGTCTGGACCCGTGGGTCCTGTTCCTGTGGCTCCGTCCCGATCCCGCCAAGCACCTCATGATAAACTTGACACCGGCTCCCAAGAGCATTTCCCGTCTTTGTCTCCTTCTACGGCTGCCCCGACTCAAACTCAGGCCGCGACGTCCGCTTGGAGTGTTAGACCCCGCATCAAGCCATCTGGTGTTACCGAATCATTCATCCTTCAAGACATCGACCTCTCCAGTGCCGGAAAGGATGGGCGTCCCATGACACTCAGCGAGGTTACCAGGGGCATTACCCAAAGGTACAAGGTCAAAATTGAGGCTTCCACGAATCACAGGAAAGAGACTACCTTCTACTTGAAGTCCGAATCTCAGAAGGACTTGGACAAGGCTAAGGATGCACTGGCTGCAATCTGTTCTCCCGTGGTGACTTTGATCGTCCAGGCTCCCGCGTCGACCATCCCTTTCATCATCGGAGCCAGAGGTGGGGTCACCTTATTTGCCTTTTATTCTTCTTCATTGATATTTAGATTGTAGGCGCGACGCTGAAGCAGATTCGGGAAGATACTGGTGCTCGTGTGGACGTCCCTCCTAGGGATGGGTTGACTCTCACTCGTTCAAACGCTACCCTTCCTACCAATGGCACAACCCCCTCGGCATCGGGCACGACTACTCCTCTGGTTATTGAACAAGACGAGCAAGAAGCCACCATCCCGGTCACCATTAGGGGTGCGCGTCCTCACGTTGAAGAAGCCCGTCTCCGCATCAACGAGATTATTGCGTCGAGGACCTCCAACACTACCCAGAAAATCCGTGAAGTCCCTCCACATATCCTGCCGTTCCTAAGCGATCGCCGTCCCGCCATCGAGGCAGCTGCTGAGGGTCGCTACGTCGAAACTTCGTTCGATGCCGCTGCGAGGGAAATTACCGTCACTGGCGAGAGGGAAGGGGTCATAAGGGTCGTCGAGGCAATCAAGTCCACTGTGGGAGGGTTGGAAACCGTGCTTACCTCTGCATCGATAAACTTCCCCAAGCGTCAGCACAGGTTGCTCACTGGCACAGCCGCGGAAGACATCCTTTTGGAACGCAAGTGCGTAGTCATCGTGCCGGAACCAGAGGATTCCGGAGAGGCAGTCATGGTTTGGGGCGTGAGTGAGGACTTGCCTCATGGTCTTGCTGCCGTCCTTTCCAAGGCCAACTCAGTATACATTCACGAGTTTCCCCTCCCCGGCCCAATCCAGACTTCGAAAAACATCTTGACGTACATCCTCCGCGTAAACTTTACCGAGGTCCTCACCACGGCGCACCCTGGCCTTGGTGTCTTCACCCCGCCTCCTGCTATGTGGGATTCTGCCACTACACTTAATCTTGAGCTCAGTGGAGACAAGAACGTCGTCGATGAGGCGATTAGGCAGACCTCGGAATTGATCGGCAAGTTAAACGGTGCAACAAAGGACATTAATGTGGATTGGGCCGTGCATAAGTTCATTTCCCACAGAAACGCGGAAAGGTCGGTTCATCTCCTGCGTACGATGCTCTGTCTCACCGGTTTTCAGGTTGAAGCAGCTCCAGGGAAAATACAACGTTCTCGTGTTTTTCCCTCCCGAGTCTCTCGAACAGTCTTCCCTGCTGTTGGTGTATGACCCTACTTCACCTTCTGCCTCCCCGTCGCCATTGGATAAGTCCAAGAACTTGGATGATGTTGCAAACGCGGTCCTGGGGATGGCTAAGGAAGCGGAAAATATCACGAGTCAATTGATTCCCGTAGAGAGGAAGTGGCACTCTGCGGTCTTCGGTAAATTCGGTGCCGCCCTGAACGCAATCACCGACGAGGACAAATCACTCTCAGTCAAATCCGGTGCAGATGCAGGGGAGGCGACCGAAGACTTTATCTTGATCAAGGGCTTTCCTACGGAGGTCGATCGCGCGACTGCAGCCATCAGAGATGCGGTCGAAAAGGCGATCGAAGACAGCTTCGTGCGTGACGGTTCCCGATGGGGTCCGGAAAGTTTACTGACGCCCGTCGACCTCTGTTCAGTGCATCGAGTTCAGTATCAATCAGGCATACGTCGGTCGGGTTGTCGGCGCTGGCGGTTCCCAGATCAACAAGATTAGGGACTCCCTTGGGGTTGAAATCCACTTCGAACAGGAACCCGAGTTGTTCAAAGAGCCTTCGAAGAAGAAGAAGGAGAAGGAGAAAACCCCACAAATGTCCCGGGTCAAGGTCAGCATTCGAGACTCTACCACGAAGTGATTTCTGACGGTATGGTGACAGATTACTGGTCGTAAGGAAAACGCAGAGGAGGCAAAAAAGCACATCTTGGGTCAAGTTGAGCAATACGTAAGTGGGCATGGCCCTATCGTTGAAAATGAGAGCAGAACTTGATATCCCTAGGCCGACGAAACTTCCGAAGTCCTGAAGATTCCCCGTCAATATCACCCGTCCCTTATCGGTCAGAATGGCAAATACGTTACAAGGATGGAGGACAGATATGGTGTCAAGATAACATTCCCTCGCGAGGCGACTGAGTGGGAGGGCAAGACTCGTGAGTCATTGGCGCCGGACGAGGTCCTTGTCAAGGGTGGTAAGAAGGGCGTTGCCGGTGCCAAGGCGGAACTCTTGGATGTGAGCATTCCTTGTCTCCCGCGCAGTGTACACGTTGACGAGTGTTCTCCAGGCTCTCGAGTTCGAAAAGGAGAACGACCATACGATAACGTTCACGGTTCCTGCTCGTGCCATCGCTCGGATCCTCGGAAAAGGAGGGGCCAACATCAAAGAGATCAAGGACAACACCGGTGCTCAAATCGATGTGGATAAATCATCTGAGATCGAGGCCGTGATCACTGTCCGGGGTAACAAGCAAGGCATCAAGGAGGCGCAAGCTCTGATCTTGGAGGTTGCCAACACCGTGCCGGAGGAGACGACCGTGGAGATGACGATCGAGAACAGGTTCCATCGATCCTTGATTGGGGCCGGAGGCCAAGGGCTGAAAGACCTCATCGCCCGTTGCGGTGGTCCTACCGATTCTAAACTCCAGGCCGGCCTGATTCGGTTGTGAGTATTGGTGATTGTTGACCACTCCAGTGCGTTTTTGACACTTAGAGTCGTTAGCCCACGTCAAGGAGAAAACTCGGAAGACGTCAGAATACGCGGCGAACCCAAACTGGTACAGAAGATCAAGGCTGAACTTGAAGCCGCCGTGGCGTCTCTGCGAGACCGAGTTGTGTTGGGTGTCGATGTTCCCGCGGCCCAGCATCGTGCGCTTATCGGTCGTGGCGGCCAACACTTGAACGAACTGCAGAAGAAGTACTCGGTCATGGTCCAGTTCCCAGGGTCCCGTTCGTACTTCCAAGGCGGAGAGCCAGAAAACGCGGAAGCGCTGGCGGACGCGGACCCTGCGAACGTAGTCCGGGTGTCTGGTCCCAGGTCCGCTGCCGAGAAAGCGATTGAGGAACTCAAGGTGGGTCATCTTCGTTAGATGGGTCGAAGGCGATGGATTTGGAGGTCTGACTCTCGTATCCGACAACAGTCGCACATCAAGGAACCGGCTCCAGAGTTAGTCACGGCTGTTATCACGGTTCCGGCGAAGTATCATCATGCGGTTACCCAACAAGGGAATATTTTCAGAACACTGAGGTCATTCGGTGCTCACGTCGAGCATTCGAACGTACCGACGAAAGCTGCGATCCCGACACCGCCTCCTGATGCCGCTTCGGCTCGGATAGATGAAACAGGAGAGGACGAGGAAGGAATTCAATGGCATGTGGTGGAGAACTACTCCGACAGCGAGGAAGGTGATACGGAGTGGACGATGAAGGCGCGTGATCAAGAGGGGTTGGAGCGTGCTCGTCAGATCATTGAAGAGGCCATTGAACACGCCAAAACGATGACCCATGTCGGGTTTTTGACGATGCCTGACCGGAGCTTATTCCCGAGGATTGTTGGCTCGCGTGGCGCCAACGTGAGCCGACTTAGGTCTGAGACTGGCGCTGACATTACCGTGAGCCGGGAAGACAATTCGATCGTGATTGCTGGTGAGTCTTATTGCTCAATCTGTGTGCGTGTGTGTTAGGATTGCTCATAAGGGATTATTTGCCAGGTACTGAGGAAGCGGTGAAAGCGGCAAAGGAGGCGATTTTGGCAATCAAGAATGGGGGACCGGGAAAGAGTGGGCGTGACTAAAGCAGTACAGGGAATCTAGGAGGGACGGTAGCACGTTATAACGTAGGGTGGAACTAAGGATATTTTCTTTTCCGCCATGACTCTTGTGAGTACGAGTTCGCGCAAGGTCCGATATGTGTCGGAGTAGGGGAGTGGCGGGCTCGGGGCGGTGTGACTCAGTGTGGTTGCCATAAGTGGTTACTGACTCCTTGTGGTCTTAAGCAAGTCATCCGAACAGCCCTCCACCTCCGCTCACCTAAAAGCTTCTCCTCACTCTCGCCCTCTCTACACGCTGGAACTGCACAGAACACCTCTTTGAACCTCTCCGAATTTTCCTGATTTTTTTCGCCCGGTTGTGTTAGCTGAAATCTCAGCTAGCACCCGTATCTGGATAGCCCTAGGTCTTCGACTCTAGGGACAGTCCAGCCGACTCCCCACCAAGTCAGAATGTATTCTCTGCAAATATCCTCGCTGCTCCTTCCGAAATCTCTTTCTGCCTCTTCTAGTCCCAAGTCTGAGCTCGAATCCAACATCCAGCAAGAACCTGTCACCACCGCCTATGCTACCGTACTCTAGATAATCCCCCGCACCCGTTATTCTACACCCCAACTCCGTCTATTTTCTCCCTACTGCACCCTCGATTCATTCCAAGAACCATGCTCCACACGATGGCCCAGCGAAGCTCTGGTGCGGGCACCCGCGCCAGGTCACGCTGGCAACCCTACAACTCTACCTTGATCGCCTCGGCTTCGAGGCCCCCAGCCCCCTACCTCAATACCCCCGTCTCTGCTATTTCAACATCTCCGCCCCATTCGACACATCCGACAATTCGCCATACCCTCCTCCCGCCCGACGTGATCGAACGCAAGCCCCGTCAGGCCGCAAACCTCATCGGTAAGCACCCGCACTCGCGCTGCTTAATCTACCATTTCGCACGTGTCCCTGACGAAATTGCGCTTTCGTGCGTAGATCATGCCGTCAGATCGCTCTCCGAGATCTGGCAGAACGATTATCTTTCAGCTTACACGACGACTAAGGTTGCAACCCAACCGCTCAAGGCTTCTGGGTCCCATGGATCCCAGGAGTCTGTATGGCGTGCTTGGAACCCTGCAATACAGCGTCGCGTACAGCAACTCCCTTCCCCCATCTCCCCCTCTACCGTCGAAACACCCCCGCTCTCTCCGTTGCCCCAGACTCTTAGTGGCCCAGCTGGGGCTTGTCTTTCTGAGAAACCCAGTGTTGCTCCTCTCCACGGCTTCGTCCAAGAGCTCATCCGCCGTTCCCGTACCTCCGGAACTGTTCTCCAAACCGCTCTTTGTTATATCGAGGCCATTCGACGAAAGCTTCCGGAGATAGTGGGCGCACCCGTGGCATCCGTAAAAGAAACCACACAGGAAGAATCCTCTCAGGATCGTGAAGCGCCGCCGACGGAACCGCTCGTCCCTTCCCCCCTTCTTTGCCCGCGTCGAACTTTTCTCGCCTCCCTCATTTTAGCGTCAAAATTTCTCCAGGATAGGTGCTATTCCAACCGAGCTTGGGCGAAACTGTCCGGTCTCAGCCCTCGTGAGGTTGGCCGGTGCGAAAAGGCGCTCGGCGATGCTCTGGAATGGAGGCTCTGGGTTGGCAAACAATCTGGAAAACCGTTGGTCCGGTCCCGAAGCCACGCCGATCTATCGTTTGGTTCGGCAAATCTTCGTGGGGCTTCAAGTAAGACCATCGGAAGATGCAGAACGCTCCCTTCCATCGGAACGGAGTGTTCGAACTCACAAACATTCCCTGTGGCTCAGACCCCGCCGAAATTGGATCCATACCAGGAGTGGTTCATCTTGAACCAAAGTCGCCTGGAGGCAGAGGAAGAGGAGGAAGAGGAATCTACGCTCATTGCTATCGAGTGCAGGTCTGCGGCCACAACATCCGACGTCCTCACTCCCGCTACTCCTCCCCTTGCTCAGTCCCCAGCTTCTTCCATCTCCTCTACAGCATCCATCGCCTCGTTTGACTCGGAAGACAGCGAAAGGACGATCCAGGTGGCGGATATTAGCGAACCTCTTCCGAGGAAGTTCTCTGAGAATCTGGACGCGTGGTTTGACTCGGCGGCACCTGCGCAAGGTATTGCCGTGTGTGGTGTATACAACGCGAAAGCGTTCGAATTTGTTGATCTGGCGAACCCCTACCCTCTGGAATAATCAGTGTTGGTGACATGTTCTTGGTGGATCTTGGATACTTTCTCTCTCTTTTTTCATTTTCTTCTTCTCTCCTCTACTCTCTCGCCTCCTCTCTCTATATGATCTATGTACTCCGATGTTACAGGACGATCTCGTCGGTAAATCGGAAGGCTGTTTCCCCTTTCCCTCTCGTCCTCTACGCTATATATATCATCGTGTACGCTGACCCCTTTGTACATAACAAATCTGAATCTTCTAGAGAAGATTTTGATAAGTAACGGCCGGGGTGCAATTTGACCGATTAAGCGGATGACTGGGAAACAATACAGATTACGGATTATGTACTCATACCCCCCGTTCTCCGTCGAAGATTCTTAAGGATCCTGACGACCACCTCCCTTCCTCAGTCTCCTCCACCATGAACCACCCGCCGTCGTTGCAGTCTGGCCCACGGCCAATTGGTCCTAGGAGCATGGATAGGTCCGCCCAGCCCTCCCCGACACACCAGCCTCCCTCCACGGCACCATTGAATATCCGGAAAGTATCACAACTGCAACAAACCAACGGTAACGGTATTCAAACTTCACCATCGTCCAATTCTTCCACGTCTTTCCTATCCCCCCACCCACCACCGAATAGAGGTCAGCCTGCATCATCCTTATCACTCAAGATCCCAATCCCTGGTCAGCAAAAGCCGGGCAAACCCAAGCTTAAACTTTCATCCGGTTTCACCAACGGGACCCCTGACGAATCTGTATCTATCGATGGGTCGTTCTCTGGAGGATATTATGGAGGCGCTGCCTTTCAACCCACATCTCTTTCTGCGGAGGGCCCGGGCGAAGCAACTATTAGACCGACTAGCGCGGAAACTCAGACGATGGACGATCTACGGACCACTATACGCAGTCTAGACCTTAACGCCGCCTCACCACCGAAGCCATCCACGACGAGCATTCATACGGTTCTTTCGAACAGCAGCAGCCAAGGCCACGAGTGGTCGGATGAATTCTTGCAGGAGTTAGATCGACTGGGCGAAGGCGCGGGCGGAGCTGTACACAAAGTCAGGGACAGACGCACGGACTTGGTGATGGCCCGGAAAACGATTACGACCAGGGAGATGCCCATGAAGCAGCTCGATAGGGAACTGTCGTTCATGTCCTCCACTTCCCATACGAACATCATCAAGTTCTACGCTGCCTACATCTCCCCGTCCTCGAGCGAGATCAAACTCCTGATGGAGTTTGGTGAGGGTGGCAGTCTAGAGGCGGTCGGGAAACGGATAAGAGAGAAAGGGTGGAGGGTTGGAGAGAAAGTTGCGGGCAGGTTAGCGGAAGGGGTAAGATATCATTCATACCTCTTTCCGTTCGGGATCCATCGTGTTGATCGAACGCATCTAAATCACCCCCCCGATTCCCGTGGTTCTAGGTCTTGCAAGGATTGGCATATCTGCACACTAAAAAGATCATTCACCGGGATATAAAGCCCTCGAACATCCTACTATCCCGTGAAGGGGTTGTCAAACTTTGCGACTTCGGGGTGTCCGGTGAACTGATCGGATCTATGGCCGGTACTTTCACCGGTACCAGCTACTACATGGCCGTGCGTAATCCCACTCTACCTATTTGATAACGCCCACCTTTTGTAAAACTGTCTGCGTTTCTTTACGTTTTTCTCCCTCCTGCCCTCGACCCGTTGTTCCTTGGGGGGTCTTTCTTCCGTATCTGGGGACTGACCTTGCGCCTTTTCTGATCCAGCCTGAACGCATCAGCGGTCATTCCTACACCATCCGGTCCGATGTCTGGTCTACAGGCCTGTCACTGCTAGAGCTGGTTCAAAACCGGTTCCCGTTCCCTAGCGATCTTCCCGCCATCGAACTCATGATGTACATTTCTGCCTCGGAGGTGATTACTTGCTCGTCGTGAACATCACTGTTTTTGACAAATGACTGATGGGTGTTCGACGGCTTCCCGCGCTTTCTATTATGTATCGAACCTTGTCGTCCATCGTCACCCCTTTTCACGCACATCCAGCCTCCGAGACTGGAGGACGAGGAGAAGGTGCAGTGGAGCAGCGCGATGAAGGATTTCATCAAAGAAGCGTGAGTTTACGAACCCCTACCCCCTTTGTGAAGGCTTCTATTGCGTGTGGGCCGTCTTCTAAAATTGCGTTTCAGGCTCACCCACGACCCAGACACACGGCCCACGCCGAAGGAGTTGGTGGAGCACCGTTGGATAGTTAGAATTATGAAAACCGAAGTGCCGATGGCAAAATGGATCGCGCAGGTGTGGGGGTGGTCGTTCCCCGAGGGCCGCAAGTCGCTATCGAAAGAAGAGTGGGTGTTCCTTTGACTTTGGGGAAACTGAGGAGTTAATTATTTTGCAGGACATCCCGGCCAGGGTCAAGTCGCCGAGATCCGTTGACGACAACGCCACCAGAACTTGAATCACCAGCGTCAGTGAGCACATGAAAACACTGACGTGAGGGCGTGGTCTGAATTCTGATGGGCCCGGACGATTGAATGCGACCGTCGTTCTGGCGATGTAATTGCATACCAACCCCGGGATCGGAGTGCCACAATTTTGTCACCTTTCTGTCCCCCAGCTGGCCCACGCAAGCTAGGGTTTGAATGTTCTCTTTCATTCTCGTATGCTGTAATTGTGTGTATCGTTCGCATGTGCTGGCTCGCTTTCCCCTCCAATTGTCTCCCCTCGTCTGATTTTTACGTGTATATCAATCCCGCTGCTTACTGCCCTTGGTGTCCAACCTGGATCGCTAGATGCAGCCTGTGAGAACTCGTCGCCGCCTTTCGGGTTTATGGGGATGATTTGAGGGCGGGAAATAGCCCCTTGCGGTTCGGTTCGATTTTTACGTGAGAGGCAACCGAACCTGCCTTCCGAGGTCGGAGGGCGACGACTTACGCCGCAATATAACCCATTGTCAATACTCACTGAACCTTAGTCTGGAAGCTATGCTGTATATGAGACGATGATCTTGATGACGATAAGAAAAAAAAAGGTCACAGCACGTTCTCAATGCCATTGCCCTGGATCCCTTAATGGTTTCAAGATACGAACGGAGGTGGGCAGGTCCAAGCTGTATGCAAAGGTCGACTTCCGACATCGACTGGTCACATTGACCAAGTTCTACTCGGTTCCCTGACCAGACGCCCCCGCCGGCGTACACGACCCTTGTGCTTTGCCGAGCCTTTGTTCCCCCCTCACCCTGCTGTGATATACTCTGCATGAAGCAGCAGACATGACGGAACACCGCGCCGACCGGTCTTCAATGTCCCATATCCAATAGGCCGAGGACAAATGTCGTACCCCGGTTCTCTCTGTTAATGATTGTCGATCTAGTAGCCGCTTTCGGAAAAGGTCGCTGGCACGACGGTGGCCGCGGGGAACTCGGCGCTGGCGATTTGTGAACAGGGGGCACCTGAGGCTACCGCTCGTTGCTCAAAGGACGACGAGGCTTGCGGGTCACACCTTGTGCTTGCTTTCAATGCGGGTACTTACAGCGGTTTGCATTCAGTCCCAACTTCGCGATCGAACGTATCCGCTCATGATGATGATCTTCCCTCCATCTTTCGCGTTTCCATTCCCCACCCGTAGCACCCGTACCCCCCTCCCACGTCGGCCATAGTTCATGGACTCCGCCATCGCTCTGTTCTCAGCCACCTTTCGAACGAGCGACTCCAAAGCGTCCACGCTGAAACACACCACGGTCTCCCGGCGAATGCTGTGCGGATGAAGTCACTGGACTGAAGGGTTCCCGAGAACGTTTACGCTTGCGGTGCCCCCAATACCCAACGGTCCCACCATTTGCACTGCCACCGGTGGATACGCAGCGACTGTGCGCCCCTATTCAAATCCAGTTCGCAGCTTTGGAAAGTTGTTGCAGGAGGGATTATAAATAACGCCGTCGCTTTGTCAGTTTCACTCCCCCTTGACATCCCCACGCTAGGTCAATAGACACATGGCCCGTTCGCGCACACCCGGGCCCTCACGGACAGACCCCAGACAGCTCTACGACCAACGACAAGATTCACGAAGCGCTCTGGAATGGCAGAGCCGCGCAGTTCGTAATCAGCCCCCTGTCGAGGCTCGCCGAGAGTCAGGACATGATGATGAAAGCTTGATGAAAGCTTGGAACCTGGTGCGTTCCAGTGGCGATGGTAGTGACGGGACTGATCCTCAATCTACCAGTTTCAAACCAACCGGAAACTGAAGGAGGGGCGTCAACAGTTACTTCCCATCCGCTTACGCGACCGCAACCACGCCCAAACTTCTGATCTACGCGAGGTATGTTCACATCTTCACCTTGTCAGAGGGCGAGTGAACATCTATCAACCTTATATCAGGAGCGAACCCGATTCAGTCACCCTATGTCTTCTCGCCCGTATCAAGATGCTGATTTCATCGTAAGTCTCGTTGCCATTTGTTGGCGTTTCGGCTCTCGTTTTGATTAGGCACTGACTTGTCCATCTCAGAACACATTCGATGCTAACTGGTCGAAGGTGGCATCACCATCTCACTATCGCCAGTTATATCACCCTTCCTATTCTCCACCGCCGTCACTATCGCCAAACCGCCAGACATGGCAAGGGGGATCCTTGCGAAGAGCGTACGACGATGACCACGAATCCTCACACCGACCCTTATCCTCTCAACCCCACGCCGTCGGGCGCTCCCCGCAGGGCCGATCGAATTGGCCCATCGCCCCAGTGCAATCACGTGATTGCACAGATGCTCCGATACATCAACTGGGCGTTGAATATGAATCCCTGCCAGACCCCTCGACGTCAAAGCTTTACAGCCTCACACGTCGCCCTCGCGTGCAAAGTTCGCGTAGGAGAGTTTCTTGGATGCGGGGAGACGGGTCAAGGCCTATTGATCTCGGGACCTCTCAGGTGACAAACATGGACTACTCCGTGATGTCCGTGCCTCGTCCGGATGCCGATGGATCGGGATCCAGCCTCAGCTCAGGTTTCGTGTCTCCTCCCGTTGCGGTGAGACCGATAACAATCGGGACGTCCGATGGCAGGGCGCACCGTGGGGAGACATCTCCATCGTCGCACGTGAATTTTGAAACAGAGCGGACTAGATCTAGGATCAAGGCACGAGAATGGGCGGGGTCGATATCCGCAACCACTCACTCTATTCCCAAGATGGAACTTCATACAGCGGTCGTTCCTTCCTTGATGAACGACATGGAAGAGCAATGGCCCTCGTCATCACCGGTATCTACGCCAAAAGCGCCACCTCTTGATCAACAGCCCGTGATACGCGAAGATCTGCAACAGGACGAGCGTTTGATTGCGAAATGTCTAACGGATCCGCGAATCTCGTTTCGCGAGGCGGCGGCAGTCAAGGACCGTAAATCCTTCGAGCTTGTTCGTTCGACACATCCCCGCGAGCTTTCACAATTGCAAGATCACGCGGTGCCGGTAAAAACAGGTGACGACCGAAAGCAGCCGAAACAACAAGCGCTCTTCCAGGAACTGTATCACATGCTCGAGCCCCAAGTGCATCCAGACTCTGACACTTTACGTTCGGTGGAGGTACGCAGGGATGAGAAGTTAGGGGAAGGGATTATCCGTCGGGGGTGTGTTATCGGAGAAGGATCAAATTCGGATGCCTCACGTGGACCCGAGGGGTCTGAGCAAACGCTACATATGGATATTGTGTTGGCACAGAGGGTGCTCCGTGACTCGATGCAGGAGGACGAGGAGTGGTTGCGTCAGCCATGTATGCTGACAGGTTCGGAGTGTGGGGACGAGGTGGAGGATGTGAGTCCGAATTGGCAGGAGTGCGGACTGGACAGGAAGCACTCCACTCGCTCGGTTTTTGATTGGGGATATGCGTAGATCATGAGATGGTGGGGAGGTAATTTTGTCGTTTGTACTCGGGGCAGACTCATGGACTATTCGGCGATGGGCACATTTGACTTGGTGACTCGTCGAGGAGGCCTGAACACGCAGAAACATCGCACAGATTACTGAACGGGCTGAGTGTGAACATCGAATGATGCTTGCGGTAAGAGATCATCAAAGAGTGAGACGATGACATAAATGAGTGAATTGCAGATCACCCCAAAGCCAGCTGGGTCCCTGTAGCGCACACACATACCCAAAAGTTAAGATGAGTTTCCGCGATGCCTGACCTGCATAGGGACACTGGCTGTTATAGGGTATTTTATTTGGGACGGGCAGGAGCAAGAACTTCCGGAACAAGTTGCCGTGATGGAAAGAGAAGCTGATGGGTGTGTGTGGTGATCTGAAACGAACCGGTTCGGGCCTCATCGATCCATTCCACAATTTCAAATATGGGACAAATGTCCAGCTGGCTGAGTTCTTAACGGGGTTTGTGCCACCCAAGCGTTGGTATAAGACCCAACGCGACGTTTGACTTGTATCCCTCCGCAGGTTACCTCCATGTCCTAGTCAGTGCCTTCTCCGTCCCTCCATCCTTTTTACCCGTTCGCTAATCTCGCATCCACTTCCTTCGTTCCCCTCCAGCCCAGCTAACGCAGAATATCCCTCCTGTGGGTATGACAGCCCTAACAGTCAGTCGCAGAGCTCCATCCATGTCGCCTCCCCCGCTCCCAGGGTCGAGGCTGGTCAGCGGAAACGTCCGAAGTACACTCGCAGTAAGACCGGTTGCATGACCTGCAGGGGGAAGAAAATTAAGGTCCGTCGCGCGCTTCTCTCCTCTATTCGCTTTCATAGATCTCTCATCCGTTTCCCGACTCGGCTAGTGTGACGAAACCAAGCCTAATTGCTTACGGTGCACTCACGGCCAGAGAGAGGCAAGTTACACTCGTGACCGGTTTATTCCAAGACGCTCTGACTGACCTGGCCCCCGTCGCCAAAACAGTGCACATGGCCCGAGGGTGTGCCGACACGGAAGCGGTCGACACCCACGAGGAAAGCGCATAGCCGAGAGTCGTATGAGATTCCGAGGCCCTCTACCGCTGGCTCGTCTGAGCAATCCGGTCCCCCGACACGAGACGCTACCCCCAAACGGGAAAATCTCGACCTTGCCTTGCCTTCACAACCCACTCGCCGCGCTACGTGAGTGCTTTCGCTCCATGCCCGTTCTGGCCGAACAGATTAACCCTTTGGTCGTCTAGCGAACCTTTAATTCAAATACCCTCCACCATCGGAGAAGACCTATCTGTAGATAGGCGCTCCAGGTACGTTTCCAGTCTGTTTCCTCCCACGCTCCCACCTTGGCTTATTCGACCCCTCTCAAGCGTGCACGTCTCCTCACAATACGCATATCCTAATGGCCTACCATCACTTGCACCTTCTCTGTCCGACCGACCGTATTCATACCATCACGTACCCAACAACAATCCTTATTACGATCCCCGCGTTCCTCGGCAACTTCCAGATCATCGTCAACAACAATACCATCATCATGTACCGTCAATCACTCACCACATTGATCCTATCGATTCTTTTGTAAGTCTCCCCCATCTCCATATTCTCCCCCGCTCATTCACACGGACTCACTCTGCAGTCTGCAGTTCCCTACAGTTCAGGAGAGGAACCTGGTACATTCAACTTTTAATGCATATTCTAGATACCCTTGAACAATGTCACATTTTTAAGATTCGTCGCTTTTGCGACATTCTATTAACTTCATGGCCCCGTACTCTGTGAAAACCCGACGCTGGTGATGACCTGGCCATTGATGCTCTTCGACTGTCCTTGGTTGGCACCAACTGTTCCAGAGCCTGGCTTCCTTCGACAGCCCAAGGAGTGCACAATTCTCGCCGACCCGCTCAGGGTGAAATTGAAGTGTATCTTGGTACCACTGCTCAAGGCGCTCCGAGTGATGTCGTCCTTGCAGTATTATTCGCAATCTCGCTGATAGACGTGAGTGTGCCCCTACGGTGTGACGATTGGTCTGTGTGCTGAAAAGCTGGAACATTCTCGGCCGTGGTCTCGAATCCACCAAGAGATTTGCTGAAGGTCATAATTGGGCTAAAAATCAAGCTTTGTTGGTAAACGTCAGAGGCGGACCGAAATGTTTATAATCCGCGGTTCAACGGATGGTGCTGCTTTTGGAATGTCCAATGGCACGTTCCATGTTGGGCCGATGTTCGAAACCCTTGGCGGTGTACGACATATTCGGCGGGTACACGGATCGAAGGGATAGCCACGCACCGTTCTTTTCCGGTGACCCCAAGGTGTGGTTATTATTGCGCAGCAGGGGGGCGATTGCTGACAACTCGATTCCCCACTTCCCGATAGCGTGCCTGTCAACTGACTCCGAGCCCAAGGTGACCCTCTTAGCTCCGGGGGTAGACTCTTGGTGCCATATGGTGGTGTTTCCAGATTCCAGCGGGGTTTGTTCTATCTGGAAGGACGCACTCCCAAGATAAGTATTGGAGTCGAACGCATCACGCGTCGAAAATTTCTTTGGAATACCCTCCCGGGCTTGTTCCTGTGTTGGCTAGAGCGAGATATTTTGACCTGTCAATGTGGAGACATCACCCCGTTCTGATCGTTGGCCTCAGATCACGTCCCAACGCCTGGCTCCGCTGACCAAGGGGTCTGGGTACGGTTACACGGTCACCGACGACGGAGCGGGATACGAGGAGTGCCACGCTGGCCAGAGTGCAACTCGGGAGCTCTGCTTACGGACCAGTGTTTCAAGTTCGCCATTTCTTTCCCATCCGCGGGTGGGACGTAATGTACCGCTGACTATGGTCGACGATGTCAAGGATAGCACTGCTGCGGGATGTCATGTGCCACCTGCCAGCAAACGCGCCTACCGTGCAGCAGAAAGCCTGGGGCTCGAGGGGGGACGAATGGGCGGAGAGTGCACCTTGAATGCCCATGAGCTCTTCCATTCTAATAACATTGTGCCGTACGTTTCATTTCGTCTGATCTGGGCCTGTGATCACATTTGGCACCAATCGGACTATCGTGATGGCCATTCTGAATGCATTCACTAGAGGAAAACGCGACGGTGACATTCTCTACTACTTCTCATCATTGCTAGCGCGCACACGTCAATCTTCCAAAACCGTTACGGAGTCGGTACGGCAGAAAAAATCATCCTTGCGGTCCCTTTATTCCACGTTTGGAAACGCCTCGAGGATGAGCGTCCTGACTGGAGATGAGAAAATCGCAATCCTAGCCTGAAAACAAGTCTACACCCGGGCCAGTCCAACAGTAGTAGGGCACCGCCGCTGAACCCAAGTCTCTCTCGACGCCTTCCGGCACCGTTACCTCTTCTCGCACGTTCTTCGTGCGATTTACTACCCCCGCTGCGTAATTCTTGCGTAAGGCGATCTCTATATCGGCGGACCGCACGCTGAAGTTCAGTCACCCATAAATTGATCGGACGGCATTCGCGTATACGCGCACAACTCCTACGAACTACTCGTAGCACCTATCTACCCTCTTAGTGAGAGAAGCCTATAATCTAACAGGGTCCGGATCCGGGACCATTTAATGGTCGCATTTCAAATCTGACGCGCTACACATAACGGCTAACCCGATCACTTGGTAATCGCACCTCTCACGTCCCCGCTGGCTCTACCCCAACCACAACGAGTAAAAGTGGAACGAAACCTAAACCTAAAGTCCACATGTTCAGAGCGAATTCAAAGGTCCCTCAACCGCGCGTCGGCGAACGAAAAGTCACGAAACAATTGGCCGGACTCGTGGACGGAGGTTTCGAGGAGGGACAGTATGAAGCCGCGTTAGCCTCGCTCGACCAAATCCGCTCGCCGGAATACTCGCCGTTACCGTCAGTGTCTTGTTCACCCACACCGTTTCTTTCGCGTTTTTAGTTTGTAAGATTCTGACATTATATGTGGTGGGTATTTGGGGTGTTACTGGTGGTCGCATTCGCCCCCTCCGACATCCAGAGCCCACATCCGCCAGGCCACTTGTATAGCCCTGGGCGTACCGCCCGCACTCAGAGCTTCTGCCGCCGTTCCGAGGAAAGGGGCAGGGAGCGGTGCAAGTCCTGAAAGCACTCCGTTCATACCGGACGAAACCGCACTGAGGTACTCCCCACTTCCCTCTCAACAGGCTGTAGATGTTGCTCGTACGCTCCTCTTCTCCTTCGCGGCGACAAACTCTCCTGCTTCCCTCCTTCGAGCGTTTCCAAATTACCCCTCCAATCCGGATCCGTCATTGATACGTGGAAGGGCCGAGGGGACGGATGTGGACTTGGACGGGGACGACTCGGTGATCGCCCGCGTTGCGTCGTTGAGCGTCAAGTCTGCCACCAGCGTCTGGAGCATGCTAAGGCCGGGGTTCGTACGATGGGACATCGCAGTCGCCGAAGCGGAGGGAAAGGGGAAGGGAACGAAGCGCAAACCGCCCAAGGCCAAACAAGAGTCCTACGAGGACGGAGAGGACTTCTCGGTCCCAGTCAGCGAGGACGCCTGGCCTGTACTAGAGTGGCTAGTCTCGTTGTTCGAGAGGGACGCTGAAACGACCGAGAACGAAGGAAAACGTGAGTATGTGGGTTTCGTCTTTACCCCTCTTTTTCTTTGGACGTGACGTCTCTGCTGAATACATCGACGGCGTTTCCTATAGCTTATTACTCTCCACTCCTATTGCTTACCATTCCGGGGTCCCGCAACGATGACCCCAGATGGGATGCGGGTGCTATTTTAGATATCGTGTTGTTATCTCTTTCTCAGCATAAGAAGCAGCGCAAAGGCAGTGGAATCAGGCTACTCTCTCAGGTGCGCGGCAATCATCCGATTTCCCTCTGCACCGAGCGACCGCTTCTTATCACCGTTCTTCGACAAGTTGATCAGCTTGACGTCTACCACGCGCTTTGACCTTCCCATGTTCGTCGGGGCTCTATGCGGCCGGGTCCCGATCGAAGACTGGCCCCTGTTACAAACCGCGCTTGAATACTTGCCGGACAAACAGCCATATCTCCACTTCAAGCTGCTCGTCTGCATTCACTACCTCGGACAGCTCTCCCGGTCCGATGGACCCGTCAAGGCCAAACGGGCCGCACCTCGAGCGAGAGGAGCCAGAACTGAGGAAGAACGCCCAGAAGGATCAAATATGGGGGACTCTGTCGTGCGAACGTACGCGATCCCCAACTGGAAATCGACCGTGGGGCCTCTCGTCTCTGCTTCTTATAAGGGTCAAAACAACGTTGGGATGTACTGCAAGATCAAATACGAGCTCCTGGTCGCGTATGCCTCGTTGAACGATCACCAGGAGCTAGGAGGGCGTGACGCAGGCTGGGACGAGGAGCTGCACGATGGTTCCCTGCGAAAGACTATAGAAACTGCTTTTGATCCAAGGCTCGTCCGGAAAAAGGAGGACGCAGAGGGCGTAAATTTGCTGGGAGAGTTACTCGGGGACATCTTGTTTGAAGCGAAATAGGACCGTTCTGGACCTTACGTTCCGTGGCCGAATGATTAGCATACGAAGGTGGAGATAATTGAGGGTCAGGGATGGACGCTGGTGCTAAACTAATATTGACATTCGTCTGTCAGTGGTTACATCTACAATTGACACATTTTCTGGGGTGACTTTCTTCTTATCCGAGATGTTCCCAGGCTAGCTCTGGGTCTGGTCAATAAGGATTCTTCCTGCGATGCTCTTTGGATCATGGGGAGACTCCGGCCGAAGCGCCGTCTGATACAATTCAAGGGGAATGTAGCCGATGTAGTGGGAGCTAATGGAGGAGGGATTAGCTTTTGCTTCTATCATGAGACCCGGCACGGGTGCTCACCTTCCGAATCCACCAACGAAATATATCGCCTGGAGAAGTAAGCATCAGTACAAGGCCGGGATCAACATCAGCTATCAGAAGCATAGACCGCGCACATAAGGATCAAACCTCGCCCAATATGCCTAACGGACGGTGATCAGCAACGTTGATTACTCTGAAGAAGAGTTGTTGAGAAGTCATGCTCACCACGTGTGGTTGGTGTTTATCTTTTGGCAACCAGTGCACAGCATCGGGGTGGCGCTTTAAGTAACAGGACGCGGTCTGGTCTTCATCTGGAGTGTTGGCAACGTCTCGGAAGACGGTGACGGAACCAATCAAAGATACCCGAGGCTTCCAGGCGGCCGGGTGGGGGGAAGCCACAGACAACGAAGCAGAGTGGTTGGCAGACCTGAGAATATTTTTGCTATGCCGAGAGATGGGGAGGAAGAGGAGGGCCAAGGAACCATTGGTGTGACAGCTGTTTGGCGTGCAGATCGTAATCACTGTCAATCGGACAATACTAGGGTGTAATTTTGAATGCCGACGGTTCTCGTACCTTGCGTAATATTGCTGGAGGGAGAATGGTTCGCCTGTGAACAGGGTGAACAAAGGCGTTGGCGATGATAGGTTGGGAAATGACCCCAGAGAGTACCTGGGAGGTCCGGATGGTCCGACGGGAAGATGGTGGCAAAGGTGCCCACGGAATCTGGAGACGAGTCTACGAGCCTTCTGCTGATGCGCGCTAGGTAGCCCAGAATGAGGTTCAAGCTCAAGCTCAAGTCTCGCCACTGAGATGGACCGATCGGGTCTGACCTGCATCAAACACCGTTTCTTCCCCTCTAGTTAAGATTGGGAACAACGTTAACATTAAACAGAGCGACAACGTCCAGCATATTTGAGGGTTGAGGGAAAACATTGTGGGCGCTGGCTGCGGATGAGGAGACGCGACCAACCAGGGTCGGGAAAGTCCGGGGCGAGTCGCTTAGATGTGCGGTTGTTTCTGCGCTGCAATCATCGTGGACGCCGCGCTGCCAGGTTAGCTGACCGGGACGTTATCGGCAGGCGTAGGTAATGCAAAGGATGAGGCCACCCCAGGCTGGAGTTCTTTTGCCCACGATCCGAGGTGGGGCGGTCTTGGACGTGGCTCACTAATTGTGATGCGACCTAGCTCACTGTATCATTTTTTTTTGCACAGGCTGGATTACTCGCGCTGTGGGAACGGTCGGTGGGACTGCCGCACAACCTACCTCGACCATGACCGCCTTTTGGCCGTAGTGTTCCCGGCGATGATGGTCGGATTACCGCTTCCTGCGGTTCAGCCTCGGCCCTCGAGCACCATCACTCCACTCTCTTCTGACCGCTTACACGTTCCCTGACAGACGGACACTCTAAATTGCTCCTTCGTCCCTCTTTGTTCTCAATGTCGGCCAGGATCAAAAATTTCCGCTTGACGTGGGAAATCTGTTCGCGACAGGAATCGGTGATCTGTCCCGTTCGTTTCTTCCCGTCCTGTTCCTGGGATATCCCGCATTCTACAGTGAACGTCGACCTGTTTCGGAAGCTTATGGCTGAAAGCTTCAAGGCCCTGTCATTGTCTATCCCCTCGCTAACCGCTTTCGGCTCCTACGACGGTTGCCGATGCCATCTTGCCGGTCCTTTTTTTCTGCATTCTACCCTTGCTCTGGTGGCAACAGGGTGGCACTTTCTCCTCTGGGAACCGTGCCTGAAACATTTCCTTTTCTCCCCCAGCGTCAAACCGTTCCATATATGAAGCCTAGGTTCGCCCTCTACGCTACCGCCATCCACGGTTCGGTACCTATCGCACACCCACTCTCACCCACGTTGCACTCATGGACACGAGGAGAGATCCTACCAACGTTTATTCCTACACTCCCCATCAATCTACCTGGAACCCCTCCACCCTGCCCCAGTCTCATTCCATCCCCCTCCACAATCAACCTCAGTACCCCCATCCCCAGATGCCGAGACAAGCGGTCCACCAGGACCAGATGCACGACCCCATGATGCGCCAAGACTACGCCCACGATTACCCTTACGGCCGTGATCCAAATTCCTCTACGTCATACTCCCGGCAACAGGTGCCCACTATGGTGAACAACCCTCAGCTCTACAATGACGATTATCACGGCGCTCCGGATCCACGCGGACCTCAGTCGACCCAAGTGCATTACCCACCTACCCCGACACAATATGTGCCACAGTCGCCGATCGATGGTTCCATGCAATATCCGGCTTCTCCGCCACGCCCGTTCGCTTGCGATATGTGTGCCTTATCCTTTAATCGACAACACGACCTAAAGCGACATAGGGACACCCATTCCGGCGACAAACCTTTTCCGTGCGAGTCCTGTGGAAAGGCTTTCACCCGTAAGGACGCCTTAAAGAGGCATCAGGTAAGCGAACGTTGCCCCACCTCTGGCGATTTAATACCGATCAAGAAACTCCAGACCGTCAAGAAGTGTGGCCCATTGAAACAGTAGCGAATCTATTCCTCGCAACGCTGATAGCGAGCGTTAATCTTGTTTCACACCTTCACCGTACGGAGACGTCCGAGCACGCAGGAGACCTCTTTTTTTACTCGTTTCGTTCGCACGCGCAAGTCCGTTGATTTCGAACTGCTTTCTGATGTCGTATATTGCACTGTTCCTTACTAGTCGTAAATATCTCTTGGTTTACTGGGTTAATTTTCGTTGATCTTGACACAATCTATATGATGTTTCAATCGCGTAAGCTTCGGGTTGATCGCAATCTTTCGTACACATGAGCTACGGACACCGGAGAACGAGCGGAGAGAGATACCGAATTTGACTAATGCTACCCCACTGCTGATTATAGTGCTTACTAGGCTTGGTGGTGGCCCACCACGCGATCTCCTACGGCCGCCGCCGGCTAGATAATCAGCTGGTGGAAGAATCAGCAAAGACCTTTTCGAGTATCCAAGCATCTCTCGGTTGGATCTTCTTGTAGTAATCCTTGTGAAGACCCGCCTCTCTGAACCCGTGCCGTTCGTAAAACGCCCTCCCGGCCGTGTTCGATATCTGAACGTGGAGATATATACGGTCGATCTTCGGAGATTGAGACTGAGTGACAGAGTCCAGCAACTTTTTCATCACTTGCGAACCTACGCCTCGCGACCGGTAGGGCTGGCAAAACGACGAGAAGACACGTCATTTTGACGTTCTGATGTGAAAGAGCAGACCGTTCGCACCGCCAGGATGCCCATTGTCATCAGGTAGAGGGAAGTGCGCCCTTTTGACTCTGACTCCAGTCGACACGTGAAGTTTCCGACTGGAATGTCATTGTAATACACTACGTGGTCCTTCCGGTTAGAGGGCGCGAAACCGCTTTTTTCCCAAGTGCGATTAAGGGGGCGCGCTCACCGAGTTGACAGAATTCCTCTACCTCCAGGGCAAGGATATCTTTGTAGTATTTCTCGGCGTATTTTACCGGGAACAGCACAGAGTTCAGTTTCCGCACCACGCCGATGTTGTTCTGTGTGAGGTGGGAGAAAGTGACCTTTGCCGGTGATTTTCTAGAATCGGTCGAGGAAGACATCGATCCTTGCAAGTTACCAATCGTGGGAAACCCAGGCGGCCCCGTGGCGCTTTCCTATTGCTCGAGGTCGGAACCGCTCCGTGTTGCCGAAAGGAAAGAACGGGTCTGCTAAACCTTTGTGGGGTGCGGGGAATAGACGGATCCGCTTTTGGATCCTCGTCAGCCGTCACAGGGCCGAAAAAGTTCCCATGGATTTGTGTCTCAGGACCTCATGCGCGCGAGACGAGTGAAAGGCATCCAATCGCGACCGGTGTCGTCTGATACCATCCTATGGCCTCTTCAGTGGATCTACACAGTCCAGGACTAACCGAGCGCTCTCGACCCCACGCGATCCCGCCCAATAACGCCCGATAGGTCAGCGGTCATATGCCCTTCAGGGGCGAACCCACCCCGATGAAGTCCTTGTTGTCCGGAAAAGATGCGGTCTACGCTTTACGTTATGTTGCCACCAAGGCGTGTGAGAGAGCACGTCCTGTCCTTCGCTCGATGGTCCGAAGGCACCCCGACAAGTATTGTTTCACAAAGATGCGCATTGAAACTGACCATCAGCGCGCTTTGCGGTGGGGCCTAAGGTAATAATTCGTGAAATCGTCCTTTCTTCCCTTCCAGCTTGTCCATCTACTCTATTGCTCACCCATCCGTTTACGATAACAACGAACCCTGACCATCCCTGGATCTCTCCATGAGCCAGAACCTTCGCACATTGTACGTCAGAACCCTCTTTTTTTTTCTCAGCCCGTGCAGGCTGTCCAAGGGCCTCGGCTGCGCCTGTTCAAACAGCCAGCGCCGCTCTCTGTGTCACTTCAAACGTCCGGGCTTTTCCCACCCCCGGCATTCAAATCTGCGGTGCAATCATCGGTATCGGTCAAGGTCGTTTGCCGAGCTTTGCGCGATACGAGCGCATCCCTTGCATCTTTTGGATACACACGAGTTGCGCTTCTTAGCGGGTGCCCCGACGCCACGCCTGGATTGTATGCGTACCTTGATTTCCGTGAGTCAGGATCTACCGTGGCAAGGTACCGACGAGAGATTTCCCTTCCCCAAGTCGACGTTCTGTATACGTACCTGAATGCAGACTTCAGCTTCAACATTTATCCGGTGATTAACTCTACGTGGTCTTCTCTCGAGTCTAGATCTCGAGGCCTCAATACGTGGCTAGTGCGGTCGGGATGGAAAATGTTCGGAAATTGCGGTCGCTCTCACCGTTCTCCTCCCTCTCTTCGAATTCTCAGCGATGCAGGGTCCAACTCAATGCAAACGCGCCCTACTATTACTACACGTTAGGGATATCTGTACTCACATGGAGCTGTGCTAGCATCCATTCCACTTATCGATCAACAGCCATTTCTCCTGAACTGTTCGAATGAGCCTCATTCATCGCACTCCCGCTCCCTCGCTCCGTCAACTACGGGTACCTTACAATACTTACATGCCTCTCACAATAAGGCCATCTAGGGTCCGAACAGGCCCGACTTCCGAACATCATACATGGTGATTTATTGCACGTCGTTACCATGGAACCATTGAATCTGTGAGACGGCCGGAGTAGCATAAAAGTCCTGTATGCGTATATAGTCGACGGGATAACAAGATGCAGGCTAAAGAAAACATCCGAGGAAGTGGGGTAACAAGGTGCAGGGTAGAGAAAACATCCGAGGACGTGGGGATAATCGTACAACAAGGTGGACTTGGTGAAAACACTCTGACATGGGGGATGGGATGTGGGGGGCGAGTAACATGAGGCTAGGGAAACAGACACACATCAAGTTACAGACAACATTGGATGGAGACAACAGATAGAATGTCAACAGTTTTCTTACAGACAACGGCCGCTACAACATGAACGATGTCACTCAGCAAGCCCTGATTTTGCATTGCAGAAAACGCACCTCTAGACTCTCATTTGACGTTCATGCCGGGAACGCCGCTTATTATGTCCCTTGTTGAGTGGACGTGTAGGGGCCTGCGCAATGTATACGTCCTCAAAGCTTCTGAAGACGCACAGCCCCGTCGAACTGTCATTATCAGCGAGCATCGCCCACAGGCAATGCCAGCCGTCGCGCTCCTTGAATTTGAACACCACCCCAAGGTGCGTCTGATCCCAGCTCGTCTCCTTGGAGCTTCGGGCATCAAACGCCTTGTCCCGCATCCGAATCGAAGTGCATCGGTCAACGGTCAGGTTTACGTTAGCCTGGCCGCCGCTCTCGGGGAATACCCCATTTAGCTGGGCGTTCATCTCCAGAACTTTGCTGAGACCAGGGAACTGCGGGTTGTACCCGTCGACTCGGATTTGGTATGATGTTTTATCGGAGAAGTGGAGGGTGATACTAGGGTGGTTCGGTGACCTGCGTACTTGCACCAACGTCTTGCCAACCAACGAGACAGGATCCACCTCGTCAGGAGCAGGATCAAGCCGGGTGGATTTGGTGTTGGCGGTCTGCTTGCGACCACTGAACAGGCTGGAAGGGGTCGTTGTGGGCGAGGAAGACGAACATGAGGAGGCTGAAGAGCCGGTGATGCTATCGTCGTCCATGGTTGAAGTTGAACCAGCTGAACCAAATCAGTAGAAACTGGTGCGGTGGCCACACTTCGGCGTGGAGCGAAGCGAAGAGGCAAAAATCATAATTAAAGATTTCGTAACCAAAGCGGTTCCAATTCAACGATGATGAATATGCACAAAGTCCCTTATCTGGTCAGCGGCAGTGTAGCCAAGTGGTTACGGCGTCACGTTTAGGTATTAACCAATTACCGTGATGGGTTTCCCGCGCGAGTTCGAATCTCGTCACTGTCATTTTTTTTTCACTTGCCTCTTTGTCCTTCCTAAGCTCGCAAATGATTGATATGGTGAGATGTTTATACAAAAATGAAATCATTGCTCGTAAATACACAAGAACAACCCCTTCCTGCGCCGGTCCCCCGGGTTACTCGTTGAAGAAAACTAGAGGAGTATCAATGGTCTGGACGGCTTGCCAGGTTTTCGGATGTCCGTCCCTGTCCCGATTACCTTCATCGGTGAATATCGAATGAAACATGACGTCTTCGGTTCCCTGTAATGATTATTGTGTGAGCGATGGAAGCGGTAGCGATAGGCGGTGGGCGCAATACTTTGTTGGGTGGGTCATGGATCCTAGACCACGAGGATCAACAAAGGTGAGATCTCCGTTCCTGACTTTTCGAATCGCACGACTCTCGTAAAAAGAACGTACCTGACGTGAATGAATCCTTCGCCCTGATCGTCGTTGATTGCGGGGATTCTGATCTTTCCAAGGATAATCGTCCCGTACGTGCTCAATGCGCTGGAGACCAGGACGAGATCCTGTTTGAGGTCGAAGTGCGTCAATTCGTGGTCGGAGAGGTGTGCCGCGCGCGACCACATCCTAGGCTCATGCTTGTTCCAGTCGTGACGGGACTTGAGTATCTCATGCTTGATTGTGTGGGCCACGGCGGAGAACGCCTCTAAAGCATTCTCTGCTGGTGAATGCGGCTTGTTAAAGGTTAGCTGTTCCTCGGACGCTTCAAGTCATGTTTCAGAATATCCGGATTGGTCTGGGTACAACATCATAGCACTCACCCATTCGAGTGGCAATGGACGACAGTTGCTAAAGAGCAGGGTCGATCATTCTGGAAAGCTTCAACGACTTTGATTGCGTAGTTTGAAGCTCACTAGTGGAAAGGGTACTGTATTTGTCGTGTCGGTACAGTACTCTCACGCGGTTCTATCTTTAAGCGTCGTACCATTGATTTCACGGCTATCGGAGAAGCACAGACAGGAGTATGGAGGAGGCGGGCATCGCCATTTGTGACTTTCAATGGCCCTTGCGGACTTTCTAGACCTCAAACATTTTCACTAAGTAAGGGGAGACCCTAGCCGTTATCCGGGGCTCAAGGTGGTGCGATCCGTGGCGACTGCACCTCTCGGAACGTCCTTCCTTGGCCATAGAAAGGAATCGTCATCTCCAAGCTCGCGCTCTTTCCTCGTTGTTCACCCAGCACCAGTTCATAACTGCGGAATACATGGATGAAGGCACCACGAAGCACCTCGGACGACAAAGCGTTTCAAGTTCCACTGTTTCCCAAGAGGCCGACGAACCCGTGTCAGACACGAAGCCCGAACGCTCAGCGCGACAACTTCGCATGTCTAACCACAACCTCTCTGGGACAGCCGGAAGGCACTCTTCGCGTATGTCCCCGAACGCGCAGGGTGGGCGGCCATCGTGATCCCATGGTGGATTTCCTGTCAAGCGGCCCTACGCAGAGTACGTTTTCGGGAGTTTTGATAGAGCTGACATCGAACCCGCGCTAGCATCTGCCGTCAATCTCCGTCCTGTTCCTCAAAGAGATGAACGCGCGAGTAGAATGATACTCGAAGGGCAAAGGATTTGCGATGGGATTGGGCCGAGATCGACGGGATCGCATCGTGCCAGCAGGGTCGTGAATCGCTAGGCTCGACGCCCAAATTCGAGCGCGCGTTTACGTTGGCTTGTCCAGTTTATTGGGACTGTGTCAGCTTTGCAATCAAAGATGCGGCATGAGGTTGGCTGCCAGCGTTGCTCAACCGGCTATGGGCCGTTGTTCGCACGGGATGTTCCCTCCTACAAACGAACCGTCAAGACATTGCTCGAGATCTACGCACATAGCGAACCCGGATTCGGACGATCGTCTTATTCTCCTACCGATTCCCCCAGCGCCCAGACTTCCCGCGATGCCCTTTCGTGGAGGGGGCTTGGCATGTCTGGCAATCCGTGCCCCGCTCCTGTGAATTGGGACACCACCGGCTAGAAACAAAACTTGGTTTGCCCTCGTAACCCTCCTGTGACGAAGTGTCAGCGGTGTGTCCAACCGATGGAGTGACCGCCTTGTTATCACGAAGACGTTGGGAACCCGGATGCATTTAACTGCGTTGCTAGACGAAGGTTCTCCAAACCAACGTATCATTGTGAAATATCACTATTCGTAAATTAGACCCTCGTTTTCGTATGCTCGCATACCAAATCCCTGGGAGTTGGTCATCATAACAAGGCCGGGTCGATGGACTCGATACCTTTGGGGGCTGGTTGCTTGGTCCTGATGGTTGAGTGTGATTCAGAACTTTATTCAGAGAGAGATGCAGTAGCACAAGCCTTACTCCGTATTCGGCTTTTTCAGGTTTCTGTAATCCTTGGCTTGCAAGATGATCGCCTCGCTCGTTGCAGTTGAAGTGGCACCGTGACGGCCTGAATGATGTCCGGAGCTCTTAGAATCCTTACGTCCGGGGAGCTGGAACTCTTTGTCGATATCCCTTTGGGAACGAGTGACGCCACAGTACTTGCACTCGCAATCAGGGTACCCATCGGGGTCCTTTTCTGCCCCCATCATAAGCCAACGAGCGTGAACAAAGAACTCCTGGGGCGACCTGAAGGAATTGACGGTTTTCGATCCTGATGGAAAAGATGAATCACGTTGAAATGAAGGCGACAGGATCAGCGGATGGTCGTACCAATGAGATAATGGTCTACTCGGCCATCCTTTGTGTGGGTGAACATTTTGTAATCCGAGGGGAACTCAATCAGAAAGCACCGCCGGCCTATCATCGGCTTAAGATGGGCTGTTTATCATTCAGGGACTTGATTAACGAGGTCAGAGAAGGAGGTGCAAATCATACCGCTGAGATGTTGATCAGCGAGGAGGAAATTGTTTGTCAAGAGTTCCCCGAGCTTCTGCCTCCATTGATGCTGCGTATCGTCATTGGAGGGCTTCAAGCCGCTGATGCTACCGTCACTGTGAAATGACTGCGAGGTGTCTGGCCAGCGTTTGCTTCGGGCATCGGTTGCCTTGATTGTGATACCTGCGCTCGCTGGCTGGTCGTAGTAGGTGACTTCGAAGTAGGGGAACTCGATGTCAGGAGGTGGTTCTTTGTGAAGCTCGCTTCTCATTGTGTAGCTAGCAAGCAGCAAACTGTGAATTCCGTCGATTCTCACAGTCGGACGGAAGACCGCGACTAAGGTGAAAGCGGAGATGATGGTGACAGGTGATGTGCATCAGCTTGAATATGATCGACAGCCTTTGGATGGTTCCGCCTCTCCATGTTCGTCAAGATCTGTTCGGTCTCACGGTCCTCCTTCCTTCGCCGCTCCCACATTCCCATTCTTGCGCTTGCACAGATGTCTCTTTCGTCAACTGCTCCTGGTCCGATGGAATCCTCAATCGTGGACAAGGTACTCGTCCACGTTGCATTCAGCATAGCCCCCACTCGGCCTTCCTCTGATAACCCTGCAAGCTAACCCGCTTCTTCCAACCTTCGGGGCTCGTAATTACGAATGATTCCTTCCAACATAGGCATCATGCCGCCATGAGAAACAATGATGCTGCGAATGGTGAAACCCGTCTGTGACTCCCTTTCAACTCAACACGCATTGCGGAACGCTGAATACGAAATGTCCAGATTTCTCGGTTCAGATAGTGTCGGAAGTCTTCAAGGGCAGGGTACGTGTACTTCAAACAATGCTCTGCCAATCATCCCTCCTTACGAGCGACTCGCAGAGCACTCTCCAGCGCCACAGGATGGTGAACACTGCACTTGCAGACGAATTCAAGTGCGGACTCCACGCGTTGTCCCTGACTACCAAGACCCCAGAAGAGCTTCCGAAGGTTGCTTGATCGGTCTCCCGGCCCTCTTAGCCAGGGTAATCTCCTTGTGGTAGCTGTAGCACTCACGTCAATCTACTTTCACTCTGCTCAACGATCGAAGATCAACAGAGGAATTACCTCGGCCACCCGGTCAACAACTGCATGATTGCCGACAACTTTACAAAGAATAAATCTCGCGCAGCCTTCGTTTCCGTCCGTTTGTGCAAGCTGTCCTCTCCGATCGCCTAAAGCCATTGTTTGCGAGCCACTGATGGAGAGCTCTGATCGTATCTAGTAATCCTCCTGGTTACACTTTGACGTCGTCTGTCCGACGGATTCTGGCCGACGAACCCTCGGGACAAACCTAGTATGTGGCGCTTACTGACGTCCAAGCATCAGGATTATAGATAATCGGCGCTACGGTACTCCAGGGTCCCCTGTCCCTCTTCGTCCATTGTCTCAACCACCTTGGCTGAATGCAGTCCCATCCTCCAACGCCTGGGCCTTCAAGACATCGGGACGATGAACGGCCAGTGCTCCCTCCCATTCGTGCCTGGTACAGGGGTAAATTTTTCGAACCGTACTTCCTCTCCCGACTGACGGTGTCGTTACAGAAGATTCACCCAACCTTAACATTTCCGAAGTTCGTGGCGTTCCCATCCCACTACCTCTTGACCAAATGCCTCCTCACGCACATATTCCACATCTTCGCGTAATTTCGGATTCACCCTCGATGGTGTCCCCACAGTACATCCCTTCCCCTTCACTTCCACCCCGTAACCCCGGTCATTTGGCCTCCACTCGTTCACTACCTTCCTATCCAGAATATATGCGGCCCTCACACCCTCAACACGGACATTCTCTGTCAGATGACTATGGTCGATCATCAGCACGGCACTATCGCAGTGCCAGCTCCTCTCCGTACAGGGGTACGGCCCAGCTTCTCCACCTTGACCAGCCCTATCCCCGATCCCGGAATCATAGCACTTACGGTCCCCAGGACTCCCCACGGCTTCCTACTTTCTCTCCCCTCAACGAACCCCCCTCTGCTCCGCCACAACTCGATAGGTTTTCGCAGACTTACGCGAGGTACGAATGTACATATTGCGGCAAGACTTTCAACCGCCCCAGTAGTCTCAAGACCCACACGAACACCCACACCGGGGAGAAGCGTATGTTGTTTCGCCGCAGCCGGAGATTCATCAGCTCACAAGGATTCCTTTAAGCATTCGTCTGCCCTCATCACGGGTGCGGCCGTGCATTTAGCGTTCAGAGCAACATGCGCCGGCACGCACGAGTCCACGACACTCCCCGCGCGGAGGGCAGGGACAGCTCGCCCGACGACGGAACCGAAGATCCACTCTCCCGTTGATAGAGACTGCCCGCCATGCTCTCGATCATTACGCGTTTTCCCACTCACTATTTATTGGATTTCAACGTCGCCCCGTCAAGCCCCTTCACTGCGGCCCTGCGCCAAATGCTTCACTTTTACTATGGTTGTGCTATTCATCAGCATCTGGACCCATGCCGCACCTTGAAACCGCTGGTGACCCTTATATTGCAACTCGGATTATTTATCGACTTTCAATCCTCCCAGTGCCTTTTGCCACACTCTTGTATCCTTTCCTCGTGTATTCTTTGGATGACGTGTATCTTATTTATTGGACGTTAATAAATTCAACCAAGCACTACGATCCACCGGCTGGGGAGAGACACAAATGTACGGTTCGAGAAGTCAGCAAGAGTCTGGAGCGAAGCCCGGTGTTTCGAGAGGAATCGTACGGGCTTGATCAGAGCCTTCGGACGTGCATCAAAATCAGATTTGCGACCTGGGCGGGGAAATTTATCAGTACAGAATCACCGGACGTCGGGTAGGGCGGGTGCCCATTCTTCTTTCCAGGGGGATGATCTGCGAGCAGGTCGATGATCGTCGTTGGATCATGGAGTGTTGCTGCTCCCGAAGATACGAAACACTATTGGCTGAATACCACTTATGGTTCGGCCTGGGAGGTAAACATAGGGCTCGAGAAAGGTCGGACGTCGTAGCCGATCCGACAAATCACAGATGGTTGATGGTCAACCTCGGCCTGATTATCATTGAGTCGCTGCACAGTTCCAGATCCTGGATGACTTTACCCTTCTGGTGAACGGGCTAAGATGGAAGCGGAACTCGAAAAATATGTTGCGGAATGCCCCACTTGCGGGGAAACCAGAACCCGGATGCTGGCGCTTAACAGCCTAGGGACTGGATGGCTCTCCGCGTGTGAACGTGCTTCTGGGGAAACAATCGAGAGCCTGCGCGCTCCTTGGGTGGCAGCGCGAAACTCGGCTGCTGGCGCCCTTTCTGGAGAAACGGAGGTATTTTCACCCTTACGGAAAATCACTTGCCGACTCGCAGAACGACTGTGATTTACACACCTTGGCCCGCCAAGCGGGAGACCTAGCGTCCAGACCACATCTGAATTGTAGCGAACGTGCAGCACCCCCGCCTTTCCTCAGATTCCATCAGAAACTCACTTCGAAGAACGCTCACCATTTTCGGCTTACTCGGCTCACGAGATCCGCGCTTCGACGGGGAGGTGAACTCGGAGCTGGGCGTCATACTCACAACAGTGAATGGCAGGGTCTTCCTCGCCCACTCGACTGTGACTCGGAGCTGTCCAGCCCACTGGCGTCGCGCATCTGGTACGTTCACTGGCCTAAACCTGTCAACCAACCACCGGATGCCGGGAACCCCGGGTTCCATTTCGATCGGGTCTGATCGAAAATTGAAACCCTCGCAGATCTCGGCGGAAAAAAAAGGTCACGTTGTCTGTGTCGTGGGCATAAAGTAGACACATTGTACTTAGCGTGTAACAAATGAGAGTAAGTAAAAGAACAGGTATAGACGTACAGTGAGATACAACACTGTTAATGGGGGCGGTCAAATAGTCATAAAATGTCGTGAGTTTGTCGTGAGATCGTTACATAGAAATGGGCCTATTCTTTCCAACATCGCGTTTCTCCTTGACTGTCGACCGACCGCGTTGGTCTCTTATGGCTACGAGAGGAGGGGAGGCATCGCTGGTCCCATACGCACCGGGTTCAGGATCGAACGCTTTATCTACACGGACGTAGCCGACAACCCTGGGACTCTTGTGGGTAAATCCTGCAAAAGCCAAAGCCTTCCGAACTTTCAAGATTTCCTCGCCGTGTACTTTGTCGCGTAGGAGAGGGTCGCGAGTTGCGTCCGCCGGTGCACCGTTCGCGGGGGCTAAGGGCTGTGTGGGGGATCAGAGCGGAGTTGAAGGTGGTGTGGGAAGCAACAAACCTCAGCCGGAATGTCGTCGTCGAAGTGACGTGTATCCCCCGGGTTCTTCAGCTCAGGATGGTATGGTGCAGGGTATCTGTGAATGTTTTCCCAGTCAATGCCCCTAAACCAGGGGTGCATCTTGTCGTAAGGCATTCAGTTGAGCTGCTTTCAAGTCTGTGCGTTCAAACGTGCCTTGATCATGTAAGCTCCGTCGACGCTCTTGGTCTGCCCCACCGGCGGAATAAAGCCACTCCTCCTAGATTGTACCAGAAGGGAGTTGGGCCGAGATACAGAAGAGGTGGCCTGGGAGCCCAGCCTGTCTTCTGGCTCGCATAGTAACTGTTGCATGAGGTTGATGCCCTCATGGGACACGCGGGGCTTTGAAGGGAACTTGAGGGACTGCTTCCAGTTAAGAATCTTCTGCCGAGTAACGTGTCTCTATAAAGGGGGCGTTGGACTGAATTCGAGAAACGTGAAAGGTGGGACTGACTGAGCTGCTGACAAAGGGGGGATAACTGGGGAGGGGGGCCGGGAATCAGTCGTGGGTCGCTTCGAATGGTGATATAAGCTCCCACCCATATAAACACTCGAACATGATCACGCCTAGGGACCACCAATCACATGAAAACGTGTAACCGTGGCCGCGAATAACCTCTGGTGACACTAAAAAAAGAGGCTACTCGCATCGGCGGTAGATAGTTGCAGGGTAGATGACTCACTATATGAGTTGGTGCCACAGCTGGAGGTCATTTCCGATTTTAAAGTCAGACGCGAGATGAAGAGTGGAACATTAAGAACGTACATTGAATACGCCAACTACCGGAAACAAACCAAGTCAGTCGTCAGCGACCTTTCCTCATCCGGAGTAGGGCAAAAGGACCGAAACCAACCTTCCTGCCGTGTTTCTCCCGCCACGTGAAGATCCCACCTTCACCGTCTCCACCACCCATGAGCGACTCAATGTCCTTACGGTTCATTCTCCTCGTGTGCATGCCATCCTGGAATCCGTTCATGTCCTCGAGATCTACGCCGTGTTTATGTAAAAGATGGAGACGCTGCTGCTCGTAATCTATGGCAAGATGTCAGTCTACCGAAGCATCACGGATAACTGGGCCGTGACAACCCACATGCGGTGTCGTGCGCCCAGTGAAGATCCGTTCTGTGGGAAAGACAAAGGGTCAGCGTCTCTTACCAGAGATCTAGCAGGAAACGTACGCCAAACCGAAGTCACTCAGCTTGATGTGACCAGAAGGATCGAAAAGGAAGTTCTAAATCCAGTAAAATTCAAAATTCAGACGGCACATCGAATGGAGTTACTGAGATTCTTACATCCGGCTTGATATCCCGGTGAATGAACCCAAGCTTATGGCAAGCTTCAATGGCGAGCATCATCTGGACCCGGGAAGTTCTGTATCCAGGAACAAAAGAAGGTGGAAGAAGGGTGTAAACTCACTTCAGCCACGTAGAACCTCGTAAAATCTTCCTCGAAGACGTCCCGTTCAATTAGTAGATTGAGTAGGTCTCCGCCGCCCATGTATTCGAGAACCTGGCAGAATCGGATATGGGAAATTAATGAAATCGATAAACTTCCGCCGACAGAAGAATAGTAAGACTGACGAGGTACAGGTGATCCCGATCTTGAAAACTGTAGAAAAGTCGAACGATCCATTCTGCACCACCAGGAGGGTTGACCAACGAGGCATATTTCAGGACGTCGCGCTCAGCCCGTACGTGCCCCTCCTGGCCCTTACGTAACATGTCCGTCTTGCGCAGCTAAGGGAGGGGTTTGATCTAAACTCACTTCACACGATCACGGAGAGACCGGAAACAGTACCTCTTTCATGGCAAAGAGACCGCCTGTACTCTTTTCCCTCACGAGAGACACGACCCCGAATGCGCCTGGGGACGACGTCAGCGAAGGATGCAGGTTGCAACGTTCTGAACTACAGACCGTGACCGATCGTCTTGAGTTTGACGAAGGCAGTGACATCGACCTTACGCCTCTGATGCCGAAGATAATCGGTTTCATTTTGACGCCACCTAGCGCGTAAATTTTCTTTCTGATGCTCTGACAATTGCAATTCTGCCATTTCACGCTCCATGGCAAGTCTCCGTTGTTCGCGGGATGCCGGATGCCGCAGAAGGGGGAAGTATAAATTCTCAAAATATATTCTTGCTGAAACCGCTTTCTCGAGGGTGGCCAGGGAAGGGTTGATTGGCCTCGGGGGAGGAGGAAGGGCGACTTCCGGCATCTCCCTTTCACCTAGGGTGGGGTCATCCTCTAGGTCATGCTCCAAGTGCGGGTGCAGACCACCCCCCCAGCGGATTGTGGAGTTGCCGGGCTGTCCGGAGAAGCCATCAGCCGGCGTGAAGAACACGTTTTCTCGAGCTGCTGTTGTGATCGTGGAGGACGTGGGTGTACTAATACCGTTTATGACGCGGAGTTGAGCAGCTTCTGGTGTACCCGTTCTGGAGGGATTGAGGGCATTTACGACTTCGTTCACAGCCCTAGCCTGGTTATTCTCCCGGATCATATTCTTGATTGGGTTTGCCCATCGCGGGTCTACGATAGGGGGTGAGGACGATACTCTATCGAAAGGTTTCTGAAACGGACCACCAAGTTTACCCTGACCATCTGGACCCCAGCGCGTTAGCAATGCATGGGCTTGACCCGCATCGGATGCGTGTACAAGATGGCTGTGAGGGGGATAGGTGAAGGTGAATAGGGAAAAACCGTGCAACACATACACGAAACCTGTTGGTCCAGAGACCATGTCCTTGCTGATACGCCTGCCTTTTCTTAGTGGTGGGGACGGAGATGAAGGGACCTGCACCGGTGGAGGCTTCGGAGGAGCAGGGGGGATCTCCTCATAACGGGGACCGGCAACGGGCTCGGGATCTTGTGTGCGGGCGGGCCAAAAGAACCGAGAGGGTGAGGGCGTAGAGGGGATGAGCGCCAGTAGGTCATAGAAGCCTTTGTGCAGTAGGGTGCCGCCTCGCAGAGTTGTGGGATGATCGCTGAACTGGGTTGTCGAGGTAACGCCGTAGGATTGATACGGATAGTAAGGTAACCCAGGTTCGTGCCTTGGGTCGAGATAATCATTACTCCAGTAGCCTTCCCCGGGCATGGTTGGGGGAGTGGGGAGCGGTCGTGAACTCATGACCGACAAGCACAAACCTCAGATGGAACGGTGAGAGGCACAGAATCACTTGTGTCCATATCCGGCAGTGAGTGACATGGTGTCACGTGCAAAATCTCCATTCTTGTCCGAGTCCTATTGCAGACGCTGCGGTCTGTGTTCATGATCTTCGTGAATGTGTTCTGAGGAGGTGGACGGCTGAGTGGTGATAGATTGATCAGCGTTTGTGACAGGATCCCTCGGAAAAATGGAACGAGAGTGGATTTATTTCATGAAACTTTTGTACAAAAGCGAAAGCGTGATATACACGTAGTTGAAGCGGTGCAAGACCCCGTCCACTGGTGTTTCATCTTTTCTTCGGCAAGTTCCTTCTGCGGGGATTGCCGACGGTATTTAAACTGTGTGAATTATCAAAGCGTCTAAAAAGAAACCCTAAATTGGAACCTAGCCGCGATTTTCGTTTGCTCAGTCGACCCGATCTGGTATTTGCATCAATCCCTGCTTCTTACAATGCATTGGTACATTCCGGCATAGGAACAAACACTTTGGTCAACGCAACTGGCACTCGCTCTCTTCCTTACGTCCTCAGAGCATACTTGAATTCCCTCATTACATGATGCAACCGCGCGGCAAAATTCAATCACCTCGTGCCAGCCACTCGATCCACACCAGCGGAATCTGTGCCGTATCCTCGCGACCCTCCGTCACGTACTTTGTATACTTAAAGCAACGTCCCTCCTTTAAGCCGATGATTTCTCCTCCGCGCGACATCTGCGAGACCCTTTGGACACCATCCCGTGCTGCCCACTCTTAGACTCCCCCCTACTTCTCCTCACATCAAACACTCTGTGTTTCGATCGACCAAGATCAGCCACAAGTTCACCGCGTGGACCAGACGCTCTGCTCAGTTCGGATTTGAGCACTCTCATGGCCTCAGCATGTACCGCGCATACATATTCACCCGACCCGCGGAATTTCTCCGATTTTGGTACACCCTTTCTGTAACTTTATTATGTCTGCTTACCCGGACGACGGTCATCATTCCTCAGGATGCTTTGGTCGAGGAGGACGCAGGCCTCCTTCATCCCAAGGCAACGGTTCTCACAGGAGTTTGTGGAATCTCCCGCCGTTGTCTGTGTTCCGCTCTTCGCGTCCCACAGGTCGGTCGCTTTCTCGAGTATTAACCACATTAGTTAATTTTTCATTTGTGCTTTCATTTCATCACTAGCCGAGCCCTCTCATTCCTACGATCAGAATCAGTCGCAGCCCGAGCGAAGAAACGAATATAATGACCCTCTCAGCGACCCTTCGTCCACTTGGTCCAACTACAACACGAGTAAGTCAACCTCGACGTCGATCGTGGCCTCAAACTCACCGTCGTTCTTAGTGGGGCAACAATCAGCTTTTCCCGACGAAGACGACCCTCGTTTACACTACTCATATCCGGCACCTCCGCAGGTTCAGCAACCTTATCAATCTTTTAGGGATCCCTCTCCTTCTTATTCTAATCACCCTATATTACCTCCCATTAATGTCTCTGGAAGTCACCTCCGGGACGAAAGATGGCAACCGAACCCCTACGGAGGCACATCCGCTGCAACTCGCATTCCGGAGCCCGACTTTTCACCCGTCGCCTCATACCCCGCACCGTCCTTCCAGTACCCGCCCCAGCACCATTCTCAGGGCATGCTCCCTGACAATCGCTTTCTTCCAGTGAACCCCCCCACGTCTCCGTCGACCGGTTCTCGCCGTGGGCCTACCTTAGTGGAGCGAACTAGGAGCTCCGCGCATACTACCTCCCCATATTCACGCCAAGCTCCGGCGCAGGTCGCCCCGGTACAGGTCGCCACTCAGGAGCATCCCCCTCCGAAAAAGAAGAGAAAACGCGCCGACGCGGAGCAGTTACGAGTGTTGAACGAGGTGTACGCCCGGACCGCCTTTCCCTCCACTGAGGAACGACAAGACCTAGCAGGGAAGTTGAACATGACTCCAAGGAGTGTGCAGATCTGGTACGCCTCGTATTTTTTACATCATCACCAGTCAGCTTACACCTCATTTAAGGTTTCAAAACAAACGACAGTCTATGCGGAACACCCACCGCCAGTCGACTTCAGTTCGAGGTACCGGATCGAACAACCCGCCAGGCGCTCACCACAGTGGATCATCTCGGTCCGGGCCCAGCAGCGTATCGACTATACAAATGCCACCACCTCGAGCGGGCAGCGTCAGTGCGAACTCCCAACAAACGACTTATATCACTCCATCTCCCACCGACGTTGCTTACTTCTCGTTATCACGCCCATCGCAGACCCAGCAAGGAGCCTCTGGACAGTATAGGTCTCCGAGTCGGAATAGAGGGAACCCCGACGACTATTATGACGGCGGAGGCTCAAGACGTAATCGAGTGTGACCCTTTCTCACCCAGGTCGAGCCTCCTCGTACCCCCCTCGCTGCCAAAACAAACGCTTTCTCAACATTCACGCCCGTTTATTCTGCTTTGCATCTCTTTCAGCATATTTATTGCTGCTCGTACAGTAACACGGATACGTGCACATATTGGCTTAATATGTCTCTGTCTCGAAAGATCAAATGAAGACAGTGCACCCAGACGCTCCTTCCCTATTCTCCTCACCCTATCGCCGATCACTTCCTCATATTTTAACGCGGTCTCAGCGCTCAGCAAACAGCGCATTCACTCGAAACCAGCCCTAACCATTATTCGCTCTCTTATTACGTCGCTATCCTGTAAGTTACTTTGCTCTGCTCCACCCATACAATCTTTCATTGTATACCGTCCCTCTGCATCTCGCATCCTCCATGGACACCCATTCCATCTTTCAATTGTCATTATTACTTCATATTGTAAACGCTCTTTTGACCGCCTTCCTCTCCCCTCTTTCGGTCTGTTCTGGTAGCACCAAATACCCCTACTATAGTATTCACCGTCTCTTTTTACGTAGTTGAAACCCTCGCTGGTATTCCAGGGAGTGCGTCATCCATGTGTCTCAGGTTATCGATATTATGACCGGGGAATTGCGTCTCTCCGGTCCACCCATGGGTTCCTATGTACTTTTTGGTCCTTCCCCCACTCCCCTTTGCCTTCTTTGTTGTCCTCGGGGTCACGTGCGTCCGTATGCTCCGTTATTATTAATATTAATACCCTATATTATCTACCTTATTGTCATCTCATTCGTCTCTCGTGCATCAATTCGGCCTGATAAGTGCGTTCGGAACGATGGCGTGTCCCGGACCCTCGGGACTTTTCTCCGCGTGGTGATTCTAGTGGGATCCGACTTGCAGCCACTGAAAATGAAATCACATTTATCTCGACCCGGGAGGATCGTAGTGCTGACCGGCGTTCCCCTCTCTACCGGCGCCTCGAGCGGGGGGAACAGAGGGTTCGCGCCGCCCACGTTGTCCCCGCACGCTGTGGGCCAAGTCGGGCATTCCGACCGAGGGGTGATTGTCAGGGCTGGTGGGTCTTCGCTGATGATGCATGATGCATCGTGATCTGGGTTATCAGTTCTGATCGTCTAGATAACCCTGGGTAAACGTTAAAGCTGGCCGGGTTGACAGCCGTGTGGAAAGTGTCGACGGTCTGACGTGACGGTTTTCGCTGATCGCGAAGCGTCGTCGACTTTGGAGTGTACGTGAGTGGAAGCTGTATTCAACGAGTCCTTGTTTGATGCGGGCGTGCTTCAGGTTGAACGGTGTCAAAAAAGCATCAGCTACCGGGCTCTTTTCATACCTTACTCTATTCTACCCTCACGTTGAGGTAATGGGGCCTGCGTAGTAGCCAAGGGGGGGTCTCACCGGAAGGATGGAGAGAATGGAGTTGAGGAACGCGTTTCGGAATTCAAGGCCAGGGGCACAGCTTCGATCGCGCTCAAACTGTCCTGGGCGGGTACTATACCACATGGAGATACCTTGCACGCATCGACTGTACCTGTGATACAACCAGCTACACATCTTGTACGTCTTACAGAGCCTATTATTACGAGTCAAAGCTCGTGTGCTCCGTCACCATGCTGCGTGCCCTAGCCCCTCCAACAAAGTGTGTGTAACGGCCAGACCCGACTCTATTCTTTCTTTTTAAACCCAATGATCCAACCTGCGTCGCGGCGTTGAGGCCCGGTGCCAATGACCCAAATCCAACGTGAGGTTTCCGTGTCTCGATTCAATCGGTGTCATTGTTCGCAGTGATGATTAGGTACAGGAGCAAAAACGCGAAACACCATCTCCTTCTGTCCTAGTTCAAAAACCACTTGGAAAGCATGCAATGCCCCAAACGCAAACGTGAAACATAAAAATACAACAGATAAGAAGTCAAAGGGTGGCCGGTGGCCCAGGGCAGTTGGGAGAAAACGATCGAGTTTTCCCCCCTCATCCCGTGCACGAGGTGAAAATCCAATCCAATTGAATAATACACCCCGGGCTTAGCGTCAATTTTGCGGCATCTAAGCACAAAATGAATAGGTGCAACTCGTGCACATCGTTTCATGTGATTCGTACAAATATATGAATCATGGCTCGTGCAGGGAAGCTTAAGAAGATGACGTGTGAGTAGGCAAATCAAGTCATATAGTGACTGCAAACACGCACCAAGGAACGTGATAGATAGTATAGAAGAGAGAAAGAATGCAGGAGACCATTCAATGGTTGCTGCTTCGTCGGTGGAAGCGATGGGCGGAAAAAGAACGTTTCTTGGACGCGCTCCTCTTTGTCCTGCACGTGCTGGTGTTACTGGGGTTTGCCGGAGTGCTCGTAGAGTAGGGGCGAGAGGCGGTGGAAGAATGTCCGGAGGAGTTGGGGGAAACGCTGGAGGAAGAAGAGGGAGGAGTAGGGTTGGAAGTACTGTTATCGGCGAAGCTGACGACTTTGGGACCGGCGACAACGAATCCGTTGAGATTGTCGGTATAGATGTCAGGCCACGCGAATCCGTTGTACATTCCAGGGAAGCTGGTGAGTTCGCTTGCAGATGGCTGATCAGCACCTCCATTCTTGACGTTGACCTGACTATATGGAAGGGAGCTCTTTGAGTCAACGGAACATGGACCGAAACCGGAAGGAACACGTACACGCAGCCTGGGTAGTACTGAGGCTCGCCTACGGAATGAAGGGCAACGATCTCATAGCGAACCAACTGCGGGCAAGGAAGAAGCGTCAGCTGTCAGCTGAACACGAATGCAATAAAAATAACTGACGTATTGCCCAGAGGCCAGCCCAGCTGGGATGTTGGAAGTCCACTGGTTTCCATCTACATCGCAAAACAAGGGAATCAACGCATGATTCAGAGTGTCTGAAACAGAGTCGGACGTACTAGCGATCAACTTATCCGAGGCCCACTGTCCATTCGTGTATCCGCCTTGATCGATCTTGAACCATTTGCCATTGGAAGCCGTGAAGCTAGAGCAGTCTCCATTACAGGAAGCCATGAACGTGGTTACGGGACCCTTGTGATCTTCTAGCCACTGTATTGGGTCAGTGACATAAAAGTAAGTCTGAAGGTGACCAACAGATAGCGACCGAGAAACGTACGTTGGTCCACTTGAAAGTCATGTCGCTTCCAGCATTGACGTCGAACGTGTCGTTCGTACCGACATTGCCTCCTTGATTGCAGGCAATATCGGTACTTGAGATGCTGAGCACGGGACCATCGTTGGGGATCTTGCGAATGACCCGAGTTGGGACAGGGCTCAAGTAGCTGTTGTGGGTCCGAAGCAGGATTTCATTGATGAGGCTTGTCAGAACGCCCATCCCAAACAACAAAAGGGGTTACACACTCACGGGTCGGAGAAAGGAAGCCAACCGGACTGACTCTGACCGTCGGCAGTGACTGCAGTGACGTAGCCATGAGCGGCCACGTAGGTGACAGTGGCAAACAGTGTAGCGAGGATGGTGAAGTGGCGCATAGTTGAGAGATCCAGCTCAGGTTTAGGGGAGTGAAAGGGGGAAACGGCGATTTCGTGAATGGAAGATGGTCAAATAAAGCAGGAGACAGGGGTGTGTGCTGGCGTAAGGAATTGAAAGGGGCAGGGAAAGAAGTGGTCGTCAACGGAGAGAACGATGAAAGAAATGCCTGAACCCAGTAGGCGTGTTAACGACCAGACGGAACCAAGCAGCCTCAGATTTATAGAGTATTGATCCTCCATTGTTCTTGCACTGATCGGACGGACAATCCCGCCGTGGGCCCTTTTGTGAACCGTTTGCGTCCGTCGGCAACGATTGAGCGGTTTTTTTAATGGATACTGCCCACCGTCGCTCAATGTAAAACTTCGGGGGCGCAACGACGTCGGCTTTCAACCGCACGGCAAAAAAGCCAGGCACGTTCCGGGGTTGCGCGGAGCGCCGTTGCTCCATGTTGGGAGCCGTTACACCAGACGCATTGAGCACAAATCCCTCGCGATGATCAGTCATTATTCGCGGGGTTTGGGCACCTACGCCCGTGGAACTCGAAGCTCGAAGCTTTGACATCGCGCGGGCCAAAACGCATCCTCGGCGCGATCGACCGACGATCGCGGTGAGTCACGGGCAGCAGCTGAACCTCAAAACGGGGTATCTCTTTCTGGTGCTTCCCCGTTCTCGAAACACTTGCTACACCAAACCGAGGCGTCGTGGTTTACGGGTGGCTTTGGCGCCTTTCTCGCCCTCTTCTACCCCGGGAGAGAGTCCAAGTTTTACGTTCTTTCAACCACAGCCATTGAGGATGAACGAGGATTAAAGGTAGCCATTCGTGCGGAAAACGGCCCAAATTAATTACCGTGCCATGGGGTCTAACCGTTCCTGGAACACCGTTCAATCCCATCCACAAACACAGGAGTACGGCCACCCCTAGTGACTGTTATGTGTTGTCACGAAAACACTGCCTGATGAGGCGCAGGGGGCTAGTATCGGGCCAATAGAGTCATCGCTCATCGCCGGTTTCGAGCTCGTGGCATCGGTGCTGAGCACTCGTGTTTCCAAAGACAAGTTAGTCAACTATGGACCTCCTTAGGCATTCCAATCGTCGTGCGCCGTGAACATCGCCCGCAGTATCACAAGCAAAAGGGCCTCAAGTCCTCCATTGCTGCTGTGAAACACTGCGTGATCCTGTTGCTTGTGAGACCTGAAGTAAAACATAGTAGGAGCATGGTCTGCCGAAAACAAAACAAAACAAATAGGTTTGAACGAAGCCGTGTCACAGTTTGAGGCTTGTAACGACCCTTCTTTGCAACTTTTCTGCATCCGTGAGGGGGTCCCTGAGGGAGAAGTGAAGGATCTGATACTTGTCCTTCTTCCTGCAAATTTTTTTTCAGCTGATTTCATTTGTGTGTTTGATGGTGCTCACCCTATCCGCTTCATCGAAAGTCTCGACCAGTTTAGCATGCGCCTTGTCACATCGCCTCTCGTCGGTGGTAGTTCGTCGTCGGGTTCTATCGGCGGAGGTCGGCCCCGTTGGTTTTCCACTTCGACGGACTTGGAGTGTGAGGTTTCTGTAGCTTCACCAACAACATCGTTACCACTTGCAGAGCGGGGTCTCTTCAAAGTCGGTTGGGTGAGATCGATAACAGCTGGACTCTCTTTCCGCTTTCGCGCCTTGATCTCATTAATCGGATGGAACATGGTGTCTTTTATGCGATCCATGAGCTTTCTATCTCTTGAGGCATGCGATCTTGTTTCAACACCGCCCTGCAGCCCAGGTGCAGCTGTGCGTGATGGCAAACGTAGTTGTCTGATAAGTAACAGTGAGGGACTGGGTGAGGAGGGAGGATTAATCACTCACTTGGATGGGTCGAATACGAGGAGATTACACTCCCCATTCCTCTGAATTTCGTATCCAACCACCGTCCTGGAGTGGCCCGCGTGCTGGAGAATCACCGGCATACGTTCCGTCACGGTCACCGCCCCATTTAACACATCGTTGACGGTCTGAACACCTTCACGACTGGGAGAAAAGTAGGTTGTGATCCATTTCACTACCTTCTCAGCAGCGCTGTCTACCCGGGGGTCAGGAACTAGCAGTCCGAATGATAAAGAGATCACACCTGTTCGATCAGTGTGGAAGTCTACTAGATCACATCTGGGGAGTGCTGAGTGACGGCGAGTGGTTCTCGTGGGAAAGGACATACGGGACACCTCGGGAAATGAATGCGACGTAAAGTTCTGTTGACGAAGGGTCGGACGAGCATCGTTTGAAGTTCATACGTCCTACATACCTGCAGTGCCAATCCATTTGCGTGTGCCCAGTAGCCGTCGCTGAAGTTGATTCGCTCCTTCAGCGTCGTAGCCTTCGCAAACGTCAGTCGCCTGATGGCGCCCAGCTCGGGAGACCCACCAAGGTCCCAAGCGTTCTCTATCCATCGCTGTAGATTCTCGACCCCTGGAGGTATGGGATGCTTCAACAGCTTCACATATCCAGGCTGTGTGGTCTGTTCCATTAAGGCGATGCATGCCATCAGGAAATTTCTATATCTAAAAGATGGTCGGATTCCACCAGGCAAATATTATGAAGGTCGCGCACCCGCAACCTAGTGGCAAAATATGTAATTTGGCCCACATTCACAAGAGGCAAGACCTGAGGGAGACGAACCCCATGTTAAATCCCACATCTGCACGCCAACGTGAACGCTCTTGGTATAACACAAGGCAGCCTTCCTAGTCTCCCCGTTTTGATGAGAGACTGCCAAAGATTTCTTGAGGAGGGGAATGAGATTCGGGGTGAAATTACTTGGAGGTGGCACGGAATCAAAGGACGGACGCCAGAACATGTTCCTCCCATCGCTCGGCGGTTCTTGGGTAGAACCAGAGCCACTTAACAGGCCCCGATTAGAAAGGTGATCTTCATAGTGAACCTGTCTCTTCTCCTCCTTTAGTCCGGAGAGTTCTATTCCGCAGAATTGGCAAGGGAATGGTTCACTACAAGACCGGTCTCAAAGATTGCCAAGGTGGAGACCTAGAAGACATACGAGGGCTTTGAATACAGGAATTCAATTTCATCGTACCCTCCGTTTGCTGAGCTCATTGCCCGCAGTAGCAGTCAGATATTTGGATTCAGCCAGCGGTGGAAGGTGGACTTCGGAAGTTGATGGCGGCCAGACCACGTGAGAGTCACATCCCGTGAACGGGATCGGACGCGTAAGTGATCCCTGCTAACCGACCACGAACATACAGCTATGTCCAGGTCCTACGACAGAGGTCTGTATCTACTTAATCATGTCAGATTTAGTGTTCTGATTGGACGTTGCTTATAGCTCTCACCGTTTTCTCCCCCGATGGTCATCTATTCCAAGTATGGCCAGCCGAATGCCCTTCGAACGCCATCTAATCGGACATGCCTCTAGGTTGAGTACGCAAATGAAGCTGTACGAAAGGGAACATGTGCTGTATGGGCCAACTTTCATGGCATTTTTTGCGGGAAAACTAGTCACTAACTGGCTGCAAGGTTGGGGTTCGAGGCAAGGACGTCGTAGTCCTTGGTGTCGAGAAGAAATCGGTTTTGCAACTCCAGGACCCTCGGACTGTCCGCAAAGTCGTCATGCTCGATGATCACGTTTGCCTGGCCTTTGCCGGTGGGCATTAATGTGCACTCCCCGTTCGACGAGCTCACTGACAATTTAAACCCCACAGGCCTTACGGCTGACGGTCGAGTGCTTATTGACAAGGCCCGAATAGAGTGCCAGAGCCACCGACTTACCGTAGAAGACCCCGTTACCATTGAATACATTACTCGACATATCGCGGGTATCCAACAGGTGATTGTGGTATCCTTATCGCTAATTGTTCGGGGTCCTCAGTTTTCCAGCGCTACACACAATCAGGAGGTGTCCGGCCATTTGGTATCGCGACTCTCATCGTCGGGTTCGATCCCAACGACACTCGACCTCGTTTGTACATGACCGAGCCAAGTGGTATCTATAGTGCCTGGAAGGTTTGGACGTTCTACTGTTCTCACTGGCCGTACTGATCGAGCACGATCAAGGCCAACGCTATTGGTCGTTCAGCTAAAACCGTACGGGAGTTTTTGGAGAAAAACCATAAAGATGACATGACGCGGGACGAGTCAATTAAATTGACGATTAAGAGTCTGCTCGAGGTCGTCCAAACGGGCGCCAAAAACATCGAGATTAGCGTGTTGGACGGGTACAACAAAATCACGGTAGGTTTTCAAGTTCGGGCTCACGGTTAACCTGCCTCTTGACGCGTTTCCAGAGCCTGGAACTCCCTGAGATTGAAGCGATCGTTCAAGACATCGAGCGAGAGAAGGAAGCTGGTGAGGACCAAGTGGTGTGCTTTCTCGTTCTCACTGACAATTTCTCCAGAGGCGGAGAGAAAAAAATCGAGACTGGCAGCCACTGCGGCTGGCCAAGCCGCAATGTTATCTCGGTCGGCGGACCAACCTGAGGGGCAGTAGACGACTAGTGAGAGAAATGTCGGCTTATGTAACCTAATACTATCACCTACCACGATCGACAACGTGGAGGGTTTCATTGAACTTTGCCTTCTGACACGTTCTCTTCAACGCCATACCAGTTGAAGGATGTCCTCAACGAGGACAACCTCTGGTCATGCTTTCGTATCACCGCCGTCTGCAGTGTCACCTAAGCACACCTTGTATGCCGAGATCCTGGCAGTAACCTCGGCGATGCGTAAGAACTCCCGCTGGTCCTCCTTTCATTACTCGCTCAGTGCACGCGACTCTGCCCTTGCAAGTAGTCTCGGACTCCGGCGACCCAGCACACTTGACTCTTCAACTGGCCAATCTGGAAATTCGGAGAGGGATCTGATGCTAAACTTCCAGGAGCTGAAGCGGGAGATAAACGCGGCTACCGGTACGTGGTATCCTCCATAGAATAGCATTCCTAGTAGCTCACGGCTACCTCCTAGACATCCGAAGCATCCCCTTAACCTCACTGCTGTCACCCTTCTTCGCGATCATCCGCTCACCGTTGTCCACTGGACCGATCACATCCACTGCCCTGTCCTCATTACACTCCCTATTCTTGTCCGGCTTGATCACATTGGATTCGCTATCAGTGGAGAATGCCCTGACCGAACTCAGCGCAACCATCTCCCACTGTAAATTCGAGCCCAGCGACTCATCTGGTGACGAAGTCGTCCTGTTCAAGATCATGGCGATTATTCGAGATTGCATGTGCAGCCCAGTCGGCAAGGTGCTCGGGGATATCGAAGTGTGTGAGATGTTGGAGACGGTTCTGACCACCTGTTGTCAGATGCGGTTAAGTGGTAGGTAAAACGCTCACTGGCGGACTGGTCAAGTCTAACCCTTCTTAGAGATCCTGCGCCGCGCCGCTGAATCGACGATGCACGACGTTGTGCGGACGGTATTTGCAAGATTATTTGACTTGGACCCCGCAATCGAGGAGCCCAAGTTGCAGAGTACCGTGAGCGAGGATGATTCCGAATTGAAGTTGTCCGTGGTTGCTACCGCTGTACCTTCGGTATCAGAAGGCACACCAACGGAACCTGGAATATCGGTTGAGCCAAGCGTTGATCACAACGTCCTTCCCCCTTCGTCGGCTGCCCTTGAAAGGACTGAGTGTATGTCCTGAATCAGTTTCGAGCAGTCTATATGCTGATTTCCCTAGATGGACTCCCGTCAATCATCGAGCTGTTACGAGTCATCATCAACATCCTCGATCCCGCCGACCAAATGCATACAGATTCGACACGTTTGACTACTCTTGGAATCCTCAACACGATGTTCGACGTTGCTGGCCCACGAATGTGCGATTTTCCCTCCTTGATCGCACTCGTAATCGACCACGGTTGTAAATACCTTTTCCAATTGGCCCGCTCCGACAACCCCGCGATCTTGAACTTGTCCCTTCGCACGATATCTACCATGTTTGAAACGATGCGATCACACCTCAAGCTACAACAGGAGCTGTTCTTAGCTTTCACCATCGACCGGCTTGCCCCGCCTATACCTCCTTCCTCGGTAAGAAAGGGCGCATTGACCCCAACCCCAGGCACGCCCTCGAATGCCTCCCCCCTTCTCACGGCGACGGACATCAGTTCGGAATCCCGCAAGTCTTCCGCTACTCCCCGACCCCCAGTTGCCCCTGCACCCGCGAGGGGAGAGACGAGGGAGATCATGCTCGAGACTTTGAAACAGATCTCTCGCCACCCTAGCTTCATGGTTGACTTATATGTCAATTACGACTGCGACCCAAACTGCGATAACATGTTCGAGCGGCTCATCGAGTTCTTGACTCAAGTTGGTATTTGGGTCATGTCTTCCTCATCGGGCTGACTCCCTTCTCAGGGAGTATATCCTATCCCGAACGCCGGCGGCTACATGATCCAACAAGTGCAAGCCTCGAATTACCTCTGCCTGGATATCTTGCTTACGTTTATCGATCACATGGCGAAGCGGATGGATGTGAGCGCAATGTGCTGATCATTGGTCTCAAATATACTGAAAGACAGTTACTAGTCATCCGAAGACTGGCCAGCGGTGCGGACGTGGCCTCGTTGAACTAACAATCGTGTTAATGAAATATGTTGACTAGGGGTTCCCAGTGGTACAGGGCTTATTGGATAAGAAATCCACCAAGAATATGGTCTCCACTGGCGTGGCACGCTTCAACGCAAACCCAAAATTCGGGCTTGTGTTCTTGGAGGAGAATAGGTTGATCTACGCTGACCCAGATGTCCCTCGCCCACGGAGCTTGGCCGAATTCCTCAAGAGCTGCGCTCGGATTGACAAACGGATACTTGGCGACTTCATCTCAAAGCCAGACAACCTTGACGTGCTGGAAGCGTTTATAGGACTGTTCGACTTCAAAGACGTTCGTGCGATATTACTTTCGATTTGGTTCCGAGTGATCAACATTTATTAGAAAGGTGTTGCGGAGGCACTGCGAGAATTATTGGAGACGTTCCGGCTCCCAGGGGAGTCGCAGCAGATCGCGCGCATAACAAACACTTTTGCGAACCATTTCATGACCTATCGACCCGGTACGCCGAGTTATGTCATCTTTGATCCGATCAGAAAACTCATGTGTCCCAGCTGAGGTCAAGAACGAGGATGCCGTCTTCGTCCTATCGTACTCAATCATCATGTTGAACACGGATTTGCACAATCCCCAAATTAGGGTGAGTATCCCTGATCATTACCTCGTGACTTCTGGCATTTACCGGCAAGCAGAAAAAGATGACCCTAGAAGATTATTCACGCAACGTTCGTGGTATAAACGACGGGGAAAGCTTCAGTCCCGAGTTCGTTGTGCGTTTCCGTATATCAATTTCGCGTTTTACGACGCTCAATATCTACCACCAGCGAACAATCTACGACCAGATTCGGAAACAAGAGATCGTCATGCCAGAAGAACACACAGGTCAAGTGGGGTTCGAGTACGCGTGGAAGGAATTATTGGCTCGTTCAAAGCAAGCTGGTATGTTCGAGTTGATCGCGGCGTGCTGGGTTCTAATGTCACCTATAGATCCCTACATCTCACACAATACTCCAGTGTTTGACAAGAAGATGTTTGAGGCAGTTTGGAAACCCGTGATTTCCGCGGTTGCTTACGCTTTCACTTCTTTTGAAGATGATCATGTCATTGAACGGTCTATCGCTGGCTTTAGGCAGTGTGCAACGCTTGCTGGGCACTTCGTTCTCCCCGATGTTTTCGACTACGTCGTGGTTTCGTTGTCTCAAGCTACAAGTCTGTTGTCGGAACAACTTCCTACGCGTGTTCCAAACTACCCTGTGGTTACTGTGGAGAATCAGCCTGTCACCGTTTCTACTATCTCCGTCAAATTTGGCACAAACTTCCGCGGACAGCTTGCCGCTGTTGTCTTGTTCAATATCGTGAACGGAAACGGAAACGCCCTAAGGGAAGGTTGGACACAAGTGCGTTTGAAATATAAGTTTGGAACAAACGGAAGCTTACTTGTAAATAGATATTCGAGATGTTCACGAACCTCTTTTTACACAGCTTGCTCCCCTCGAGTATGCTCCAGATGGAGGACTTCTTGAGTGGCGCCTCTGTAATTCTCCTGCGAGGCAAAGTGCCTTCACAGCCTCAACCTCGGAGTGACGGACTGCTGTCCGCACTTTCGTCCTACTTACTAACTCCATACAGCTCCAGCGAACAAGTCCCAGAAGCTACTGATTCTGACGTCGAGAGCACGTTGTGCACGATCGACTGCATAACTTCTTGCCGGCTGGACGAGTTATACTCGCAGATAATGTCGGTTCTCGATAAATTCGGTCAATGAGGAAACTAATGAACGGCAGGAACCTGGACTCGGATGCGCTGGCGGCTGCTGTGCGAGCTCTGGAGGCTCTGGCTCATGAGCGAACAGTCGCAAGGTTGAAACTCGAGGGCGATGAGACAGTGCAAACTCCCCAGTACAATCAGTCGAACCGTAACTCTGAGGGCCAATATGTTCTTCCGTACGATCCTGCCTCCGTTTACTTGCTGGAAACGATGGTCAGCATCCTGAGGCAGGCGCCACAACACATTGAAGAGTTATGGTTGGTCTTCTTCCAACTCGCCTGGTGACATCCGGGGTTGACGAAAGAGGCTAGGCCGATCGTCTTCGAACACATCGGGGCGCTTCTGGAAACCACGACACAGTACAGTGCGTTGCTCGTCGAGCGTGCTATCGTCGGGCTTTTCCGTTTGACATCTCTGATCACCGATAAGGTGTGGAGTGCAAAAGGCCCTCAACCTCCTTGAATCTAAATGTTACCTCTAGCCTGCCATGCGTGACCAGTTGTACATTGCTCTGGACCTTATTGGGAGGCTTCCGCCATCTATTGCTCTCTCGGCCGCGGAGCAGATCGTGTCTGGTGTTGTACCCCTCATTCAAGCGCCCGACATCGTTACGTGAGCCCCCTTCGTTGAACAGCTCTAATCCTAAGATTTGACTTTGACCTATCTTAGCTCGCAAACTGAGTGGACCATTGTGTTCTCGATATTCCGTGGTACAGTCACCCACCAAGAGGCAGCGAAAGCTACCTTCCAGATCGTGACGGACTACGTCCAGGATGGGCCAAAACAACAGGTCACGATTGACAGCTTCCCTGGGCTGATCAGCATATTAGACGAGTATGCTAGCGCCGCAAGCGCGCTGATAAGCTCCCAGAAACGCAGTCCTGCTGGAAGAAGGCAGCAACAGCCTAGCTCCCAAAAGTGGGTCCATGTCCTTTGTTACTTTGTGAGGTGCTCACCAGCTCTAAAGTTCGCCAGTAATCGAGCGGGGAAGAAAAGCTGTCGAGTTACTGTTCGAGCTAAAGCAATTCATACCGTCGTTCGTCCAGAATCACAACATACCCAAAAGTCAAGGTTGGTACCGCTGGGTTAAGTTTTCATGGCCGAGTTCTCACCCCTCAATAGCATGGAGGCAGTTCTGTCTTCCACTTATGGCTTCTCTTGAACGACAGTCCATCAATTCCTCGCGAGAGATCCGCCAAGTCGCAATAACTAACCTCCAGCGGGTCTTGCTTGGCCAATACATCCTCTTGGAGGATGCGGACCAGGCGCAAGTTGAGGAAGCCTTCAATCGCATTGTTTTCCCTCTGGTGGACGAACTGTTGAAACCAGAAGTCTCCAACCGGGATCCCGCTGGAATGCCGGAGACTAGGTTGAGAGCTGCTTCGCTGTTGTGTAAGGCGTTCATGCAGCTGGAGGTGAAGGAAGGAGAGAGTCAGACGGATATTCGCGTCGTCTGGATACAGGTATTGGATTTGTTGGATCGGTTGATGAACGTTGACCGTCAGGACCAATTGGTATACATCCACGTTTTCCCGACGATAACCGTTCACTCATCCGTAACCTTACCTCAGCACGAGGCCATCCCAGAGACGTTGAAAAATGTCATTCTCGTCATGAATGCGGCCGGACTGCTCGTTCCACCCTCAGAGCCTGATTTGCGGACAGAGAAGCAGCAGCGACTGTGGGCCACGACGGAGGAACGACTGGAGAGATTTTTACCCAAGTTCTTGGGATCTGTCCTCGGAGCAGCGCCAAAAGCGAGGGTTTCTTCTTCATAAGCTTTACGGAATTTACCATCACGTACATCATGTGTTATACAGGGGCGGAGGTCCGTGGGGTTGAGAGAGATGATTGAGTCCATAAGATAGCTACGAGAAGGAATCAAATGTCGTGAAGAATCTCATTTTGGATGGCCGGATGCGGAAGAGAACCGAGATGAGGAGAATGAAGGGGGACAGTGTGTAAGCAATGATGCGGGTAGAGAACAAGCTATGGTTCATAGCCCATTGAGACCATCCTCCGAAGGACGACGTTAGGATGAGTAAAGGGAACAGGATGTAGCCAGATAGCCTTCGGGCTCCATGAGTACCTTTGAGAAGTCAAGGGAGGTTATAGGGCGAACCTGTGATACTTCCAAATCGATTTGGCTTTCGTCCCACCACCGAATAGTTTGCCATCGAACCAGACACTGCCTACTCCAACAATGACCTGGAATAATATCCAGACAAACGACGACAGACCAAGTTTCTGTAGCGGAGTCTCAGTCGGTTTAGATTATCAGTTTTCCATCGCTTACCGCATGGGCGCTGACGAAGTGGTCACTGTAGTTAATGTTCTTGTTCGCGACGATGGCTGACGTCCCGAGAATGATGCAGAGAAGACCAAAGCCCATTGCCAGTTGGTGACGTGCTAGACCTTCTGCTTTGGAACGAGGGCGTGAAGTTGGTTGTAATGTTAGAATCCCTGCGGGCGGTGAAGGGGTTGAGTCGTCGTGAAACGGAGAGATTGGGAATGAAACCTTACCATAGGCAAAAGAGCTGACTCCGAGGCTTTGGAAAATAGGATGGTAGGTGAAGGGGGTCGACGGAGAGCTATTCAATGCCATTAACCAGGTTGTTGTAAGGAAAATCTGGTTTAGGCCGCACTCAGGGGCCAATCACTCAAAATATATGGCAGTCTGTGGACGTACTGTGGTAGACACCTAGGACAAGTCAGCACGGTGCGGAATGTAAGAATGAGACTAGGCCTCACGTAGGCTGCCCATTCAGCCAGCAGGTCCCCCTTCCGTGTCTCGGGCTTAGGCATCTGCTGGTCTGCACCCGTCCGCTCGGGTTCTGGTGCGCTAGGGTCGTTTGCTAATGGTTGATACTCTTCTGAGTTTGGGGCCTCGCTCTGTTCACGTCGGAAGGTTTTCCAGACTTTGAGTGGATATGAACTCATACCCAATGATGGTCAGCAAACAAGGTACAGCTGATGGACGGAGACGGATTGATTCAAATTGAAACAGTGATCACGCGGGAATAAAGTCTATTTGATCGTCCGTGGTCACGTGGCCGGGTATCTTCCCCGCATCTTCACCTGCCAGGGTGTGCTCGGAGTTTGCGGCACCTGGCTCTTCCATCAACTATCCAAACGGCAACATGCGCGCGACGGTGAGGCTACATGCGTTGACTCGTCGAGCTACTTCCGGGGTCATCCCGGCCAACCGATCCAATAACGTCGCGTTCATCGGGTTAGGAAGGATGGGGTACGAGATGGCTACCAACCTTTGGAAGAAGAAGTTTGCGCAAAACAGTAGCGGGGAGCTGATAGTATGCGACGCTAGACAAGAGGTAGCCATGCGGTTTGTTGAGGAGACGAACGGAAGGAGTGCAAGTTTCGTGAAGACCCCTCGAGAGTGCGTTCATCGTGGCCGTATGCTGCATGACTTGGCTGATAGGACTATCTCGATGTTCTAGAGCGGTATTGTCAGCTGAGACGATTATTACAATGTTGCCATCATCCCCCCACGTCGTCTCCGTGTACGAGGGGTTTTCGGAGGGCATTATCCATACCCTCAAGGAATTGCCAGCGGAGGAAGCACAGAAGACATTATGCATCGACTCAACAACGTGCCACGTCAGTACGTCACAGGAACTTGCGCAAACAATGGGTCAGCTACAGGTAAATATCGTGGACGCTCCCGTCTCAGGAGGTGCGCATCATACCCCATTCATCAATTCCGTAGGTTTGTTGCTGAACCAACGTAGGTGTATCTGGTGCCAAGGCTGGAACATTAAGTTTCCTCGTCGGAGGTCCAGAGCGGTCCTTTGAGCTCGCAGTCCCGTTTCTTGATTTGATGGGAAAGCGGGTGATCCACTGTGGGCCGTCTGGCTCGGGGCTTGCTGCGAAGATTTGCAACAACATGGTTTTGGGTGTCCAACAAGTGGTAGTTGCGGAAGCGATGCTTCTTGGTCAGAGGCTCGGCCTTCACCCTAAAGTCCTTGCGAGCGTGATTAACAGTTCCACTGGGAAGTGTTGGGCTAGTGAGGTCAACAACCCGGTTAAAGGTGCTCTTGAAGTGCCAGAGGGTCAGGCTGGCCCCCCTGCGCAGAGGAGGTACGAAGGGGGGTTCGCTGCTTCGTTGATGCTCAAGGTATGTGATTTTTCCCGACCTTCTTCCTTTCTCGATTTAAACGGCGTCAAGGACATGGGACTGGCAACTGGAAGCGGCAAGATGCTGAAGGTGCCGTTACCATTAGGCGAAAAGGCGGAAGAGGTGTACGCGGAGATGCTGAAGGCGAATCCTGAGCTCATCAACCGGGACTTTTCGAGCGTGTACAAATATCTAGAGAAACTTTGAAGGATGTGTCGGGGTGTTATAGAAATATTTTTCATCCGGTTACAGTTAGCGGCGGGATCAAAATGCACCTTCCTTTTTGAGACGACCATCGCTGACCATTGCACATCCTTTTCTGAGTTTCTCACTCTCAATCCCTCTGCGAGATATTTCCTCTCTGTTTTCTTCTTCTATTTCCTAATCGTTTCTCCTTGCTTTCTCTTTAATGTCACAAAAGCCAAACGTTATCGTCTTCGGTGTGCCCAATCCCCGCGTTCAACCGATTCGATTCAGTGTCTCACATTCTTCTCAGGTGGCTTGAACACCCTCAGTAGGGCTCTCGTCGCCCATCTGGTTCCGCTGCAGGGCGAACCCCTCGTCAATGTCAGCGATTCGACATCAATCACACCTACGTGCATTTGCTGACGCCGTGTCTCGTTGTACAGAACCTACGGATCGTCGACAAGTACTCCATTAACCCCCCTACCACGTGAGCCCCAGCAACTCAATGGCGACTTCCGCACGTGCGGCGCTACTAACTTGATCCTTCTCTCAAGTTATCTCGGAGCCGAGTTCAAGGAGATCGTCAAGAATCCGATCATCGAGTATAAGCAGGCTAATCTTACCGTCGCATGTATGCCGCCCTCAACCTACACATCTTGCCAACGCGACTCACGATTTTCCCAATACTTAGCTATTGTCGCGACAACCTTTGACCCACCAGAAGGACATGAGCCATATTCTTATGTCTTTGACTTGACAGGGGAGATCCGTTGGGACAGGCCGGAACAGGTGTGGATTTGAGCTGCGATTGACTGCTTCTCAAGCGTTGATGGATTGGTGTGAAACAGGTCCAAATCACACAGACGTTTCATGTCGCTCGGTTCATCGCTCTTGAATCCGCAAAACGCAATGTCAAGGCACACGTCCGGTTACAACACCCCTTCTACACCTCAGATAAGAAACCCGCGGAGGAGAAGGACGATATCAAACCAGAAGGTGTCAATGGTACTTGGTGGCATGAGTCTTTGCGTGCCATTGCTGCCGTTCCAAAGTGAGTTTATCGCTCTCATAGCGATCAAGTAACCGACGCCAGATCAGCCTCAATCTGGTGATCCTGCGAACTACCCAAACCTACGGACCATATCAGATAGAAATGAGTAAAGATTCTGCCTCGGCGCATTTCTCGAATTTCGCTCATTCTGTCACTTGGCAGTATCGTCAATCTTTGTTATCAGTGCCGTGTACGCCTATCTAAAGCAGCCCGTGAAATCGTTGTGCGTCGACTATTCGGGGTACAAGGGTTTTTCGTCTGGCTTGACCCACCGCCTTCTCTAGATGGTCTCCGGGTAAATTCCCGTACAACGTCACACATAACGGCGACGTGTCTGCTGCGTTGTGGAGATGCGCTACTTGGATTGATGAAATTGGAGGAAGGGAGAAAGCAGATGGGTTGGCCGGGGAGGTGATTCACTGGCACAATGACAAGAAACATGTCAGCCAGGTTGAGGGTATGGTACCGCACAACATTACGGTGAAAGCTCCGCTGTTCAACTTGGTGAGTACCGGCGCTCCTAGCAAAACCATTTCCAACCAATTGAACCGAACGCAGTCGGGCAATCCAGACCTGACGTACAATGACCTTCTGAAGACGAGCGCATCTGTTTTGGGGACGACACACGAATATCATGACTTCTTTACGTCAACTGCAGCCAAGGTGAGCTGTTTCGTGCGTGCGCATATTCAATTGAATCTAACACCGCGCTTCAGTTCCGACTCGAGGACTCTGTGGAAGACATCAATGAGGAACATGTCGGAGCGTGGACACAGATGATCACAAGCTCGAATCCACCTGTGCCAAACACTCCCCTCAGTCCCTATCTGGATCTTTATCTGCTGAACAAACACCAATTTGGATTGTCGAACAAGAAGATTCAGGACGTGACAGGGTTCAAATTTGAGGTGCCAGGTATAACAGAGGCGGCGATCAAGGAGCTCATTCAGAAATGGAAGGACGAAGGAAGCTGGCCGAAGTTCGATCACTGAACAAGTGATGACTCTAAGGACTGCAGACCCCCTACACCAGCGCTCGACTGTTACTTGCACGTCCCTTCTAACTGCTTCTCGAAGCTTCCCACCCCACACTCTATTTTCGTGCGATAGCAGTTTCCCCCTGTCCCGGGTTACGGAGTTTGTTGCCTCTTGTTTCTCTATGTATTCTTCTAACCAGATAGTTATCTCACGTTCAATAGTTTAGCGGTACCGGGTTCATAATCAGACTCTTTTTTAACAGTTGCGCTCCCTTGTAGCTCGACAGCCACGGCCTGCACGGATCGGGACCGGAAGTGATCGCGCTCGATGAGCAGCCCGTGGGAATGATTTCTCTAAAACTGTTCGTTTGCTCACTCTCCTACGACGTTTAGCCACTGGGCAGCGTTGCGCAAACGGGCCACCGAAGCAGGCCTTTGAAAGCAAATGCTTTGTATGCTGACTTGTAAAAAAGAACGTCCCAGGAAAAGATCCGACCGTGCCTGATCCAATCTCATCCTGGACGCCTACAGACGCTTACTTACTCATCCAACCGGTTCTGCAGGCGCGCGTAACTGTCTGGGTTAACCACCTCCTAAAAACTCGAGTCATTGACTGGTCCTCTTATGGGATCTGATCGCATTTAAACCACTTTCCCTCTGGAAATGTCTTTCTGTACCTCCCTTCTCCTCTTCCCCCAGGATGCAAGAAGAACTTCCCCCCTATGATTCATCCTCTCCCTTGCCCGGATACATCACTTCCAGGGGTCTTGCTTCCCTGAGACACACGATCTCCCCTCTCCGTGGTAACCCTTCCGTCGACGAGTATAGCTACAAGTCGGATCACCTGGACATTAACTTGGGACCCCGCCAGTGGGGAACCAGGTTTCCGGTCTACGGGCTGCAGAGTGCTGTTGAGGGCAGGGTCTGGTTTGCCAAGAAATGCAGCCACGTTGTGAGCGTCACAGCTACTGTGAGCCCACTGTAGTTGTAATCTCCATACTGCCCCTCGGCTGATACGCTGGGTCATCTCAATAGCTTGAGGGGAAGCTGACGACTTCAGTTTCGCGTGGTGGCAGCCTCGCAGCCGCGTCTGACCAAGTGATTTTGTCGCAGAGCGCCAAACTCTTTGAGGTCATTAACACCAACTGCTATAATTCAAAACCGTCCACGACGTTGTTTGGAGAGTGCTTCGACTTTTCGCTCTCCTTTCTGACGTACATTGCGAACGGGAGGGATCCTCTACCTCCCTCGCAGTCGCTGTCACAACAAGGAACTTATTGCACCATCAACTATACTGTCAGAGTGGATGTCATTCGAAAAGGCTTGAGGAGGCACGAACGGTGCGTGTTCCTATCTGCGTTAGTACGTGCCCAGAGGGCTTGGAGCTCATTGCTGCGCGTGCCAACCGATTACCAGGATTACGATACCGATCATGTACCTGCCCCGTTCAACCCCACCTAGCCAAGTCCAACTGGGCCTGATTCATCATCCCCTTCTTGGCTATGAACAAGACCAATCCACAACGATCGATCTTCACAATTCGAATTCTGCCCGCGCGGCACTCGAAAAACTCCAGATGTCGGCCCAGGTACCTACCACGGCCCCTCCTCTGTGCTTCATGTCCACTGACGCGATATCCGTGGAAAGTTGACGCTGCCATCGCCGAAGATATATACGTCTGGGGATTCTGTCCCCCTTATCCTTACACTTTCGTGTTCAAAACTCCCCTCACTGCCACAGCTCCTTGCCAAGACCGATTCTTTGCATATTCATCTTATAAGGAGGGCCAAGATAGCGGCGAGTCCTGGGGATATCCTTCAAGAGACAATTGTATCAAAAGCTGAGCTGGAGCGAACGGATAACAGCTCTGAGGGCGTCAGCAGCTCATATTGGGTGCTGCAGCTGGGGAAAAACCAACGTCACATTTCTTGGAGGGTTGCTGGGTCAGCTGAAGTGAAGGTAACACGGCCTTTATCCTGGCGCTCGGAGTGTCTTTTCTGACCCTTGCCATTCTGCGCATAGTATATCGTCCGCGTGGTTTTCAAGCCACTGCCGTGTAGTATAATCAAACAGCTGCCCGCGTTTCAGTACGATGAGGTCATAAAGCTCACGTCCGACCCTTGGTTGGACCCCGTGATAGCGGAGGAATTTCGACAGTTGCCTTCTCTTGGACTGGCACCCGTCGGCTTGACTGCTCACCAGCTCACACAATCGACCCCCCGCTCTAGCTTGTCGAGCCCGAGCACTAGGCTGTGATGCTTCGTGAGAGATGTTATGCCCGTTTTTTTGTAGTGTACAGGTCTACTGTATTTTTACCACACGGACACAGACCGCAGGGTGTTTACGTTCGAATTACTTACCCATCATTGTATTTGAGAGTTTTACCCGATCGCACATCGATCATTTCTGACGGAGCCGCTGCGAAACAACGAATATGTTCGCGGCCGCGAGTTCTTTCTTCGCCAGATCCAACATCTCTCAAAACTACAATGTCGGGGGGCCAACCTCTATCGTTGGCAGTCGATCCGGAACGCCTGCGCAAGGATCCTCGTCGAATCCCGGCGCGTTGCCCACTCCCGCTAATACCCCCGCGTTCCTCGTAGGGCCGTGGAAGGTCCAGTCCGCTTCTCACAAGACCACCAACAAGCGTGTTTCCGTATGGACGTTCGACAAGAAGAGCTCCGAGCTGGAAAAGATGGGACCAGCAGGTAAGGAAAGGACGTTGGAGGTCCTAAAGTCCGAGGTGCGTGCCACATCTTTGCATAGACTCCTTTGGATCGTTGTATTCATGCTAGGCGTATGTAGGCTACATCCTTGTCGAGACTAAGACATCCATGTATCTTGGGTACGCGCGCCGGACTGAATGCCTCAATAGAACCAAGTTAATCACGCTGCGCTTCCAGAGATGGTCGAACCTCTTGAAGAGACGCGGAGTGAACTCATATTTGCCACGGAACCCCTGATGTCCTCTCTATATCTATCCATCCCAAATTCGAATCACCGGTCCCCTCTCGTGGAGCTCGATGAAGTCGAGGTAGTCGATCATTCTCGCCTGCCTATGTGATTCTCGTTGACGGCCACAACCTATCCTTCAGATCCAAAAGGGTATCCTTCAGCTGTGCAAGGGGCTCTCCTTCCTCCACACCTCTGCACGTCTGATACATTCCAACCTCTCACCGGAAAGTATCCTCATCACCAATGCTGTCAGTCCACACATCCCCCGTACTCACACTCTAAATGTCATAGAACTGAAAGTCGTTTGTACTTTCTTATAGGGAGATTGGAAGATTGGCGGGTTGGGATTGACGATCCCATTGGTGCGTGCTGATGGTCAACCAACTAGGTGGGAGTTCCCGACTTTCGATGGACGCGTGATGCCATACATCCAGAGGTCTTTTGATTATATGGGTACGTTCCTTCTTGCTGGTCATGAGAGACTTGCCTAATTAAAATATATCGAACCGTGCAGCTCCAGAGTATGCTTTGGACGAGAGTTTGAACACCGCCTCTGATCTGTATTCCTTGGGTTGTCTCATCTACGCAGTTCATTGCAAGGGTGATCCGCCGTTCAAGACACATGGTAGTTTGGGTGGTCTCCGGGACGCTGCCGGACGTCCCCTCACCGGTATAAGCGGGTTGGACAGGGACCTGCAATGTGCGAGCGTCTGCTCCAATTTCATAGTGGGTGAAAGCTGACGCCTTCCTAGCAATGCTGAATGCCATGATCACGCGAAATCCAACAAACCGACTCACTTCATCTTCGTTACCTTCCCACTCCTTCTTCTCATCGCTACCTATATCCACCCTCAATTTCCTTGACAGATCCAACTTTGCCGCTAAGAGTCGAGAGGAGAAAATCTCGTTCATGAAGGGTTTGACTAGTGTCCTAGATCGATTCTCCGAGGGACTCAGGGTCAGGAAGATCTTACCATCTCTCCTGGAGGAGGTTGGTGGTTCCTTCTTTGCCTCGGTGGAACGTTTTGAACTTTTCATGTCACAGATGAAAGACTCGCAGCTACTTCCTTACATTCTACCAAACGTTTTTGCCATCTCGAGGGTTCTCTCACCTACCCAATTTGCTGCTTCGGTGCTGCCAAGCCTGAAGCCATTGTTTGCCATCAAAGACCCGCCTCAGAATATGTTGACGCTCCTGAACAACGTGAAAATCCTGCAGGAGAAAACGGAGAAAGCGGTTTTCCTTGAACGTGCGTGCTATTTGCCATTGGGGTCGGATCCATATGCTGAGGTATTTTAGATGTGATGCCATTGATCTACAACGCTCTGGAATCAGAACACACTGTTGTGAGTTTTGCGAATGGTCTATTTGAGTGGCCCATAGAGGATAACATTAACTTTTACCGATAGGTTCAGGAGCAAGCTTTGAGGGTGGTTCCGGACCTGTGCGAATCAATCGATTATGCAGAAGTACAAGGGGTCCTCTTCCCAAGGGTCGCGGTGAGCACGCCGCTCTCACTCGCTCTGACGTGCCTTCTTAAGCTTCCCACCCTCGTTGCCTTAGCTCGTTTTCACGAAAACGAAGGTTTTGACCGTCAAAGTTGCAACGCTTTCGACCTTCCTGTTCATGGTGAAAACCCTCGATCAGACGGTGCTGACGCAGAAGCTTGTTCCATTACTGTCCAAGATCCGGACCAAGGAACCAGCGGTGATGGTATGCCTGCCTGCCTCTCTGGGGCCCTTGCGCTGATATTCACTATTGGGACTTAGATGGCTACCCTGCTCGTACAAGAGGCAATGGGGTTCAAGGTTGAGCGTGAGTCGGTCGCTACGGCAGTCTTGCCCCAATTATGGCAAATGGCCATGGGCCCTCGTGCGTCGCCTTCTTTCCTGAATATTAGATCAAGACTGATGAACTGACTCACAGTGCTGAACGTCGAACAATTCCACAAGTTCATGTCCGTGATCAAAAAGCTCGGGGATCGGGTTGAACGTGAACACGATCAGTTCCTCCGTGATTCTCAACGCTTGGAAGATAGGTCCGCCGTCCCCGTTTCCGGCGCGGTTTCTAATACCGTCGGCGGGGGGGTCAACTTTGAGAACCTTGTGGGCCGAGGAGACGGTGCGACGGTGAAGCAGGATACCGCGATTAATGGATCGTCGAAGGAGTGGGACGAAGATGACGTTTGGGGTAGCATTTTCTCTAGCGAAGAGACCGTACGTGGCTGGTTTTTTCGCGTCCGCCCGGGTGTATTGACTCTTTTCGGACCTTGTTCAGGTGTCCACGCCGACGATTTCCCCTCCACCGGTCACGCAAACAGCGTCCTTGCCGTCGACTCCGGTGGTTTCGTCTAATGCAACACTACGGCCAACGATTCCAGGTCGAAACCCGTTGGGTGCCAAACCGATTCCATCCAGCTCTCTCAACTCTTCGGCTTACAATACCTCGAGTTTAACCACATTAAACTCTGCGATCCCATCTCTGTCACCCCTCCAATCGAGCAATTCGTTCTCGTCTTCGAAAAGCACCAGTAATTATTCGGCGCCGAACTATAATCCCAACATGGCTCAGCCGCTGTCGCAATCGAACCGTTCGAATGGCACGATGCAGCCTTCTTCGATACAATTCGGAAGCTTTTCGCAACCGATGCAGCCCACACAACACACACAAAGCACATTTATGGCTCCAAATTACAATGTATCTCTTCCCCAAAGTAATCCCATCTCCGCTTTCTCGAGTCCGCCGCCACAGCAAACGCCACCCCCGTTCTTTAACGCAGGGATGGGTGTGTTGTCCCCTTCAAAACCTCCACAACCTACATGGGGCAGCATGGCAAACAAACCAAGTAACAACGACTGGGGGGACTTGGATCCCCTTGGATAAAGTATGCTAGTTCTGTTGTTTGGATAGATACTCTTTCGAGTTTCGTCACGATACAGTAATTCATTCTTTGTTCGTTTGCAACCGACCATGTTTCAGTCCCTCTCAACCTCAATCGTTCCTTGGGTAGGAATGACGTCAGCCTCGACGACGGTTTGATGGTGGGCTACTGGTTCCCCTGGAAGATGCTCTGGCGGTGGGACCTCTTCCGGGGAAACCGGGAGCCCCAGTAACGCCTGAAGGATTGCCTTGGCTCCCACTTTAGACAAGACTACGTTGTGCCCCCGGCAGAACGGGTCCAAGATACCTGACAACGCCAACGTCAGAGTGTGAGCATATACAGTGACCTTGCAATGGCCGCACATGAATCGCAACCCTTCTCGCATTCACACGTCACAACCTGGTCATAAGCCGAACCGATGAAGTGCGAAAGCCTGTCAAAAGATTTCGCAGCGAGACCGCCGCCCTTCCCCGCGGGTTCGTAGAAAATAAGCCTGGGTCGTTCGTGAATGTGAGATTGACACAGGAACACCGCGGCATCCATTACCTTGCAGGCCTCTTTCGTTTTGACTTCTCGGTCTTATACTCCTTTTCAGGGGCTTTGCATTCCGTCCGGAGCTCTCCGGGCACTTGCATGCGATTCAACACCGCATGCTGAGCTGAATGAATAGCCTCTGAAAAACCAACAATAAATCCTGTGAGTGGCTGCGGTGTTAGAGAGATTATCTCGGCATTGCGCACCTGCCGGATTAACCTCTTGGTCGACCAAGAGCTGAAGAAGAGACTCAGGGACATCAAGCCAAAACCCGACTGTTTCCCGTTCCCACGGAAGGCACTCGAGATCGACTTGATCTATGATACATCCATTTCTGTATAAAGCGAGTCAGAGGAAAACCAAGAAGTGAACATCTTCCCCACTCACCGTATCTTGTAGAATCCGTATACGGTAGTTTGGACCTTGATACCTATCCAGATAGTCAAATTGATGTCTTGCGTTGCTACGACAAAAAAGCTCACGCCCGTAGAACGCATGTTCCTGTGAAATAGCGCCTTCACGCTTCTTTACTTCACGGATGCGGTGCGTTTTTATGGGATCGACATCGCTATGGGTAACGGTGAGAAGAGACAGAGTTGTCTGGAGAACCAACTCACGTGAAGTCCCTAGGAATGTTCCATGGATCAGTGGGTAAACCCATTGTCGGGGAGGCTCTTACCTTGGTGCTGTGAGGGATTGGGTTGACTTGAGTGCGCCGTCAGAGCGCCAGTAGTCATTCACACGTACCTGTAATCCAATTCACGTCCGCACGACGAAGGTGGACCACTCGACTATCGTGACTGATGGAGTGGATGATAAACGTCAGGCCTTGGTGCATAAACTAGCAAGACCAAGGTGAGTTTGATTCCTCTTACGGAGTAGCGCGTGAAACGCACCACCCCACCCTCATACACCTCGAACAGGGCTCTCGATATCTCGATCTCTTCAACGAGTTTAGCATTGCCTCCTCGTTCGAACTCGGTGATGTCGATGAGAACGTATTTCTCTTCCTCGACACCACGGAGGTTTACATGTTTTGCGGGGTATGGCAAGAACTTTGGATGAGTGTGATACCTGGGTGGAACGTTTCAATGGGCTGCGAAACCGATGTAGAACTGGTCGTGCGCACCAACCGTCCGCGTCCTTCGACAGTCGGGTGTCGCATACCTCCTTCATCATAGGACCAAAATACTGTGCGTCTTCCAAAGTTACGGGCATCTCTGTCCCAGCGCACTGTAAATGCGCCTACGAGAATCATCTTAGCCCGTGCTCCTCAAAACCGTAGGCACCGACCTCGAGAATGAGCGGATTCTTCAAATCCAGTATTATATCCGCAACGGGCCCCCGCAGCAGGTCTTCCGGTTTCTTCAAGTAATGTTCGTCCATTGGCATAGGTTCTGGAACAAAAACTGTGAGTGAGTCTCTGGTCCGTCGTCCTGCACGTCCGATTTGTTGTCTCTGTGTGACAATTAGACCAGTTTACGTGCGAAGGGTAGGTAACGCACGAAGCTGGCGAGACCACCCGGGGGGAATCCCAGCACAATGACAACGTCAAGCACTCCAATGTCGACACCAAGTTCTAGAGCATTTGTTGCGATTATTCCATGCAATTGACCGGAAAATGCTTCACGTTCGATTCTGCGACGATCCTAAAACCCATGAAATTGCTGTGTTTGGGTGAGACAAGGGAATCTACCTCAGGTGTGTACCCTGAATACCCCAACATCAGCGAGAATCCAAACATTCGGGACAAGCGGCGAACCTCCTCTGTATGCCATGACCTTCTCAAGGATGTCCAGTCGACCTTCTGCGGTCAACTCCGCACGGATTATCTTCATTGCCTGTGAAAGTATTATGTCAACGTCAACCCAAGCTTGTTTTTTGCAAAGCAGTGTTTCACCAATTCGCATGATTTTCGTCTCTGGCCCAAGAGTGAATAACGTAGACAAGAAAAATCCATTATGGGTTCGCACCTGACAGAAAAGGATGACCCTGAAACCCCTTTTCATAAGGAATCTCATGAGGCCAGTTGCTTCATCGGTGGCATTAACACGTCCCAACGAATGATCACCTGGCACTTTCAATGGAGGATTCCACACCTGTAGGGTTGTCAGAGATAGAACCGAGAATGGTGGATGATCCCCTTTCTCTTACTAGGAATTCCTTGTGCCCAGAGGGTGCTCCGTCCTCCGTAACAGCCGTGACGTTCTAAAAGTGAGCTCAGAAATCAAGTCTGCCTAGTCCAGGAGCATAGAATACCTCAACCCCAAAGATATTTCGCATGTGTTCCAATGGATTCGCGATGGTCGCACTACACGACACGAATTGCACTCTTCTGTCTGAAGCATGGTTATGACCATTTCGAGGACTTGAATTGCTAGACTCACTTCCAATCGCCGCGCATATCCGTCGCAATCGGCGCATTACCTGTGCAACATGGCTGGACGGATAAGGAGTGAGGGGGCTGCTGCGAGACGGGTCGGTCGACAAACCTCCCAAGAAGACCCGTATAATAATGCAATTCATCCACCGCGATGAGTTTCAAGTTCTTGAAGAATCTGCGCGAATTCAAGCACTCGGAAACCCCACATGGAAAAGATGGCACGAACCTCCTCCACAAGTCTTCATGCGGAAGGATCGAAAAGTGAATCATATCCTATGATCGTTGTGAGGCCGAGAATCCCTCTTAGAAATCGTAGCCTACGAAGTTGGTGAAAATTATTGAGGCGTTCTCGCGGATCTGGCCTGAGGATCGTTTGGGGAGTGAGTCTCACGATGTGATAAACGCGCTTACGTCGTTCTTCTTGTGGTGTATCACCATCATAGGAGGCGACTTGGGTAGTATCCAGCCCAGAACAGTTGGAAAGGAGGTTTTGGACCGCCACACGTTGGTCTTGGGCCAATGCCTGACTGGAGAGTTCATATTTTCAGTGTTAGAAAATGTGCTGCCCGGTACCTTCGTCGGATAAACAAAGATAAATGTGGAGTCGGGATCCTTCTCAAGGAACCGAAGCATAGGGACCTAGGAGTGTTTAGAGCCCACAAATTGGATAGTAGAGTTCATTCACCTGGTAAATTACACTCTTCCCGGATGCCGTGGGTGTAGATACTTTTATGAACTGTGAGTTAAGCGCAGAACGCGGAGAAAGCACAAGATCACCTATGACGTGCGAGCCATCTGTCAGAGCATTGATTGCCTCCGCTTGGTGACAATAAAGAGATGAAATCTGTCGCGAACTGGACAAGGCATTTGCGATGGCCACAGACAACGTTATTTCGAGAGTTCCTTAGTTCGATCGTAAGGTCCGAGCGGTGGGGGCTAACGGGGGACTCAAACCTTGACGAGCAGCCTTCTTTTCCGTCTCCTGTCTGAACAGAATTTGATCTTTGTACCAGTCTTGTGTTCGTATTCTATCGATGATCTCCGTCGCAGAAGGCCTCTCATTGGATGACGGGACTTCTGATGGATCATCCGCAGTGTCCCCATTCCAGGCGGTGTTCACGGGGGCAAATCTCCGGCCAGATACTTGCAGCAGGGAAACAGGGTCTTCGACTTCAGAAGTTTTGGCCAGGAGCCTGTCACGAGAATGGGTCAAGGGGAGAATATCCTACGGGCTGCGTGGACTGACTCGTTCACGGCGTCGCAAAATTGCGCATTGCGTTTTTCGACAAGCTTCTTCATCGCCGCAGGTGTGAGCGATGGGGGAAGAGAATGAGCGTACCTGATAACGTTTGTGAGGGTCGGGGATCCTCAAAAAATTGAGCTTACGGATTTTCTGGCCTCCTACCGCGCATCGGTTCTTTGAATTCAAGGACCAGAACGTGATCCTGTGAGTCTTGTAGCTGAGAGGGTCCAAACTCTGAGTAGTCCGGGCTCTTACGACGGCCTGTCTTACGCTCGGGTACAGGTTGGTCGGAGCCATAGATAAGCAAGTCATTCTTGGGAATATATGCAAATTTCACGAGATCAGGACACAGTGCCCTGAAGGCAAGGTTGTGAAATTTGGCGTGGTTGCAGCAGAAAGTTGTCTCTCACTTGATTTCTGAGACCTTTCCAAGGTCCAGCGACCTACGAGTCGCTGGTTAGTCGACTGACGATGTCAGGTTTGGGGCACCCACCCCTTGAGAAGGTTCTCGACGGAGCCACGAATACTGCCAAATGTGGGGGCCATGGACCTCCGCGAGGAGCAGAACGCAAGCACGGTGTTCAGGGCCTAACCAAGTTTCAAGCTCACGCGCCTGCTTGCCATCAGATACAACCATACCTTGTAAACCTAGAGTGCGCAACGGCAACGCGTTTAGAGGGCTCGGAGGTATATTAGGAGTCAATGCACCTTGAACAACTGGGAAGAGTTCAAGGAGGTGTAAGGTTACCACAGGGTCAATCAGCGTACATCATGGAAGTAACTGGGCCATTCTCGCGAGCCGTCCTGCGTGACGGTCTTTTGCTTCTTACTGGTAGTGGAACCTGGTTTTACGGACTTCCTTTTTATGCCGTTGCTTGAGGAAGACGCGTCCCCGCTGACCATCACGAAAGGCGTGGTTAATTAGAGACTCTAAGAGAGACGCACGGCGCGTTTGTTTGTCACGGAGGCTGTTGCCAAACAACCCGCTTTCCGTTTTGCACACCCATTTGTTAACGGTAAGCAGATAGAAATCTCCATGGCATGAGGGCTAACTCTGTTTGACTTTCGTAGATGCGTGCGTCACTTCCGAGGCTTGTCGCCCGCGTCATAGCCAAAAGTGAAGTTGCTAGTCAAAATGCCAGCAAAGTGTACCCGGCCCCTTTAGCCTCAAAGGGGCCAAGGGTAACTACATACAATCTCCTCTTACAACAGAAGGCCGAGGCTGGCGCAGACTACCCCGCGAACATTCGCCTTGAACCTCCCCTGGTTAAAACAACGTTGGCGCGCGTTCCAGCGGACATTCGGGCAGAGTTGAAGGACTACTTGAGGGAGCGGTGACGACCAGTGCGCTATATTCCTGGTGAGTAGCAAGACCTAGAGGTGTATTCATGCGCTCATCCGAGAAGTCACAGTCTCGGTGGATTCTGCATAAAACCATTTGATCCTAATTTAGATCTCCCACACGACCTAACATTATTCCGATGCTGTACTATCTTCCCTATCGCACAGCCCGGTATGCTGAGAGGTAGAAACCCGATGCTCATAGCCAGGTCCAGCCACCGGCGTGATTTTCGACGACAGAATCTTGCGCAAATTTGGCACCCGTTGCATGACATCTACATGGGGCAGTGTTTCAATATGATTCACCTCGAGAGGGACCGAACGCATCAGAGACTGTTTCGAACTACAATTGACTGGATTGCTGAAACCCGCCTACGTCGGGCCCGACCACCGTTTTTGTCTAGCTGGGGTAGTAAACATGAGTATTTCGAGTCGACAGGTTCAGGGTGACCAGCCATGGAAACCGAGTATCACGTGATGGGAAAAACTTTCCGAATGCGGAAGGCTTTGACCTGCTGCGTTCGTTTGACTCAAGAAGCCGCGCAACCACACCCGTTCCTTGTAAGCCTCCTTCTGCCACCGACCACCATCTACTATACAAGCACTCAAATCTACCCTCCAAACTTTTCTTCCCCAGTTCACACCCCCAGACTCTACCAACAATGCGTTCCAAGTTCAAGGATGAGCACCCCTTCGGTGCGTATCACACGCGGTCTTGGCGTGCATCGAACTGACTTGGATCCTTGCTGCACAATCGTAGAGAAGCGAAAGGCTGAGGCGGAGAGAATTCGCCAGAAGTACCCGGATCGTATTCCGGTGCGTCTGTTCGCATGGGATGATAACTGAAGTGGTCTGATTTGTTGGTGTAGGTAATATGTGAAAAGGCGGACAAGACCGACATCCCTACCATCGACAAGAAGAAGTACCTGGTACCATCAGTGAGCCTCAAATCGTGGCTACCGTGGATGAGGCTAACATGGGCACCTCATAGGATCTTACTGTGGGGCAGTTCGTCTACGTGATCAGGAAACGCATCAAGCTTGCACCGGAGAAGGCTATCTTCATCTTCGTCAACGAGGTCCTGCCTCCAACTGCTGCCCTCATGAGCGCCATCTATGAGGAGCACAAGTGCGTCATCACATCTCCCTCCTTGCAATTCATTTGGAGCTGATCTTTCTAATCGGCAGGGACGAGGACGGGTTCCTGTACGTGAGCTACTCCGGAGAGAACACGTTCGGACAGTGAGCGGCCTGAACGTTTTGGGACAACTCACCTCACGGGAGGGTCTTCCATACACGGCTTGGGAGCCACTTGCATCTTGACGATGCCATTCCTTCGATTTTACCACGATTACTTGTAACCTTCTCCCTCAGCTCGATATGCCTCTCCCGTTGTATTTTTTGCACATAGGTCCATTCGCACCAACTGGGAATGAAGTATAGTTGTTTTTCTCGGAAACCTGATAGGCGTTACAGTCTTCATACTCAATCGAACCGCTATGACCCCAGTTGAACCCGCTTGGGATTAAGCAAGATCTGGCATTGAATCGTCTAATTCCAATAAACAATAAGGGACGCCTCCAATGACTAGAGAGCACGCCCGCCTTATTCTTTATCCAATTACATCACGATGTTGTCTGTTTCAACAAAAAGACTGAGAGTTTATTCACCCTGCTTGGGCCACTGCTTCGTCAGTCACTCGCTGTGGCCAGTCCGCGAGATTACCTGCATTTCTTTATACGGTACAACTCGGATATACTGAAGCCTAGCAAACGCCCACACACCAACCTTGACACTCTGAGATGTTCCGGGGCCAGCGCGCTGTCCAGGACAATTAGCATGATCACCGGAGAAGTTGACGTTGATCCTTAGCGACACGGACCGGTTGATTTACGCCGCCACACACTCACTTGGAGAACAAAAAAAACCCATCCAAATCATGGAACGCTCGCCAATCTGAGACTCTGGGCCCATACTGGTATTGTTATATACCCTGGGGGGTCTCATCAGTGCCCTCTCTCCTCAACCACTCTGGCAGGGTCTCCCATCTCCTCCTCACCGCGATAGAGTCGCAGGTGCCCTTTCATTCATTGTGTAAACATGCACCCATTGGCGTATCAATGCAATCTTGTTCTGGGTATGTCACCCCCCGTACCCGCCACCCACCTCAGCTGATCGCGGGTAAACGAGCAGGGTCTATTACCTTCTTGAACACCTTCGCCTTGGGCATTGGATTATTGGAGATGATCCAATTCATGGTCGGCCAGCCCGGCGATGCCATGTTTTCAAATCGTCGGATTCAAGGAGTGGAATCTGTTCAGCTGATTTTGACTTTGGCTGGTTCCATCTGTGCTTTTTGGCTGTGAGTTGTATTCCTCGTGTCCAGGACAGGGGGGCTCAAGTTGATCCGGATTGTTGTTGGTTTGTTATAGTTTGGGCTGCCAATCCATGCTTGGTTTGACCGAGACGCAATGGATATTCCGTCGGATGCGTGTGTGTTATTACCTCCTTAACGGTCTCCGGTTGTTGTGCGGTCTGCAAATCTGTACGTGACCTTCTCCGCTTGCATCTGCTGGGTGTACCAATTTATTGATCTTTCTTCAATAGCCGTCCTCGCATTCTCTATCGCCAACCTTTCACTCCGACCGCACAATGTGGTACCCTTCATTTTACTCGCCAACGCCTCCGTCGCAATGATTGCTTGTAAGTGAAACCCTCGAAGCAAGCAAAAAAGCCGTGATTGACACAAGACTCCAGCAATTGTAGTTCTGTTCCTCTTGACAAGTCACCTCAAGCGGAACAAATGCACAGACCTAGAGAGATGCCTCGCCGCCGAGCTCGAACAGGTGGAATATATCCGCCAGACGACCATTCCTATCACAGGACTGCCAAGCTTGAAACCTTCCTGCCCACTCCCAAAACCCAAGCGCACCTACTCACCCTCGTACACAATCTCCTCATTCCGTACACCACTACCTTATTCTTCTTCCTCATCCACGCTCTCCTCATTTTCGTGACGACGATCCTAACTGGACTGTTTCATGCCGTAGGACATTCACTTTCTTCTTGCATCTGCTTTTGTTCTGTTGTACTTTTTGATTTCCCCGACAAACTCACGTTACCCCAGCCGATTGTAATACCTGTAACGCGTAGCCGCGGTGCTTGAAGTACCGGACTACAACGCCTTCACGTCAATACGCTAATATAACAAAAGGTCGTTTCGTTCGTAACGCTAAGTCGTTAAGAACCGCTGGGCACAGGGAAGGTCGATAAGAATTCGCCGTCGTAATAGGCAAGATCCAGACTGTCTAAAGCTTTCTGATCTTCCGCAAACAAGGCATCCCAATCCACATCCTCATCGTCCTGCAGTTCACCGCCCCCGACTTCCTGGGATGCTGCCAGCCCAACGTCCAACGGTTCTACCCGAGGCACCGCCACGTTCTCAGGAGGTGTCCTTTGTGGAGAAGGATCGGATAGACCTGTCGTCAATGAGTCCTCCAGGCCGAAAACACCCTCGCGCGTTACCACGAAATCAACCGAACACTGTGGGGAGACGGACGAAAACACGACCGTCATCCGCCGGACCAGTATTTTATCCGTCAATATAGCCGATGATCCTGAGTTCGATGGGGACGAAGACGAACGGATGTTCGTATAGTGGTCCAGAGAAACCCTTCGACGCTTTGAGCTTCGTTCCTCTGCGCTACGGATGTCTTCGATGCGTCGCTCTCTGGTGGTACGTGTAAACATTAACCGGACGTTGATCTGGTTCGCCCATCCGAGGCCCAACTTCGCCTCCTTCCCCCGCTCTTCGTGCATGCTATCCGCGCTGCCAAACCAATGGGATTGCTCTCGATAAATAAGCTGGCCGGGTGTATCTCCTCCGTCCGAAACGCCATCGCTGGATGACCAGTCGAAGATGTCTTGCGTCCTGTTGATCACCACAACAGCAATCTGATGGCGGCTTGCCAAGGAATGCAGAAGTGAAGACAGTTCATTGAGGTTGCGCGCGCGTTCGACCAGCGTTGCGGTTGTGGTCTTCTCCAAGGCGAGGAAAAAATCCGCGATGCAGTCGATTACAAGCAGCTTGACTGGTCTTCTTCCTGGAGCGGAAGAAGCAGCGACGAATTGGGGAAGTGATGTACGAAGAACGTTTGCGAGTAGATCCACGGTGGGTGTCTTGATGGTATTGATATCGTCGAGCGTGCACCGAGCTGAGGGGGTAGCTAATAGCGGGTGTATTCGAGATAGCTCGTCTAGCCGACGGGTTTCTAGCTCCGTTTCTGTAGTGAGATAGCAGGTGGAACCCGATAGACCACCCAACTCCGGAGGCAGTTGGACGACGAGGGAAAGTTGCATCGCCAGTTGTGTCTTTCCAGCCGCGCTTCGTGGATGCATTTCAAAAACAAATCACCAGCGTAAGACACACGGCGAGGAAACGTACCTCTCCCCAACAAATTCCCAAATCATTCCAGTCCGAATGCCACCCCCCAGCATGCGATCCAACGTTGCGTCCCCGGTTGTGAGCAATCCCTGGGCATCGCCGTGGTGGGTTATCCATTCCTCCAACGTACGTGTCTCCGGGGTCAAACTTTGGCACACCAGTTCCGTGATTGCCTTGATTTCGAAGGGGGGCAGTCTGCATCTCTTTGAGAGTTCAGGGGCGCTTGTTGCGAATAGATCCAGGACGCCATTGACCCTGCCTGACCAAATAATCATATTACACCGGGCAACGGGAGGTCAATGCGACGGCAATCTGACCTTGTTTCAAGGCTTGTTTCTGAGCTTCATTTAGTGATGGAGGCCAACTCATGGGGTGGACATGAGGATTACTGCCATAACGCGTCGTCATCAAACCGTGCTTTCACGCGCGACGGTGAACTTGTTGATGGACTCGTGATACGCGCATACCAACACGGATAATGTCCAGCGAGCGAGACAAAAGCGAGATGAAAGGTAGACTACCTGCTATTTTGATAAGGCTCTGCTCCTGCACCATTGGCTCCTTGACCACCCCTTCCCAACAGTCCGCCAATTGCATTCGTCACCGTCTCCGAAATTTGACCCCTCCCCTGCGTCTGGGAGTGTTTGACATAGAACAGACGGACATTCGTCCCATTCCAGATGCCCAGCGGCGTCGTACCGCGAACATATACCTCTCCCCATATGAGGGAAGCCAACCATATTATTGAAGCATCGGACCACTGGAATGACGAAGATGGTCAACATAGCAGCTCGACCCATGAAAGGACACCATGACTTACGACAAACCGCCGAGGTGTAATACTTGGGGGGCGCGGCAGGACGTTCGAAAGGTTCGCACTTGCCAAGAAATCAATGATGGCAGGAGTTGTGTTTGCCTTGTTCAACGATGCTTGCAGATCGTGTACTTTTGGCAAAAGTTCAGAGATGACCAGCATCACCGGATCAAGGGGTAACCTTGGACCACATCCGTCAGAGGAAGTAAAAAATGACCAATTTCACCCAAAGAACACACCCTTGCTGCCAGGATGTGACCCATTCCTGAGTAGGCACGAATCTATTTCTCCCGATTCCAGCTAGGGCGACCCGTTCCAAGCTCCTTGTCATTTCTATGGACATCGAAGACCTTTCCCTTAATTTCCCTCTCGCCTTTTCGGAAAGCGCGCTTTCCGGGGTTGACCCGGCTGTAGGTGAGACCAACGGTATCGGTGCTTCATCGTCCGTACTCGGCCCCCGCTGCGGTGAATCTCTGGATGGCAACGGTGGGTCGAGGCTGGTTTCTGCTGACTCCCGCCTAGAGCTTGCCTCGCTCTCCAACAATCGGGCTTTCTCAGTCGAGGGTTCCTCGCCAGACTCCAGGTCATCCAAAGCCCTATCCTTGCCTTTGGTGCCCCCCTTTCGAGCTTGCTCTTCTTTGGCTAACTGAACCCGTCGGATCTCCCGGAGACCGCGTGCTAGGGTAAAAGTTCCGAGATCTTCGAATGTCTTGCGGGCCCGGAGCACCCCATAAACGAGGTTAGGGTTATCCGCAAGATTATGCAAAATGACAGAGTTGAAAACCTCAAGCCTGGAGAACGAAGTTAGCAACGGCCCAAGCGTAGGTGATTCTGTCGTACATGAAGAAGAGCAGCCGGGGATTACCCTCATCGGAAAGCAAGAAAGTTGCAGTCGAAAATGCGGTGACCAGTTGTACGAGTCGAGTAGAAGCTGATACGCTTAAGTTCTTGAGGTACGGAGCACAGTTCGAGAGCGCAATAATTAGTGCAGGATAGAGGGAGCTGAGCGTTCCCGAAGTTGTTGCCACCATCGAGTATACTGACTGAAGAAATTCAACCAAGAGGTCAAAATCAAATCCGGAGACATACGTTGATTAGGAAATCCGCGGCTGTTCCAGGCACATGCCACTTTGGAGGTATCTGAACTTTGATGGTTGTGTTCAACTTTGCGGAGAAGGCTTTCTCTGCAGAGAGGGTCTGAACAATGTAGGATAATGATCTGCATAGACCATGTTGTTCTACGGACCGTAACAGGTTAGATGATAAATGGAAAGCATCGACATGGAACTAGGCCTTACGAGGCTTATCTTTCACCTCTAGACCATAGCATAGAAGGTATGCTAGGACGTCCATTGACCTGTCCGAGTCGAGGATATATGCTCTGAATTTCTGTTCGATATGTCAGCAATCGACTTTGGGGGGCGGACCAGAAAGCGACCTTATTCAGTTCAATCATCTTCCAGAAAATGATGACTAGAAAATGTCAACCTAAGCGCAGAGTGTAAAATGGTGTAGACCAACTGGTTTCGACGATATACGGAACGGATTTCTTTGCACCAGGGAGATAGTTATTCAGCGAGGCCATCTGAAGTTCCAAAATGTTTATAATGCCATCCAAGATGAACATGAAATCCTGTTGCCTATGCTATGGGGAGTTCGTGAATGGAACCTAAAGAGCTGAATGCTATTATCTCACAAGCTTTGCCAGATAATACCTAAACATATTCGTCTTGATAGTCGGGGAAGATTCACCATTTGCGAGGGTAGTATCCCTGGCGGGTCCGCTTTGGCAGTCGAGGAGGGCACAAAGGACTTGCATGCACATGATTACGAGTCCCTCCCTAGAATCCTCGCCCTTGAAGACAAGGTGGTTGTATGGAAGACGCCCAGTCATCCCACCGATGGTGGTCAAAGAGGCGGGGGGTGAGTTTATAGCGGTGTTAAGGAGCGAACACAGTAGAGTCAGAACGTTACGACGTTGAGACTTCTGTACCAGCTGGAGTGTGTATATCGATGGTTTTGTTAAAAGTTGAGAGGGAGAAGTGTAAATTTGTCGAGAGAGGAGAACGAGTAACAGGCGGAGTACTTCTGTCTTGTTTGATTCCAGTCCTTGGCTAGGACCAAGGTCCGCTGTCGAACCAACTCCCTTTTCCCTGAAGGCGGCAATCAGATTGGTCGAGGTTTAGAGAGCATGGTAATTACCATATGGTATGGTTGATCTTGTAGTGATCGACTTGAACTCTGCGCGGTATGGTGAACCCACAACAGAAAAGCAAGTCCATTAAACACCCGAGCAGTCGCTCGGCCAACGAGGGTATCGTCTTTTTCGATTTGGTTTCCTTCGGTTTTGGGGTGGCTGGGGTAGGTGGTTCAGCGTCTTCCTCGTCCGAATCCTCGTCATCGTCTTCAAGCACAAACTGCAAAGGTTCATCGTTGACCGGAGTGTCCTCCACTTCTTCCTTCTTCCAGAAAACCTCTAATTCAAAACTGGTCGTCTCTCCATCGATTTCGAACACAACAGGTAGCACGCGCTGCAGTACGCGAACACAGTTTAGCACATGCTTGGTTGTGGTGTTTTCAGATGTCGATGACTTGATGAACCCTGTGAGAGAGGTGACGGAAGCGGATACGGGCGTGGGGAACGTGTGGTCTGAGATAAGATTGAAGAGTCGGGAGCAAATGACACGGATAAGGGTTGCAACATTCTCCGGAGCGTCATGTAATGCTCTGCGAACTTGACAGGATGAGCCGCGGGTTGATGTCGGCGAATTTCATGGAACTCACTGTCGTTTGGAGTAACGAGGGAGAAGACGTCCGAGGGGGAGTCGAAAATAGTGATATACTGCAGAGTCGACGTTAAGCTCAGATAATACGACCACGAAGGCTGCTAACCTGATCCCAGTACTGGTCTGTGGGTGGGATATCCTGTGTTGCGTACAACGGATGATTAGCTTTGGAATGAAATGGAGTCAAGATTACGTGCGCGAGAAGACGCAAGCTTTGCGATTCCGCCTGGCTTGCTCCTGAACGCTAGCTTCGGTTCGTCGCCCAAGATCCCGAACGGTGCGGACAGCTGAGACGGTAACCTGGAGAACATGGTCGGGTTTACACACGGGACAGAGTCCGCAGTGAGCGTGACGGATGTTGGTGTGATCCCGTGTGACCCCTGTCACCGACCACAAGTCGTCTTCTCTTTTCGACAGTGGGCACAGAACTGATCCTCGTCTAAGGCTGCAACCACCATCTCTGTCGGTCGTATTTTACCACTTCTCGCTCTCGTATCTCTCCTCGCCCTCTCGTTGTTTATCCAGTCTTCCTCGCACCCGTTTTCCGAACTCAACGACCCCCAATTCGACCCGTGTGCCCCCTTTCTCCGGCGTCCACCCCCGCAAGATCCGTGTCCAGCCTTTCCCTCCCCCTCTTTTCTGGATCTACTAGTCTCCGTTTGCCCTCTTACGACCGTTTCAAATGTCCACTCACGCCCCCATAAACGGTATCAAGATCTCTCGTGCGTTTCCCCCCATCAATCATCCCCACATAATCTTCACAGACGCCGTTCTGCGGCTGCGTCCACCCCTTCCTCTCTATTTCTCTCTTCTCTCATGCCCTTGCGTTGCACCGTGACCATCTGTATCTGACCAAATCGCTCCGCCCGCTTGTTTCACAGCCGTCGATGACCCTCGGAAGGTTGTAAAAGTCGTCGCTTCGGATGGAAAGTCTGGCGAAACGAGAGATATCGCCTACACAAACTGCAAAGTCATCGGAAATGGGTCGTTTGGTGTCGTATTCCAAGCAAAGCTCACCTCTGGCCCACAAGATGGAACGGACATCGCCATTAAGAAGGTGCTGCAAGATAAGCGGTTCAAGGTGCATATCCATCTCGGTTTTCGTCCCTTCCTCTCTAATTCATTTCCTTCTCCTCTCGTTTCAACGTGAAGAATCGTGAGCTTCAAATCATGAGATTAGTTTCTCACCCGAATGTTGTTGATCTCAAAGCGTTCTTCTACTCTAACGGCGAAAAGGTCAGTAAAAATTGTCATTTTTCCCGATCCGTCGCTGTGACGTATTTCGATTACAGAAGGACGAAGTGTACCTAAATCTCGTTTTGGAATACGTACCGGAGACGGTCTATCGCGCTAGTCGCCACTACGCCAAGCTCAAACAACCCATGCCCATGCTTCAAGTCAAACTGTACATGTATCAATTACTCAGGTCCCTGGCTTACATTCATTCCGTTGGAATTTGCCATCGGGATATCAAGCCTCAGAATCTTCTGCTCAACCCCGCCACTGGCGTTCTCAAACTGTGTGACTTTGGTTCCGCGAAGATCCTCATTGCGGGAGAGCCAAACGTCAGCTACATCTGTTCCCGGTACTATCGAGCCCCAGAGCTCATCTTTGGGGCAACAAACTACACCACCAACATCGGTAGGATCGCCTCTGTTGTCTCTATCTTTAGTAACGCTCAAAAACTACCACAGATATCTGGTCAACGGGATGCGTCATGGCTGAGTTGATGTTAGGTCAACCCTTGTTCCCCGGCGAGAGTGGCATTGATCAATTGGTGGAGATCATCAAGGTTCTGGGAACGCCGTCAAGGGAGCAAATCAAAACCATGAACCCTAACTATATGGAGCACAAATTCCCGCAGATCAAGCCTCATCCCTTCGCGAAAGTAAATTTCCGCAGATTTGGTTTGCGTCACCGCGTGAATATTAATGCCCTACGTTGCAGGTTTTTAGGCCTCGCACGGCTGCAGAGGCCATTGATCTCGTCTCAAAATTGCTCGAGTACACCCCTGAGGCGCGTCTGAGCGCGATCGAGGCGATGTGTCATCCATTCTTCGACGAGCTTCGAGGAGAGGGTGCAAAGATGCCTAACGGAAAGGAGTTTCCTCCCTTGTTCAACTTTACACGAGAAGGTAATGTATTCGTTTTGCGATTCCGAGCAAGGAAAGGAGCCTGATTCACGACGATGACGCGACACAGAACTGTCGATCAGACCAGACCTCATCCGGGAACTCGTGCCATCACACACCGAGCCTGAGCTGGCCTCAAGGTCGATTGTGTTGGATAATTTTGTGCCGATACCATTGGAGCAACTAAGGATCTCACTGGATTGATTATCTTTGGGTGGACACATTACCCAGTTGCGATTTCTGACGTCCGACCAGTTTTCTTTCTCTCATATACGTTTTGTCGTGTGTCGTTATTATTCTTGAATGAGAAACCGTTTTTGTATCATCATTCAAAAGATCAATGAGCACCATGGGATGTGCCGCATTGATATTCGAATTTCGTAGATGGGATTGAGTAGCATCACGTGCGTAAGGGTGGTGACATCTCGCGAAATCTGTCGTACATCCAGTTCAAGAGTGAGCAAATCGCACCCATTCCGCTTCGTCGACTGGGTCAAATACCCTCGTTCACAAGCTGGATACCATGATCCCCCAAAAACCTCACCTTTGCGACACTCTTCCCCAGGCGAAGCTGGCTCAGACAACCGTCAGTCACTTTCCTTCTGCTCAATGACCTGTCTCAGACCTCAACGGCTTTTCAGAGCGAGCAAACGATGACCAGCGAGAACCTCCGAGCAGGCATCCCGGAGGACGTGCATCAGATACCGGCTCCCCAACCTCAACAGCGTAAACTCTGTCCAAGGCATAAGAGGATGGCCGATGAAGGGACGAATTTGAAGCTCCAACAGGTTCGCAACTGCCATATAAATAACCAATACGTGCGTACGACGTTGACGCACTCCCCCCTTCAGGCTTTGGATGCCCTCCCTTTGCAGGAGCGAGAGGCTGTCAACGCCATCTGGGCAAATTTTTCGGCCTCCCCCCACCCTCGGCGTGCCTTAATTCTCCAGGGTTTACTGACTATGTGCTGTTTCTCTCAACTCTCTCTCCTGGCCGACCAACTCTCCCACATAATCAGGATTGATCCCTTCTCTATTCTTCCCCACGAAGTTTCCCTACGGGTCCTTACCTACCTCGATGCCACTTCACTCTGTCGGGCCGCTCAAGTCAGCAAGAAGTGGAGACGCCTCGCAGATGATAATATCCTGTGGAGGGGAATCTGCGAACAACATATCGGTCAGAAGTGCGCGAAGTGCGGCTGGGGTCTCCCCCGTCTGGAGAAGAAGAAGAAACCATTTCGATTGCCATGTCCTGAGTCTCCCGTGCCCATACCCCCCTCTTCCTCTTCTTTTTCGCTATCAGTCCCCGGCAAGCGACCGTGCGACGATTCCTTCGATGACTTCGAGATCGGGCCCTCTTCAAAACGACAGAGATCATCCACTCCCCCTTATAGTACTCCCGCAACACCTGGCTACTCTCCTCCCCCTTCTCCTACCAACCCCCTTGTTCAGCCTTTCATCCCGGTTCCAGAAACTAGACCTTGGAAAGACGTTTATTGCGAGCGGCTCACAATCGAAAAGAACTGGAGGCGAGGGAGGTGCACAGTACGGACCCTGAGGGGTCACAGGGACGGTGTCATGTGCCTGCAAATTAACGAGAACCTTGCCCACCCCTCCTTCCCAATTCTCATTACTGGGTCATATGATCGTACCGCGCGCGTCTGGAACCTCGAGACAGGGGCACAAATTCACTGTCTTGAAGGCCATACGAGCGCCATCAGGTCGCTTCAGTTCGATGAGGTCAAGCTGGTCACGGCAAGTATGGACTGTTCGATCAGAATCTGGAACTGGCGGATGGGGACCTGTTTACGTGTACTGGAGGGTCATACCGAGGGTGTCGTCTGCGTCAATTTCGACGAGGACGTCTTGGCCAGCGGAAGCGTTGATACGACTGTCAAGATCTGGGACTTCCGGAACGGTGGGAAGTTCACTTTGAGGGGTCATACGGATTGGGTCAACTGCGTTCAGCTATGGGACTCCAATTCTGGCGCCACCAGCCCCTCCCAGACTCCTGCACGTGCGCAATTGGGGGCCTCCCCTTCGTCGGCCATTGTGGGCCTCGATTGGGCCCCGGAAAACCAGTCAACCGCTTCACCGAACATCAACCGTGGCAAGATGTTGTTTTCTGCATCGGACGATGGCACTATCAGACTTTGGGATCTTTCCTCGCAGACATGCATCCAAGTTTTCACCGGCCACGTTGGCCAAGTGCAGACGCTCAAATTGTCTTACATGGAGAGGCTATTGTCCGAGTGCAAGCAGAAGGCTTCCGCTTCCAAAGACCACCATGATCTCGACCCTTCCTCGACCTCCTTCAATGCAGAAGATGACGAACCTTCGCCCGGCCGCGGTCCAGTCCTTATCTCGGGTAGTCTCGATAACACCATAAAGACGTGGGATATCAGTACGGGGAAGGCGATAAAAACCTTTTTTGGGCACATTGAAGGAGTGTGGTCCGTTGCGGCGGATAGGATGCGGCTTATCAGCGGCAGCCATGACCGGACTATCAAGGTGAGTTCATTTACGCCCACTTTTGGGGCTTCATACTCATCAACCATCACGTCGTTCAGATCTGGGACTGCGAACAAGGTCGTTGTACCACTACCTTAGTCGGGCATCGAGGCGCGGTGACTTGTCTCGGCCTGGCCGAAGACAAAATCGTATCAGGGAGCGATGATGGTAACGTGAGGATATGGAGTTTCTCATCTCACTAGCCTCTTTACTCTCTGGTTGTCGTATTCTGCTATTTCATGTTTTCGTTTCGCAGTTTTCATGTGATGCCTTCTTGGGTGAGATAAGGATACAAGCTACGTAGTAATATTACATTACAATCCGGATATCGCGGAGAACACGGCCATTTTTTGACAACGGCGCGCGAGATATCGCGATATCGCGAATCAGAACATAACTCTGAGAATCCAATCAGTATGGCGAATTATAGGGTGAGAGAGGTGATCTCACCTTATTCGGGCATCGCTGCAGATCACGACTCTAACGCGAAGTTAGGGGGGGGTGGAAAAAATTATTTCACTGCGGTGCTTGTGAGGTCACGAAGACCTCCCTATACGTGCCACCTACGCATCTCCGCGTCCACCAAACTCTCGTCAAGCTCCAGGGCTTGGCCATATTTCACCGCGTTTCGTATTTGAGGGGAATCCGTCGACACAAGTGTCTCCCAGAAACCCAATTACCACTGACAGCAATCCGAGGAACCCCTCCGTTTCGCATCACTGAGGACGCGTACAGGCACCGCTCACAAAAAATGTGACAACACCCACTCTTCTGTGCGTATCCCAGGATCCGGCGTTGCACCGTACCAAGCCGCCCTGTTCCGTCACCCTCGCCAACACTCGCGACAAAATCCTGGCAACACCACACGCCCAGCACAACTACTTGATAGATCGCGTTCATCTAAACGTCCTCGCACAAAGGCAAAGTAGACGTTTCCCGTTGACGGCAAGGCTATAGTAACCTTTATTGAAACAATTTTCAACGGGGAAGATGAAGGATCACGCTCAAGGGTGAAGTTAGGAACGAGTGGGCGAAGATATTGTACGGAGAGTGGGTCTTTGGCCAACTGAACTGGGTTTGGTGATAGCAGCACGACCGAAGGCGATCCGAGAAAGAAGAAGGGAGGGTTGCACAGAGCCATGTCTTCGCAGTGTAGGTGAATAACAACGGGGAGTCAAGGTAGCCAACGGTATCAGGTCTCCAGTTCGGCGCAGACCCAAGGTACAGAACGCTGTCCCCTCCGAAACAACAGCGTCGATAGGTGTCCCTGAAGCAGTCCGGTAAGCATCAGAGACGGGCCAACACGTCCGCCGTTCTGTGGTGAACGGGCAGGAATCTAGGAGGGGATGATCACCCCATTCAGTGAGAGGTCCAGCATGCATTTTGTGCGCCAGTCTTGACTCGCGAAGGCGTCCGGGAGTATCGGTATCGTCGTCGTCTGGTATCCTGTGCGTCTCGCGTGTGAATGAAGCATGTCACCTCCTGTAACAGGACGACGAAGTGCGAATAAATGCCGGGGTCTTGCAATTCTGAGTGGCCCATGAGACACGGGCGGCTCATGGAATGCTTCCAGTTGGAGCCCGAGAGCTCAGATCCAAAAACGCTCTGTATGTGATGCCACGAGATGGGGAGATCCTCGCAAATCATTTGAGCCCGGAGTAAACGAGAAGGGTGGCGTCCGGCATGAAAGAGGTCTCGAAAGAGACCCGTACGTGATGCTGGATTGAGATGTCGACAACAGCACGTCGGTAACTTCCTCGCCCGCCACCAAACCCCAAATTAAACCCAGCGACACATCTCTGGCACTTTGCGGAAGGTCTCGTCGGTATGATATGGCTGAATCTTTGACATTTACAGGCGTCGCCTTCCAGGTCCGACGGACGGCGGCCAGCAGAAAGCGCGCTGACTTTCTGTGCGTTGCCAACCACGCGTTCCTAACAGACTGGAATCCCGGGCAACACAGGTCAAGATTTGTGCGTTTCATCCAAGAGAACACCAAAGCTCCATGCTTTTCCGGAGTTGCGTGACGGGGTTCTGGAGCGGGGTCCTCAGAAACGAAAATGTGACAGTGTCTTCAGCCTCGTTACGTCCCGGGATCCTGAAGAGCAAGAAAGAGTGGTCACCACCCTGGCCACCTCCCCACCATAGACAATAAGAAGAGCGTTTGCGATCAAGTTGATCTTTAGGTTAGCCGTCTCCGAAGAGGTTGCGTTGGCCAATACCCGCAACCGTGTACTAGGAGGGACCGCCATCAACACGAGAGTTGGCCGGACGAGCGTTGGCCATAGGATACGCAGAAATAGACGGAGACCAAGGCAGACGCCAGTCTGGGTTGGAGAAGACCAAGCATGCTGGATTAAATTCTAAGAGTCGCGCTACGCGACGTGGACATATCATATAGCGTGACAGTTACGATCACGTGTATGTGACGCTACATGAACCAAGGCCTCGCAAGGTCATCCTCGCGACTGGTCTGCCGTGAGATCGTTGGGCTGTTAACCCTTGTCCCCCCACGAGATGACACAGCCCACTCAGCGGACCCAAATAGCGCACGACAAAGTTCGGTCATTGTCTCTAAAGTCACCACCATCTCCTTCATTATCTCTCCTTCTACGAACGCGTAAGCGGGCGACAAACCCATCGACTTGTCCTTCTGTGATTGATATAGCGCGTGTCGCACTTTGAGCTCGAGCTTGTTCAGTGCGCCTCGTGCCGATGGCAAGAACTGGGGTATAGGCTGCCGAGCCCTGAATGCGTTCTCACAAGCAAACAAACCGATGCAAACGCACGAAATCTGCTCCAAAGGCCTGAGGGATAGGAAAAGCGTGGTCACAGGGTGAAACTCACCATATCGCGACGTTCTGATAGTACGTTGACGATAGCTTCTTCCTTGGGAACATATTCTCTTACCTTCCTTAATCCGGTCATGATGTCCAGAAGGCGCTGCATAAGGAACACTGTTTCATGATACTTCCTGGTGGGTTTCTGTGTGCACTTCGTCAGTCCCGATGCGACCAAATATCTGGTTTGACACCCACAGGCACCCAACTGAGTTCGTCACTCATAGCCTTCAACACCAGCGATAGCTGATGTAAGGAGTTGCGACACTGTATCTCCAACTTCAACACCGGACGTTTGGAGCAGGGGGTGTAAGACATCTGTGTTCCGTGCTGGTAGAGGTCTCTGACATGGGACGTGAGTTTGTAAATCGACTTGGGAGATGGAAAGTTGGCTTTACCTGCCCATGTTGAGGTACAGTTGGTTTAACAGGGAGAGGGTTCGGCATGTGCCAGTTAAAAAAATGACCTACTGGAAGGTTAGACCGGCGGATCACTTCATTTGTGTAGGACATACACGGCAATGCCTCGGATAAAGTGTGTGGTTCTGTGGGGCTTCAGCCTGTAGATCCTGAGCATCTGAAAGCCTGCTTACCACGATGATCGCAGAGACGATCCCCCCCATGATCATCAAACCCCGCAGGGTTGCCAGCCCTAATGCCACAACATCTTCAGCAAAGTTCAGCCAGGTGTTGGAAAACTTACACAGAACGGAAACATTTAGTTGACGTTGTACGTACTCCGCGAGCGCGATTGGACCGAGGGTGACGTTGATTACGACCCCTAGGGGTTGGACATTCGTCTTGAGGATGATCCAAGTTACAGGCACGTCCGCGATCGTAATTAGCGCCGTGAGGCCGAATGGGTTCGTCCTCGCAATGAGCCAACACAGGTAGGCATAAATGGCACCAATGATCGTCCCAGAGAGACGGAGATACCCTGTCCTCCATGTTGCCCCAGTGCTAGTTTCCAGAACCCAAACATACGAGATCACCATCCACTGGCCCCTTGCAGCATCAAACCACTCGTGTCCTACAACTCACGATCAGTGGATGGGCAGGGAACTGCAAGACCGACGTACCTGGAGACGCAGGGGAGAGGAACACTGGGATTGACAACAACGCCACCCCAGCAGCATTTTTATAAGCGTGTCGCAAATGGGGCGAGTGGTGAGCTGCCCGTTCCCAACCCGACAACAGTAAACGGATCTGAACTACACGCGCTGACCTCCAGATACGTCGGATCAGTGCGGCTGGATTCACTTTGGAAACGGTCTTCAAGGTGCTGCCGCCTGTGCTCTTCGCGTCTTCGTCTGGAATTTTGGAATGGTACTCTTCGACACCTTGACGTGCTTCCTCAACCGTGAGGTTGGTTTCGTGTGGCGGATGTTCCACCGGTATCGCGTCTTGTTCGTCAAACATTAAAGAGCGTGGAGGCAAGCCAAGCCACGCGAGCGATATCCGTGGATGCCACATCCTGTAGGTCGATGACTCGTAAAGGGTTATCATGCGCGTGCAGTCATGCAGTGCCCTTTGAACCTCCGTCCCCATCTAACGTAACGTTAGATATATCCGGTCGGCCAAGGTGGTACTGACCTGGAGGAGTGAAATCATTGCGAGGGAGAGGTCGCAAACGTCTTGCGGGAGGTGTGAACATTCAGGTCCCAATGTCTCAAATATCTTCTCTAGCTCGCGTCTGACATCTTCCTTTGTCTGACGCAGTCGACACTCTGCTTCGACTATCGCGGATTTTTCTGCTCGGAAGTCATGTGGTTTGATACCACCTTGGTAGGCTAGGGATACAACAGTCCTGATTAATTCCATTTGCTGAAGGATTGATTCGCCAAGAAGGCGCGTTGGAGTAGCAAGCAATTTGAAGGTATCGGGATGTATCAGAGAGAGGGAAGCCCGATGTATTGTCATCCCCCACGCAAGTTCACGGCGCAAATGTTCGATTGTCCTGATGAAAGGTTTGAGTGATGTGACTGAAACAAATCAACGAGTGACATTCAATGGAATCGTCAATTATATGTACATAAGACGTGAACTTACCATCCAGACGTCCAAGACGGATCTCGAATGCGGCCTGTTCATAGACCGAATCTAAGGCAACAGATTTACGTAAAAGTTCTTCATCAAGGTTCTCTGCATGGGAAACCTCAATAGGAGGGGTGTCGTCGTCAAGCATGAGGCGGAGTTTACAGGCCAAGCACTGTTGCATGATGTCGAGGCTACCAACGATGTGTTCGCCAAATGCCGCGGATGACCACTCTAAGATGAAGAGGCTGACCACCAGGGTGACCACTGCAGGGACCAGGGTGACCCAAATGAAACTGAGCGAATCCTTCCAGTATTTCTAACCGATAGCAGTCGATCAGGATGAGTTGGCAAAAGACATCGCAGGGTGCGCACAGTATTGCTCCCAGTATTCACTGTTAGTAACCAGATGGAAACGAAACAGCAGATCCGCATTGATTGTTGTAGTCTGGGTAGACGGCTCTTAACCCATCCAGCTGATCAAAGGTCAGCGGAGAAGTTTCGTTGCGGAAGCCGATTGACGTACCCACGAATGCTATGAAGACCAAAAAGATGGCAGGTATAGTCCTAGCCGTCACTGGATCCATCTTCGGTAGGTTAGCAAGGTATTTGGCGACTGTCGAAATCCCAATGCCTAACAGTGCACCCATGACGTTGAGGGCGGTCCCCTCGAGCTGCTGAGCGAGGTTCTCTTGAATGGCGAAGATAAGTTCTTTCACCGTAATGACTAGGAACGCATATTGTCCCCCAATGACGGAGAACGGTCTAATTGCGACGACTAGGCAGCATAATAGAGTGGAAAGTATCCTTGCAATTGCACGCCTATTGATCAACCCTGTCTTGACGAGGGCGTTCTTCAGGGTGGAAAGGGAGAACATGGAGGTGTCAAGGCAGGAATTGTGAGGTGGAAACTTTTGGAATTTTTAACATCATGAGAATATACATGGTAGTCACCAGTCGAGCGGCATTTTGACACAGGTCACGTTGGCGTTCGGGACACAAGTGGGACAAGCGCTGCCTCGCTTGTCTTGGACTAAATTCCCATTTTCCTCCACATCCGTATCAGTTCTCCGTTCGTCGCGGTCAGTGAGACCGACACGCAACGACGGAGCCCCCATTCTCAAGCCCGGGATTGCATACAATAAGACTTGACGACGGCCACAACGAATCCACCTCTCGAGGTTGACTCCAGTGCGACAGCCTTGTCCCCTTGGCACCTACCTTGAAAACAGAGCATCCCTAATGTCAGTGGCCGATTTTTAGGGGAGGAGATATCACCAACATCAAGATTTAGATAATCTAGAGCTTCCGGGAGATTAAAATGGCCGAAAACATCTACAGCAAAGGAACGCGCGTCTGGTTCCCAGACAAGGACCAAGGCTGGATATCCGCTGAAGTCACGTCGGCAACTCGAGGCGCAAATGACACTTTCAAGCTTGCTTTTGTGGATGAACGTGGCAAGGTGCGAGGGGATAGTTTCTAAAACTTTGCCGCCGAGGATCTCACTCCTTTTCCCCAGGAAATCATCATCGATACCACTGCAAAAGATATCAAGGACGGAAAGGGAGGCCTACCCCCGCTGAGAAATCCACCTCTTCTCGAGACAGCTGACGATCTCGCAACCCTCTCACATTTGAATGAGCCTTCAGGTCAGGAACTTTCTGCGCTCTCTGTCATTTGGGTAGCTTATCCAACCGCTCAGTGTTGCATACAATTCGGAATCGCTATGCCCAGCATAGCATTTACACATACAGTGGAATTGTACTGATAGCTGTCAATCCGTTTCAACGTGTCACGCTATACGGCCCCGAAGTCATCCAAGCATACAGCGGGAGGAAAAGAGGGGAGCTAGAACCCCATCTTTTCGCCATCGCAGAAGATGCATACACAGCGATGGCGAAAGACGGTACTGGTCAGACCATTATCGTCTCCGGAGAGAGGTACAACCACCCGCATCCATTTTGATGACGCAGACTCACCCCAGAATAGCGGCGCTGGGAAGACGGAGTCAGCCAAGTTCATCATGCGTTACATCGCCTCCGTCAATCCGCCTTCCGCCGGCGGGAAAGGAAAGACTAAGGTCTCCCTGGATGAAGCCAGTGAGGTCGAGAGGCAAATCCTCGCTACTAACCCTGTCCTGGAATCCTTCGGCAACGCTAAAACGACTCGAAATGACAATTCATCGCGTTTTGGGAAGTATATCCAGGTAGTTCGCGCTTCTCATCTCACAGGTTTATTCTCAATGTGGTTACGCAGATTCTTTTCGACGGGAAACAAGAGATATGTGGCGCGAGGATACGGACGTACCTTTTGGAGCGCTCACGTGTGGTCTTCCAACCATTGACGGAACGAAATTATCATATTTTCTACCAATTATGCGCTGGCGCTCCGCTAAAAGAACGAAAGGACTTGAACCTCGATACCGACATCACTAAATTCCACTACCTTAAGCAGGGCGGTCCGACCTCGACTCCCATTAATGGCGTTGACGATGCTGAAGAGTTCAGGCAAACTCAACACGCCCTTTCCACCATTGGAATCAGCGTAGAAAAGCAGTGGGCTGTTTTCAAACTTCTCTCGGCTCTCCTGCACCTCGGAAACATCAAGATTACCGCGATGCGTAACGATGCCGCCATCGACGACACCGATCCTTCTCTCCAACTCGCTACTCGCTTCCTTGGAGTTCCCTTAGCAGACTTCAAAAAGTGGACAGTTAAGAAACAGATCACCACACGAAACGAGAAGATCGTCTCCTCTTTGAATGCTGCACAGGCAACCGGTGTCAGGGACTCCGTGGCCAAGTTCATTTATGCATGTATTTTTGAATGGCTTGTGGCTATCGTCAACGAAAGTTTGGCGGGCGAAAATGGCGAAGGGGCAAGCAGGGCGGAGATGTTTATTGGCGTTCTGGACATCTACGGTTTCGAGCATTTTAAAAAGGTTTGAAAATCTAAAAGTTTACCGCTTTGACACACCCGGTTAATTTTGCTTTCCTACCCCACACAGAACTCCTTCGAGCAGTTTTGTATCAACTATGCCAACGAGAAGTTGCAACAAGAGGTTTGATCGTTTCTCAATTTACCCGGGCTCCTTTTCTAATCGGCATGTCTTCTTGCGAATCAGTTCAATGCCCATGTGTTCAAACTCGAGCAAGAGGAATACATTCGTGAAAAGATAAACTGGACTTTCATCGATTTCTCGGATAACCAACCTTGCATCGACGTTATCGAGGGAAAGCTCGGCGTCCTGGCCCTTCTCGATGAGGAGTCCCGACTACCATCCGGCACCGATGCCTCTTTCTTGACGAAACTTAACGTGCAACTCATGAAACCCGAGAACAAGGCTGTTTTCAAGAGGCCCCGCTTTGGAAACACGGCGTTCACGATTACCCACTACGCGTTAGACGTCACTTACGAAGCAGAGGGGTTCCTGGAGAAGAACCGCGACACTGTTCCCGACGAACACATGGCTCTGATCCAAACGACGAAGAGCAATTTCTTGAAAGAGGTTATTGACTCTGCGATGGCCGCCTCGTCAAAAGGGAGCGAGCCCTCAACACCCACATCTGATACCGGCAACCGACGATCCTCATTGATTCCCGACCCCGGGCGCGTGTCTCTAGTGTCCGCCGGCTCGAATTCTTCGTCTGGATCAAAGCGTCCCGGACTTGTCACAAAGAAGCCTACCCAGGCATCGATCTTCAAAGCTTCGTTGGGCAGTTTGATGGAGACACTGGGTGTCACGAACGTCCACTACATCCGTTGCGTCAAACCCAATGAAGCAAAGAAGGCTTGGGAGTTTACTCCTCAGCAGGTGCTGAACCAGTTGCGAGCTTGCGGTGTTCTCGAAACCATCCGTATCAGTTGCGCGGGATATCCTTCACGGTGGACATACGAAGAGTTCGCAGAACGGTGAGTTTTTGAGAAACCTACCTAGTTTTCACAGGCAAGCGATGACTCATTCTCATTCTCACAAGATACTACATGCTCATCCCTTCCACGGAATGGTTTACCATGATTCAAAACCTTGAGCTCCAGAAGTTATGTTCTTCGATCTTGGAGAAGACTATCAATGACCCCGAGAAATACCAAAACGGCCTTACAAAGATCTTCTTCCGAGCCGGGATGTTGGCCGCTCTCGAATCCCTCCGCTCCGAGAGACTCAACTCGTTGGTGATCGTTATTCAAAAGAACATGAGGAGGCGTATGGCTCAGAACAAGTATCAAGCAATGAGACGGGCTGCGATCAAGATTCAGAGTTGGTGGCGTGTCATCATGGCCAGGGCATTTGTGGAGGGAGTCCGCAAGGCTACCGCTGCAATCAAATTCCAGACCGCTATCCGAAGGTACATCCAGAGGCGTAACTTCAAAGCTATCTCTGCCTCAGTAACCCGCCTCCAGAGTCGTAAGTATCACGTTATCCGGCTTCTTTAACAAGTGTCTCAATTGCCTCAGGGATCCGTAGCATACAGGCTCGACAGCTTTACCGAGAAAATCGCCATAACTTCTCAGCTCTACGCCTCCAGAGCCTCTTCCGCGGTTTGTGAGTGTCAAACTTCTTGTACCACCTCCTCTGCTGAGGCATTTTCTATAGACTCGCCCGACGGGCGTACAAGAGCGACGTCAAACACGTCATCTGGATGCAGTCTTGTATTCGTCGACGCCTGGCTCATAAGGAATTAAAAGCACTCAAGGCTGAAGCTCGATCGGTCACCAAGTTTAAGGAGATTTCTTACAAACTCGAAAACAAGGTCTTCGAGCTGACGCAGACACTGCAAAGACGCACGGATGAGAAGAAAGAGCTGCAGAAGAGGCTTGAGGAGTTGGAGCAGCAGGTCCAACAGTGGATCGGGCGACACGAAGACACCGACCATCGCGCAAAGCAGCTACAGGCCGACATCGCCACCGCAAATACCGAGCTTTCTCGCAGAGATGAGTTGCTCAAGGCTAAGGAGGACATAGAAAAGCGATTGGAGGACGCATTGGCAAAGGCTGTCGAGAAGGAGGATGCGATTCAACGGTTGACGGAAGAACTAAAGCAACGCGCGACCCAGTTGGAAAATCAGCAGAAATTGTTTGATGCTGCTCCGGCGCGGTCCGCCGACGACTCCGTCATTACTACGCTCAAGAACGAGGTCAGCAGCTTGCGAGAACAGCTCAACCGTGCCAACGCACTCAATACCCTCTCGAGGTATGGACGAGCGGAACCAACCTCCCCTACGTTCGCCCCCGGTCTCCGTTTGCCGTTACATGACGGTCCCGTCACCAATGGTGACGCTGTATCCCCCTCTTCCAGCGGTCCCTCTCGTCATATGCGCAGGCACAGTACTTCTGGCGCTTTCAACATCGCGCAGGATAATCGCACCTCTGCTGATGAACTAATGATGACGGCGAGGAGGACTGAGGCCGCCAATCCACGCTCTGTATCAGTCATCTATGGGGGAAACGAAAACTACCGTCAAAATGGCGGCCTGGGCGATATGTACGATGATCCCGCTGAAGAGAAAATCAGACTTATGATGGACGCCAAACGACTGGACGAGGATGTGTTGGAGGGACTCATTCGCGGTCTCAAGATCCCCAGCTCCAATATCACGAATCCCGCTGCCGTCAAGGAGATCTTGTTCCCCTCGAATCTCATCAGCTTGACCACCAATGAGATGTGGCGGTATGGCTTGATTCAGGAGAGCGAAAGGTTTTTGGCCAGTGTTCTACAGGCCATCCAATCGCATGTCATGGTAAGGGTGGTTACTTGTGGCGGTGCATGAACGGTGCTAACAGACCGCCTAGGGGTTCTCTGGAGAGGACGCGATCGTTCCAGGAATTTTTTGGCTTTCCAACGTCCACGAGATGCTCTCCTTCATTTGCGTAGCAGAGAGTGACATGTTGCAAGGCATTGGTCCTGGCGAGGAGAGCGCAGTCCGCGCCTTCCAGTGGTCTGACTACGAGAGGCTCGTCACCGTCGTGAAGCACGATCTGGACAGCTTGGAGTACAATATCTACCACACCTGGATGTTGGAGACCAAGAAGAAGCTCTCGAAGATGATCATCCCGGCTTTGATTGAAAGCCAGTCTCTTCCCGGATTCACGAGTTCGGAGGGAACAGGGCGACTCTTCCGGCTTTTGGGTTCAAATACCACACCGGCTTATAATATGGACGATATCCTCAACCTGCTGAACCAAGTATGGAGGGGCCTCAGGACTTTTTATATGGAAGAATCGGTGGTGCAGCAAGTGATTACTGAGCTGCTCAAGCTGATTGGCGTCACAAGCTTCAACGACTTGCTGATGAGAAGGAACTTCTCTTCTTGGAAGCGGGGTACGTTTTTCATAAATGTCAACTGTTCAACCCCCTAATTCTCACCCTCAACGTACAGCTATGCAAATCCAATATAATATTACTCGCATCGAGGAATGGTGCAAGTCCCACGACATGCCTGAGGGTACTTTGCAATTAGAGCACCTGATGCAAGCGACCAAATTGCTGCAGCTCAAGAAGGTGGGGCGCAGTTGATAAATTTCCATGTCAACCTTCGATACTAACAGCAGTACACAGGCCAGTGCTACAGATATCGACATCATTTATGATGTCTGCTGGATGTTGAGTCCCATGCAGATCCAGAGGCTATGCACCAATTACTACGTGGCTGACTACGAGGTAAGCCGAGCACTTCACGACGGGGTCACATGAGTTCAAAAACTTTGTAGAATCCGATTTCGCCGGATATCCTGAAAGTCGTTGCAGCTCGGGTGGCGGCTGGCGACCGTAACGACCACCTCTTGCTTACACCGGAGAGCGAGGAAGTCGGACCATACGAGCTTCCACTGCCAAGGGATGTCTCCGGGCTAGAGACTTACGTCCCCGCATACCTCAACGTCCCTCATCTCAGGAGGTTGGCGGCTCTAGTAGCCTAGGTTGTTCGCATTTCTTGTACATACAGTGATCCTGGGTATTTTTTGTGCTATATATGTTTCGCCCTGTACCTCCCTGCTATACATTCCCTTTACTCGAAAGGACCACTAGGGCACCGTCAGATGTCTGTTCACCTAGCGTCGAGTTCAGAAGGAACGGGTTTCCGCCTGCTAAGGCGAGCTGGAGGGGCTACATCGAATAATATGGAATTTGAGAGATGCCTGTACCCAGTACCGACGAAGGCTGAACATACAGGTCGAACTTTGAAGTGAGTCGCTAAGAGATCCACGGCCCTCCCGACGATCAAGGTCTGCTCTGCCTTAGCAATCTTACGCACAAGTCACCTGGAGGAAAACATTCACTTTTCTGAACCACAGGACGGATACGGCGTCATTTCCCTCTAGTTTAACTTGGAGGTGAAGTCTCTGATCCGAAGACACGTTCGCTGTCTTGTCTTTTGGATCCCCAGGGGTAGCACGCTGGCGCATCTTCATTGCCTGTATTTTTTGCGCCAAGGCCAGCTTCTTGGGATCTGAACTTGGGGTATTCACTGGTTTCATTTGGGAAGATGAGCTAGGAGACGCCGTCTTCGAGGTAGACGTTGGGAAATGCTTGGCCAGAAGAGAGCGAGCAAGCTCGTTTTTGTTGTTTTTTGCGGTCTCTGCCTCCACCGCCAAGCGTCGGAGACAATCATGGGAATTTGGGTGTCTGTGTCTGAGGCCACAATGAAGGCAGGGCGTCGACGTTCAACGTTCAATCATGGATTCTGGAACTCACTCGATACAGAACGAACAACCACACTGCGGACAAACGGCTGGTTGCCGTAGTTCCGTTTGTGTAGGATCCGCGGTGAAAGACTCGAGGCTGAGCTTGGTACACCTTTCGAGAGCGCAGCGGCTGCGCCTCTGTACGTCGCGCGCAGTATCGTTGTCTGCGGTGTGATAACTGCCAGGGCAGTCGTGAAGGTCAAACAAAATGTGATCCTTGCAATAAACTCGAGCGCATTTGTCGCATTTGACTTGGAGAAAGTCGAATTCTTTGCAATCCGGATGAGAGCAGTGGTCGCCGATGTCTTTGAGAACAGTTTTATCTTGGGTCATCCTTGTCGGCGCGAACAGAGATCAAGTGTTACCGTAAAGAGTGCGGTGACCTCATTCAGGTCCTACTCTCCTCCTCACTACCATGAACATCATTGTCAGTTCGCGACCCCACCTGGTTCTTTCCTCTCGGTTTGATTCCCTCAGCTCAACTTTCGACTTAGGAAACGCTCTTTGGGCGCACAGTCACTCCCGCCGAGCGGCTGAGGCAACATCAGCGCTCTCTAGCCAAGGCTCAACGAGAACTTGACCGGGAACGAACGAAACTAGAACAGTCCGAGAAGAAACTTATTGCCGATATAAAGAAGACCGCAAAGGATGGTCAACTGGTCAGCATGAACACGGTTGCAAGTCGCATGTGCTGACAGCTATGATTTAGAACGCATGCAAAGTCATGGCTAAGGACCTTGTCCGGACACGACGCTACGTCCAAAAATTCTATCAAATGAGAACACAACTCCAGGCAGTTGGTCTACGTATACAAACTCTGCGGTCGAACCAACAAATGGCGGAAGCCATGCGTGGGGCCACTCGGGTACGTTCCCACCCATTTCTCAAGTCGTGACTGTGTTGAATCTGCGTTGAACCGTCGGGGTAGGCGATGTCTGCCATGAATAGGGGTATGAACCTCCCAGCGATCTCTAAGATTCTCATGGAATTTGAAAGAGAGAGCGATATGATGGATATGAAGGAGGGAATGATGTCCGACTCCGTGGACGACGTCATGGACGATATGGAGGAAGAAGAGGAGGAGGGTGATAAGATCCTGAAACAGGTTCTGGATGAAATTGGCGTTGATCTCTCACAGAAGGTGCGTAATTGTCAGGGGCGTGGCACATCTTTCTCATCCCCTCTTTAGTTGATGGACACACCGAGTGGACTAGCCGCGGTATCAACGCCAATGACATCTCGTCAAGCTGTTGCGCTTGGTGAGGTTCCGGGCCCTTCGAATCCAAGCGATTCAGGCTTAGGCGGCGGGGACGTTGGAGGGGCTCCCAATGAAGACGCTCTTCAAGCTAGGCTGGACGCACTCCGACGAGGATGATACCAGAACACGATGATTTAGGAGGGCCCTGTACATCTACGTTGTACCATAGAATATCATTTCATATTCTTAAGCCAGCAACGGCTTGCGCTTCTTTTGAAGTCAATTTCCATGCGATCCCGGAGCTGTCGTAGAATTGATCCACCTCTTCCTCCTATAGAAGGATCTTATTAACATTATGTCTCAACTCGGGCTCAGCCCGCTTACATTATCGAGGTTAAGTAGGGTAGAGATCTGCTGTAGCCGCGTGAACTTCTCGCGAGCATCCCCGAAGGCGGTTTGGGATGAGAGGTATGTCGTTATCGAGCGCAAATCACGGTCGAATCGGATTGCGCCCAACTGCATCGCAAGTAAGAAACATCACAAGGACTAGCAAACGAGAGGCACCTCAGTGTACTTCAAGCTGAGTATTGCTTTTTCCCAGGGCTTTAGGATCACGTCGAGCGCCAGGCCGAAGAACAGTCGGTAGTTGGAATCGGTAAAAGTGTCCTGGCAATGACTTAGCCCTGTGCATCAGATGTGGCCCGACGTCGCAAACACCCACCTTGTACCCGTCGATAAGACCTTCCCATGCTTTCACGAAACGCTTCCGCACGAGGTCCTGGTATTCTGCGGCTGTGTACCCCTCGTCGTCGAGAGCATACGTCACGTCCCGATAGACGTCGACAATCAACGTCCTCAATTTTGGCCGCATAAGCTGGTTGAATAGTTGCTCTATCCCGGCCTAGCTCCAGAGTGTGAGTGAGTAAACCCAGGACTTCACGGTCGCGAAACTCACTCGTAGCGTGGATCTGAACTTCGGCACCAGGCTAGTAAAGGACGACAATCTCTCGTGGACGGTCGGTGCTTCAAATTCCAGGAAATTTTGTGGTATTGTCTGGGATCCCAAAAAGTCTCGAATTAGTCGTTCCATGTGTATACTTGAAACGTCGAGGTCATTCAACAAAATCTGGAAACAAGACGTCGGATCAGGGGGTACGAAACTCGTTTGTACAGTCACTCACAATGAACGACTGTCTTAACTCCCTTTCGACCTTTTCTCCGCGAACACCACCAGTCCCAGACACACCGCCCGTTCTGTAGACATCATCGAGTTTCTTCTTGATAACACCGGCATAATCTTTGTCCATAATACTCTGGAGAAACTCGGACGTCTTCTCAACGGCCATTGTCGACCCAGTCGACAACATTCTCGTCAAGACGACCTTCAAGAAGTAGAAGGTATCATCGGGGGTCGTCGTGATCATCTGCGGTTGGGAAAGGTCTGCACTGGAGAGCCGATGAGCCTACCGTAGGTTAGGGATACCCAACCGTCGATGAGAATGAGCGAATACCTTGTCAATAATGCTCCTTGTGTACCAAATTTCGAGTGGGATATAGTATGTCTCGAGCAGTGTCTGGAAGAGTTGCCGCGATTGGGAAGATTCGATTATTTGAAACCCCTCCGGTATTTTGGGAGCGCTGCGTTCTCCTTCATATTCTGTAGGGTCGGTGCCATTCAGCGGATGTGCAGTGTCATCCCCAGTTTCTGAATCAGATTCATCATCCTATAAGGGATTTGCCTGGATGAGGCACTTCTAGAGGAGAAGGGAGATAGGTTACCGAAAGTCTGTCGAACAGGAATTTGCGGAAGAGATTCCATCTTCCAGACATAGCCGCCAACTCCGATAATACCTTGTCGATCTGCTTGACATCAACGATATCCTCGTCGATAACCGTCTGTGGTCTCAGCCCCGAAGAATGTGGTGTACTAAGCGCTTGTAAGGTTGGAGCCGCCGTATCTGAGAGCTTGATCACAGAAGTTAGCAAGTAGGTTCGGTCGATTGGATCTCAAGCAACTAACTTTCCGCTGCATGTTTCGTTCCTCTTCAAAAGAGTCGAGTGTACTTTTCACGACCCTGTCGCACTCTTGGACAAGTCTCGTAACCACGCTATACATCTTTCCAGTCCCATAATACTTATCCACAATTGGTTGATGTTGGTCAACGATCAGGGCGATGCTCTCGAAGAGTGCCGTTAAGGCTGTGATATAGTAAAGAGGGGAAGACGCTGTTAAAGATATGGTAAGAAAATGTGGTACTAAGCGCGACTTACAAGGTGAGAACCATACTTTTAGCTGATGTTGGGGCCCGTACCCGCACGAGATCGACAACAAAGGTAGCGTATGCCTCAAGGCCTTCTGCCTCCCACCCGATCGCAGGAAAGAGCTTGAAGAATCGGCTTGTTGCGGCAGAGTCTCGGGCCGATGACGCTTGTTCGAAACTGCGCTTGAAGGTGGTCAACAGTTCTTGACGGGCAACCTGTAGGGCTTCCGCCGGTGGAATGTGATTCTCTGCTGTGGGCTAGCCTCGATTCGTGAGGATTATATGTGGCGTTACTGGAGATGAAAGTACGCACGACGGTGGCTCGAGCAAACTCTCCATCGATGACACCCTGGGGCACCGCCATAGCGCGTGAGCAATGCCGTGCAGCAGATTCCCAATCCTGGGACTCAATAGCCGATCGTAGGGCAGCAAGTGATGACTACATTTTCTATGAGTATGTTTGCACGAAAATAGCGTCTGACAGAGAGGGTCGCACCTTGAGATCCATAACCTGTGCAACGCGATCGCTAGACTCCCTGACCCTCCTCATCTCTTCGTCCAACGCGCGTACACTCCCGCCTATCCGGTCGGCTGTCTCTGCAGTGACTGAAACTTTACGAGTGAGCAGATACGCATCCGCTCGGAGTTCATCCAGTTGAGGGAGAAGGTTGTGTAAGCGAGAAAGCGAACTGACGACTGGATCGCGATTTGCCAGCAGTTCCTGGAGAGTCGCCGAGAGCTCAGCTTCTTCAGACTCCAACAAAGACAAGGAAGAGAGAATCTCAGGCAGGGTTGTGAGCGAATCCGGCGGGGGTCGCGTTGATACTTCTGCAGGCAGCACAGAGGGCTTGACGATGGTGGATTCAGAGACATTGTTGCTGGCCGCAGAAGACAGAACCTCCGGAGATTTTTCACTTGCAACATCGAATGGCATGTTGTAGTCGAAAGGGTCAGACTTCAGACTCCCAACCGGAGAACGATGCAAGCATGTTGGGCACTCGATCACCAGTAAGCTCAGATCCGACCTCCGCCTACCGCTCTAATCATTCCGGCGGTTTCGACAGTTCAAGCAAGAGCCTGGGCATATTTTCGCCCCTGATATTTGCACAGAACCACCACCGCATTCGACCCCCGGTGCACTCCAATGCAATTTTGGCGGACTCAAGTTGGAAACAGCGTGTGGTCTCATTTGATCATGTCATGACCACTATTCTTACAAGCTCACCGGTGTCGTGAACATGCACGGAATTGCAAATCGAAGGTTGGGCAATTACTGAACCCATACCATTGGTCGTGGCGAAGCGTACGGCAAACTGTGTCCAAATTGAAAAGGGTCCCCACCCCCTCAACCTGGGAATACCGCACTGTCGAAAAAGATACATGCCGATCCGTCATCCGCGGGCACAAAAAGAGGATCTCAAACCTCCGGGCGGATCTGTATCGATACTTTGAGGACCCCTTTGAGTTCCGCTCCGCAGAAACCCTTGCAGAACAAGAGATAGGTGTTTCATCCTCGCCGGGTTATTCTCCAGTTCTGGGGGGATGCACTGAGTCTCAACTCGATCACAGTCGCCCCGGAACCGCCTCGGAGATACCCATCGGAGCTGTGTTGCCAAGCCTCGGCTCACCGCGGTCACAAGGACCGTCCTACCTCTAACACAAGCGAAAGTCCGCTTTAGTACTTGCTCTTGTCGTCGTATCGCTCACGCCGGAGCATAGGTGCGTATCTATTGACATCGAGTATGTAACCCATCGGATCAGCTAACCCTCAATTAGCACAAATGTCAGGCGAAACAATAACCTCAGATGTCCTCACAAACCTCGCCAAACCCAAGACGTCTGCGACATTGACGTTGAGGATAATCAAATCCTTCGAGTACAGGACAGAGAAATCTCTCGTTTTGCACGACGTCAATTTGGAGGCTACCACCGTCGGGAGACTCAAGGAAATCGCGAAAGAAAGTAATTTGCACTTTCCCTCGTAAATCACCGAGGATCTCTGTGAATTAGGTCTTTGACCCTCAGCAATCCAAACCCAACCTGCCTGGAAGCCTTACCGGACAGCGATCCTTGGTACGCCGACTTGTCGGATCTCACCCGTGGTGATACTTACATCTCCCTCACAGACACGATGAAGTTGTACACAAAGGCACATGGGGCAAAGGTGCGTCTACCTTTTTGGGTCGCTTCTTTATGCTGAGTGCTTGGGCAGACAACGAATCTTATCATAAACCTTGATCGTGACGACTGGATACTTAGCGACGATTCCAAACTATTGATTGATATCGGTTTCGGTGTGTGTTGATAAGCCCTACGAAACCTCCCGCTGATGTTGTTCAGAAAACGAGACAGAGGTTAGCTTCTTCAACGGGGAGCTGTATGAAGCATTCAAAGCCAATCCGGAGGTATGCTCTGCCCCTACGTCCACATCCGCCGTTCAAACGTATTCCAGACTCGCTGGTAAACCGTCATCAACACCTGTGAGTGATAAGGCCATGGTAGATAATGGATACAGTTCTATCATTACGGCCAAATCTCTGGCAGGAGACAAGGATGTTCTAACAGTAGAGCCAGATAATAGAAAACACATCGAAACGATAGTAGTAAGATGCAAAATCGACGAAAATGAATGAGGTCCAAAACAATGCATCAAAAGTAATCACTGGTTAGAGCACTGGACCCTGGGTTCGCCCTCATCCTCGTCCATAGCCTCGTCAGCTGCCCTCTCTCGTTGTCTCGGGTCAGGAGTGTCGAGCTCAACTTCTTCCAGGACAATATTCTTCGTGAACTTCTGCAATGGATTCCTCGGCGGCAGGACGGTCTCCAAAAGGTGAAGCTTGCTCTGATCAAGAGACTCGGGGAACTTGACATGAAGCTTGACGTAGAGGTCACCTGGCTCGTGGTGCCGTTGCGAGGGCATGCCCTGGCCATGGATGACCTTCAAGTCGCCTAGAGATTTTCGTTAGCAGGTTTTGGATAACGACAGAACGTGAACGGGCTCACCGTCGTGGATAATCTCGCCGGGAAGGATATTAACGACGAGAGCACGATCGTCCAAGTGGCGGATAGCAAAGGTACCACCAGCGAGGGCAGATAAGAGATCGATCTCTACTTCCGTGATCAAGTCATTTTCCTTCCTTTGGAACTTTTCGTGAGGCTTCTCCTCAATTACGATAACTACGTCTCCCGGTGTGACGCCTGGGGCCTGATCGCTCTCGCCTCGGAAAGTGATCGTTTGACCGCCCTTCATACCCTTGTCGATATGCACTTCCAGCATCTTCTTCTCAGATACCGTTTTGCGGCCGTTACAGGTCTTGCACCTGTCCTTTTGGTTGATGACCTCCCCAGTTCCTGTACATTCTTCGCAAGGCTGTTGGATCTGTTGGATCATAGGACCCATCTGGCGGAGGGTGACCCGGATACCTCTTCCGTTACAGGTGCCGCAGGTTTTAACGGCGCCTTCCTTCCCCCCCTTTCCCGCACATTTAGTGCATATGACGTTCCGTGTAAGAGCAAGCTTGGTTGTCTTGCCCCGATACAATTCCTCCAATGTAACGTTGACCCGATGGACGAGGTCCTTGCTCTTACGGGGACCTTGCCGTGATGAGCCGCCACCCCCGCCGAAGAACCCACCACCACCAAAGAGTTGGCTGAAAAGATCCTAGTGAAGCGACCGTGTAGTCAGCGCGAGCGCACATGAGAGTAGTCGGTTGGCCTTACCTGAGGATCCATCCCACCCATTCCACCAGACTCTGAAAGTCCTGCCTCACCACGAGCATCGTAGATGCTTCGTTTCTGTGAATCGGATAAAACCTCGTAGCTGGAGCATGAGTGTATAAGGACGGTGATGAATACTAGGATCCCAAATGACAGCTTACGCGTGAGTGACCTCTTTGAACAATTCGGGGTCGCCACCCTTGTCAGGATGCAATCGTAAAGCCCTGATAAAAGGTTTGCATATGATGGGACAGGTTCAAAAACACAAAGATTGCACACTTCTTTCGGTAGGCTTTTTTGAGCTCGGCCTCGCTTGCGTCAGGCGAAACCTCGAGCAAATCGTAGTATTTCCTAACCGATGCGACAACCGTGAGTGCTGTGAGGGCTGCCAAGAGAGATGAGGAAATGAACGAACGTCTCCTTGACCATGGTAGATTACAAGACGACGATGATACGAGACGTGGAGGAGAGGGGAATGGGAGAGGTGTGGTAAAAGAGAGGTCTGGGTCAGATCGCGCTCAGGATAAAAAAGGTGAGGGGTGGCGGCAACTGATTTTTGAAAGCGCTCGAACTTGCTGGAAAGTTCCACGGCCATTACTCATCTATAAATTCCACAAAATATTCTACGCTAAGCGGACACATCCGGATACACATCGAACCTTCGTTGTGTTGTCACCGGAATTCCAGCCCTCGCATTCTCAAACACCTGCGGATCTGGGAAAGGGTGAGATCTCAGTTCACGGCGTGCACACCCAAAGAGTGTGATTACCGATGTGAACGTGTATAATATCTTCCTCATGGCCGGCCTCAGCGAGCACAGCACCCCTGGAAAGGGGAGATCAGCAAGCCGAGGAGAATCGTCTGGAGATGCAAAAACGTACATTGGGTCAACCATAAGCGAGTGACCCCACTGAACCCAATCGAAGATCGTTAATCCAATACACTGGTTGGGACCGTGGCGAACAATCTCTACGCACCGCATGATAACCTGCACTCAGGTCTCGCGCGGGGCTGCACATCCCAAAGAACACCTGATTGTCAACAGCCCTATAAAGAGCGATCAATCGATGCTTATCAACGTATTATCTTCGGCAATCTGCCTCACCTCGCCCGTTGGAGAAGTTGCCAGTGTAGTGGACCGGTGGTCAAGTTGAAAGCGCTTGGGTAGATGAACACTTGACAACCTGCCCTCGGGCCGGGCCGTTAGAGACAGTCATCATGGATGAATCAAAAGTGCGGAAGAACCTTTCCGTGCACCAACTGCGGCCAATTCGGGGAACCTCACGTCATAACATATCCCCAGGCCGACGCGAGCAAACTCTGCCGAATCGGACGTCAGCGGCGTTGTGGTCGGAGCGCGACGGATAAGCCGCGCACCAGTGTCGAAATAACTAAGCGAGTCTCCGCCCGTCAAGGTTTCGCTTTCCTACCATCGGGCGGCGTAAGATCAGACGATGGGAGAAAGTCCATAAGTGATAGCCACTGGCCTTGAATGTGATTTTCCCGGGAATGTCAATGTCAAACAGATGGATTTTGCGATAGAGAGCCACCAACTCCCCTATCGTTGATTAGCAACGTCAACCAAGCAACAAGATTAGTGGACTCGAACCTCGGGGTGAATACACGGTAGCGGTGTTGTAGAGGTTTCCCGTGGATGCCTCTCTCTCGGGAATGGTTCCTGTCCACCCCATTTAGTTCCTCCTGTAACTGTGCCGTGAAAGATGGGTGTGCGTACCCCCAAGTAGCCAAGTACCAGTTTCCTTGGCTACAGACGAGAGCATCTTGACGGTGTTGCTCTCGCTTTTAGAAGGATCGTATGGCTCTCCAGGCTTGTACCCAATTGTCTCCGCGTATGCAGGAAAATGGGTAGCACCATAGGGAGAATTGAAACATTCCTGTCGTCGTTCCCGTTAATTTTTAATGCTCCCGTCTGAGCCCAATCAAGATCCTGATACCAACCGGAAGTACAATCAGCTGTGGCTTTGGCCCATCTTTCCGAGACGCAGCCTCCAGAATCCGCTCTCTTGCGTGGGCAAGGTTCTTGGTTTTGTCTGAGCCGACCTGACCGAGTTGGATGAGAGCAAGATTAAATGACTTCAAGGTAGGTGCAGATGATGCCATTGAGGAGAAAGTCCGACGACCGAAAGATCTTGTGGAGCAGTGGGCCAACATAACCCCAATCGGTCAGCAGCCTCTGAAGTTTGAAGATTCGATACCGTGTACAAAAGGTTCGTCCTCCGCTTTTTCCGCTGGTAAGCTTCGTGCGCTGATGACGGTTCTCCGCAGATGGCGTTGATTATATGCAACCCGGTCGGCGGCGACAGCACCGCCAAACAGTTTGTAGAAGCACACGTACTGCCCTTGTTGAAAGCAAACGACGTTCCCATCGCCAGAATCGTCGAAACAGAGCACGCTGGTCATGCAGGGACTGCCGCATTCGAGTTCGTTGACTCGACGGTTTCTGGGCCGTTGGACATCATCGTTGCTTCTGGCGATGGGACGATACACGATATCGTGACCACAATCGCCTTGGCCCCATCGTACAAGAACCGCTCTCCTGCAACCCCCGCTCAAGTGAACCTAGTTCTCGTTCCGTGTGGGACGGCCAATGCGCTCTATTCCTCCCTATTTTTACCCAAACCAGAAGACGATCCAGTGCAGTACAAGCTCCAAGGCATACATGCGTTTATCAAACAGGCCAAACGGGTTCCCTTGACGTTGGCTATCACAGACATCATCGCACCACCTAGAAGCGGGGGATCAGCTCCGGTTCGAGAGAAAACCACCGTTTCCGTCGTCGTCACCTCCATCGCCCTACACGCCTCCATTTTACACGACTCCGAGGTGCTGAGGACGGAGATTCCATCGATCGAGAGATTCAAGGTCGCGGCACGCCAGAACATCACTAGATGGTACTCCGGCTGTGCTAAGCTATTCCCATCGAGCTCCACCGGGGTGGTCGAGATCTGGAACCCTTTCGACAAGGAGTTTGTCCCCCACGCCGAATCGGAGGAAGATAACCCCCATGTCGATATAGATGGACCATTCGCCTACTTCCTTTCCACCGTCAACGTAGATAGGTTAGAACCTGCGTTCCAAATCGCGCCCCTTGTCACTGCCGAGCCCCGCACCGGAGCCCTCTTGGACATCGTCGTTGTCAGACCATACCGGGACGCTTCGCTGAGCGGGCTCGAGGCCGAGGAAGAGAGACAAGTATTCGCGGAAAAGTCTGGTGAGGTTTTACGCGCGGCCTATCAGAGTGGGAACCACATCAACTTGCGCTACGACCCGACTGGTAAGGTTGTGTCGGAGGGTGAGGGAGAGTTGGTTGTCGAATACTTCCGCTGCGGTGGTTGGGAATGGATACCTGTGCGCCCCTTCTTTGCCGCTTCGCCATAAAGGTCTCACCTTTACTACTACAGGACACCGAGGATGAGAAGGCTCACCTCTTATGCAACGACGGGCTCATTAACACGATACCCAAAGGCGGAAAAGCAAAGACGATGGCCGCCGCACCAAGTGGGGAATCCGGTTTCATTGTGTATGTGTAGGACAGGAGTGGTTTCCGTAATTCGTGTACATCTATGAAAGGTCTGTAACGGTATCTTCATGTTTAGGCGGTAACGTTTCCGCTGAGTTTTCCGGCAAGGAGCTCCCGGACAACTTTTGCACTGTGCTCATACACTTTATCGACACTGGGACCACTATCGATCTCGGCGATCTTGTGCAACTTTTTATAGCGCTCGATGACCGGCATGGTAGTCTCCTTGTAAACACCTTCCAGAAACATGAATAATTCGAGTGGATATGAAGCAAAGGAGCGATCACTCACTGAATCGTTTCTTGATGCTTTCCTCGTTGTCGTCTTCTCTGCCGCTGGTCTCACCTCGCTTCATTAGTCGCTTCAACATGACTTCCTCGCTCGTGGTGTAGAACAAGACCAGTGAGGATAGGCAAACCTGTTAGGGAGTCAGGATCGTGTCCGCAGGACAAATGCTAGAGATCCGACGCACGTCCTCGTCGAACTTGAGAGCCTGGTCCATCTTCCGTGGGAAACCGTCGACGAGAAAACGCCCCTTCCCATCGGCCCAACCCTCCCCAGATCGACCTTCCTCGAGGGTAGCTTTGATCGCGTTCTCCAAGAGCTTGACTGTGACCTCCATCGGCACGATCTGACCATCCTTAATATACTGTTTGATCATAGCGCCGTACTCAGACCCTTCGCGGTTTTGTTCTGCCCGGAGAAGGTCACCAGCTGGAGTGCCCAAAAGGGATCAGCAGGATACGGTGGATAGTTACTGGTGTTGGCCTACCAGACAGGTGGCAGAATTTGAACTCTTCAACGAGCTTCGCGCACTGTGTTCCCTTACCTATAAACTGGTGATGAGCTACATCCCCGGAACCGGGTGAATTGCGAGTTCGTACCAGCACCAGGGCCACCGAGGACGAAGATGACGGTGATCTTGGAGTTATCAAAGACGGGTGCTTTCTTCATGCTTGTCTCAGCTTTGGCAGAGTCTTCTTTGGAAGCGGGAGACTTGAGATGAAGCTTTTCAGCTATCTTCTCGAGGATGGGCATCAACGTTTGCCGTCCAGTTCTTCACGTGACGGCGCTGGAAGGGGTGTGCGGGGGTTTTCGGGGCGACGTGAGGAATGAGAAAGCGGTTGAGTGTTCGCTCGGTGTTTCGTAACGAGGACAAAAGAGCCGAAGGAAGCAGCCACGAGACCAAGGAACAGGAATGGATTGGGGCCTTTCCGACCTCCAGGATGTGGCATGCGCGGACGAGACGGTCACGGCCGCAAGCGCGCTCACAGTCGATCATTGTTCTTCCCGTCCGCAAACGAGCATGGACATCCGCTGCAACCACGGGTCGCTCATCCACTGTTTACGCGCCTCTCACTCACAAGACGCGCCGGATCTCCTGGCGATTGGTGGGGAACACTCCATTGCCATCTTACAAGTCGTGAGCCGCTTTAAACGTCGAATTTTGCACTGTGTTCACCAATTCGCCGAATCAGTTAGATACCACGGCTACGCAAATCGCCACCTTCAACGTTGGGTGTAGGATAACTGCGATAGCCTGGTCATCGCGAACCGTTTCTCCATCACTTTCCGACGACTGGTCAATAGAGTCAGTCGATACAATGATTTACAGCGGCTTAGATCCAATCTCACGTCAACCTGTCGAATAGGCTTTCTGTGGCCACAGCCGACTTCGGGCTTCACTTACTTTCGAAGTCTGCCTCCTCCTCTGAGGAAATCTTCCCCTTTGGCGGTGGTTTGAGGTAGGCCACGATGATATTGTGAATCCGCGTTATACGCTGAGGAACTGGTGTTTGTCAGCGGTCACCATGGAAAAGTAACTGGGATGACCTTCTCCGGAGGCAATGACCAGGACAGCCCCCGCTATGTCGCCACTGTCTCAGGTGAGTGGTTTGTGCAACATTCTACCGCCCGGCTGCCATCTCACACCTTTCGAGATGACAAGATGTTGATGGTGTGGGATCTTGAAACCCGTCCCGCTGGCGGGTCCCCAAGTGCTGGGTCGAGTCGTGCGGGGAACCGGAGTTTCTTGGATAGACCCCAGCCAACAGCCTATGCCATCCCATTCCCTCACCCTCTTACATCGGTTAGCTCTCATCCATTGAGCAGCAAAGAATTCCTCGTTTCAGATAACCACGGGTCCATTTTTCTAACGGACTGGCGATCAGATCCAGAAGAGGACCCCAGGAATTTGAACGTCGTTGAGCTTGTCGAGCCTCGTGCGCTTTCGGACGCAGTCAGCGGTATTGGTCCCGTGGGAGCTGCGGCATGGAGAGCAGATAATCCAGATGTGTATGTGTTCGCTAATCACTATCTCAGTGTACTTAACCGGAAGCATCATTCCCCGGAGGCACTCTGTGATTTCCGGAGGGATGACTTCCGGAGAGACGATCATCGCCCCAGTTTGCTTTGATTCTGCAAGTGCGTTCGCGTCTGATGTTTCTTCATCCTAGAATTGGCGCCACTTATGGATCACGGTACTCCATATGGGATCTTTCAAATTTGCATGGGGGAAAGCCCTATATCGGAGGTCCCGGGATTGTAGAAGGTGGTCACCAATTTAGGTAAGTCGTTGGAAATTTCCCAGGACATCATTATTGTCCTTTGCGCGTTCACCGAGCCGCAATCGGGTCAGCGGGTGGGTGCCGTGTGTGGCGCCTAGTTCCATTTGATTTTCACTCGTCCTCGTTGCCACCGGTGTATTCTGATCTGTGTCTTTCCCAATGTGTGCGTGTGGATTTTGAAATCCAACGATCCAGGTGGAGCCCTACATTTTCAGAATATTTTGCTTTATCCACGAAAAACCCTTCCAAGGGCGCGGTGATACACGTGCACAACACCTCGTACATGGGCGCCCAGCCCACGGTATTCACTTTGGCGCCCCGGCCGCTCCAGGTCCGTGATTTCGACTTCCTCGCGACGTCGGGTATTCCGAGGATTGCCGCTGCGGTCGGTAACGAAGCCGTGATATTTTTCATCGGGGTCGAATCCTAGGTTCCGAAGGCTTGATCAGTACATCCGATAAAGGCGCCTAATTGGAAACACCGGGTGCACTGGAGAAGGATTGTATGTATATATGGCATCGCTGGAACCAACGCAACGATTACGGCTTACCACACTGAATTGGAAGAATAAGTTCGCGCGTGACTGGGTCTCGTGTTTCACCCCCCTCTCTCTCTCTTGAATACAAGGTCGTTCCATGCCATCATACACCTAGACGTGAAGTCGGCGAGAAAGCGATGGGAATACGGGGGTCAATGTCGCACCCCACGTTCCCCGCTAAACTTCTTGGGGCCGTCCAGGTCAACAAGCGGAGGTGAGCGGAGGTTGCATCATGTTGCCGGACCACCATCTTAGCGGAGTGATCTTCTAAAGAATACGCCCAATGAATGAAAGTCAGTAAATATAATGGCACCGTGCCTTAAGCCCAGCATACATAAGAGCCCGGTTTAGGCGCGGAGTTTGCCACAGATGAATCCAGGGTTGAACGTTGGAGGGATACGTTTTACGAATTAGCCAGGAGTGATTATCACAGGTTTGAAATTGATGACGGGGTAATTCAACGACAAACCGCAAGTGCTCTACGATCTGGACTAGGTAGGACGTATTGTTTGGGAAGGGGTAGGGATGCGTGAGGGAAAGAATTGTACAAACTACAGGGAGTCGAAAGCAAACGAGAGCAAATGAGGTTCAAAGGGAAAAACAGGGTTCACGATGATTCAATCCCGAGCGGAGCAAGAGAGATAAGTGTGGGTGACACAAGTGAAGGAGAAAAAGAATAAAAATAGAAAAAGGAGAAGCGGTGATGGGTAGACGAAACGCGACAAGACACAGCCGTAGGACCAGATTGGTAACTTGAAAGAATGGCAGGCGAAAACGAGGAGCGATCGATCAAAGACGTCAACGAAGAGTATGAGCTTCCTGGTGTGGCAAGCCTTGAGGCAATGAACGATTTGTTCACGGCCTCACCTTCCAAAAGCGCTGCCGATGGTGGGAGCGTACTGGTTGGGCTCAGGGATTGAAGGGTAGATGTAACCATCAGATGAGTGCATGACCTCCATCGATTGTTCGTAACCGAGCGCCTTGAACATGTTTCGCCAGTAGTGAGCGTCAAGATCAGACGGTTGTTGTTGCTGCATCGCTTGTGGCGTCGGGTGGTAGCCGGGCATAACATCACGAGATGAGTCAAGATAGTAACCGGGTGGACTCGTCGGTGTCGGAGGAGACCGCATGTGGGGCGAGGCGGGGTAATGTTGTACAATTGGCTGCTCCGTCAGGTGGATGGCGGAGGGATGCGGGGGCTGCGGTTGTTGCTGTTGCTGTGGTTGTGGATGCATTTGACCCTGAGGGTACACAGACGTTGGGGCGGCGTTGCGGTTGGGCACCTGTTGCCGGTCTCGGGCAACAAGGCTTCGAAGGAACCTTGAGTGATACGAGGCGGACCCCGAGGCAGGCGATAAGAGAGAAGCATCGTGGTAAGCTCCGGCAGCTTGGGAAATGACAGTATAGATCTTTTGGGGAGCATCAGGTGGTAGCCCAATTTGATCGACGCCGCTCCGCAAAAGCTGAGTGGAAAGCATGAGTTCGTCTGACGAAACAGGACAAGGGATGATCTCACCTTGAGTAAGAACACCGCACAGTAGGCACTCATAATGGTGATAGAATCCTGTCCGTAGGGCAAAACTGTCATCGCGGCGAAGTCGTTTGTGATGATCTGCAGGTTCTCCAAAGCACTCGTGTAACAAGCGGAGAGCGCGGTGGGACTGGGGGCGAGGCCGCTACATTTCCTGAGGTAGGGTTGAACACCCAGACTGTTCAGGAACAGACGAACGTAAAGCCGGAAGAAGTTGAGGAAAGCGTGATGGAAAGATTGACCGGAGGCGCGTTGCATCTGCTGGTGCCAGAACTCTTGCCATTGAGTCAACTTCAAATTGCAGTTACGCAGGAGGACCTCGTAGTTTACGTCCGATTGGAGTGATGATGACGATGTTGACTTGTGTAAACAGAATACATCGGTCGTCTCCATAGTTTCGGCCTGGGAGATATGCAAATGATGAGGACGGGGGCATAATAAGAAAGGAACACTGAGTACTAACAGCAATTCGCCGGAGTTGAACAAAGGCAGCCAGGATCACATCCTCGGGGCGGATTGGGTTCCCGCCGGCCTCGTGCCACGTCGAAGAGAACTTGACGAGATCATCCTAACGGCGATGATAATTGAGTAACGGAACATCCGACGGGAGGGTCGGAACCGTACCTCCGGTAGCATCCATTGCCGACCAGTTTGCATACTCAGGCTGCGATCATGCACCCACAGGACCAGATAGGTTCGCTCTCTGTTGCGGCGCTCCCGCATATGAAATTCAGATTCGTTCGGGGGCGGCGTAGTGAGGTATCGGTTCAAGCCGAGCTCAACGGCCATGCGGCAGGCCTATCGGGTATTTGAATAAGAAGAGGAGCGCTAGGTTCGGCGGTAAACACTTACGTAGCCGATGTATGCCCATGTACGGGTGTCGTCGGGCTCCCTCCAGTAAACAAGGCAGGCGAAAGCCTGGACGACCTCAACTGACTTCCAATCCTCAGCGAAGGCACGCACAGCGAGCTCGTTGGCAAGTTTCTGGCAGGGTCGATACATTTCGGGTTTGAAAAACTTGGCGCCAGCCATGAGGAGAGTTGTGAACAGGAGGGGGCATCTTGATCGGACATAATGAACCGAGTGGAGGGCTGGGTCGAAGAGGTTGATGAATGGGTTCAAGCGCAAGAACACAAGGTCGAAGAGAACGGTGGCTTGATTCTCATCCATAATACCAGTCGTGATTGGATCTGGTCCAAAAGGCGCTGAGAACGGTTTGGATGATGATTGTGATTGGGCGTGTTTATGATATGGCGATGATGCCGGTGGAGATCGAGATGAGCCTCGGTAGCCTCCCGACGAAAGGCTGGGTACGGCATCTTCAGGATTGTTGAGTATCGTCTTGAAAAAGTTCTCCTTTCGAATCATCTTGGCCGGATAGAGTTCGACCGGACTGCGACCCTGGGAATCAGAGTCGTCATCGCCATCAGCAGACACTGAGGGAGAGGCGTAGGAACGATTTTGGTAAGCCGAGATGTTTAGGGGTGGGAGTTCATTTCCGGGAAAGTGGGTGGAATGGCCGTTTGGGCCACGATACGACTGGTCGGACGGGGTAGTGTCAGAAGAGTTCGCCACCGCTTGTGACTTGAGTTTGGCTGATGTGAGACCCTTCTCAAGCCTACGCAGCATTTTGGAAGCCTCGGAAAGTCTATTGGAGCTGGTATCAGAGAGGTCTGGAGACAATGGACGGAGAGCATGTGGCTTACTTGGAGCCCGGCTTTCGGCCACGGCGATGCTTTTCGAATATACACCTGGGATCAACGATCAGAGTGATGATCCTTTGAATACGGGACTAATCACGCACTCAACGTTGGCACGTTTGCACCTCTGGCATGGCTTGGTGCCGTCTTCGGAGCCAACACATTTCATCTGGAGTGAGTTAGATTGGGTCGTTTGTAGGATAGAAAAATAAGGACCTTAGCTGCCCGACAGACGGTGCATGCCCTGGCGCCTCGGACAACTGGTGGCTTCCTGTGAGGACCCCGGTCAGTCAAATCAGAGGGTGAATCTGAGATGACGCACTTGGCTGGGATTTCTGGAGTTGAGCGTTGGGATTGGGATGAGTCCATGGTGGGTTGATGTCCGGTGGATGGAGGGGACGGGACGGGCGGGGTGTGATAAGGGGGAGGAAGGGAGGGAGGAGGAAAGGCGAGGGGGGGGGAACGGGGACCCAGTTACATACTTAAAGGTTGTTGGAATAATTTCAATCAAGTGCACACTGTCGGAGATCAACTTCCCCACCATCTTTTCCCTCGGCGCCTTTCCGCCTCTTGAGGATTTTACCTTGGCGCTCCCTTCCCCGTGATCTCGCCAGAGAAGAACATGCGTTTTCTTGCTGGCATTGTATCGTGTCTCATCGTACAACGTGCGAGAAATTCGCAATTTTTACATGGACTTTATCGATTTCCGAGGGCAAAAATTCGCTGATGGACAAAAGCGCTTCGACGTGCCAGACCGCCCGAGCTACAGCAACCGACGGAGAATGCAGTCGGTCCGATGCCGACGCCCGATCCGGTTATCAAACGCCATCCTCCTGTCCCGTTTTGGATGGTCCAGACCCGGCAAAATTATCCTGTCCGAGAGCTTCTGTCCCTATCGGCTCGGTCCGCTCGCTTGAGCCGACAACAGAAAGAAAGATCCTTTGTGCATATATAAGGACGAAAATGAGATCATCCGGTAACCCAGAAAACGGCCATGTGATAGATTGGGAGGGAATCAGCAATACGAACTGAGCTTACTGCGCCGTTTTAACCACCCCTATCCCTCCAGGGAAACACACCGGTGACCACCCGCATGGCCCGCAGTGTTCTCGGGATTTGCACTTCATCCGAAACACAATCCATTGGAAAACCGGCTCTCCCGATATCGACCTTGATGAACAGGCGCGAAGTTCGAACCTTAGTCTTGTTGTTCCTTGATCGCAACGTCAGAGACAAAACCTGCGGCTGGCCCGTCGGATGGTCCGAATGACATCCCTTGCCGATTCCATATGAGGATAGCGGGGAAAGTGCCGAGTTACCGTAAGTCCGTCTTCATCTCATCACTTCGAGTTCGCCGACGGTGTCTTCTCGGCGTCTTGCGGCTCACCGGTCACCTATAACATCACCGTCACGTCACACAGTATCTCCCACTCCTCACGTGATTATCACGCGACACCCACGTGGCAGCGGTCTCTTCCTTCCCACCATTCTTGTCCAACGCGGTCACGGCTGAGTGTAATGGTTCGCATAATCATCAAAGGAGGTGTGTCCAATTCTTCAATTCTCTCATTCTTGTTTTCTCACAAAACCCATCCAGGTGTCTGGAAGGTAACACGCCCATTCCGGTACAAACTCCTTCTGTCGCTGACATGTCCGACATTGTAGAATACCGAGGACGAGGTTCTGAAAGCTGCGATCGCCAAGTACGGCAAGAACCAATGGCAAGTCCACGTCTTTCACTTGTACATCCCTTCCAATGCTGAGGATATCCTAGGGCCCGTATTTCTTCGCTTTTGGTTCGTAAGACACCGAAGCAATGCAAGGCCCGATGGTACGAATGGTTGGACCCTTCGATCAAGAAGACAGAGTGGTCAAAGGTATTAACCCCACATTCCATTCCAATTCTCATCTATAATTCTCACGCATATCCTAAGACAGAAGATGAGAAACTTCTCCATCTCGCAAAGCTAATGCCTACGCAGTGGCGCACGATCGCCCCCATCGTTGGTCGAACAGCTACACAATGTTTGGAGCGTTATCAGAAACTTCTCGATGAGGCTGAGGCTAAGGAGAATGAAGAGCTTGGACTTGCCGGCCCCGGGGGCGAAGCTGGACCTAGTTCAGAAGAAATCAGGAAGCTCCGGCCTGGGGAAATTGACCCAGACCCTGAAACAAAACCTGCACGGCCTGACCCGATTGATATGGACGAGGATGGTAAATTCTAACGTTGCTCTTCGTTGGAATGGAGTTCTTATGGTTTTTGCCATCTAGAGAAGGAAATGTTATCCGAGGCTCGTGCCCGCCTTGCCAACACTCAGGGAAAGAAAGCCAAGCGAAAGGCTAGGGAACGTCAGCTGGAGGAAGCTCGGCGACTGGCGGTCCTGCAGAAGAAGCGGGAGCTCAAAGCCGCTGGTATTATGTAGGTAATTCGTGTCCTTGCACACACCGTGTCCTGACTTTCTGCAGCATGCGACATAAGACCAAGAAAAGGGGGATGGACGTAAGTCCAATTTACTCCTTTTCCAAGTTACACAATTATCTAAGACTTCCTCGCACAGTACAATGCGGACATTCCGTTCGAGAAGAAAGCTGCCCCCGGTTTTTATGACACTTCCGATGAACAAGCTCGTATCACCACCGCTCCAGTAGGTCAAAGTCTCCGCCGTTTGGAAAACAAGCGCAAGCCGGACGATGAAGAAGCGGAGAGAAGAAAACGTCAGCGAAAGGGAAAGGACGATGCGCCTCATCAGACCAAATTCGTACCGGCGCGAGAGGCCCAGATACAAAAACTGAAGGAAGCTGAGTCTATTGGTCGTCGGAGGAAGTTGGAGCTCCCCGCTGCCCAGGTTGGTGAAGCCGAGTTGGAGGATATCGTCAAAATTGGTCAGGCAGGAGAGAATGCCAAGTCATTAGTTGCAGGCGGCGGTGATGCTTCTGGCCGCTTGCTCAGCGATTACGAGGGCTTGGAACGAGCTAAAATGACCCGAACTCCCAGAACTGCTCCTCAACGTAAGTTCCTTCCGTGTTACCCTTGGATTCAAGCAACAGAATTTTGATCGTCTTTCTAGAGGATAACGTCATGACAGAGGCTCGAAACCTTCGCAATATGGTCACCGCCCAGACTCCCCTCCTTGGGGACGAAAATACTCCTCTACACCAAAGTGAGGCCTCAGGGACTGGTTTTGAAGGTGCCACACCTCGACATCAAGTCTCCGTCACCCCGAACCCCCTCGCTACTCCTTATCGTGCTGCGGACCCGTCTAATATTGGATCAACCCCACGCGAAATTGGTCAAGTTGGTGCCACACCTCTTCGGACTCCAATGAGGGACAACCTTAGCATCAACCCTGAGAACCAGTCATCGGTGGCCGAGACCCCTCGAGAGAATAGGATGCGGGAGTCGGCTTCCAAGCGAGCGTTGCGAGCTGGGTTCAGGAACCTTCCCCAGCCTGAGAACAATTTCGAGTTAATGGTTCCGGAAGATGATGAGGATGAAACAGCCCAAGATCCAATGAGGGAGGAGGACGCTGCTGAGAGGGACGCCAAACTCAAGAAGGCCAGGGAAGAAGAAGAAAGGAAAGCGTTGGCGAGGCGGTCACAGGCAATCAAGCTTGGACTTCCCCGCCCGATAAACGTTGACCTGGAGGGGCTTTTCAACGACCTGCGGCTCGGTGACGAGGAACTTGCCCCGGATCTCATCTCCGCTCAAAAACTTGTGGACTCGGAGCTCGTTCGACTGCTCTACCACGATTCCCTGACGTATCCCCTTCCCGGCACTTCGCATCCGGGAGGCACGAAGTCAACGTACCAAATGCCTCGTGACGAAGACATTGACGAAGCTCGGCTTGCTGTTCAACGGGAACTTGCCAACTCACTTGGCTTTCCTGATGCAAACGAGGAGCAGACTCGACAGGGTGTGGCTGCGTTGACCAAGTCGGAGGAGGTCGACGAGACCTTTGGTTGGCCTTCAATCCGATCGCGGCTGGTATTTGATGCCAGACAACGGCGCTACGTTGATCCCGCGTCACTTTCGTCCGATGATAGGATTGAGGGCTACAGTACCTCACTCAACGAGAGTCGCGATCTCATGGCACGAGAAGCAAGCAAGATTGCCAAGGCGGAGAAAAAGCTCAATGTCACCCTCGGAGGATATCAGTTGCGATCGAAGGCGCTTACTCAGAAAGTGGCAGAACTCTTCGGGGAGCTCCAGCGAGGACACGTGGACTGCGAGAGTTTCTCGAGGTTGAGGATCAATGAGAACGCTGCTGGTCCTGCCAGAGTTGAGTCGCTAAGAGAAGAGGTCGATAAGCTGGCCCGGAGGGAGAAAATGTTGCAGGACCGGTACGCTGAACTTGTTTCTGAAAGGCGGGATGCGGAAGAGAGGGTCGGCGCGCAGGAGGAGAGGATAATGTTGGAAGCTGAAGCCCTCAACAATGCTGCATTGGCTGAGATGGAAGACAACGTGTAATATCTATAGTTTAGAGCTGAATGTAGCCCTTGCGCTCTCCTATGGGGCGGTCTTTAGTCACGTGGGGTCAGCCACTCCTGCGCCAGAGTCTGACGTTCTCAACGTTCAACGGCTTGTCTCCTGCGAAGAAACTTATCTGGCGACCGCCGCGCTCGTCGCTTTAACCAGCTAGACGTCTGTGAACCACACCCCGGTTTACCAGATCGAAAAATGGGGAACAGCTCGTCTTCAGCTCGAGGCCATCACGATGACACTGTCGATTTTGGATCTCTCATCCCACAAGGGGTCTACACCGGCACACAAGATTGGAATCAAGCGGTTGTGGCTCAGTTGATTGTTCAGCGCAGACTTGCTCCCTTCTACAGACCCTTGGAGGAATATGATGAGAACTGGGACGACGAACAGATCCTCGCTTCTCGTAAGGAACTCCCGGAGAACCCAGAAACCGGAAGCCACAACGAGACCATATCCACCGCCTCGTCTTCAAAACCTGAGGTCGGTTCTTCCTTCCGGTCATACGGCAAACGACCCAGCACACAGAAAGAGGCTGCGAGATTCTCTGAAGCTGCTATCTATCGGGGAGCCGTGGATTGTCCTATCTGTTTCCTTGTGCGTCTGGTTTCCGACTTTCAATGCTTACAAAACTCACGGATTTCTTTTCTTTTTACTCTCCTTCTGACTCCAATCGCCGCCTCGTTGGTCCGCACGAAAACCCCTATGTTCACAATCTCGCCGCCACACGACTGCGCAACGCTGCTTTCCGAACGCTTGCTGGCGGGCTCAGTATTATCCCGCGAACATCAACTACTCAAGGTGTTGCGACCAAGCGATATGCACGGAGTGCTTTGTCCAAATCAAGCGGTCTGAACCGACGACCACACATTTGGTTTCCGAACCGGCAGCTTGCCCCTACTGCGTGCAGGAGCATTTCGGAGTGGTATACACTCCGCCTCCTTGGAGAACCGGCATTGGAAGCGACGGTTCGGTGTGTCTATCTGTCCGATCCATCGACATGTGCTTTTGATAATCTCAAACCCGTATTTGTCAGACTCCTCCATCATGGTCTGATTCCCCTAAGGGGGCATCACTATCCGAGGTCGCAGTAACACGGGCACGTCGCCGCAAGAGTTTTGGCGCCGACAGTCCTGAGGTTGTCACGATCGGTGAGTTTGCCTTGTCGTCTGCGTTCGTTGAGAAAGTTGGTCATCTGGTTACCCTTGTGGTGCTTAGATCAAATCCGGCCAGACTGGGAAGCCAAATTGGCCGCTGTCCGAGCTCAGGCTCAACGCCGGGCCAACAGGCGCATAATCATGCGGCAAGTCGGGGACAGGCTCATTCCTGTTGGAGTCACAAGTGGGAGGCTCCATGCCTTAACCGAAGACGGTAGCGGCGGTGATGCTGAGGGGAGCAGGCCTGGTAGTCGAAGGAGGAGGCGTAATCAGGGGCAGAATCCTGCTCTCGACCGACTCCTGGGCCAGGTGGACATTGCGGGTCAGGATCTCGAGGAGGTGGGCCCGCTGAACGTTTGACCCTACCAGACTTCTAATAAGACTCCTCACAGCTCATGCTGATGGAGGCCATGCGGCTCTCTTTGATAGAACACGAACAACAACAACAACGCCAACGGGAGGAAGAGGAACGGAATCGGAGGAATGGGGAAACTGGTGGACGTGGGCGGTCTACAGAACCTGGTAACAGCGCAAGTCTCTCCGCCTCTCTTCCTGGTCAAAGATCATCCAGTGTGGTCCCACCAGAGTCGGTTGAAGAAAGGATTGATCATCGACCATCTTCCTCGGTGCCAAATAATAATGTACTGGACGGTTTACACACCGACGGGAGCTGGCGGATGAACCCCTCGCGACTTATGACGCTTGGCGCAGGGCTCAATGCTGTGGCAATTCCCTTGTCCTCGTCCACGACACAGACCGGTGGGACCGACGAAGATACTGCAACGATAAGTTCGGAAAGCTCTGGAACCGGCCGTTCTTCCACACGACCCACCCCTGACGCGGTTGAGGGAGGTGTGGATTATACTACATTGCCCTCCTCCCCGGAGTCTCAGGGTCAGCCAAGCTCCTTTCCTACGAGGTCAGGTGATGACGAGGCGATCACTGGCTCAACTTCAAGGACATTTGAATGACTCCGCCCCCCACCGCAACTTGTGGCATCAAGGTCAGTCTGTAGAACCAAACGAATACCTAGGTAGTCATTATTGAGCTTACTACTTGCAATTCTCTGTCAGCAGCATCCATCGACGTTCTCTGTTTATACATCTTCCCCACCCGCCACGATTGTACTGTTACCCTTTAGAACTCGCGAAACGACCTTTCAGCTTACTTTTCCTTCCGGTTCCTATTGCAACGACCCCCTCTCCTTGCATATCTGCCTATTTCTCAGTACTACGCTTTGTTTTGATCTGTTTTAGTTTTTTCCTTTAAATTCCACCCCTCCCTACGCACAATACCTTGCCCGCTTTCCTATATTTATACACACAGGCACAGGCCCAGAAAATATGGTAAATGCTATCATTATAACAAGCGCCCAGAACCACAGCAGATACAGACAGACGAGCAGAAGTAGTCTTGCAGAAGGCCAACGTGAACAGTGTAGCTTATACGAGTCAGGAGTACATAAGCACGGTGAACAACCGGCGACCGAGATGGAGAAATTGTATGAGGCATCTATTCCTGTTTGAGCTTGGGATTTCCGGTATCAGTGACCACGCCACCAGCGGAGAGAGGACGAGGGTAAACGAGGGATCACCTTGTCGATCTTCTTGCGCCGCATCCTCTTCCTGAGGCGTTCAAACATTCGACCGAACTCTGACCAGAAGAATACGATGATGATGACGATCATCATTGGGATCGCGATCTCCCAGAACAGGAGATCGGTATGCTTATTGACGGACCACATAGCCTCGAAGTTCATACCCTGGGCGAGCATTGCAAATCAGACCAGTAAGACAGGAGAAGAGAGGGGAAAAGGAACGAACAAAGTAACCGGTGAGCAGAGTCAGAGGTACGAACAAGACGGTGACAACGGTCAACGTCTTCATGACCTCGTTCATCTCGTGCCCCGACATCTACGCAGAAGGCCACCATCAGAAACAGGACGAGGCGATCCAAGGGATGCAAAAATGTCAGGCTCACGTTGAACGAAAAGTTGATCAAGTTCTCGGAAATACTCGCGAACATCTCGATGCTGGTCAAGATGTACTCCATATGGTCGTGGACATCGGCGAGGTAGATCGAAGACTTGTGGGAAATATAACCATCGATCTTCATCCCGACTTGCTCGTTCTGATCATGAGCAGCAACGGTCCTGTCAAAATCGTACCGACGCAAACTGTAGACTAGAGTCTTGATCGGGGTGAGCGTCCGCTTGTGTAAAATCAAATCGCCCGAGATGATGTGCACTGTTGAAGGATGAAGACACGCCGAGAAATCAGGAACACTGAATCCAAGACACGAAGTGGGTTCTTACGTTGCCTGACAGCCTTCATCTTTGGCTTCAACAAGATCTGCTGCTCGAGGTCGACGATCTTGCGCTGGTACGCGTCTATTATCTCAAGCGCAGAGTCGACAACTAAAGAGAGGTACAGGAAAATGTTAGCCCAAAAAGCAAGTGAATGCTCGTGTTGACAGACTGAGATCTAGTAGACCGTGGACCAAGAATGACGCATCTGCCGTAGCCCTCAACCCGGTGTCCCTTTGCGCCAACCTACGCCGGATAGGTTCAGTGAACTTGAGGTCATTATCGGGGTGAATGGAAATGACGGTGCCTGTTGACGTTAATCAGGAAGCAGGTATAGAGGTGTTGGAGGAAAGAGCCCACCGTTTTTGAAAAGGAAAATGTAAACGGGCTTGATATTTACCTCCACCCTACCACCTTCCTTGAGCTCCTGCATGAGCTTGAGAACGGAACTGTTGACTGTTTGCCCTTGGTCCTTGAAGGATTGAGTGGGCACATACGAAGAGAGACAGGCAAAATTATACATACATAGGTAGCGTATAACGAGCCATAGTTTCCGGAATTTACGATCTGGGGAGGCCTGGAGACGTCTACGTTTTCTACGTCGTAACCTCCGGGCTCCATCGTCGCAGACTTGTGGGGGGGCCGGGACTTACGCGAGAACTTGGAAGTGAATCCAGAGAATCGATTTTCTTCTGCTGAGTACGTAGGCAGGCCTTCAATAGGGCCTGAAGGTTTCAGGGGTTCTGGGGAAGACGAGCGGACGATCTGCTCGAGGAAGTTTGGTTCGATCTGACCGGTTTGGTTGAGGGTATGACTTAGGACACGAATGAAGAGGTGCCTCTTGTAATAGTCTGCACCGGAACGAGGGCTGGTGTGGAGTACATCCTCGAGAGATAGAGGATGGAGTTCTGACAGAAAACTAGGTGAGACGAGGTTGCATCAACAATGGTCGCTGATCGGCCATACCGTACTTGAGCGCCAGAGCCTGAATGACATCCCAGCTGATTCCACCCACGTTGATCCAGCGAACCTTTACCCAAGGTTCGCGTTCACTGGCTTTCGGGTTACTGATGAAGTTGATGAATTCCACATTGGTCATGCGTCCAAAGCTACTGCGAACACCCGAGTAGTCTGCGATTTCGATGAGGCAATTCTGTCGGATGTGGCCATAATTGATATAAGCAGAGTCCCTGCGAACGTCGACACCAGGCTCAGCGCCAGGACCTTTGCCTGAGAAGTAACTCGAGGTCTTATTGAGGTGCATGATTTTCCGCACGGACATGCGGAAGCGCTCGATGGGAGAGAGCGTGGACTGCACGTCGACCGTGTCATGTCTGGCGGCGGTGCGTCTAGAAGATTTGACAGATTTCATCCTGTGCGATACGACTGGGGACTTGAGTCGGCGGTCGGGAAGGATGGGTGACCGGGGGCGGGGGACACGCGACTCGTCTTCGAGGTCCGGAGTGAGGGAACGACCCTCGGAGTCGCTGAAGCTATTCTCCCTCGGCATAGTCAATCAAGTGGTGGCAGTCGTAACCGAAGGAAAGTAGTGGGTAGAATATTGGATCCTCGTGTCCGGCTTGACGACAACTCCGACAACAGACTCCGGGCGTTCATCAAAACGCATAAATCGCCTTGGCGAGTTGTCAACGTTCAAAGTCAGGGGTATCAGCTACGATGGCTGTCTGACGTGTGGGCCGCAATGTGAGATGGGTTCAAAGCATTATACTCGTACAAGTTTAACAGGTTGTGATGAAGTTCCAAGTAGAAAACGAGACTATGACGTAGGTGGTCGAGAATTCGACCATATAGGCTTTTGAGAGTCTGGATCGTTCATCTGCAGGTGAAGGAGGTTAATCCCGATGGGGTAGCTGAATGAGGCTCAAAGTGCACTTGCCTGGGATTCGAGTTGTTCTGCAGTCATATTCTGGCGAGCCAACCTCGCAGCACGGGCAGCATCGACCTGCTTCTTCAAGTCTGGTGCAAGAGCACCGTATGTCTGCTCTGGTGTTGGCACAGTAACTACACGGAAGGAAAAATGAATGTCAAATTTGAGCTTTTCGAGTCGACTGAGACGTACTCTTCATGAGACCGTATCCAAACGCCATGACTTTATTGCGGTGTGAGGGGCTGTCCTGCATTACCGAGAGATAAATTGACCTTACTTCCTGTCCCAAACACGACTATTCGCACGAGCGGGAAACCTCTAGACATGGTGGTAAGCGGGGAAGCGCGGGTGATCGCCAAGAGGTCAAGAAATCATTATGTGGTGAAGTTTGGGTGAAGTCACGGCCACTTCGACGGTTGTTGGCGACCCCGACCCCGAACGCCCGTTTCTCTCTAACCTCAACGTCCTCTACGACGTCCTTGTCCTTCTTTTGCACAAACTCACTCTCGTTTCAAAGAATGTTGCTCCCATCCGTCTTCCTGATTCTCGCCGTTTACGCAATTGGGTTCACTCCTGCTGCCGCGACCCCGCACTCGCTCGCTAAGTGGTCTTCTCGGCACAATGCGCTCCAACCCCTTCAAAAGCGTGTTTCGGGACAATTCACGTATTTCGCTGTCGGCATGGGTGCGTGCGGTAAACAGAATGTTGAGAGTGACATGGTGAGCCATTCCGCTTTCGTCTGTGATTTGCCGTCCTCAAATTCCGTAGGTTGTTGCACTTAACACTCCGGTAAATTCATCATCATTGTGCCTGATCTACCTTTAGCTGACTGCAGTGCGTGTGAACAGCTGTGGGATGGAGGTTCTCACTGCTTCGAGACGGTCACGATTGTCATCAACGGCATCACGCTCCAGGCCCAGATCGTCGACAGGGTCAGTTTGTTGCAATAGTTTTATTTTCCCTACCTCTAGGTCGCTGATAATAATCACAGTGTGAGAATTGCGGTTCTGGGGACTTGGATTTCAGCGTTGGTCTCTTCCACGCCTTCGGAGGCACCGACGCACAAGGCGTCATGTCCGGAACTTGGTCTTTCGGCAATAGTCCGGTACCTACGACAACTACGACTGAGCAGCCAAAGCCCTCTTCGACCAGCACCAGCACCAGCACCACTCCAAGCAGCACGAGCGTCCCTCCTTCCTCTACCATCCCGACGCCCTCAATGACCACTAGTTCCGGTTCATCTCCCTCTCCTTCCGCCACTTCTAATGTAGCAATTCCCGTCCCCACTGGAGTTCTTGGCCAGAGTCTGTTCATCTTGGGCGCTCTCGGTGAATTGGTTTTAGCTGGCGGGAGTGTTCGGTGAGAGTCGTCGGGTACCTAGGATAGACTGATGGAATATATATTCTCATAACCACTTCCGGATTTGGCCGTCGATTGAGGTAACCTAGGGGGAAAAAGTTCACGTGATCAACATCCTTCTTTCTTCTTGCCCCCAACTTTAACGCTCCCTCAACCTACATTCTTTATCCCACTCCCCGTTCTTTAATAGAAATGCGTTTCTCACTCTCCCTCCCAGTCGTAGCTCTCTCTTACCTCGTTGCCGGTGCTGCAGCCGACCCCCACGGAGGTCCCCATGCTCGTCGCCATGACTCAATTGCCCGCCGTGCTCCTGGAGATGTTTCTGCACACCTCCAGAAACGTTTTGACAATGCCAGGTGGACCTTCTACGACGTCGGACTGTAAGGAGATAGCATATATTCACTTTTTCTCTGATCGCTCACGCCGAACTGTTACAGGGGTGCCTGTGGTCAAAACAGCGTCGCAAGCGACTTTATGGTAGCGCTCAACAGTGCCGTATGTACACATTCGTCTTCAATGTGACCGCTATAACCTGACGCCGACTTCTTAGCAATTCGGTAGCGGATACCCCGGTCCCTACTGCTTCCAGCAGATTACCATGACCTACAACGGTATGACCACTACCGCTACGATATTGGACGAATGCCCTGGATGCCCATATGGCGGTCTTGACCTGTCTCGCGGTCTATTCGATTTCTTCTCCTCTGAATCCGCGGGTGTAATCTACGGTACATGGAACTTCGTCGGCGCTAACCAGCCCGCCCCCTCCCCGACCACCACGACCCCTGCCTGGACCCCTCCGACCACTACCCAGCAGGCTCCATCTCCTACTACCACCTCCACCCCCCAACCCACTCCCACTACGTCGACCTGGAGTCCCTCACCATCTGCTTCCTCCTGGTCCGAGTCCTCAAGCTCTCCACCACCAGCAAGTTCGTCCTCATCCCCACCGAGCTCCGTCAACTATAGCTCTGGGCCTGCCAGCAACTTGGCGGTCCCTACCCCCGCCACTATCTCAGATAGTTCCCCCCACAATCTTTTGACAATGAATGAGGACCTCATCGCCCTCGGCGCACTAGTTGTCGCCGGAGCAAATGTTCATTAAGGCACCTTTGCTAGCCAGAATCGTTGATTCATCTCGCATTTTTTACACCACCTATCACTGAGGATGTATACATGCGGATTTGCTTGGGGGCTTTGACGTTTATCGATTCCGTGATGTCATTTCCTTTCACACCAATATACCCTACAATCTCGACCTTGCGGTCATCTTATTCTTCTCACATTTTATCCTTATTACTTCTTCCGAACGTAGCATCTGCGATGGACAGGTTCTTGTGGATGATTTTCGAAACAAAAACAAAGCTCCCCGTGGCCAATCAGCAGAAGTTGGGTGCTCACACAGTATGGACGGATAAGCGTGTGATTCAATTTGGGATGTAATCATACATGCTCACGATTAACGAGTTCAGCCTGGTGTGCTATGGGCGGCGCGTCAAACAAGAAGGTGAAATACAGGCATATACTACACAGAATGAATTATTGGGTGATTCCAGTGACAGTGCCATGATAGGGGAGGCAGTGAAAGCGGATCTACGTAGAATGGCCGATAACAAACAGGATGGCCATCATGATCATGAGCGAGGGAGGTGAAGATAGGTTATGGCGAATGCTATAGAAATTTGAGAGCACGAGCGAACAAAGAGAATATATCTGGTGAGGAAGTACAGGCATACGTACCGCGTAGAAGCGCAAAGTAAGTAAAAGGCACAAGGGATGTTAGAAAACAAGTAGTACAAGTGGGCAAATACGGTACAAGTCGGACAGGTGACGGTCAGGAGTTGTGTGTGGGAGACACGCCGATAGGAGAAGGAAGGGGGGGTTGCTGGGTGATCCACCAGTTCAGAAACAGGTGACGAGGAGGACGTTGAGTCCCCTCTGCTTGACCCAATTCCGTGGGACCCTCGCGTCCTTCTTCCTCAGGTCTGTAACAAGTGACTTCCTCGTTGGGTGCAACACGTTCTGAAGCGCTTGCTGACCTTGCGCCCGAAGCGCGAGGTAATCGCGGACGTTCAAGAACACGTGTGACTTGATGAATGCTCTGGCGGACCTCATGGATTGAGGGATCTCAGAAAGCTCGAAGGAAGGTGTCGAACGCCCCGAATCCGATCCAAAATCGGACCCGTTGGAAGGATTGAAGAAGCCGAGTTCGATGATGAGAGCTTGCAGCAAGGCCAGGTTGGCTGCCTTGTGGTCCAGAGGATTGGACAAAAAGCTAGAACGCGGAGCAAATCACATCACATAAGACAAGCGCTCATAGCTCCGGCGGCCCTCAGGTGAAGGGAACGCACCAATCGATGTAATGTACGGCCTTGTCATATACAGCAGATGACAATTCAGTTCCCCCGTCCCCAAAGACCGAGTCGTTTCCATCACCGCGTTCGGAGACGTCGTCCACGACAGACCGGGCTCCCAACCCCCTTGCAGGAAACCCTTGGACGGGTGGCACCGTGATGAGGCCCTTCTCTTTACTTCTGGGCAGAGAGGCATCGTTGTGTTCCTCGGAACGCCTCCTCCTCTTCTCTGGAGACTGGGTGGAGGCTGGAGCTTTCTTATCCGCGGACTTGGGAGGGGTTCGGGGGGATGGCTGGCCCCGGGTAGGTTGCTGCTGCGCATTACAGTACCTCCTCCTCCTGTTCCTTCGTGATGGTGAATGGGGTTGTGGGGTAGGTGGTTGGCTGAGGATTGGTGGGTTAGAGATCAAATCGTCCTCTATGAACGCTTGTATGTCCGTTGCGTATGAAGAGACAACCGAAGTTGGGCTGAGAACCACAAAATCCTCCGATCGAGGAGAAAATAAAGCCTGGTCGCTGAGTGAGAGCGACGAGATGCCCCAGACGATTTCTTCATCGTCAGAGGTAGAGAATACAGAAAACTGGCTCCCCTCCGGCGGGGAGAGCAATTCGAAAGACTGAGCTGACTCGAGAGAGGACCTGCGAGTCATCTGTGCAGAAAGGAAGAGGAGATTGTGACGATTACTACAAACAACGAAATCGAGCGGAAATGCTCTGGAAGGGGGAGGAGAAAGGGGGAGGGGGGGATGGCAACGGGAGAGAGATCAAAGCATATGATCCTATTTTATACTTCGTGCCTATAAAACTATTCGCCAATAGACAACACTCGCCTTGTTGCCCGCAACCGCAGTTTGCTCAACCTCGACCTTTTTCCTCCAGACCTTACCTTCGAGATCCTTAACTGTAGCTTCAACCTTTTGTAATAAATATCTGCTCCCATCTGGTCGATGTAGCGTCGTGGCATTGGCCATGTTCCCCCTCTTCCCAATCCCCAATTGGTAGTCGTAGTTAGCTCCCCAGACCACAAGGTCTCTCCCGCCGTACATTCCACTTGATCCGGCCAGCGTCTCGAGTGTGACTAGTACATGACCGGTTGGCGAAATTGCAACCGCGTGCGGGCGTATTGGCTGCATGTTCTGCATGTGTTCGTTATCTATGGGACGTAAGAACGAAACAAGCAAATTCGTCGATTGCAATTGTGGGTCAGCCTACAGATCTCCAGGATAACGCCAGAACGAGTAGACTCACACTCGTGAAGCCCGCTTACCCCTCTTGCACGCACAGGGTTACCCTGGGCGTTGCTAAACAGGGAATTTCCAAGTCCTCCCCATTGACCGTTCCCACAGACCAGAACGTCGACGATGTCGATGGAGCTTCCGTCCTTACGTTCAACGGTGAACATGCTCAGGTCACCCCCTGTTATCATGCGTAATTAGAAACGAGGGCAGAGAAGCGAGGGATAACGGTTACACACACCTGCCTGGATATCTGTGCATGTAGTTCTCGTGCCCTTGCCCACATCCCTCCAGAGAAAGACCTCTGTAGGAACCGGGATTGTACTCAAGCTTATACTCTCGCCCAACCCAATTTGCCTGACAGAACGGCGGAGAGATCAACTCAGAAATTAATAAGAAAACGAAGCAGGAACGGAAGCAACAGACCCAAACTCATTAGCACCCCAACCCAAAACCCTGCCGTCGGACGTCCTGGCAAAACTGGTACGCGAGCCTGCAGCGATCTGGGAGATCCGGATCCCGTTCAGGGCGGGGATTTCAAACAATAAATTGCATCCGCTCGGTTCCTTAGCCGAGGCTGAGGCAGGTATTACCCTTCGAGGGGACGGCGCCCGACCTCGAGGACTAGATAGGGCGTAGGGGTCCCTGACTACATCAGGAACGAGGTCGATGGTACGCGAGACACCTCCCTCAGTGAATTCCAAATGGCGCATGCCAAGCTGTCCATAGGAATTTGCCTTGTGGGAAAGTGGGTGTGCAAACGTTCGTCCGTTGGAAGTAAGTGCAAGCAGGTGATGATCTCCAACGGAAACGGAGACGAACCTGCGTTTGGTCAATGCAAGCGAGATAAGTGTCTAGGTAATAGGACTGACCTCTCCCCTCGTGTGAGGGCATGCCGTGGTTTCAATTCCACTGCACCACCCACGTCTCCGGCATCCCAGTACTTGAAACTACTCGAGGAGGCCGCCGGTTGCACATTTGTGGCGGATAACACAAAGACGTCTCCCGTCTCAGCCAAGGCCACGACCCTGTCCCCGTTGATCGCCAATTGTTTGATGTTCTGGCAGGATCACAATGAATGACCCCGGGCCACCTCAGCGAGAGAAAACCCAAGAGCCTTACCTTTCCACGGAGAGTTTTGAGAGGTGTTGTGGGGATGTTACCCTGGGTAGACACGTTCCCCCATTGATACACATCCCCACGGGCGTCCACGCACGCAGCGTGGGTCTCGTGAAGCACCAAATCGCGCAGTGCAACGCTGTCCAGCCACGGAAGAGGTGTAGGTGATTTGAGTGACGCTTCGGGACCATCAAACATGAGTAACTTGCAACTGTGAGAATGAGAAGCGTGCCGGTAATTACGACCATGAGTGAGACAAGGGAGAGGTGGAATAGAAGTCACCTATTCGAGCCCCAGCCCTCAGAAGTGAGTAAAGCCTCCCCCCTATCCTTCCTGCTTGTTTCGAGGTTCACCTCCCCCGATGTGGGGAGGTCCTTAGGAAGAGAATCACTGTGAATGACCGAGTTTTGGAGGTGGAAATGAGCCGCAGCAGCTCCGGCGACTGTGCATGCCACCGCGAAAGGTACAGCTCGGTGAGAGAATCTTCGCGACTTGCGCGTCGCACCTGTCTGGATTTGACGAGCGAGTGCAGGAGCCCTCGTTACTCGGCGGAGGCATAACATTTCCGAAGCGGAGGTCGGAATCCGCGCTTGTTTACTCGATCACCAGTTTCCGTCGATCCGTTGTCCAGTCTGGGACTCTGGGTGTCGGATTCGTTCCACCAATAATACACGATATCGATTGTAACTACAGAGCAAGGAATCTCTATATCTTATGCACCCAGTTAGTAGGATGATGAGGTAACGAGGTCGGCTGGGCTATCCGGGAGCCGAGACCCGGGGAGCCTAATATCCTTGCTGGGCACCGCCCGTCTAAGCAGCGTTCTCTTCAAAGCTGAAGACATCGGTGATTTTACGTGTAATAGCCTTGCGGAGAGTATCATTGCCTGAGGGCAGGGGAAGTGACCCATCTCGCCTGGAAAACGGGTGGTAAGTCTGGGCTCGCATCCCACTCTGCAACGCACGAAGTCTAACGTACCGTCTTCAAGACAACCTCAGCACCATCTTCGTCCACCACCGTCCTCGCGGATGCCTCGTCCGGCGTTGGGGCATTCACAGTCTTCCCCAACTCCCGCAGCACTTTAGCATCCAAATTGTACCTCTCTGCCAGCTTCTCTATCGTCTGTTCATCCTTAGCCTCCTGCAACTGCGCCAAAGCCTCGAACAATGACGAAGCTTGCAAATTGTTTCGGTCCCTTTCCCCCCTTCGAGCTTTCGCCTCGGATTGTTTCTGCGTGTTGAGTATTCGACTCGCAGTTACCCCACTCGGTTTGAGACCGTGCATGCCGTGGTCGACCTTTACCGGTCCAAGGCGTATCAAGTTCGCCAATAGCTGGGGATCCATCCCATCATCCAGAATTGCTTATAGTCCTCCATTCAGACGCGGTGCATTTTAGCCCAAACGTTGCCACATACCTTGACCCTTCGTGTCGCTCGCTGGGGGCGGCTTCTGCTGTCCGCGACCCAAACCGCCCAACAAACCTGTGGTTGGTTTTGTGCTCGGCTTGGACTTTGGCAATGTCCTCACAGCCTTGGATGACAATGACCCCATCAGGTTTCGACTTGATGCCGATCACCAGCAATCGAGGAGGAAGGAAGGAAATTTATAGATAGGATGTTTTACCGATACCTTTACAACACACTCCGGCTGAGGGAAACATACACACTAACTATGATGGTAAGAAATGTTACTTCCTCCGAAATATGCCACGGCGAGTGACACCGCGTCCTCTTCTTCAGTCATTCTTTATATTTATACAGAAAGGAAACAGGAAAGAGGAGATAACGAACCGCAAAACAAGATGGAACCAAGATTGGCAAAATTTTTATTCCGTGAGTGAGAACATAGACCTATATGCCTCCAAGTTTTCGGTCGTCTGTCCGGTAGGGGTGAGAATGGATGAAAGCACGAAAAAAGGAGCGTGGCAACGGAAGGAGCAGGACGCACGCCGCGCAGGGGTCGACGGGGTATACGGGGGTTGGCGAGCGAGAAAACTTGGGAAATGGAAATGGAGAGGGTTCTTCGTGGGTTGCATACCGGCGGAAACAGGGGGTAAGAACCAGGCATGAGTCGTAAAATTCATGATGTTCATCCGGTCCCGGTGTGTCTATTAGGCGTGGAAAGCACCCATCGTGGCCGGATTCTGTTGATACATTTGATACATATACGCCTGGTATAATTGAGGATTAACAGACGGAGGCGGCGTATTGTACGGCGCAGCCCCCTGGTTCATACCAAGGACCGCTTGGCTGACGCTCGGCGAAGGTGCGTTATATTGCATGGGGCCCGCCACGTTGTTGGGCGGCATCGCAGATTGCGGAGGGGCGTTGTTGCGGCGTTGCTGACTCGCGTTCCTTCCGTTGCCCATGTCTGGGGAGCGAAGGTTGAACGGGTTGAACCCATCGGTATTCGGGGAGAAATTTTGTTGTGGCCCGTTCCCGGACCGAGTGCGGGTCAAGGTTTGTGGTTGAGGGTAGGTGGGTTCGACCTGGAGCCGAGGGGGGGCTGAGGGGTTCTGACCACCCATCTGGAGAGCAGCCATCATAGACGCCAGTCCCTGGTCGCTAGATGGATAGCCTGCAGGGAGACCGGGCATGGTGAAATTGCTGGGGGATACTCTTTTGGAGGGTTGTGGAATGTTTGTCGAATAGGTGGGCTGCAGGTTCGGAACGGGTAGCCCAACCTCTTCGATCAATCGCCGATACGCCTGGGTTGCAATGACCTTCAACTCGATGAGTACCCGTTTTGTTGCATCGATGTAGGTCGGCCTCTCAGCGGGATTAATGAATGGGCTGGTCAGGATCTTGTGGACAACGGCCACTCCATTGACCTGATCTCCCAAAACATCGGTCAGGACACTGTCGTTGGTCGACTGGAAGAGCGCCTCTACAATCTGTTTGGAAGCCTCGGGCTCGACCTTCTGGTTGACGATCCTCAACACGGTCAATGAAGCCAGCTTATGCGTACACAAATGGGACAAGTGAGGGGTGAATCGGGGGGCGAGTAACATGTATCTCGAGGGGAACCCGGAGGTGTCGAGTAACCAAGTTAACAGCAGAGCACCATTCGGGTTGGTAGCAAGCGGGATAGAGTTGAGGACGACGGCGGTACCAATTCTACGTTGCTGGTTTATGGTTATGTGAGGGCTTTCGAGGCAAGCCCGCATACTGCGGGCACCGAAGCGACCTTGAGCGATCTCCCACAATCGATCAACCATAGCGTCGAACAGGAATTCGTTCGCCGGAAACCCGAAGCGGAGACAACACCTATGGGGCCGTTAGAGTTTGTGATATATGGGGAAAATGGCGTGACTTACTGGACCACGTAGTTCCCGAACTGGTCTAGGAGGAGAGGAGGCACATAAGGGCGCAGATATTGTCCAATCAAAGAAACCTCCTCAGGACTCTGAACACATTCAATGATCTTCTGGGCGGCCCAGGTGCCATTCTTGTGAATTCCAATCATGGCCAAGTGGGGCGCGATGCGCTCGAGCATGGCCATTCTGGGTCCCGAAGAACATTTCTCGAATAGTTTCTGAACAACCTGGGATATGGGATCAGGCACAATGCAGCATCAGTTCACGTAAGACTTACGGTATTACCGAGCCAGTCGGACGCAAGGTCCACAATTTCTCCATCTAGGAAATCTGCAGCAACATTGTCGATCTCTTCGATAGATATGGTGCTGGTATCCATCCTCTTTCTAAGCTCTCTTAACTTGGAAGCGTCCCATCTTCTGTTGTGAGGTCGCTCGGAGACTAACGGAATCGTGGTGTAGTACATGGTAGGGGGACGGAACTCTGTGGGGATGTTGAAGGTCCAGCGGTGACAATCGACATTCAAAACCACATACCCGCGAGAGTAACAATATCTGCTTCAGCTTCCAGGCTACCACCGCTCAGCTCCCTCATGATCATCTGCTGTTCCGTTATCAGGGGCGACCAGGTTCCAGGGCGAGCAGCTCCATCCAACGTAGAACCGCCCGTGTGCAATCCAGACCCGATCATGCTCAGGAGGAGGTTGGATCTGTAATTTTCCAAAGATCCGCTAAGAACCTGCTGGTCAACCGGAATAGTGCCGGCACCCTTGATGCCTCGAAGAGCATGGATTGTAGCCCCTACGCTCAGCTCGCCAACACCCTGAACATTAACGGGGATTTCGGTCTCCGTAGCCGGTCCCTCTGGGTTTCCCTTGGTCGGGACCTTTGCAAATCCGATACGAATAGCACCAACATCACTACCAAGGACATCGCGACCATTGAGAGCTTTTCTTGCTCTAACCGCATCATCTAAACGCTCGAAATTGACTACGGATATGCATGTTGAGTTGGGCGGTCGACATGCAAATAAACCGGGAAACTCACTAAATCCACAGTTCTTGTGAGTGAGGACACGAGCAGACTCAATCGGTCCGAACGGGCTGAAGACGTTGAGGATCGTGGCTGGGGTGGTTGTAGAGGGAATGGATCCAATCCACAACGCCCTTGTTGGCGTCGACTGCACTTGTGATTCAATTCCTCCGAGACCAGCGTTGTTAGTTGAGCTTTTGTTGGCAACTCCACCAGGCTGCGGAGTGATGGGACTGTTCATGTTGGCTCCCTTAGCAGGAGCAACCGGTGCACTATCCGCCTTTCCAAAGCCAATACGGACGGTCTGGCCGTTGGGCATCCCAATGTTTCCGCCAAGGCGATTGAGAACATCATCTTTAGCACGGATGGCATCTGCTTGGTCCACGAAGTTGACGAAGCCACATTCCTGGAATGAAGATCAGCAATCAGATCGAAAGGCTGTGACGTGTCAACACCAAACCTTTTCGGGCAGGAGCCTCAAGCTCTCAATAGCACCGTATGGTGCAAATACATGGATGAGCTGCTCGCTTGTTACGGAACTGTCTAGGTTGCCAATCCAAAGGGAACGGGTGGGTGTTTGGAGTTGGTTGTTGGGTGTCTCGTTTTTCGGAGACAATCTGCCACCTTGATTGTTACCAGGAGCGGAGAGGAAGGGAGAAACTCTAGAAGAAATCTCGCCGTTTGGAAAGTGAACAGCGGCGACGTTGCGCGGAGCGTTAGTGGGCAGTTTTTCTGATTTGAGAATTCCGGCGTGCAACCCGCTAAGGCCCCCGTTAGGATTGATCAGCTCTCCTAGGTAATTTTGAGGGTCAGCGACAGATGCACGGCGGTGAGCCAAACGGGTGGATTCGTCCAAGTTGCCAACAGAAATCGCGCGGGGCCTCGACCCAATCCCAGCGCTAAGGTGATCGGACTGTCTGTAGTTCTGGGGGACATAAGATGGTTGTAAATAGTTGTTAGCCGCGTCGTATGAGTCCAAGTGTTGGTCGGAATATCCGCCCTCGTCGTAGTATTCCTCCTCGTCTTGGGCGTTGGAAGGTTGGAGAAGGCCACCGCTGACGAAGGATCGCATGCGATATGGATTGGAGACCGTGCTCGCGCGAAGGCGGGGAGGGTTGGTTAGGTTTCCAGCGATCGCAGCCTGTGCCTGGCTTCGCAATTCCGAAATGGTGGCAGCTGGAGTACGGTGGACGTCATCCAGCCCAAGGTAGTCGAGGGTATGAACGTCAAAGTCATCGCCTCCAGAATCCATAGAAGCAACCGATCTCAATTCATCCAATACAGGAAAACCGCTCCCTCCACTTGTAAGCCACGAGGAAGAAAAAAGTGAAGATCCGAAGGCATCGGACATATTCCCGCTTGGGAGGGTCAACGATCCAGACCTCAACCTGCTGTTTCTCTCGGAAAGGATGGACGAAGTGGCGACGGAAGCCGAGTGGCGGAGGCTGGGACGGATAGCTGGAGCTGGTGTGGGGTTGGTATTCTGCTGCTGTTGGAGTTGCTCTGTGAAGGATTCGGTACTACTGTGAGTGCTGGTGAGATCGTTGGACGCGGCGGCGAATCGTTGGGCGGCGAGTTGTACGTTGGAGGGCAAGGTCCCAGCCCTTGCCCGCCTGAACCCTGGGGGAAAGTTGGTGGGGAGGACTGGCGTTTCCGTGGAGACATTGTTAACGGATTCACTCTCGGTGGGTGGAGTGTTCCCGGGTCCCAACGTCCCCCGAAGGGCGGGGGGTCGATACCTAGGACCAGTCATCCGTTCCTCGGCCTCCATCTCCCTCGCGCTGCGTCATCACCAAAACGGGTTCAGTACTATAGGGAGGATCGACGCAAGAAAGACTGACCGCTTGTGAAAGGCAGCAGAGGGAGCCGGCGGTGGGGTCTTGCCCGAAGGGATTCTTGAGAATGAGTTGGTGTTGTCTGAGGCAGACAAGGACATTACGAAGTTGTTGGGAAAAGATTAGATATTACGAAAGATGCTGGTAGATGAGTTTTCCACTTGAGGGCCAAGGTCGTCGTCGTCGGGGGGAAATCCACGGTCGAAAGGTGTTGCAAAGTCGCAGACCTCGAGAGGCCAGTCGTCGGAAGTACGAAAGAGATCGAGAGAGACTGGTAACGTGGAAAGGGGAGGAGGGAAGGGGGCGTATCGACGAACAAATTAGGTGGTAATAAACAGTTTTCTGGAGAGAGAAAACCGAAGAAAAGACCACAAGGGAATTTTTTTTTGCGGACGGGGATTGTCCAACTAAGAAGAAAGTAGGCAAGTATCGTATAGAGAGAGAGGCGTAGCGGACAGCCATCCAGCCAGCTCAGGGTCACACTCACTCAACTTTGATCCCACCGTCACACCTGTGGCCCCTTCCTCCTCTCTTGCTCGTAAAATATGTAAGGGATAATACATCAAATCGAATCATTATCGGTGTTTAGTCTTCGTAACAGCGACCAAAAGGCAGTCCGCAAACGCGGGCGTGTAGCAAAAATGTCAAGACAAAACGAATAAAAACGACGAATATAATCGATACAGTCTCTAGCAAGGTGCAAAACAAATTCACAAACGAAAAAAGAGCACAACCCGTGTCATAACCATCAATCAGCTCATGCACCCGCTCATCCTCAGCTCCTGCTTATCCGTAGGCGAGGACGTGAGGCAAGGGCATGTGCAACTCTCTTCGATCTTCGCAATGGTGGAGCTTTGGTCGCGCGAGACGGTCTTTGTACTGCCGGTATCCGTTTCTCTTCTGCCCGCCGTACCTTGAGCTTTGGCTCAGCAACAGGGCTTGGTGATGAATCGTCCCAATCAGGGCATGCGCACAGCGTTTGGAAAATTTCCTCTTCTTTCACACTAAGTGGTGTGTCTAACGTGGTCCCGCCATAGAATGCGGGGGCGGGAGTGTTGATTTCCGTCTGCACTATGGTCCCGTCAACCGATGGTGAAGGTTGGCGCTCGATCATGGACCGAAATGGTGGGCCGAGTTGCTGAAGAGATCGGAGGTGTTCATGGGACCGATAAAGGTTTCGGATGCTAGAAGGAAAGTCCTCGTAAAGAGTGTTCGATAGGAATGCTTTGAGAACGTCAGGAACAAGCGCTTGGTCTTGCACAAATTCCCGGGCGTGATTCAACGGAACCCAGATGCCGAGGATGGGTGGACAGCCTTCCACCAGCTCCCTCCCTGGAACATCCGGCCCGATTGGTGAAGGATGCGCTCCCAAAAATTCGACAACTCGCGTGAGGTTGACAAAGTCTGTATCAAATCGGCGGAGAAGTTGATGAGAGCCTAGAATCAGCTCATAGACGATGACGCCTATTCAAGCCTTTTATCGACACGTGGGCAAGAATTTGACATATAAGTACTTACCATCCAGATGGATCAAACATATGGGAAGTTCTGGGTGTACAACGGGAGGAACAGAGGAAGAAAACCCAGAGGATCTGCGAACAGATGGAGTAGAGTCCCTGCTGCGAGACCTTGATCACAATCACCGCATGCTTGGTGGAGGGCATTCACTCACCTGTCTGAGTTGCGATCAAGCTCGGGGAAGCCCGGGAGCGGGAGAATGGGTTCGGATTTCGAATGGAGGGGAGCCAAGGCGTGGACGGTGGGGATGGTGTGCGCTCGAGGGCGGTGGGGTGGAACCCGAACGTTCGGCCAATCGCCCTCATCAAAGTCTTGAAGACGAAGGCTGTCTGGACCCAACAATTCAACATCTTTCCAAATATTCGCACTCTGCTTTCGTTCCTCGAGTAGTGATGGAAGATCTACGGAGCTTGAAGGTTCTACGGCGGACAAGGGGCCTAGAAGGGTAACGTCGTCGTCACCGTCGTTGTCGTCCAAGTATCTGGGAGGCGAATCGATATCCTCGTGTTTGATTAAAAAGGCCTCAGGACTGGCTGGGGTGTGGGAAGGGTCGTGAATACAGAACCCATTCCAGTTCCACAAATGAGGCTCCTCCTTGAAATACATCGAGGAAGGGGCAACTGCAGGACTTTCTCCAATGTTAGAGCCACAGTTTTGGTCATCCCAGTTGTCCAGAAGGGCCGAATCGCTGGTCTCCACCTTGATGACAACTCCATCGTCTGCAGGAACAGAGGGTGATCGAGGCCCTGGACTCTCGTCACGTGCGTCGCCCTCGAGCTCGAGATCCCAGTCTGTGTCAAATCCAGAATCGAATTCATCGTCATCGGATCTTGGTAGGTTGGAGCCAGATTGTCGGCGGGGTAATCGGCTCATTGGATCGTAATCATCGTCATCCGAGTCAGGGGGTGGGGAAGCGACGCTGTGGGTGATCGAAGAGGAGCGACGATGAACAGGGATGGGAGTGACGGGTGTGAAGAGCTCGGGATAAATGTCTTCCAAGGATGGCGTGTAGACAGGGATGGAGATGGAAGGACGTGGGTAGGGTGGAAATATCGGCTCGTCCGGTCGGACCGTTAGTTCGCCTTTGTGATCCGAGCTTGCGGTCGGCTTCGGTCCATCGTTGACAGCCTTTGGAAGTGCCGGCTGGGGGTTGGGGTCAGGCGTGACATCTGTCGATGGTGGGGATACCCGAGGTTTCAATCGGAGCAGTAATTTGACCTTAGGCGGCCGTCTCTCAGATTCATTCGGGAGACCATCCGAATCAGAACCATCGTTGTCACCGGCCCGAGGGCGCAAAGACCGCTTCCGCTTATGGCCGCATTGCTGCTCTTCAAACTTAGCGTCCCCGGTGTACTTGTAGTCGCAGAGACGAATGCCAGCACGAGCAAAGGGGCAAGGGGCACCTGCTGCCCTAGATAGGTACCAGATAACAGTCCCACGCCGGAAGTTTGTGACACGTGGCTCGGTGTCGTTGAGTGCACAATGGGCGCCCCCTGATCGTGAATAGAGGGCGGGGGCTAGGTCATCGTCGGACAGAGTACCGGACAGGGTATGTTTCAACAACAGTGGCTGGTCTTGTTCAAGATCGCACCGTTGCATATGGTTCCGGATGAAAGATGTGATCGCTTGGCCTGCCGCGGACGCGCTGACAGTTGAAAGGAGAAAGAAAGAATGGGGTGAGTGATAATTGCCAGCACGTTGCACACATGAGGTACCTTTGACAAGATAATCCAAAGCTCATGCACATCTCGGCTAAGTCCTTGATGGTCATCGCGCAGTTGTCCTAACCCAAAAGAAACGTAAATTGCGACAAACATGTGCTTGTAAAAGGAACATAACATACGACTGAAAGAAATGAGCGACCGATGGCCTTGAGGACCTTATTCGTAGCATCCTCGGAATGAAGCATAACCCCGCGAGGCGGGAAGACGGGAGCGGTGACAATCTCTTGGAGAGATAATGGAACAGCTTTGTCATTAGAGGACACTAGTTTCAGCTTCCGTAACGGTATGGGGGTGTGCGTTTCAGGCGGTTGAGATGAAGGGAGGTTGTACTTAGTGAGGCCGATTTTATGTGTGCGAGTACCGTAAGTGGGTTGAGTGATGGCGGAGTTGGGGTCATGGACGTCCCCGCTGCGAAAGACAAGGACGGTGGCGGCGTTCATGGGACGTATGTCATTAACTTGAGGGTATGTATCGAGGACGTCGGCCAGCGAAGGATTGGAAGTGATTTATGAGGAGCGAAGGAGAATGGATGTGGAGGGGAGGGGAGGGAGGAGGGTGAAGTGGAGGAGAAGGAGGAGAACGGTCAAGCAAAGGGGGAAGATCCTAAATCGGTTGTGATGCCAGTTGAGGTGTTCGTGGGGCCACGTGATTCGTAACGTGCCTAAAAATTATCTCTGTTATCTTTACCCCATCAAATTGACTCCTGCCTTGCAACCGGGGCAAATCAGCCGAAGTGGGAGTGGATTAGTTTGGAAAGAAACGCCTTACCCTCTAGCGTCTCGTGAGCCTCGGTCGGTCGAAAGGGTGGCAGTGCCCTAGGAGGACAATTACGGTTAGACTGGGGCAAGACTGGGGGGAGAGCAAAGTCATCCTGGTGGAACGCTCCAGCTCCATATTTCCCCAACCATGCCCCGCATCAACCGAGGGAGACAAAAGAGTCTTTCGGCTTTTTCTCGGGAGTTCGAAAATAGTGAATTTGTTCGTTCAACTTGGTGGTGGCAGCCCCTGAGTAGAGCACGCTAAACATGCGGAAGCGGCCAGGGCTTTCCAGGGTCACTTCTGGTGGGCCTGACGACGCTTGTCTGTTGTCTTCGGCAGCTATTGGATGGAGTAAATTCACAAAAACATCACAAGGTTGCCTTCAACTTACCGCCAATCAAGTTCGCCCACCATTACCCATGTGGAACGCGATGATCATCGGCGGGTGGATCCAGAATCCAGAGCTCTCTCGACTTGAACACATTGGTTCGCTTTCTTTTGCAGAGCGAACGTCACGTCGTATGTATACAAACGGCGCGAAAACACATCGGTAGCGGACCCCAGTAAACGGTTTCGATAAGGGGTTTCGTGGGACGACGATGTTGGGCTGCACCAATCTTCACGATAGCAGATACTGTACTTCGCGGGGGTGAGCTTGGTTCAGGGGATGTCCTGGCACGGTAGAATGTCATCTTGTGTTAGACATCGTAGATACGAAGGAGGGGGAATGAGCATATACCTCCAGAAATCGAGCTAAAGAAGGTCGGGGAGTCGTTTCCTGTTTCACTAGAATGTGCTGTGGTGTGGCCTGTGACCAGAACCTACTTGTCGTCCAAGCGGTTTCTCGCTTTCTGGACAGGATTCTTCATGATTCTGGAAGTGAGAGGCAGCGTTGAGATGCTCGTGGTGTGGGAGGTTGAGTTGATCGTGACAGCTATCTCGGAAGCCACAACCCAGCCACCCACATCCATGGGCGACACTTTGGAGACTCCCCTCAACCACTGCGATTCTTCGGATACCACCTGCAAGAATAGGTTCAATCCTTCAAAACACGTGATGGTAATAGAACAGTCCCCCTGCACTAGAGCCTTCATTAAGATGACTTCCAAGTTCGAATAAAACGTTCGGGTCGTGTTCAACGTTACATATAAAATACATCACTACGGGAGCATACAAACAAAGCCTAAATTAGTGGAACATAACACCCAGGACGAACGGAAGACAGTCTATGTGATGAGCGAAGGTCACGCCTTTGCCCTGGTCACTCGTGCGGTCGCAGGCTTTGTCTTCGAAGCGGGCTTCGTCTTGGTCTTTGAAGACGGGGATTTGGCAGCAGGCTTCACCGCTTTGACGGCGGCGGCCTTTGCAGCGGGCTTTTGAAATGTCAGCATCAGCAGAGGTTCAAGGGAGGTTTCATCCTACCTTCTTTGCCTCGGCCTTCTTGCTCGAGACTTTCCTCGGCTTCGTCGCAGTAGTAGCTTTCTTCGTTGTAGTCTTCTTTGAGGAAACCTTGGGAGTGGCTGTCTTCTTGACTACGGGCTTCGAGGAAGCCTTCGCGCTGGCCTTCTTGGGTGCAGCGGTCTTCTTGGGCTTCTCGGTTGTCTCCTTCGAGGTCTCGGCGGCTGGCTTCTTCACTGCCTTCGTCGCCTTCTTGGGCTTGTCGCCCGTTGAGGATGGTTTCTTGGTCGTACTGGAACTCTTCTTAGTAGAAGGAGGTTTCTTGTTCTAACCAGATTAGAACTGACCATGCCGATGATCAGATATATGGTCAACTCACCTCCTTTGTGGTGGTGGATGATCCCTTGTACAACTTGACCTTACCCGACTTGCCCTTCGGGAGGGTGAATATCTCTCCCTCGCCATTGGCAATTGCACGGCTCAGGTGTGCAATGTTGGCCGCAGTGGGCTCAAGGCCATAGAGATCTTCAGCGAACTATCGAAGGTATGTTGGGTTTGCCTTCGGATGAAATCATGCGATGACATACCTTCTTAATAGTGCTTCGAGAAACACCATTCCGAGCTTCCTCCGGGTGAGCAGCGATGCATTCCTGAGAGGCATCAGCAAGAGCCCTGCGGTAGTTGCTGGCGGACTTACCCTAATGATATCCTTCCAGGGTGGATGATCACCCTTGGGCTTCGCGGATTTGGCAGCAGTCTTCTTAGTTCTTGTTGAAGTCTTTTTCGCCTGTGGGGAGGCAAGCGGAGAGGACAATTCGGATGACATGGTTGTCTTGGGTGGGAGCGGAGACAGTTATGTTATTGTGACGGGAGAAAAAGGTGACCCACAGGAAGTTTAAGGTTCCCTTTTATCTAGACGCGACGTAAGGTCACGTGAAGTATGTATGCGCATGTTTGTAGTGGCAGCCACGTGACTGAATTCTCACGCTCGCTCCTGAGGCGTGTCCTCGTGACGGCTGGTTGGCCTCGTGGCGATTTCTCCATTTTTTGGCTGGCGCGGATCCCAACAAGTACTTAGCGTAAATATTCTAATCATGTCATTGTACATCATGCTTGCATCATAGTTATCTATCGTTACTCCTCTACACCTGTCCTCACTTTTTCAGGGGTGCGACCTTGAAACAGCCATTTGGCTGAGCCTTTCCGCGGTATCCAGTGCGCAGCCAATGTTCGCCATTTATTGGATTGTTAGTACTCCCCAGTAAGGTCCCAGCCGGAGGGCCTCTTACATACACTTCCCCAGCCGGGTCCTTGCCCTCCTCAATTGTAACATCGTCCACACCAACGAGCTTGACCTCCATCGATACAGTGGGTGCACCGACGTGGGCAATATTCTCGAAGGCACCGCCTGCTTCAGATGAAGGGTGGATTTGCAGATCGTGGGGGTAGGACGCGAATATGGGGCCGAAAACGACATCACTGCTGACCGCGTTGACGTATGGAATGGAGAAGACTACCCGTGTTGGCGTCAGGGTATCGGCTGGGGTGTAGCCTAGTGAATGACCCTCAGGATGAGTCCGACAACGCAACCCGTAGAGGGGGACACACCTCCTGTTGCAATAAGGGCTCGTAATGTCCCTGCTCCTTCGCCAAGGACCTTCACTCTCGCAGCATCAAATACTAGGCGGTCCCACAAGCTCTCCTTTGTGATAAAGCCTTCTGTGGCATGTGCGGTCTTGTGTCTCCACCCCCATCCAGACAGCCACGACCCGGAGCGGGCAGCGTTGAGGATCGATGAGGTCAAAGAGATTACATGCTCAGGTTTAACAAACAGGATCGTCGGCGATGGGATTGGGAAGGCAGATGAAGAATTGATATCTTTCAGCGCGCCAGGTGCATCAAGTTGAACTGGGAAATGTTCAGCGCGCAAGCAACAAGCATGGGACGGGGTACGTTACCTTCCCCATCCCCAGAAAAGATCCGCGTGCTGTTTAGGGTAGCGAAGCTGGTGCCTTCATATACCGCGGTATAGGCAATTGTTCTGCCGTATGGAGTGCTCAGTGAGAAACTTGACACGACGGTATCCAAGGGGGTAAGCGGCGAGGAAACGGGTAACAGCGACCGAGTGGAAGCTACTCCAGCAGTCAAGTTCTGTTGAGTGAATTGCACTGCCTGGACACCCGCCCCGTCGGGGCTTTTTGAGAAAGCTATGGTGAATGCATGATTTACATCTGGGGAGCGGTCAATTTTGTGACAATGATTTCAAATAAGGCTCACCGGTTGGCGGGGACAAATTGGTGGGATTGTTCGCACCCTCTTTCTCGACGTCGGTGAATTTTAGCAAGCTCATTTCCTTGGCCAACTGGACGCCTACACTGCCTGGATCTCCTACAACAATCACCGTTGTGTGAGTGTGTTGATTAAGGTCGTAAACCTGCTCAATAATGTGAGACAGGAAGTCCGAATCCGTTATTATGGCGGATGGCGAGTAATTGTCCAAGACTTCGGCAAGTAGCTCAGGTGACGATATCGTCATAGTGGTTATTGACTTGGCCGCGAAAGCAATATCTGCAATGAGGAACTCTACAACAACGAAAAACAAACAAACTTAACACCATGCGGGACCCTCGCGGATTTAGAGCACTCACCAAGGCAATCGTTGAGCAAGAAGAGCACTTTCGATTCCCCGGCCTGGAACTTGCTAAGGTTGTCGAGACCAGAGGCAAAAGCCTTGACTCGCGCAAGCAGTTGAGCGTTTGTGATCTAAGGACGGGTTAAATATCCGATACTAGCAACTCAAACGCGCGGCTCACTTTGGTAGACCATAGGGTCCGAGGAGAATCAATGTCAGCTCGAACCAGGTCAATAATTGTTTGGACACCCGCGGCTGGCCTCAGCGGTAGCTAGGATCGGTTGTGAATAGGTGCAAGGATTCCAAAGCAACATACTTACCCGACCCATTGCACTGGTGCTGTAGTTTCTGTACACAGCAGATTCGCCTGGGTTCCGGACGGGAGCTACGTCACTCTGCCTACCCAAGAGAATGGGGTGCACTAGTGGCTGCGGCTTATACAAATTCTGCAGCAGAAAAAGGGCAGCGGCGCTGAGGCCAAGCAAAACCGTCAAGTCGTCCGTGGCGACATAGCTGGACAGGGGCATGTTGTGTGAGCTGACACAAGAGTGTTCGTGGTATGTAAAGCGGAACGTTGACAACTGTTATTAGGCGTGTTTGTTTTCGTCACCTCGAACGCCAGGAATTGAGAATGCACGTCCGCGCGTTCTGCCTCGAGGCCGGTTAGGGAGTTTACTCAGATTATCAAGCTCGAAGTTGACCTCACCCAATGATTCTGCTGTAACCTGTGGGCGTGACGGGGATGGAGAAGGCAATGTGACAAACTCTAAGTGTGACCTGCCCCAAACGGAGAGTCACCTGAAGTCACTCCCTTACCACCAACCTCTGTCAACAACTCGTTCCCCCATCCCCGAACCTCCGCCAGCAACTTCACATCTAAAGGCCAGTTGAAATGGCAGCCATGGCAATGACAGAATCTCTTGACGCCCCAATGATGGATTTTTCTGGAGAGGACATTCCGATGCAAACTTCGTCCTCCACCGGTTGGATACACCCCGAAGCAACTATGGACGACGACTATAACTTCAACCCAGATGATGTCGAAATCGATATGGACTATCTCCAAGAACCTTTTGAATACGAGATGGCGGACGACTCCTCCGCCGAGGTCCAGGATATTGAAGTCTTTGATGTCTCCCAAGTCCATACACCCGCCCTCATCGACACCGTTGTCGAGGACGCGACTTTGGCCTCCCCTGCGGTCCCCGAACACGACTTAACAGATACTCACGATCGCTCGCCTCTAGATTCCACGCCAACCCTGGTCATCCAAGGCCCATCACCAACCCCCCAACCAACCCAGAACGAAGGAGATCAGGGAATCACTGGGACAGAACCTGGGCCGAATGAGTGGGATCAGGGCCACTCAGAACCCTCAGCTGCTCCCTCTTCACCTCACCTCACCGAGTATCACTTGTCACGCACCGAGCTCGCGAACACAGAAAACGCCACAGAAGCCACTCCGATTTGGGATATTGGTGTCCCTGTGGAACTGCAAGCGCTCCCTCGACAGCCGACGCCGACACCTGTAGAACAACTGCAGCTCGAGTCTCCCCATGAAGAACCAGCCCACGATCCCGAAGATCAGCCGGGCGACGATGAAAATCCGGTTCCCAGCCACGCTAGCTCGGGAGACCCACATGAGGTTTCTGACGGGATATTCATCGATCCGCCTCCACCTGTGATGTTGTTTCTAGGAGGTTCAGAGGAGGAATATTACCTTTTCAACCGCCCCACACACAGTTCTCCCGCCACTGACGATAGGGGAGTCACAGATAACTCCCTATTTCTTCATGATTTTCCGACCCTCTACTATGAACCCTTAGCAAAAGTTTTCCAGGCGTTACGTTCGGATGATCGCCTTGCTCAACTGTTCGATTTGACTCGGGGAGAGCTAGTAATTGACGCGTACGATCTCGTCGACCTAGTCATCTCAGAAGTACGCTATCCTTTGCCGCAGATCGAGTGTAATCACTAACCTCCTGCAAGGACAATTCATACACAAACGAAGTTTCCTTCCACGACCTCAATCTTTTGCACGACCACGCAGACCTAGCTGGCCCGTTGCGAATACACGTTGGGTGTAATCCCCGACGGTTTATCACTAGATATCGCGAACTGAAATCGAAACTCGAGCAATTCAACCTTCTCGACGAGGTTAACGTGGACGATGCTCAACTCCTAGAGCACTGTGAGAGCACCTATGCCCCCCCAGTTTCCTCCTGTAACTCAACAAAACGCACAGATGGCCTTGCGGAATCATCCAACGCTCATGATGGTCCGGATTCCCTGGCCCAGGATGAAGAAGGCAGCGAAAACCTGACCCTCGAGGAAGACCATCAAGCGACTACCGAACACCAGACCGACGGCCCTGCCCATGCCGCCAACCGCTCCGGCGAGGGTGAATACCCGAATGACACCAATCCGGAACAGGCGCAGCCAGCGGACGACGAGGGGTCCACTGTAGGCCCATTATCTGGTGACGAGTCTACTGATCTGCCTGTCGGTGCGACAGAGGACAATCACGCGCAGGAACCCGCAGTTGCCACTACTGACTCAGACGGTGGTCACCCCGGGCCTGCAGAGGATCTTGACGCTGCGGCCGTTCACGGACCCTCTGATGATCACACTTCGCCGCCAGGGGACAATCCAAACGAATATGGGGACGTCGTTACGTCCAACGAGGATTATGAGGCAGATTACAACGAAAATGACCAAGATAGTGAGCCCGGAGAGACTGTTGTGATCGAAGTTTACGCCACGGATGCTGATCGGGAAACGGCCGCCTCCAACCTACACCATCCTCAGGACGATCAAGAACAGCATGACGATGAAGTTGAAGGGACTGACAAAGGTGAGCAAGTGTCACATCCTTTCCGCTGATAATCTAAAGCTCCTCTCCCTAGACTCCGAAATCATCGATCTCACCGCTCCAAACCCTGACAGCGATCACATCACGATGCAGCAGGGTAGGTATCTCCCCTTCATTGTCGCACCAACATTGTCTGACCCTACAACAGATACGGACACAGACTCAATCGGACAACGGACACTGGACGAATTTGTAGATGCACAAGAAGAAACTTGGGATGATTCCCACCCCCATGAAGGAGAGGAATCAAATAGCACTACGGGTGAGCATTGATTATCTGCTTCATTTCTGTTGAAATTAACTCAGTTGTTAGACCAATCCAATGAGCTGAACCCAGATCCCGATCAGTTCGGAGACGAATTCGACTGGGGTGAGGACTTCGGTGGTCACTTTGAAGAATCTGGCGATTTTGAGGATCAGATAAATCTGGAGACAAAACGCATCGATTCTCCGGAGCCCACTTCTGGGAAGAGTTCAAAGCGAGGTTTTGATGAGGTAGATTCCGACACGGCAGATGAAGAAACACCGGGTGACGTGTCACCAAGTAAGTGCTCTCATATCGCCTGAGTGTTCCCAGAACTCAATCGAACTCCCCTCAAGATTCAAAACGGAAGAAGGTGCTGTAGTCTGGATTCGCGCCGAACGGGCACCGTTCGAGCACATGGACCCCAGTGCCTGGTTTCCCCTTCATTTTCATTTGTTTCCTCCTTCAACAACCGACTCAAGGTCAAGTATCTCTCCGTGCTTGCATCATAAGCTGCTATTCTCTGGTCGAACTTCCTGTGGTAATGGTGCGTGAGGAGTGAATTCTTTGCTGACTTTTCTAGGTTCGATTCGTGGGGCGGGATTTTATGTTTCTGGGCATGAGGTGGATTGAACGAGGCTACGCCCACGTTTTCATATCATGTACACCTTAAACTACGCGCGTTACCGTAATATTCCTTCAGCTATGAATTTATCACCCCATTTTCAAGCTCAAGTTTCGCTGGTCGCTCGATCATCGCTACTAGCTTACTTCTGTGCAAACATCAGGTCTTAATATCCCGCCTCCGAGGACAGAACCTTCTTGATCCCGACGCTGCCAGATTCATGGATTATTTCTCCAAATTTCTGAAACCTGGAAACCAGTCACCGACAAAAGTCCCCCATGATTACGCTCTGGAGTTCAGTACTTCGTGGATATCCGTGAAGGTACTTTCCGCATATACGCCCCCACTCGTACCGTTGCTGACGGAACAAAACTATTGTAGAGTACGCTCTCGCATCCGGACGAACGTCAGCTAGCAAGGGGGATCAAATCCACGGATGTGCCAAAGCACCTCAAGAACATGGTCGATCTGCTCGTATCCGAGGCCAATCAAACGGAAGAAGGAGGGACGGGCGTTTGTCTTGAATATCTGCTCAAGAATGGTGTGTAATTAAACATTCACGAGACTACATTTGCCGCATCCTCATTCCGTCAATGCAGATGTCCTGGGAACGCTCGTCAAACTGAGCGAGCCAGACCGACCGTTCGGTATTCAAGCGGAAGTCTTGCGTACCGTTCAGAACATGGTTGTCCTTCTTGACGAACAATTTCTCGTCCACTCCGCTGTACATAAAGCCGTTTTGCGACTATTGCGCGACTGCGTTGGCGAAGACGTTCAGGAGCATCTGGACGGTCGTAATAGGGTGATGGGTGCTGCAGGGGCTTCAACAAGAGGACCCCCCTCGGAATACGAGGAAGACCGTAAGCGAATCTGTGCATTCTTCTATAAGTTACCGCTCAGTTTTGTGTGCAGTCGTCAATCTGCTATGCATCCTGTGCAGTCGCATCAGGACCTATCGCGAACTCCTCATAATCTTCTTCCACGACAAGGACAAGCGTTGGTACAGATCAGAACCCCTATTCACTTTGGAGGAAGACGAAGAAGAAATTGCCGAAGATACAGAGGAGTGGGAAGAACAGGATATGAGCGGAGAACCTTTCCCCCGCCAACCGTCCCCGGCTCCCTCCTGCGATACCGTCACGAGTGCACCCCCCAAGCGACCCGAGTATGAATTCTTACTTTTCAACTACCTCCTTCAGTTCGTCCATCGCGAAGGCCAGATTGGAGACTTTGCGAGAGCCGGGGTGTTATTTCTCATGGATGTAGCAATGTCACCACATAAACCTATCAACCGGTTGGCAGGCGAAGACAGTGCACATCCACCACCGGATAGCCCCTCCGATGAGCCAGAGTCGGACCCCATCATGGAAGCCGCAGTCGCGTTGGCCGAGTACATTGTTGACGGAGATTTCTCTGAAGTCCTTGCCGCTGGCCTAGCAGCTGTCTACTCGACACTTCCCTCGAAGCTCCGGGTCAAGTCACCCGCTTATCTGCAGTCAGGCGGAAATAGTATGGTCTTGGGGTCCACTCCCGAGAGCAGAGCTAAAACAGAAACGAAGGAAGACAGTGGACTTGGGGACTCGTCTGACCCAGAGTTCAAGCTACACCTGGAGCACTTCCTTAGGCTCCTCGAATTCTTGCAGGACATCATCCGGCGGAACGAGACCCACGGGGATGGAACTGTTGGGGACGCGGTGGCAGATTCTATTCTTGATGCGGTGCGGCGAGTTTTTTTCGAGAATGTCCTATACCCCTCCATCCTGGAGTGCTCAGATAACGATGGGAGCGCAGTCGCCGTGATGTCCTACATCGAAATTATACTTCGTACCCTCGAAAACGGACAGCTGGGGGATCTGCTTGTTCGGTTTCTCCTGAGCGAGGACGACGACGACCTGGCGCGTAAACATCGGCGGTCGGAACCCGTAACTACGAACCTTTCCCAGAAGGCTAGTCAACCGAGGAGACATCGGAAGAAGAGCACCGCGATGGCAATCTTGGAAATCGAGGCACCAGGCACTCGACGTCCAACGGATTATATCACTTCCGCTGGGAGGTTTACTCTCAAGGATCTCCTCACGACAAATCTGCGATCTACAAGTCATCCCACTGTAACCGCCGCCCTTCAGCTTTTTAAAACACTCCTACAACTGCACTCGTATCTGTGCACTGAAAAGCTGCTTCTCGTGATCCACGATCCTAAGTCTACCAGTTACCCCTCCCCCCATTTGTCCGCCCCGCTTTCCACACTCGAGCCACCTGCTCACGGCGAGGATGTAGAACCGCCTGCAAACCCCCCGCTCTATGCGACGTATGCGGACCCGGACACGACTTACTCAACAAGCGAACGGGAGACCAGTCTTTACCTTGCGCTAATTTCGCGTGTGGATCCGTCTCACACTCAAGACGCGTTCAGCACTGGATACGACAATTACCTCTGTGACGCTGTGCTCTCGCTGAGAGAGAGAAACACGGAACTTCGAGATGTAGACCCCGACATCATAACAAAATACAAACACCGATTGGTGCAAAACGATCCAGTGCTTTCACTCATCCTCCACGCTGTTCGGATGTTCTTTTCAAACTCGCCGGAGCTCAATATGGCCTTGACTGGGGTTTTGTTGACCCTTGCCCGGGATCCGTGTCGGTCTCTAGCCGGGTGGCTGACGTTCGCTTCACCCGACGGAGGCAGCTGTCGTCATGCACGTGAATTCTCAAAGGAGTACGAAGCCGATGGAGACGACCGTTCCATTGACTATCGGATAAACGAAGATCTCGCATACGAGACCCTATCTTTACCCGCCACTAGCATGGACGAGAAATCACGACCGCTCATATACGCGATTTTCCACGGGCTCGTCACCCAGTTGGAACGGTATCGGCACTCGGTGGAGAAGTTCGACCGATATTTGTTGGAAAGGCGTCAAGGTCTACTTTTCTCAGAAAACCTGACGGATGCCCTCAACCTTGCTCTCGACTTTGACAATACCACCCCGATCCCTGTTTCCCGAAGTCCGACCACCGCTCCGACTCCCATAGAACCTCCGAAACCGAAGCCCAAATCCTCCTTCGTCTCATTCCTTACACCCAGGAAATCCAAACCCAAGCAAGCCGCCCTACCCACCGCTCCATCTAGCCCCAAAAAACCCGGAAGGAAAAGTATCGAAGCTAGTCCTTTCGGTCCCCATTACCAGAAGACGAGTTCGATCGCGGTCGAACCTTATGCGGCCCCAACGCCCTTTTCCGGGCCGTGGATGCCAGCAAAGCCAAAGAAATGGGTGGATGAAGACGACGACGTTTTCTCTTCCAGCTGGGGAGAAGGGAGGGACAATTCACAGCATCACGAACGAGATGACAACGAGACAAAGGTCCAACTGATCACATTGTCCACGCTCTTGGACAACGTAGTGATTCTCGAGGAGGCCATCAAGGAGCTCTTGGCGATTGTTCATGCGCGTCGTGCCCTTGGGATTGATTCCATCCGCTACATCTAATTTTCTGTCTTTGTTCCTGATTTACTTCCACCCTCAATCTCAAATGTCATGTTCACTGTCATGTAGAATAGATTAATTTACAATGTACAAAAGCCACAATCCAATTACCTTGACGTCACCGCTTTGTCTTCCTCTTTGCCTCTCCTTTGGAGGAAGACCGAGATTTCGACGAAGCAGGAGTTTTCCTCAGCAACGACCTCTGTATTTTCGCGAATTCCTCGTCGCCAATATCAGGAGGTGGTGGAACGGTCTTCGCCTTCTTCGTTTGTGAATCCTCACCGACCTCGGCCTTCCTCTTCTTTCCCCGACTCCCGCCAAAACGAGAAGAAGGTTCAGGTTCTGCATACTTAGCCGCGAGGTCGTCAAAAAACTCCCCCATGTTCTTCTTGCGTTTCAGGATCAACGCTTGGAGTGCGGAAATATCCTCTTCGTCCTCGTTGCTAGCATTCGCCTTTTGCTTCCCCTTCTGTCTCTTAGCGGCTCTGTCCGTGGGCTTACCACTGCCGTAGAACTCATCCCACACGCCAATCTCCTTCGCTAATGTTTCCGCCTCTTCAGCTTCCTTGGCACTCTTCTTCTTCCTCTTCAAACGGGCCGTCTCGTCCTTAACACTCTTCTCCCAGGTGGATGTAGGAGTCAAATCGCCGGACTTGATAAGGTTGGTGATTAATCGGACGAAGCGGGGTTCGTCTTCAATCGTAGAATGAGGTATATGGTCCATGATTTCGTCTAGGGACCCATCAGTGTCATTGAAAGCGTTCTTCAGGTCCTCCAGCTCCTCCGGAGAGTCTGATCGTTGGGTGAGGCCCTCTTAAAGAAAAAGTGACAGCCGATTGGTACATACTTTGATATTCCTCCTTCAGTTCATCAAGTTTACCCTTGGTGGCGCGATCGAACAGTTCTTCGAAGTAGGTTTCCCAGGTCCCAGAGTCACCAGGTCCGAAATCCGCGGCCACGTCGTCCGTCCTCCCAGTACGATCGTACCTCGAGCGCCGCTTCTCGTCAGACAGTACGGAATACGCGAAACCTATCTGTTGGAACTTGCGAGATGCGTTGATCTTCACGTCTGTGGCTGCGGATGCGTGTTTATCGGGATGGTGGATGAGGGCGAGACGGCGGTAGGCTTTCTTGATATCCTCCGCCTTTGCATCACGTCCCAACGATAGAACCGCGTACAGGTCAACATCCTCTTCACCGGGAAAGAAGGTGGCTATTGGATCGTCGGTGTCCATATTGAAGAGACGCGTCGATCACGTGCCGACGGGGGATCCATTTTCCCTTCCGCCCCAAGATTCCCGATAAAAATGAGCGACAAGATAGTGGGCATTCTAGGTAAAAGTGGGTCTTCTCAATGATATTTGGTGCGCTCTCTGAACATGTCGTGGGCAGATTCATTTCGTCATACCAGTTATCCGCAACCCCTTCTGATAATGGCATAGGAGGGGGCCAACTTGGCCGGATGCTGGCTGCCTCTGCGTCGTTGCTCAACATCAAGGTCGTAATCTTGGATGTCGGCGAACACTCTCCTGCAAAGCAGATCCTTGCCCCTACTGATCCAAAGTTCACGCATATCGACGGGTCGTTCAAGGATCCAGAGAAGATCCTACAACTATCTGAGAAGGTGGACGTCCTCACGGTGGAAATTGAACATGTCGATGTCGACATCCTAGACAAGGTCGCGCAATCCCGAAGGGTCCAGATCCATCCTAGCCCATCTACGATCAGGGTGATTCAGGACAAGTACAACCAAAAGATACACCTTCAAAAAGCTGGTATCGCCGTCGCGGAGTTCCTTAAAATACCAGAGCCAACTCCGGAGGCCGTCCACGCTGCTATGGACAAGCTAGGTCTTCCTCTCATGATCAAGAGTCGAACCCTCGCCTACGATGGGAGGGGAAACTTCGTCCTCCGCCACGCGTCCGAGATCGAAGAGGCGCTTGCGACTCTGAAGGACCGCCCGTTGTATGCGGAGAAGTGGGTGAAATTTGAACGGGAAATTGCTGTTATGGTTGTACGGACTGTCAACGGGACCGTCACTTCGTACCCAGCCGTCGAGACCGTCCACAAGGACAACATCTGCTTACTCACATTCGCTCCCTTGCGGTCTCCCGACCCGGCAACGATAGAGAATGCTAGGCGACTCGCGGAATCTGCTGTCTTGACTTTTGAAGGCGCTGGCATCTTTGGCGTTGAGATGTTCCAGCTTTTGGATGGTAGTTACCTCCACCGGCTTCCGGATTCGCCTGATTTGACCTGATTGTAGGAACCCTATACGTCAACGAGATTGCCCCTCGGCCTCACAATTCCGGTCACTACACAATCGAGGCCTGCGAAACCTCGCAATTCGAAAACCACCTCCGTGCCATCCTTAACCTTCCGTTGGGGTCCACCGCACTGAAGGTCCCCTCATCTGTAATGCTGAATCTTATCGGGGGCTCAAACGATATGTCTCAACTCACCTCGTTTGTGGGATACGCGCTCAACGTCCCCGGAGCTGCGATCCATATGTATGGGAAAACAGAGTGCCGAGGGGGCCGCAAAATGGGTCATATCACCATTGTGGGCGATTCTGACGCGCAAGTGAACGATCGTCTCCGCCCACTCTTGACCCAACTACCGATTCCTATGTCCCACGAAGAGATCATGAAGCACGCTCCGCACCCACCTGGGAGCGGGGCTTTGCATGATCACCCTAACCCCTTAGTGGGAGTTGTTATGGGCTCAGATTCAGACCTCGGAGTGATGATCCCCGCAGCGAAAATCTTGGACCAGTTTGATATCCCATACGAGCTCACGATCGTTTCTGCTCACCGAACTCCGGATAGGATGGTCCAGTATGCGAGGTCGGCGTCGGCGAGAGGTTTGAGAGTTCTGATCGCGGGAGCAGGGGGTGCGGCGCATCTGCCAGGGATGGTCGCTGCGATGACGGCTTTGCCGGTCATTGGGGTGCCTGTCAAAGGCAGTTCCTTGGATGGAGTGGATTCCCTCTATAGTATCGTGCAGATGCCAGTAAGGCTCACACCTTCCATTTTTTCACCAGCCGATGCCTAATGAGATCACAGCGTGGTATCCCTGTAGCCACAGTCGCGATCAACAACAGCATGAACGCCGGCCTACTTGCTATCCGGATACTATCTGCAGGTATCCCAAGGCTTGTCCAAGCTATGGAAAGCTTTTTACATAAACAAGAACAAGAGGTGCTGGGTAAGATATCCAGGCTTCAGGACATCGGATGGGAGGAGTACGAGAAACAGAGAATGGGATCCAAGTAACAGATCGGACTGGGATAGAGGCTTGGTATCAGTTGGGTTGCGAGACCACGTGGGTACCTACTGAGGGCGTTGTGTGATAATATTAGATAAAGTTATGGAAACGTAGAAGTCGTAAAATTCCGAAGGGCCTCTTAGAGTGAAAAGGTATATGAAACAGGCATGTGAAACGAAAAATGTTCGTGAAAGCAAGTCGCATACAGAAACGAGTGGAGTGAGAGCGAGAAAAAGTTCGTACACAAGTGTGACGGTGGATCCCCTCAGCAGCCAACCGATAAAACACTCGTTTACTCGATGGAGATCCTAGATGACAACGGTGCCCCTCCGGTATAAACCCCATCGGGCTTGGGCTCAGAGCTGTACCCTGGGGATTGGGGTTTTGAATTGATATCTGTGTGTGATGAGAAGGAGGAATATTCACCCATTAAGTTGATCTTCTCCGCGATTTGTGTAGGCAACAGCGACTGACCGTGGACTTTTGAAGGCTTCAGACCCTTGTCGAAGTCGCCGAAGCAACGCAACCCGACTATAAAGGTTGCGAAAAGAATCAAGAACGCGCAAATAGCTAATCGAGCGCCGTGAGCAGATAGGGGGGAAGACAACGATCAGATACGTACTGAACAGCGCGAGAGTAACCCTAGTAGTCTCGTAAGGACTTTCAGAGCCGGGCGAGAATATCCGGACGAGCTTGTATACTAAAATGGGATTAATGAAATCAACAAACTTGGAGTATTGCTCGGCGTACCGACTGTGAACCAATAAAATGCTGATCAGTGCAAGTCGCTTATGGTGATTTTTCATTACCTACAGTATGATTCCGAGGCCAACATCAGAACGAGTGAGATGGACATGAGCCATCTAATCTCTCGTTGGACCGCAATCGCAGCAAATGACAAGAGCACCAGAACGATGGGAATCGCTGTGATCGTGATACCAAACTCAGCGGAATTATGAGCAACGACCAGAATCAGAAGCTAGGTAGGACGATGCTTCAGATGTGAATAGAAGGGGAACCAAACGTAGATTACCTGCATGGTGACGCCGATGAAGAAGAAGAAATCGAATTTGAGCAGACAGATAACAACTTGGTACCACCTGTACATTTCTGTAGAGAGGGTTTGTTAGATCGCATAGAGATAGATACAGCCGGCGTGGTTTACTTTTCATGGTAGGGTTAGCACCGACAATGTGGAAGACGGCCCATCTAGCGAGTGACGTAGCTGTGAGGAATTGTCACCAAGGCGAAGACGGTGGGGACCACATACCCAAACTCGTCAAATAGCGCTTTAGTCCACCATAGGAGAATCAGCCAAGCGGCAGCGATGACACATGGTGCAGCGATTAGTAGAGGGCGGACTTTGACGAAGAGAGTACCGGCCCCAGAACATCCCTGGTGAACGCGTGTCAATACGTAGTATTGCTATTGCTAGGCGAAGAGATTGGCTGACGATGTAGGACTCCGTGGTTCCGTTAAAGTCACAACCCCCTAACAATGAGAGCGCTTGTCTAGTCTCGTGTACTTGGGCCGCGGAGAAGATGATGAGGCAACCGTGGAAAACTACCGAGAATGTTAAATGCTTTTGCGGCTTCTGGCAGAGAGAACGTACTAGCAACTCCAGCCAATTGGATGATGTTACGTGCACGCAGACCGTCCACTGCCATTAAAATCTCGAAGACCCTATTTTTGGGACACGTGAGGATACCGCGAGGGTGACCAGAAAGGAGGAAACTTACTCTCCAAACGCGAAGAGGGCGAGGTAGCATGGGATGGTCTGGGTTGAGATGAGGTTCAGTAACTGGGGGCGAACGGGGTTTGCGGACCTTGTACATTGTTTGGTTGAAGTCTACCCATTTATCCACCTGCAATCAGAGGGAATCGATGAGCCATGGAGGCGGGACGGAAGCTTCAACCGTACCCAGGCGAACACCAGTCCTACAAGGGTCAGGACAACGATTGCTTCTGCGGAGGGAAACGAGGAAGGGGTGACGACAGACCCGGGCGTGATGGGTGACTACTCACGAATGGTAACTATCTTGCAAGTCAGTGTCTGGGGTTGAAGTCAACTGGGTTGTACGCACTTGTTATGAGGAAAGCACGTTGAGCGGTTGTGCTCAGAAAGGCTTCGATGGCCATGCTGAGTCGCGAGGGTACACTGCTGGGTATTTCAAAGTGCGGCGGAGGTGAGAGGGAGATGGATGGGGGTTAGGATCGAAGGAGGGTGAAGAAGTGGGTGACGGCCAAAATAGAACACAAGAGGCGTCTCCGGCCGTCAACACCCCGAGCACGGCATGTGTGCATGATCACAATCCTTACTTGGGCAACATGGGGTGAAAAAGGACATCAGAGTGTGGAGGTGATTATTAAAACGTCTTGCGTATTATACGGTAAGTAGTGTCTAGGAATTACCACCCGCTGATAGCCTCCCTCATCGATCCTGCACGACCCCGACCTTGGCTGCCCTCAGTACCCTGTCCTTGATTGTGTACCCAATTTTCTGGCAGTCGAACACAGTCCCCGGTTCTTTGTCAGGTATTGGAGCCTGGAACATCGCTTCGTGCTTGTTCGGGTCGAATTTTTCTCCAGTTGGGTCGTATGGTTTTACGTGGTACTTGAACAACGTCTGCAAGAGCAAACGGTGCGTTATCTCCACACCTGTGTGCAATTCCGTCAGGTACGCCTGGGCAGATTTCCCTTCCGGTATTGACGGAGGGGTCGGGGATGACGGAGGTTTAAGCGCTTCGGGGGGAACGGATTTGAGAGCGAGTGACAATACATCCGCGGTCTCGAGCAAGTCCGAGGCAAACTTTGTGATGGCGTAGTCTTTTGTCTGCTCCTTTTCCCTCGCAGAGTTGCGCTGGAGGTTGATAAAATCAGCCTGGAGGTACCGTAACCGACTCTGCGGGCAAATGTCAGTCACAGAATGGCCACCGATCACGAAAGAAAAGACTGACTTTGAGGTCGGCAACCTCCTCCTCTTTGACCGCGAGTTTTTTGGAGAGCTCGAATTCGTCTTTGGACGAGGCTGTGTCCATACTCTCCCCCTCACCCTTCCGCTCCGAAGGTTTCGAGTCTTCGGAGTAACACCGCCGGGAGCCGATGGCCAGGAAGTGTGTGCGTGGGGAATTCGCAACAGTTCGTCTAGCCAGATGCTGAACGGTCAGCGAGCCAGAGAAGGACTGAATCAAGTTTCTTGTTGCGTTCATGACCTAGGGTCGACCGCCAGACAGCGTTTTGAAGGGGGAGTGAGAGGAAGGATTCGGGGGTTATGCGCAAGAGGGACGCGCTTGCACGTGACGTCGGTAGGCGGGAAACGGAGGACTTGAAGTGCTGACGTTTCGTTTCTCGACCCTTCTCTTGTGGTTCCTTGTCGGAATTATCTGGCGAACATGTCTCTGTCTTTGCTATGAATTTCTCCTCCACTCCCAACTACGACGGACGCGATTTCGCCGCGTCTCTCACTTCACTCTTTGAAAATACCCAAGTCCGATCAGGTGATGCTGTCGGTCCTGGGAGGAAGACTGCAAGCCCCCCTACGCTTCCCTCTCACCCGTTCAATGTCTGCAACCGCACAATTAATCGACGGAACAAGCATTGCAAAGTAAATTTTATCTCATATGAGCCGTTCTCTTCTCACCTTCCCGCCTGCCTCAGGTCTCTCCGTGACGATGTTGCGGAGCGGATTAGATCGTGGAAGTCAAAATACCCAAGATTCCAACCCCAGTTGGCTATCGTTCAAGCTGGATCCCGCCCAGATTCAACCGTCTATATTCGCATGAAGGCAAAGGCCGCGCAGGACGTCGGGATCACTCTCAATCATATCACTCTTCCGGAGAGCTCGACCGTCGAAGAGGTTGTCTCGGTGGTCAAGAAACTCAACGACGATACATCTGTCAGTGGCGTTCTCGTACAACTTCCCCTTGGCCCACACGTTGGCCCCAATGACGAACGGACCGTCACCGAGGCCATTAGCCCCGAAAAGGATGTTGATGGGTCAGTTTTTGCCTTGAGTTGCGATTGATCATTCCACCTAATCAACTGTCCTCCCCCCACAGTTTTCACGCGTACAACATCGGACACCTCTCCTCACGCGCTTCTGACCCTCTGTTTGCGCCGTGCACTCCGGCGGGTGTCATGCGTCTGCTTGAGTCTACCGGGGTATCGATCCAAGGTCTGCGAGCAGTCGTTTTGGGCAGGAGCGACATAGTTGGCAGTCCCGTTGCGGCGATGCTTAGGAACAAGGACGCCACTGTCACTCAGTGCCACAGCAAGACCAGAGGCCTTCCCGAAATCGCATGTTCACGCTTGGCTTGGCTAACTAGATTGCTTACAATTCCCTAGGTCAAAGAAGCAGACGTCCTCGTCGCTGCTATCGGGAAACCCGAGTTCGTCCAAGGCTCCTGGCTCAAGCCTGGCGTCGTTGTTATTGATGTTGGCACGAATTACATTCCAGGTGCGTTCGTCCACTCCCAACCTCTTCGAGAGCTCACTGTCCTCAGATCCGACGAAGAAATCGGGGCAGCGTTTGGTTGGAGACGTCGATTTTGCCTCCGCTTCTCAAGTTGCTTCCCATATAACTCCTGTCCCAGGTGGCGTTGGGCCAATGACCGTCGCCATGCTTATGCATAATACACTCAGGTCTGCCGAGCGCTTATGGGAAAAATCTCGCGCTATCAAAGTTACTCGCCTCCCTTTGGATATAAAGGAAAAGGTTCCCTCCGACATAGAGATAGCCTCAGCTCAGATCCCGAAAAATATCACCACACTGGCTCATGAGATCGGTTTGTTCCCTACTGAGCTCGAGAACTATGGAAAGTACAAAGCAAAGGTTGAACTCAGTGTCCTGGATCGTTTAAACCACCGGAAAGATGGAAAATACATTGTCATTTCTGGGTTCGCATCTCGTGTTCCCACTGTGATTCACACCACTGATGAACGTATACAGTATCACACCGACACCCCTTGGTGAGGGCAAATCTACCATGACTATTGGCCTCTCTCAAGCCCTTGGTGCCCATTTCGGGCGGCCAACTTTCGCATGTGTGAGGCAACCAAGCCAAGGCCCTACGTTCGGTATCAAGGGTGGAGCGGCTGGGGGTGGTTACAGTCAAGTTATTCCTATGGATGAGGTGATTGGCTTGTTCTCTTCGATCGGACGATCGGGCTGACGTGCTCCAGTTCAACTTGCACCTGACTGGAGACATCCATGCTGTCACAGCCGCGAACAACCTGTTGGGTATGCCTCCTGCATCTGACGAAGATCCTCCACTAATTCCTTGGCAATAGCTGCCGCTCTGGATGCTCGCATGTTCCACGAGGCCACTCAATCTGATAAGGTCAGCTCAGCGACACTGATGTATAGTGGCCAACTCATCCCATTCTCAGGCATTGTACAGCCGCCTTGTCCCCACGAAGAAGGGCAAGCGAGAGTTCGCCCCTCTCATGTTGAAGCGGCTTCAGAAACTCGGAATAGACAAGGCAGACCCTAACGAGCTCACACCGGATGAGATACACCGTTTTGCCCGGCTAGACGTTGACCCCGCTACGATCACCTGGAATCGTGTCCTCGACGTCAACGATAGATTCTTACGCAAGATCACTATTGGTCAGAATGCTACTGAACAAGGTCACGAAAGGACTACCGGGTTCGATATCTCTGTTGCTAGCGAGGTCATGGCCGTGTTGGCGCTCGCTACAAGCACAGAGGATATGCAAGTCAGGCTGGGCAAGATGGTCGTCGCAACGAGCAAACAAGGGGACGCGGTCACTGCGGATGACCTCGGTGTTAGTGGTGCCCTTGCAGTGCTTATGAAAGATGCCATTAAGCCGAACTTGATGCAAACGCTGGAGGTGGGCGACTACCACTCGTACACGGAGGCATTTTATAATAGGCTGAATTCCTTCAGGGAACACCGGTCTTCGTCCACGCTGGTCCTTTCGCCAACATTGCCCATGGCAACTCTTCCATTCTTGCCGATCGTGTAGCTCTAAAGCTCGCGGGAACCGAGGAGGGTGAAGATCCTTCTCGTGGCGGGTACGTCCTCACGGAAGGAGGCTTCGGGGCTGACATGGGTATGGAGAAGTTCTGTAACATCAAATGCAGAGTCAGTGGCCTTACCCCAGACGCCGTGGTCATCGTCGCCACCACCCGTGCGCTAAAGATGCATGGTGGCGGGCCGGAAGTTACCCCCGGAAAGGCGTTGCATGAGACGTATACCAAGGAGAACTTGGAAATTCTCGGGGAGGGATGCAAGAACTTGATCAAGCACATCGAAAACTCAAAGAAGTTTGGATTGAAGGTACTTGTCGGAATCAACAAGTTCTCGTACGTCTGTTCCCCTCAGTTCGGCGCCGTGGTTAACGCTGGATTCTTAGCACGGACACTCCTGCAGAACTCGCCCTCGTAAAGGACAAGGCCATCGCTGGCGGAGCCGATGCTGCTATCGTAAGCAATCATTGGGCAGAGGGTGGAGCCGGAGCTCGAGAGCTCGCTGCTGCAGTCATCGCATGCTGTGAAACCCCCTCGAACTTCAAGTTCCTGTACGACCTCGATCTCTCGATCGAGGAGAAGATCAATATCATTTGCAAAGAGATCTACGGTGCCGACGGGGTCGAACTCAGCGATCTGGCTCGCACGCAGATCGACACGTATACCCGCCAAGGGTTTGGTGGCCTTCCGAGTGAGCCATGAGTCATACCGCCCTTTGTTACCCCCCTCGCTGAACATATTTTTATCGTGACGCTCAGTTTGCATGGCCAAGACCCAATACTCGTTCTCGCACGACGCCTCGCTCAAGGGTGTCCCAACAGGTCAGCGTCGAGGCCTTGCACAGAAGTTTGCACCGCTGACCCGGTTTATTTGAATCTTCTATCAGGCTTCACCGTACCAGTCCGCGCTGTAAGGCTTTCCGCGGGCGCTGGATTCTTATACCCGCTTTTGGGCGATATGCAGACTATGCCGGGCCTCGGCACTCGCCCCGGATTCTGGGAGGTTGGGCTTGACCCCGAGTCTGGCAGGGTTGTTGGATTGTTTTGAACGGTCTCGTCATTCGAAATTTACTTTAATTCGTATGTACAGTCCATGACCGCTATAGAATACGTCCACTCTCGAAACCAGGCTCTCCGCGTCGACCGCCAGGAAGTCTAAAGGTATCCCCCAGGTCTGCTATCACCTGAGTATCAGCGGTTGCAACGCCCCAGAGATCATTCTGGCCCCCGGCCAGGGTTCCACCCTCTTTATTGTACGTGATGGTGTTGTACGCTGCATTAACCCTCCTCCAGTACGTGTTGCCTTGCGCGTCGTCGTAAGAGAACTGGTTCTCGCTAGTGCCCGTGCCCGTGGTGCCATTGGGGCCCCTAAACAGGTATCCGCCAGCAGTTTGATGGGAGCGGATCCTAGAGGACAGCACGAAAGGGCTCGGAGAAAAAAACCGCTCATAAGAGTGGTCAACCGTTGTCTGCACTGTAGTTCGATGGAGGGGTTATGAGTCACGAGAGGGATGATGGATCAACTTGGCCGACTCACAAGAGTTGAGGCCGGGGCCGAATGCTGTGAGGTTCACTTGCAATGGGTAGGAGAATTTGTCGACGGTTTTTGTGAGCCCGTTGTGAGTCGAGATACTGGTGCCAGATGATGTTTGAGCGACTCTCTTGGGGTACGTTAGGCTGCCAGATACGATGGGAAGCTACAATGGCCTACCTCTACGAGAGTGTCGTTTAGAAACCATTGGGTGGTCGAGAAAGTGAGGTCCTGCGACCAAACCACCTGGCTTCTCGAACCATTGCCAGAGACTACTTGGGATTCGATTCTGAGCTTCCTCGTTGCCTCGGTGGTGATCTCCACATCGCCCTCCACGGAGGAAAGGGTGCTCGTGGCTCTTGCGAATGGTTCTACATCGTATGAGGTGATATTACCGGTGGTAGGCTCCGGGGAAGATCCGGTTACGACTTGGAGGTTCGCTGAGAGGATCCAGTTGGAATTAATGGCATGGTCAGGGTCTGCGGAGGCAACATCGATTGTGACATTGTGAGGCTTCCCATCAGTTAGAAGTGGTACGAAAGGCGTAAGGTCGACGTAATACGATGGTAAGTCGAGCGCCTGAAGAGGGATTTAGAGTTTTCGCGGAGGAGATGAACGGGACTGGGCATACCCCATACGATGGAATTGGTCTAGGATCCAACTGGTGAGAGATTGACTCTCCGATAGGCGAAAGGGGACTTACCTCCAAGCGGTCGGAACAAACCCACCAGTGAATATGACAGGATACGGGAAAGCAACACCGGCAAGTTGTCCATCCAGAAGGAGCCGAACCTCCCTGAAACTGCCTTTCCCAGATGTGGTCCCATCGGGTAAGTCTCCCAGATATTCGTCAGGGACATTGAAGTACTGATCGAAAAACCTGGGTGAGCGGCCCTGTTGTTCGGTCGAACACATACCCAGAATTCCTCGTCCGAGTTTCCAGATGCATAAATTTCGGCGTAAATTTCAATGGTGTTCTGAGGGACGGTCACTGGAACCTGTTTTAGACGTGTTGAGGAGATTGGGAGGATGGACGAAGATATAGATTTACGGTAAGTGACGGAGGAAAGAACACTTGTGCTCCAGAGTTGCTCGCTAACGATCCGATTGGTATGATTAGATCACCTGTTGGAACAGGAGGGTTTTCCTCCGTCGACGGGTAGAATGTTACGTGAACGAGCGCTGGGTGAGGGTTTTCGGTGGGTAAAAGTTATCACGGTTCAATTTGTCCGACTTACAGTGGTATACGCCATCCAACTCAGGCTGGACAATGTTGTCAAGCTCCAAGATCAAAGTGCCCGGTTTCGCGAAGAGCGTGGTGTAGCGGCTGACGTCCTTGATATACGTCCAAATGATCCCATCGCCTCGAATAGGTTCTGGGGTAGAAGTGCGCCATACTAATACCATTGTTAGCAATTGAGATAGCCTCTATCACTACCCGATGTACTTTCGGTTTCCTGCAATGTGAACGTTGCCAGCCGATCAAATTGGGTTCCGTTTGATGTCACCTAAGGCGTGTTTCTCAGAAGGTTCAAAGACGACGAATGATTCTCGAGTACCGTAAGGTTCAGGGTCACGGCAGCCCACGTTCCAGCCGGACCACAATCGGTGGGAGGGCTTGGTGTCTTGATTAGACCAACGGTCGCCGACCCACGAAACTCACTCACGTGTATTGGACAATTTCAGGGCTAGGCAACAAGGGCGTCAGCGCGTAGGGCGGAGTTGTATGCTTAACTGCTCACCTGCCATACGAGAAGGCAAAGTCTCGTCTGTATACGGTCAGCGATTAAGCTCAGAGTCTCAGCACTCAAGCGAAGCGCACTCAATTAGCTTTATCGTGCACTGCTGACCGTTCTTGGGAATGATTGGCGGTTGAGCAACCTGGAAGTCGACCAAGGGGTCAGCTTGCACAACGCTGGCAACGAGGAAGGGAAGAAGTAGGAATGTCTTCATGAAACGGGTGTGAAGGAGAGAAGGAAGGACGGTGGTTTGAACGCAAAACCAGCAAAGGGTTCGCTGTATAAAAGTCGTTCGAGGACTACCGACAGTTGGCTACGGCATGATACATGAGGTCTGATCCAAAATCAGCCGATTTCGAGTGTGACGTTGAACAGGGACCATCGTGCTGATTACACGGCCCTCGGACAAGGAGGCTTCCGATCTTCGACGTCAACCGAGCGAAGGTCGAGAAGCGTTTCACGAAAGGACCCCAACATCGTCGATCAGATCGATCATGATCATCCGTTGGGTGACTGTCGGCGCGCACACACCAGCCAAGGACATGGGTGTAAGGAAACCGTTCATCTGTGTTAATATTGTCTCCAAGCTCCTAATCTCGAACACACTGCCCGGTGGATTTCTCATCGGACCGCCCCCGAGGTGCGTGGGTTCTTCCCGTTTGGTCCAATCTCACTTCTGGCCATGCGTACCTTGCAAAGACCACTCCTCACCTCGCGCCAGCCGTTGAGACTTCGTCGTGGTTCGTACCCGCGCAGGCCAATATTATCTTTTCGCAACTACTTCGGTGAACCCTGTTCGGATATTTGACAAGGAAGCTCAGCGAGCGGCACCCTGCTATGCGCGACGGATGTACGCCGGCGGTAAAAATCCTCCCATTTTCGCCCCATCTCGGCTCTGCCACTTCCAGATCAGCGTGCGCGCTCTCGACTACCTTATGTCTGCTGATGTATTCGGGCGCAAGATTAGTGGGATAGGCATGATTGTATGAGTTCATGACGCCTGATCTGAAGACGAGCATTGATATCGTGAACCGCGCAGAACGCCCGGAAGTGGGCGCATTAAAAAGGCTGGATGCTGACGTTCGTCGGGCTGTGGGTGTTTAGGTGGAAAAAATCCACCCCTGCCACCACCTTTTTGATGCCAAACGAGGAGCACCGTTAGCACAATCAGCGTGAGGGTGATTGAACTAGCTTCGGTGGCGAAGCGTACCTCAAGCTACGCGGAACACTTATGAGTCCTGAAACAGTGCGCCTGATGGATTTTTGAGATCTCACGGTTCCCTCAGGAGACCACTCAAGTATCCTTTGGGGTAACAGTCGTGGGAGCTCATTACTCTTGACGCCAAACAAGCACGGGGGAGAGAACGGGGATGGACGGGGCGCCGGCCCATGGATGAGAGGTGGTGCAACCGCAAAGCCCGGATCACACACATCGTGTCTTGGAGGGAGCCGATTGGCCCAGACCTTTGATCGGACCTCCCGCCTAATGACCATGGGCGGACCTGGGCGGACGAGAAGCTGGCCGGAGCTAGACAGGTTTGAAAGCGTTCGGAGTCTCTGGGCGAATTATAATGGAATAAGAAGTCGGGAATAAATAAACGTAGCACATGATATAGAGCTAGACGAGAGGGCAAGCTTGGAGCCGTGGAGACAGGTATAGTGCGAATAGCGATCCGAGACGTGGTTAGAACTGATGGTCGAAAAGTTGAGCCTCATCCCTTGTACCGTTGTGGACAGCTGATTGGGACCCGTCAGTATTGGTCCTGTCTCCGTATAGCCCACCCTCTGCATCTTCAGGGAACTCCGTAGTCGATGCGCTTGCTCTCGAATGCGTGTCCGACTTGCCAACCGTCGATTTGTCCTTCTTCGACTTCTTCCGCTTGCGCCGTTCGGAAGCTTCCGCCTCTCTGACGTAAGCATCCTCTGTCCTTGCCCACCGATCCTTCTTCGACTTTTTCTTTCGTGGAGGGCCTGTGTCCAGAACGGCGTTGTCAAAGTTGGCGGGGTAATTCCATCGACCCTGCGACTTCCTGTCCTTGTTTGCGCCGTAGTACTGTTCTTCCTCCTGCCGCCAGAGATCGTCGTTGGTCCCGGAGCGTGTGTTGTTTGTTCCATTTTCGTTAGAGACATCTATGCTCGAACCCCCAGGTTCTTGACCTTCCGCATACTCAGCACCTTCCCAAGTGGACCTGGGCGCTCTGTCATTGTACCGGTTGCTCCACTGAGTGCGCTTCCGACGGCGTTCGAGTGCAGTCATGTCGACGAGTCCGTATTTCTGAGCCCACTTTGGCGTCCTGCTGTTGCTCTTATTGTTCCTGATGTTCTGGTTCGGGAACAGTTTCCAGTGAGAATGGAGCCCTCTTTCTTAAAATGCCTGGAACAGTACCTGTATATAGAAATTGTGGAAATGCCCTTATTCTGATCTCAGGAGGAGCAGATTTCGAGTGACGGTAAAGATAAGCTTACCTGGGATATAACCGCATAATGTCAAGACGACGTTGACAAAGAAATCCTTTCCGATTCCAAACCTCGCAGCAACAGCTGCAGAACCGGTGTCAGCCACGAGCTGCAAGAGTGACCGGAGAAATCCACACCCAGTGGGGGCAAAAGAGTGCCAAGGATGAAGAGGAAGATTGTGTAGCCCCACCATCGCTTTGGTTTTAGATCGATTTTGTCCCACCGCTCGGCTCTTTCGGTCATGGTTCGGGTTCGAGGGAGAGATGGGAAAGGGGGAGTGTGTGACGGGAGAGGCCAGGCAAACTGAGATCGATGTTGTTACACATTACCCGGACCGTCCTGTGCTTGTGTCACAACCAAGAGCGTTACCGTGACCTGATTAGATGTGTTTGTATTAGGACTAGAATTCGATTTCTAATGAGAATACATTCAGCTTTGTAGTTCCGTTGTTACCCCACTTGACCGCCGTCAACGTCAAGGTTGGTCCGCGGTTTCTCCCTCTCAAGGCCACAGGCTCTTCTCTTCCGTCATGGGCGAACATGATGTCCCGGAACTAGATCTTTCGGAGGTCTTCCGGAACGATGTACTCGGACTCTCCACCTCGAATAGTCAATTTCCAAGTTCTGATGACCTCCCTTCTTCGCCAGACGAGGCCTACACAGTCCAGATGCTCCAACGCGAGATATCGAACCTGCTGGAGAGCGCAGTTGACTTGTCGCACCACGAGGTGTCTACTGCCAAGCTCGGTCACTCTGATGAAACTTATTCCACCCCCAACCACGAAGATCCCGGCTTCGGATCCGATCTAAACTTCGCCGCCGTATTACAGGCAGCCCACGCTGCTCATACGCGTGACTTTCGGTCAGCGATTGCGACGGACCCGATTGGCGTCGAGAATGCACGCGAAACAGCACGAGTCGCTCCCACTTTCCATAGCTTGATGGCGGAGGCTGGAACCACGACGGACTTGCCAAAGGCCACGAGGTATATATACAGTGAAGATGGCGAGAACGACGTGGATGGGGATGACGAGTATCAAGAAGAGACCAGAAGGCACGCCACCCCACCAACCACTCAAGTGTCGAGCAGCCCTATTCTTGGGCCGGAACAGTTCCACGACTTCGACGACATCTTGAATCAACTATCAGACCTAGACCGACAAACGGAACATACACCTCCCTTTCCCACCGATTTTGCAGCCACAGAAGACTCGTCACTGCCATTCTTTGACTTCCCCCTTCCATCATCTACCCCGGATGACGTGTCGCCCGCTGCGGAAGAAGCACAGCCGGAGGAGTCAGCGAACAAAGCCCCAACGCCGGAGAAACCTTCAGGTTCACATACTTGCGAACTGTGTAACAAGACCTTCACCCGGCGGAGTGATTTGACGCGCCACACCCGCATACACACTGGCGAACGCCCGTTCGCATGTACACATCATGGTTGCAACAAAACCTTCATTCAGGTGGAGATACCTTCTCATGCTGAAGAATCTACGCTTAGCTCTGATCGTGTTCTAGCGCTCGGCCCTCCACGTGCATATTCGGGTCCACACTGGAGAGCGGCCACACTGTTGTGAATATCCTGGCTGCGGGAAATGGTTCGGCGATTCTAGTAGTCTTGCCCGCCATAGGCGGACACATACGGGGAAGCGGCCATACAAGTGTGACGATACAAGTTGTGACAAGACGTTCACCCGCAGGTCCACCCTCAATCTTCACATGCGTTCCCATGACCCTTCCTGGGAATCTAATCCCAGAACGTACGTCTTAGCTTCTTTCCGCTCATCCTATGTCTTGGCCTAACCCAAACCGGAACGTAGTTCCAAGGCAAAGAAGAAACGCAGGACAGATAACACGGAAGAACTCGACGAATTGGAGCAGAACACAGACCCACTGGCCACTCTTTCAAATCCAGAGGAACCCGGTTACGTTTCTGGCCACGATACAGACACTGTTGCCAACCCACTGCAGGGGCTGGGTCTCGACGGTGCGGAAGAAGAAGAAGAAGAGGACGAACTCATCCACGACACCGCCAACAACGACCTCCCGCCGATAACCACCCTACGCGATCCCCCCACCAGCACGGACAACACAAGCGAAGCCTCATCACCTTTGCCTGAACAGCTCCCTTCCGGTCCTCCACCGCCGCCGACACAGGTGGAAGATGATCTATTTACTATTCCCCTCCGGGCACGCAAGATCCCTCTATCCGCGAAACGGAAACGGTGATCCTACTCCACGTTCCCTGTAGACTTTGACCATCATGACACGGAGAGTTGCATATTTACCTTTCTGCTATATGTTTGCATCGCCCACATCCTATCACTCGCATTGGACTTGTTGCTCCATCCCTCTTCATTTGCATCTGCATCACCCACAGTCTACCTCAAATTTCCTCGCTCTTCTTTGCGATACGGGACCTGTCCCTTGTGTAATTTTCTATCAGAGCTCCAGTGGTTCTAATCTTTGTTCAGGGTATGTATTTTAAGTTCGCATTCGCATAGCGCAGAGCTTCTGCCTACTTGTCTGTTATTCCTCATTTTGCGATTCCTGTTACGTTCCACTCTAGAAGCCCTCCGTATCCATTTGCCATCTCTACAAATCCCTGTACTTTAACTCTGCATATATCGCTGACACATCGATTGCTTACAACCATTCCCAAACTGAAATATACGGCCAATTCGAATCTTGCACGCGTGTCGTATTTTGTACGTATCATTACAATGTCCGCGAGTCAGAGATGTTACAAGGTAATGCTACTGCATTTTTCCTCGGGCTTTTTGACCCCTTCTTACTTCCTTTCAACACTGCTTGGCGTATGTGCCAGAGCTCTTGCTTCCAGAATCCTCGTCGAGCTTTCCGTGGCTAATCTCGTGACGCTTTCCCTGCCCTTGGGAGTTCGAGAGAGCGTTGAGAGCGTGGGTAGGTGAGTCAGCCTTGGCAAGAGACTCGGTTATGTCGATCTGCAAAGCGGGGGTGAGCCAGGGCAGTGGAATTGGCTGGGAAACTTACGAGGTCTGTAACGAGCCTTTCGATCAACACCTCGCTAACTGTTTCCCTAACCACGACCCTGAGGATGTCGAGGTCACTCAGGTCAGGGGCGAGTTCATAGTTTGGCACAATCCAGCCCTTGGAACGCAAGAGCGTCTGGATCCATTTCTGGTTGACGTCTGGATACTTGGTGCGGAAATTCTCTGAGAACCTGAAGGCAACCACAGGAAGCCCTGGTAAGTAGTTCTTTAAAATCGTCAGAACCGAGCATGTCTTCCCAGATCAGAGCGCAAACCTCGACATCGCCCTGTTCCGCTACCAATGCTGACTTGACATCGCCCAAGACGGAGGAGTTTGATCGATGGATATCGCTCAGGACTTCATAGTATCCGCTATTCTCAAGAGCCCGGCTCAATGTGCGAGCATTCGTCAAATCTTGGAGGGCGATTGCTCGGTATCCAGCGAACCCAAGGTGGAGGAACATGAAGTACTGAGCAATGATTGGAGCAGCAGGGCGACTGAAGTTGAGGGAGAACGAATATTCAACAGAGCCAAGATAGTGGAGTTCGAAAATGAGATCTTTTGGGAGGAATTTCTTCGAACGCCAGACTACCCAACCAACGCCGACCTGAGCAAGGCCGAACTTGTCTATGGCGTAATATTGAGCATCCACGTTGAACAATTCGAATGATATGGAACATACGCCCGGAGGTATTGATAGAGACGACTCTGGGGACCTTGAAATCCCATACCAGCTTGGGGGTTGCAAACGGGGCGACGAAACCACCAGAGGCCGCGTCGACATGGATACTAGGTAAAGCGGTGAGTGTTGCGCTGTAAATGGAAGCATGAAGAAAACGTACGGAACAGACACCCCGGTGTTTTTTTCGTACTCATCCAAAAGGTCGGCCATCTCTTTCACGGGCTCGTAGTGGCCTGTATATGTACTTCCAAGAATGACGAATACACCAATAGTGTTTTCGTCAACGTATTGCATTGCCTTTTGGGGGTCGAGACGATAGTGACTCTCCTTGCTAATAGGCACCAAGCGACACTCGACATCAAAGTACCGAGCAAATTTTTCGAGAGCGACCTGAGCATTCGCACCCATGACGATGTTGGGACCAGGCTCGTGGATAGAAAGACCCTTTTCCTTGCGTCTCTGCTGCCACAAGCGCTTCATGGAGAGACCCCCAAGTTGAATAGCTTCGGAGGAACCTGTCGTTGCAGTGCCTATCGCCCCATGAGCAGAGGGCGCGTGCCACAAGTCCGCGAGGATCGAAACACAACGAGTATGGATAACCTCTGAAGGGGGGACGGTCAGGATATACGGTCAGGATATTTGGAAGCAACGTACGCGTCATAGGATATTCGTCTTGATCGATGAGATTTTTGTAGATATTCTCTTGGACCAATTTCTCGGCCTTCTCGGGAAGGTATGTGTGAACAAAGGAAGCAAGGCTAGACATCTCGGGGGTCAGAAAGCACAAAGCCACTTAATGTAACGCTTTACTTCAGGAGGGGAGAGCCATCCAGAGACAATTCGTCGTGGATGGTCCTGTACACGTTTTCTTCATCCGTCCCCTGGTCTTTATGTCAGTAGGTGGACAGTGAACGAAGACACGAAAACGGACGGTAGACGGAATTTTGTACTTTGGGATGGAACAAGTTCCATATCTCCCGCTGTACGCGTGAGAATAATCCCCTGGGGCATTCCCGATGAGAGTATGGATGGCGTGACCGGAATGTTTATCCTTGGCTTCCTGGATAAGTCTGTCTGGATGGACGTGTTTTGAGAGAGCCATGGTGGAGGTGAAAAGCAGGGTGGGGGATTTCGAGGGCGGTGGGTCGCTGTATTTATATGCATAGGGGATCTTATCTGTCGATGATGTCAATACTGGGGTGAGGTCGAATTTCAACAGCGTCGGAGGTTGGACAATCAATAACTAGTAACTACAACGTCATCAATAAGGTCATCCCTCAACAAATCACGGTGGTTTAACTAGCAGTAGTTGACTTTGAGGACAAGTACTCTGCTATCCCGCTCTTCAGTCCATTACCTTTCTTGCTCGAAGTTGGGGGTGCGACCGCTGGCTCTAAACGGGAGCGCATACCACGTGATCCGCAATCGCAATGGCTGGACCTAACCTCGAAGTCTTCAAATTTGGCCTCTATGTATTCTTCCCTGTCCTCATGCTCCTGAAGTATGGTGACTCGGACTGGTATCAGAAGAACGTTATCCCGGTCAGCGCAGGCGTCCTCCCCCTCAAGAGGTATAGTCTAACCATCCCGAACTATAGTACAGGAATAAGGTGTTTCCACCAGAAGAGAAGACCGTTCGAGTGCGCTTCCCAATACTTACCCCTGACCGCGAACGTTCTTAGTGCGCTAATCAAGTCTAAATTTATAGATATTGCCAGCTGACCATTCCAAGCTCAAAGAAGAGCTAGATCGGATTAAGGCCGAAAAGCTGCAGCGCAAGCTGGAACGTGAGCGGAAACAAGCCGCTACAGACTCCACGGATTAGAATACACATATCCACGCGCGCCTTCATAGCTTCATCCTTCAACGGATGTGGACCCTGCTGCCCCACTGCTCCCAGTCACGCGCACACCCCCAGTCAACCCCGGTTTCTGGCTCATGTCCCACCACATTTCGATACTCTTCCACCCCACTCAAGCTGATTTTAATTCCCCACACACAATGAAAACGACCGTCTCTGGGTAACTGTCCGTTTACGACCAACGCGTCATCAACGCCGGCTCATACCCTGGCGTAAGAGTGGCTGCGCACGCCAACTATATTACCACCTTGTGCTCCTCTGTTCTCGACCGGTCGAGACACCAGAACTTCGGTTAAATGGGGATGGCTGAAGGTCATGTGTGATGATAATATTGCCTGCGAAAGAGCATGCCGCACTCATCGCCATCTCATCTGGGATACTTTAGCACCTGACGCCCCTCCCAGGCTGGCTAACGCCATTCTGACAACACCCATTAATGGTGATGTCGCTGCCAATGACGTCGCTCTGGAAGTGAGTTTTCTGATGTGCGCTATTTTTACACGGTCCCTTCAGTCACAATATGAGATGTTCAAGGAACCCGCCCGGTTGGTATTGAGCGCCATCGAAGCGGAGGAGCAATCAGTCGCTGAGGTCTCGACAGTGACCACAGGGACTCCATTTGATGTCAGTTCACGGCCACCGGGTAGTCAATGGTACTAAACGCAAACCGTCGTCCCACCCTTGCATCCAATATCACTGCACCCCAAAGCCCCTCCTACCGACGCTGCATGTCGGACTCCGGCTCTAGTTGTTTTGAAACCTCAGTGCTCAGCAATCCTGGAGCCATGGCCTCCCCGTAATATTGGGTGTTCATAGGCTGGGACCAGGATGCTGGTCATCATGCGGCCTGATCGCTCCCGAGGCGCTCAAGAATGAGGATTAGCGTCGATGGCACCCTGACACTTTTCAAAGCCTGGGGATGTTTATTGCCCCCTATGACGACTCCTGATCTCTCTCTCTCGAGGCAAACAATTGTTCCCACCGTTAAAACGGTGCTCTGATGCCGAGCTTTTTGGTAACACATACGACCGCGAGCCCCGAATTTCCTCCAGATGCTGCGATAACGCCAAGGGCGTCTTCATGGTTTTCTTTGCACCTTGGGATGAAGCGGTAAATCCCGCTACGTTTGAACGATTGAGAAGGTTGGAGGTTCTATAGGTATTAGCGCACTAGTCTCATCCGATCTCTGGGGATACCTCGATTTTCACACAGGTTGACCACTGCTGAGAGAGATTATGGTCATGTCTCCTTATGTAGCGTTATCTCGCTAGCAAGGTTTTTGTGACCCCGTACTTAAATTATAAGCGCCGTGTCGCCAAAAATCTCAACATTTTGACGGTCCAAATGTCGCGAAGTCTTCGGCGCAAGAGCCGGCATGGCCGCTCGTTCAACCGGTGGCCCCAGGCTCGACAACTTCGCCAACGGTTGGTGCTGTGTTCATGTCTTCTATGGACAGCATTCGTGGTTTTGTGGCATTTCAGCTATTATTCGCCTTCGCAACAGTTGGCTGAGTTATAGTTGGCCTACCACATCATTTCTGCAAGCAAGGTTTCGGCCGACGCCAAGGCTGCATTTTTTTTTAGTCGAAATCGGAAATCGTTATCGGATTCCCTTGATGGCGCGTGACGTCACGCGTCTTGATTGCTCTCTGCCACCATGACCGACAGGCAAGTGTATGCGCACATGTTCTCGCGTTTTCCGTAGTAACGGCCTACCTATAGCACACATCCGACATATGAACGGCCCCCCACATACGCGGTAGAACTCCCGGGGTGCATTCCATCCTACGAGATCGATGATGCAAAGAAAACATACAAGCATCAGTATTCCAACATCTACTACATGAGGTTGCAGCTATTACGGTCTTTCGTGCAGACAAGGGCCAAAGCCAAGTGGAAAGACGTTGCGGGTCTGTCGTTTGTCTCTCGTCATCGAGATCGTGATTGACATCTAGTGCGGACAGGCAATCCTCCTTACACCGAGCGAGTTTTAGAGGTCAACAAAGGGGAGTTGTGTTACATTATCGGGACAATCTACATGGAGATGCCGTTGAAACCTAATGTCATGGACGACATCGCGAGCGATGTAAGTGGCTCTGATCTCAATTCATGATTACATTCAATATCATCCTCGATAGCTAGCCATTCCACCCCCACCACCACTAACGAAGTTTCATTCGGCTGAGGATGCTGTTATGATTGAAGACGAATCCGGCCGAATACAACTCATTGGTGACCGCTTGAAGAAAGCGAACCTCGTGACCGGCGTCATCGTCGGCGCGCTGGGAATGGAGACCAATGACGGTGGTTTCGAAGTTGCCGACTTGTGTTATGCTGGAATGCCGCCACAAGAAGCGGACCCTGACGTACCTCCACCCGGCAAAGGAGAGGACAAGATGGACGTGGATGGTGCGTGGGCTGTAGCCTTAAACTCGATTAGCATTGAGTTATGCCATAGATGGTGGCGAGCCACATGAATTGATTGCTTTTGTCTCTGGGCTTTCTCTCGACGAGGAAAATTGCAACGACATAAATTTGGTCATGTTAGCAGAATTCCTTGTTGGGGAAATGGATACCAAGACTTCCTCACGAATATCACGTCTGGTTATCGCGGGAAACTCCCTCGCACCGATTGTTCTCCTTCCGCTGGAAGAGGAGGAACTAGATAATAACAAGGCTGTGAGTCATCCTAAGCTACTGGGGCCGTTCCAACCAAGTGCCCTCAACCATCGATCATAGTGGAAAAACCAGGAAGTGATAAATATCTCGACTGTGCCTACGCTGCAACTAGGTGCCTTCATGCTCGAAGTCGCTAGGACTATGCCAATCCACCTTATTCCGGGACCTACAGACCCCTCGGGAGCGATTCTGCCACAACAACGGGTCCCACGTGGAATGTTTGGCAGGGTGCACGAATACGGTACATTCGCGTGCGAGACGAACCCTGTGTACTTGCGCATTGCCGCTGGCGAAGGGACAGAGAGCGAGACTGAGACTGAGGTGGACACGGAGACTGAAGCCGACGTGGATGGGACAAGGCGGAAGGCACCTCGGCCTCCACCTTCATTTAGCCGAACGTTCTTGGTGAACTCGGGGCAACCGCTGGACGATATGTACAAATATGTTCTATCCCCACCCACTACCCGGATTGAAATGGCCGAGAACAGCCTAAGGTGGAGACACATGGCACCCACAGCTCCGGATACCCTCTGGTGTCATCCTTATTTTGATCTGGAGCCTTTCATTCTGCCAGTGACACCGGACTTTTACGTGGTCGGGAACCAACCTGAGTTCTCGACAGAGCTGATAGAGGATGACGATGAATTCGAAGGTAAAAGGAGGTGCAGGATCGTTCTGGTGCCGGAGTTCTCGAAGACGGGGTCATTGGTGTTGGTGAACCTCAGAACGTTGGAGGCGACCTGCATGAGGATTGGGACAAAGGGTTTTGCGGTGAAGGATAAAAAGGCGCAGGAGTTGGCTGAACAGCGAAGGAGGGAGAAGGAACAGGAAGTGAAGGATCAGACTGAGCCGAGGGAGCCACCGAGGAAGTCGACACAAATGCCAGAGGCGTTAGACGATGATGAGATGGATTGATGTCGATGTTTATTTACCTTCACTCGATCGGCACCTGTCCCGTCTGACCACTGGAGTTCGTGATCAACGTTGTCAACGCTAACGATGTTCGTCCGAGCTACGGCTAGAACTTCCCCAAGAGCCCTCGCTCTTGCTAGATACGTGTCTATGTCTTCGCGTTCCGGACCTCAGCCTTCAGCAGCGTACCTCGATCCATCCAAAGCTAGAGACCCTTCCACCACCCAGACCCCCGAGGACCTGACAGAGGCACAGCGTGGAGAACTTCATAGGGCATTGAGAGTAGACCAAGCGGGCGAGGTGGCGGCCAATTACATTTACAAAGGTCAGCTCGCCGTGTTCCAAACCGACCCAAAGTACGGACCACTGATCCAGGTGAGTTCAACTCATTCCGAACCGATATGTTGACCGACTCAATAGCAGTAGGAAATGTGGGATCAAGAGAAAAAGCATCTCATCGTTATGAATAAGATGCAACTACAGCACCACGTACGGCCGACCATTCTATGGGAGGTTGCTCAGGTTGCTGGATATGGTTTGGGATTTGTCACGGCACTCATGGGAAAGGAAGCCGCCATGGCATGCACAGAAGCTGTTGAGACGGTAATTGGAGAGCACTATCAAGAGTACGCATATCTTTTCAGAACACTCGTCGTTCACACTGCTGACCATTCATCTACAGCCAACTCAAAGCCCTTGAGGACTTTCCCGATCACCCGAGTCTGCCTCTGTTGAGAGAAGTAATAAAGGAGTTCAGGGACGATGAACTCGAGCATTTGGACACGGCGGTGGATCACAATTCGCAGAGGGCTCCTGCTCACGCGCTGCTAAGCACCGTAATTGGTGGAGGGTGTAAGATAGCGATCGAATTGTGCAAGAGGTTCTAGACACGACAATTGATTTATTCGGCTTCTGGTGCAGGTTCTGAGGGCTTGATGGCAAGCGGTTGCCCTTTCCTTACTCCTCCCCATTTCCACCGTAGCTGTCTTAGAGTGAATAAACATTGCATATGTATAAAACTCCCTGAACGTACGTCGGTATTGGCGGAAATCCAGTAGATGGACGCAGGGAAAACGAAGAGCCCAACGATGGAAATCATGGCCGCCCTAGAAGTGAACTTGAAGTGTTTGTATACATCTTCTCGCTACAGCAACACCCTCGTTTAGCTGAACTTGATAAATTTGAGAGGTGGATACTGACCATGACATTCCACCGTTCAATTGCTGGGTCATGCTACGGGTTTCCGGAAGTCAAATAGGTGAGTTAAACGACGAGTTGAGTCGAGCGCAGACATACTTTAACGTATCCTGCGCGAGTTCTGTCAGTTGATTTCAAGGGGTCGGGGAGTTGTGAGACGTACCGTGTCCACCCATGGTTGGTTTAGGTCAAGTACAAGTCGCAAATTCCGGAGTTTGCCACCGACTTAGACGCCCTCACTTAACTTTCGACGATCACCATGTCATACCACAACCGAGACAGAGAATGGGACAGGGGGAAGGATCATTGGCAGCAAGACGATTATTCATCCTGGAACGACGGTCCCAGAGGGAACACGCGCGGTCGGGATGATGACTATCACACAGAGGGGAAACGGAGGAAGTACAACAACGGGGTCCGTTTCTTTGTCGTTCCTCTCTTACCACTTCCCTCAAGCTGGTTTATTCCAGGGTTACGACGGTCAGAAGGCATACGACGATTACAACGGCGGATACTCGAAGCGCAATGACCAGGGGTTCGGGGGTGGAGAGGGTTACAACAAGAAGAGGCTCGTTCCCAGCGAAGCTAGTCCTCATGTAATCTTCTTGGGCTTGGATCCGGACTTCACAGAATCAGACGTGGGACTCATTATTGTTTCGTCCACTGGTTCTGACGGTTACGTTCCTTTGCAGCTTCAAGCCTACCTTGCTAGCAACAGCTGCAGCATCGAGTCGGTCACGATAATCCGAGACAGATCAACAGGCACTTGCCCCATTCGTCTCCTGCTTCCTTCGCTTTAATTGACGTATTCTTCTTCCTGGGATTTTCTACAAGGTGCATCAAAGGGATTCGGCTTTGCGCAGTTCACGAGTACAGAACACGCGAAAGCTTTCGTGGATCCCTTGTTCCCATTCATACAAATCCCACCCCCCGCGTCACATGGCGCATCTGCTACGGCTGCGTTTTACAAAGCCATAGAGACTGGCATTCAGCATAACGGGAGGAGGGTGAAGATTGATTATTCTCAGAGCGCAACTCCTCATGACAAGGGTCGTGGGGGGAGGTTTCAATCCACCAATGATGGCACAAGAGACATCGGCAACTCCCAATCTCCCGTTTTGCTCTTTCGCGGTCTCGACCCGCTTTCTGGCCCTCAGGCCATTGCTCAAGCCATGAAAACCTCCTCAGGTGTTGGAAAAGAGGGTGCCAAAGGAATGAAGCGGATTATTCTCGTCAAGGACAAGGTGACCCTGGGGAGCTGGGGATTCGCTTTCGTTGAGTTTGTCGACCAACAAGTAATGTTCTCTTTCTCATCGCTACGGGAAAGAACCCTTTACTCAGCCTCCTTAGTCTGCATCAGCTACACTTGCCGCGACAATGGCGCCGCAGATTCACCCGAACGGATTCCGTATTTCTGACAGACCTGTGGCGGCCTCCTTCGCTCACCCCTACTCGTTCCAACCAATCCCAGACTTCTCTCTCAAGGATGATTCGTGCATCCCTTCTTCGATGGCTCTCGGCGGTCTGGAGGATGCATACGTGAAATACTGGGACGAGGGTTCGATGATTGCTGTTCTCGAGTTCGAAGTCGAACAGTCCGCAACTTTTGCTCAAGAGCAGGTCAACAAAGAGAAAAAAGAGAAGAAGAAGAAAGGTCTGCTATCAATCCGATGAGGATTTCCCCTAGCATTGACAACAACAACAGCGACAACCCAAGATACACCCAAAGAGGCCACCACCCTCCCTTTATCAGACAAACCCGTTACACTGAGCTTCAATAAGGGTGGATTATCTGCAAACAAACAGACGCTCACTGGTGAGATCACCACCGCAGACCTTGAACAATTTTTTGACCAACCCTTAGCCTCTTCCGCGTCAAAGGTTGCACCTGCCTCTCTGGGCTTCTCGCTCGCAGAGGAGGGGGATGGACAAGATGATTCTGATGCGAACGCGGGCGATTCCAAGGGTCTGTCTCATACCTCGAGATGCGCAAGGATAGTCTTCTGGATGTGCGAATTGACGATGCGTCACACGCAGTTGTTGTCCCAAAGAAAGTGGCTCCTTTAATTGCCAGTAAGAAGGTCGGTCAAGCGGTGGTTTTCGCTCGAAGTCGAAGTGTTGACCCCCTATCCTATCCAGACAACAAGCAATATCAACAAGTGGAACTACGTCCAAGAGATCAACCAAAACAAGCCCCTGGCTGTACTTTCATCAAACTCGGTGAGATCCCCTTCCCAGCAATCCGTGCCACGTCTGATTCACCGCTCTGCATTCTAGACCGTGAAGATTCAGCCCATAGAACAACCGAAAGTCACCCAGCCTGAGGAGCCCTTACCAGAAACCGAGTTCGAATATTCGAACACGACAACTATGGCATGTCTACTTTGTGCTCGACAGTTCAAGTCACTCGAGCAACTCAAACGACATAACAACGAGTCTGATCTCCATAAGGTATAGTCCATTTCTTGTACGGTGTGTGCGCGCATATTCGACATCGGAACAGAAAAACTACAAGGACGCAAACTTGAGAGAAGTCGCCAGGGATAAAGTTAACGCTGCGCGGCTAAAGAGCGACCAAAAAACGGATGACCAGACGCCTAAGTATCGTGACAGGGCTTCAGAGCGGCGGGTAATGCACAATCAACCAGATGCACCCGCACCGTCATCCAGCTCAGGTGGTGGTAGCTCCGGAAACGGTCGACGTAGTGCACCGGGTCCACCCAAGCCTCCGAGCCCGCCACCTCCCCCTCTGAACCCAGGCCAAGATGAAAACAATGTTGGCAACAAGCTGTTGAAGATGATGGGTTGGACGGAGGGGACAGGCTTGGGGACAAATGGAGAAGGGAGGGTCGATCCCATGTATGGCAGGGCCTCGCTTCCCTCTTGTTTCTCTCGCTCACCTACCTTACAGACAAACTGCTATCTATGCACAGGGTGTAGGGCTCGGGGCATCCAAGGGTAAAGACATTGAGTCCCTATCCAACGGCGGCTACTCTTCATATAACAACGTCCACGAAGTGGCGCGGGAGCGCTACAACGACACCAGTTGAAATAGGGAAAACGGTCTTCTTGGTTTTAGTCGTAGGATCACTAGCATCATCTCACTCCTGGTTATCCCGTGGTGTGGGTGTGTTAACGATAGTATATGTAAGGTCAAGAAAAATTAAACAGGTGGCGGTGCCGCAATGGTTATCCTCGCGTACATTGCGGCCTCGTTAAACAAGAAGACAGGTATCACAACATGATATAGCTCAATACAACTGTGATGCCCAAGAGGGAGCCGCTAACAAGGTTACCCATGGCGCCGCTGGTATTGCCGGTGGTGCCGGTGGGCTTGGATCCACTGCTGGTTCCGGAAGGTTTACCAGAGCTAGAGGGGTTGGCGGCCGGGAGGGTGGAAGAAATAACAGAAGAAGTGGCGGGGATGGAAGCAGTGGCAGTTCCTACTTCAACCTGGTAATATATACCAGCAACGAGCGGTCCCAAGTTTGTGCTCTTGACATAGCTGGGGAAGTCGAACAGCTCAACCCCCGGGACAAGGCTAGAGAGGTTTTGGGGAGGGGCAAAGTTCGCGCCCTGAGTGTAAATGACGATGGTGTACCTGCGAACGTGTGAGAACGCAGAGCAAGAAAAACAATCTGTGTGGGAACACTGACCTGTGTGGTCCGGAACCGGCAGGAGGAGCGGGTCCTGCATATGCAGTGATCGTGGTGGCACCGTCGAAGTTGACCTTGTTATCTGGCGGGGGGATGTCACTTGATGTTCTGTGAGGTGGGCGCGAGAGAAACGCTTACCAACAATCGTAGCACCGTTCACGAGCCAGTGACGGTTTTGCCCTTGACTCTGGTCGGAGCCAACAGCGCCGGGGTCAATCATCGCGACCGTGTAGTTTCCATTCAAGGTAATGGTTGAGTTGGCGGGAGTCAACGTAAGGTTGGGAGAGTTCGCGACCTCTGTGGAATTAATCAGCCTCAGACATGTGAAGCGATAACCATAGAGACTCTAACGATCTTGGGAGATGAGTTGACCAGGAGTGATGTCTCCAAGGCCCTGGAAGTTGGCGGTAAGGACTGCTGTCGGGTCAAAGACTGGGATGGGAACGGGGACAAGCTCCGCGTTCTGGAAATGAGCCTCGATGGCTTCCAGCTGGAGCTCGGTGGACTGAGCGAGGGCTACAGCGAACGTGGCACAAATGATGATGAAGTTGCGGAAAGCCATTGCAAAAGAAGGACGTGAAGTGAAGTGGCAGTAGGAAAGAAAGAGGAGATCCAAACGTGTTTCCCACCACCTTTCAGGTTATAACCACACCTCCTCCGCCTCTCAATACTTTGGCCACAACGACGGTGAAGACGGCGCCGGACTGCGTCCGAGTATGAACTCATTCCTCACTCGCAAAAAGAACCGACCTCGCCAATCCTCTGTGTCGACAGCCTCTGAACTCGGCGCCTCTAAGCCATATGAAGAACTCGCCCCTTCTCCCCGCACCCCCATTCATGTCGGAACAACTTCTCAGGCCCTTCGGGGCTCATTGCCCAGCGTAATTTCTGCTCCAATCACCAATCCGACCCTCACCACCGATGGCACAGAGCTAAACCTCTATACTATGCATCGCTCGAGGCAAGAACGAGATCAATTGTATAACACGCACCCTGCTACCAGGCCAATCTCACCTATGAATTCGCCATCGACAGCAGATACTTCCACCCTTTACAGCGAGTCTGATAAGACCCATTCGCATCACCGGTCAACCACGAGCGTAAGCGAAACTTCGGTATCGTCGGGCAGGATGAGTCCGTCTGTATCAGACTTTGGGGGTTACCATTCACAGCGCAAGGGCCCTGGTCAACAGACCGTTCGGCCAACATCTCGTGCGACGACTCGGTCCGATCGTATGTCTGCGAACACCCGTTCCATTGTCTCCGAAGCACCTTCCCAGCACCACCATCCGACCCACATTGGCAATGCGATCCACGCGGCTCGGTACGGTATGCATGCAGAAGAATTCCATTTCCCCAGGCCAAACAGCGACGAGGAAATCGAGGTGCTATTCCAAGAGATAAAGCGTTCTTTGGACCTTGGCGACAATATGCCCAATATGAACATTGATCAGAAGTGGGCAATGGTCTATAATGCAGAACAACTCCGATGGTCTGAGGAGCGTAAGCAAACCAAGAAACATGCAGAGGCCGGTTTTTCTGCCCCATTTGTCGAGGGATTACCCGAGTGGTATATTCAAAAGTTCATGGACCGAACTATCACTGCGAAACAGGCGTCAAGCCTAGAGGTATCTCTGCGTAGCAACCAGCTGAGGTCAACTATATCGCGATGTTCACCACTTCTGCCACTGAATATCTTTTAGTTGGTTCAAGCACTTCGTTTCGATACAAGGGACTTCTGTGCTTGCGCAAGCACTCGCCCAGATATCAAGGAAGGGCAACAAGAGGCCAGTAAACAATTTATTTGACTTCTCGTTGCCTCCCTAAATCCGGCTATCAGGCGGCACGAGGATATTCAACTAGAGTTCGGCATTGCGAAGTGCATAAAGACAATCCTCAACAACCACGTGAGTTCAAGATGCCATTTCTGTATAGCTAAGCTAACGTAGCTGTTAGTTCGGTTCGCAGGAAGCATATACCCACCCAGCGATCATCAGCCAAGTCGCTGCGTCGTTAAATACCCCACACCTCCCTACCAGGAAGGCGATAGCGGATGTCTTGGTCTTTTTCATCTACGAACGAGACTTCCAGGCATTCCCCCTGGTCATCAGTGGCCTCGAAGCTCTTAGCACCTCGAATAATGAAGTCGCAACACCATACGCGTACTGGTTTAAATCAATGGAGCAATCCTTCTCCGGACGGGGTGTCATGGGAAGCTTGGTTGGGGCCAGCGACGAAATTCGTCGAGCTGGTGGTCCAGATAGCTCGATGAACGATTACGCTGTTCGTGACCCTTCTTTTCGCAGCCCGAATATGGTCTTTGACATACTTCTAGGTCAGCTGCATGATCATGATGAACGGTATCCTAGTTGGCTGCAATGACTTGGATCTTCGCATACATCACCGTTCGCAGATGGAGGCTGCTGGTTTGCACCGGATCCTGGAACTTCTGCGCGAATTTGGTCACACGCCGCTCGATAAACTCCTGAAGATTTTCCAACAAACTCTTGACGAAGATGAGAAGAAGCTTCGTGAGCGCCTCGATCAGGAGTTCCTGAAGGACCTTCGAAGCCCAGAAGACGTGTTCAAAGCTATCCAGGCCAAGACGGAGAATTTGAAAGCCAAAGACTACCTATTGTCTACTCTACAGCACCTCCTTCTCATTCGAGAAGATGGACCCGCCTTGACTCACTATTACCAGCTGATAGACTCCATTGTAGCGGATGTTGTGTTAGACAAGAAACTGGCGGGGGCCGAGCACAGACTTGGGCAATCGGTTGAACGCATCATAGCCCAGTTCAATGAGGCTGACCGGTTGCAGGCCATCGAGGATGAGGCAGCCGAGGCCAGGGCTTATGCCCTACAACTGAAGCTTGAGAAGGATGTCCTCGATGCTGAGGTTTCCCAGGGCGTCGATGGGTTGGTTGGTAAGCTCAAGGGGCAGATTGCTCAATTGGAGGAGAAACTGCAGGTTTCTCGTGCCAACACCGCTCGCCTCCAAGGGAAACTCGAGACTCAGAGGGCTGGATATGAGGAACAAATCGCGCAGCTCGAGGCTCAGATCATGGAACTATTTAGAATGCTGAAAGAAGTCGGGAAGGGCGTCGAGAGGGTTTTCGAGAATTCCGGAGGCATGGACAGGAAGTCCCTGATCGAGAATCTCGAGAAACACCTCCACCGTCACAAGACAATCAGCATCCTCGAAGGTCGAGAGAAGAGGAAGCAGAGACGTGAGGGTGACCCAAATGGCCTCGACGAATCCGATACAGAGGATGACGCTGCGAGCGGTTCTAGGAACGGTAGCTTGCGAAGACGACCTGCAAATTCCTCCATGAAGAAACGGACCAAGTCTGCGAGATTATCGGAATCGCAGAACGGGCATCTGTCTCAGTTTATGGATGCTGACGATGCTGAAGCACAAGAACAACTGGAGCAGCAATTTGCTGCTGGCGTCAATATCGTATGTGGTATATTTTGCATCAAGGCGACAAGTTTTCATTATTAAACTTCTCCACTTAGGTCCCACCATCTTCGGGGGCCCGGAGTCTCAGGGGGACGCCGAGACGACCTGGCGGTGGCCGCGCTCTCGCGGACATCTCTTCACCTCTGGCCACGTCGGATGTTATCACGGGTCACGACGGCGATGAAGATGAAACCGAGCCTCGTCAGAGCGGCTCCTCAGGACTAACAGAAGACACTCAGCCTACGTCCGTCAGTGAGGTTGACTTCGCCTCTGGCGAAGGTATGACGTTTGCGGAGCAACTGCGCAAGAAGCTTGCCGACAGGGGGAAACAACCTCCAATTAACCCCAGTCCTGTCACACCATCTCCAGCGCTACCAGAGGCTGGATCGAATCCTCCTCCTCCACCGCCCCCACCCCCACCATTTCCTGGGACGTCCGATGCCCCACCAGAAGATGGCCCCCCTCCGCCACCCCCTCCGCCACCGCCACCTCCCCCTGGTATACCTGGTGTTTTTGGAATAGATGGTATTGACACAGGTGGTCCTCCTCCTCCTCCTCCCCCGCCCCCACCACCACCGCCCCCTCCCGGATTCATCGCTCCCATCCCTGGTTCCACTGGAGGTCCACCCCCACCCCCGCCCCCTCCCCCTCCCGGACCATTCGGTGGACGAACTACGCTCAATGGCAAAATCTCGAACTCTGCCCCTGGCTCTGCTAGAGGCTCAATGATCCTTGGAGCCAATATCAATAACCTCCTCTCTGCTCGTAAGGACTTGTCGATTACTCCGGGTACGAAGATGAAGCAGCTTCAATGGGACAAGATCCCACACCAACAGGCGCAGAACACCGTCTTCAGCGATGATTCAACACAGGAGGAAGAATGGCTTAGGAAACTGCAGCTTGATGGCGTTTGGGTGGAAATGGAAGAGGATTTCAAGGCCAAGCAATTGGTGGTCAACCTTATGGGTTGGTGCTCTCCTTTCGTCCCAGATTTACATTGGAATTGACGGTGAATTAGCTCGACAGAAACAAGCAGAACTCAAGAGCGTGCTGGACCCCAACACCAAGAAGCGCGTTGGTGAGTATCTCAACCGAAACTAGAGTGGAAATAACAATTGACTTGCAGCATAGAAATCCTGACCAAACTCGTCAAGAATTTGAGTCCTGAGGAGATTGCAGCCAAGATCGCTTCATTCGACCATAATGTATGCACGCAACTTTTCTTGTCAGAGCTCAAGCCAATCCTGCCCACTCCCGAACAAGTACGTACGTTTTTTCGTCGAAAGTAGCGCGTCTGATGGTCGCCGCAAGGTCGGAAAACTTAACACCTACCGTAAAGCTCCTCCAGAACAACTGGCGGAACTCCACCCTGCTGACAGACTCATGGTACAACTCATCGAGATCGATCGCTTGGGTCCGCGAGTGGAAGGCATGTTGTACAAGACCGCGTTTGAGGAAAGCTGGACGATGTTGACCGAGGTTCGTATTTCTAAAAGTACTAAAGCCTCCTATCCTTACGCAGGAACTTTCAGAGTGCCAGGAGACTTTCAGAAGCCGGGCAGGCCCTCTCGAATGCGAAACATTTCAAAGAACTTTTGAGCGTGAGTTCATTCAAGTATGTTGGGTGTGAGATCGCTAACCGTAGACCACCAGCTTATCCTACTCATTGGAAATTACATGAACGGGACTGGTGTTAAGGGCGGCGCCTTCGGGTTCAGAGTCAGCAGCATCAACAAGGTGAGATGAGTTATACAGCTCCGAATGCCGTCACGTTGACACATGCTTGATCTAGCTCGTAGATACAAAGTCGGTGAATAATACAACCCTTCTACACTTCCTTGAAAGGACTGTGTCCAAACATTTCCCCGATATGGAAGAGTTCTTGGAAGAATTGGGCCGTCCGTCAGAAGCGTACAGAGGTATATCCAAGCATGGGGTACGACCTTCGGACATGGCGCTGATCCCTGTTATAGACAACCTCCAGGATGTCCGGAAGGACCTCGCAAACTTGCGTGAAGGACTCAAGAAAATTCGTCATGAACTCACAGAGCACTTCGCAAATGTTGAACCGAGCAACCAGTATGGCACCAAGATGTGGGCATTCTTGAAGAAAGCGACCGCTCTGCTCGAAGACCTGGTCGACGACTTCAACGCTGCCGAATCTACGTATTCGGAAGTCGCCCAGTTCTACGGTGAAGAGGAGAAGAACATGACCTCCTCGGAGTTCTACGGAATCTTCAAGACCTTCATAACATCTTACAAGGTGAGCGCGGGAATTGCGAAGCCGTGTCACTCCCGCTGATGAATTCGCAGAAATGCAAGATGGACAACCAGACTTTCGCGGAACAAAAGGCTTCTGCGGAGAAGAGGCGGATAGCCGCCGAAGAGATGAGAGCTGCCAGGCAAAAGGCTCAAGAAGAGGCTTCCGAGAACGAAGATACGTCCGTCCTCGACAATTTACTCGAGAAGCTCCGCAGTGGTGAGAACGTTGGACGCCGGGCTCGAAGAGCACGCTCGAGCGCAGCTACTGCGACGCTTACGGTCGATACGACGGCGCCATTCGACACGGAGGATTTAGCTGGAGCGGCCCGAGACATGCTTGCTCGACTGCAGTCCGACGGTTTCGCAGCCCTGGCACCCACCTCTCCAAAGTCCAATCCTTATTCATCCTCCAGGAGGAATCGTCGGCGGCCGGCAGGCTTGGAGGTTACCCCGGAGTCGCCAAACGAATTGGACAGCGTGACTTGTAACGACTCAATCACTTTGGTAGACCAGCCTGATCCTGATGTTTCGAGGACGGACTCTTTCGAAGGTGACGGCGATGATTCTGTGGGAGATGTTACAATCCGCGTAGATTATTCGTAATCCTTGTTTTATTATGTATTTACTTGTCACACTCTCTTTCTCGCATCTGCTTTCGATATACTAACATAGGTAGATAACTTTTTGCAATACCACTCACTGTACGCGGGGGGATGAGGAGTAAAAAGACGATGACAGGAGCGGGGTTCGAACCCGCGCCACTTGCGTGATGGGGAAGTTTATGCAACTTAAATCCCACGTCTTAGACCACTCGACCATCCTGCCGTCCTCGAGGATTAATTTTCTTTATTCATGAAGAGATAACAATACTCGGGGCAAAATATGTTTCGATTTTCAAACGATGATGTCCGGTATATAGTACAGAAATGCATATCAATACTTTTCTGAGATGACTGAAGAGGGTTTCAGAGCCATGTCGTCTAGACGATGTGAATTCATGCTTACTTAGCGTCACGAGTGAGGTCCATCCCGTGAACGGATGACTCCTTCGACCTTCTCCAGACTGTGAGTTATATTGTTCCCACACGTAGCCGGTCCGTTCATACTCCTTGAAGACATTGTCGATGATATTTGTCCGCAGCTCGTTATATATCTTCTTGGCTTGCTCCCGGTATGGTCCGTCTACAGCGGCGTACTTCTTCTCACGATAAGTGGGACAGGAGCAATAAGAGAGAGAGAAGTACATACCCCGTGAAGTGCGGTGAGAGCCATATAATTCATCGGCATCCAGATCGCGCCCTTCCAATAGTCCTCGCCCTTTCCAAACTCAGGGTGCGACAGTGAAAGACTCCGAATGCCATACGAGGACCATAAGTGCTGAGGATCGCCCATCAAGTCTAACATAGCCCCAAGATGCGGGGAAGTAGGGTCGACAAGCCCGAGAAGGAGAGGGAAAAGTGAAAGGTAGCCACGATGACATTCGTGGTATGACTCGTCTAGAAGCGTGAATCAGGGAGGAGACGTCAGGTTGAGTACTTTAGAAAACGTACCATCTTCGTTGATGCCGAGATCGCAATACATCTGGTCCTGCTCGCTCCAATGTAAATCTGTCAACAAAGACAGTGAGCGTGGGTTCGATGCAGTTCATACATAGTAAGTTACCATCTATGTTCTGGATCATCGCGTTTTCATTCTCAGCGAAGCTCTCAGCATCGTCATCTTCGCCAATGAACTCCGCGATTTCCTTCATGGTTCTACTGAAGAAACCCATCCAAGAGATCAAATCGAGGTGCAATTCACCAGCATGAGCAGGGGCTCTCGGGAAGTCATCCATTCCGCTGGTCAGGACGTGGGTCTCGGAACGGCCTCTCCATCGGTACGCTTCGGGCCTCGAACGCACTTTTCGACCGTATTGTTTGATTTGTCCGCGTTGAGTTCGCCGGAACCACTCATAGTGCCTGCGGAGAGGAACGTAGATGGAGTTCAGGTATGTTCGAGCGACGTCCTGGTCATCGAGGTGGATGTCACGCAAAGTTGAAACACCACGGGCACCATCAGACATTCGCATCTGAGCGGAGTTGTCATCCATTCCCATACCCAAGTCGAAATCAGAGGGTCCCGACGAGCGAGCCTTCAACCTGTTAATAAAGGCTGTGACGGCCATGGCGAGGGTAGGTGGATTCGCAAAAGTCGATACTTGGGTTTGAAACTCTTTCGGTACCTGAAGGGAGGCCGTCAGGGTGTAGAACCAGTACAACAACAAAAGGCACAAACACGGCTACGCGCTTCTTCGCCTAGGATTTGCTCCCGTCCTACCCAGCCGTCTTCATCAATTAGGTTGATCCAATCCTTGAGTATTTCCAGACTGAGGGCATTGTCCCAAGCCCCGATGTGCAGTAAATGAAAACCTTCGTCCCTGCGTCCGGTGAAAAACTGAGATCCTATTATAAATTTGACGCACACACCAATAGAATCCCCTTGGGAAGAAGCTTCTGCTTGGAGTCGCAGTGAGTAATCCCTTTGGTGTCGTGAGCTTGGGACCCCGTGGTTTCTCGTCCGTTTCTTCGTCTTCTTCGTCCCACTCGTAGGCAAATCCGCGATCTTCGATAGAAGAACCATAGAAATAACCGATTCCACCCAGTAAATTCGAGGTGATGGCTTGGGAAAACTGCTCTGCTGTGTGATTGCTGGGTGGGATAGGGAAAGTCGATTTGAAACGAGCAGCGAACGCCGAAGTCAAAGCTAGGATTCCTTGATCCAAACTCTCGGCTGCGTCATAGATATTAGAGTCGTCTAAAATGCAAGGACAGAGGCATCCTACAGTCGAGGTTATGGTTCGCACTCGCGCTCTCGTAGAATACGTCGAACTGGAAGGGTCCACTAAACGTTTTCTGGACGGCGAAAAGGTTACTCCCCGGCTGAACGTTGTTTGAGACCTGTAAGGTGAAAGAGGGACTGGGAACCTTGCCCTTATTTTCCTGCGAGCGGAAGGGCTCCAAAATCTCGCCTGTTCGAGCAAAGATCTGATCCATGATGTACTCTGACGATCAAAGTCAGCGTCGAATGCATGGGATAGTAGATTGCACATTCACTTTTCGCTTGCCAAACGTTTCCCGGCTCTACTCGGTATCCAGCAAAACTTGTCCTTCCAACAGCATCACCGATGCGAGACGCCTCGTCAACATAAACGTTTCCTGGGCCGTCCTCGATGCGAATTGTGAAGTCGTCCAAGTCTGGAGTGAAACCGGCGAAGGTGACTGGACCGTCAAAACCCTGGAATTTGGTCGATGAGTGTACGTTTCCTCCACACCAGCCTGAGAATGCATCAGCGAACCTGGGGCACTGGCTCATTTTGCATCTCAAGGCCACCGAGACCCTCGAGGCCAGAGTAGAATACTGTGGAGATATGCATGGGGTTTGCTGTGAGGAATTTATTTTGTATGAGCCTTTCGATTTGTCGTGTTGAGTCCGTCCGCCAGAACTCACAAGTGTCCATTGGTTCTCCCTTGATTCTGGCAGCCCAGCTGCCACCATTCTTTCCACCTGGGACCTTCAGAAATTCAGTGGTAATCTTCACATTGTTTTGGGAGTCCTTGATTTCCTGTATGCCTCCCTCACGAGGGTCGTACTGGGTCCAAGTGTAACTATCCAGCCTATCATCCTGTTCGCATGCGTGCCTTGACCCTTGAGGAGCAACAATCAATACATGAGTGTTATTTCCCCTGACCAGAATCGGAAGCGTACTCTGCACGGATTGGTAGTTCGCGGTGCTGAACCATATGAGACCTGTCATCAACGACTGAGGCAGCCGAGGCCGGATGCCAAAGTACAGATTCGGCCTGTATGGCCCCCATAACAAAGACTGGTCGGTTTCGTCAACGGGTGTGGAGAATGCGGCGGTAGCGACCGCGAGTAGCAGCAGAAAGAGCTGCATGCCTGGAGACGTTTAAGCAGCAGCCCAAGGATGGTGATGATGTCGTGGCACGCGGATTCGATCACTCGCTTAACGGTACGCGGGAACGAACTCAGTTCTAAGGCTAGTAGTCCTCGGAAAAATCGCCTGCAATCCGGATACATGCAATGTCATTGTACATAGGAAGAGTAGATAAATGAATGTGGTCATTAACGATTGGAAATCCTAGGAGGGAAAAATTGGTATAACCGATGATGAAAAGTTGCAAGGGATTTGCATGTCAGATAGGAAGGCGAAAGATAGGACTAATTGACTTCGATCTGGGTTCCGTGTCCTCTGAACGAAGTCATGGTAAAATCGTTGGGGTCAAAAGAAAGGGAGTCGAACTGGAGGGAATCAAGTCTCATCTCGAGACTAAATTCGTTGACATAGGAATCTTCTTCCTTTACCATGCTAAGGGATGCAGTGGGTTGTATTTCTCCATAGTCTTCCTCCTCGTTGTCATCGTCTCCTGAACGAGACATGGTCCAGCTGCGCTTCGAAGAAGATTTGGAGGACCGTCTTGCCAAAGATGTTGTCGTGGGTAGTGGAGTCGGAGGGACATCAGAGGGAGGATCTTCGAAAGAGGTAGTAGACGGCGTAGATGTTGTACTGGTTGTGCTGACGGTCGAGGACGAACTGAACAAGCGAGGAAGTTCTAGAAGAGATAGACGCTTGCGGAAAGAAGTTGACTTGGGACGCAGAGAATCCGGCGAGGCAGGAGAGTCACCGTAATGGATAGGTGAAGTGGGTCTAGATGGTCCAGGTTGTGGGCTGGGGGAGAAAGCTCGAATGGAGCCCAGCATGGAAGACTGCATGGAGGGCCTAGGAGAGGTCGGCGACAAGGGCGGGGAAGCAGTCGAAAACGCCGGAGATGTGGGTCGTATGGTAGTGGTCGGAGATGGGGGAACAGCATCCGTGGTAAGCTCTTCCTGGTTCGAGCGGAAAATTTGGCTGATGGGACTGGTGCGTCGCTTGGGCAAGGTATTCTTCCCTGCCCGGGAGGCAATCGAGGGGGTGGTAGGTCCGGCGTTTTCGCCCTTGCTAGACGGCTGATTGGTGGCAGCCTGGGCTGTCGTGGGCTGCTTGCGTGATGGTCTCCCGACGTTTTTTATGGACCGTAATGCTTGAGATGCACGAGCCCTGAACGTTTTGGACTTGGACATGTGTTCTTTCTTGCTAGCGATGGAAGGTATTTCCTTCCCAACCTTGTAGACTTCAATATCATCCTCGTCCTCTGACCTGTCCAGAGCGAATGTGGGAAAAGGCGCCTCTTCAGAACTACGGACGGGCATGACCACCTCGTCCGAGGTACGGAGAAACACGGGTGCGGTGTTCGCAATCTGCTGATGCACGTTGAGAGCAATGTCGACCGACTCGATATCGGGTTCGGTGGCGAGAGCGGCCTTCGAGGCGTCGAAGTAGCAAAAGGGTGGAGTCTCTGCTTGTTCTTCCTCTGGGGGGATGACGAAAACGTCTGGCATTTGTACACTGTCGAAAGAAGATGGCGGAACTGCGAGTCCAGGTGAATCAAATGAGCGTGGGGTGTCCATAACAGAGTCTCGGAGGGGGAGGAGGGAGAACAAGGTGTTGGTTCAAGAAATGTTCAACCGCTAACCTTCCTTATTTGTACATCCCGAACTACCCGACGCGTCTCAGTGACAGTTATACACGTTCTGTTAACCGACTACGGCCCTCTAGGATAGCCCGAGCAATAAGTTCATTAAATTCCCTCGGCCACTGGAGTTGTATCGCATGCCCAGTGCCAGGAAACTCCACCAGCTCAGCCTCAGGCATGTTCGCTTTAATAAACCTGCTTCGTTGCGGGTCCACCAGGTGATCCTCATCCCCAGTTGCAATCAAGACCTTGGGTATCAGTTTCGAAATTTCCTTCAGTCTGTCCCCGGTAACCCTATGCGTCAGCCCAGCTGCCATCTGCGAGATAACGCCAATGAAACTCTGGGGTCGAGCGGCATAAAACCGCTTCAAAAAGTTCTGAAGGAGCGGTTGGAGTGAGAATATCCCCCGAAAAGAGAAAGTGCAAGCTGACCTCTGTTTCTATCTGCCTATTCGTCCGACCGCGGGGGTCCCCTTTCGCCACTGCCTCTAGCCACGCCGTCGGGAAAAGGACACCGAGGGAATTTGACGCTCGCACAGCTGGATCTTTGACCATCAACTGTCTACATAATCGTCAGACTAATATAACGTCAAGTCTTTGGAGTCCCGAGCACCTTGCCAAGGTAAGTGTACCTTTGAGCTAGAAATCCTAAGTGTCGTGTGCACATGTTCGCATGAAACTTACTGGAGGGAAATTATTCCATATTCTCCCGCCTGCGGTCGTGACGACCAGGGAGAGGGATGCAATGCGGTGTGGTATCAACGTTGACAATTCTGGAGATACACCAAGGAGCTTTAACGAGGAATTTCAATCACACCGTGGCAAGGCGAACCTTGCGCAATCATACCACCTAGTCCGCGGTTAGTGAGCACAACAGACTCGACAACCCTACAAATGGCATACCCAGTGAAATTCCAACAACGTGGACGCCTCGTCCTTCCTTCCAACCGATGTAGTCCAGTAGAACGACCACGTCCCTAGCCATCTCGCTCGTTCTACGTACTTGAAATGAACTTATCCGGATGTATGCTGCAAGGGTTCAAACCACATACGTATACGGTCCGAAAGGTGTCCCGCTATTCCCAACACCTCGATTATCAAAGACGAGGATCGAATATTTTGGATTATTGCCGAAGTATTCGACCTGGTTCGTCCAAGAGAAGGATGTGCTGTTCAGCCTAGGAGCGCCGGAGGACATGTCAAGGCTCGTCGTCGCAAAAAACGATGTGCTCACCCCATGATGAAAACTATCTTCTCTGGTCCGGTACCGTGCTGCTCGTAATACAACGAATGACTCTCCAATGCGTCTCCATCGTATCTAATCTCGGTCACAGGACACAGGCCCTTCTTCACCAAACTCGCAGGGTCAAAGATGGTCGGAAGGTCGATTTCGCTTGGACTGGAGGTCATGGCAGCATGAAAGCAAGCGCGATTCGATCACGGAGGTGAGAGAATAAAGTGTACATATGAGGAGTAATATCATACGCTAAGATAAAGGAATCAAGAGAAGATGGCAGATGGGAAACAGCGAATCTCTATCGTCTTCCATTGGATCTTCCATTGGATTTTGCACCGACTTTCCCATTCGTCTTGGCCGGAGGTTTAGCTGGAGCCTTACCCTTTGGTTGCCCCCTCTTCGGACGGGCATCAGAGTTGTCCGACTCGTTACCCTTCCCCTTCTTCACCTCTTGTCCCTTCTTGTCCGCTGCAGGCAATGTCACCAAAAACGGATCGAACACGTGCAAAGATCTACTCACATTTCGCAGCTTTCCTTTCCAGTTCGTCCCAATCATCACCTTCACTAAAGTCAGAACCACTTCCTTCATCCTCGCTGGCATCGGATCCGTCATTGAAGTCACTCTCTGAAGCGCCCCCCTCCGAAAAGTCGGACTCGGATGGAGCCTGTTCGTACTCCGATTCGGTTTCTGACCCATCATCACTTTCCTGTTCTTCTCCGTTGGGAGCACCAAGGAAACCCCATCCACCCGTCGAAAAGAACTCGTACGGGTTCTCGTTGACGTGCTTCATGATTGGGTTCCAGTTGAGGTTGACGGGACCTTCAGCCAATGGAATATCCACCGAACTGCGAATACCTCAGTGGTTACTCTCAGCTCGAACGGGGAGGTGCTTACTTAAGCCACTGCTTGACATCGTCGAGCAGGGTAGTAGGTATCGAGTTGATGTGCAGCGGCGACTTGGCGAAATCTTTGAACACCAGAACCATGTCAAATTGCTTCAATCCGAATTGAACACGCTCCAGCGACGCGATCTCGATCTCGTTCAATGTCACAACCAAGAATGGAGGATCAGAGAGGTAAACCAAACAATCTGTGGTCGGTTGCAGGCGGACGTTTGTCCGGTGTGGGACACCCTCGAACGAGAGTTCTCGGAACGGTACATCCATCTCAAGGGTATCACCAAGCTGAGGGAAAATGCGTCAAAAGCCCGTCGCCGTGGTCGTTTGCGTAGGAACTTACAGCCACCGTTGCCGCCTCTGCCACCTTCTCAGCGAAAGCCTTAAACTCTCTATTCAGTATCTGCCTTCGCTTGCGTTCTTGTTGCTCTAGCTCTATTTCATCTTCGTCTCCGTAGCGGTACTTGCGCTTTCTGTTGCCAGTTTCATCAAATTGAACATCCGACGCTTCACGGAAGAATTGGACATCCTATAAACCCTTCAGTACCAATCCAGGAGAGACAAGGAGACCAAGGGAACACATACATGCGCCTTCCGTTTCCCAATCATCATCGGCGACTTCAGGTGGATGTGCACAATAACGAGCAGCTCATGATCACAAGGCAGGAAGAAAAGGTGTTTGATGTTGCTGAAAAGGATGTCTAGGATACCATGAATAGGGTCGGGTCCGTATAGACGGCACAAGTTATAGCTTACCTATTTTCTGTGAGCCCATTGGCGATTGATATCGTAGACCGTTTTGATGAATCTCGACCTCTCCAGGTAACCGCTTTCCGTCCAAAGCGGGGCGAACGAAGACTTCAGGAAGCCTGATGGGGCGTCTGCCCTTGAGTTCGATGAGGGAATCTTGGTCGATAACGCCCGCCATCTCCTTCTTCTGCTGCTCCCGTTTGGTGACCTCCTTCTTTAAATCCGTGATCTGTTTCGAAATGGAGTCGAAACGATGGCCATCTGTAGACCTGTAAGTGATCGACCGGACGAAAGTGGCATCGGGATCCTCGAAAGGCTACGGGAGAGGTTAGAAATGGCCCGGTTCAGCCAAAGTTACGACCGCACCGTGTCTTCCTTTTTGCCTGCAATTTGGCCCGGTGTTTGGAAGTTGATACGGAGAAGTGTTTGATTGCCCTCTTCACTCTTGCTGACGTTTTTGATCGTGTTTATGTGAAAAGGAACGGCAAATCCATGAATAGGCAAGATGATGGTCGACGCTTTTCGATCGACGAAAATCTGAATACAGCATGAACGAGGGTGTTCCGTGACATTGCCAGAAAATGATGCTGACCCGTAGGCTCTCGACCTCCTTCGGAAGTCCGGGTTCGCCTTTATAGCTTTGGAACTTCTTCCACCCCTGCCCCTCTTTGCCGCCTGCGCCTGATCCGCCCTCAGAGTATTTGGCCAGCCCATTTTTGTGAAGCTGAGCATGCAGTTCTCTCTGGTGCTCCCCGATCTTGGCAGCAATGCTCTGGGCCGCCTCTTCATGACCGGCGTTCCTAGTCTTGTTGCGAAGGACCTTCCCTCCAGCAGTCTTGTTTTTGAGTGGGGATGGGTTACCGTTAGCGCCCTTCTTTGCCGAGGCCTTGGTGTCTTCCACTTCGCTGCCATCGTCGGAGAAAAACATAACATGTTTAGGTTTCTTCAACCCATCCGTGAGGCAAGTGGCTGGCCGTTTGCTGTTCACGATCACAGTGTCATTTAACTGTAAAGCATACCTGATTGGAAATGTGAGCGCAAGGTACAAGGGAGACTTCGCAACGTATACTTTTGTCCCTGATCGTCAACGAGGTCTTGGAAACCCAGCGAAAGGATGAAGGTCATGTTTGTCCTGATCCTTCGAGTATTTTTTGGAGATAAGAGATATACCGAGTCTCTGAATTCCTGACCAGTCTAGAACAAGAAGAGTCAGTAGCGATCACTCTGTGTCGTCAAATACGTACACCAAATCCAATACTTTTGACGAAATTTTGTTCCAACTCTGGCTTTTTCTCTCGGATATACGAGATAGCATGCTGATAGACATCACGGGCCACGATGCCATCTTGTAGCTTTCCCATGAGTTCCGTTTGTAGGTTGAAGAGGATTCCATAGATCGCTTCTTGTTCCTGGGACAGCGATCAGCATCAGCGAGGAATAAGTGAGCAGAGTGGTACGCACCTTCGAAGGGTCCACCATGATACTCCTACCAACACTAGAGCAATAGGACTTGTACCGCATTCCAACCGAGACCAAGAAAACGCCCTCATAGGCGATGTTATCCGGCGTCGAGTGGGCTGTAAACTTGAGATCATAGCCGGAAGAGGCGGTCTGAGATTGAATGATTGTTGGGTAACAGAACTCGGCGGATTGCCAGTCAACCTAACAGGGATGTGAGTATATGTGGAAGTAACGTGCAGGTAAGCTGGAGGATACCTTGCCAAGGCTACCCTTGTCCCAGACTTTCATGTCCGGTGGCTTGTCATCCGTCCCTAGCCTTGCTTCGATGAGCGCGGCAAACCCTTCGTGCGAGATCTTGGTTTGTCGGTCGACAATGGTTTCCAGCTTGGGGGCAATATGATGCTGCAGCAGCGTCTTTGTCAGATTTCCGGCCATCTTCAAGCTATTCTGTTTCCCGGAGAAAGCGTCAGCAGATGAACTGTAAGGGGTGCAGAAAACTTGCAATTTCTTCTTCGTCCTTCACGGCAACAAATCCAGAGATAGCTGTTGCGATATCCACGACCTTTGGTTTTGTGGGGGCACCTTCAACAGCCGTGTTCCATTCACTGATCATCTTCCCAGTATGTTTCTCCTTGACCAGGGTGCCGACATGCTTCGAAGAGGTGTACGCCTCGAGGAATTTTGGAAGAGCATCGGTTGCTGGCTCTTTGCCCTTTGCTAATACCAGGATATTTACAGGAACAGGAGATTTTGGTGTGGCGACCTGTGACAATATCTTTGCTAGAAGCCCATGAGGACATTGTAATAGGGCGGTGTATTTGTGAAAATACGACACCTTTCTTAGCGGAGCACAGAACATGGAGTTCGTCCTTCTTCAAGAGTAGAAATGTTGTCGGAAATTCGTAGCCGAGTAGCCAAGTCTACTCATTGATCTTGGTGAATGCGATAATTGCCAGTTGATGAACAGTCGTACCTGGAAGGCTACGCCCTTCTTGGTGGGCTCCTCCTCGCTTGCAGGGTCTCCCGCAAGCAAAAGAAGAGCATCGCAGTCGGCAACCGAACCAAAATCTTCATCCTTGGACCCGCTCTTTCGACTAATTAATGGTTGAGCGGAACGCGTGCCAAATAGCGAGTACCTTCCAATAAGTCAAAATCCGCTCAAGCCTGCTGTTGAAAAGGACCTTGTTGAGCTGAACGTCCATGTCCGGTCGGCGAAAGTGAGCAGAGGCTCGAGAAGACGGTGGAGAGGGGAGTGGAAATGAACGTGACACACGCGTTAGTCACACTTGCGGCGGGCGCGTTGCAACGATCCAAGTCCGGGGTCAGGCGGAGTCAACCTCCAAAGAATTCAACAAATCTACTACAACCGGATTACCTCCCATTCTGCTTCCAATCGCTGCATTCACGTGTACATTTCCGCCTTCTCCAATCTCGGCCCCTCGCGCCTCGTGGATGTGCCCAAAGACGTGCAATCGACACCACACCAACTCCTTCAGCCTCTCCGCAAGGACACCGCACCCTGCCCGAACCTCTCTCTTCGTTTCGTCCAGAATATGTTCCGCCGGCGTATGAGTTAACAGGATTTCGGTGTCATCGGGGATCTTGGAGTAGATATCTATGCACGACGCGTTCATCTCGCAGTCATCGAAATCAAGATGAGGCACGCACCGGCCGCTTCATCCTTGGTCTCGTACTGGAACGCGCCGAAGGAATGTCGTGCAGCAGCCTGAAGGCGGATTAGTTCACTCGTGGAAGGTCGATACTGAATGCGAATGAACAAACTGGTGACCCAAAAACCTTCCATACCTTCCCCCTCACTTCCACCTCCAGGGACTCGTATTCGAGGTAGTGGACCCTTGATTTTCGGGTATCTTCTCCTCTCACGACTTCCTGCAATTCGTCAAATACCTAGAGCTCGATAAGATGGATGTCTTGCTTGAGTTTATACCTTGGGTCCCGCTTACCTCATCGGTGAAGCCCATTCTCCCCATGAAACCGCCAATTTTCCAATTCTCGTCCAGGCACAGCTGCGGGTTAAAGTCAAACGGCTTCTGGGTAGACAGCGTCGGGGCTTACATCATGGTTTCCTGCAATCACCCTTCAAGGGCTATTAGAAGAGGATACTATGAATGTTACGTTCAAAGTTAATCCCACTCACACTTTTGTCTGGTGGGGTAAACCCCGCAACCACTCGAACATTGTCTTCATACGGCTGGGTATACCTCCACTTATGTCTCCCGCGTGTAGTAAAACATCACCATCTGGCACCGCTGGGGTACAATCGTGAGTATCTGAGATGCAGACGAATCTGGTCCATCTGTCGCCTGGGTGAGGGAGAACATTCGCAGGGTCGAGATATATTCTGGCCCTTTTGGTTTGCAGTATGGCTCCTCCGCTAAAACCACGCCACATCAGAGAGATTCGACATTCCCGGGGGTTTGCGAAGACGGCTCACCTTTCGGCAGTGGATGGAGTGATCGAAGACTCTGAGCTTGGGGCCAACAGATTATACGCTTGTCCAACTATGTCCATCAGCACTGACGACCGGCTCCCTGTGCCCGATGGCCCCACCATTTCCTCAGAAGAGGCAAAGGTCGAACAGCTTTCGAAGAAGGCCCAAAAGAGGACCGCGAAAGCTGCTCGATATGCAGAGCTAAAGGCAGAACGCAGGGCGCGCGAAAAGGAGAGGAAGAAAATGAAGCGAGCCGCTGCACAGCCAGATCCTCACGATGTGGACACGGTGGTGCCGCAGTCAAAACGGGCCAGACTGGATCCAGCGTCCCCAACGAAATTCAAGGCGCAGCTCGTTGTTGACCTTGGCTTTGACGACAAGATGTCGGAAAAGGTGCCCGTTCTAAATTACCGGCTTGCCACGCGTTTTCATACTCATACCCAGGAAGTGATCTCTTTATCCTCACAACTCGCGTACACATACAGTGCAAACAAGAAGGCACTTTGTCCCTTCGACCGTCTTATATACACCTCTCTCGATGGCAAAACCCTCAATCGATTAGAGAGTGTTGGTGATGCCGGATACAAGAGGTGGACTGGCGTAGAATGGTGGGCAGAATCTTACCAAAAGCTCTGGGATCCCCCAGATGATCACGCGCCGGTGGACCGTGGTGCAATCGTCTATTTGACCGCAGATTCCGATGTAGAGTTGACGGAGCTGAAGGAGGGGGAAACGTACATCATCGGGGGAATTGTCGATCACAACAGGTACAAGGTACATCAAGCATCCCACGCGCAGTCTGCAAAAGCTGATCATGTCCATTGCAGAACCTGTGCCTCGACAAAGCCGTGGAGACTGGCGTCCGCCATGCTCGTCTTCCCATTGGAACTTATCTCGCAGAACTCCCGACAAGAAAGGTCTTGACCGTAAACCAGGTTGTTGAGATCCTCCTTCATTGGAATCAGTCAAGGGATTGGAAAGAAGCACTTTACAGCGTGATGCCAAAGCGAAAGTTCAAACGACCAGAGGATGCTCAAAGGGGGAAAACTACCGAGGTGGTTGTAGAGGAGCCAGGACAGGAAGAATCCTGAACGTCTTCCTTCCTCGGTCAGGATGGTTGGGATACGTTTATTGGGACTCTCGAGCACCAAACGAAACTCAGAGGATATCCTTGAGGCTTTTCGTAGCGGATCCCCTTTCCAGAGATTTCGGCTGGTTTGGAGAGGGCTTCCATCCGATCTGTGCACTTCACTTTAGGCACCTGCTTGGAAGAAGTAGTAAATGAACATACCATGTAGATTATCTGGAAGGTGGCTGGGATAGTTCCGTCCTCCCCCCCATACATTTCTGGCCTGAGGTTGGAAAAAGTGCACCAGCAATATTAAGAATTCCTCACCTCGGTAGATGGCGGAAGCGGCAGCAAGAGTATCTCGGTGGACGTAACCACGCCTAAATTCCAAAAGTCGATCTGAAGGGCCAGTTTCTTCCTACGAACGATGAGCGCACCTTCCAATAATCGCGTTGCTTTCACCCATAGCTTGGAGATCTTCCATCAACTCCCACATACTTGGATAATTAACCTTAATCTCGTCGATATCTACGGTAAGTAGGGTGAATCCAGCTCGGCCGAGTAAATTGGACACGTCGCGGGTATCTGAACAATCGTATTTGAGCAAGGTGATCACTTTGTGGTCTGAGCGACGTACCTGTCATGGGAGACACATGCGGCGATATTCCACCCTCGCGCTCGACCTCTGCTAATTGGAGTGAAGTCCTGCGTTTCCCAGTAAACAAAGTCACAGACACGGTGGTAAATAAGCTGCCCACCTCAGCTCGAAGAGCGTGTCGCCACCAAACATGGCACCAAGGAAGACGCCGTCGGGGACTAGCACTTCCTTGATTTGTGTCAGAGCCCCTACGCTCACTCTTAACCGCGGGCCATTAAAAACGGAGCTGCGGGACAACGTACCCGGCAGGTCGTTTACCCAGTGGAGACTCAAACATGAAACGACGGCCTCCTGTGAGTTCCTGGGTATCGTGGCCAAAAGGTTCTCCTCGTCACCAACAATTCTCTCGACCTCGGCTGAGATCCACAGTCGTACATTCAGATGCGAACACGAAGGGGGAGGGTTCAATACCTTTAAACTCTTCGTCAGGATCACGATGCAAAAGGTTCCCTATGCATTCCTGAACAATCGGGACATAACGAAGAAGAGGAGCCAACATACTACTCGAATCAAACATGACCACCTTCTGCGTCGTCTCGGTCTCTAGCAATTTCGCGAAGTGACCTGGACCTGAGCCCAAATCAAGTACGGTATTGAACTTTCGCTTGATATCCTGCGTGCGACGCGTTTGGAGACGCAAAGGAGAACGAAGAACAGTACTCACGAGCATACGTTCTGTCAGTCTATCGGCAATTTCATCCCGCAGGTAATCTACCATTCGGCTGTTTTCGACGCGGTTCGGAAGGGCGGACCTGTCCTTCTGCAAGACCTTGGCGTATCTGTCGAAGATCAGGTAGGGTGTCGGGGCGACCGTATCCGCCACAGATGCCAAAGGCCTGGAGCGGGATTTGAGCACCCGGGGCAGGACATGCCTGTGGAAGGATAGCATCGGACAGCGCACAGTGAATGAAAGCATCGGACAGCGCACAGTGAATGAAAGCAGTGATCGAGAGGGGAGTTGGCGCCTGCCATACGCGGCGTCTATCCTGGCTGATCATCTACAACAATATTACCCAACGTCCTCAGGATGAACACCACCTCTTCCACCCTCGTTTCAACTAGTGTTAGCTCATCTCTTCGCTTCTCCCAAGCTACCAACTCCTCCCGTTCATTTCGCGTCAGCAATCGTTCCACGTCTTGACTGACATCAGACCTCTGGCTCTTCTCCACTATTGCTTTCACCAACGGTTCCTCCGCCTCCGATTGTCGCCGCACCCCGATGTTGTAGAGTGTTTTGTATGCGCTGCGAAGTAGTGTGGCATATGCCTTTCTAAGGTCAACGTACCTAATGAACGCGTCAACAGTATCATTTCCAGCGAACCACTCAGAAACACACCATAAGAAAAACGTTCTCGTTGGATTCCGATCCGCTCCACGAGGAACTTCTTGTAAACTGATAAAATTGTCCGCGGAAAGCGCGAAAAGTAGTGGACGGCAGTCCTTGGGCGCCATCATGGCTATCTTGGAGATCTGTCAGGGTAAGTATTTCGGGTTTTCAAAACTGCAGGAAACGTGAATTCCACCTGTTTTTCGTCCATCTTCCCAGTTTCTAATAACAATCTCATAACTCGGACGCCCTCGTTTCCATGTCTATCTCGACAAGCCGCCTCCAGCGCTTGCAGTTGCATTCGCCTGTGAATAATGTCGAATTCCACTTGGACCTTGGATCCGCTCAAGCTGACGAAAGACGCTGCTTTCCCACTTGGACTAGGGTTATCTGCAGAGGCCAACATTCCAAGGTACTCTTTCAGTAGATCCATATGCGATGGTTTGTGTTTCGGAGGGTAGTGCAGGCCGCGCGATAAATCCTCGTCTTCTGGAATGCGTGCAGAAATATTGTTAACAGAAACTGGGTCTGAGGGGTATAGAATTCAGAAGAGGGGAGATCACCATGGCTTTTTCAACGTACCTGACTTGGTTTCATTCGGGCCTTGTTGTTTGTTCTCGGACACTGAGAGCGTGGCTCGAATCACGGCGACCGCGCCCTCATTAAACCGTTGGAAGGCTGCAGCTTCCACAAGCTATCCACGTTGGGTAAGTAGTACACGTAGGGAAGGCCAAAGAACGACACCCACACGATTTCGAATGAACACATCGAATCTGTTGAAATTCACTCTAAAATGCACTTCGTCCTGTTCTAGGGTTAGATGGTACTGTCAATGCAGGAGAATACGCATGATGTTTCATACATCTGCCTCTTCTTCCATAGGTTTTTTCTTGATTTCGTCATGGTCGACATTTGAGCAGCAGCGCGTTGCCTCTCACCTTGCTGGTCTTGCGGCCACTCTCCTTCGATGCACGAGATTTCTGAAAAAGGAGTGCGATTCAGTGTTTGTCCGCTCACATAACCCCTAGATACTTACAAGGCCACTTTTCTCCGTAACTTCCTCCAATTCCTCCCTCTTGACCCGAGCTAAAGCGATCTCTTTAGCCTGTCTCTGTTCCTTGGCAGTAAGGAAGCCGGTCATTTTCCCTACTTCCTCAACTTCATACTGAATCAACTTCTCCCGAGGCGATATGTGCGATAATGCAGTTGTCGGTCGAAGGTATCTTTCCGAAACTAGTTTGTACATCGTCTCCCGACATTCCGACAGCACTAAGGTTGTTCAGTGGCCTAGAGATGCTAAGAACGAGTGGGGTAGCTTACACAGATCCGGAGTGGACTCTTGCAATAGCCGATAGATATCTGGCGGCTTCAATTTCCCGTGGTCCAACACCAATTGAACAACCGCTCCGCCCTGTTTGTCATTCAACCGGGGGAGGCCAACGACGAATGGAAAAACCCACCAGGGCCCCGCACTTCTTTTCGGCCCACCACACATACCTCCCAAACCTCAGGCGCGTCAAACATTCGTCCACATTAAACTCTAACACCTCTTTCTCCTCTCCCGCAGAGGAACGCCATAGCAGATTTTGTTGAAACAAGACGAGCACTGCGGCACGGACAGTGCGATATTTTAGCGACGTGAACTGGACTATCTGTATCAAATTCAGACGTCCTCGGGTAAGCAATGCTGAAGCAACCGTCTGGATCACAAGTCAGAGTCCTAGAATACGTGCGAAATTCTGGTTACGCACGGCGGTCAACGAGCCAAAATGCGAGCGAACGATTTGAGTACAGAGCTTTGCGGCCCCGGGATCTGCCATGTCAGGTTATGGGAGAAAGCATTCGCACATCACGATCGAGTCGGAGCGGCGCACATCCGACGACCTCTGACTTTGATAGGCGCTTAGTGGGTCTGTATAAACCTCGTCATTGTTGAAGCGAAATCCAATTAGTCCAATAATAATGAGTGGTATGTATCTATATATGATTACAGTATGCCGAAGGGAGCAGTAAACTCCTCCCAGTAAAGATGATGCCTATCGATGGTACACAATGCGAGAGGATGGTTCGAAATGCACGGAACATGATAAGGACATTTAGATATTCCGGCACACCGAACAGCTGAATCTCAGGCGATCCCGGAAGATGGCAGCTGTAGGTAGTGTGAGCATCATGCGACATAAGAACGTATCATGTAGACGCACGTAGAGCAATCAACGCAGCAAGCCCAGCCACTACAACCAGGTAAACGACCGTGTACTTGAACACTATCCACCGACGCTGCCTCTTCTGTTTTATGGAGAAAAGTGGCGCCCGGATCTGCTTGGATGGACGCAACCAGACTGGAGAAACAATAGTGAGTAATGGCGGATATATGAATTAACTCGACTTACAAAGCATCATGGAATGGATGCGGTCGAACCATGGGATGAACAAGGGAATAGTCAAGATGACCAGAAGGATATGAGCCAATAAGAAGTCCGAACTCCAAAGTGACATCTCGACAATCTTGACCACAAATTCGCGGGCGGGTTGCGAGATCGCGGAGTTACCGAGGCCTCTACCGTACCACTGGCCAGTCCACCACGCTCTGTTGGTTTCGTCGTGCTTGAACTCGCGGGTCAAGAAGACCGCGATAAGGATCTTCTGAATGGCCCGTTGGATTGCAACAATGGCGACGACACCAAGCACAGCATGGGAAGCATCCCAAAGCTCCAAGAACCACTGGAAAAGTCGTCATTCAGTAGATGTATGAGCGCAAATAATTGTGTTGCACTCACAAAGAACTCGAAGAACCCGACGATACCAATGAGCGCAAGGAAATGGGCGAGCGCAGCCATGTACGATCCAAACTTCTGCCACTTGGAGAAAACAGGTCCGAGAAGTAGGGAGATGAAGAAGAGGGCAAGGAGCACAGTGGCGTTCCAGACGACGGGACCGACCGCGACGAGAGCAATTCGAATTAGTGGGCTTGGGGGTTGGTTCCCATCCTCGTCAGGGAAGGACTTGACAAACATGTAGGCGATCACAAAGATCGTCGCTGAGATCAATGGCCAGATGATCTCTGAGAAGATAACAGCCCTCCACCCAGCCCGCGGAACGTCACCTGAAAGCTTCTCCGAAGGATGTCCCAATTTTTTCTTCTTGTAACCGGTAATCATGGTCCTGGACAACCTGCAGTAGCCATACCAGCTACTGGCTTTCGTCCTCGAGTTGCCACGAGACATCCATCGCAGAAACTCTCGGTAGTCGATGATGAAGTCTCCAACAGAAAACTGGTGGGGGTTGAACAAGAACGGGGCAATGCAAAGGGATAAGACCGAGAACCAGAAGTAGATCAAGTGAGGGATCCAAATGGCCAAACTAGCGTACAGCAGGATCAGCAAATTGCGCATACCCATGTAAATGCTTGGACCAGCAAAACGGGAGTAGAGGATTGCAAACGAAACCCGGGTTGTGGAGAAACCGCGACCTGTAGCGATATACCGGGCACCGCCGAATGACAAGTTGCTGAGTAGCGCCTGCGAGTAGATCTGGGTAGAAAACACTTCGAAGATTGGGGAAAGAGAGAGGAAATGTTTTGCCAGGCGGATAACAGCCTTTCCTGTTCCTCGTTCAACCAACTCTGTGAAAATCGTTGAGATCAAACAATGTGGGGGCGTGGGCGGAGAGTTCACCTTGCAAGAAGAGCGGAAGGAACGCGATAAAGAAGACCAGGAAAATGGAAACGATGCAACGTTTGATCCAGTCAAAAACGGGAGTGAGGATGTAGCACGCCGAAGCGCTAGGGAGGACGTTGCCATTTGCATCCGCAGGGCAGATGTCAAGTTGTTTGTGAAGTGTTCCGATATACAACACTGTCGACGGTGTCAGACAGCGGAATGAGCGAGGAAGGGGTAACTCACGGGTGATCATGAAGATTTGAATCGAGTAGATAATCAAGATGTTGTTCATCTGGAATCCGGGGTGACCATAATAGAATGTCAAGAACCGATCCACGGGAAGTTGAGTGCCCAGATAATAATACTCTCGACTGAGAAGCTGTTCGCCCATGCCCGTCCCGATCTTTGTCTGGAAGTTCAAGACGGTACCAAAACCGAGATCACGGCCCTTTCCGCATTGGTAGTAGTCGGAGTGTTTGATTCTACCACCGCGGCCGAAGGCGTTCATACCGGCGAAGATATCCTCGTTGAGATGCAAACCCTTCTGCGCCTTGGAAACGCCTCCGCGCGTACTCATAAAGATAGCGTTGAGGAAATCCGGATGTCCATAGTGGAGCTTCCCTCCAATCCAAGCGAGGGCACGAGCGGTCATGGTGCCGAACGTCTGTTCCTTTCCGGCAGCGATGTCGCCCAGAACACCGATGTTCTCCGAGAAAATATACTCGCGAGTACCGACGATAGCAACAGGCGACCTAGCAAACTCCTTATGACCCCACTGAGCATAAGGGCTTTGACCGGACATGTTGTACTCTTCGAACTCCCCAAGGATGTTACGAATTTTGAGACATTCCTCTAGGTAGTTGTCCTGATTGGCGTCGATGAGCTGCAGATATTCGCCTCGATAGAAGACGATTGCATGGTTCTGGTTGTCCGATTTTCCGTCACCCAAGATGGGATTGCCAGGCAACTCGATCCTAAACTTGGGTTTGCGTCGCCCTGTCTTCTCGTCAAACTCCGAGTGGCCGTCAATGAGAGTGGAGAATATCCTGGGGTCGCTGCCTTTGGCTCCGGGTTCCTCGTCCAGGTACGAAATTTGAAGGTCGGGGTAAGCGCGCAACAAAAACTCCGCGTTCTCTTGTTCCTCCTTGTTGAACTTGGAATACCTCTGCATGGAAACGACGAATTTGAATTTCCTCCTCGACATACGCTCAAGTTCCCTTTCCAACCTATCGGTGTTGCCTGCAAACCTTTGGACAATCTGGGGGTTTTCGACACGGTAGAGGAGCTTGATGGCTTTCGAATAGTTCATCATCCCGGAAACCGTCCGGTAAAGAGTCTGCGCGCGAAGGGAAGCCCAGATACGTGTGCGAAGGGTGAACTCCGGTGAGGCTGTCTTGAAACCGATGCAGTAGAAGGGGAGGTCATCGACTTTCCGGCCACCCTTCTCGGTCACAGTATTGGTCGGGGTATTGATTCCACTCTCTTCCGCCAATATTTTGGTATCCTTGACGAAGTTGTCCCATTCGACCGGGTGAAGCTGTTTCAGATACTCAAGCTGGGTCAAGCGAGTGTTCTGGTCTTCCTCCCTGATGATCTCGCGGAGGCTGAGCAAGATCTTCTCCGAGTAGTGCGGAACCAGGACGGTGAATGTTGGCATGGCATCGACAGGCAAGGGCTCGGGTAGTGCGGTGGTGAGAGATGAAGCGAAGAAAGAAATCCGTCTTTCGGCCTCTCCATTGACAGGGAAGAAGTTGCCCTTCGAGCTGTTACCATTATTGTGTGTGAAGAATGGCGGGGCGCGGAGAGTACGGGTACCGTTGGGACCCTCAACCTGATGGTAGAGAAGCCGCTGGACGTGGTCGATCGACAGGAGGTGCTCGCGGTACATGGATATTATCACTGCGTTCCACAATTGTGAGACCAAAACCTGGAGCGAGGTGAGGTGCTAGGATGAGTCATAAAGAGGCCGCACGAACCTTAGGTTTGTATTTGACCTCCATCTCTCCGGTGGCGAGCAACTTGGCATACATGCGCTTGGGCATGCGGGTATAGATATCTTTCCAAGGGGTCCAAATGGACAGGCCGAGGGCAAACGATCGACCGACACTGAACACCACGAGCCAGATAATGTACCAAAGGTACGTGTCTAAGAAGTAGAGGATCAAGTCCATCAGGTACATGATCGCGAGGGAAATGGGCATGTGGTTTCTGCAGAGGGCGTTGCCAAAGATCCTATCGGTACAACGTTCGATGTTTGTCCGAGCCATGACTGAGACGGGTGCGCTGAAGGATGACGACAAGAAGAAGTATGACTCGGCGTATTTGCACCCGAATACCAAGATCCAAAGCAGGATAGACGCGAAACGGGCGGGCCCAGAAAGTGCAGGGTAGGATGCGGTGAATGTTTGTGAGGCCATGTACTTCCTTGACTTTCCAGCAACCCTGTCTCCAAACATGCGACCGGAAGGGATGATGGCAAAGGCGAAAGTGGCAACGACTGAGATAAAGAACTGGACTATGCCAACGATGAGAGGTATATTGCCGTTGTTGGGCTTGCCGTCAACCATGGCAATGTAAACCGTCGGGCCAGCCGTCAATGCAAGGATGATGAGCAAGAATACAAGTCGCGTGGTAAGATGAGAGGCGTTGTTCCATGTCGTAGGAATGTATGCAAATTCAGCGACGGTGGCAGCAATCATGATCAGGGTAGCGACTGCGCCTCCCAAGGCAACAGCGGACCAAGTCATTGGGGCAGAAGGTTCGAGTTGGGTCTTGGGAGCGTAAACGCGGGGAGAGTTGAAGGCGGTATAGAACCAAAAGAGGGCAACGTGGAAGATCCAAATGCGGTTGAAATTGACGAGGAGGTGAGCTGCTGATCGCTTCTCGAAGTAGGTCTTGAAGAATACTTTGTTCCAGTCGATCTTGCTGAACTGCATGAACCTCTGGGAGGGAGGAAGGTCGACGAGACGTTTCTATGGGAGACGAATTAGAACGGTCAGGGGAGTGGCTGGAACTAAGCCTACCCCGTTACCGATCACAATTCGGGCAATTCCTTCGGGATACCAGAAGAGCTGATTGATGTCGTCGTATCCAATAATTTGGTCATGGTCGCGTTCCCTTCGTACGAACTTTCCGTCGACGACTTCATAACCTTGGTCTCGCATGAAGCGGTACAGAGGCTTAATGACATGGTCCAGGTACACGCCCTCTGGAACTGGATCGGCTCGGTTCTGGCACTCGGGACTACGATAGTAGTCGTCGGCGCACTTGAAGATGAAGCACATGCACTCGGGAACAAAACGGACGTTACCGCCCTCCCCCCAGCACATGAGATAGAGAGCCAATTGACGAAGACGATCATAATGGCTCATGTTGTTCATGGCATTCCTCCATCGGTTCAAGGCGCTTTCTAGGGACTTGCTGCCTGAGGTTTTAGCAGGGCCACCTTTGACGCTTCGCAATCTTTGGAGACCGGAATTTTGGGTCTGCCCAACGGCATCGTCGAGGTTGAGCTGAGCGGCAAAATACCATTTGCGGTAGTTTGCGTGTTGACCACCGATATAATCAGCGTGAAGGGTGAGAAGGGCTTGATTAGGAGACATGCGGGAGGCTCGGGAGTCTAGCTGGTGCATCAGGAAATCGAACTGGAAGGTGAAGGTGAGTAAAGTAAAGAGAAAGGGAGAGAAGCATGACTGACCATGTTTCGCATGGAATCTTTCTGGAATCCAAACTTGTAGCTGAGGTCCAGGAATATGTCTTCTATTTCCTCCGTGGAGATGGGTATCTGACGCTCTGAGGACCACGCGGGATATGGGACAGAGGAACCGGGTACGTCGGCAAAGGGGCCATGCTGGTTAGCGCTGATTCCGCTCATGTGGGAGTCGACAGAGGCGGAATACTGGCGATTGTAGAGGTGGTCCAACTCTGAATCGTGACCTTGAGCTGTGAAAATGGATGAGGTGAGCTGCGGATACGCGTTGGATATGTGAAGCACGAACAGAAGGCATCATAACTGGGGGAATGGTCATAATTCGCCAGAGGGACCTGACTTGAGTTTGCGGAAGGAGGGCCACGGTAGGGGACTTGGTCTGGAGGATAGCCTCCCTGTTGCTGAGCGTAAGGATTGGGAGGGGTGCCAGAGGGATTTGGCGGGCCATAGCCTGGTCGACTGGCCATGGGGTAGAGAGGATGAGAGGAAGAAAAGAGTGACTTTGGAAGAGGTGTTCAGTGGTAAAAATATAAGAAAAGACAGAAGGATTGCGGGTGCCTTTTGCCTTCGCGGTGGCCGTGACGGAGGCTGAACGGAGACGTAGGCAAGAGAGAGAGGTCGAAAGTGAGTTGGAAGTCGATTGCCTAATTCGGACAAGAAGCCACTCTACACCCGGTAACCACCCGCCCCTTTTTATTTTATTTTATTTTATTTTATTTTATCTCATTTTATTTTATTTTCCTAAGCGAAATTCGGCTGCGCAAGAATGTTGTGTGGCCAACAAAAGGGTCATCGTGTCTGATGTCACCTCGAGGATAAGTACGTGCGGCGGCGCGTCAGAGGTCTGCTCCATCCACCATGTCCGCCAGTGGCCTAAATCTGAAGCCAATCGTACTCTTTCCAGTACGCCCCAGGCAGGCTGCTGACACCAGCTCCGCGTCTAGAATCCCAAGTCGAATCCCAGTCGGGTTGTATGAGAGCGTTCACGGCACCCGCGCTTCAACCCAGCCCAAGGGACCTATCCCACCCCTGGCCTACTTCTGTATCCGGACGCTCATTAACTATCCCGACCAGGTTTATCCTATCGGCTCTCATCGTATCAGGTGTCAGCCTGAAGTCCTTAGCGCCTTATCTCCTTCCACATTTATCGGAATCAACACCATCATCGACTGCCTTTGTAAACTTGACCCTCGAATCTGGTCGATACTCGCACAAGTGTACTTTGACCTTCCCTACGGTCTCCAGGACTACTACATCCCCCTGGGAGATAAACACCTCCCACTTTTACAGGCCATCCCACCCACACCGTCATTCGCACTAATAACTGTGCTTAACCTCGCAGGACGCGTCTCAGACGAGGAGAGTCACGCACTCAAATTTCTTCATGGGCTTTGTGCCCTCGATATCAGTGACACGTCCATCTCACACTTGGGCATCCGTCACTTCGCTCCGGCAGTCACCACCGAGCAATCAGACCAACTTTATGGTACACGGGGGTTACGAATCTTACGACTCAACAACTGCCGGAAGATAACAAACCAAGTAATCGATGCGCTTACTAGCTTCCCACTCCTCGCCATACTCGGTTCGTACCGTTCGTGATTCTACCGCCAGTTCACTCACCCAGAAGTAGACCTAAGGGGCACCAGTTGTCATGACCTGGACTCAGACGCGTTCCGACGAAGCAAGAAGAGCCAACGTAAGCTATTTCAGTGCTCTCTTCAAGACGCCCTCCAGCGGCTGAGAGACTCCGACCCCCGGAATATACTGTTTTCACATCCAGACCCCTTCGTAATCCACATCAACACAGAATTTTACCCTTGTTCGCCACAACGACCTGCATCCACTTCAATATCCCAGCCACTCCACGATGACCAGATCTCGGAAGCAGAACGAGAGCTCCGAGCGTGGATTTGTTCAGAGTTGGGCGATGCCGCTACCGAAACCCGCATCTCAGAAATTACAGATTTTGTTACGGAACGTTGGTCGTACGATCCTAGGTGGCCGGACGAAAGATACGACTCCGATTCGGGCTGGGAGGACGAGGATTCGATCGACTCCTGGGATGAAGATAGTTCGACCGAGCGCCCTATCCTCTTTTGTGGATACACGGTTGATAAAGATTTAGAAGAGAGGGTCTTTGAGCTTGTGAGTGAAGCTATAGAAGATCATGAATCAGCGATCCGTTTCTATGGACTGGATTCGCGAACGCCAAACACGGTGGCTTGCCATTGCGAGAGATTGCGTCGGGCCGTGAAATCCTCGGCAGAAACCATGCCCGTTGACCAAGAGCTCATGCTATTTCGCGATCCTCCTGAGTGGAATTCTGTTTACGGTCCCGAAGCACCACCCCCTCGGAGGATAAGGCCCGCGACAAATCCTCCCCTCTCATCGTCGTATCTTAATCCTGATCGGTCAGGTGCGCGGGCCAAGAAGTCTACACAGGAGATGTTGGACATGATAACCCAACGGAGGAGTTCATCAAACGCCACCATTCCTCCTTCCCTCTCCTCTATACCAACAGTCAGTAATAACCCGTTTAAAAAGATCTCCGCCGGGGCGTTGGCTCGTGGGGAACTGAAGGGCCTCCATCAAGGGTCCGCGGATTCAGCACGAGGTGAAAACTCGGACTACTCCAGCCCTCCCAACGGCCCAACCCCGAAAAGAATGAAGGCCATTTCACAGATCCCCGTCCCTCTGCGGCCAATACCCCCCACAAGATCCAGAGCAGCAAGAGCGAGAAGCGACGGCACGTCGGGCATACTGCAGAAAAAATCTGGGAAACTAAAACAGACTTCGCTAGCGGAATTGTTTGGCAAACGAATCTAGGGCGTTTCTTGGTTTAGCTCTCGTGTATCATACGGCGTATACCTTTCTGCACCGGGCTGCGAACTGAATGAAATAGACATGAGATCTCATAAACTGCACACCTTCGACCTGCTGCGAGGCTTCTCAACCCCCATATATATTATATCACCCCCCTCCATCGCACGCGCGCCTGAATGAATATCACCGAAAGTTCCCAAGAGATGATTCCAAATTTCTCCCAGTCTTGCACAATACACCATGCGCAGCCCCGTACACGGTATTAGTCCATGCGTTCTCTGCCACCCCAGACTCTCTCCCATGGGGTCCAGAGCTAAGACCCCTTTGTCGTTCTCGTGGCGTTTCGTCTCGAGCGTATAAACGGCCTTGGACGCAAAAACGGCAACTTCATAGAGCAGATCGCCGCCATGATGACACTCGAAATCCTTCCCGCACCGAGGGTGAAAGGGTGAACCTTTGCTACTTCATTCAAGGCTTTCACAAGGGGTGAAACAACCTCCATAGACGTATGCACTCCATTGCGCATAATTTCGGCGATCGGAGGTGTACTCATCGACACTTTCAAGAGCGTAGCCAGCGTATCAACGTTAACCCTTGTCCGCTGTCCTGGAGAAAGGGGGAAAGCGTTCTGAACATCGGCCTTCCGTTCAAGATCAGCACTGAAATGGGGATACGCAGGGAAAGCAGACAAAAGGGTGTGTGTGCGGGGGTGGGAGACGGGTCACGAATGCCCGAACGTATGACCAACCTACCGAAGTTTTTTAGGAACTCCGAGCCTGGGGCAGTTCCTTGTGAGTTCCAGCCCAAGCTTCCTTTGAACTGTCGCGATATGCTGGAACGATATCACCACGGGTAATGAAGGTTGACTGTGGGTCATCTTCCTTGTTGATTGTTGTCGGATTTGGAACAAAGTTCTTTTAGGAAACATTGATCTTCAAAGAGGATATTTGGAGTGGTTTTGGGGTTGGCATCGCGTTCGGTGGAAATAAAAGAAGGATAATGGTGCTGATGGCGCTTTTCGAAAGTTGGAGAGTCCAAGTCCAAACGGTCGTATTTCGTGGTCTGGACTTGTCACTTCACGAGTGAGGATAGAGCTCTTGTTTGCAATATTGCTTACTCCGGGACAAGATGGTTCGGACGATCGAAGATTGCCGGAGTGATTTCCCGGGCCCCCAAGGTTTCAAACGCGTCACGGGGTTCCGCACCAACGCGTATGTCTCTGCCGTTGACTCTGCGCAGGTATGGACACAAAACACGGCCTACTAGAGCGAAGCAATCCTCCACTTTGTTGGCAATACACCCGGCTTTGCGGGCCTTCACTACAGCTAGCACGCACACCGAGCAGTGTTCACGCCCTTTCCGGTTCGTTGTTGGGGCGAGCTGGCTAGGAAAGCCACCAGGTCCGAAGCCAAGAAGATCCAAGTACCTGCCCGCTGCTCATCCCTTTGACTCGAAGAGTCCCATCGGTGCCTGGAGAGACCAGACACTGGAATGGCCCAAAGGCGTGCTGCCCGCTAATAAGGATCCTGGACACGATTTCTTCTACATACAACCCGTGCGTATCCGATCTTGGTACTAGCAGGATTTATCTCTAACCTGGATCCCCGTTTAGATGATGAATAACTCGGTAGGTGAGATGCACGCCACTCGCAATCCGTTCAGAACTCAGCACAAGCAATGGTCACAGGGATTATCGGTTGGGGTTGCCGACGGTGTGGGGGGATGGGATGATGTGACCAACCCAGCACTATTCTCTCAAGCTCTGATGTACCATTGTCACCGGTACGCAAAGCGAGGTTGGGCTGGAGAACCTGAGACAGATCCAACGCAAGGCTACGAGGAGCGCCAAACAATAGAAGGATGGGAGCTAACTCCCGCACAATGTCTAGAGAATGCCCATACCGCTGTTCTACGCGAGAAGGGCGTTGTCGCTGGTAAGCCTGCGTCTGCTCCGGGATCCTATGACGCGGAGGTGATTCGGTTTTAGGTTCCAGCACAGCGACGATTCTTAATTTCAATTCATCTTCCGGATTCTTGCGAACATTAAAGTGAGTTCATCGCGTGCTTATAAACAGGGTAGAGTTCTTATGGTTTTCCAGTCTCGGCGACAGTGGCTTCATAATCGTTCGGTCATCAAACATAATCTATGAATCAGTATACCAAACGCACTACTTTAATTGCCCAATGTACGATTTGTTCGACTGGCTTGGACCTCGCTCACATTGGTATCAAAGGCAACTATCAAAGATTCCGCCAAATTTTGGAGGTGCAGCTCGGGATAAGGTCTCGGATGGACATGTTTTTGAGATAGGGCTGCGGGATGGGGATTTGGTTATCGCATATGTCTGTCCTCCCTCACGATCTACGCCGTTTCATACGTTGACGTTTCGCCAGACTGATGGCCTATGTGACAACGTCTTTGCGTCTGAGATGCTGGCCTTGTACACATTAGCCGGGAGAGTAGGTGGGTCTGACGAACAACAGGTACAAGCAGTAACGGACAATTTCGTCCATTATGCTCGGGCTTGTATGGTCAATAATCACCGCTCTGGCCCATGGGCACGTAAGTCGCTCTCCATTGTCGAGGTCTCTTCTGGTCTGAACATTGATCAACCAGAACGGTCTACTCGTGCCGGTATGCCGTATAAAGGAGGCGTAAGTTCTTGACTTCTTGTGTCCTGTAGCTGTCGCTCACCAACCGCTTCGTCCCAGAAAATTGATGAGTATGTTCGCTCAAGCGTGTCCCTAGATGCACCTCTGACAAGTGCTTTAGTGTTACAGTCGTGGCCGTACTCGTCCGCGAATCATAAGCTATACCGTAGATATACAACGCTGTTAGTCTATCAGCTCGCACACCCGCGCCGTTCGGATCAACTGCTGCGATCGAGTTCAGCTTGAACTCATACCCTGTTGTCAGGATGAAAGATCTCCATACCGACGCAAGTGAGGGTATTCCTATCGGAAGACTCGTACAAAATTGATGTCTGGCTGCTTGTCAGACTTCCCTCGTACTGCTGATGGCCGCGTGTATCACCTCGGTCTCAAGGCTGGCGAGATCGCGAACAGAATCGTATGTTCGAGTCTTTCCATAGACGGGGGTCCGTATCGACAGGCATCAGGTGGCAGTTGGACATCCTTCTAGAGCTCTGGTTATCGAAGAGCACTTAGACAAGTCTCCCGTGCCTTTCAAACTCACGTCGGAGAGGGGATTCGTGACCATCACCGGGAGGTACAAGGGTGTCCCTGTATCGATCGTCAGCACCGGTATGGGATTCCCCAACACGGATTTCTTTGTGCGCGAAGTTCGTGAATGTTTGAGGGGGGATATGCTCGTTGTTCGGTTGGGTGAATTGGCCCGCGCTGGCGTTTAAAGCTGCTGATGTATCTATCCCTAGCCTCGGTTCGTGCGGTGCACTTATCGATATCCCTCCTGGATCTCTGGTGGTCCCTAAGGCTTGCGTTGCCATCAACAGAAATTGGGACTACGACTTTATCAACGGAGACACTACGCAGCAACCTTACTTCATTACGAAGCAGGTATACACAGAGCCAATGCCGATACAATCACTGAGGCTAACATCTCTCGCGAAGGTGGAGGCAGATCAGGAAATTTACGAAGAGGTGATGATACACCTTTCTCGTGTAATTTTCCGACTTTAATTTTCGTAGGTGTGCAAATCGCTCGAGGCTACTCGACCAGAAGGGCAGACCGCAAAGATTGTGAAAGGCATCGTGAATGCGTCGACAGACAGGTGAGGCAGTAAAACCGTGGCGGGCATCCATATCTTACCTGTTAGCCAGTTTCTATTCATCACAGGGCCGGCAGACGTCATTCCCAGATCGTAATGAATACTTGATACCACACTTATTGGAGACAGTTCCTGACATAGGGTCCTTTGAGGTACCAACTTGAACGACGACCCCCACCTCATTCATTGATCCCTTACGTTCCAGATGGAAACATTCCACTTGTACCACCTCGCAAAGAATTACGCCCCCGTTCGTCCTCAGCCGCTCAGTGTCGCAGAACCACCTGTTTCTGCCGAACCAGCCTCCCTAACTGTGGAATCTGCAACGGGATCCACTCAGTCCAATGTCCCTGGCAAGACGACAGCATCGCCCTCTCGCATCAGAGCTGCCGCGGCCCAGATGATCTTTGCTGCCCGACTATCCAAAGCTTTCATAACCCCTGAAGAAGTTGTCGAGCTAGAAAGGTGGTCAGGCCGTGGCATCCTCGAAGCCTTGATCGGGATCGACCTTCCACCAGACGTAGGCAGCTCTCATTCGTCTTCCGTACTTCTTTCATGATCACTAACTAGAGAGACAAAATACCTCACAGCATTGTCACGACGAAGTGGGAAGCGTCTGGGAAGCTAGAGTAATCGAGAGTCACTGAAGTGGACCACGAGATTGGCCTTACTACTTGTCAGCGCAAACTGCTAAAGTCTCATGCCCGCGGAGGATATCACGAATGCCTGAATTCCCTAGTTATAAGTTTGTACACAAATTTCCATAGTTATATACACGTCTTAGCCACCGGTCTTCGCTTGTCTACAACTTCCTTTCAATGAAACTTTCGATCACTCCAGCAGAGGTGAGGGGGTATTCCTTGAGGACAACCTCGTCATTCTCGATAAACGTATTGGGTTGGATGAAGATCTTTCGGGGCTGCAGGAGAACCTTCAGTCAAGACGAACAAGATAACGGTCAACGCACTAACCAGTTTCTTCTTCAGAACCAAATCCCTGATCTCTCCTTCCCATTCAGGGGGAGGCTTTGTAAGTTCCGTGTAGAATGCCTTAGCGCCCTCTCCATCGGCGGTGCTCTTGCGGACCTGGAGTTCGATCAAGAGTTTTCCGGTCGCTGTCTTGCCCTCGGTCAGGACCTTGTCCCTATCAAGCTGGGGTCGCATGGTAAGCCGTGGATTTTGGTGCGGACAACCTCGAAGAGACTAACTCGGATATAGAGATTTTCCAGGACACCATCAGCGGTGCGAATCTCCTCTACCCTCGCAATACCTTCCTTAATCAACCACCGCGTGATACCGAGACGGGCCTGCATATGGGCCTGACCGTGCTTTTTGGCGACGGGGTCATAGAATTCCAGGGCGCGAATACCTTAAGTAGCGTCAATTCCTGCGAGCTAGTATTGGTGTGGATTTATTTACCAGCGCGAACCATGATGAGGAACATGGCATATTGTACATCCTCAATATCTTGCTGCGATGTATACTGAGGGGGTGGATCGGCTTTTATCAACGGTTGCCTCCCCGGTTTTAGACATGCCAAACCTTGAAAATGCTCAAAATTTCTCTGTTTCCTGCCACTGTAAGATGTGATTGTCAATTTATACTCGCCAGGTGATGAATAAAACCACGCACGGTACAGCGCCACAGCCTCTGCCCTCATTTCCTCTAGCGACGAAGAGACATCTCCCAAGACCGATCCGGGGGTTTGACCGTACCCATACCACGATGTACTCAACGCTTTGTATGAGGGTATGCACCAGGAAGTAAAAGGCACGCTTACATGGGTTTTTTAGTGAGAGGGTTAATAACCTTGTCGGAGTCGAAGTTCTTCTTGCCACTAGCATCCACTTGGAACAACTTTCCGGAACCATGACCCAAGAGTTCGTGGTTTGCTACCTGAACTTCGAAGGCGCGAGAATCCCAAGAGTTGTACAAGCGGAGGTCACTCGGGTGGACAAATGTGACCTCCTCATCTATGCCCATGATTTAGTTTTCGATCTATTGATCGCGTCTAGTTCTCACTTGGAGCCTTGGCAGCCAGGATGTTCTACTTCAAATATAAGTCACAGCATCTCATCAAGGAATTAGATCGTCACTGACGGCGAGGGAGACGTTCTTGAATCCCACAGATTCCCGAATCTCGTAGTAGTTGGGGATCTACCGAATCAGGTCAGTCTAATCACCCGCGACTGGAGTGGGAACAACACACGTTGATGCCAGCAGGGATACCGCCGGTCGCGAAGGAGACTATCTGAAGGGCAGTAAAATCCGGCTTTCTGAACACATCAACCTCGAAATCTGGACCCCATGGAAGGTCCTTGATCAACTCTGGGGCATCGTTGACCAACGTCTCATACTTGGTGCTCATCTCCTTGTCGACAATCGCAACGAAACCTGTTTGATGACCATCACCCAACCGTAAACGTCGATGAAATCGTGCACTTGCCTTCCCATTCGGCGCGACTGCCATACGGATCCACGTAGCTTTTAGGAGGGTCAGACGGTACAGGATTGTGGGAGGAATGCAAACGCACGTCTCAATAAAACCGATGTAGCTCTCGACAACGGGCCCGATGTCCTTCACCCACTCGATTGATCCCTTCTTGTGCGCGGGGACGGAACCGGTTCGGAATCTATTGCGTTCTTAGGGCAGTGGTCGCTGCTTGGGAAATGGAATACTTACGATTCAATGTACTGATCAATCATCCTAGACTGGTGGTCATTGGCAGTATATTTCCTGGCCTTGAAATCCACAAGGTAAGTTGGCACCCGTCATCTGGGGGAGACGTTGCACCTCTGTCAAGGCATCGATAGCCTTTTTTAGGGGTTCTGAGAAATCCCCGTATTTGATGGCCAGTGTGATCTTTTTGCCCTCCACCTCGATCTCATGCTCAGCCTCGGCAGATGGCTGCTCCTCGGACGAGGCAACCAGAAGCGTGAGCTCGCTTGGAGAATCCTTGCGAACCCTTGCATAGCTCAGGGTCTAGTCCTTGCTTTTCACTGCGTGACATACCGAGTATTGAGAACATTCACGTCATGCTTTTCTGCAGCCTCCTGAACGGCAGCGACCTCCTCGTCGCTGATGATTTCACCGGTATAGTAATTCGAGATGTGTCCGAGGCTGCGTTTTCCGATGGAGAGGCTTGGAGCTGGTGCAACAGAGTAAATGTGCTCTCGAAGCTACAAGAGTCATCAGCTTCTACAGGGCACGCTCCAGCAGTTGTGAATACGTGCCGAATTCCAGACACCGAGCGCATTGGAGGAATTCGGTGATGCCTTGACCACTGCGTGGAACTTTTCCTCTGGGATGCGAGGGATGAATTTGGTGAATCCGAATGATTTATAATTCACTAGATTGCTCAAAACCTAGCCTCCCAATTAGACCCAGAGGATAAATGAAAGAAATAGGACCCGCACCTGGCTCGAGTACTGCAGAAGGTCTTCCCATTCCCCATCGCTCACACCAGACTTTTTCTTGAGGGCATCGAGGTTAGTGAGCTTCCCATTCTCACTGAAGATGAGGATGATCAAGTCATAGAGGGTCTGGGCTTGCTCGGTCCATTGACCTTGGATGATCCTGGCACCCGCCCAACAAGCCTCGGAGATGTGATGTGCATACTTCTTCTCCCGAGTACTGCGAAAGGAACGGTCATGAGGCAAGCCTCGTACAAGTGGTATGAATGTGATATTTGCCTGAGGAGAGCGAATGCCTTTGCGATTTCGAGGCTGCAAATAGGCGCAGCACGATCAGCCAAGAAACGTTCGGAAGATAGAGTCATGTTTCCGGCGAAGATGCGTGGATTGGAGAGTGGAGATGGGCTCGAATGATAAGGAGACCGCCCAAGTCTTAGTCTCTGTCACGAATCTGATCATCATGGTGACATAACTATGGGGAAATGAGCGCGACTTCAAGTCCATGACTTGGGGACTGTCTTAGATTTGTGGCATGTTCCCGTAAGCCGTCGTGGCGCAATGGTAGCGCGTCGCTTTCCTATGAATCACATAGGCGAAGGTTGCGAGTTCGATCCTCGTCGGCGGTATATTTTTGTTCAGATCAGCTGCCCACAACGAACGGAATTGAGTTAGCACAGGAGACATAGAGCCTACTTCGAGTCCGAAGAAACGGTGTTTACACGGGTATAGTTTTTGAGAAGTGTGGACCACTCTTCGTCCACTTGTGGTACAACGCCCTCATCTAACCTTTCAGTATCAACCCCAACCCATCCGAGAGCGCGCCGGTAGCATTCCGCTGCTTTCGTGGGACTCCCGGTTTTGGACCCTTCCGTCAAAAGCCCAATTAAATGCCACGCTTCCGCCGCCGACCTTCGAGAATCTCGGAGTAAACTTGAAGCTGGTCGTTGTATCGACGCCGATCCTGAGAAAGAGGCGACCAATGGAGAACGTGCCATGGAAGAGAGTGGGATCGCGCGTCTGGATCCTCGCTGCGCTGCCTCGGACAAAGTGAAAGCTACTCGTTCAGATGATTCTGCCGCATTGGTGAGCCACTGGATCGAAGTTTCCAGTGATGAGCGGAGGCCGTGCTGAACTTCAGCGAGGTGTATGGAGAGGATTGCGGAACGATGGAGGAGATAGAGAGCGTGAAGTACCTCTCCAGGCGACGAGGAGGAGAAGGATTCTGGCGGCTTGATTGACCGTATCAGGTCCAATGACAGCGTCTCCACCTCTCGGGCTTTCTTCAATTGCCCCGTGGTGGCGTAAAAGGCCGAGACTGACAAGAGGGTAGATATGAGGGACCTCTGGGCAAGAGGAGACGACGGAGCTGAGGTAGGCACGGTAAGTGGGATCCTGGTTGTGGGGTCCCTCCCTCCGGCAAGCTGGACTGCCCGTGTCCACCACACGACCGCGTCGTCAAACTCGCCCAACTGCTTATTGAGGTCCCCTAGCCGTTGCGCGATCTGTGAGGCCTCTACCCCTGAGGGAGGAAAGGTTTTCCACATTTGCTCCAGCTCGGATCTCGCTTCGAGCAAAGAATCTTTATATCCCAAAAATTCCAGGAGAATCGCGTGGCGGGTAATTAGTGTCCGGAGGGTGTCTTCTGATATATTTGAGCCATTCGCGCGATCCGTCATCGCCATGCTGATCGCAATCTTGAGGAACTCCTGGGCAGATTGGGTGGCTGAATCGACGACGTTTGGATTGCTCGCTCCCATGAGGCTCCCGCTTGATCCCGTTCCCCAATTCTGAGCCATCCAAGCACTGCGCACCGCATGCCTACACCTGAAACCTAACATGCTGTCCGTCCCTCCAGAGCCCCGCGGCGACCATCTGTCCCCTTGCAAATCCCACTCCCACTTTCGGACGTCGGGATCCGTTTCAGTTGCGAGCGCCACGTTCTCCACATAGAGATGAACCGCCTCGAACGCTGTGCCTAGCGTGACACCGAGGGTGAGGACCCCGACGAGGGAGTACTTGAAAGCTCTGCCAAAGTAGCCAGTTGCAAATGATACTGGGTTGGAATGATACTGAGGGAAGACTTTGACCGGGTCTTGGGAAGAGCCGGCGCTAAGTTTTCGGATTCGCGTGTACCGTAGAAGACGTGCGTCCCACCGTGGGCAACGGCGAAGTGTGGAGGTGAACATCACGGATAGCGGATGAGACGCGGTTACGATGCGATCGGAAATTGCAGAGGCCTCACAGACGCGTCTTGTCTCGTGCGTTCATGAAGTTCTACATCGATGACTTACCTGTGTGCACATTCCCTCCCACATTTCGCCGGTCTTATGAGCTAACGCCTGTACAGATAATCTTTCCTTATGACCGTATTTATCCCGGTCTGCACCCTCCCCCCTAAATCGCCAATCAAGCTTTATTCACACCTCCCAACAGAACAATATGCTTATATGTGCGACCTCAAGCGCACCCTCGATGCTACAGTAATTCGTCTGCTGCTTCTTTACAAACCCGGCTGCAATAAGTTCTGATAGGGACACTGTGTGCTCGAGATGCCTTCGGGGACGGGAAAGACGGTTTCACTCCTCTCCTTGATCGTCTCTTACCAACAGGTAACCGAATGCCCTACTGCGCGTCACCCACCCTAACGGAAGGCCACAGTTCTTCCCTACCAAGCGGAAGCTCGTCTACTGTTCGCGAACGGTCCCAGAGATCGAGAAGGCGTTGGCTGAGCTGCGTCGATTGATGGAATACCGGATCGAGGCCGCCGAGACAGAGGCAGAAAAGGAGAAAGAGCGCGACTTCACTGGGCTCGGGCTAACCAGCCGGAAGAATTTGTGCATACATCCCGATGTGCGGTTGAGGTCTTCAGTTTCGTCCCCTATCGCTCAACAGTTCACAGGTTTCCAAAGAGAAAAAGGGGGTTGTTGTAGACGCTCGATGTCGGGATCTAACCAATGCTGCGGTTGTTCAACGTGGTCGAGATAACCCAGGCTCCGTTGATTTGTGCGACTGGCACGAGGTGAGCTCGAACCGCATATCGCTGTTCTTGAAACTGACCTTCCGAAGAACCTCGAGGGAATGGAGCCGGGTAAGCTCGTTCCTCCAGGAATATGGACGCTCGCAGATGTGATGGAGTATGGACACAAACACGGAAAGTGCCCCTACTTCATCGTTCGTCGGATGGTGAGTTAAACTCCCTGCGGATTCCTCACGGCAACTAAACGTTCTCGAGATGCCATTCGTCAACGTGATCATATATTCCTTTCATTATCTGCTCGACCCCAAAGTGGCGGATCAAGTGTCGAAAGAGCTAGCGAAAGACGCGATCGTGGTCTTTGACGAGGCTCACAATATAGGTAAATCGGTTTCATGATCATTTCAAGCAAAACACTCACCCGCTCACAGACAATGTCTGTATCGAGTCCCTGAGCATAGACTTGACTCGTCCGATGTTGGAATCTGCGACGCGAAGCGTTACGAAACTTGGAGAAAAGATTGACGAGTGGGACTTTAATCAAATAGGTGTGGGGTTTTGTGACGAGCTTAATTTGCAGGATCAAGAAGACGGACGCATCTAAATTACAAGATGAATACGCCAAATTGGTCGAGGGCCTCCAAGAAGCTGGGGATGACGAGGACGGATTCATGGCTAACCCTGGTTAGTGCCATCTTGCGTTATAGATGAAGCAGATAGCTCAAATTACGTTTGCAGTCCTCCCTGATGACCTGCTCAAGGAAGCAGTCCCGGGCAATATCCGAAAGGCCGAGCACTTTGTTGCGTTTTTGAAGCGCTTCGTTGAATATCTGAAAGTAGGCCGATCACGTTTCTGACGTATGACCGGGGCTGAACCGTTCCTAGACCAGAATGCGGGTTCTCCACGTCATTGCAGAAACGCCGCTATCATTTTTACAGCATCTGAAGGATATCACATACATCGAAAGACGCCCGCTGAGGTAAAGTTTGGTGGTATAGTTGGCCCCCCGCTGATTACAAAGCGCAGGTTTTGCGCGGAACGGCTGCAGTCGCTGGTCAGGACGTTGGAGCTAAACCGATTAGATGAGATCCACGCGCTTCAGAAAGTGGCCTCGTTCGCGACCCTGGTAGCGACTTACGAGAAAGGTATACCTCCGGGTCGTATTACGGGTGTGCGTTCGCTTACATCCTGCAGGGTTCCTGCTGATTCTGGAACCGTTCGAGACCGACAATGCAACGGTACCTAACCCGATGTTCCATCTGACGTGAGTGGGCATTACGGGAGAGACCAGACTGGATGAATGGACACCTGGCAGATGTTTGGATCCGTCGATTGCCATCAAACCCGTCTTTGAGCGGTTTAGCAGCGTGGTGATCACTTCGGGGACGATATCGCCGCTAGACATGTACCCAAAGATGCTGCAGTTTACACCTGTGGTGCAGGAAACGTATGCGATGACGCTTACGCGGAATTCGTTCCTGCCGCTCGTACGAGGTTCACACTCTCACGTTCTCTCCAGAAGCTGAGCTGATTGGCAGGTGATCACGAGGGGCAGCGATCAGGTGGCGATCAGCTCGAGGTTCGAAGTTAGAAACGATCCGGCGGTGGTGAGAAATTTTGGAAGCATCTTGATCGAATACAGCAAAATCGTACCGGATGGGATCGTCGCGTTCTTCCCAAGCTATCTGTATATGGAATCTATCGTTGCAGCGTGGAATGATATGGTGGGTGTGAGCCCTGTACCCTAACTTCTGGCTCTGATGCGCGGGTTTTTCCCTAGGGGATTTTAAATGAAGTATGGAAGCACAAGCTGATCTTCGTTGAGACCCCAGATGCAAACGAGACTAGCGTCGCGTTGGAAAATTACCGGAAGGTGTGTGGCGAGACCGAGTCGGGGGCCGTTTCCTGTTTGCTTAACGCCGCAGGCGTGCGACAACGGACGAGGTGCCGTTCTGCTCTCGGTCGCGCGTGGAAAAGTATCAGAAGGGATTGATTTCGATCACAACTACGGACGAGCGGTGATCATGTTTGGGTGTGTGCAATCACCACTGCAGGTTGTCATCTTGACGTAACGTTGTGAGGTCAGGGTTCCGTATCAGTACACAGAGAGCCGGATTTTGAAGGCGAGGTTGGAGTATCTTCGGGACGCATACCGGATCCGTGAATCCGAGTTCCTCGGGTTCGACGCTATGCGGAACGCAGCCCAATGCGTCGGACGTGTCCTTCGGGGAAAAACAGACTGGGGGCTGATGATATTCGCGGACAAGGTTTTTATAATTTCCCAGAGGTGCAGAGTGGACTTTGCTGACCGTTGGTTAGAGATTCGCACGAGCGGACAAGAGGGCTAAATTGCCTCGGTGGATCAACCAATACATCACCGAGACGGCGGTGAACCTGTCGACGGACATGGCGATTGGGCTTTCAAAACTGTTCATGCGGACGATATCGCAGAACCCGAAAGAGAACCAGACGGGGGTCTCACTCTGGGCACTCGAGGACATTCATAGAGCTCAGGAAAAACAACGGGAGCTGAACTTGGCAGCCGCGGAGAAGCAAAGACGGGGCGATGATGGAGACGAGGATGAGTACGAGTACGGGGATGGTTGGATCAGCGATGGTGCACTTGGGGAGGTGGACTTGGACGAGCCGTGATTTACACGGGGCGAAGAGAGATGTATACGGAACACTAAGCCTAAATACACAAAAAGGTTACATGCCGAGGACGGGCGGGTTGCTAGGCGTGTGGACAGCGGCTACACTTTGCAGGAAGCTGGAAAAATTAAGCTTTGTGTGAAATGGAAGGTCGGAGGAGATAGTGGTTACCTCCCGGGAGATCAATCTTTCGGGTTGGCTATTGGGAGGGGGTAAGCAAGGGCGGGAAGAAGGAAAAGAGGACGAACGTGAAGAAGCGGCGACATTGGCAATTGGGAGCGACGCAGGTTGCGGGGTGTGCGGTGGAGTTGAAGCAGAACGTCTGGCCGCAATCGATGTCCTGGCTGGAGGTGAAGACGAGGTGGCCACATTGGGTATATTTGTCGAACCACAGCTTCCGATGACACATCCTCGAGGGGGAGAATAAGCGTCCGGGGAATAGGTTAAAAGCGAGTTGCGATCGGTCGGCGGAGGTAGGAGGTCTGGCAAGAAATCAAATTCCCTCCAGGCTCATTCTCGCGCATTCACTCACCGTACGACACGGGATGGACAGCGTCGACTCGAGGGCGAGGATGCACAGAGTCCGGTGGGAGGCAGAAGGGACCGCAAGCGGAATTACCCACCGCCAGTATTTGAACCGTTTTATTTTTCGTGCTCTCTAATTACTGGACAGGTTCGACTCCGGGTCGGACTACCGCAAGAGCGCTTATGTCGCCGCCTGTGCTTGCCCGACCGACGTTGTTAACGAGCTCGATGCCGATGTCTCCTCCTCCACCTTTCTCTCCACCTCCACGTCCAGAACTTCAGCTATGCTTCGAATCGGTTCACCCTTGATCACCTTTTTCACCTCCTCCAAGTCAAGCGTCTCATATTCCACAAGCGCACGTGCCAACTTTGAGCACGCCACGGAACGGCGTCAGTAACCAACCGGAATGAGCAGGCGGACGTTCCTTACCAGATGGAGTTCCACCTCCTTTTCCTTCAACAAGTCGGTTGCTCGCTTCTCCCCAGCTTTCAGTATTCTAAAAGTCCCATCAGCAGAATGAAATGCAGAAACTGGGGTTACGTACGATCGAACCTCACTCTCAATTTCCTCCCGCTTCTTGCTGCTGATATTGTCGTCCCTGTCGTTGTGGTACACTGGTCCTACTCGTTGCGAGTATCCCCAAAGCTTCGACCCATCAGCCCTGCTTCCAGTAGTTCACAATTAGACAAGCCCCTCTCACCTTGACCATCGCATTCGCCGTGCTCGTCGCATGCCGCAGATCTGAACTTGCCCCTGACGTCACGTTCTGGGGCCCATAGACTGTAGAGCGAACAAGTCAACAATAGCTCACTCCGAAATTAATTTCACCCACTCAGTTCTTCTGCCACTCGGCCGCCCATGCACACATCAATCTCGGCCAGGTATTCCTTGAATGAAATCGAGATCCGGTCGTCCTTTGGCAGTTGTGACGTCTGTCATCCAAACTCATTAATCTATCCCCCTACTCGGAGAACAGAACACTCACGACGCCGAGCGCGTGTCCACGAGGAACGCATGTTACCTTGTGCAGCGGCATCGCACCATCCGTATATAGAGCGACCAGCGCGTGACCTCCCTATCAAAGCAACGTACACTCACTGAATTCTATCGGTTAGCAACCAAAAACTCACCTCGTGGTAAGCGGTCATCAACTTGACCTTGTCATCGATGAAAAAGCTTTTTCGCTCCGCACCCATCACGATACGATCCTAGTAATCACCTCCGTTAGTTCCCGTACTCTTCTCCGGAGCTATGACGCACCTTGGCCCACTCGAAATGCTTCAGTGTCACAGCCTTGCTGCCTTCCTTGGAGGCTTGTATAGCAGCTTGACTAAAGAACTCTCGAGTCAGCGAGAGGTCGCGCGTTGGCTCCAACAGAACGCTCTTACTTGACCATATTGTGCAAATCTGCACCAGAGAATCCAGGAGTTCCTCGCGCAAGTATGCTTGGATCTACGTCTAGAAGTTCACAGAACGCGTGAGACCACAAGAGAAGTGAAAAGCAATATCATTTATAACCTTGAGCGGTGACCACTTCTTTCATGTGGTGCTGCAGGATCTGGTTCCTCCCCCTCACATCGGGTAGAGGGACGGCGATCACCCTGTCAAATCTCCCCGGGCGTACGAGCGCTCTAAGAAAGTATCATTTTTTGCGTTCCTTTCGGAGCCTTTTTCACTCACTGGTCCAAGCTCTCCGGAAAATTGGTCGCCGCGATCACAATCACCCCTTCATCTTGCAGGAAACCGTCCATCTCGACCAAGAGCTGATTGAGCGTTTGCTTCAGGTAATGTTGGTCCCGCTGACTTCTCTTCCCACCAATGGCATCCAGCTCGTCGATAAAGATGATCGCCGGCTGCTTCTTTCTGGCAGCAGCAAACAGGTCACGGACCCTCTTGGCTCCCACACCGACAAACATCTCGTCAAATTCAGCGCTGCACGGCGGACGGTGAGCGATCACCGACTGCACCCCAAACGAAGCGTTACGCACCCAGACGCAAACAGGAACGGTACCCCGGCTTCCCCAGCGACAGCACGTGCCAACATCGTCTTTCCGGTTCCAGGAGGCCCAGTCAACAACACACCCTTCGGAAGCTTCCCGCCAAGGTTGGCGAACGCAGCAGGGTCTCTGAGAAACTCGACAACATCCTCCAGCTCCTGCGACGCGGGGCCCAAATCAGCTTCCATCACATCTACGCACACCAGGCACCGACCTCTTTTGCTTCGTCGACGCCGTGGATATCACTGAACTTGACCGTCTTCCCTGGTTGAGGTTCAAATTCAGACCGTTTTGGTCCGGCTTTGATAAATCCGGTGCTGTCCAACATGACAGACAACAGGGTGACCACAACTGAATGTCCAGGAATTTCAATATGGTGTGAACAGACGCTAGCCGCAATACTCACTGAACAGAACAGCACACAGAGATGCGACGTATTTGATTGACCGGTATACCCATGTTCCTTTGGCTGAACGAAACAGAAAAGTTCAGAGAAGGGATATGAAGTAAAAGGCGCAGCTCACGTTCCGCCAGGGTAACATAAATTGGATTCCCACTACCGCCTGCTCCGCCCGCGACGGCAGCAGTAAGTTGGCCCGAGTTGTTGAACCCATTGCCTAGGGAGCTGCTAAAGGATCCGCCGCCTGAAAGCACCTTCTGAGCAATCGACTCGCTCCGTGTAGGGGAGAAAGAAGATGGAATAGGCGGCTGAACTTCTTCGGGCTTAGCGTTAGGGTCTGGATTGGGAGTTACTGGGGCGGCATTTGCTTGCGGTGAGGCTTCCGGGGAGGTAGTGGCTGGTGTGACGGGGGAAGCCAAGAGTGTATCTCGCCTTCGGACGGCAGCATTGACCGATGCTTCCAAGCCATTCTTTACCAGGGCAGACAGGTATAGCTCAAAGGCTCGATCGGATCGTAGGACCGGTGAGGATGAATCCTGTTACAATGCTCAGAACATATGGTGGAATTCAGTCAGACGTAACATACGAATTCGGAAAGCCGTTCCCATCTCGAAATGATCGTGTCATAGCCGGCTTTGACCTTGGTAGCGAGCAGAGCTTCGTACAGCGCAATTTGTTTGTCGACGTCGTTGTGATTAATATTAGCGGCAGCTTCGAGTAGTGATATATCGGCCACGGTAGAAGGAGAGGGTGTGGGTGTTGGCTTTGCCCGAGGGCTAAATAATGAAGAGAGAGTGAAGGAGCGGCGGAATGATGGGTTGAGGGTTTGAAAAGGCTCTATTCTCAAAGTTATCGGACTGCGTCCGAGACCAGTCGCAATGGACCGAGCGGGGAACGGAAGGTGAGGATGGAGTATAGAGTCCGGTATGGTGAGTCGGTGACCGACGGACGGCGGCCTGCGCTGCACGGCCCTCAGCAACTGTTGAGAGTGTGTGTCAGCACCGTCAGTAACAAATCCGGAGCACATTAAGCGTAGACCGAGGCTTACTGCGAGGGACGAGAAAAGGGCAGACATCGTGGACCGGGTGTGAGAAGTCGACGCGTCTGGATTGATGTCCGAACACTCATCAGCTCGCCAACGTACGCTGCTCGGCACCTCTATTTTTTTTCGGGATTTCTGAAATTTAAAGTGTAGAATGCCAGCTCAAGCTCAAGGCTATCTCAGAACTCTGCCAGGCATCCTCAAATGTCATCGAGAATATCTCCAGCTCACCCTCCTCCGTCTCCGAGCCGGATCTGGCTAAAATCCACGCAGATTTTCTTTCCATCCTCTCCTTGATCTACCACATCGTAACGAAGCTTGCGTTGGCCTTGAATCCCACAGAGCCGACGTTTTCTGCTGCAATCTCACCCCTGGACGATCTCGTTAAGCATATAAATGCTATCACGTCCTGCGCGTCCCTTTTCACCACCACCTTCGGATTGACCCTCAGAACGGAGGTTGTGGGCTTGACCTCGGACGTGTTACAGGCGACCAAAGGATTTGTCGAAAATTGCGCCTTGATCACCGACGGCGCCACACCTCCATCGAAGCTAAAAGCAACTCACCTTTATCTCACTGGTTCCATCCACGAGTTGATCGACCACAGTCGCGGGTCAGATGGTCTGTCCAAGGACAACCTCCAGGCTGTTCGGAAGAAATGGGCTCAAGACCGGTCTGTGTTAGAAGACGGTTATCGGGAACTATCTGACCTCCTCACTCCCGATGGGACTGATAACGATTCCTTCGGCATGGACTCGGAAGATGAGGATGGTCTCGTGCTGAGCTCTGCGCCCCTGACTGCCGAGGAAACAGAGAGGGTGAAAAAGGTCCGTGTTTCAACCCTCTTGTCCCCGTTGTCTCAAGCTCAGTGGCATTCAGGTCCAAAGGTATATTCGTGTGACGAATCTCTTGCATGAGAGGGTGTACGTCGATCTTCTCAAGCCGCCAGCACTCAAAATTGCCTCATCGTCACTGAACTTCGTCTCCACTCTCGACGAGATTTCTCGTCAATCCTCTCGATTCGTTTTCGCTACCGACGAAATCATCTCGTGTCTACATAGCCCACAGGATCCGAAAGAAATTTCCGCATCTCTTCAAAACTTAGGAGAGGTGACGACAACCTCACAAAGGTTGTTAAACCAAGGTGGCTTCTTACCAAAGCCAAAGGAGAAGAATTTGGAATCCGGGATGGAATCGATGAAGGTTGGAGCCTCCAATGTAGACCAGAAGAAGGCGAAGGATATTCGGAAGTGGTTCGACACCTGTCTAGATCAGATAGATAAACTCCAAGCATCGCTTTCTGTAGAATTTAATGGATGACGCGTTGCAGAAACGGTTGGTCATGCAGTGAGGCTATACAGTAGTCCAATTTGTTTTGCGGTCGGCTAAAGGTATGTGTTGGGGTTGTGGTGGTTGTTTTGCTTTCTGTTCAGCCCGCATCTTCTCCTGCATGTCGGACTTGAACTTCGCTGCCAGTGTATTTGGCCACAACGCTGGGCTTCGGCGGGCTTCCAGCCGGCTCGTGAAAGCCTCGATCTTGTCATGTTGGGCTGCAAGGTTAAAGGACTTGCCCTGCACGTCTGTGAGCAAACAGAAAAAGGACTTGACAGTAGGACGCACAGCCTCTCGTTGGCGTTTCGCCCGAGCCTCGTCACGCATCCTATGTAATTCTCGCATTCGTTCTTCTTTCTCCTTGTACCCAGACTTTGGAGGTGCGTTTCCCGTCTAAGCCAACACGAGGATTAGTCCCGGATGCTAAATGACGATCAGGAAACCCACGGAGAAGAGTTGTTTGTAAACGTCTGCGTTTGACAAGTCGAGATCCGCATTTCCTGCCGTGGCAGCAGGTTTGCGAGGCAAACTAGAAGGAGGAGGAGGAAGCCCTGCGCTGTCTGTGGTGAGCTTCGACCTTTCTATCTTTGCTTGGTTCGGGGTCGTCTTGTAAGTGGGCATGGGAGACGATGCCGACGAGTCAGAGAGCTTGATCTTCTTGATTGGAGGTAGTTTCTTCTTTGGCGCAAGCTCTTTGCTCTCTCCCCCAGCAGTCACGCCGGGGCCAGTGGGTGGTGAATGTGGTTTCGAATCAATAGCAGGCTCGGAATCCAAGGGGCGGGGACGCTTCGTGCCGATTACTGGCGGTCTATCCTCCCCGAGTGAATCCATGTCTTCGAGATCGGCCCTCAATTTCCCTTTACGGGTCCTAGAACTTGACGAAATAACCCGCGTTTGCGGTGGGGAAGATGGGGGATCATCCTCAGCCGTGTCTGACCTCCAAGGCATCGAGTCGTCGTCTCCATCATCTTCATCGTCAGAAATAACCGCCCGTCGAGCTTTCTTGCTCACCTTCCCCTTAACGGTCTTGGGGAGAGGTTTCTGACGCGATTGAGACCTGTTCAACGTGGGCTGTGGATTCCTGGAATCGGGCTCTCGTTCCATTTCTGTATCAGAAGGGCTTATTGAGAACTTCGAACCTTCGTCCTCGACGTCGACGTCAAAATCATCTTCGACCTCTAATCATCGTGATTCCAGATGCGTTGAATGTTTGGAAAGAGAATTCTCACGAATACGGGTGACTTCGACCTCGTCATCTGAATAAACTGCCGTTCGACCCCGCACGGTTTTCCTCCACCCGGAAGACTATAAAATAACGCAAAATCATTATTTGCAGGTATAGCACGCTGCTCCGCGAGTACTCACTTGCGAAACGGACATTCCCTGATTCCTTAGAGAACTCGTCTCGAGGCCGGCGAAGTGGCTGTGGCGCGTAAAGTCAGCGTGACAGACGGGACAGACTTTCCCACGACTGCTCATTCTGATCACGTGTGACGGTCCTCAGTTAGATGCTGACTTCGCCGCGGCCTGCGAGCCTCCTATTACATGGGTTTTTCGCGGAGACTTGTGCTCAGTTTTGAAGGCAAGAGAGCGGGTCATTATATTCCGATTGTTTTGTACTGACCGGAACCCTAGACAGGACGGGTGGCGCACGCGCGGGTGCGACCAGAGCTTCACCTTCACTCTTTATTCTGGTCGGCCTTCAGCATTCGCAGAAAACCTGGTGAATAGTGGTGAAACTTGAATTGGTACAAACCCAAGCTCAACTTCGCTTTTGTGGCACTCCCAAGGTACGGCCACTATTTCATTAGACTATAAAGGCGCGTACCTTTTCTCCCTCGAATCATTCTATATGTAGTTGCCCGTAAGACGGATTAAACTCGATCAAAATTCGACTCCGTCTTCTAAACTTCGAAGGACTGCCCTTGCTACCACCACCTGCTCCGACCATAGGAGAGCGATGTTATCCCTCATCCATCTCGACCATGGGCGACCCTGCGGATCGAAGCTGAAGTTCGATGTACGGGCCAAACCTGTAGTTCCTTCTTCTACGACCGTATCACAGATGGTTGCAAGAGCCATTCTCCACCTCGCCTCGTTACTGGGCGAGATCGCCTCACTCCTCCCGAGCAGAGTGTCCCTCCAAGGCTGGCATGCAACTTCCTCCTCATCGCCCGTAGGGACGCAAGTCATTTCAGAACCCATTGCAAGTAGGCGAAGCGCAGTAATCAAACGAAATGAAGGAGAAGCCGGATTCGGTGAAGTGGAGAGCGTCCAGTCCCTACAAAACATTAGCGGGCAAAGCCTCCAAATCTCGTAGGACACACCCCCAATAGCCTTCGTTCTGAAGGACTGTCTGCATCCACGACCCCACGGCCCCCTGTCCTTCAAATAGGCCAGTGACGATTGTTTGCACGTCCACCTCTGCAGGGTATGTCCCAGATTCCATCTCTTGGTTCGACACGGCGTTTACAAATCCATATTCGACAAACAAACTCTGGTTTGAATGACCCCCATACCTCAAGTATATTTCCTTGCCGATCTCCACCTTAGAGATATGTTCAGTCGCTAGGAACTGGAATTCATCTCTGGCTTTCGGACGAGTGTTCGAGGTCTCGGTATTGGAGACAGGGTGAATGTCTGAATGATGCCAGCCGTGGTTGGCGAAATCGAGGATGGGACAGAGGGTGACGTTAGCTTCATCCGACCTCGTTTCCTTTATTCGATAGTAGATGCATCGGGTGTTGACTGAGGAGAAGAGGTACTGGGTCAATAGGTGTCGCGCGGTTGGAAGTCGGGAAAGAGACCATTCAACCAGGCCCAAAGGTAACTGCGAATATTTAGTTCGCCGCGTGTGCCTTTCCTGTTCTATGGCAGATTAATTCAGGTTTCAGAGTAATCAAATGGGACCTACGAGGTATTTGATCACGGCATTTGAGTCTCGTTGGAACCGTCCGGCAAGGGTGCTCAAGAGAAACCGCGTACTACGAGGGAGCAATGCAAGGAAGGTAGATCCAGGTTCGTTGTCTCCATTCAGAGTTTGTTCGATGACCCATGTGAGCGGGTGGCTATCGAACTCCCGGGGAAGAATCGAGATGAAGGGACCGAAAAGGTTATCGCCAGACTCCTGAGTACTATCCAGAGGTTTGTGCAGATAAAGATGGAGAGAGATGAGCTGATGGGCACTGAGACGTTTGCTACCAGGGTAAAGGGGGGCAAGTGTCTTGACGTTCACCAACGCTGGTGGTGGGACCACGAAGAGGGGTCCCAACGGCTGTTTTCCTCAGTCTGTGAATGACACGAGACCCTAGATAATGATTAAACCCACTGGACACGGAGTAGTGAGGAACAACCCGTAACCTGCGCCTACATCATGTAAGGGAGTCTGGGAATCAACCTTGGTTGTCTATAGGACAACAAAGGGGGAAATACCGGCTCTCGGTCTCCGCTCTACGTGGAACGCAGATGGCGATAGATCCATTCCACACCTTCCGAGCCACGAGAGGAGTCGGCTCCAACGACGAACCTGAACACCCCCCTCGTTCACCTCGTGATGGTCATCGGAGGTCATCAATACAGACGATTTGGTTATCAGTTGTTAACCCGGTCGACAACAGATAATCGACTCCGCCCGTTTATCCGTACCATGTCCCTGTTCAACACGTCTCGTCTCCTCAACAAAACTGTTCTCATCACTGGTGCGAGCTCTGGCATCGGAGCGGTAAACCTGATAAACGGGCTCTTCCGCTTGGTCCAATCTCTGACAACCTGGTTTTCAGGCAACGGCGGTCTTGTTTGCGAAGGTGACTGGAGGGCAAAATCGATCTCAAACCTCAATATCTAACGAGATTTCATAGGGCGGTGCAAATCTGATTTTACTCGCACGTCGGGCGGACGCTCTGGAGAAAGTAGCGGATGCATGCGTGGACGCTCATAAGGGGTCTGGGATTCAAGGCGGGGGTAAAGTCGCCACTGTCCAGATCGACGTTTCCGACAAAACGCAAGTTAGTAACGTCCTCAGTAAAATCCCGGACGAATTGAAATCAGTCGATGTCCTTGGTGCGCACCGCATTCAGCACTTTTCTCAGAACGGTATTTAGGACTATTTCCGCAGTGAATAACGCCGGCTACGTACTTGGAGCGGAGCGGATCGGTCAAATATCCTCTACTGACATGGAGGGGATGTTCAATACGAATGTCTTTGGACTCATTAACATGACCCAAACGTTTATCAACGGTGCGCCTCCCAGACGTTTGGTGGGGTAGCCCGATACTCACTCTGGATTAGAGATGAAGGCACGGAATTCCGGACATGTCATTAACATCGGATCTGTGGCAGGTAGAGAGCCATATATCGGCGGAAGCATCTATTGCGCAACAAAGCATGCTGTCCGTGCTTTCACTGGCGCCTTACTCCGAGAACTCGTAGAGTATCAGATCAGAGTGACAGAAATACAACCCGGCATGGTAGAGACAGAGTTCTCACTCGTTCGCTTCAGGGGTGACAAAGAGGCTGCAGACAAGGTCTACAAAAGCATCACGCCACGTACGTTTGGTCTACAGACGCGTACCGATGGCTGCTGATTATTTCCTAGTCACTGCGGGTGACATTGCGGAGGAGATCGTGTGGGCGGCATCACGACCCCCTCACGTAAACATCGCAGAGGTGTTCGTCATGCCAACTAACCAGGCAACACCGTGGCTCATACACAGGGGTGACAAATAATCCGTTGCATCTATTCGTATAACCCGTCCCATAGTTGGAGTGTGGGATGAGAGAATTAGCTAGATCGAAGCATACAAATATCGAAAAAAATGGGGGGCTAGATCGAGTGTCGCAGTCACTTCTTCCTGCCTTTGGACCTTGTGTTCTTGACGGGAGTGTATTCGGATTCGTCGGGCCCCTCCGGTTCAGGAGGAGGGTCGTCGTCGTAGACATATCTTTTCACAACGACTTTCTCCACGGGAAGCTGTGGAAGAGGTAAACCAGCATCCGGAACGTTGCCTAGCCGATCAAGTTCTATAGACTATCATAGCGGTAAGTCACGGTGCGCTGTAAAAGTAAGAAGGCGATGTACCTTCGCGGTCTGTGAAAGGCAGCCCTTTCCAAGCTTTTGAATGGGAGGTACTGGCAGCTTCTCTGGGATTTCATCGATGAAGGCGGCAGTGAACAAGAGGCGATCCCACTGGACCCTCCTCTCCTCAGCCGCCACCATTTCAGCCTCTTCTAACCCATCCACCTTGAGTCGCTTGAGTGGTCGCATGGGGCGTTCCGGAGTCTTGTAGTCCTCTTCCTCCCCAGCGCCACGCCTATGTCGACCATCCTCTTCCAGGGTCAGGATGCTCGGATCTGGTGGTTCGAGTTCTCCACCATCGCTTCGCTTCGCCCTCTTTTGGGCTCTCTCCTCCCTTTGCTTAGCTTTCTCCTCCATTGCTTTTTCCGCAACCGTCCTCAGCTTCACCGCTGGACTCTCTGGCCGCTTCCCCTCTCTTTTCACGATCTCGGTTTCCAAGAGGCTCGCTACCTTCTGGTTTTTCGCCGTATTGTCCATCGTAAGGTTCTTGAGTGCAGTGATAGTCAGCCCTGCGAATCTTGAAGAATCAGGGGGTGGCCGCTTCTTGGGCGGAGGCCGTGATGGCGAGGCACTGGTGGCACCGAATGTTGCTTCTTCCAAGAGTGCAGAGGGGGCCCTCCTGCTTCTGGCTGTTCTACGTCCTACGGCAGTATCCTCCTCTTGTTTGTTGGTGTCACAAGATTGAAGACAGACAGAACCTGGCACAGCATTGGGGGCAAGACGATCCTCGGGGGGAACAGATGATTGATTGAGGATGTCGGCTTGGTCCTGCTTGGGCTCAATGGGTTCCGTCTGCGTCGCAGGGACGGTTAAAGGTCGCAAGTCGGGAAGTGCTAAGGGTTGTGGTGGAGGCGGCGATTTAGTATGCACCTGTGGTGGACGAGGCTTCTCTGTGGCTACCGGAAGTTGAGGAAGGCGCCTTGTGGGAAGGGGGCGCTTTACAGGAGGTTTGGAGGAAGTCTCAGAGCTGCTCCTAGCTGTTTTTCCTGAGGATAGCGAAATGAACGACTCTCGTTTGGGTTCTAATGGCAATGTACTTTCGAGTTGGCTGCGAGGTTTCGCCTGGGAATTTTTTTAAAGTCAGAAAAAAAAATACTCCCAAGAGGGCTCGTGGCATACTGGGCTCGGGACTATGCGCTTTGTGGGGGCAAAGGCAGGCAATTTGCTAGGTTGAACTCCAGGAGGCCGCGAGTATGGCTTAGCACTAATTCGAGGGATCCTGCTAGGAGTCGTCGTCTGCCTGAGGGTTGATTGGGGGATACACATGAACGATACAGCAGGGGGTTCTGATAGAGCACGGCCTTTAGGCAGCGGTATAACTTTGGCCTCCTCAGGCTCTTCGGGGATGACAGGCTGTTTCTGAGTGAGCGGATACGGGAGCGCGGTGCGGTGGTTTGTCCCGGAGGAAGGTTGACGAAGGAAAGTTGGCTCTTCTGACATACTTCGTTGCTTTCCACTAGGCCTAGAATTGGGTGGAGGATTTGGAAAAGAGTTTGAAAAGGAAGGCTGTCGTAATGATACGGTTGGTTGCCGAACTGCGCCCCTGATCCCAGAAGATGGGCGCGTGGAAGCTTGTACTCGACGAGAAGGACTTCGATTCGGATCCTCTAGTGGCTGCACCTTGAATAGCGTTTGTCCAAACCGACGAGCGCTTGAACCATCTTCGGGGACCGTAGAAACGGGGACCAGAACTCTCCGTAGGGGTGTACCTAGGTGAGGTTGCGGTTCGGTGGTTTGGATGTGCTTTGACTCGGAAGATGCCGTTGGTCTGTTGACGAGAATTCGTTGAGGACCAAAGAGCGACTGCTGAGATGTGGTAGCCTTTTCCTTGTTATCCTCTTCGGAGCTTGAACGCGATGGCGGCAGCAACTGTTGAAGAACTGACTGAGAATCGGGTGATAGGGATCCAAGGCGTTGACGTCCAACCGCCTTGTTCGCATCATTCTGACGTTTTCGTTTCCTACCAGCCCTGTCTTTAGCCTCTTCCAACTCAGCTTCCATAAGTCTTTCATCGATGTCATCAGAGATCGGCAATACTCCATTCTTAGGTGAGTCGAATTGGGTGCGTGTATCCTTGTTTGGGAGGCGCAAGGGAGATATTTGCGGGAGACCAAGAGTGGGATCAGGGGATGGAGTCCGACGGGGAGATACGCTGAGCCTTGCGGAACGGCGTGGAAGAGGTTGAAGGAAATTCCCGTCAGGTGAGGCCGACCTTCGCTTAACCGGTGATGCACTGCGACGAGCAGAGCGGCGTCTACCCGCAGGCTTGGTAGTTAATTCCCCCGGGGGAAGCAACTCTGCTACTTGATCCCGGGTTTCATCATCGATGGTTTCCCTACCTTTCCCTTTCTCTGACGCAATGACTACACGTTCGCCTTGATTTGTTTGGAGACGGATCAGGGGATTGACAGAGGAGATCGCTGCAGATACGGGTGGGTGCAGGTCTAGGGCGTCACCGGCACCAGTGATCGATTCTGTGAAAAACAGCGTTTCGACTGAGAGGGCTTGCTGCTGAAGGCTACCAGAAGGTCTTGGGGGGAAATCGAGCGCACGAGGCTTGGATGTGTGATTCTCGGGGACTGCATTCGCGTTTTCCACGCCTCCACCATTTGGTGATAATCCCGTCAGGGGATTGGGGGGAGTGGCAGCGGCACTAGTGTCGTCGGACTGGGTTTGCGATTCTGGTAGCTCGGGGGGTGGAGGTGTGTTTACGTGAATGTCGGGGAATGACAGGAAATCGGGTGGTGGAGATGGGTTGCTGACAGCACTGAGAACTCTCTCCGCTAATACCTGCGAGGGCTCTGATAGAGGCATTGACCACCCCGAAAGAAAGCAAATGTTCGACGCTCACCATCCTCAGCATCCTGATTCATCTCCGCCGTATCATTTCCTGCATCAGATTCCTCGACGGCCTCTTCGACTTGAGGCACAGTAATCCTCAGCATGGAAGGCCGCACTGGGGTGCTGGTTTGAGCCAGGCGTGCCGATCTTCGTCGAGGTGTGGAATCTTCGGCAGGGTAAATTTCCTGCGCCAACCGTTTCAATGGAGAGTTCGGTGGCCCAGAACTCCCCCTCTCCACGGTATCGTCATTCCTAGTTTCCTGAGGAGGGGTAAAGTCCCTGGTATCCTCGGGAGATAGTCGCGCATGGCCTTCGGGGTCCATTACGGGCCAACGCGCCTCGTTGTGATCGTGCAACAGCGGAGTTGGGGGCGGAGGAAGTTCAACAGGTGTCGCGTCTGCCACGTGCGCGAATAACTGCAAGCAAAGTGTTCAAAGGCGATTCATGTGTATCTTTCTGGTCTAGGACTGTTTTTACGGTACAAAGAGAAGCGACAGACGCTTTGCATCAGCGGGCCCGGTCGCCACGCTCAATTCTGTCCCAAAGGGAAGAAGAGCTATCATCAACCTCAGGTTTCCTCTCTGTCCAATCCGAGTAACCAATGCTGGTCCGTTCATTGACGGAAGAAGCTATGGAATCCTTCCTCGTGTGAGTCAGGATAGATTTAAGCTGAAAGAGTCGGTCAGTATGAAGCAGCGTCGGCATGGGGAATGACTAACGTCAGTGTTCTCTCGAGTAAGTTTTTCCAATCGGTGTGCTTGTTCTTCAAGCTTTGACCTGAGTTGGTCGAGAGCAGCCACTTCCTTGCCTTCTTGCGTCAAAGCCGTACGGTCCTTCTCAAAGAAGAGTGTGTCATCGACATCGAGACGACGACGTTTGTGAACACGGTCGCCAGTCTCAGCATCTTCTTCCCGTCTCTTTCTCTCTTTTTCCTTCTCACGGAGTTGCCCAGCAAGTCTATCACTTTCCTGGCCAAGAGTAGCTATACCATCCTGCACTGCCTTGTCCATGGTAGCCCAGAGTTCCTTAACAAACAGATCGAAGAGATCTCCCCAGAGATTTGCGAGCGTTTGATAGTCGTCGTCGACCTTATCCTTGAGAAGAGCATGATTCCTGACAGCGTCGATCAAGACAGGGGTAACAGAGGAGGTCGCCGCCGTAGACACCTGCGCCAGAGTAGAAGACAAGTCTGTGAGTGTATCAACTCGCCGGGTTTCACGGTCAACGTTGACAGAGTTCTGTACGATATTGCTTGATGCTCTGGTGCATACAGCTAAGAACATTATTGGATGAAGCTCTGACACCTTCTACTCACTTCGCAAGCTGGCGAAAGATAGTTACGATAGCTTCAGCATTCCTCCGTCTATTGGTGGTTGCGGAAGGAACGTCACAGCTAAAGACATCCCGAGTGATCGAACGTGCCAGAGTGTCATCAAAGTCTCCGTCAAGAGGCCGAGAGTGGTCTGGAGCCGCGCGAGTAGAGCTGTCGTCTTTTTTAGCCCGAAGACGTTCATCGAGTACACGGGGACCGCGAGAAGAATGGCGGTCATCGGGTTTCTCAACACCAAGAAAGCTCCTAGAGTCATAGGCCTTCGGGGAAGATCTCCTCTTGTCCTCCCGGTCCTCGGGATTCGAGCGCTTGAATAGGTCAGATTGTGGTGTCAAGGCGGGAGGACGACGCTTGGTATCCCTGTAATCTTTAGTTTCTAGTGTGTGTTTCTTGCTCACAGGGCTCGCATCGTGCCATTGGACGTCATCTGGGTGAGCAAAACTGTACAAGTCGGACCCTGCACAATGGCACCTGGCAAGAAACAACATACTTGCATCTTTCGCGTTGATTGCATCCCGGCTTGATTGTGCTACCGGAGTCTGTGAAATACTGATTTCAAGCCGGTACTCGTTAGGGGTTATACAAAGCGACCTGTAAGGAGAATCGTACTCTGCAGCGGACGGTCTTTCTGAAGTTGATAAAACCGGACATGGTGGTTTTGGTTCAAAACGACGATCGACCGGTGCAGTGCCCCAGGCCTTGGCAGTTATCGGCTCACTGCACCCCGGTGACCACCGTGACCTCCATCCCCACCGATGTCCCCGACGGTGATGTTACGCATGAAAGGTGGCGAATGTTACCGATGCCGGTCTGGCCTTCACGGGAATGGCGGGTGACACACGTTAAAAGCTTTGTCCTCTGCAACCATCTCGAGCCATTCGGGGTCGATATTTTTCCCGACTTTCATCACTCCGTTCAGGATGGGCATGTCCATAAGCTCCTTCACGTCCTCAGACCGTCATAAACCCAGGCTGGCGTTCGCACCAGAGCCAGCAGAACTGTCAATCAAACCGAGTCGAGCGGACCAAAGGACGATGCGGATGGATGCCTTCGTGTCTAGCTCATGTCCGAGCCTTTATCAACCATATAACCCTCCCCGGTGGATGCACAAGTACGTCCATCACTTTCTCTGCGGGTGGTTACATAGCAAACCCCATTTCTTTGCTAGCGGTCACGTCCAAACTGCGTACTGTGTGGCGGGCGATTTCACAAAAGTCGACAAGGTCGTCTACCATAGGTCAGTTGCCTCGCCAGGTTCATGGCTAGTTCTGACGTTCATTCGCAGGAGACTTCTGCGAATGGTCGACGGTGGCACTCTGTAGGCTCAATGACTGACTTTATTCCTCATCGCGTGACCTTACCCGATCTTTGGCTCAGAGGTCTGGATTTTACGCCCCCTGATGATGAGGATGTGCCAGATGATGCTCCAATTATCATTGTCACGCATGGGCTCACGGGAGGTTCGCCAATAGTCGACAATCATCAGTGTATCACGCTGACAGATTCCAGGCTCCCACGAATCCTACGTCAGAGCGATCTTAGCGCCCGCGGTAACCCCAAAATCCGAAGGCGGTTTAGGCTTCAGGGGCGTCGTCGTCAACTTTCGCGGGTGTAAGAGTAACCCTATCATATCACCTACCGCTAATCGTTCATATGCTTTGTAGGCGCGGGCGTCCCCATCACGAGTCCCCAGCTATACTCCGCAGGGCACACAGAAGACTACCGTGCCGCAGTATTGTACATCAGGACGAGATACCCGAAGGCGCCTTTGTTGGGCATAGGGTTCTCCCTCGGTGCCAACGTGATCACACGGTATGTGGCCGAGGAGGGCGACAACTGCAGGCTGGTGTCGGCAGTCGCTCTCGGATGTGTGCGTATTTCATTATCGCACCCCACGGGCCGATGTTAACATGTGAAAAACACAGCCCTGGGACTTGCGCCAGAATGCAACATGGTGAGAACGGTGAACCCCCTTTCGATCTGTCACTCACCATGAACGTAGGCTCGAAAGTAATTGGTTCAATCGTGAGGTTTATTCCAAGGCCATGGGTCGCAACCTCCAATCTGTCCTCAGACGGCATGGGAAGGCATTTGCAAAATTCGAAGATCATCCTATCGCAGACGTGTTGGACGAGATGCTCGACATGAGCAGTCCGTACATGTTTGAGTTTGACAACACGATTACGAAACTCATCGGTGGTTCGGCACCTCACTTTCCCTTCAAAACACACCGGGACTACTACGCGTGGGCTAGAAGTGACAACGTGATACAGAACATCCGGATACCATTCCTCGGACTCCAGTCCTCCGATGATCCCATTGTTCCTCACTCTCCCCCTGATTGTGCAGGCAATGGTTGGCTGGTGCTGGCGTGGACGCGACGAGGCGGCCACCTCGGTTGGTTCGAATACGACTCAGACGGGCAGTTAGGGAGATGGGTCAGGAAACCAGTGCTCGAATGGTTCAGAGCCATAATCGATTTGATCGATGTGGACGAGACTGGTAATATTCGGGGGAGGGTCACAAAATCTTTCGGCGTAGTCGACGGATTCTTGCGAGAAGAAGGCAAGGAACAGTTCGGTGTCCGGGAGATCATAGGTTGTGATGAAGAAGTTATCGGTGTAGAAGGCGAAGGGGGGCTTCTGTCAGGACTATAATCGTTTCTTTCGATGCAACTCTCGGTTTTCTTCTCTTACCCATCTATCGCACCGGTAGTTTTGGGCATTCGAACTAGTGTACATATCTACAAACCACGTTACCCCTCGTCCGCATTCTTGTTGTCTTAATCGCTATCGCTGAAATATACGAGGTTTCCTTCGTTCTCTTCCTCAATTTGATGTGTGCGCTCGTATTGGGTAACATCGACAGACGTTCCGTCCTCTTCAAGCGATTCATCCTGGGCCCAGTCTTGACTGCGTTGGAATAATTGTCTGCCTGAAAGCAGTTCAGCCATGGCCCCGGAGGCCAAGGTAGGTCATACCTGTGAGCCGCCCCTGGAATCTCTTGTGCTCTTCGCGCTCCTTGGTGGTGAGGCTCTTCAGTTTTTCTCCTTGTTCCTTCGCTCTCTTGGCCACCATCTCCTGATCGAACTTGCCTTTCCAAGCGAGAAAGGACTCTCGCGTAACGGGCGTCCCCCTTGTCTTTGCTTCCTCGGCCTTACAGCGGATGATGTTGTAAGGCGCCCTTCACGCGAAGAGAGAATGAGGCCCACCTCCAGCTCCAGCCGTTCCTTTTCGGCTGACAGATGGCGCTCTTTCTCTGCACGGGACAGAACAAGTTCGGCCAATTGTTCCCGAAGGTGAGAAACAAGGGTAAATGTCATAGCCATTCCAACGTTTTCTTCGCCCTGAGTGATTCAGGAGGAGTGGACCGGGTTACATGTAAGCGGGCCTACCAGAACTTTGAGGCCATTGAGTAGGCCCACGAGTTCCTCTTCCCCTATCTCACCCTCTAGGGGTTCTGCATCGAGCTCCGGGAGAGTATCCGGGTATCCGCTCGGGTATTTTAAGTTGAGAATTAGTTTTACTGTTCAATCTACATTGTAAGCAGATTGGTACAGATCACAACCGTGGATACCGAGGACGACTTACTTGAGTCTGGCCCCTCCTGCATCTCTTCTGGCTCAACCTTTATTCTGATCTCTGTGCCAGATATTTCTGATCAAAATTAGGATTAGACCGTTTGTGTCGGCGAACCAGATGAGATTATGGCCAAACTTGTGAGCTCCGTTGGGTAGATGGACTCCAAGACCTGGATGCGGGCACCGGAGAATGAGCATCTAGATTATCGCACATAATTTAGCTTCTGCACCTCAAATTCCTCCAATAATACATCGGAGCTCATGATGATCCACGACGACGGAAGAGTTGTGTGGGAAAAACGGCAAGGTACCCGTGACGCCCTCGACGTCGATGTCCGCACTCGCCAGGCAGTACTTCAGCGCGCTTTCCTCCGTTGTCCGACCCTGTGCAACAGCCAGCGCAACGTTACGCCGGCTCTCGACCAATGAAACCCCCTCAGGCAAACCCTTTTGGAGCAGGTTACTTGACAATGTCGATGCCACCTCCGCCCGGACAAAGCTGAGTGCACAGTCCCCAGATGAGGCATGGCTGGCGCAGCACAAGAAGACTATCGCCTCCCTCACTCCACCGAATAACACATATGCAGGCATGCCCTTTACCCATTCACTTCCGACACCGGCTCAGTGATCATTTTCACAGGCCGAAGCATTCCGGTCAGGAAAGACCTCTCAGATACTTCTGTTGCAAAAGCACACTCCATGCTTGAATCACGGGTCCGGAGAAACAAAGTGAGGCAGGATTACATGGCAAATATGCGACACGAAAAGAAGGGTGTTAAACGCCGTAGGCTGGAGAGCGAGAGGTGGAGGAGGCGGTTTGCTGACCACGTACGTTGTGCACCCAAACAGGTGCTGTTTTTAATGTCTCACTCCCTCTGTTCCGGGGCACAGGTCAGACAAAAGGTGCAGCTCGTTCAAGAAATCCGACGACGAGGCGCCTAAGCACGCGGACATTCATGTGGTATTCTACCACACGCATCTATACCATAAATTTCCACCACCCGTTGATCACGCCCGAACAGACAACTTTTGAAACCTAATATCAGACAATTTCTGTGACCGTGCACTGCGGAGGCTGTAATTGCCACGCCCCTTACCAGAACTATCGGTGCCACCAATCTCTCGGGACACCAAGTGGTATATCCTCGCTTCCGAGATTCATATAATCAAAATCTCGGCAGATTCTAGAGCTAGGAAGACGAGAAAATGGTAGTGAATTCAACACCTTAATCCAGATCCGCAAGTGGCCTCGTACGCGTTTTTCATGGATCTCCGATGAAATAGCCTTTCACTGGCTCAAAGACGCCCATCAGCCGAGGGCCGTTTCTTCTCCACTCGACTTGACGATTTAGACACGCTTCTGTCCGAGATGGAACGGATCCTGCTGTACGCTTATTTGCCAGGCTGCTGCAACGTTGCATACCGCATGTCCGCCACGCACCTCTGGTGGATGCCCTTCGTCGGAACCCCGGCGAACGAAGTAAGTAGATAATTTTTTATCCCATGACACTCATGTTGGCGTTTCAATCTAGCTCCTCCGGTCGCCTGGGACGGTCGTCCTTTCTGTCAACCTGCTTCCTGCGCCGGCTAAAGTCAGGCCCTCTCTTCGCTCGAAATTGGCAAAACATTCCCGATTCATTGCCCCTTTCAAATGATTGGGTTATGAAGAGACTGCTGCCGCTTTTACAGAGGTGATGGAGGGCTCATGAGGGAATCTGAAACTGACAGGGAAATTGCCTGAACGACTCGGTGCCTCTGCTTTCACTTGTCCCACATCCCTACAGCCAGACCCATTCACTTACCGGTAGGTGCATGTGCACCTCGAACGGAGTTTATTCCGTCGCGCTTGAACTTCGTTGTGTTCCTCCCTATAAAGCCCGCCATCGGTTTGATTTTTCCTCGACCCACTCTACAGACTCGCACCCCTCGCACTTGGACCACTTGCTATCTTTATCACCTTTCTACTCTCAAAATTGGAACCTCGTGAAAATGTGTCACAACGTTTGTTCTCCGTTTTCGCATGCTTTAGTCAACGTCGACTAACCGATTATAGATCATCGACGGTCGCTACTACACCACCTGCGGCCATTTCGATCCTGTGTCGACCCGTCTGCAGGATTGCCTCAAGCCAGATTGCTTATTCAGCAGAAGGCATGAGCACGCTATTGGTACGTGCCATTTTGTTACCTCCGTTTTGCGGCGGTTTGCTCACGGTTTGTTTTCGCTTGTGACAGGGTGCAAGTCTACACTGTGTAGGAGGTGAGATCGATTCGCCCCTCCATCTTGGTAACCGGTGAATTAACGCTGTCGCTTCCCAAACTTTGCAGAATGATGTCACTGCCAGTGCGCAACCCCATACGGATATTCGAGTCGAATTGTGGCAATTGTGTCATTTGCAACCCCCTCCTCACCCCCTGCTGAACGTCAGTGCGCTCCACGATTGTGTACTCTACCCCTCCCAGGACCGCAGGGTGATTCCCCATCGACCGCTGCTAATCAATTATTCCATGCGCTTTTAATACCTTTCCTGCATAATATTATTATCTCTTCAGCTTATTTGTATGTAGTTTTGGTCTATGTGTGCTTGTATGTGTATGTACCCTTACGATCATGTACTCCTCCTATTATGTACAACATCTGGCATCCTCTCGTCATTTACTTAATTGCATTTGGATCTCGTGGTTTCTTCGATATTTAATCTCTAACGTTCCGCTCTGCCTCCAAAAATGTTACGACTCCCAGTATTCAGAGGGCGCCGGTGAACTGATAACGAGTTCCAGTAGGCGGTCGGCCACCAAGGGGACCCTCTGAATACATCGAATAACGTTGGATTTTGTCCTCGCTGCACGAAAGCCACGCGTTACCCACGGACAATAAGGTAACGGATTGCATGTCAACATCGGCCTGTGGCGCATTTTTGCATATCAGAGCCCTCCGAAGTCAGAGGTTGAGCTTCACTTTAAAAACCCATAACCCGAAGGGAGACTCTGGAGTCCTCTGGAGTGAAGTTTGGCTGGGCCAGTTGTGTCCAGCAATGTTCGGGCCTGGTGGCCGGGTCGTGTTCAAGTCGACGATCTGAGGTTCGTGAGAAACTTTTCCTGAACGGGCAACAGCTTCGAATCCTAACACGCCCAAACATCCTCTTCTTATTCGTCCTCCCACGATCTGGTGGGGGATGTCAAGACCCTCTGGCAGTCATTCGCCCAAGCGGTCGTCAAATGACTCAACAAACCTTCCTTTGATTAGGACAGGCTACGCGATTGTCGTGTTGTCGGTGCTTTTCTTCTTAATCGGTGGCTACGCGACCTTCTTTTCGGTATTCATCTCACCGCCTCCCAATTTCGTACGTGACCGAGTTAATACACCCCCTGTTTCAACTCATTTGACTGTGGGAAAGGTTTTGGAAGTTATGGTAGAGGACACCCACTACAAGTACCTCGTACTGTTTCTGATACCCACCTTTTCTTACTTTGCCATCGCGAATTGGGTGGGGTGGCAATATTACCAGAATACTTGAAGGGGAGAGTTTGAGGCGACGGAAGGGCTGGAATAAATTACTAATGGTATACGGTAGTCAGAACAAAATGATAGCACAATACAACACAGCAAATCGATTGAGATTTAAGGAGATGGGGACCGTTCTGTTGGAGGCCGAGATCGCCTTTGAACTTGCCTTAGTTCGTTCCACAATCGACCTCTAACTCTGCCGCTATCCTCCTTCAGACTTGGCGCCGGATCTTCGGCTCCAGTGGGGCTTCGGGTCCTTCCACCCCATGAGGTTAACGACCGCGATGGGCTGACCGCCCGGGTCGATGCACGGCTCGAGAATTTGGGGCGGGACGTTGCCGCAATTTCGCTGAAGGCGCCAGTCCTCTGGGTCAGTATGTCAGAGACAGTAGTGCGCGATGAAGGGAATAGTCTGTTCGTCGATATTGGCCGAATCGGAGTCGTGGTTGGGCGCTCCGGGCTCGCTGAACGGATTGAGCGCCGAAGGGCTGGATTACCCGTAGAGACCCTGGTGGGCACGTTGATAGGAAACGGTCCAGCGGGCTGAGCGGGCTGGCGTGGGGCATTTGTGGGCAATCGCAGGTATCTTGCCCGGCTGCAGTAGCAAAACCAGTGAATGATCGTAGAATTTGACGAGCGGCGAAACTTACGCGACTGCCTTCAGCGCTATCTTCGTGCGATACGTTTCTGACCATTTCCTGAGGGCTTTGTCTGGACAGGCGCATGTTCGTTAATGTTTCGAGGGGTAAAATCCGCGCATCACGCACTCAGAAGGGCATTACGATTAAAGTCTTTGGCCTTTTTGCTCTGGAGCGCTTGGGGCATTGCGTCCCGCCATACCGACCAATACTTTTTCCTCAGATGGGAAGCATTAAAACGGAGGGCGGGAAGCGACTGGAAGTGGCGTGTGTTCATTAGAACTCCACTCGATTTGCGGTCATCCGACGGACCACGACTTACCCTCGTTTTGGAGTGCCATATCCCGAATGCGTAAAACACGAGATTCGTTTGTTTCTGGAGAACAAACGATTCCGCCTTCAAGGTGTTCGTCAACGAGGGCCAAACACTTATGGAATCCGGCTCACCAACGGCCGTAACTGAATGTCCTGGTATCTCTCTCTCCACTTATCCCACACAATCAAAAGACGGGTACGTTTCATCTCCTCCTCGCACTGTTGTAGAATCACACGCCTGCGTCTGGCAGTTCTGGCTGCCCCCAGCCATTTTGTAAACATCTTACGCATGTTCTCTGGAAAGGGGTATGAATATCTCGTAAGTGTTGCAGAATACGACGGACTTAATACCTGCGCGTTTGATGTCCTGATAACTCTGCATCAAGGCGAGTTCCTCTACATGTCTAACGCAGACCGTTTTCCATTTCGTGAGAGCGCGACTGCAGCCGAGAGTGATGAGCTACGACCGGAAATCGACTTGTGGTGGAAGAAGTTAGAACTCACAGCTGGATTCGGTTATCGTATGTTCGGTCAACTTCAAGTTCACGGAATTTCACATCAGCAACCCTGTTCGTCCAATGGACGAGGACAGCAGTCATAATTCGCTTAAATCATATGTCAAACGCTGTTTCTGGACAATGAGAGAACCACTCACCAGGTTGACACGTTCGCGAACAATATCCTCGACCTGCCGGTGTTGCCTCTGCCGTTGGGCGAGACATTGCCATCCTGAGCGGACCGCGAATCAGCTCGTGTTCGACAAAGATAAACGAAGAACCAACGGTTGAACACAGCCTGAGCCTTCTGGCGTTCCCAGACTTGCAAAGCCTTCCGTCTCCTCGCATCCGCCAACTTGTCCACCCACAGCTTCCAAGCTCGTCGAGTGTGCAGATATTTGTCAGCTTCCCGCGCCTTCCTGACCATTTTCAGTTTTTTCCGCAGTACGATTCTCCATTGGAGAAGCAACTTGAAACGAAGCTGAGTGGAGTAATATTGCACGGAGAACAAACCAGCATTGCGATGTGTGGCGAGCACACGCTGCCATTTTTGCATTGCAGAGATCACCACCGATGAATTCCCCCTAACCGAAAATGCAAGAGCCTTATCTGGAAACCCCGTTGTGTTAGTTTCGCCGCTACTTAATATCGAGATGCTCATTGCATCAAACACACTGACTTTCTTGGTATCGCAAATCCCTGATATGAAGTTGCCACACTGTCCACTTCTGCCTGAGCAGTTTGGCTACTCGATAACGTTCGAGTTGTTTGCCGCGTTCATGGGCTCTCCATATCCGGAGCACAGCGCGCAATAGGAGGTCATCTTGCCGAGCCACATGCCGGTCTGTCTTGCACTCTAAAGCCTGGATCAAATAACTCAGTATGGGTAATTAAAATAGGAGGATGCGCTGCCCACACACCCGGATCCGACTCCATGCCGTCTTCCAGCAACCGAGCGCCCTCCGCTTGATGGATTTGTTGTCGAATTCTTCTGCGATAGAAATGTTCCGCCTGTGGAAGATTTGAGATCGGGCTCACCCAAGCAAACCCAAAACCGTTAGAACCCACATGCGCTGCTTCCACATTGTTACTGCATCACTCATCACCCTCAAATTCACCCTCTCTGCTAGCAAACTCTCGGTCGTTCGTAATGCACTTGCCCTCTTCCAGATATGCCAGAACTTTGACACCCTCCGGCTATCGAACACGTGAACCAAGGTTTCTCCGGCATCCTCGACCACGTCCACTCTTGCAAGCCGCTTCCTCCAGGATAAAAAGAACCGGCTGAGGAGATGTCTGGAGTAGTTCTGAGCAGATAGTCGGGATTGGTAAAGTTGTCGCCATTTGGCCCATGCGTCATCCTTTAGTTTCCTCTCCCTATTGAGACGGACGACCTTCAACCTGGTCCTCATGGAGTCCCTCCATTGAATCTGGCGTTTGGCGTGCAACTTCATTCTCCACATATCCACAGCCCATTTGAGGCGACGAGATGTAAACATAGCGGTCATCTTTTCGTGGTGTTGGCGCTGCGATTGAAGTTTGGCTTTCCACTTGTGCATCGATACCCTCAATATAAGCAGATCGCGCGCCTCCGATATTTGTTGGTTAGTAGTCTTCAAACATCTTTTTGTTAGAATACATCTCACGATGGCCCAAAATTCTCACCTGGATCCATTCGAACCCTTGTATCCACACATCCCAACACCTCTCAACCAGTTTCCTCTCCCTAAATTTATCGGCTTCGACATCATCCCTGGCCTCTCTGACCTTCGCCCAGACGTCGTCCACGTTAATTGCGTTCTTCGGCAGCTCCCTGGGTTTCGGTAAAACAATCGCATGCTTCTCTTGTTGCGGCTGGACGAAGGCGCCACGTATCTGGGGGTAGGAAACCTTAGCTATAGATGTTGGAGCAGGTTCGTGGACGGCCACCCTATATGATGGTGGAGTGCCAACCCGAGTAGGCGCAGAGTCCGTGTGTTCGGAGCTTTGGGAATCCCACCGCTGGGGTCTATAGTTTCTTGTAGTTCGATGAGAGTAACGATTACCACTGGCCAGCGTGGTGGGAACGGGAGTTCCAGGGTCCAAGGCAAGCACAGGATAGACGGGGGACCCGAAGCGTTGTGGGGTAGCATGATATTGGGGGCCTAGATCCTGGGTATTGGTAGACTGTGTTAGTTCGGTCTCGTCATCGGTCTGTGAGGAGTGGAGGGTGAAGGCATCATGTTCTGGGCTTGGTCGCCGGAATATCGGGGCGGGGTTGTCGAGGCTTATCCTTCCGTCCCTCTTTGGTGTGGCAGATGGGGCATCGTAACGAGGAACGGCAGAGGATCGAGGAGCAGACCGGGGCTGGGCCGTATATCCATGTCGGTCCTTGATAATGTCCCATTTATCCTTCCAGGTTTGACCCTTGACAGTCCCAAGCTTGAGCAGTTTTCCGAAGTACACGACCTCATCCTGAGGATCGAGACCGCGTTCGAGGAGGAGATCGTTGTAAACCTTGAGTACGGTTAGGAATGTGGTCGCGGTGGCGGGTGCACGTTGGATGACTGAATCGATGAATTCCACCTCATTCGGACTGAGGCCAGCGAGTTCTGGGATCGTGGTGGAGGTCGAAAGACCCAGCAGAACCTTTTCGTCTGGAATCCTTCGCGTAGGTTCCTCGACCCTGGGTATAGTTGATGCTTGCAGGGGACGATAACGAGACATATTCAAGATGGAGGAGAAATTACGGGGACATGTTCGAGCCACGGACGTGTTGTTCACGAGTCTGGTGACCCGTCACGTGAGCGCGTGCCTCCGCTCAGCGTCGTCGGACCGGAGGAGCCGAGGTTGAGGATGTTACAAAGGTAAGTACTACATAAATCCGATACAGCGAACAAATAACCTTAGCGAATGCACCTTAGAATCGGACTAATAACGCGTTTACGGCCTGTGACTCAACAGGGCAATACGGGCATTTCACTCGACTAGTGATCGAAAACGGTTAGCAAAACCCAATCCAGAGATGTGGAATGAGCATGCTTACCCTCCGGACTTGCTTAACTTCTGCAAACTATCCTTCGTTACGACGTGTCCGCACTCCATCATCATCGGAGGGTTTTTCTCCGACGACTGTTCCTTGGAGACAGGACAAGCAAATATTGAGTGGTACCGGTTTTCTGCCGACAAAGGTATTTCAATCTGAGAGAAGTCAACGAAATGAAAAGGGATATAGGAGAACAGCCTTACCGGCAGCTCGTCGGTCTGACTCCATTCACTCTTCCTCTCACGCATCAATTTCCTCCCCTTCTCAATCCTGGCAAGTGCACCGCCGCCTCCAATGTCCGCGACTACCTTCAAGGGTATCTGACGGCTCATACCCAAACTAGCGCAATACTCCCTAGCAAATATCGGGTCGATATCTGTGTAGAGGTTGGGAGAGGCAAGATCCGCGTAAGGCGAGACGCGCAAGCGAGCCAAAGGTAGATACAGGATGCAAGCCATAAGCCGCACGATTTCCGATTCATGTTGAGAGTAGAAGTAGCCAAAATTAGCTTTGGCGTATGCGATTGCTGAGGTAACATCCGGGGGGTGACACTCGATGAGGAAGTGGAGGTATCTCGCACGGTGGAGTCGGAACTCGAGAGGAGATTGCCGCGTTCGTAAGAACTCCCGGTTACGCTCTACCCACCTAGGCACACCGAAAATCAATGGATGCAAAGATTCCGAGAACATAACGTACTCGAGCGCAAGATCCACGTGGCCAGCTTTAAGCGCAGTAACGATCTGGTGCAAATCGAGGAAGAGTGTCCTCTTCTCTTCCGAAACGTCTACCCCCGCTTCCTAAACAAGTGTCAAGATAGGATGTGCCAAATGTAATAGGAGGACGCACATCGATAAACGTTTCAGCGGTCGTGAACTGGCCGGTTCGGAGAAAGTGCAGAGCAACTGTCCGGTTCAAAGCCTGGGATGCCTTGGGGGAAGTAAATAGCGGGTTGAAGGTTGGTAAAGGATTGGTGAATTTCTGTGCAGGATGAAGCCGTTACCGATTAACCCTGGGGCGCGGAGAGGGAGGGGACGTACCTTGTCCAATGCCTTGCCGTAGCGAGAGATAGAGTTATAAATCTCCTTCTGCCTTTCGTCCAAATCCTTCTTCAGAGTTTCCACCTTCGTCACGAGCCCCTCGAAAGTCTCAGCCGACGCATCCCCAGACTGCACTTTCTCCCGTTCGGCTCGCAAAGTGGCGAGAAGAGCGTCGAGCGTCCGGTCAATAGCTGGAGACTTTGCTTTCCCGTCCGCTGTGAGTCTCTCAAGTTTGGAGAGCTCCTTCAGTGCTGCATCCATCCTGCATTCGTCGTGAATCGCTGTCGGTTACTTATGGAGCAAGCGCGTCAACACAAAGCCGAGGCTTCATCTCGGATGATCGAAAGGTCACGTGTGTGTAAAAGGACTCCTGCAGAGCCAAAACCTGCGACTTCAGCTGCTTTGAAAAATGCCTCGATTCATCACTGGCGACACCCTAGGAAACATAAAGGCATATATATCTACGACTGAGGACGGCAGCATCAAAGTTCAATGTTCAGAGCTACTAGTTGAAACCGACAAACGAAGATCAGTCCAGATGCTTGCAATCGCAAAATCTACGGTGAGGAACGTCCTGAGAACCTGCGCAGAGAAGTACTGATACCGCTCAACTGAAGAGAAGGTTGCCTCTGCTCTTGCTGATGGGACAGTTCTCGTACACTCCTTGAATGACGGAGACAAACTCGAATTAACCCAGCGACATATGTGGAAGGAAAATAGGTTGAAACCCGGGCAATCGTTTATAGGTCTGGCGGTATCTGAAGGGTATGCATGGCTCACGGCAACTCCCAAGTTTTCCATGACAGAATGTCTCATTTCAACAGGGGGATATACTCTTGCACATCAAACGGTGCCCTACGATTAACGAAGGAGGAAGAGTTGCAACACAAACTTTCCGTGCTACCGATGCGGCTGTGCTGCTGGAAGTTATCCTCAGACAACAGATCCTTTGCCTACGGCGGGGAAGAGGTCGAGGTCTCACTTTGGGACACCGAGCGAGCCTTCAGCCAGTCGATCAAACATACCCCTGGGCCTTCACAAAAACGAAAACGAAGCAATGATTTACTACCGGCAGAGACTTGGCGGGCGAAAAACGTGAGTTCTCGAGTTACCCGTGACGACGATCCCTCACAAAGAAACCAAGGTGCCAAATGACAGCCTAAGCCTTCGGGAGCCGGTCCACGTAACATCACTTTCGTACCTTTCCTCATCAACACAGGGACCCTCTGCGGCCCACCTAATAGCTGGCACAAACGACGGGCACATTCGAAGGTATGACACACGTGCGGCACGCAGACCAGTTGCGGATTGGAGATCCATCGCAAAAGCCGGAGCCATCAAAGTGATTGAAGATGGACACGCTGAACAGTAAGTTCCCCTTGCTGGTATCGGAACCCCCAATTTTCTTATTCGATGCTGACCTCCTCTTCTCGGTTAGCGAAGTATTTTTTTCTGATCAAGCGAGCAACTTAGTCGCACTCGACTTACGGACAGGTCGTGTGCTATATGGCTATCGAGGTAGGTAGACCTCGCCTTACCTGGTTGGCCAAAGCTCCTCGATAAACCTGACATCTTCAAGACATCTCAGGAACGATCACATCGCTGGCGTGTGCCCCTCATCACGTTGGGTCCACATCACTTGATAGATTTTTCCGGCTCCACGAGACGACGCCTACCAGTGATAGGAAGGGGCAGACCGTTGAGAAGGTGTACACAAAAAGTATCCCCACTGTTGTTGTTTGGGACCCTTCGCATGAAGATGACAAATCGTGTCTCCCTGAGGACGAAGAAGGCGAGGGAGATCGGGTATGGGAAGATATGGAGAACGCTGGTTACAGTGAAGGCGAAGACGACGAAACCTCGGATGGTGAGGTATCAACCAATTCCATGCACAAAAAGTCTCGCACGGAATGAAATGGTCCACCACATCCTTGTTGAGAGACATATAATAGTAACGAGATGCGAACATTCATACCTCCAGCAGTCTTCGCGAAAGCGAGAAGTGGGCATGGGGAAGGGAGATACGTTTATAGCGGGTCCCACATGTGCTGCCACCGGGTCCTAGGACCAAGTTTGGCCTCTCGAGAAGGAACTGCTCTTCCTCCTTATCTATTTCGCGCTTACCCGAGATGGTGGAGATGACGGTTTAGGTGGTGGTTAACGTATCGGTCTTGGAGGGGATAGAGGTGCCATGACCTTTGAAGAAGGCCATGAGGACGAAGCATGAATCCCATGGTCAGAATGGAGCTTTATAAGGTAACTCATCACGAAGATGTCCCTGGACCTTGAAAGCCTTCATAAGCCGACTGTTGTGATGGCGCCCAAGGTGGACACCAAGGTAACGAACCAACCGAAGATTGTTGATAAGGTCAAGGGTTTATCGATAACTTGGGCATTGTGAGGGCAGAGTAGGGGACGCCCGTGCAGTTGACCCTCCTCTTGTAAATAAGGCTGGAGGTCTTGTTTCAATGGCAAGGCCATAGAGAACACGAGAACCGATTTACAAATCGGAGTTGGCAGCTTCAACCTTTTTGGTGTTTGCAACGAAGAGCGTAGATTCTGTTCTCGGGACCACGACCATGAGACCAATCCCATGCCCAGAGAAATACCGAGAGGGTCACCCCTGAAGAAAGCACTTGGAAGCACTTGAATGATCCACCATCCCGCTTCAGTATCGCCTTGCTTTGCTTGAGTTAGTCCTTTTCGACCCAAGCGGTGATCATACTCAACCAATGATTGACCTGACCCCGCGCCCTCGGCACAACCCTCGAGCCTGTTACTGGAACCTCTGGACGAAGGTGTCACATAGCTTTGGTTCACGTATTCACGCTCACGTCTCAGCTATCTTGGTTTTGATGGGTGCGCCACACAGCGACCGCACGGCCTGGATTCGTCACTCTTATATAGAGCCTACCAATATAGGCACAGCGAGTGTATCGAAACTCCCGAGCGGTGAAGAAGAGCAATGTCGAAACGTTGTGATCACTTGTTCTTCGTAAGTCTGTGAGTATTCGTGAGATTCTTCGATTTCAAAATGAAGCAAGCAAAGAAGCCACGCACTTGTATGTGAACCTCTTCTTGGTAATGGCAAACTCCCCTAGTTTGTGTCCCACCATGTCTTGTGTCACTTGCACCGGAACATAGTCTTTTCCGTTATGCACCATGAACCGGATTCTGTTTGCCCCCATCACCAAAGCGTCAGATACCTCGGAGGCCAAGTTAAATACACGGTCAGCGTACCCCACAAAGTTTGGAAGGATCGTGCAAGACCTGGCTTGGGTCTTTATTGGAAGGTTATTTTGCAGCGCTTCCCGCAAGTTTGGGAACGCGACAAAGTAGGGCCCTGGTTCAAGTATCATTGTACATTTAGCCTGAACCGTCGCTGGCCTTTGGGACAGTCGTTTACCTTTCCATGCTGAACGGCCGGAACGGATGACGAGCGACGGATGCATCAAGAAGTGAAAGTGTCACGTGTTCCACCTCCCCATACGACCATGTCTCAGAATGTCCATGAGAAATAACTATGTATGTGAATTCAGGACTATAGCACTACATCAACACTCGGAACCTAAGAAAGATCATGTAAGAGTACGCAAGCAGACAAAAAAAACCTCGTTCTCAGCCACTTTCCCAGGCTTCCAAAACGTTCTTCGCAGCCTTACCCAACATGTCGTCCCCTTGGGAAATTTTGGCCACAACATCCTTGGTTGCAGCCTTCAGCTGCTTGACGTCCGTTTCCCTTTCCTGCTGGGTCCGGCCCCCTTTCCTCCCGAGTTGGCTGAACAGCATACATACGTTTGCCTTTACCTCTGGCGGGCAGCGGGAGTTGGGCAACTTGAGCAACGACGCAAGGCCGTTGATAGCACGCGTGGGTCCTACCAGAGGGGACCCTTCTTCAGAACCAGCAGGGTTTGGAGAGAACGGGGTTGCTCCCTGCTTAACTTCGACAGGCAGCGGGGACATAATCGCGTCCAAGACGATCACACCTGCCTGTAATTTAATTCTCTGCACCTCATGAAAGCGGGCAGGAACCCACCACCACGTTCATGTGCCGTCAGGAATGATAGAGCGACCACTGCTTCGTTGATAAGCATTGGGTATTTCTTACTCCTCCCTATGAGAGCCGCTAAAGCATTCGCATTCTCTAGGGTCGCAAGCGTCTTTCGGGCTGCCTTCCTCCTTGGATCTGTAGAAGAGAGATCTGCGGACAGTGTTTTGATGGTATTCCCCAAAACCCGCGTTCCTTCGCTCTTGACTGTGACGGTGTCTGCCCTCCGGACCAACTCCATAATTTGCTCGAGCGCAGACTTTTCGCTTCGTTGAGATTCTTCCTTCAACACAGCGGAGAGGCAATTCTCGACTAGTTAGCATGCGAAATCAGTGATATTCGACACCTCCGGATCCTGAGTACAAACCGTTTCCGTTACAAAGGTGCTTTGCAACTCCGATTGCAGAGACCTGGATGATCTCCATCAGGTCCGATTTACTTTCGAAGATTCCGCAGTCCGCTAGGCGGGCGACAACGCCCGCCTGTCCCAATGGAGCCCTGTTACTCGTAGACTGGGCAAGGTTTTTCAAAAGGCCAATTACGCCATGCTTGACCTTGAAGTCCGGATCACCCTCTAAGATTTTTGCAAGGTCGGGAACGAGAGAGATGGGCGGGTTGACCACCGCGTTGGAGTGAGCCTCTGTATGCCGGAAAGGTATCAGCCCAACGGAGGTCCCTAGACAGGCGTATACAAGACTCTCACCCCGCCTAACGAGGTTCCCAATTGCCAAGGTAGCACAAATCACCAGGCCTTCCTTCCCTTTCTGGTCTGCCTTTCTGATCCATTGGATCATCCAGGAGACGAACTCTCCGCCCGGCTTGTCATCTTCAGATTCGTCCCACAGGATGTAGGTATTCTTCTGTTCCCCGGCTACCTCAACGACGGCTCTAATGATGCCAGACTTGCAATTTTCAAAGCCTCGTTCGTATGCAGCGCGATCAGGGTCGTCCACCCACCAAGGAGGGTACTCTCCGCGATCGAGGAAATTGAGCATATCAGACAAGCACGGAACGCCCTCGTGTTCGTCGGGGAAGGTTAAACCTCGAGCGAGCGATAGCCTCACATCTTCAACATCCAACGAGAGGGACTCGAGTAATGCGCAAGACTCCTCTAGCGATTCTACATCCGCAGAGATGAGCGTCTCGCGAATCTCAGAGGACTCCGCAAATACCCCTTGGGGAGTAGGATGGGGTTTCCGAAAGGAGTTTAAGCTTGTGACCAAAAGTGGTAACGCTTCCTGGCTAAACAACGGGGGTGCTGCAAGGAAAATCAAGCGGAGTTCTCAGGAAGTCGATCGAGCTTACACACCATCATTAGTGTCGACCTTCAATCCGTTCAGGGTTCTCCAAGCCCATGAGGAGAGACCGGCTCGCGATTCCCAATCTTCCAATTCGAACCCTTGTTCTGCGTCTGAGGGAGATGAACGGAAGCGCGCCCAGGAACCAGTCGGGTATATCGCCGTTGAGATGCGAAGGATGGTGATGGCAACTTCCAGGGAAAGCAGGCGGGTTCTTACGGGTTCTGTAGAAGGGCGATCAGAAAATCTCCATCCGTCACTGTGATTGAGCTACCATAGCCCAAGGAGACGTTCAGGATGACACCGACGGCGGTTTTGACTATTTTGAGATCTTCAGGGTGGATTGGCCATGGATCGGTGAGGGGGCGCTTGGGGGGGATCGCTTCTGAATAGGATTCCAACAAGGTGACGACGGTCTGAGGGAAGCCAGCCTCGAGGAGATTTCCTCTGTTCTCATCTGATTACGAGCGATGATTGAGGCTGTGGAAGACTCGGGGGTAGTGACGTTAAAACGTACCGTGATCCATGCACAGGTTTGCACCGACCCTCAATATCTCAAATATCGGGCCACGCTTATCATGAGGCGGTGTCTTTTCTCCATGGAACGTCGCTTTCAACAAAGTGTTGAGTGTTTGCGGAAGAAGGGTCCGACCCAATGCTGTGTGCTGGTCATCTGTGTGATTGAATCCATCTATTGAATGCCCCAAACGTTGACGGTGTGAGATGTTCACTTACGGAGTCCCTTCGGATCCCTGATCCTAAGTGCGTTAGCCAGGCTCTGAGCCGTAACTTCGATCCGTTTCCAGTGATCCGGGCCATCCTTCAAGGGGAGCTCAGCGAGCAGCTGACCCAGGCCAGACGCTTTCCCGAGAGAGTCGTTCATAACGCCTTCAAAGTCATCCATGGCCAAGCTATCAGTAGCGGTGTGGGATCAAACTTGCATCTAGATCAGGCCCTGCCAATCTTCTTCCTTCCCCGCACGTGATTAGATGACCTCAACGTCCTGAATTTCATCGACCATGGGTGGCAAGCGAAAGAAGGTGAAAGACATCTTGTCTCTCTCTTCAACCACCCCGCCCCCCGCCCCCGCGGCGGAGGACGACGAATTGCTCGACGATCTTTTTGCTCAGCTCGATTCCAGCGATAAGACCGTTCAGGATACATCCGCCGAGGTCATCAACGATATCCAAACCTCACAAATTCAGGAAAACAAGGAATCTCAGGAGCGGAAGAAAGGTAGCAAAACAAGGTTTCTGGAGAGACAGGTTTGCGTGCTCCCTCGATTTCCGAAAGCCAGGCTACACACCATCGTCTAGGCACGGAAAGTCGCAGAGATCGTTCAACGCTCCCCTTCAGACAATCCTCAGGCGGACGCCCGGATAGAAAGGGAGATCAAGGAAGAGGAAGAAGACATCAGCAGAACATCCAAACTTCTAGGTCTCGAATTGTACAACGTCTGCGCAAGTTTCCCCGTGTGGCTCGCTGATCTGACAGTCATCCCTCCAGGTAAACCCAGACGGCCATTGTCTGTTCGCCGCCATCGCAGACCAACTCGCTATTCTGGGGATACTCCCCAGAGAACAAGCAAACTATACCGTTACACGCGCAGCCGCGGCAAATTACATCTATACCCACCCAGACGACTTCCTTCCTTTCTTACCTTCAATAGATGGCGAGGACGGGGTTGGTGCCACAGATGCTGGGTTCGTGACCCCTCAACAGTTCGAAACTTATTGCACCGCCATACGTGATACCGGGGTGTGGGGTGGGGAGCCCGAGATCCTGGCGCTCTCACGGGTTTACAACATCCCCATACATGTGATCCAAAGCGGTACCCCACCCGTGGTTGTTCACAATCCAACGGGTGCTTCAGATCAGGACGGCGGTTTCGATGCAAGTAAAAAAGCAGTCAGGATCAGTTACCACCGCCGAATGTACGGCCTTGGAGAGGTAACCATTTCCTCTTCTTTATAACTTTGGTGCTCACGGGGAGGCACAGCATTATAATTCATTAAGGCCGAAGAGAGGCATCGTTGAAACCCTCATAGGTTGACAATTCCCAGCGGAAGGGCTCACGAAACACATGTCATACGCTAAATACACGTACATCCTCAACACATATCCACTCGTCCATATAAATGGCTCTTCATAATCCTAGCTGGGATATCTGATTGAAGGCAGCAATGCTCTGCCGGAACGTCCCGTTCCTTTTCGGCTTTGCAGGTTCCGATCCGGTCGATGTCTGTTGCCGTTGTCGTTGCGCCCGCTCCAATTCATCCTCGATGGATGCTTGTGACACTGCCGATTGCGGTTCGTCTACTTGGTCTCCGTGGCTGCCGAATACGCCGTCTAGATCCGCGTACGGGTCCTGCGAAACCTGCTCGAGCTTGACATGAGGGCTAAGGGCCTCTTCTTCTTCCCCTTCCTCTTCTTCATCCTCGATTACATTCGGTTCGTTACCCTCCCCTAGAAGGTTTCCGGTCTCAACCATTGTATCTGACCGCACCGGTGCTTGTTTCTCCCGATGTGGTTCCAAAGGCCCCGGTCCAGAGACTTTGACAGGTGCTCTGGGAGCATTCGGGTGAGTGACAATGACCAACATTTGACGAGAGGTTTGGTTAAGGGCTGGGGTGTCAATAAGCTGGCGTCCAGCCGCTCCACGGATAAAAGTCTACGTGGAAGGAGGCGCTCAGGATTTTAACAGACGTCTGACAAATCAAGACACATTACCTCTGGGTTCTTGTGGTAGATGCTCCCAAGTGTTCCGGTGTGGAGCAGAAGTTGGTCAAGAGCACCGCGATCCATACGATCAGAGTCAGTAGTAATCGCTGGTTTCTCCACGAGGACAATTTCACCCGCGACAGCGGGGTTTATCGCCAGCAGCCGCCAGTACATGAATCCTCTATCCCGCAGATCAGGATTATCGATCTCCTCCGTCGTCCATTTGAGGACTTTATGTACCAGCTGTTTTGCAGTCTCCGAGGATGATTTGTAGATGAATAACTTGACCGAGGCGGTCAGAAGGGCTAGTTGGACCTGCGAGCGGTTCAGCAAACCGTTAGGTTGGTAAACGTTATGGCGAGCACCTCGGTAGATTCTTCCAGGAACGAGTAAACCAGGTCGTCCATGAGTTCATCAGCATTGTCGATCCTATTGGCGAATTGACCAATAATCCAAATCATGGCCGCCTTCGCTTCCGGCTCATCGAGCAGATCCAGGTTTTCGCAAAGCGTTGGGATGATCCCCTCGTACTGACCTGGGTATCGTCGGAAAATGTCCTTGGTGACAATGATCGCCTCCTGGACTACATACGTGACTTTCGTCTCAATCAGCTTCAGAAGCGATTGAATGCAGCTATCGGCGGCCGGTTTGACTTTGATCGCAAGGCGGCCAATGGACCTGACTGCCTTTCGCACGAAATCAATGTCGACTTCGGAAGCATATCTGCCCATCCGAGTTAGGGTAGGTCAGGAACTAGGGGGAGATAAGCCTACTCCTCGAGCTCTGCAAGAACCTCTCTGGCATTTTCTTCCCTGGCGAGTCGGTACATGATCTCCAATTTTGCGAGCTTGAGGTATATCGGATCGTTGTACTTGCAGAAGAAAACCTTGACATCATTTCTGAGTACGGTAGGGCGCCGTTGGATGATCAGGAGAATGTTCCTCAGCGCCACGTATTGAACTTCCGGACCAGAAGACAGGATCGTGACTGCAAAGAAAAGATCGTGAGGCGTTCGGTTGGTTTTCATGGAGGAGACTGACCTAGAGGGGGGCCCATTTTCTTGCAAATATGGTCGACGAGCTTCCGATTATCCATGTAATTCATTAGATACAACAGTATCTTGATCGTGGTGAGAACGACTGCAGAGTTCGCATGTTGCATTTGGATGATGATCCGTTCGGCAAGCATTTCTGCGTCCTTCGTGTCATCCGGAACAAACCTCAGTAACGAATCCAAAATATAAATTTGCCCCCATCTGCAGGGAAATCTTTGATTTCAACGAGTCTAGTAACGCGGTACGGAATACGCACTCCGAACTTTCCCCGAGGGCTGTCAATAGTTTGTTCGCGACGTGGAAGTTCAGTTTGAAGGTGACCCCGTCATTCCTGTCCCCGATTTCGGACAAAGCTGCGACAGCATTAGACACGACTGTCGGATTGGGGTCTACCAACAGATCCCGAAGCATCTCCACGAACCCCCCTCTCTCTGCTTTTTTTGGGTCGGTGGCATAGAGTTTGGCTACGCAAATTGCGGCGGTCTTGCGCACGTATGGATCTTTATCCTTGAGACAGTGGCGTAGTTGGTCTGTCATTGCTTCAGTCACCACGGGGATCGGAATGTACGACATGGTTCGAATCGCCAAGGCACGAATGACAGGGTTACGATCATTGCAATCCTACGAGGGCGGTGAGCGGGATAACCAAGATAAGCCGAGAGAGGCATACCTGCAAGAAACTCGGAATGACCAGGTGAATCTGGTCAGGTTTCGACCGTCCATAACTGACAAGGAACAGGTAGACCACTGGACGTTGGCGGATGGTGGGTCAGCTCGGGCATGACAGATGTCTAGACTGAAGCAACGCAACTCTTCTTGATTTCGAGTAGGGGAGTACCCAGGCATTGTACGACGTCCGTGAATAGGGGTGACACTGGCCAAAAACGGTGGTTTGTGAATATCACCTGGGTGGAAGCAAGGACGGGGACGAATGGCACCAACTGTCATTGCCCATGGTGATATTTGCCACAATCTTCTTCAAGACTGTCTTCCTTTTCGTGAACTTCTTGTCCTTGCTCTCCGCCGCGAGCAATTCTGCTCGAAACTCCTACGCAATCGCGGGACCGCATCAGCAAAGGCATGACAACGTTGAAAACAGTATTTCACACCTGAATCTTTCCCCGTTGGAAGAGCTTAGCATCTTGACCCTGCGACATGAGTCCCTCCTACGTTGTGGCCGCAATCCAAACCTCGATGACGATAGCCAGCAGTGGGTGAACCGGTAGCATAAGCACTGATCGCGGCAACCAAGTCTCATGCCACCATCAGTAAAGTTCACACCGCGTGCAGCGTTGGGCTCTCAAATTCACTCTACCATCGATGGCGTCTTGAAGGAACTCAAGACCGCGAGTAGAGAACTCCAGAAAACCTTTTCATCGTTCAGACTGGAATTGGAACTGCTTGATCGACTGTTTTACAAGAACAAGAATCAACATCGGAGTGCGTTGTTCTGGCGCAAGGTGGCCGAGATGCGGAGGTTTGGCCATAAACTGGACAATCATAAACCAGACGGGCTGGCGGAGGACTCCCGTCGCTGGTTCTGGGGACCTCTTGACCAGCAGAAGTGAGATAGTCGTGCAGACATCTCCGGGACTCATCTGAGCGCGAATTTATTAAGTTCGAAAACTTTAAAGGGTTCATGGACCCATTGTCCAGATGCCAAGTCGCTGGCAAGTGTTATCAAGCATTTACAGATTTCCTGTACCTTGTGCAGCGAGGTGAACATTCTTCTTCTCTCCAACTCGAACCCTTTCTGATAAAAAACATCGAGTTCAGACTTCGAAACGCCTAACGAGAGCATTTGAGTAGGGAGAACTATCCGTCCCTGTCTCGCAAAAACATCTCATCCGTCTCCAGGCACTTCCTCCTCTGTTTGCAATCCGCCGCTTTTGCCCCGTTACTGATCACCTTGTGTGCTGTTTCTGCGAGATTGAACTGGCAAGTACAGAGGATAGCCGAAAACATGCAGGTCTGCAGCAAAGCCCTAACGCGGCCCCTGCAATGTAATGCAGTAAGCAGGCGTTTTCTTTGTTGTTCACCATAACCTCATCGTTTTCGTGAAAAGTCAGTGCCGCCGTCTCCTGACCCGTGCCTTGCTACCTCTACTGTAACCCCGTCAACACGGCTGGTTGATACTGACTCTGCTATGGAAACGGTCGAGACGGATGCGGATCCTCCCCCATCAAGGGCGCCCGTCGTATTTGCCCCACCGCCGAGTACGCCCGTTGCCTGTGTATGACAAGTATCGATTTAATCGTGTTGCCAACAGTATTACCCCCAAAAGATGAAAACAAGACGCGCCCCGTCGGAAAGAAACCGAAGAAACGTCGCATGGACGAGATCGATAAGATCTTCGGCTTTTGAAGATTCCAACGGATGTTGGTCCAATGAGCATGGGCAGCTCCGGGACCCCGTGAAAAGCTTGCTGATCTCACAGAGCAATTTGAGTTTGTCTAGCACTTTCCATTGAGCCCTGATAAGGGCAGCTAAACAGACAACGAAAAGTGCCGAGGACATCACCGTCCCTCGGACTTCAAACGCAGCTCGTAGACTTCAGGAAAAAAGAAAATCTACAAGATGTTCCCCTTGAGAGAAATATTGTCGAAGTAGTATAAGGATAGAACGAAAAAAAAGGATCACAGAGCCAGCAAAAGCGAATAAGCAATGGCGAGGAAAGAGAAAAATGTTCACTGGGAAAAGGTAGTCCGACACAAACGGAATAGAACGCAAAAAGTATGACAGTGCTTCACAGCATTTAAGCGGGTATTCAAAGCGTGATAAAGAAAGGTCTTGTATCTGCGTTTACAGGAGGAAGAATCCAGCGGCAAGGACGGCGATGACTACAGGTACGCTAGACCTGGCAACGGAGGTGGCGCCATTGCCGGAGAGGTTGGAAGAAGTATTGGAACCAGCAGAAGTCGGGGTAGGAACAACGGTGCTGGTGATTGTCATGCTAGATGGGCTGGCGGGGTTAGAACCGTAACCGTAGTTGGGCGAGCCGGTGGAGTTGCCCAAAGCCACCTGGGTGATATCCTGGGGGACGACCGGAGGGTTTCCACCGAGATTGATACTTCCGTTTTGGAACGCATCGGAGTTGGCGGCTACGAACAGACGAGTGTAGAGAACGTTCTCCACGAAGCTCTGCTGGGCCCACTGAGGGATACTGGACATGTCCAAGTTGGTTCCCCACGAGAAAGCGTCGGTGGAGTTCATGGTGGCATTGTCGGTGAAGGCGCGCATCTTGCCAAGATCGGGGTTAGCAGCAACCAGTGACTGCATCATAGAACCAACGGAGGTGGGGCTACCGAGAGCGTTGGGGGGGTTGATGATACCGAACATGCCCTTGGTACAGTGGGTGGGAACGGCGCAGTAGAAGAAGGTAGGGTTGGTGTCGTTGACGACCTGTTCGAAGACGAAGTCCTTTAGCTGCAGTCCCGAAGCAAAGGGGGAGTCGGAGGTGGCGTTGCAAGGAGTGAGCTCAGAGCCCTTGGTAACAGTGTGGTTGTTGGCACCCCAGATGAACTTGACGGTATCACCGACGGAAGCATTGATAGCGAAGGGGACGTAACGAAGGACGCCCTGAGTAGGAGCAACATAGACGACGTGAGTCTGGCTAGTCGGTGAGGGAGGGCTATTGTTGGGGGACATCGAGGAGGGGTACTGAGCCTGGCATTGCTGGACACAGTCGTCGTAGGGATTGCTGTTACTTCCCCAGTTGTTGCTTCCAGAACCGTAGGTAGGGGAGCCGTATGGAGGCGGAGAGCTGGCGGGGGGGTAGGAATCGGTGTTGCTGCCGTAGTTCATGTTGCCACCGCCATAACTCATGCTGTTACCGCCGTAGCTCATGCCGTTACCGCCGTAGTTCATGCTGTTACCGCCGTAGCCCATGTTGTTACCGCCGTAGCCCATGTTGTTACCGCCATAGCTCATGCTGTTACCGCCGCCATTGTTCATGTTATCACCACCATAGGTAGGGGAAGGGGCAGGAGTACTCCAAGTGCTCGACGGGGACATCTGATCGCCGTTCCTGTGACATTCGATCAGAATGGAGAGGTGATAACCATGTCGAAGCGTACTCACATCTTGTTGCCATTGGGCATGCCGCTTGGGGAATTCCCAGGAAGCGGCACTGCGACGGCCGTGGACAGGTAAAGAGCAAAAAGGCTCAGGACGGTGGAGAAATGGACCATCTTCACGATTTGAAAGAATGAAGAACGAAAGACTGTGGCTGTCAAGAGAGATGTGTGTCGAACAAACAAGTGAATAGGATTTTCCTCTCAGAGGGGTCTCTTGCAACGGACTCTGTCGAAGAGGGTGATCTGCAAAATGTATTGGCATTCAGAGCGGATTGCAGAAGGTGAGATTAGATAGACTGACCCAGGGAGTGAAAATAGAAGGAAGGTGGAGGTCGAAGATCAATTCGACTCAAAAAAAAAACCGAAAAGGGGAGGAGAAAGAAGACGAAGGTGAGGGAGAACTGAGGCTGCATGAAGCGAGAGAGGGCAGGATTTTATGTGACGGCCTTGTTCCCCATGACGATGATGATCGAGGAGAAGAAGTGCGGGTTGACACGATCCTGGTGATCGCTTTCTTCTGGTCTCCTCCCAACTGGACAAGATGGCGGTATCCTGGTTACAGATCATATTTCGTCGCAATGCTCATCCGGTCGACTCGGGGAAACATCATGGTACATCCAGTTCATCTACCCTTGCCGTCATGATCTGTCACGAAACAGAACGAGAGCGCCTACGTACTCGCAGCGAACACTCACACGGAACATAGTCCCGGTGGGTTTTAGAACAACGGCATTCATGCTTCCTTCTCAAAGAAACTGCATTTTTGGCTTCTAATCGAATACTTATATTTATCGTCGCCAGGCCATCATCCGCCCTTGTCACTTGTGAGGTTTACAAAAGCCGTCGTGTTCAACAGATCGGTCTGAGTCCTCAGCTTTGCCCAGCGCTCTCTTTACAGTCTGGTCACTAAAACAAAACTGACTTAAGTGGCTGCAGTGGTGTAGGCCCTTTTCTTCCACACTTTTGCCACACTCGATGCGAACCGTGCAATGGAAACATGGCCCCACTGAGGCAGTAACTCTGCATAATTGCCGCGTTGACTCTTGGACGCCTGTTCGTTCGCCACAGCTGCGATGCAACATCGTCAGTCACGTACAAGCTAACATATTAAACGATAAGGCTCACCATACGAAACATCTTCGGGTGTTGACGTCGATTCAACTTTCGTTCGAGGCCGCTCATTGGTGGGTTGCCCGTTGGAAGAGTCCTCGTCTGAGGAACGCCCGGCGGAGTGATTGTGCCCGATGTCGGTGAACGACGAGTCTAACTGAGGTGGTAGCCTTTCCGAGGAATTTGATGTGGATATGACTGAAGAATTTGGGGGGGTCGGTGAGTACACGGAAGGGCTATCTGGGAATTCTTCCGGTTCGGATGTTTCGCGATCGAGGGCGGGAGGAACACTGGTATGCTCAGAAGAGGTTGGTCCCGCGTTTTCACAGGAGACTATCAAGATGAGTGGTAGACTGGCTTGTTCAGGGATGTCTAACGGGTTGTTCATCGCTGGCGTGGTGGGAGAGATGGGCGAGTCTCGTATGGGTGGAATGATGATCTCTGTACCGTGGAACCTGACCCGTTTTGGAACTGCAAGCTTCTGTTGGAGCGTACGGGGGAAACCGACCAGTTTGCCTCCAGGCATGCCAAGGTTTGCCACAGTCAATCGGCGCCCAAGCTCCGCTGGAGGCTGCTTCGGAGCGTTGGTAACAGCTCGAAGAGGACCGGTGCCCATGGGCCCATAGAGGTCGTACGGGTTTTTTGGCTGCGATGGTATCGTTTTCGGCGTAGATGGGACGGGTGAATCCGCATCCGACGGAGGTAGGTGGAAATTGACGATGTTGACCGGCGATCTTGAACAAATAGATAGGTTGGGGTCATAACTGGGCGTGAACTTGACTCGTTCCAAATGAGTGAGGGGCGAGCGGGCTGGTCGGCTGGTCAACAGCATCGTTCAAATAAAGCGATACGGGGGAAAAGGCGAAGGAGCCGGTCCTTGTCTGTCAGAGCAAGGCGGTGGGTCGTGCTATATAAGTACTTGGTATTTTATGAAATCTGATGAGTTGGAACACGGAGATCCGACCGCCATTCCATACCCTTGAATAACGACTCTCACAACTCCGGCAAGCCGATCAAGTACCCACTCAAGAGTCAAGATGCATTGGAGAGTGAACATCAGTGTGGATGCATACACCTAGTACCCTCCAAACATGATCATGATCAAATATCGCATCATCCTGATCGAATCATGCTCATGCACTGCTCCCGAAAGAAAAAAATCTAACCGCCTCGTTTCCTAACCTCCCTCATGTTGCCCATCCGGTCAATCGCCAGTCGTGCGATCTACACGGCGAATTCCGTTTCGTTCAGAAACGCTGGCTATGCCACAATCTCGGGAGATAAACACAATTACAAAGTTGTAGTTGTCGGGGCTGGTGCGCCCGTCTCCGCAATCTGAAATTCGTCAGATCCCATTCTGACGAGGCCCTTCTTCCACTAATAGGCACTGGCGGTCTTGTGGCCGCTAATCAGATTTATAACCGGTTCAAGGCCGCCGGGAAAGCCCTCAACGCAGGTGACATCGCTATCATCGACCCCGCCGAGCACCACTACTACCAACCTGGATGGACCCTCGTCGCTTCCGGATTGACGAGCAAAGCTAAAACCCGCCGACCCATGTCATCTTTGATTCCCTCTCACCTATCCTACATCGCGGACAGTGTCAAGTCGTTCGAACCCAAGGACTCAACGATCACAACCCTCGCCGGTCGAAAGATTTCTTACGACAACCTCGTGGTGGCTGCAGGGCTTCAGATCAATTGGAACGCTGTTCAAGGTCTCACCAAGGCTCTTGCCGACCCGAACTCCGGCGTTTCATCCGTCTACTCGTACGACACGGCGGACAAAGTCTGGTCAGATGTTCAAGCACTTCGGAGTGGCAAAGCCATCTTCACACAACCAGCAGGCATAATCAAGTGCGCAGGTGCCCCGCAAAAAGTGATGTGGATGGCGTGGTCTACGTGGGAGAATATCCTCAAGTCCGGATCGAACATCAGAACCGAGTTCTATACCGGTATGCCAACCATGTTCGCAGTTCCCAAGTATTCAAAGGCCTTGGACGAGCTGAGGGTTAAGAGGGGAATCGAGGCAGGTTTCGGACACAACCTCATCTCGGTTGACTCTGCGGCGAAGAAGGCTACGTTCAAGAAGGGTGATGGGTCGACCGTCGTGAAGGAGTACACCCTGTTGCATGCCGTGCCACCGATGGGTCCGCTGGATGTGATTAAAGGTTCACCGATCGCAGATCAGGCCGGATGGGTGAACGTGGACAAAAACACTCTGAGACACGTCGAGTACGGAAACGTTTGGTCTTTGGGTGATTCCTCGAGTCTCCCCACAAGCAAGACCGCCGCAGCCATTACCGCTCAGGCTCCTGTCCTGGCGGAGAACCTCTTCCGGGTGGTAGATGTCGGTTCCATCGGAAAAGCGGGTTATGATGGCTACACGAGTTGTCCTGTAAGCGTCCGCGCCTTTGTTTCGACAGTTTTTGGAACCTCAATGGAAATCCCCAGCTACTCACCGGACACGGGGAATTAATACTTGCCGAGTTCAAGTATGGACTCGAACCTAAAGAGACTTTTGCCAAGTACCTCGGAGACCAAGCGAAGCCTCGAAGGTACATGCCTTCACTCGTCCTCTCGTACTTGCCGCTGACATTGTTACTAGGGAGTACTACCACCTCAAGAAGGATGTTTTCCCGTTCGTTTACTGGAATTATATGTTACAAGGCCAATGGTTCGGACCCAAGGGCCTAGTTCGCCCTGACTACGCGTAGGGATACCAACGGCACTTGAACCCATCGGAAATACCTTTGGGGTCTAGTCGTTTGTTTTGTTACTGTTCACAACGTAGGTCGCGCTGTACATGGACGTTACATCCCTATGAAATACATGACCCTCCTCCCTATCATACAAGTTAGCCGACGCTTCGCTCCTCGTTTTACATGTGATCATCAGGTGAAACGTCTGGTCCGGATATTATGGCTTTGATCACTGGCTTTCCATCTTCTGATTTCCCAGCTTGGGTGGCTTTGAATGCCTCGATGGCTTGACCAAAGGGGAAGCTGTTTTATTATAGTTAAGGGTGGAAGTGCATCCGATCATGAGGAGAATGACCGACCGATGGGTCACCAGAGGCCTCAAATCAACCTTGCCTTGGGAAACGAGGGAAATCGCGAAAGGATAGTCGCCGGGCTGAGGAAGAAAGGGTAAAACAGAGAGGTTGGTGATGCGTGAGAAGCTAACTGACCCCGTATCTGAAGGAGCCCTTGATGGTGACTTCCTTAATCAACATCAAAGTCATGGGTATCTGGATGTCTGCAGTTCCCATACCAAGCTGGTGTGAAGTCAGCGTTTACTACAGCATGATATGGCTTGTAAGTTGTACCTGAACAAATGTTCCCCCCACTTTCACGACATGCAATGCAGTCTGAATGGACGGTTCTGCACCGCTGGCGTCAACAACGACGTCGACGACATTTGCTCCACCTCGTTCCTGGAGACCGAATTCTGTCATCATCGTGTCAGCACAACGCTTTGAGTATTCCATCCCGCTCTCATTTGGGTTGGTAGGGGGAGGGAGGAAAACGTCGGTAGCCGCGTAGTTTTTCGCAAACTCGAGCCGAGAAGGTACAATATCAATCGCGATCACCCTGGCTGCACCAAGAGCTTTTGCGACCGCCATGCAAAGGAGACCAACCGGACCAGCCCCCCACACGGCGATGGTTTGGGTAGCGCGGAAGTCGCCAATGTTGGCGACCGCGTGGACCGCGACAGAGAGAGGCTCTATCTTTGCACATAATCAACTACGGGTAGTTTACCGAGGAAATCTGAGAGAGTACCATTGCGGCGTCTTCCAACGTCATGCTATCGGGGACGCGGTAGGATACCCCTGCAGGAAGACGGTAGTAACGACCCAACGTTCCATCCTGGGGAGGCGTAGCGGCGAATTCTACGCGAAAGGCTCAAGAAAGAATGCTGTAGTGGAAGAAAAATGCACGCACGTATGTTACCGCAGAGCTTGCGAATGACAGTCAGCGAAGGTAGAAATGGCTAGTGGCTGCAACTTACTTCGTACTTGCCGATCTTACATTCGTGACAGAGATTACAGACAGCACCGGGTTCAAGCGCGACTCTATCTCCTGGTTTAAGGTGGGTTACTTTTGTACCAACTTTATGCAGAACATCAGATCTTCAGATGTTACCCTGTACGACCAATGATAAGGACATCAACCTTGAGAGATTATCCCTGAGGACTCGTGACCGAGAACCTAAGAGTGCACAGATCTGATGAGAAGATCCCCCCCTCACGAGGAGTAAAATGCGCTACCATGGGCTTCTCGACAACAAGGGGGCCGATACGACCATGTTTATAGAAGTGAACCTGTGGTGCTCATCAGTGAGATCGGGATCAAGGTCCGTCTCCGGGATCGAGTGGTAGCACACATCGGAACCGCAGATGCCTAAATCAACTTGGATGACTTGTCGAATAGTTGAGATAGCGAACGACCGACCTGTCTTTTTGACTTCTACCAAGACTTCATGATCACCCACTGAGGAAGGGTCAATTGGACCTCAAAGGCGCACGATGAAGCAACTTGCAAGATTTTGGGACCGGACGTGGCTGAAAGGAAACGTCTTGGATTGCGTTGAGGACAAAGGACAAATTATCGGCTTCAGTGCTCTCCATTCCGTCGCTTTGGTACCGTGGCCAGTTGGTGAGATGATCGGCTGATCCTGGGAAAATAGAGGTAAACCTCACGTGCTGTATCACGTGACGTGTTGACGTCTTCGTGACCAAGTGTGACCCCCTGCTCGAGTTTTCCACCTGCAACCTCATGTCTCGATTAACTTCCGCGCAGGTGATAGCCTTGGGCGAATATCTTCAGCCAGATTTCGAGCCAGCCACGCTCACCGTCCCTCAACTCCTCGGCGTCTTCGGCTATCACAACATTCGATACCCCTCTCCCTACACCAAGGCGAAACTCGTCCAAACCTTCAACCAAGAAATCAAACCCAATGCCTCAAAGTTCAGGAGAGAGAAACTCAAGAAAGAGAACAGCCAAGCCTCAGACGACGGAATAGTCGATGGGGTTACTGGGCTACCCCTTACATCCTCGAAGGTACCTCGTTTCATCTTATCTTCTCTTTTCCAGCTCAACTAGTCATAGCAGCCTGCCCAGCTTCGCAGATCGTCGCGTCACGTCTCTAGGTCTAAATCCGAAGACCAGTCTCCGCCTCGGCCAGACCCGGTAAGGTCACGTTTACTTTTCGCGCTCGACGTTAACACCGCGTTCCCGTCAGCCCAAGCGGCGTCGATCCTCAGCGCAACCACGCCTTACCGGCCACACAAAGGTCGATGCCTCACGACCTCAGCAAACGATAATTGAAGAAAGTGAGTCGGAACAAGAGCAACCCCCCATGCGCAAGGTGGTGCGAACTAGGAAGGCGGTCAGTAACTCCCTTGAACCAATTTATAATGCTTCGGTGTTCGCTGACGACCGTCTGTCCAGTCCGATGCCAAAACAAGGCGTGTTTCACAATGGGAAGACAGCGGTTGGGAGGATAACAATATCTTCCAATCTGGTGCCGAGTCCTCCTCTCCGCTTCGTCCTTCCCCGGCCAAACCAAGGACGCGCAGAACAAGCGCCAAGCCTCCTTCCTCATCCCGAATATCGAAAAAGTCTGCTTCAGAACCTCCTCAGCCTCCTCTCCAGCCATCCACCTCCCGTTCAACCGTTTTCGACACCATGCCGGAATCTGCCTTCGAACCTGATATTCCCGTGTCGCCTCGTGTCACACGTGCGGCTCGAACAAGTCTCATACACCAGCAGGAGGCCGAGGAGCAGCAGTTCAAGCCTGCTTCGTATACAATAAAGGGCGAAGAATCAGAAGTGGAAGAACAACCCAACCCAACAGAACAATCACCAGAGGAGTTTCCTTCCCCTGCACAAGGATCGGTCCAACTCTCGTCCGATGTACCAGAAGACGTGCAAGAGCTGCAAAGATCTGTCCCCGCGGTCCCCCGTCGCGTTGCTCAAGGCGCAGATGCCCTTGTGGTCGCTACCAAATCCAAGCACAAGAGGCCGGGCTTGAATTTGTTCGTTCGGTTTATCGGGTTGGTGGCGATTGGTCTTGTTTCCACGTTCGGATACGACTACAAAGTTAAATCCGCGTCGATCGGTTTCTGTGACACAGGTAAAAACACCAGCAGTGCGTTAGTTGCCGCCAGGGAGCGCCATGCAGCCATGAAGGAGTGCAACTTTGAACATCGGCCGAAATTATGGGCAGACGATAGAGAGGACAATCCCGATTGTCCGCTACCCATTTTCAGTCCTGACAGTTGTACTCCCTGTCCGGGGCATTCCACATGTACCCAGCACACTGTCACGTGTGACACCGGATACCTCATTCGACCACATCCCTTACTGTCTTTCTTGCCTCGTCCGTCGACGGCTACCTCCATGTCGTGGTCGTTCCCTGAGCAATGGGAACCGGATTACCCATCGGATTACGTCTGGAAAGCGATCGGGATGGCCGTTAGCGGACTTCCGGGTTTTGGTCCGGTCGCTTTCCCGCCCCGCTGCGTCGAAGATCCGAAGCGAAAGAGGCACATTGGTGCGTTGGGTAAGGCCATAGAGACATTGTTGGCTCAGGAAAGAGGACGGAAGCTTTGTTCCGGCATGAGACCTAAAGAGGTTAAAGTCGATGGGGAAGACGTGCAACTGATCGAAGCAAGGACTTGGGGTGTGAGTTTGGACAACCTGAAGGGGCTCTTGCGGGAGAAGACTGCGGTGAGTACTGTGTGAACGCTGTCCTTGCATCATTATGGGGGGGACCAAAGACAATAACTGATGTGGAAATTGTAGCCCCATTTACTGGAAACTTTCGATGATACATTCAATGAGGCTGTACAACAACTTGTACAATGGGGCAGTGTAATTCTGGGTGAAGATTCAAAGTCGGTGCCCCTCTCTCGTTACAGCATCATGTGGCTGACGCGTGAAATCGCGCCTTTGTCTCGCTCAGCGGAAGCAGGTATTTAGCACACGAGACGCCCAACATGACGTGGGACTGTGTGTTGACAGTAAAGGCAAGGGAGACGTGGAGCCAACACCAACGGACCGTGTTCCGTAAGGTTTCATCTTACTCGGAATGTACTAGAGGCTGACTGAGCCACCTTGGCTATGTGCTCGCTTGACAGTATTGATCACCAGTTTCGTTGCGTACCTGTTCAACAGGTCCCGGCGGGCTCGGAAGCAGATCGAAAACAGGCGAGTAGCGGAGCTCGTTGAAGTAGTTCTTGACATCTTGCGCAACCGGGAGATGCAACATCACACGGACCCAGTTTTAGCGCCGACTGCTTATGTTTCGAGTCTGGGCCTTAGGGATCAAGTCATGCACGGAGAATCCTTATACCCAGCTAGGAAGGAGCGCCTCTGGGAGAGGGTGGAGAGCATCGTTGAAGGAAATGTGAACGTGAGAACGAACATTGAAGAGGTGTCTGGTGGGCACGAAACGAGGGTGTGGCAATGGGTAGGAGGTGCTTGATAGTTCCTCCCAGTCGTCTGTGTGTTGTGTTTTCTCTACCCCACTCCATGTTTCCGATTTCCGTCCCGACGCATGTCGTCGTCGTGCGATTACCCGTGTGTACTTTACTTATTCTTCTCTTCTATTCACGCCGACTATTGTTTTGCTTATCCGGATATACGTTCTCCGAATACCCATAGTAGTCCAAGCGTCCGCTCGCCACGAGACGAGAGAGGGTGAAAGACATTGCGTCAACAGTGAGATGAATCCGGAAGAACTCCGTGTGCATAGCATACCGCGCCATTGTCATGTAACCTTTCTGCTCGATTCGTGCGGTGTGGCCCATCTAGCACATTAGCCGCGTTCGACCGTCCGCCACGGTACTTCCGGGAGACGCATGTTTAGCAGATTGACTTGATGTTGGGTCATTGGTTCCGAATAAGGTCGCGCCGGATCGCCGGAAGACTCTGGTGGCGACCGGGTGCCGGAGTGACCGGTGGGTACCGGACAGGGTCCTCCTACATATCTGCAAGTATGTACGTTGACGCCGCCGAGCAAAGTCGACGGCCAACAGAGTTGTTCATGGACGTGCGTTCTCCTCGGTTAGAGATTAGATACCGCGGAAGGAACGTTTGACAATTAGCGACAAGGTTTATGACTTGTTTCCTCCTCCTCCTCTTCCTGAGCTGTTGGCCTTGAGATCCATTCCGTCGATTTGGGCTTGCTGGCAGACAAAAAACAAAGTTCGAGGGCTGGACCGAAATGGCAAGTCGGAGCATGATCCATGGCTCATGTGGTGCTCACCCGCACGTCAAACTATCCGGCTGCGTGGGCCCAGTGCTGGGTATCGCTGTGCAACGATCTCTTTCGGATTTCCTTTTCTATTCTCTCCCTCTCTCGCTTGATTCTGCTCCTTTCGGTAGGTACAATGCGCCCCGCCCACCTCTTTGAGATCCTCGATCGGAAACTTTTCCCGTGCACACGCTCTAATCTGCGCTTGTCGACTCCACCAACTCCCACACAACCCCCTCAATCACCCACATAGCCCGACGAAAACAAAAGAGGGCCGGTCCAAACAAGGGCGTCTCTTCAGGAGTCCACGAATGTCACAAACGCTTAGATATCAAACATGAGCTCCGGTCTTTATAGCTAGTTATCATGTTGTATTACGCGTTGTGCGCTAACCTTAGCGTCCCCTATCGTCCAATTCCAAAAGCCCCCTGGTTGCCGTGGACACCCGTGGTGGTGGAGCACCGTACCGGTGAACAAAAGACAATTAGGCCGGTTCACGGCCAGTCCTCGATCGACTTGTCCCGTCTTATTTGCTTCCGTCACATGGCTGCGTTGCGGGGGCTATTCGGACCGTAAGTGAAATTGTGGGGGAGAGAGTGATGTAAACTTGGTACGCGCCTACGCCCATCCACCTATCGGAGCCTGCGCCTGTATCTTCTCGATTAACGCACGTTTCATAAACTGTTCTTCAGCCAGCGTCCGAGTCGTCTGATGACACAACGACCGATCAGCGTCATTCAACGAGAGAGAGACAAAAAAGGACGGTCCAATCGATGGAACGGTCTGGAACCATAGAACCAGTGTAATTGCAGAAGCAATTAGATTTACCCTCAAGAACCTTTCAAGATCAATCCGGCCGGCGTTCAATGCCCGGTGTAGGTGATACATCGTGTCCTCGATCGCGTTATCTTCTGCGATGAGGTCGATAAGTCTATGGACGAAAGCTCATTCGAATGGTAGAAGGAATCCGATATGACCACGCACTGGTTGTGAACGATAGTGGTCGAGCAAAGTAGTTCGTCGACCGGGGGATCACCCTTGTTCCTCAGCTCAGCGACGTTGGCCTCACCCTGGGTCACAATATGTCGGAGACGTTCAGATACCCCTCTGCAGACATCGCGCACAGCTTCCAGGCGAGCCATTTCATCTCGAATTGCGGGTTCACCGGTAAGCAGATCAGCCTGGTGTGCACGCAATCTCTCGGCATCCAACCCCATCGCTTGTGAGAGAGAAGCAAATTCAGAATTCAGCTTATCTTCGATCTCGGCGTGAAGTTGTAACAACTCCGGATTCGGGGGTCTCGGTGGAGCGGGGGTAGGGACGAGAGGCGGTGGAGCCATTTGATCGTCTGCATCCATGAGATTTGGTGGAGGAGAATGAAGGGGTTGAAACGGGTGTCCAATCTGTTCGTTCACCAAATCGTGAAGCTTCGGGTATATTTGCGACGGAGGGGGAGGTACTGAAGGTGGGGGTGGAGGGATAGGTTGCGTCGTCTGCTGTCGTACCTGGGCGAGCGAAGGATAAATGCTAGGTGGTGGTGGTGTGATGGGCAAAATAAGGGAGTGGGGAGGCGGCGGTGGTGGTGGATGAGAGATATAATATTCAGGTCGTGAGCTCGTCGGATTTGCTGGGACCTGCATGCTTTGATAGTGCGTAGGGAGTAGATGATGATTTGGCGGGGAGGGTGTGTGCTACGCAAAAAAAATGGTTATCGCCATTGCGTGCGCGCACACGGAACGGAAACACACCCGTGGGGGATCCCATGTCTGAGGGAAGGCGGATTGCTGAATCGGCGGAGGTGAAGTGGTGATGGGTCGGGATGACGTACCCGGTTTCGGGGGAAGTACCGGTTTATCATTTGTAAGTTGTGCCGCTGTATGTGGTGGCGATGTGGTGGAGGAGATAGGCGTGTTTAGCGAGGGTTCAGGCTGTGTACCGGGAAGTGGAGGTGGAGGTTTTGCGGAATAGCGCGTGAGCGACGTGGGAGAAATGGGAGGTTGGGGGACTTCCTTTGGTTTTGCATAGACCGGAGGTTCTTTGGAGAAGTGATCCTGCATGGCCTCTGCAAGACCGATGAGATTACATCCCTTCGATCGACCGAGATGAGAGTGGATTCGGGAGATCTGAGGTCGGAAAGTCTCGTACCTCGCTCTTGCGCTTCCAGTTTTGAATGTACTCGATGTTACAGCGACCACTGAGGTCAATGTGTTGGCTCGCGCGGATGAGCATATCCGAGGCAGCTACGACGTATGCAATAGGGTGTTCCTTTGGGTAATCTCGAGTGACCCAGATCGCGACTGGGATGTTGTAAGCCGCCTGACGATATGTGATAGGCAGAGTTCCATGGAGACAGAGCAACAACTGGGATCTTCCGTCATCGTAAGCTGGGTAGGAGGTGGTGAGCGAGAGAAGATGAAGAGAGAGAGATGGAGCGGACTGTAGATGTCAGTCTTTGGACGAATTTGGGGAAATCTTGCGAGAAAAGCGTCTGAATCGAGGTAAACGGAGTGTGAGGATGAATAGAAACGGGTGTTATCTTTGAGCCAGAGCTGAGTAGTGGAGAGAGGCATCCTCGGATGAGCGAATTAGGAATGCTCAAGGGATGTGTTATTGTCTGTTGCAGAGGGAGCGAGCCGATCTCGAATCTGCATCTTGTCCACCGGATCGACAATACAACATCTCCAGACTTTTGGTACACTTTGTCCTTTCCGGATCTTTTACCCACTTCTCCGTCCTAGGCCCTCTCTTGTCCGTATAAAAGGCCTTTCTCTCCTTCCCTCATTCTCCGTCCCTCCCCACCCACAATGAACCATCCAAACCCCCTCGACTCTGCAAAGCGCAAGTCCGCCCGCAAGTCCATCATCACCCCCCAACGCAAGCATCACAAGATGCTCAAGGACGGCACCAGCGAGGTCTGGCCCGAGGATGTCGAGAAAATATTCATCCAGGGTATCTTCACCAATCCCTCTCCTTTCCTATCTTGCAAACTCACAATACTAAACAGGTCTTCGCGAGTATTGGGAATCTCCCTGGGCAACCTTTTCTCGTGGCCGTTCACGTTGGCGGAATCAGTTTCTCGTCGATTATCTCCAAAAGGCTGGCGTAGAGCGGTCCAGGAAACAGGTCGCCAGCCACATTCAAGTGCTGCGCAATATGTGGAAGGGAGAGCCTGGTAATAACCTCCGTTCGACAAAAAATTGTCTTTCAAGTATAACTTATCCCTCTCTCAGAATTCCATCTCGTAGCTGGTGGAGAAGAACTATTCCAAGAGAACGGCTTACTCTCAAGTGGCAACTCTCACAACAACGACCATTCACCCATCCCTGGTACTTCCCGACTCCGACCAGATGACAGGTCCCATTCACTTCGCCATGCCTCACCCTCAACCGCTAGCTCCTCCGATTCAGAGTCCTCTCCCGCGCCAGGGGTTTCCCATCTTCACGTCAACACAGATGTCTACTCATCTCCTTCGTCTCCGACTTCCACTTCATATGCAAGTCCAACCCTGTTACAACCTTCGTATACGCCAAATCATTTTCAAGACGTTGCTCCAACCCACACAAATGTTCGCTTATCACGCTTGCAGATCTGGGCTGATGGCCTTTCTCCCTTTACTGTCGAAGTCGATTCCTTGACGTCCCCTCCCAAACCATATTCGCGTGTCATGCTTCGCCTTAAACTCTCCCTTCCTGCCGGTGAAGCTGACTCATCTTTCGCTACTTTACATGGCTTCGGTGGTGCGATCGTCTTGTCTGAACCCTGGACGTCCTCTGGAAAGTGCTTCACGCGCGTCTTTACCGCCAACTCTTGTGTCTCTAAAGAGCTTGATTACCTCCAACCCACAAACCAGAATCTCACTGCCTTCCTTCCTGATTCTTGGCTCACCAAAAGCCGTTGGCTCGAAGCAAGTACGTCCTTTTCATTTATCAACCTTCCTCCGGTAACTTACGCCGTCATCAGCCTCACGTACCAGTATCACTCAACAGATTATAGTTGACGATGAGGTAATAGCCTTCATCGTTTATGATTTGGATCGTGGCGAGGACTCGATGCCTGGACCATCTGTCGAACTAACCGGCTTCCAAAAGTACGCGGGCAATAAAGAATCTCAGCAACGATCCCCCCCTCCCGCACCTCCCACCGTCTCTACTTCATCGTACCACTCTTCCTCACATCCATCTTCCTCCCGGTACGGCCCTATCTCCCCTCGCGAATCCATGCAACCCCATCCTCAGAGAGCCTACGCCGGCGTTTGATCTCTTGGTCGTGCTCTCAAACTCCCATTTCGTTATGGCGGTGCGCGTGGACGTAATGCTACAGTGCCGTATGGTCTCCCGGAAGAGTGCACGTATTCTAAATCCGCATGTTGCATAGTCATCTTTATTTTTTTACAGTGCCATTTTCTAGGACCATTTTTTTCGTCCTCTTTCCTTTCGTTCGTTGTAGAGTTGTATCTAACACCCTCACACTTGTTTCTAACATTTTCTTTTTCCCCTTCCCTACATCTGTCCATGAACTCCCCTCTGCACTCACGAGATGTACACGAAGCCTAAATGTAATCTATACTTATCGTGATAAGTTACTGGCGAGCGCCCTCGCTGCATCCCTGACACCTTGATCGACGTGGCTCTTCTCGAGTAATATCAGCTCGAAAAATGAGGTTCCGAAAGGATGACATAATTGAGGGTCATCTATCTCGGCTTGGAATACGCCGTCGAATGATCGGTCCTCCGTCGTCAACAACGCCTCCAACTTTGGATTCGTTCTCACAAGCCCGGTGACGAATTGCACGGTCCGAGTAGCAGTCTCCGCATCCCAATGTAGCGCAGCAGTGAGCAGCCGTTTAGCAAATGCCGCCGTGCGCCAGGCAGGAGGACCCCCCGCTGTATTACGAGTAAAGATTAGGTGGAGCACGTGGAACAGCATCTGAGCTTGAGCTGTCCAGTCGGAAGCATTGGCCGTAAGCTTCCCCGCGTGCCTTACTTTCGCGAAGGTATCGCCACCGGTATCTCCGGCTTCGCTTGAAATGCCGAGAAAAGGAATTATCGCATAGAGGTGGTTGACGAATTCGTTCAGGTCGACGTTGAGCGCTTCCCCTGGCCGTTCATGGGAAAGAATCATAAGCGGTGGAGTGGGAGTAAAAAAATAGTTCGCTTACCTTGACCGGAAAGGAGCTCAAAGGCGGTGGATATACAGAGGAGGCGGTGGTAAACAGGCGTCGCGGATGACAAAGATCCTTCCGCATCTGCGGATCCAACGTATGTCATGATGGCCTTGATTGCTTTCAGCAAGTCCCGGAAAAAGTCAACGCTGACTAAATGCGCGAACTTTGCGATTCCTTGTAGTGCGGCGGGAAGAAGCGGTGTTGGGTACGGGTTCTTGAGAATTTGGAAGTAGAGAACGAAGACGAGCTTTAAGGTTTCTGTGTGCTAGAGAAAAACACTTTAGCGCACGGAAAATTTGCAGGTGTCCTCCATACAATTTTGTTTCGTTCTTCCTTGTTCACCTCCACTTCTGCCGCTTTCATCTCCTTTCGGATGGACTCCTTCTCCTTGAGCACCTTTCTGGCCTTTTTGCTGAGGTGGTTTTTCACCGCAGCGGTCCCTTTCCCGCGTTTTTCTTCACCCTTGCTTTTGTTCGGCTGCTTCTCAGCCGTGGTGTGGGAAGCCCGCACGCCGGCCTCGGTTTTGAGACGGAGGTGCAAAAGACACGAGAGCGCGTTGGGGTTAACTCGGTATTTGCTCTCCTTGATCATCCTGTTGAGAAGTCGGACCACTTCCAAGGACACGACACCGGTGGTGTCCCCTTGGAACACCTTTTCCAGGGAGTCGTGACACAGCTCGGACCCCTGACAGAGGATTAATACTAGATCGTTGCTGCAAAGTCGGATGAGACCAGAAACTTGCCTCGTCCCAACTTCTCCGACTGAGGCGGCCCATGATGCAGCTGATGATGTTCGTTCGAAAGTTGAAATGCGTTGCTTCGACCAGGAGGGTACACATGCATTTCAGGGAAATGTCAGCAAGTCCCGTCTTTCCTGCGGCACTAATCATTCTACGGCCAGGGAAACCAGAAGCAAAGGACCCTACCTTTGATTTCGGTTTCAAGGAGTTGTAGGAACCTCTGGTAAACTCCGACAAGGCCTTGCTCCCATTCACGGAGCCTCGAAACGGCTTGTCCAACCTTCTCTGACTTTTCCTGCTCCGTGAGAGAACGGATTTGGTATCCGGGGATGATGTCCTTGAAGACAGCCACTTGGGATAGGATGGCAAGCTTTCGGATCGTTGGGTCGTTTGGAACAGGTTGCGATTCTACCGGAGATACGATGGATTCTAGAGAAAAATTATGCAGACGACGGAGCAACGGGAGCTGGATAGTGGAATTGATGAACGATAACGATTCTCACGAGGTAGGAGCAACGCACGCTGTCCTCAGGGTCTCCTACGATCTCCTGACAGATACTCGCTATCTGCTCCTTCGCAGCATGTATTCGTTTCTTGCGAGATTTTGTAGTTACCACATTCACGACGGAACGTCGACCAAGGCGACTACCTAGCGTAGCATCTTCCCGAGGTTCTGGAGTGGGCTCCTTAGGAGCCTCCGCATCGTCACTCTCGTCTGAGGATTCTTGGGGATTTCCGCGCAGCTTTACCCCAACATTCTCGACCCGCCCATCCAAGAGTTTGATGGGCAAACGTTGTACCTCGTTTGCGCGATCCTCGTCCCATGAAGGTTGCCGCGGCCTGGGGGCGGTTTCGTACGGCATCTCGAGGTCCGAGTGTTCGCTGAGGCTTTCGGCTCCGCTACCTCGAGAGGAACCCTCCAAGAAGTCGTCGCTTCCGACGTTTGAGCTCCATTCACCCTCATCCTCAGAATGTGAGCTTATATCCGGCAAATCGTCCTTGGCAGGCTGCCGAATGGATTCTTTCAGTTTATGTAGACGCAATGTCTCTTTCTTGCTCCTATCTCAAGTTTCAGAGCGTGTATTTAGCAGACGACGATCACGCACCTAGCAATACCTTTGTGATCCAGAGTGCTTAAAAATCCAGCGGCTTCCCCATATTCCTCCAGCAGGTTGAAGTCTTGATCGGAGAGAGGCGCATCATCGCCATCCAAACCAGTAGGGATCGGGATGGTGGGCTTGTCTGAAGCCCTTTCCTTCCCCTTCGTGGTGGGGTTTTTCGATGTTCCTGTAGTCACTTTTCGCCGTTTCGACGAGCTCTGGCAAAAGTTAGGGTAGAGAACCACCAAAAATGTGCCAAAAATTACCTGATTCCCCTGGTTTGGTCGCTTCACGCTCGAGCGTGCCATTATCACGGAGGGTCGCAGCCACAAAATTTGGGTGCGAATGATCGAAAGGTGAAACCGCGTTCGATCACTTGTCAACATCCCCATCAACCCCAACCTGAGCCATGGAGGAAGTACCGCCAACCTGCTTCGTCATTCGACCGCACCACATCCAGAATCTCGTGATCATCGGTGTCGTGTTCCAGGAGTTCAAGAACCAAAAAATCCATCCGCAATTCATGGTCCATGTATATCGACTCCTCATGCAAGAAATAGCCGAAGTCAGTGTGCTTCGCCTATCACCGTGCATTCGCGTTCAACGACGTCCAGGCCGAGATCTCGAGGACGCGTCATGAAATTGTGCAGGATATGCAGGGATTTCCCATGGCAGATGAGCCCGTGCCCTGTCGTTTGATTAAAAAGTTGCAGTCCATCGTGAGTGGTCAGCGACTCCGTCAGTGATGAATAACGCCAACACGGACTTGACGGAAGCTCGCGTTACAACTCGAATATGAAACTCTCGCTGAGTTCATGAAACGTATACGATCTCTTTTTTTCGTTTGTACTATGACCTTACGTCGAAACTAGGGATGCCGTTGTTGTACCTTGGAAATAAGCCCGATGGCGCGGTGCGTGCGAAGTTTCTTATGCTGAGGTTTCCTCACTTATCGACTCCGCTGACAGGATTCATTGTTTGTGAGCCACCTTGGCGACTATTTGTTGTATCCTCTGAGGTGATATCACCGCTCAGACCAAACGATCCTTGTTTGGTTACTTTGTCCGCCGTTGTTTTGTTTCCTTCATCAAACTCTCGTTCTCTGGGACGATGCGGTTAATCGAAGATTATAATGCCTGGGTAGCGGGAGATATCGACGCGGGATATGAATATGATCCCAGGAATGAGAGGGACGCTATCAATTCCGGTAGGTAAGCCTTGGGGAACTCTGGTGTTTGTCCACTTATGTTTCCAAGATTCTGTGATGTTAAAGACTGCGGCCGACAAACAGAACTATGGTGATTCATCCATCTATTTCTTGTAAGTACTCCGGTTGGTTCAAGGTGTTTCTAACAGTCAGGAGGTCTCGCAGCTGGGAAAAGGGATTCATGACCAATGATGAGGTTCAGGCTGTCGACAGCATTAGTCGTTATTTCGAACAGAGGTTCACTGAAGCACGCGACTCGTGGGTCTTGCGATTCGCTGCCTGTGTTGTCCCATTCACCTCCGCTGTAGAAAAAATCGCCAGGGTCTTCTCATGCATTTAATACGAATGCACTATGCCCGACAAGAATATGGTGCGGTTCGAAAGGTAAGCAACGGTAGCCAGAATGGAATTGAAGACCGACCCGACCCGTAGCTTCTCACGGGGGCAATCGCTGTATGCAGGATGAATGGAGATCGTATTGGATTACAGCACTGCATGGCGTCTGTATTCTCTTTTCAAGATTCGATTCCCTTGACTTACACCTGAATCCAGTATTATGCATCGGCTCCCTCCCACTGAGCGGGGACAGAAGCCATTCCTTAATACAGTTCAACCGGACCTTCACCCGGTCGAAATATTATTTGACGTCAAGAAACTCATGCAAGTACAGAATGTGCGTGATACTGAACTATGAGAACTAGCGCCTAAAACAGTTTTTAGGAGCAGCCGCTATCAGCTTCTTTCGAGAAGATATATCAGTTCGTTGGGTGGTATGACCAATGGATTGACCTTCACGGGAACATTTTACGGCAACGGGACCAGGATGCTTTCCATGCGGTTCACTCCCTCATCTGGAGTATTGCGGGTCGGTGTATCCACTCCGACTGAATTCTCAAGTCAAACGTTTCCTAGGATGCAGCCAACTTTCGACGCTCGAGGAACAGCTCGTGCTCATATTTACTGAAGTTAGAGGCGATGACAACAACCGTTTGACTGTAACAACAAACCAAGCGTATAAGGTACAGGTCCCCCCTCACGACCGTATTCGCACCACTAAGCAAGCGAGCAGAGGGCTCGGAATGGTGAATACCTTGAGGCAATCGCGACCTTGCTTGAACCCAATGTCTGGCGAGGATTGTCGATCAACAACTACAATCTATGGGCAGCAGAAATTTGGCACATCCTCGTGTTGCGTGTCACTCGAAGGTAAGCTCCTGCCACAACTCTGGTGTCCGGCAGAGACTCAAAAGCGTTCATTGATACTGGCAGGGGTCAAATCCGCCTCTTCCGTGAATTTTTACAGCCACGGAGACCCGCAGGGCACTTTAATCCTAAAGAATACTTCAATGACCTTAACGCCCCGAGCTTGTCTATCATTCGTGACCCCCTTCACGAAACAGTGCGCATGATGGTATGTCTCGGTGGACTTACCCCACAGAGAACTGCTGACCATGACTTTAGTCTGTACATCAAGGGGGTGCGATGGTCGATAAACTACTGGTCGCGCTCTGGCATGCGGAATTCCAGTGTCGTTATGGACTGTATCGGACGGGTTTAGTCATGCTTGCAGACATCTCCATGGAATTTGGGCTATCGCAGAAGGCGCGAAGGATGGTGGAGGATGTCATGCCGCAGGTAATTCAAGGGGTCATGATCGGAACTCAGAAGTGAATTATCCTCAGATCATCCAAGGTGGAGACCTGGAGCAAAGGGCGTATGGGTGTTTTACTCTGGCGCGGTGCATTATTATGTCCGGGCGTGATGCTGGTGAGTCGTGATCACCACACAATGCTCAGGGGGTAACCTGGGAGGTAGATAATGTTCAGTCCCCCGCTTCTCTTCGTGAAGCGATCCCGTATCTCAAGATAGCCGAGGCTGACTACCTCAAGATCGAGATTTACGCAGCTGCACGTCGTGTACAATTCGTGTTATCGGTGGTCTACAACACGCTGAATATGAAAGTCGAGAGGGACACAGCGGTCAAGAGATTGGGGGAAACGGAGGAAAAAGCCAAGGCGGTTTCTGGCCAGGCTGCGGATCCTCAGATGATAGAAATCATTAATCTTGTGTCTGAAGTCGGGATTGGGCTCGCGGCTCGGGAGTAATAATAGTCAACCGTGACACTGTTACGCGACTGGTCACGCGTATGTTCGCCCATACAGATTTGGAAATAGTAACACGTCCTTCCGACTTACAACCTTACCCTCACCCCCGTCGTCCGTTCTGCGGCAAATGGATGGTCCACCACCACCGGAAGAGGACTTCACACAAATTGCTATCTCTGACCGTCTCGTCCACAAGAATTGGAAGGCCAGAGTCAGCGCCTACGAATTCCTGATCAAGAGTTTCCAAAACTCAGCATCCGACAGCGATCCAGTCTTCAAACCGTACCTGAACAGCCCAGATCTGCTTAAAAAGATTGTATCGGACTCCAACGTTGTTGCCCAAGAGAAAGGCATTGAATGTGTCGTGAACCTCGTCAAGTTCTCCGGAGAATATGCGGCCCGAACGCGAGAAGTGGTCGCGCCCGCGCTGGTAGAGAAGTGTCTGGGATCCACTAGGGCTGGAACGAAGAATCAAGCTATTGAACTGCTGTTACAATACGTGGAAGTCGAGAACTCCGGTGCTGGTGTCGTGGTAGGGTTATCAACTGTTTGCAATTCCGGTGGATGTTGAACTTTAATTTCTGCCAAGGCGGATATCGTGCCGGGACTTGCAGCAAAGCAACCCAAGATTGTAGCAGGATGTGTTGCTGCAATGAAGGAGATTGTCAGGTGCGACAAGCGAGGTCGACAATCCATGACCCAACGCTAACATCCGTGTTCTCCAGCAATTTTGGAACCCAGGCAGTGCCCCCTCCCGCTGTCCTAAAACCACTGCCGAAAATATTCTCTCATAGTGACAAGACTGTTCGAGCCGAAGGAACTCAACTGACGCTCGCCCTCTACCAGTTTTTGGGCCCTGGCATCGAGTCGTTCTTGTCCGACCTCAAACCCGTGCAAGTGAAGGAGCTAAAGGAGGCATGGGAAATTATGGAGAAGGAGGGCAAAGGGAAGGGTACTTCCAAACCTCAAAGGTTGACTCGGACTGCGGCTCGTGAAGCGGCAGAAAAGTCCGAGGTGGCTGATACCAGCGATGGAGAAGGTGATGCCGTGGCAGACAATGCACAAGGTTAGTCTATCCCGTCTCCCCGTAGGTTCGTGGGATTACAAATGCCTTTCCGCAGGAGAGCAATTCTTGGACCCCCGGTCCATAGCGGAAGAGGTGGATATCATCTCCAAACTTCCTGCAGATTTGTACAAGAACCTCGCTTCCTCCAAGTGGAAGGAACGCAAGGAGTCATTAGATGACCTCTCAACGTTACTCAAGGCCTCTCTGCGTATTAAGGATCGCCCAGAGATAGGAGAACTAGCCAAGGCATTGGCGGCAAAGATCAACGGAGATGCAAACGTTATGTGTGTCATTGTGGCCGCAAACTGCTTAGAAGCGCTCGCCGACGGTTTGATGACAGCCTTTTCAAGACACCGAGAAGCTGTCGTTCCGCCAGTCCTCGAGAGGCTCAAGGAGCGGAAAGCAAATGTTACGGACGCCATTGCGTTGGCGTTAGACGCCGTGTTTAAGACTGTGAGTTCGAGTGCCTTCTTGAGCTTCCCCCTCTCATCGATAATCAAGTCGAACCTTGGTGATATCCTTGGAGATGTAATCCAGGCTCTCGGTTCAAAGAATCCACAGGTAAAGGAGGGGTCTCTCAAGTTTCTCGTCCGCTGTCTCTCTACCTCCCCCACTCCGATCCAACCCACACAAATCAAGCCGCTCTCAGAACAACTGGCCACCCTACTTGAAGATTCATTCGAAGGAGCAAGGAACGAAGCAGCTTCCGCCTTTGGTACGCTCATGCGGATGATCGGAGAACGGCCGCTCAATGCGATCATGGACGGTCTACCGGATGTCAGGAAGTCGAAGGTGAAAGAGGCATATGAGAAATCTACTGTCAAGGCCAAGGCCGGAGCACCTGCACCACCGAAAGCATCTGGACCTCCCCCCACGAAGGCGCCTCTTCAAAAGAAATCCGCACCCAAAAAGACGTCACCTAAGGAGGAACTTCCGACTTCTGGGGAGGCCTCTGATGAACTACCGAAATCGGCTAAGAAGCCATCGGCCCGGTTGCTGGTATGTTCCGATGGCCCCTCGCTAGAAATCATTGACCAACGCATTTAACAGAAAAAGGCACAAGAAACTGGTTCTGAGTCCTCTCCCGGTCCGTCTTCTGGCCCAGCACCGGCTGTTAAGAAGTTGCCACCCACTGCTGCAGGAGCGTCAAAGTCAAAAACTGCCCCCCCGGCTGGCCCAAGCGCATTAGATACTGTGAAATATAAGCACACACCCGAAGATGCTGATGCCCTGGCGGCAGACCTAATACCATCCAATCTGTCCGCAGACCTCGGTAACGCAAATTGGAAGACTCGCCTGGCTGCAGTTGAGGAGATGATAACGTGGCTCGAGGATGTTGTGGAACAGGTGGATGCTGAGGTTATCGTCAGGTTTATTGCGAAGAAGGGATGGAACGAGAAGAACTTCCAGGTTGGTATGCGTACCTTCCTGGTTTTCTTGTTCTAGCTGATCGCCTTATAGGTATCTTCTAAAATCTACGGGATGCTGATTATGTTGTCCGAGCGCTGCAAGACCTTTGGGAGATCATCCATCGCTTTATCTGTTCCTCACCTAAGTGAGAAGCTCGGAGATACAAAGCTCAAGAAACCGGCAGGGGATGCCCTAACTGCTTTCGCTTGCAAAACTTCCCTACAGTTTGTTCTAAACCAAGGTTAGTGGTTGATCACTATCCCTGTTAAATGTGGCTAAAATGATGCGTAGCATATGACCCCCTATCGAAGCAAAAGGCTCCCAAGGTTATCGCGGATGCTACAGCCTGGATCGATACAGCCCTGACAGAGTTCGGGATCGCCGGGTTGTCCATGCGGAGTCTTATCGAGTTCCTGAAGACTGGCCTGAAGAACTCGAATGCCGCAGTTAGGACAAGTGCGACGAAAGCCTTGGTCACTGTCAAGCTCTTTGCCGGTCCTGGTCAGTGCGTCATCCTTCAGCCCCCGTAACATTGTTCTGACAACCCAGCAGCAATAAAGGATCTCCTGGAGGATTTGAACCCCCAGCTTCTTAGCACCATCTTCTCAGAGTTTGACAAAGTCGAGGGAACGCCAGCACCACAGCCCACGCGGGAACAAGAGGATGTCAAGAATATTGCGCCAGCGGCTGGATCAACGAAGCGGGCTACAGTGGATCCGATGGACGACCTCTTCCCGCGAGTTGATCTAGATTCATTGATGAAGGGAACCACCATCTTGGCAGATAGCAAGAGTGACGCTTGGAAAACAAAGAAAGAAGGACTGGAAACCTTGCAGGCCATCCTCGACCAAGGCGCCAATAAGAGACTGAAATCCAATATGGGTGAGTGGTGTTCCCTCACGCGTAGAGGAGTAGTTGACCATGGTCATAGGTGAAATCGGCTCGATCCTGAAAGCTCGGGTGGTGGATTCAAACAAAGCCGTCCAGGCCCTCGCATTGGATATTGTTTCAAGGATCGCATCGGGTATGGGAAAACCGTTTGAAAAACACTTACGCCTTCTTCTCGCCCCTGTTGCTGCCGTTCTTTCCGATCAGAAAGCGAATGTGCGAACGCTTGCCCTCAATGCACTTACAGCGATGGCGACGGCATGTGAAGGCGTCGATGCCATGGCGGTAGGGTTAGGCAGCGCTCTGGAAACCCAAAACCCTGTACAGAGATCGTCCATCCTGAACTGGGCTGTCGAATGGTTTAAGAATCATGAGAGTCTTGATGCCGATCTGAGTAGTTGGACGGCGACCGTTCTTTCCTGCCTTGATGACCGCAACAGTGATGTCCGTAAGGGGGCTCAGGCAATCCTTCCGATTCTCATCGGTTCTGTAGGCTTCGACGAAGTTATCCGTCAGACGAACTCCTTGAAGCCCGCTTCACGTTCAACTGTTGTCCCTCTTGTTCAGGCTGCTCGCGCAAGCGCTCCTGCACAATCGATTCCTCCTCCCAAACCACCCACAACTTCGGCACCTACAAAAGCTCCCGCCAAATCCACACCGAAGGCTACCCCCCCTCCCAGCGATCTCGGCAGTCCCCCTAAACAGTCAGCAAGCCTACCTGGACCAAACGTGACAGGCGTCCGTAAACCGCTCCCCGGAACTGGTGCGATCCCCCGACCACAATCTCGTCTGGATGGAGAGGGTGGAGGATCTGGCTTGCAAAACAAGATCGGTGGCCTCCGTCGCCCCGGGGCAACCAGTTCGGCCTCGACCAAGTCGCCATCTACGCCAGCATCTGCGACTTTCGGGACATCTGCCGTACTCACGACTGCTAACTTTGAAGCAAAAAAGGCAAGATTGTCCAAGGATGCGGGCCGCTGGATCAACGAGGGTGGGACGACAAGGAAAGACCTTGCAGAGCTTCTCCAGCACCAGTTGGAACCCCATGCGAGCAAGGGGCTCGTCTCCCTGTTATTCAGCCACGACCACAATGCCGTCAACGACCACGTTGCTGGCATGGCAAAGCTGATCGACTTGTATTCGAGCGTCCGTGCAGGAGAGGATACGTACGGATCACCAAACGATCTTCAGAATGTCTGCGTTGCAAACTCCGATCTGGCTTTGAAATATGCCTCCATCAAGGCTCACGAACCACAGTCCAACGTTATCGCAAAGGTTCTGGAGCTTGTAGATGCCGTAATCTCTCTCCTACACAACGTTAACTTCCAGCTCACGGACGCGGAAGCTCAGTGCTTCATCCCTACCATAGTGCATAAGGTGAGCGATCTGTCAACTCTCGGTATTTTGGTCTTGAGCTTCAACTGTAAAGCTCGGAGACCCGAGAGAACCTGTCCGCAACAAAGTACAGGCGATCATCCAGTCAACTGTCAAGGTGTATGCATATAGTCGTTTGTTCCAGCTCCTCCTGGAGAATGGGCTCCAGTCGAAAGTTGCGAAGACGCGGCAAGGTACCTTAGACGAGTTGGACAACCTTTTACGGAAATTCGGCATGGCTGCCTGCGATCCGGCAAAAGCATTGCCAAAAATTGCTTCCATGATCGGAGACAAGGACGCAACCGTCAGAAAGTCCGCACTTTCCGCCCTGAGGTCAGCCTTCACGCTCACAATTTGCTGACCAACACTTACCAGATAATATACAGTGAGGCATATGCCCAGGTTGGTGAGAAGGTATGGTCGTTGGTTGGTCCTCTTTCCCCGAAGGATAAGACCCAGCTAGAGGAACGACTACGTCGAGTTCCCGGACCTAGTGCGAATAGTCCGGAAAAGGAGAAGGTTGCATCTCCCCGCACCCCAACAGGTCCCCTCCGCCCCGAATCTCAGGCCTCCGTCAGATCATTGGGAATTCCCCGTCCGATTACCCCGTCCACTTCCCGGTTGGCTCGACCTGCATCTCCTTCAAGAACCATCCGATCAGCATCCCCCGCACCGTCCGACATTGGTCGTGCGGTTTCGCCCGTTCGCGCATCGAGGATAGCCGGGCCTTCCCACCTCGTGACGCCCGGATCGAGTTCACTTCCATCTGGTATAGGTCGCACGAAATCCGCGCTTCCTTCCCGCTTAGGAGTTCCAAAATCAAGGTCAAATAGTATTCGAACAGAACAGCCCAATTTTGAAGAACCTGCGGACGAGGACCATGGCATCGCCGGTCGACGCGGAGCTGCAGGCTATGCTGACCCGGAACCTCAGACCCAAACTTCCCCCGACGACATCACGATCACAATTTCCAGTATCCTCAGTAACGATCCGGCCCGTAGCGTAGACGCTTTGAAGAGGATTCAGAAGGTCTTAGATGTCGGACCGGAAGAGGGGCCTTCATCACCAGCCTATCGAGACCTAGCCGAACACACGGAAGGTCTGATAGAAACCATCATCCTACAGATGGCGCACGTCTTCGAGAGGTCGGATAAAGTCTCACAAAAGGAGAACTTTAGGCTGGCCAAACACCTCATTCAAACCCTGAACTCCTTCTGTGATCACACCTTCCTGGCTGAGTCCCTTACGGTCGATATTTTGACTTCACTCCTGGAGGAGTTGACCTTGCGACTTCTTGAAACGGACAACAGCAATGATAATCAGCTGAAGGACCTGTCGAGATTCATCAATATGATCATCCTACGTCTATTTGCCACAGCTCGTCGGATGTCTGTGTTTAGGTATTACCCGCCCAGTCTCCCACACCCACAATGTCGTTCTGAACTCGGCTTTAGGGCACTTTTCAATCTTCTACTCCAGATCGTCAAGCCGTTCCCTGGAAACGGAACTAACACGGAGTCCAAGGAGTTTAAAGTTGCTGAACTTGTCCTCAAATGCATCTGGAAGTTGGCAAGAAACATCCCTCAAGACCTCGAGAAGCAGGCTCTCGACCCTGTGGAATTGTTTCCAGCCATGGAACATTTTCTTCAGTCAGTCCCTCCAAATGAGTGGCGCGCACGAGCCACCAACAAGATCCCCTGTGGAGATATGCCCCTACGGACGATGAAGGTTATCATCCAGCACGTAGTTGGTAAGTCCTAGGTCAGAAAGTCATACCATGCATCTAACGTCAAATATAGCTCATTACGGGGACGACGTGTACGAGCTCCTTGCTGCTTCATTTGACGATCCTTCTGCTACTATCGTTTACCCCTACGTTTATCGCATCCTAAATTCTGCCACTCGGGCGGCGGCTGAAGAAGTCAATACGGAATCGAGAGTCAATGGAAGCCAACGGGCGTCTGCGGCCTCGCGCGACTCGCCAGTGGTGACTCGACCGCAATCTCCGCAATCCTCCGTGACTTCAGGAGAACAGCACCGTTCTTCCCTCGGACGTCCTCGAACTGCGAGCGTATCGTCTGCCAACGACGGGTATGCGCCAACCGCCGAGGAACCGGACCCGGACGCTCAGCTCGTCACTATCATCAACCATATTTCAAGCGAAACGACTGGGGCAATGCACAAGGAGGGCATCACTGAATTGCATCAGTTCTTGAAGGCATATCCCCACAAAAGGCCACGGGTGGAGAAGCTGTTGGAATCGACTGGAACGGCTTTCCGAAAATACATCACTCGAGCGTTGGCGAGTAGAGCGGCCGAGGACTCAGACCGTGACGCAGCGGTCGCACATACGCTATCCAGTACGTTTGCACAGGTCCCAACACATGGAAGTTCTGACGTAGGGTACTACAGAACTTGAATCAAATAAGCGTGATTCAAGCTCTCCTGTCCCCACTTCTCCTATCCGCTCCGACACACCTCTGTCTCCCCGACGAACAAGTGTAACCTCGTCCATCGCTCCGGACGATAAGTTGTCACGACTGCACGGCATCTTCCAGTACAGAACGAGTACGGCGAGTAACGGGTCTTCGGGCCAAAGGGGGCCATCTTGATTGTTTTGTCACCGCACTGCTTCGCATCTGTCTGTCTTTCTGCCCGTCTATATGTACATAATAAGTATACACCGTAGCATACATCTTCCTGTGTAATCTCCTTGGCCCTACCCCACAGTAGGGGCTTAGATCACGTGAGCATCCCCAACATCGCGACTGGCCTGGAGTGGTCGGCCGCGGGCACTGACCCTCGACTTCCATCGCCTGCGAGAACCGTCATCATGTCTGGCCAGGTAAAATCTCTCCCCCTCTCATCTGACCTGACCTACGAGACCTCCCTCGTCTTCTGGCGCATGGTCACAAGCATCTTCTTCAGGGAGATACGTCCTCGAGGCGCCTTCAACATCCCCAGAGAGGGCCCAGTAATCTTTGTTGCAGCTCCTCACCATAACCAGGTGCGTTGTCTACGAAACTAGTATCAGATTCAATGATGTATCGACCCTCATAGTTCCTCGATCCGCTCCTTCTTACGCTACAAGTGCACCGCGAAACCCGTAGGAGAACTCAATTCCTCATTGCGGCGAAGAGTATGAAGAGGAAAGCCGTTGGATTTTTCGCTGGACTGATGTCGAGCAGTATGTTTCCGGGAGTTGTATGTTTTCATGGAGCTCATGCGCAGGTCTATAGTCCCGGTCGTGCGAGCGGCTGATGAAGCCAAGGCTGGCAAAGGTCTCATACGCCTTTCGGAAACCGATCCCTGTGTTGTCCTTGGGGAGGGCACCAACTTCCTATCCCAGTTTTCGCCCCAAACACAGATTATGCTGTCCAAGAGCCTGAATTTCGCCGTAGCTGAAGTTATTGAGATTATTTCCGACACAGAGCTGAGAATAAAGAAGGAGTTTGGTGGTGAGAATGGAAAAGGTACTGCTCGTTTTCGTGAGGCAGTCAAGGAGTCGGATGGCAAAGGCATCGCCTACAAGGCCCTCCCGTTCGTTGATCAACAAATGATGTACGGACACGTCTACCAAAGACTCAAGGAAGGTGGATGTATTGGTATATTCCCAGAAGGTACCCCAGGTCTCCCGCTTTTTCATTGTTAAGGGGCTAATTATTCCTAGGTGGCAGCCACGATCGAACAGATCTCTTACCGCTTAAAGCCGGCGTGGCTATGATGGCTTTGGGAGCTATGGCCAACGACTCGAGCGTGAAAGTAAAGATTGTTCCTGTCGGATTGTCCTACTTCCATCCCCATCGCTTCCGCTCTCGTGCTGTGGTAGAATTCGGGGCTGCCATGGATGTACCTGAGGATCTCGTGAACATGTTCAAGGAAGGGGGCCCTTCGAAACGTACCGCCGTGGGGAGACTCCTGGATGTCATTTACGATGGTCTCAAAACGGTCACTGTCAGGGCTCCAGACTATGACACCTTGATGGTGAGTCACAGCACGGTCTTCCCTTCCCAGATCGCTCACTGGCTGTTATTTTTCAGCTCATACAAGCAGCTCGTCGTCTGTACAAACCGCCCGGACAACATCTCACTTTGGGTCAAGTTGTTGAATTGAACAAACGCTTCTTAGAAGGATATCTGCAGCTCAAGGACGAACCGAAGATCCAGGACCTGCGCAACAAGGTCTTAAGATATAACCGCTTACTTCGCGACTTGGGATTACGGGACCACCAGGTTTGATCATCCCCAAGTGCCTTCGGCGTATTTAAACGCAACCGGATGTAGGTTCCGCGAGCTACCAAGGTTGGTTGGAAGACTTTCGGGTTGTTATTGTACCGTGTACTCCTTCTCGCCATCTGGTCGACTCTGGCTCTTCCTGGGGTCATCCTCAACGGACCAATATTCATCTTAGCATCAATCATTTCCCGCAAAAAAGCCAAGGGTACGTCGATTTTGTTTGCGTCCACAATAACGTGCTAAACCCAACCACAGAGGCTCTCGCTGCTTCCACGGTCAAGGTAGCCGGTCGGGACGTACTCGGCTCGTGGAAGGTCCTTATTTCGTTAGGAGCTGCACCTCTTCTCTATGGTTTGTATGCCTTCATCGCAACCGCAGTCATGATTCGCGCTGGGGCTCCGCTCAAATACCGACTTTGGACCCCGTTTATTGTGGTTTCTGCGCTACCTTTTATCGGATATGCCGCCCTGAAATTCGGAGAGGCCGGAATGGACGTTCTCAAGTACGACTCTGAACTTGGGTCAAGTTTCAAACAGCTAATCCACCTTTCCAGGTCGTTGCGACCTTTGATAGTATCCCTGGCACCGGGGCAAGCGCGCACACTGAGCCGACTAAAGGTCATGAGAGAGGAGTTGACTAACGAAGTCGCCAAGTCAATCAACGAATTTGGACCAAAGATGTACGACGACTTTGACCAGGTGAGAGTAACAAGGGGGCGCCCGCCGAGGTCTTGAGTTTGATGATTGTGTCTTAGTGGAGGATTCTTGTGCCGTCTGCCAGTGTACCGCCATCAACCGGAACACCGGGACTGTGGAGAAGGAAGAGCGGCGTTGGTGCTGTAGACGCCCAGGGAAACCTGCTTGTGCACCCCATGGTAAGTCGCGCCGCAGGGTTTATTATCAGATCGTCCTGATCTGTTCCATCAGACGTGGCTTGACGAGCGTCTCTTTGGTTGGTCCAAATCTGCCAGCCGGGGAACGAGTGCCTGGGCAGGCGCCACTCGTAGCCAAGATATCAGTCGGGCGGGCACCCCAGATCTGTCAGAGGACGAGGAGGTCTCTGATTACGATAACGTTCTCGGATACTTGCCGATCTATGAGGGAGCACCCCATGGTCATAACCGAGTCCGGAGTAGGCAAAATTCTTACGCTGATTTGCAGAAGTTGCGTATGTCGGCGATTGGGAAAGGTGGGTGATTTGATTTTCCGATTGGGCTGTTACGGCAGGACTCACTGGAGTCGCAGGTGATGCACATGGGAATATTGAAACTCACTCAAGTCCACTGGGCGAGGGCGAGGGGATCCACCTCCGTCACGGGCATCGCGAGCGAAAAGCATCCCTTTCCGATGGCGTCGCGGTTGACCGCATCGCAGCGGTGGACAGACAAGAGGAGTTCAGGGAGGTGACGGAAGAACTCAATAGGGAAATCCAGGAACACAGGCACGAGGCTAAAGCATGATCATTTATTTTTCCTCTGGCCTTGCCTTTTCAACGTTTCTTTCGTGATGTGCTACGGATGTACACAAGCCCCAATGTTTCTAACTTGTATATTCCTTTGAATCACCGACTCCCACGGAGAAACACCCGTTATTGCAAATCCTCTCGGGGTTTCCCGGCAGTGAGGACCTCAACTCCAGTTTCGGTGATACTGTTGAGGAGGTTAGAATGGGAGTTGTGACGAATGATAAGGCGGGAACGACAGACAGTAGAGTGTCTTCGAATTGGGCGCTGCGCCTGCCATCGATTGTGGTTGCAGTCCAATTATCTGGCCAATGGATTTCCTCCCAGTTCGTACCCAGATTGAGCATCTGTCAAGCACGACGAAATTAAATGTCAGCCTGGTGGAGGGAATCACATCTGAGCTATAAGAAACGCACGGGTTCGATGGTGAAAACCTGCGCCATGTGGAGCGTCAGCAACGAGGATAACGGGAGATATCAGTGAGGAGGCTTGACCATTCCAGGTTTCATCGTCCCAACAGCTTTATTTTTGGCGTAGTGTGGGATGTTCGGCGCACCGTGAAAGAGATCGTTCACACCGTGACCAGTAAAAGTTTTCACGACGGCGCATCCATTCGCTCGGGCAATCGGCTCTCTTCCAAGTCACGTTGAGGGAAACGGGCAGACGCAGGCAGGATGGTTGATCACTCACATCGCCTTCCCGATATCTCGGATCAGTGCTCCGGGTTTGCAGATACTTATAGCAGCATCCAAGGCTTGTCTGGTGACACGCATCAATTTCTTCGACTCTTCGTCAACATCGCCCACGGGATATGTTTCGTTCAAGTCCGCATGTAAACCTTGGGGGAGATTCTTAGATGGGCGTGGCAGGACGGGATATACCGAATGCGCTCTCACCATCTCTATAGAAAGAAACATCTGTTGCACACGAGCGTTTGCATTCCTTCTGGTTCAGTTCCGCATGTTTCGACAAAAATATATGACCCCAGCTCAAATGGGTTCGAGACGTACCAATGTTGATGATATCCCCCTCGCGCAACTTTCGCCTGTCTGGAATCCCATGACAGATGACTTCGTTCACAGACCTGACTTGAGCGTAAGGAATAAAATCGAACGCTCGTCAAAGCGAGGGGACACCCACGTGCAAACTGATTTTGGGAACCCGCGATAGTTGAGGGGAGAAGGATAGCCGCCTCGGGCTACGGTCGCGTCATGAACGATCTCGTCGATCTCATCGGTGGATATTCCAGGTTTTACGTGAGAGGCTGCGAGGTCCAAGATTTCGCGAGCGGCCTGACGGAAGCAGCACAAGATTAATGATAAAAGGAGAAACGAGGGTTACGGAAATAACGGCACCTTACAAACCTCCTTCATCTTATTCTGTTCTTCTGGGCCGAGGATTCTAGGTGGTTGACCCGATGCTTTCCTTTCACTTCGGGGAACGCCTGAGGAAGGATCAGATTCCATTGGCATCCGACGGTACGGATGGGCGACTGACCATCCTCTGCGTAGTCAGGGCGAGCGATATGAGCTGGAACTTGGCGTTTGGCCGAAAGTGGGTAAGCAGGTCTCAGCGAACCGGAAAAGGTGAAATTCGGGAAGGGGTTATTAGAGCCATCTAGACACAGTTGAAGACTGAGCTTGGTTCTTGGAAAACGGACAAGAAACTGACTGTCTGATTCTACGGAAAGACCTCCGATACCGCTGGCGAGGTTGTGAATAAGTTTATGGGTTTTCTGGGAAGAAGGTTGATTAGGAATGGATAGGAAAGAGAGGAAAAATGGACGCACCCCTGCTGAAGTTGATCACAACGGCCTCATGAGCCTAGGAGGGGGCAAGGAACGTACAACCAGCCTTGAAACACTCTTGCCCACAAAAGAACGAACCTGCGATTCCAAGCCTACGTGCGATGAGAATGGAAAAGCGGGTGAGGCGAGCGGGAGACTGACTTTGCGCAAGTCGGGCATTCTAGTCTAGACGGAGGGTTTCCGTTTATACAGCTCGAACTCTGACATTTGACCGTGGTCTCGACCATGCTATCGTATATGCGACGAGGATCTGAAAACAGATGAAAGACTCTGCGGGACGGAGGCGGATCGTCACGTGAACCGCAAGCAAAGTGTGTTCTCAACAAGCGTAGGTTATATTCGGCATGGGCAAAGCTGGCGAACAAAAACACATACATGCTAAGAGTGTACGTTCAATGAGCATTAGGCATTAATGGAAACGGCAAAGTCGAGTGATTATAAGGAACACGGGTCCGTTATACGAAAGGAATGGATTTTGATTAGTGGGGCATAGACTAGAGAATTGCGGGAGTGGACAAAAGAAATGCGAGATTGAAAGCGTTATGGAACAACAAAAGCGATAACGATGCTGGGACTAACACGAGCAAAAACTGGAACACTGAAGAACAAAAACAATAATCGGCGTGAGAAGGGAAGATGCGCCAGTCGTTGGGTAGAGGAGAAATTGACGCAGGGAGGTTGGAGGGGAAGTTACCCAGGGCGGATTGTGGAGGTGAGGCGGTATTTCTCAGCGCTTGTTAGGGTATTTTTCGAGACGGAAGGCCTTGGTGGTGTCGCTGGCGGCCTTGAAGAGGGATTTAAAATGGGAGGGGCCGAAGATTTCTGTGAGACCGGTCTGGTTCTGAGAGACCCAGTCTGCAGGGGGCAGGGCCCTAGATGTTTTGTACTGGCCTTCGCCAGGGACGTTTTCTTCTCGGATGATTACAATCATACCAGTGAGCAAGCACTGGAGGATGTTGAGGATGTCACCGACGGGAGTGTTGTGGCGGAGGGCGGGGAATGCCGAACCGTGAAATACCATCTCCCATTGGACACGACGCTCGGGGGAAAAGAAGGAGGAGGCGTGAATTGGAATTTCTATGCGCATGGCGGGGGTCCTCGGGAGGCCGTTTGGGGACTTGTAAGGACTAGGGCATTCGATGCTGAAGAGCATACGAGAGTCGGCGGGGGAAACATCGCGCCAACCGTGTTCGTTGACGAGGTCGGACTTGAGCCGGAGCAGCCACCTGTGAGCACGGGTGTAGGTGGTCCCGAGAGCATCTGCACTAGTGAGGGGGATGCCAGTCCTGGAAGCCCAGTCGTCCATTCCCTTTACACTGCTGGAAAAGCAGATGATAGGGGACGAGGAGTCGGACATGGTCGAAGGGGAGGAGTGATAGAGGGAGAGGGTGGGGGGTGAGAGGGAAGAGTTTCGGGTAAAAGGAGGGTACTTGAGGACGAGAGAGAAGCGCCATCGTCGTAACACGTTTCCCATCCCCCGGCTCAGTTTCTAAAAGCGGTAAACTTGGAAACATCGTGGTTACCAAGAAGAAGACTCGGAAATATCCCACGGCTGATTATAACTATAAGACGATGTTCCCCTTGTGCTTAAACTTCCGTGATGCGCGGTCTGAAGAACGGAACTCGAATTGGTTTCCGTACAGCTCGAGCTCAACGTGCGGCCCGTCCGACACCGTCCGCCCACCATCCCCCGCCGTCGCCGAGTAAAGCGGCAGACCAAATGTAAAAACGGTGCTCTGTTTGGGCAGCACTACGTGGCAAAAATGTCGGACCTTTCATCTGCTAAAGGGAGAGCGGGAGATGGACGCACTCTTCAATTTGTTGCCTCTTGTTATGACCCTAAACGCGTTCTCGGACTCGTAGATGACGATTCCCGAGAGGCCGACGAGGCACGGATTCTTACTTTGCCGAACTGACCATCACTGATTAGCCACGAAATCTAGACCAATGAAAGCAACGGCACCTGTCAAGATGCTTCCGTGAAAGTCTGCTTTGACGAGCTTGGCGTGAATCGTCGGGACGTTCGGCATGGCCGCGTTCTGTTCCGTCACTGTCCCCGACGGTTGCGGGCCCAAGCCGAGCAACTCGGAGATATACCCGAGCCATAAGCGATGGAGCGGAACGTACGTCTCGAACCTGCCATTCATTCTAGTCTGCGTTCGAATAAACAACTTGCCCTCCTTGTCCCTTACTTTGTTTCATTCACAGGCAATCTCCACGATTCTGGCCGCAGTCGAGGCATCTTTACCCCTTTCTTCTCTGCTTTCTTTTTTCCTTGTGGTCGCGCTCTCGGCTGGTTTTGGAGTGAAAGATGGCGACCGTGGACACGAGAAGCGACCTCGTTTCGTATCGACGCGTTCCCTACCTGTTTTAATAAAACCGGGACGAACGGTGCCGTGTCATTGACCACAACCGCAGCGGGCCGCTGAACCTGAGGAAGGTATGTCTGTATATCATGAATCAGAAAGCAACGAACGCCCTCACGGTGGTGTCGTAGATGCTGATGGTTTTGAACATGGATCGTGCTTTCCGGCAAAGACCGAGCGTCGTTCGCAGATGTGTAAAACCGGAGCCCTTCCGTCGACTTTACCCAGAATAGAAGAGCGCCTCCACGCGCGTCTCCTCATCCAGTATCTCGCCGATCCCGACTATGCGCCGGATGGACGCTTATCCGTATTTCAATGATCAAAGTGTCCGACAACGTGTCATCTGTCCGCCTCGTGCTTTATCCGTCAAAGGCTCCGATCTCCTCGGGCGGAGAAGGCCCCGTAGAACTGTATATGGATAAGATAGAATGGCTTGTCAACAGGCCGATACACATCCACGTGCCAGATTTAAATACAAGGTGTGAGAGGTATACAGTTATATATGCGCTCGAACAAGAAGAGAGACGAATAAGTGCGATCCAGAAACTACGGTCACCACCGTCGAGCGGGATCCCTACGGAGATCAACTTCAGTTCCCTTGTGGGCACTCGGGGCACGCTTCGCCGATTGTCAAAACTGGACGGATGCTCTCTAAACCTTATCGAACGAGGAAACACGGTCGAGCTCACTCACGATACTTCTCCGGATACTGACGGCTGTAATCCATGCCACTCGATCAGTTTGCGAACGTCTGCCATAGTCTCCGCACTTACTACTGCCAGCACGTCCTCGTGCAGTCCGGAGGTACACAGTCATTGGGGTGTGCAACGCTAAATCTGCAGAATCTACTCTCGCACGGTGCCTGTGACCCGCCCCCACGCGAGGTCAGCCCTGGCCATGAGGTATTTCACACAGGCCACGCACCGATTCTTCCTACGCAAAAAAATCCACGTGAACGACTTTCTTTACCATCCACCTACGAGAGTGCACCTACCGTCGTTATCTGGTGTCCGCAAGCCCCATAGGACCTTGTGACACTATCCGATCGAATCCCTTAATCTCCAAAAATCAGAAGGGGTTTGCAGGGACGTACTAGCGTCTGCGACACATTGGAGTGGAACGGACGGTGATTGCCAACGAGGATGAATGGGGAAAAGGTTCAGAACGCTTGTCCGCACATCGCAACCATCGCGATTTTATACCCCAGCCCCAGGGCTCTGAGCGGTCCTCGGATCACCCTGCCGCGTCATCCCCATGAGTGGAACTAGTGGTGAAATGAGGCGGATAATCAAGTGCGAACCGCCTAGTAACGACAGGCAAAATCCATCGATGGAATTTCACTAACGGGAGGCGCATCGGGACACTCTGCTGTTTTTGACAAGGTGTCAATAGTTAATCAGCGCGAACAATCTCCCCCAATTGTGGCAATGCAATACCTCTCAAAGTTTAACGTTTTAACGGCTGCTCCCTCAACAGGCGTGCTTCCGGCCGATCGCAAATTTTCTAGAAATCTCCACCGACCTCGAACGGAGAACCAGACTGTTATCGTAGGAGTTCCGACGCTTATTACAACACCGTTACGCCACCAAGCCTCGCGCTTTCAATCATTGCCCCAGAGGCCCCAACCTGTGGGGGAGGCGCTGTCCTAGCTTCGTCTCCTTAGCTCATGAGCGGAACTTTGCCTGATTGATCGTGGTCCGTTCGAGGACCCCACGCTCATCGGGTACAGCCAACTTGTTTACATTAACGCCCTTCATACACACGAAAGGTTATCGTAACTCTATCGCTAGCGTGAGATCGCGAGGCAAGCGGGAACGTTCGCCATCATAGACGCGCACCTTACTCGCATGTTTTCCCTTCATCCTGCGAACATGCCAACCAGGTAGTGGCTCACGCCCTCAGGTGTTAATATTCCTACATCTGATATCACCAAAGAAATCAAATCCGGTCTGCTGATGTTATCACCTGACGCCTCTTGTTAACAGCGCACGCTCACTTTGTATAGTCCACTTCCGGATTTAGCGCTATTTGTTCCGCTGACATGCTTTTTCGTGCCAACGATCCGGCGCTGGGGCTCACAGGTGGCCCTGCGTCTTTCAGGTCATCGCTTGGTGATTGTCCGTTCGTTACGGATGTCGGAGGTGGAACCTGACGCGGGAAAGGCAGTATCCCTGGCCCGTGAGTCGGGAGGTCGTACTGCGAAAGTGGGAAGAGACGACGGAATTTGAAACTGACGCTGTAAAATCGCAAAGCCGTCATGCGAATCCGATGAGATCACAAACCTTTCTGCTAGGGCATAAAACGGCTTGTTCGCGTATTTTGCAATAATGGCAATTTGGTTGCTACCGGTTGCATTGATAAGGCCCCCAGATTCGACCACGGCTTCTGAACCGACGAGCACGAAGTCGACTTTATCCATGACGTAGGCGACTGCTGAATCGAGGACAACCGTGCAAGGTATGCCGGCTGCAGTCAGCATTTCATGTGTTTTCAGCCTTTAAAATAACCATCGATGACTGAGCGAAGAGGTCACTTGTTATCTTCCCGACTTGGCTTACCCCAATCCTCGTGGTTTAGCTTATAACCTCATACGGTCAGATAGATTACAATGAAAAAAAAATTTGAATTTGCACCTTCTGTTACGTACACCGATATCCGTTTTCTTTTATGCGCATGCAAAAGCGCCTTCATCACCACTCTGGAGTGAGAATGCGTCAGGATCTGCCGTGATGCAACGTTAATGAACGAGAAAGGAAAGACGGGGCATGTACACAGCTGAAGCTCATACCACCGAGCCATCCTTGACGAATCCATTAGTAAAACCAGCGATCTTTTCGCTGTATAACGCGGCCTCTGCAATATACTGGTTCCCTTGCCGGACAAGTTTGTCCTTGAAGTCGGAGAGGCTCTATAGAGGGGGCTACGTGATGTTTGGTTTTAAGTGGACGAGAGGGAAGCACACACCCCTAAGTCATGCGTTGCCACAGTTACGAAAAGGTTGAACAGCTCACACCCAGCGTTTAGGCCGATTGAGTTCGGAACACGGTCGGTAAGCTGTTGGGTGCCCTTGTCCAACACACCGGAGAGCTCAAACATAGTGCCGGCTTGAGAGCACTCAGATATGAGCTGGATGCGGTGATGTACTCTAGGGACATCGCACCGGTGGATTTCTCGATAAGCTCTGTTAGGGCCATGATCGCCGCGAGTGGAGGCGCAACCTTCGCGGTGGTCACTCATGGACGAACACCAGAAAATATTCAATGCTTACGTTCTGTACGTTGCGCTGATAGGCAAGATAGATGTCGAAATTCGCAGCCATCCTCGTTATCCTCAGCAACGAAATGGAGAGAACGCTCCGTCCGGAGTGCCAGACCGTGACTCCCACTGGCCGATCGGACATGGCGCACGTGACTAAACTTCCCCTCAATGACCTTGACTGCCTCGTCCCAGTGGTTATTCCCTGTCTCTGCGCTCTACCAGACCCCCTCGGTTCAATGCTCCGGAATTTTGCTCCAAAAGGAGCTGTACGATAGATCCAAGGGGATCGAGTTTCTATACCGCCTGGGATCTACCCTGCTTCTGTCAGTATCCGACTACGGCCTCCATGAAACTTCGCGTCTGAGCCCGCTTCTACAGCTCGCTGTCCACGATGACGACTGCTGCCACTTGGTATCATCGATTTTACATGAGAAACTCTATTGAACACTACCCTAAACAGGTAGAGTCCCCTCTATCGTGACTGCATCCGCATCCTGAAAACCTTGCGATTATAGGAAATAGCTGCAGCCTGTATATTCCTTGCAACAAAGACGGAGGAATGCGGTCGGAAATTGCGTGATGTTGCCCGTGTGTTCGCAGCAAAACTGGGCAACAAAGATATGTCTGATATTGCCATCGAGGGCAAGGTAGGCAAACCGCACACCAAGAGTGTTTCTCTTTTCTCACACTCTATGACAGGAAATTGAGAACATCCAGAACGTCATTCTCGCCTCCGAAGAAGCTCTGTTAGAAGTACTCTGTTTCGATTTCTGGGTGGAAAACGTCCACGAGTACCTCATTGATCTGCTCGAAGACTGGGCTCCACCCCCTTTGCAAGATTATGCATGGAGCATTGCCCACGATTCGTTAGTAACGCCCTAAAACCTGGCTAGGGATCAAATCGCAACGCGATATTCACCTAATCGCCTTGCAGATACAGGACCCCTCTCTGTGTACTGTTTACTCCACGAATCATTGCGTCAGCGTGCTTCACTCTTGCCCAGATGCATTCTGAGGGACCTAGCGCAGCTCCCTTGGATGCGAGGATATCCACCCCCGCCCCCTCCGCCACCTTGCCCACTCCTCCCTCCTACAACTCAACGTCTCCGAATCCCATCCAGGACCAGACGCGTTTTGCCGCCAACTTCTTTTCGCTCACAGAGTCGGAGCTCAAATCTGTTGCAGGCAAGAGATGTTTGAGATCTTTTTTCTTTTTCTTTTTTCGTTAATACCCGTATAGAAGCCCTTACGATACTCATCCAATTTTATGCCTCTCAAGATTCGATTCCGCACGTTTCAGGCCTGGCTGATGTACGTCCCAAAGTTTTACATAACACCAGAGCCGACTAAAAACCATCAGATTAAACCTCCCACCATGAGCCCCTCGTATCCGATACTTTTTGGTCATCTTAATCCAGTGGCTGACCAAAAGGAGAAATGAACCAGTAGTCTGACATCCGCACTCCCGAAAGGCCAGGCCCCTCACTTGTCCGTGGAAGCGGCTGTCCCCAAACCGTGACCTCTAAATCAGACGCCCCTTAATGTACGTTCGAGGGCTGGGATCTATGTCGTCTCAACAGTCGACCACCTCTTCAGCTATTTTACGCACTCCCAAGTTCTCTACATTGTATATACATGCATTAGTGGTAATATGCATTAGCATGTGCATTGTTCGGGTTCCCAAGCATCCAACTCCCCGTTTCCACCCCGTCGGCATAGTGGTGGTCTTGAGACGCGAAAGAGTCTCCAGATTGTTCTGAGGGTACTACGCTCCGTTTCTGCTGACAATCTCTGATTCTCGGATCGTTCCTCCAATCGACGACCTTCGACTTGTAGGCGATTCGATTGAAGTCGGTTGGTATGGGTCGTTTCTCGTCGGAGATCGTGTCATCGCTGAGCGCATCATCGTCGGGGGATTCATAATCTAATTCTAGGAGTTCTAGGATCAATGGTAAGCAAAGAGCTCCGCAAAATTGCTGGTGCGAAAGTGACCTTGACTGTCCCATGAGAGGGTGCCAGACATTTGGGAAAGTGTGCGTTTATATCCAGCTCCTGCCGCTGGTGTGGCTTGGGCGAACTCAAAATTTGGGACGGGTTCTGGGAACTATACGAAGGCGGGGGGATGATGCATGAGAACCGGGATGCGAGGAAGACGAGAGGGTAGGGGGCGTGAATGCGGGCAGTTATCATGTCACGAAATTTGGGACAAGGCGAGGACTGATACTTTCTGATGCCGTTCCCACATGACATCGTGGGCCGCACACGGATGTGCCCTTGTCCGGTAGACTGGCTCATCACATACCTCGGGAATCGTGAAGCCGCCGGGCATTCCCAGTGAGGACGCAAGCCAGAATATGATGGTTTCGATGGCCGTAGGTCTGAGATCGTCAAATGCTATGATATCGGTTATCCACGCTCGGGTCCACCCTGTATATTACCATAGGTGAAGGAGTTCGCCATGTGATGAGGAAAATGAATGCACCTGCAGAGAATGCTCCCAATACCCATCCCTGATAGTTGGAAACAATGAACCATTGACATCTCTTCTTTACGCATAGGTCCCAGAGCTAGAAAAAGAGGAGCCGTGAGTTCTATTACGTGCAAGTGCCAGGAAAGTGTTGAAACCTTTGCCCAGAGAAGTTCTTTGGAACAGAACGGAGAGTTTGGCTTATCCGGATCAAAGGAAGGAAACTGCGTACGCGATTAGGAAAGGGGGTCAACGAAGAGGATTGAGACGCATGCCTACCTTGCGGCTGTTGACAAACGATTCCAAGTCTCGAGGCGCCAAGATCCAGGGCGGTTGGATGGCAATGATGAGTGACGGGGGGTATGAGGCGAAATCTTCGTCTTCTGAGTTGGTCTGATGAGGATCACGTAGGCTGAAAGTCATATGCCGAAAGAGGTCTTCGTCCTGATCGCTAGCGTAGTTTAGCTTAACCTTGTGGTCCTTGGTGTCGGGAAACATGATATGGAGCAGGCGCTCGGCGGTCCGAAGGGGAAAGTAATGAGTCCACGAGGTGAAGCTGAGGGATCAAGTCAGTGTGAGTGGTTAGTCCCCTGGTCGTTCACGTAGACTCACTCATCGATGCATTGAGGGTCAGAAAAGGGGCAGGGGAGATTTACGATGAAATTGGGGGAGCTTGAAACGGTCACCCTCTCTTTGGACACCGGATCCGCGTCAGCGGCTCCTGGAGCATGTCTGGGAGCGTGGGTGCCGATGACTGGGAGATGAAGTGAGAGTGAGCTAGGACCGGGAATGAAACCAATACGTACAAGCTCGGATGCTCGACCTAAGCATTTCATAATCCAAGACATACATGCTTTTCAGCAATCTGTATGGTGACGGCCTCGTAGACAGATGATTTGCATGGGACTTGTGACCTCCTGGCACGATTAAGGGACCATTCTCGCCCATGCCCACCCCGGTAATTTCTGGAAGGGTGGCAGTGAGAAGGTATTCACGCAGATCCCAGCCTGATTTCGAGAACAGCATTGGGGGTTATGCGAGATGTCGCCTTCTCCGAGCTTGGATTTAAGGAAATGTCTGTGCATAGCGTCGCGGGTAAACAGGAGAAATTAGAACAAAGGGAGTTGGACCATGCCAGCGATACACTGGAGAGAGAGAAGCAAATGTCTAAAGAAGGCTCAAAAGCACTCAGCACTCAGTCCTCGTCGTCGTCAGAGTTGAGTCCTGCCCTTTCACCAGCTTTCATCGCCCCTACTAAATCCTCCGACTCGCCCTTCTCGGTCGCGAGCCTTTGTCCTGCAACACATATCAACATCCCACGACGGCCATTCAAAGGCGATATGCAAACATACTGATTAATGTATGGATAGCTTCTTGCGTCTTCCTGTCCAGTTTGGCGAGTTTTTTCTCCATCTCTCGCTTCAAATCCCAGTTCGCCCTCTTGGGTGCGATATTGAAAAGATCCTGTTCCCGCATCTCGTCAACACATGCTGATGAAGAGAACAGCGAGGATACAAACTAGCTCCTGAGCTCGTTTTTGAGCATCCTCCGCGACGATTTGTTCAGCCAACCCCTCTACGTTCCTCTCCAACGTGTCTTCCATTTCTACGTCTTCGTCATTTCCTCGCTTTTTGAGTGTTCGCGTCTCAGGGTCAAAATTCCTGTTCTTAATGAGAGGTCCTGCGTTTTCGGCTCTGTTGTCGTCAGAGGACAGAGTAGATCTAACTTGTTTGACTTACTCACTCATCCTCCGTCATTTCTCCTTCCCTACGCTTCCGTAGAGCGAGAAGGCGAGCTTTGCGAGCTTGCGCATTCTCTGCTAAAGTCATTGCGACACCCAGAAAGCTGCGACCAAACTAACTCCGGAGCTGAGTCTCCGCAACGGTTGCGGAGTGGGTATCGAGATCACGTGAATATCACGCCGATCATTTGCGTTCTGGTGCCAACGCGATGGCGACGTCACTTCAAGGCCATCCGAGGCTGGCTATGCTGCAGCCATTGCTCTCCATTCCCTTGAGGAAAGCGCTTTCTCAAAATGTAGCGGTGGTCTGCTGTCACCGTAGGACCCTCAATACTACTCCTGTCATGAGCGACTTTCCCTGCGCGGTCATCCGGTAAGTTGCTGATGTTCACCGCGCATATATTGCGTGTCAACCATCTTCTCCAGGAACTTCTCCATAATAGCTCACATAGGCAAGTGCATCGCCTCGCCGTCGTCACATTCCTTCTGAATCCCCTTCAAGATCATGGAAAATCGACCCTCGCAGATCGGTGAGCCCTCCGCACTACGCCAAGTTCTTCTGCTAACGGTTGCCCTGTCCGAAGGCTGCTAGAGGTATTGAGCATCCTCGCATTTATTGCCCCTCGCTCATTGAACCAGCTAACAGGTACAATCGATAAACGCGTCAAACGCACCCAGCAATTCCTTGATAAATTAAAGGTCGAACGTGAGAGGGGTATCACAGGTCCGTTTCAATCTTATCGACCTTCCGGTTGTCGTAATGCTCCCGAATAGTGAAAGCTCAAACCGCAAGGTGAGGAGTATTGGTTCATGCATATAGGCTGATCTTCACACACTCCCGTGAAACCGTAAAGCATGATGTACGACTTCGAGGCTAGAAAGTACCTTCTGAACTTGATCGACACTCCAGTACGTACTAGGAAACCCCGGGAAGTCACCAGCTGACCACCATCTCAGGGTCATGTCGATTTCGCGTGGGAAGTGTCTCGGTCTCTCGCCGCATGCCAAGGTGCTCTTCTCCTTGTGGACGCTACACAGGGGGTTCAAGCACAGACTCTTTCGGTATTTCATGCTGCTTTGGAGAGGGGGCTGAAGATCATCCCTGTATTGAACAAGGAAAGCAGACGTTTATCCTATTCCCGAGCCCGTTTTGGTGATCTTCGTACAGATCGATCTACCGGCTGCCCAACCCGAACGAATAGTCGCTCAAATAGAATCAACGTTTGGACTTAACCCGGAAGAGGTCCTACGCATATCTGCAAAAAGTGGGGAAGGCGTTCAAGCGGTTCTAGAAGCAATCGTGAAGCGAATACCACCCCCGGCGGGGGATGCTGAAAAACCGTTGAAGGCATTTCTGTTTGATTCGTCGTCAGTTCGTATTCGCGTCCTCCTGGGACGAGGGGCTGAACCATCGGTAGGTATGACCGTTATCGGGGGGTCATTTCATTGATGAGCATGCAATCTGGTGTTCTCCGAAAAGGTTACTAGACTGTGTCTACATCTTTCTGATTGGACATGTCGCTGACTACTCTGCTATATATCCAGGTGATAAGATTGTATCATGTCATTCCCACAGGAAGTATGAAGTCATGGATGTCGGTATACTCCACCCGGAGGAGGTTTCCACGTCTATGCTGCTTCCAGGGCAGGTTGGGTATGTTTCATGCAACATGAAAGATTCTTCTGAAGGTTCGAACACTTCATCATCGTTTTGATGGTCGTTCATATCGGTGTCAGCTCATATCGGTGACACGTTCCATCTTGTGGGACGACCTGTGGAAGCTATGCCTGGGTTTCAACAAGCTAAAGCGATGGTATTACTTTCTAAGCTAGAGCTTAAAGCCTCGTTGATCAGATTTTCATTGATGACCAGGTTTTTGCAGGAGTTTATCCTGTGGATAGCAGCGACTTTGCCAAACTTGAAGAATCGGTTCGGAGGGTTCGTTGCGTTTAACCTTGTATCGACGTAATCCTCTTCTGACCTTTTCTTTCCGGTTAGCTTACACTCACCGACCGTAGTGTGACTGTCCAGAAAGAATCCTCAACTGCGCTCGGCCAGGGGTTGAGGCTCGGATTTCTCGGCACGCTGCATATGGACGTCTTCCGCCAACGACTCGAGGATGAATATGACGCAAATATCCTGATCACAGCTCCGACTGTGCCGTTCAAAGGTCCTTGTTCGATTTTGCAGCCATGTGCTTGACTCGTGGCTCATCGGTTTACCCTCCGGAAGTTATCTACAGAGAAAAGGGCACGGATCGCACAGTGATAGTAAGCAACCCCACTGACTTCCCTGACACCACGGACGCAGCGTCAAAAGTCAAGGAGGTTCAAGAACCGGTGGTCAAGGCTTCAATAATTGTTCCCGAAGGTACGCCGTCGTTTTGAATCGGCAACAGTTCATCAGTAACAGAGAGTGTAGAATACCTAGGGGAAATGATGGACCTTTGCTTCGTCCACCGAGGCGAGGAGCTAGAATACAAGTACCTGGACTCCTCCGGATCGTCACCGCGGATTATTATGACGTGTATCGTTCCGCTGAGCGAGATTGTCACCGACTTCTTCGATAGGTTGAAGAGCAGAAGTTCCGGGTTTGCCAGCTTTGAGTGAGTCCATTCTCATCCAAGCGTGTACTTGGAGTCCCTGATTGGGTTTAAGTTACGAGGATGCCGGGTACAAGGCTAGTAATCTCGTGAAGGTGCATTCTCCCTCCAACAAAAACTACGCATGGCGTTTAATCTTTTGATAGATGATATTCTTGCTGAACGGGAAACCTGTGGACGCACTGGCGCTTATCGTTCATCGATCAGCTGAGCAGGCAGTTGGCAGGCGTTGGGTCAAGAAACTTCGTAAGCTCGTGGGATTGGTGACCTTGGATTTTTTGCTGACACGAACCACCAGATAAAGTCATCCCACGGCAACTCTTCGAGATCCCGATTCAGGCTGCGGTGGGAAAACGGATCATTGCCCGAGAGAACCTTTCCGCCATGAGAGCCGACGTCACTGCTGGTTTATACGGGGTATGTCCGCTGCATGTCTGACGATGGTGTTTCATAGTTGAGCGCTGAGCCTTCACCACCCAGGGTCACTATGAACGCAAGATGAAGCATCTAGAAAACCAGAAGGAGTCTAAACGGAGAATGAAGCGGGTCGGGACAGTCGATCTCCCGCAAGAAGCCTTTTTCGACCTTCTGGGTAGCGACAAGAAAGCATGAACTCGAGGACCACATCTTCTCGTTAGCGCTACATACATTCTGGGGCGATCTTTATCTACGTCAGTCGCATCCGAGAACCCAGGGGGTCAAAGCTCGATGTCTTCGTCATTGTATGTCTCCTTTATCAACCTATGCCGGATGTCAGCGATCCCCCAGAAGGTACATACTACCACATACCGGTATATAGATGTTGGTGGGTGGTCACCACTTGAGAAGATGGTCAGATGCTTGTCAATGGCGCTGAGAAGAGCTTACTCGTTGGTTATGTACGCATACACCAAGTCGGGTCCCACGTAATCATAATACGGATTGATCACATCGGCCTTGTCGACGAGATCTCCTTCCTCGAAGCCAAGTACGTTGCTTGGGTCAGAAAAGTCCAAGGCGCTATAGTCCTGATAGAGATTCCACAGAGGGGTGATCTTGAATTGACCGGCACACACGACAACTGGAGTACTGTGTGCCTGCGCTGCCGTTGCAGCTAACAAGGAACCGGTAACAGCGAACATCCCGCCGTTGGCTATGATCGCGTGGGCACCCAATATAACCTTGTTGACACGGGACATTATTGCGTAGATTGACGAGTCTGGAACAAGGAATGTCGAAATCCCAGCCTCGGATAGCGATTGGGCCATCCGATGACCTTGATATCTGTGAGATTGCTTCAATCGTTCATACCCCGGGTGGTGTTACAACTAAGCTTACGTTGGACCCGTCTCGGCTACGATCACAGTGAAATTGCGGTAATGTGCCGCCGCCTTGAGGAAGTTTTCCACTGTAGTTGACTGGCCAATCGTGAGTATGATCTCACTGGGGAGCGTCAACAGGAAACTGGAATGAGTGACGTGGTTGGGCCTCCGCTATCTGCCTATACGTACTCGGAATGGATGTGATCTTTGGCACTTTTAGATATGCTGTCATAAACAGTCTCAAGTTCATCGAAGACATCTTGGATGGCTTCCATGAAGACTGGCTTGAGATTCCGCGAAAAGGAGTCAGTATCATCAAGGTCATCCTCTTTCAGATCCACGTCCGTCTCTGATTTAGGGGCCATGCCCCGCCGACGAGGTTGGCCCTGGTACACGAGTTTGGAGATGGAGAGGGCAGTATCCTCGGGTACCTTCTTGGCAGCTGTCCGGTATTCTTCACGAATGTGATGCAGGACCTTTCTGACAGTGTTTCCGACAGAGAACTCTGTACTATCCATGTTGTGACGGCCGGGAAACGCGACAGTAAGGGACGTACCTTTAGGTTGGGCCTCCACCAGCCGTCTCCCTGCGCCATGGATGATCTCCACGAGTTGTTCGATGTTTGAGAACCTGGCTTTAGTAACGACCTGCCGAAGAACGACGAGTGTTTCTAGGGCTGCCCTCCTTGAACCGACGATTTGTCTGAGATGTGTAATGAGGCCTGCAGTGAGAACCTCGGGCGACATGAACCGGTACCTTCTCCGTAGTTTCGAAACCAGCGCCTCTACATTTCGCTGGTATGCATCTGTTTGGACATCCCCTGACATGATAAAGACAGATGAAGATTGGATTGAGATGATGGTAATATCTAGTAAACGCCATGAAAGACGCGATCTAACTATTGATCGAGTCATCTGGCAGCCCATGCCTGTATTTTCTACTACCTAATGTGTTGAAATATGCCAGTCCAATATATCAGCCCATTTCCCGGGAAGTAACTGCGAGATCTGCTCCACGTCTTTGTCGCCACGTCCGGAAAGACACTGGAAGATTATTCAGAAAAACGAGAACGGTGATGATAGAAACCACACCCACTATCACAATATCCTGATCTGCGGGTAGCTTCGAGGCCAGTTGGACACCCTCCCAGATCGCATGGGAAGACTCGAGAGCTGGAATTATACCCTCGAGTTGGGTCAACATTCTGAATCCACGGAGAGCCTGTTCGTCAGTCGCGACGACATATTCCGCCCTTCCGGAATCCTTCAACCAGGCGTGCTCCGGGCCAACACCTGGATAGTCCAGTCCTGCGCTGACTGAATGCGTCTCGATGATTTGGCCGAACTCAGACTGCAGAATGTAAGTCCTAACACCGTGTAACACACCCGGTGTGCCCTTGGAGAGCGTCGCACTATGTTTGTTGCCGTCCAGACCTGTCCGACGGTGAGTCTGGATCCAACTAAACCTGAGGAGGATCAATCACCTTCGCCTCCAGCCTCTACGCCAACTAGTCTGACAGTCTTGTCCGGGATGAAGTTATAGAACGTCCCAATTGCGTTACTACCGCCCCCCACGCATGCGACCACTGCGTCGGGAAGCTTGCCCCTCGCGGCCTGCATCTGTTCCTTGATCTCTTTGCTGATTACCTTCTGGTAATCTCTGACCATCGTTGGGAAGGGGTGTGGTCCAATGGCAGACCCAACCAGGTAGTGTGTAGTGGCCAAATTAGTCACCCAATCTCTGAAAGCCTCATTGACTGCGTCCTTCAGGGTTTTCGAACCAGAGTAAACCGGAATGACCTGAAGAGTGGTTGGACCGCTAAATTTGAACGTAATGCAATGGAATTACCTTTGCTCCGAGCATCTCGATTCGAAACACATTCAGTGCTTGACGACGCACGTCTTCCGCTCCCATATAGATCACGCACTCCATACCGAAACGAGCGCAGACAGTGGCAGTAGCTACTCCATGCTGACCGGCACCGGTCTCAGCGATAATCCTGGTCTTCCCAATCCTACGGGCGAGGATTATCTGAATGAAGATTATTATCCCTTATAGCCTTCCTGGATCTAAAGATCTCTAACGTACCTGTCCAATCGCATTGTTGATTTTGTGGGAGCCTGTGTGATTCCTTTGGACTCGAGGTCAGACGACTGGAAGTAGAGATTATTTTGCCCACTCACAGGTCCTCGCGCTTTAACCAGATCTTTGCGCCGCCTGCCTTTTCGGTCAGCTTTTCTGCGAAGTACAGGTTTGATGGCCGGTTCATATAACCGAACAAGCTTTCGAACTCTTTCCAAAAACTTGGATCTTCTACGGCAGCCTTGTGCGCGGCTTCTAATTCCGTAAGGCAGTCGAACAGTGCTTCTGGAACATATTGTCCTCCGAATTGTCCGAACCTGTGGGGGAGGTCCACGGCCGCAATGGTGGAAGCTTCGCCAACCTGGGTATCGTTTGAGGGTGTCGAAGCTGGAGTAGCTGTCTGTTGTCTCCCGTTCAGAGGGCGGATAGTTTGACAGAAGCCTTCGACGTTTTTTAGAACGTCGTTTGCCGGAGAATTCTTGATCACAGTCACAAATCGACTCCCAACCACGACGCCATCTGCGCCGGCATTCTGGACAGTTTCATAGTGTTCCCTGGTAGCTACCCCAAACCCGACTGCCAGTGGGATCTCGGTATACTCCCGGATACGGGCAATGATCTCAGGAAGTAGGTTGTTGATGTTTACATTGATTGAGGAGCCCGTAGTTCCCATCTAGAAATGGGGAATTAGTGGGAGCAATTGCAAACGGTCAAGGCGAACCTTTGAAACAACGTAGATAAAGCTGTCGGCGATCGAGGCTAAGAACTTGATCCTCTGACGGGTGGTCGAAGGTGCAATCAAGGGGACGTAAGAAACGCTGGAAGTTATTTAAAAAAGTGCAGGTGTAGAACGAGGGATGATGGATTACCCAGCGGTGGTGCACTTGTCACGGAAAGCTACAGCTTCCTCTGGCGGCAAGTCAACCATGATAAAACCGTTGGCCCCAGCCTCCCTCGCGTCCTGCACCGCCTTTTGTTCCCCATATGCAAGTACAGGATTGTAGTATCCTATCCCACCAGTTTGAGTGCACATGTCCGCTGTGATCAAGCCGAAAGACTGACCCATGAGGAGTACAGGAGCTTTGAGACCCCGATTTCTCGCCTCCTTGACCTGGCCAAGCACCTGGGCGTAGTTTACATCCTGTTCGACAGCGATCTTGAAGCATCGTCAGTGAGGGCACACAAGCCGGACAGGATAGAGTACCGTGTTAGATTCCTGGATAACGGGGCCGTCTGCTGAGGGATCTGAGAATGGCACGCCGAGTTCGATGATGTCAGCTCCCCCACGCTCCATGGCCAACATGATGTCGACGGTATCGTTGGCCGTGGGGTAACCAGCGGTGACGAAGGTGACCAGTGCGGCAGTTCCCTAGGTTTTCAGCTGTTAGTTCCATGGTAAGAATCCGCTGGATAGTCCAACCTGCTGTCTGTTTTTCTCGAAAACTTGTCGGAGGGCCTCCATGGTGGTAGCTGTAGAGGAAGTGGTGATTCGATGTTTGAGCGAAAGAAGATCGATGCCTAAATATCGGACGGATGCTTGAAGCGTTCACCCCCGGATATTATTCGGCGAAGGTCGAGTGGGTCCGCGGGATTATTGCGTGCGTAAAGACGGGTGCACGGGAACTCTTACCAGAGAATGCTAAAATTCAATGGCAACTGGCAGCCTGCTGCCACGCTTACGGATGAATGTTTCGCAGAATGTTACAAGAAAAGAGAAAGCAAATAAGATTGTGCGACGGCCGTTCGTGGGAAGTTGTGCCGGACCAACGTCGCAATGGAGCTCTCATCCGACGAGTCCCGCATCCTGGTCATCTACACGGGAGGTACCATTGGAATGCTAATCGGCTCAGATGGATACTCCCCAGAGCCTTATTTCTTGACTGAGTTCCTCCGCTCCCAAGCACGCTTTCATGATCCGCTCCAGCACTCTCTCTTCTCCAACGCCGGTTCATCATCTACATATCGGCAGTGGTCTAACACAAATAGCGGTCGAAACACTCCTTCCGTTCCAGAAACTACCTTTGCTAATGTGACCCAACATACCTTGCCCGTCCGGTCAACCCGCAGGGTCGGGCGCGATGGCTCTTTGATCCCTGCTCCGTCGAACAATCCAAGCTCCAGTCGACCTACCGGATGCACGGAGATCTTTGAGGGCGTATATGAATGCCGCCTCCCAAGTCTAGTTACTCCCCGGTCAAGCAGTGGCCAGGGTGGGAAACGTATCCGCTATGCAATCCTCGAGGTTCGCATTATTCTAGGGAATTGTGAACCGCACTGTTGAGACCCTCCTCAGTGGGTACCGTTGATGGACAGCAGCAATATAGAGATAGACGGTATTTCTCGCCTCCTTCCGTTTCATAATTGGATGCGAACGACTACGCCTAGATTGGATTCGCATCGCGACAGAGATCGAGCTCAATTATGCAACCTTCGATGCTTTCGTTATACTCCATGGAACCGACACCATGGCATACACAGCCAGTGCCCTCTCCTTCATGCTAGAGGACTTGGGGAAGACTGTGGTAGGGTTCAATCGCACTGTTCATCGACCCTCTTTACATTCCCTACCCAGATCATGACTGGCGCACAAATACCACTTTCTCAGCTCCGCAATGATGCTGCGGATAATTTCCTCGGCGCATTGGTCATCGCTGGCCAATACATAATACCTGGTGTGCATTATCATTCATAGGTACACCTACTCTCATAACTTGCTTTTCCCAGAGTGTGCCCTTTTCTTCAATCACACACTTTACAGAGGAAACCGGGTGTCTAAGGTGTCCTCTTACGAACTAAATGCGTACGACAGCCCGAACTTTCCCCCTCTTGTCAACGGTATGGTCCTGGCAAACCTTCCGAGTTGCGTACCTTACCCTCGCCGGACAGTTGGGATTGATGTCGTCGTAAATTGGATGAATGTCATCAGACAGACGAACCCCCATCGATTTAGGGCTCATAAAAGTAGGTAAAATGTCTCAGTGCTGTGCATTCTTTAATGTGTTCGTCTCCACAGAGATGAGCTCCAATGTAGGTAGGCATTTTTAGAGAAAATTTCCCGAGGATATCGCCTCAAATGTGCTGCACAGCGACCCTCCGCCTATTCCCCGGCATAACGGTCGCCACCGTCCGTGCATTTCTAAACCCATCCATAAAAGGAGTCGTCCTAGAAACATTTGGCAGGTGCTATGAATATCCGGCCTGGCGACTAGTCTGATCGTTTTCCAGGCTCTGGGAACGCTCCCCATCGCTCGGAGTTGATGGATGCCATTCGAGAGGCTTGCGACCATGGAGTCGTGATTGTGGCGATCTCCCAATGCACAAAGGGCGCAGTCTCGGATGCGTACGAGGCAGGCAGGGGGTTACTTCAAGCAGGAGTTATTCCAGGAGGTGACATGACCCCTGAGGCGAGTGATCCTTGTAGGACCGTATGCTTTGAGGATACTGAGAGCGGGTGCAGTGTGCGCTGACAAAACTATCCTACTTACTCTCTAAGCCTTCCCTCTCCATAGCGGAGGTCAGGAACCTCATGGGTACATCCCTCCGCGGAGAGCTTACACGGGTTTCTGGCAAAGCACCCGCAACGAGTCAATCCGCCCAAACAACCATGGACGAACAGATTGGGAAAATCCAAGGAATCCTATCTTACGCCGTCAAGTTGTCCAGTCAGAAGCACAGCACAATCCCAACTGTACCGTCCATCACCGTGAACTCGGTGGAAGATTCCCCTTCTCCGTGGACGTGGACCGCCGCAGAGGCAACATCCACAGAAGCGTCTCTCATTCCATTTGTCACCCACCTCGCGACAGCGAGGGATGATCCTCACGCGCTCGAATTTTGCTTCCATACCGACTCCGCGGGCGAGGTGGCCAACTCTCTAGATGTCTCGGGCCGATCGCCTTTGCACACCGCCGCGATGAACAACAGTGTCAAGTGTGTTGGTATGCTATTGGAGAGGGGGGCGCTCGTCCATCTTAGAGATTCACTCGGACATACCCCCCTGTACTACGTGAGTCGTTTCCGACAGCATGTAAACGAGGCCTTGACCTCCCACAGGCGGCGAGAATGAAACACGAGAGCATCGTAGATTTGCTGGTTCGCGCGGGTGCAAATCTTGGGGGGTCGGACATAGAGGGCGGGTTCGCTGACATTGCGATTAGAAAGGCTATCCAATATGGAGACGAAGGGGCGATGCAGGTGTGGCAAAAATCTGGAATCAGTTTAGAAAACAAAAGGATCTTGAAGGAGGATCTATAGCCCGTAACGAGATTCTGGACAATCAACAGTTGCCAAAACACCCTGCAGAACCTGTCCGTTCACCCATCCGACAAGACTTCAATGACATCAACCTCTGCCCCGACAGCTTCTGCCACATGTTCTTTGAGCTGTTCAGAGAACACTTGGATCTGATTCCTCTCGAAGGCAAATGTAGAGCCCATGAATCCAAGTTTTTCTCTGAACTGAGCCGTTTCTTTATCCAAGTCGAGAGGGGTGTATCTGGCATGTTCTATTTCCTGCCCGTCCTCATTAGTTTCCCGCCAAATTCGCAGCTGGAACCTAATACCTGCGGAACACGATCAGATGACATCAGAACATCAACACAGGGACGAGTACTCACTTCTCGCAACTGCTTCAAAACGTTGGGTATAAACACACTGATAATTTGTGGATCCTTCTGGGAGCTCTGGGTCCCTCTCGAACTTGACACCCGTAATAAGGATGTTCGTCATATCTTCATACAAAGAGGTAACTGCCACCTGGTGCTGATGGTTGATGTCGATGGGGGGTTTAGAACCAGCGCGACCGGTCAAAGATTTGGCACGTTCGATCTCAGCCTTGAGGTCACTACGTAGCAGCGATTCTGTGATTGTTTCAGGCAGTATATACAAGAGGGTCGAGAAGGCGGACCTGACTCCTGGAGCTCTTGTATTCGCTCATCCTTTTCTTTAATATCCCGTTTCAGTTGTTCTATGTCCCGATTTGCAGCCTTTCGCTCTTCTTCTACAATCTCTCGAGGTAGGAGAGGGGAAGAATCGGTGTCGAGAGACGCGACAAGCTTGCGGCTCTCCTCGACCGCCTGTCTGTAGTATCTGTACGCTGGAGGAAACGATATGGCACCACTATGCAGCGTGTTTGAAAGACATACCGCCATTACTAGTCTCCTGTCGCGCCTTCCAACTCTCCAGTGCTTGTTGTTGATCTATTCGCACCTTGAGTAACTCGTCAACTTGTTTCTGCAATGATTCGATGGTTTTTTGACTCTGAGGAGGGATAGATAAATCGACCAGCTGTGATTGTCTCCAGCTGCAGTGGAGACTTACCTGCAGGAGGTTCCGTTGGAGGGCCTCATCCTTTGTAGACACCGCAGATGATTCGTTCGGACTTGACCTTCGCCGCGGGGCGGGTATCGACATCTCAATATCGGAGACGTCTGAGACACCATCAAGTAGTCCCAAGTCAATGTGATCGTCGCGCTGGAGTCCTCGTGCCTTAGCCTTTCCTTTCATGGTGCCATTTGTGGATTTCAGTTGGTGGACGTTGGGCTTGCGTTGGGATTGTTTCAAACAAGACGGAGCAGGGATATCCTCACTCTCTGCAATGTCGATTGCGTCAGCGCTCCCCTGTGCTTTCTCGCCAGGTTTGGCCTGTATATCCGAACGCTTAGGTGCGGTGGGTTTGCTCAGAGCAGCCGTTTTTCTAGCGGTCTGGACTAGTCAATCTGGAAATGAGTTCTTGTAGGATTGTACCTGAGGTCACTGACTTGGTTGCTGCGGAGGTGAAGGACGTGGCATTATTTTCGGACGGGGTGTGGCAATTTGTTGAGGGTTCGGTGAAGACGCGCATCTTGCTCATTTCACACGGCTGATCATCTAATCATATCAGGTGTATTGCGCTCTCCATTTCCTTCACTTGTGTTCTTCTGCGAGTGTTCACGGTCCAAGTAACGGCTGATGCAACCGATGCGTCATTGAGAAGTACATACAATTGCACGTTGAATCACGACAGAAGAGCATGAGCATGTGTATGGATGTAGTTGTTTCGTCGTAGTCGTATGAGAGTACGCATGTGGAAATACTACACCCTGAAGCCACGGGATTGCCTGCGACCACGCGCTCGTTCGAACTGATCGACTGCAAGTGAGTGGAGTGTTGCGCATAAGAGGTAAGTGGTCGAGCTTTACCTTGCGACCCTTCGAAATAGTGTATGGTTTCTTGTGCTTGTGGGGACCCATGCCAAAGTGCTTGACGGCCTCTCGCGTTGACCTCTTACCACGGAGTAGAACAGTGTTCGAACCGGTTGGGGCGCGAAGGGCAAGCTGGTCCAAGGTTAAAGCCTCCCCACCGGCCTTCAAGATACGCTCCTTTGCGGAGGTGGTGAAACGAAGAGCAGCGATGGTCAGCTTTGGGATTGCTAATAATCGCACATCGTCGGTAACAGTGCCGACATTGACGATGACCTTTGAGTCGAGATCTGGCACAGACGAAGTCTCTTTGACGATTTTTGATAGGGAAAGGGGGGGACGATTGGTTTTTGATAGGAAGAGGCGATGGAGTAGGACCTAGTAACACCGGTCACCCAAACACTTTACTCTACAACTCCGGTTGCACGTACCTTGTTGAAACTCGAGTCGGTGCGGCGGGCGAGGAAGCGATAGAGCTGTCCAGGCGTGTGAGGCAAAAGTGCATTTCATTCGGGAACACCACTCACTTTTACAAGGAGGAGGAGGTAAGGGTCCTCACTCTTGGGAGCGGTCCTTGAACCCTTCTTGACGTGGTGGCGGGCGATGTCAATACCCTGGAAAGAATTGAGTACTAGGCGAGCGATTCCAGACGAAGACCAACCATCTTGCGGTCTTGTTGATTGCACCAGATTTCTTGCAGGCCACGAGGGGAAGAACGCTGGGAGCGAGTGCGGGAAACGACTATACAGTTGAATTGAGCCACCAAGGATTTCCTAGAAGATATCTGAGCGGAGATCGAAACTACAGACGCGGAGATCGAATGCTAATATCCAAACAGAAGGAAATACACCCGCCACGCTTCGGTTTCATTGCACGCGTCGGATCCTCAACTGCAGGCTCATCCCAATGTCTCAGTTCGAAGATCCTTCTGCTCAAGCATCAGTTGACCCATATTCCGATGCATACACTCAGCCCGTCGCTTTGTCTCGAGACCAGGAACACAATCCACTTCGGTCTCGTTCTCGCAGCCGTGAGCGTCCAGCATCCTACAACCGTGCTTCGACACCACCAAAACGTCCCCCCCATGCCCCCGCAGTAAGCAACAGAGGCAGCTTCACATTTGATTGTTTATCGACTTATCTTTCAGGCTCCTAACCCATGTAACGTGTTGGGGATTTTTGGCCTGAGCATTCGCACAACGGAACGGGACCTGGACGATGAGTTTAGTCAGTACGGTCGCGTCGAGAAGGTTGTCATTGTCTACGATCAACGCGTAAGTTATACCGACGCTTTTCTAGCGTTTCATCTGTTGAAGTCATATCGACCTAGTCCGCTCGTTCTCGTGGTTTTGGATTCATAACAATGTCCGCTGTTGACGAAGCCACTCGTTGTATCGAGAAACTCAACGGAATTGTGTGTGTTGGTCGAACCTCGGTCCTGGCTTGATTTGACCCTGTACCAGGAACTTAATGGTCGCCGTATTCGTGTGGATTATTCTGTGACAGACAGACCCCACGCTCCCACCCCAGGTGAATATATGGGACACAGGCGTGGACCCGTCGGTGATCCCGGCTATGGCAGACACCGTGATCGAGAGGACAGAGATCACCGGGACTCTTATCGCGATCGTTCACCGCGTCGTGGGTACGAGAGGGATCGTGATCGTTTCGGAAGGGACAATAGGGGTTGGCGAGACCGCAGGAGCCCATCCCCAGCTCATGGAGGTGGCCGAGGATACTCGCCTGGATATCGGCACAGGAGAAGCTACTCAAGAAGTCCACCGAGAGGAGGAAGCCCTGGTCACTACCGGGATCCAAACGGTTCGCGTGGTCCTAGCCAGCCTCCAACAAATGGTGCAGATCTACGTTGGTGAAGTCGACGCCATTGCGGGGTACGACAGCCGAAAATCTTTGACAGACAGCGCCCCAAAGTACATGCTCAATTGCAAGACCAACAATAGTACCATCATGTTAAGTTTTCCTTCTTCCCTGTGACTGCTTTGCCTCTGCCATCTGTTTATCCTTACTGTTGAAGATGTGCAAGTCCAGCCCGGCCACTTAGCCATCTTCTAAGGTTTGTTTTCTACCTTGCTATCTACTTATGTGTTAGTGCATACATATATAAACACCTTGAATGATACTGTACAGGCACGACTTTGACTTCGTCTGTCACCATACAGTCTAATATACCTGACACGTTCGGCAATTACCGTTGCATCAAAGAGAGTTACTTATTAGCCGAGCTTGCGAGGCTCTATGTCTGCGCGGTTTCGAAAAACGTAGATTAAGTAAGCAAACGTAGTACCTTTTATGGTAATACGCTTTGCTTAGCTAATTTCGGCGAGTCGGCTAAGTTAGCATGGGTTCAAGTACATTGGCAGGACTTTGCGCCTTTTGCGACCAAAAAATTCCAAGTCTTTACAGCAAAAAAAATTGTATTTAACACGAGTGAATTTCGGAATTGACGAGCTCGGCTCTGCCATGAGGGATACCCTCATAAATAACATTTTCCTTCCAGTCACACACGTCTGTGATCGGCATCTCCCGAACCAGGTCATCCTCCGCTCACCTGATCCCCGTCATCGTCGTCGCCCTCCCCGTTTCACGCTTTCACTCGCAACATTGCGGGCGTCGCGTTCCCATTATCGCCCCACTCGTCGCCGCCTAGCAAGGTATGTGCGCCGTAGATTTCGTCTTCGCGCCAACTGCCATCAACCCCTCTCCTCACCTCCACAACTTCCATAGTTTCTCTACCCCATCCACACCCCTCCCAAACCGAACCTCTCCCCCTCACCCATTCCGTTCCTTACAAGACACATAACCCGAGAACTTGTCTCTCTGACTGAACTCGGTCATGCCAGAAGCTGCTGATTCTAACCGGAAGAGATCCAGGTCCCCATCAGACACCGAGCACCAGAAGCATCACAAACGTCCAAACACAGGCATTTCTTCAGATGTCACGTCTAGTACCCGTGTCAGAGCGTCCTCTGTATCCTCTGCGAGGAATCCGGGGGATGTAACCATGATCGAAACTCCTGCCGTCGTTGGCGACACGACTGCTTCCACCCCTTCTCCACGACAGTCTCATGCCGATCTTCCTGCGCTGCCAGACGCAGAGGATTCCAAGGCATCGCCCACCACTTCTCCTCCTTCAGCTCACATCCACATGAGGTGCCTCATCGTCACTCAAGATGCGTCCATAATCATAGGGAGGAATGGTACGCACGTGAACGAAATTCGTGACAAGAGCAACGCCCGCGTTATGGTGTCGGAGAGTATCCCTGGAAATCCGGAACGCATTTTGAATGTTAGTGGGCCCCTCGATGCTGTGTCCAAGGTTAGTTCCCGTTCTCCGCTGCAGGACAAGTCCTGATTTTCATTAGGCGTTTGGTCTCATCGTTCGACGTATTAACGATGAGCCTTTCGACAAGCCATCCGTCCCAGGAAGCCGCGCAGTGACGATCAAATTCATGATTCCAAACTCCCGTATGGGCTCCGTAATCGGAAAGGGTGGTTCGAAGATTAAAGAAATTCAAGACGCGAGTGGTGCGCGGTTGAATGCGAGTGAGGGAATGTTGCCAGGCTCAACAGAGGTTTTTTTCTCTCCCCTCCAGTCTTTCTTGTGCTCAATTCTCGGTTGGCAGCGAGTCCTTAGCGTCTCTGGAGTCGCAGACGCTATCCACATCGCGACGTACTACATTGGAAATATCCTCATCGAAGCGAACGAACGTATGCCTTCGCTTACGCATTCGAGCTACCGGCCGTCCAGTTATACACGCCGACCCGCCTGGATGCCTTCCTCGTATGTTCCTGGCCCTTCTACTAATCTCTACATGAACAACCCCCCTCCTCCTGCTCCTCCTCAACACAACCCTGCGCAGCAACACCAGCTCCAAACGCAACAGATCTTTATCCCCAACGATCTCGTCGGCTGTATCATTGGGAAGGGCGGAAGCAAAATCAACGAGATTAGGCACATGAGCGCCAGCCAAATTAAGATCATGGAACCTGGGGCCACCAGCACGGGGGTCAATGGCGGCCCTGCGCCCACCGGAGGTGACGGCGAGAGGTTGGTCGTTATCACTGGGCCGCCCGCGAATATTCAAATGGCTGTTCAATTATTGTACCATGTACGTGTTACAGCGATGATGGCTTCCACGCCACATAATTCACATCCATCCTGCAGCGCCTTGAGCAAGAGAAGCAGAAACAAATCCGAGCAGGATCAAATGTATGAGTAGTTTGGGGATTGAGCATGCCACGGGCACCCGTTTGCCAGAGTTTTATTTTCTTTCCCCTTCCCTTTTCGCGTGTTGCAGCCTGTTATCCTACGTGTTTTTCTTCATTTCTGAATTCTCGCAGGTCAATATGACTGGAGAAATGCCGACGGCCCATCGGCAAAAACTTGCTCGCCCAACGATCATGTTTCGTACTCTCTCAGGAGGGCTTTCTGTTTTGCCTGTCCTGTAGATCTTAGCCGAGCAAACTCTTCTGTTCAATACGATAGTTGGGACATCGATATGTCAATAAGCCCCCGACAACGCCCGATGACCTTGTCTAATCTAGCAATGCAGTCATTGAAAATCATCCAGAGGGGTTTTTTCACAGCTGGCGGCCCATTATGCGGACAATTATCTCCTCGCAGGTTAACGTTTGGGGTGGCAGGAAACCCTCCGATCGCTTTTTGTTCACCCTGTACTTCTTCACGACCTCCACCTTGTTCAAAGCGTGAGTGAACCAGCATGGGTGAGTTTGCGGTGGCCTGTCGATGCTCTTGCCAACGAACACAACCAATAGGGTTGTCTCTCTGGCTTGTCCCTACCGCGGAGCAATCTGCGAAACTATCTTGGCTTATGCACATCCGTCCCCCAACCGCAAAGATGTTCAATTCTTACCCAAGGTTCCACCCTCATATTACCTTGGTCACCGTCCCTTCGACCACGCCTGTCGAAGAACTTGTTGCTGCCATCCCATCAAGGCAGTCACAGGTCAAGGTAGCCTTCTCTGACGTCGTGGTCAGCAACGCGTACTTTCGCAGCGTGCTTGCTACCATCGAACCGTCACCCTATATCATGTCTCTGCAGACGGAGATCGTCGAGAGCTTGAAGATAAGAAACCCTCCAAGCCCGATGTTCCCACACATGTCTATCTATTACATCGACGATACGGAGGCGGAGGAGCGCACCCGTATTCTTCAAGAGTTGGAAGCCAACGGTACCGTGATAAAGACCGAAGAAGGGGTTCAGATACACACCTCGGTCGGCCCCGTTGGTGTTCCGACTGGGCCCGAAACTCGCCCTGAGCCCCACGATGATGCACTTCAGGGATTCGACGGGGCAGAGATTTGGGTTGCACTTTGCGACGGACCCGTGGAGAGTTGGACTGTGTTGGAAAAGGTTGTATTGCATTAGTGGTGGTGGGCGTTCAAATACTGAACAATGTGAACATGTTACTCGTTGGTACTATGTAATATAAATGACAATTGTGTACAGTGGACTATGTTATAATCGAGTTACTTGAATGAGTTCCTCGCTTGCGTGACGACGACGAAAGCAGAGCAAAAATACTGAACGAATAAACGAACTAGAATGTATGGTAGACCAGAGTCAAGCTGTGGCAAGGTGATGATGCTCGCATCTAAAAACGAACTTAAGGAAGGGAGCGGGTAACTCAGAAAGTGGACAGCTCGATAGCGTTTGGTTCTAGGTGCGGGGAGTAGCGGGGCAGCGAATAATCAATTTTTCTGTCGCCGTTAGACTCGAAAAGCTGTGAGTACGCGGGCAATGTGTTCGCGTAGTACGGTGAAGTCGATAATGTGGAGATGGATGATTGACTGGAGCATGAGAAATCGGAAAGAGGGGGGAGAGTAGGGGTAAGGTGGAAAGCCGGTGGGCGATTGCTGGCGTGGCTGAAAAGGATAGGCACCGTGAACCTCATTCTCGCCGTGACGCGGTTCGATGGGTTGCCCTCAACATCGTAGGTACAGAAGAGGGTGACCCTGACTTCGTGTCTGACGGTGAGAAGAGGGCTCGGCCCTGTCTCCCGGAATATGCAGTCGCCGGCCCAGTCTTGCAATGGTTGCCCCTTGTCACGGGGCATGCGGCCTTTCGAAGAGATACGGACCGTGGGATCGACGGCGTACCAGGAGGGTCTGGATTGGTCACCTTCCGGTTCAGAGTCCCCATCGGTGGCAAAAATGTAACCGCCGCCAGCAAGTTGGTATGCCCCCGACTCGCCCTTGGGTAAAAGCGAGAACGAACGCTCTATGGCTACGCATCTGTTGGCGCAGGTCCCAAGCATCCCGATAGCGAACAGAGTGTGAAGTGGGTGGGTGATCAGAAGGGGTTGATTTGGTGGCTGAGAGGATTCTGGGGGTAAGGGGAAACGAGCGAGATAAGTGTCCGAAGGTCTTGTTCTGGAGATCGCGTTAGGGTATGTAAAGTCATAGGTGCGGGGAAACGAACCTGTATTCTTCAAGCTGCTGGATGTCAACCATAAAGTTTGTCAACCGCAAACGTTCGCGATGTGGTGATTCTAGACCGCATGTCCGCATCCGCAGGCGTAGTTCGAAGGAATTGCTTCCCATATCGACGTATTCGGGAACGGAAGCTGTGATAGCTATCTTCGAAAGAATCTCCGAGGGAATTCTCCCAGTTACATCCTCGCCAGTGAGTTCCGAGTCAACAGTGTAAGCAACGAAGGGGATCGGACTGTCTGTAGGAGCCATGACTCGTGCGATTTCAATGTCACACCGCTTAGCTTGCGCAGTCCGTGGAGAAGGAAAAAAGGATGGGAAGAATGAGCGTGCTATTGGGCTGGCGAAACATGCAAGGTAGGAGGTTGATTCCGCTTGCTCCAGATTAACGAAGGTGGCAGTGGCGTGGAGGGCATATCGGACTGCGATGGGTGCATTTTCATTATCCTCAAAGCTTGAGGACGGTAGCCAACCAGGGATAGCCAGGTCAAAGATAACGTTCCATACACATGGCTTTCCGGAGACCTCGAAAGACTCGTTGCTGAGCTCAAACGGGGGATTCTGCGGGGCGAGTTCTTTGGTGACAGAACAGATACGGTATGGTGTGTATCCCGTATCTGGAGTCACCAGTTCAGTTTGTCCGTCGAAAGTGACGACCAAGGACTGTAAGAGGTACCGCATGGTTTTGCGACGGAGTTTTGGAGGATGCAAGGTGATAGAAATATGACCAGACAAGGAGTAGGCAGAGCTAATGGTTTTGTGGAGTCTGTAAAAATGAAAGGGACTGGCTGGATTCTGAAACTTACGACCCGTCAGGTTCATCCTCAAGCTCGAGATGGCGAGTCATGGGAACGATCTCGAGAGAGATAGACATGGGAAAAGTTGGCAGAGAGGGAACGATAAATTACCGTGGCATTTTGAGAGAAACAGTCCACGTTGCTTATAAACGTGAGAGGTCGCCGCCTTGACGAGAAGGAAGTCAAAGCCGTTTCGAGAGGACAATGGGGGACAATGGGCCCATAATCTCGGTCAAGACACGATCGAGAGGCACAGACGTTGTGATGGCATTTCGATGGCAAAAGATGAAAGAACCTTGACCAAGTTGGCCCGTTCCGGAAGCTGAAAGCCGCGCGACAAACCTTCTCTCGCTTATGTTGCCGTCACGGTAAACATAATCTTTGTTCCTCCAAACATGGTAAGTAGCCTCGAGATGCCGCTCGTACGTTCATCTAGCCAAAGACCTTGGATACGGCCAATTGGTCCTCCTCCAACCGACGGTTCTCTTTCCGTTCTGTCCTCTCCGACTGCGCGTGTTGTCGACTGGCGTAACGATTTCCCTTTGCTTGCCTCATCGCCGCGCGTATCGAGGTGGGTGTGACGAATTCTTCTCCACGAATCAGCAGGAAGTTTTCGTGATTAGTTCCCACCCACGTACCTGGATTTGAATAGACTGTCGCGCCACCAAAGGCGCCCTCAAATATGCGAATCGGAGTGAGAACGAATCGGGGACCTATCTCTATCAACGACATCTGGGGTGGTCCGTTCGGTTGCAATGTGTCCTTTTCTACAATCTGCACCGGGGGAAACGTGAACACGGAACGTTGAGTTTGAAACGAAATCATCCCACTTGGAAATTACGGAACCAAATCTTTGAGTCCAGGATGGAGAACGTCAGGATATGGTCGACGAACGGCTTCACCTTCCGAGCCAACGGAGGGACGCCGAATACCTTAGCGGGCCCGACATCCATAAACACGACTTTAGATCGAGAGGCATAGCATATCCACTCACATGCGTGAAGAGTTCTTTCGTCAATCTTCCCCACTCCGTCTCCTCGAACGCCTTATCAAAACTCAACAACCCCCGGCTTCCCTTCAGACAGTTTCCCGTCATCTTCAGTTCATCCATCGTGTGGATGTTCTGGACGTGTAGTTTGATGCTCGGACCGTTGGGAGTTTTTGCTGCCCACATGTATAGATCTTCATGCCTGCGTGCCTCGAAATACAGGGTGTTGTTGCAGTTATGGAGGTCAGCCAGTTCAGGAAGAAGTCCTAGCTGATTTTTGGAGTCCAATTTTGAGTCTAAAGCCTCGTCAGTAAATAAAGCGTCTCCCAGGGTGTGTATGTGCGGTGCGGACCTTTTTTTACATGAGGAAGCAGAACTTCGAGATCGCTCAAGAGATGCCTCATCCTATGAGTTACACCACGAGAAGAAAGCAACAAAACTCGTTGTTTGTTCCGTTTCGGTTTTGGCTCCTCAGGAGGGTCGACATCCATGACATCTGCTTTCCTTTTCTCGCTTTTCTTTGTAGCATTCGCCTCTCGAGTTTTGAGCAAGGAGGCCATCTAGTCTAGCAGCTGAACTGAAAATGCGAGCAGGGCCGGAATGATCGAGAAGATATCGATCACTTTTACCCCAACCGGGATGAACGTCGAGTGCTCTGCTTGCCACCTCGACGCGGACTTTCTATCTTCCGGCACGCCAGCTCTGTACTTGACGAGATGCGGGCACATCTGTTGCGATATGTGTCGTAACAACTGGTTTTCGAGCGGAAAAGAGACCTGTCCCAAATGTCGCGACCCTCAAACACGCTCGGACCTCATCCGGATTTACTACGACATCTCTCAACGGGCACAATCAAGCACGTCTTCTACGGCGGTCATGGCCGAGCAGGGTTTTGAGACTGACCTCCAAGTCTCATCTCAACGTTTTCTGGAACTTGTTGCGGATCAGGCCACTGATGCCTTCTACGCGTGCGTGACTTTGACTCCCCAATCACGCCCCAAACTTCGCGATTTGACCCTCTCGCAACCACAGCACGCGTGATTTTCTGCAGGCAATGACCACCCAAGTCCTGCCAGTCCATTTCTCTGTAAGCATACGACACGCGCAATGCGCCACGTACGTTCTTGCTGACGCTTGGGAACTCAGAGGATCTTGAACCTTGTCAGCGTGGCATTGAATAGGATTGAGAACGTGAGCAATATCTCCAAATAACCCAATTGCAGTGTGTTGAACGGTATTTTCAGGACTTCACCCGACTTCTTGCCGCCTATCAACAACTCCAGAACGATCATGATGCTCTCAAGGTGAAGTATAAAACACTCAAACGTAAACATATCGAGTTGGCAAAAAACGGCGAAAGGCTTGCACGGAAGCATGAACAAGACCTAAAACGCACGAGAGAAAGGTTTGCTATCCAGGAATCATCGCTACGCCGTGACCTCCAGGCTACACACACGCGTGCCGAGCTCGCGGAGAGTGTACTCTCCATCAAGGACGGGGAGATCCAAGAACTTAAAGGCTCCAGGCTCTTGTTCAAGAAAAAAGTTAGTATCTTTTTCTAGCTTCATCGCAGTCTCTGATAGTCAGAACAGTATCACGCCCTCAAACAGAAACGATCACAGGACTCGAGGACTCCAGATGACAACGAGATCGAAAGTTCACTTGTAATATTAGATTGATTGACTCCTTGCACTACACTCATCTTCTGTATCACCACCTAATTCCTGGTTTGTAACTTGAGCTACCTGAGGAAATATGTCATCAAGGGCTGGGTATGCCGACTTCAACCTTGGTATGTCATACTGGGAGATAGCTTCATCATAAGTCTCTGCTGAGGAAACTTATCGTTAGGCGCACCTCCAGAATATTAGGACAGGCGGATGAAAGGGATGAAGTGACTTCAAGGAGACCGAGCCTGATCATAGGTGTGTTTGCTGCCAACAGAGAGGACAGTCTGTTTCTCCTGTGATTTATGGGGTAAGGGCGAACGTACCTTCTGGATTCTCGAATTCGTACACCCAACATCGCGCAACTGCGTCTAAAATTGTCTTCTTCCAGGTGTGAATTCGGTCATGACACGTCTTGATCACTGTAGAAAGTGATCTGAGCGAGGAAATCCTTAGTTCGTTGGCCTCTGGAGACACCGTTCGTTGTACCCCCGAAGCTGGGGGGTAGAGAGGATCGAGTAATTGTAGGACCAACGGCTGAGTCGACGGTGATCATCGAAGTGACTTCGTGATGAGTAGTGAAGGAATTTCACCTTGAGGTACCTGACAGCACAAACCCCCAAAGATTCGACGAGCAATGGGACCTGGTCGATAGTGGCTCGGATGGTGGCGACATCTCGAGAAGCATGAACCCATATGCTTCCTATTATACCCTCGCCTAGCACAGAACACAAACGGTCAAATCTCTGCTTCCCTTGCTCTTTGCTCAACGCTCTGATCGGAAGCAAGAGATCAACGAGTTCGACTATCGCGGGGATAGCGATCGACAATAGTTCCGGAGTTTTAGGGTTGTGAAGAAATACAAGCGTTCCTTCCAAAGACTGGCACATGGCGCGATAAGCTTTCTTCCTCAGAATCAAGCACAGGGCGAAGGACATACGGAAAATATCAACTCGTCGACCCCTGTTCGCCGCAAGAGGTCGGGTGGTACAGCTTTCAGCATGCGAGAGATGACGGAGATACCGCGTAGCTTGTATGCAACCTCGTAATCATCCAACAAAGCCATGACTGGGGGGATAATCAGATGCCAGAGTCTGTCGTAATCCGGACTCTAAATCAATTCAGGTCCTGGCGCTGCACGCGACGTGGGGTGCCTTCACCTTGATATGAACTACGGCCCAGAAGAGGACACTGGAGATCCCTGGGTGGGTCTCTTTCCAAGACTGGGAAGCATACAGATCCTGGGATCCCAGCGGTCCTCCAGCCACCCTACTGAGCGCCCGTCCGGTTGAGGCGTTTACTCTAGGGTGTATGTGAGATTGAAACACCGGCCGCACTTGGTTGGAGAGCACGTCGGTAATTAGTGATACGCTCGGTGAAACATAGTTCTCCAAGATGTCTGTCGGCTCTGGAGTGTAAGCTTCACTCGGATATGGGAGAGCATAAGAGACGCGTACACTCGGCCTGAGATCGGGCGTCGTCAGAAACCCAGGGATCATGTCCAACATATTGTGCAATGTGAATGACTAGCAGGCTCTGCTCCTCTGTGGAAAGTCTTCCAGCGCTTGCCAAGTAGGAAGCTAAATCGCGCAAGTGGCGAGAAACCTCCGCTTTCCATTTTCCCAACCGAACAAGAAGATCTATATTTTCTGGAGGTGGTGTATCCCACAGATGAGCATATTCAGGAGGGATTTGAGTCCGTTTCAATAGCTCCTCGGTTGTCATCGGAGATTGAAAGAAAGGTGTTGTAGCTTACGTCGATCGATCAAGCTTCAAGTATGTTGGATTCAATTGAGCATGGTAGTGCACGTGATATTGACGCGAGAGGAGAGAAGTAATTCCAAGAAATGACAAGTGGTATAAGGTGTATCGCGGGTGGTAGAACTATCGCCCGTCCACTTGTAGATAATTTCCACAAGTAAACCCCCGAGCGCCCCTTTTCCGCTAAGAGAAGATGAAACGTCAATTCTTGCTTGGCTCTCGAACAAACTCGTCTTCAACAGAGGCAGATGAGCGACGGCTCAAACGTCGCATGAGACCGCTTTCTGCAGCACGGACAGCACCGACGAGATCGAAGTGGAAGAAAGGAGTGTCGAGGGGAACCAGCGCAGCCCCGTCTTCACCGTAGACGGCAGTCTTGCGTGACCGCGACGGTCGCTTGTCAGCGGAGCCGCTTTCCAGATCCGACTGCTCCCTACCCCCAATGGTTTCATCACGATGACCATCCCTATATGGCACTATTGCGGCGACCTCACGAACGTTCGAGGCGAAACCGGCGTTGCCGATACCAAAGTTACCAGCAATCAGCGCACGACGAATCCAAGGGGAGAGGACGGTCGCAAAGTGGAACTAGAAAGAAGTCGTAAGCAAAGGCCCCAATCGATATCATCAAATCATATGTACCTCAACGGGGCCATCCGCCCATCTCTCCAACTCGTCCCTAGTGTCAATGAGACCCTGAACAGCAGTGGTATCAATATTCGCACTGCAAAAATTGTCAGCATACCAGCGGGGTCATTGTCGACTGAGAGAGACGTACACTCCAGAGAAATCTAAGACAACAGCGCGGAGAAGGGGCTTGTGGCTATCATCCTCAACAACAGCACCTTTCCTGGGGCCGGGGTCGTTCCAGGGCCTGTCGCCGGGACTAAGACCAGAGAGGTCTCGCCCTCTGCGAGTCGTCGCCTTGGCATAGTCCACTAGGATCGAGTTGAGGATCGAGGAGTTGGGGTACAGGTAGCTTTCTTCGAAGCGATATAAGATGACGCCAGGTGCGGGAGGAATGACCTGCAAGTCTGGGTTCACGACGTTGGCGCTCGGGTTCAAGGGCACGTAGACCTCCCTGGACTCGGACAATGAATCGTTTTGCGAGTGGACCTTGACTTTGCCCAAGAAGGCCCCACGAGGGCGGGCGACACGCAGAAGGAGATTGGCGAGCGATGCAACAATGACGGTGTATATGCCAATTTCCACGGTGGAAAAGATGATGACGAGCACACCGGCCCACCATATGACGAATTCCAAAGGAGAGACTCGCCAGTAAGTGTAAACCTGACGCGGTGAGGCGACGAGATCAGCGACGGCGTGAATGATAACCGCGGAGATGCCAGCGGTGGGAATCCAGTAGAATGTGGATGTCAGGCCGTAGAGAGCTACAATAACGCCGATGGCGGTGAAGATGCCAGCGATTGGCGTCCTGACACCAGACTTGGATTTGAGTGCAGAGCGCGAGAATGATCCTGTGGCGGGATAGGCAGCGAAGCAAGTTCCGACAGTGTTTGTGACACCGATGGCAATTAGTTCCTGGTTGGGGTCAATTTTATAGCCGTTGATACGCCCAAAGGCTAGTGGAGGTTGGATATCACGCGTCAGCAGAAGGTGGGGCCGAGAAAGGTATAGGAACATACATTTGGAGATGGCGATATGCTCAAGCACCAGGATAATGGTAGCAACCGGGAGTTCAGAAGCGAGGGCGTTGATGAGGCGAGGATCAATAGTGGGGGCTCCGATATGTTGAAATCCCCTGGGAACGGTGCCTAGAATCTTGATGGGGTATTTGCCTTTGACGCCGCGGTGGCGGCAGTAAAGCCATGCGGCAATAGTCAAGACAATGACGACAAAAGCGTTCCTCAGGACTGAAATGAAGAAAAAGACGCGGGCTGAAATGGCAGGTGAGAATGCTGCTCGGTGAACGAGCTAGTGAGCGAGACTGACAATATCTTGGGAATTTCTTGCTGGAAAGATCACAGACAAATCGGATTGCGTACAAGAAAAAGAGACCAGTGAGACCGAAAGCGGCGTCTAGCTTGGTGCCCGGTAGACCCTTGAGGGTATTGATGATGACCTTGTAGCATGCAGCACGGGTACTGTGGAGAACAAATTAAACGCGGTCATGAGGCCGTGGTCAAGTGACACTCACTCGAATCCAGTGATGCCCATCAAACCGGGGACCTGGCCGACGGCGATGGTGATGGCGGAACCGGTCATGAAACCGCTTACGGCCGGAGCGGGGATGAACTCGATGATCCAACCGAATCGGAAAAGGCCTATGGCAAGGACGGCGAACCCCTATGGTAGCGGATGAGAGGTTTGGTAGAGAAAAGGAGGGCCTGGGACTCACAGAGACGAAAGCGACGGTTGTGGCGATCTGTGGACCTCCCCATTCGTTGGGGTGGGCATGCTGTACATGTTTAATGATCTGAGCTACGGTCAAGGACATGACAGCCACGGGGCCGATCGACACATCCTTGGAAGTGGCGAAGAACTGGGCAGGGGATTAACGCGGTGATCGGCATAAAAATGGAGAGGGGTACTTACGCAATATACGGTGACACCAACAAAAGAGGAGTAGAGGCCGTATTGAGCAGGAAGAGTTGCAAGCTGGGAGAGAGATTTAGGGCTGATTCGAATGAAGAGGACGAGGAAGGTGACTTGCAATGGCGTAAGACATGCTCTGAGGGACCAAGACCAATGCGACTATGAAAGTTTGAGCGCAAGTTGGGGAGGTGTAGGAAGATATGCTCACCGGTAATACCAGCGATAAGATCGCCAGTGAGCCAAGTCAAGTCTGGAGGGCGTATATCAGCGGAGAGGAAGATCGGCGAGGAAAAGAGCGGTACTGTATCGCGTTATCCATCCCAAGATGGGGAACAGTCTCCTAAGGTAGGAAACCGCCTGGAAGAGCAAGTGAGAATGGGCTCGTGAGGGAGAGGCGGGGAAATGAACGAACAAAAGTGAGTAAGTTGACATTGAGGGAGTCGCGAATCCAGTCAAATGTGGAGATGACGGGAACGGGGTCCTCGGGAAGCTTGAGGATCTTTCTTGCGAGCTTCGCGGCCTTATCTCTGGTGTCCTTGGCGGCCATGATGGGCAGGAATGGGAGACCGGATGGATGGGAATGGAGAGAGGGCAGTAGATTTTATATGGAGATGGGGCCAATCTGTAGGAAGGGGAAGCATTTTCCAGGAACAGGTGAGACAAAGATGTCGTTATGATAGTGAGCCAAAGCATGTGCTCGAGATTGAGTAGCACGCAATTGCCTGCGCCGTTGACGCAACTGGAGAATGGTGCAAGCCGATCAACGATCGTAACTAACGGATCAACTTGAAAGCCTCGCCTTATAAGGGTGGCAGCTGCTCAACGTCAACTAAAAAAGAGACCTGAATGCAAAAGACGTAGATTCAGTGGCAGATGTCGTGCTCACATGCCCGCTAGCCTCTTTCACCCAGCCCAGTACCCAGCCCCTGGTGCCTTGAACAGAGCCTGTCTCCGCACCGTTTCCCTCGGCAACCTGCACCCACTTGGTCAAATACGCCATGGTTCCAATCTTCCAACGTAACCCCCCGGGTCTGGATCGACACTACTGTGGGTAAACATAGGCGGTAAACTGTTGTCAGCCCGAACGATTTTACCATCTTTGTCCTTATCCGCACCCTGCATCAGATGAACCTGGACAGTGGTCCTTGAAACCGTCCAGGTCATCATGGGACGATGTGCAGACTCTCACGACGCACACGACCCACCGTCTTGCCTTTGCCACCCTCTTGCTCTCGCTTTGCTTCGGATAGATCGTCGAGCATTAACCTAGAAACATGTAGCGCCCGCCTTTGTCTTACACGTGGCCAACATCATCTCGTTTTTTGATTTCAATCCTTTCCTCCTCCTCTCAGTGCGCGGTGCGCCTGTAACCTCGTACCCCACAATTTCAATCCTACATACACACTTTTTCGCTCTACTTCAAGTTCTCTCCATTTCTCACGTCTCCCTAATGACCACCACCTTCAAGTCCGTCCCACTCGTCGCTCCTGGCCATACACGCCCCGTCACCCACTTATCTTTTTCGCCTCTTCAAGTTGACAAAAGCTACCTGTTAATATCCAGCTGTAAAGATGGAAACCCGATGCTCAGAGATTGGACCGGCGATTGGATTGGTACCTTCATCGGTCACAAGGGTGCAGTCTGGAGTAGCAAGATCTCAACGGATACCTCTATAGCCGCATCAGGAAGTGCCGACTTTACTGCGTACGCTTCATCTAGCGCAATATCACCCAATTTTTCTCAATTTTCTCACCCAATTGCGTTGCCAGCAAGATCTGGGATTCCTACACCGGACACAGCCTCCACTCTTTCCCACACAATCATATCGTCCGAACAGTTGCCCTGTCACCCACTCCGTCCCGTTTACTTACCGGCGGCCAAGAGAAAAAGGTCAGGATCTTCGACCTCAACCGCCCCGATGCTCCTCCAGATTACTTGGAAGACACCAATGGTCTCGCTCATGAGGGAACGATCAAGAGTGTCATCTGGGTGGCAGACAACCTCGGAGTGACCGCCGGAGAAGATGGCAACATCAAGTGCGTACCATCTTGTAGTCTGACCGAACCAGCAACCAACTCCCAATCCCAGATGGTGGGACATGAGGTCACGGACTGTGGTTGAAAAGATCATTTACCCTACCCCAGTAACATCCATGGAACTATCCCCTGAGATAGGCAGACTTGTTGTCACTTCCGGCCACTCCGCCGCCTTCATCTCCGCTGTTCCAAATGTTCTCCCAATTCACGTGGTCAACCTGACCTATTCCCCTTCCTCCGCATCCATACATCCTATCCTACAAGATCGGTTTGTTACCGGCAGTCTGACGGATGAATGGGTCCGTGTACATACGATGGATGGCGGAGAGCGTGAGATTTTGAAGGGCCATCACGGCCCGGTGCACTGTATCGAGTTTAGTCCCGACGGTGAACTCTATGCGAGCGGAAGCGGTGAGTACTTTTTTCCGACTGACCGATAGACAATTGACCGAGTTCGGCTTCCCGCCTCCTTCCGCGCACTGTAGAGGACGGTGAGTTATACGCATCTTACCCTAGATCTCGCTCCGATGCTCATCTTGTTCTCAATTTCAGGAACCATTAGGTTGTGGCAGACGACACCCGGGAAGACGTATGGACTCTGGCAAGGGAGCACGTAGAGTGCGGGTTGACGGGTGTTTGTGTGTGGGCGCACGCTGTATATTCTTTTCTCTTGTTCTAGGTCGTCCCAGCACAATTTGTAGACGAAAAATCCTCTATTTCATTTTTCTCCCTCCCCCCGCTCATCGTTCACGATGGGTCATATATCATCGACCATCTCGGAAAATGCCGCGTCAAAGCTGCGCATTCTCCACGTGATCCGACGATCGACCTAATGCGCAGCCCGACCGTCAAGCAAACCGCTGCTGGAGACAAGCACCGGTGACACAACTCATCTTCTGTTCTCTACCACCCATCTCTCACCCCCCCTCCCCCTCTGCATAGTCCTTGACCATGCCCAATTTATCCTCCGCTCGTCCTTCGAGAAAGGGCAAGGAACGAGAACAGACCAGAGATCCCGTACCCACAGATCTCGCAGAAAAGTTTATTGCTCATCAGCGCAGAACCGCTGCGTACGTCCTCTTCACATTTTCCGACGCCTTATATGCGTGCATCTGACATCAACCTCGTCTGTTTCTTGCTCCTTTGTCGCACCCTCAGCTCGACAAAACCCAGGGATCGTTCTGAGCGCACAATTGTCCCCACGCTTCCCGCCACATCTGTTTCCCCCAGAAGGCTACCCGCGACGCCTACACCAGGTCCTACCGCCTCTAACCACACTCAGGACGCAGACCCAGAAGAATTCTCTCGTCGACTCAAGATATCCGCTTCTCCTCATCCAAGTCCCCGGCCCCACCAGAAACTCTACAACCCGAACACCGATACCATCCCGATGCGCCATCACCAAGACTCCGAGGTCTTGGTTGAACGTAGTCAACCGCATCCCCCTCCCCGTCCTGCAATCTTATCTCGCGCACAACCTCAGTCTCCCCAACGCGAGAATGCGCAGCAGCGCCAATTGTTCGATCATCGCAAAGACGATCCCGTTCGTTTCTCGAATTTGGCAAGGCCCACCAATGGCACCTCTCAAATACCTAAGCCTCCAACTCCATCGCCCCGATCATCCGAGGACTATGTCTCTGCCTCCTCAACCTCATCATATGCACAGTCCAGTTTGTCCTCCAATTTTACCCTATCCACAGACGGATCATCTGCCTCTTCCGCATTGTTTGACGGCAAACCCCGATCGGAAACTACGGGTACTGTGCTTTCCGCGCAGCTCAAACGATTATATCGCGAGATATCTATTTTGGAAGCCAAGGTATCTCGTGACGACGGCGAAGAGGCACTAGACGAGCCCAGGGTGATGCTCAAAGGTAAAGAGAAGAAGGACGACGACACAGAGAGGGATCGATGGAAACGGGTACTCGAGGATCACAAGAAGTAGGCGCTTTCATCATTTGTCAATCACCCTTACCTGACATCCATTGGAGCCTTGCAGACATGATCCACAACCTGCTAAGGCTAACCCTTGCCCACAACGTCCCAGTGTCGCTAAGGGCGGTCCCTGAGAAGTATAATCTTATCATGCGACTCTGGTTAAACGGCTTCCACCGTCCACTTGAGAACCTTCGTCGCTGCGCTTTCAACGAAAACAACTCAATCATCGCCCTGGAACATCTCCAAGACTTCATTTACTACGCCTACACATTTTACTCGTGCCTTTTTGAAGAGGAGAATTTGCATGTTTACCGAAGCAGCTGGGTCGAGTCCCTTGGTGATCTCGCACGATATCGGATGGCTGTATCTGAACTTGTGACTACAAAGTCATCTCGTTCGACTTCTCTCACCCTATCTGCTGTATCTCAAGTCCCGGATTTTTCTGACGACGTTTCAATGTCGATCGGCGCGGACGATACGAAAGCCAGCCAAATCAGCGACAATCCGGTATTACCCAAGGGCAACAGTCCGAGCGTCGGGGTTGAAGCCGCGAGAGCGATGGAGCTCCTACCAGAACGCGAAAAGTGGAGGAATATAGCCAGGGAATGGTACTCGAACGGCCTCATTGAGTATCCTGGAACCGGCAGGTTGCATCATCACATGGGCTTTTTGTGCAAAGAATTCGGTGAGGGCGAGGAGTTGCGAGGTTTGTACCATTTCATCAAAAGGTACGTACCCTGCTCCGCGGACCCACTGCAAGAGCTTACGACTTCCCGCAGCATGACAACACTACAACCGTTCACCACTGCTCGAGAGTCCATCCTCGCACTCTGGTCACCATCTGCACAGCTGCGCCGTTCCTCACCGGAAGCCCACGTGTCCGACCTCTTCATCCTACTCCATGGAATGCTCTTCACCAACATCCAACTAGACGATTTCCAATCCACTCTCTCAAGGCTCTTGGAACGCCTTCAAATAGAAGAGGTCGAGGAACGAGATTGGATGATGATGGCTGTAGTCAATATCGGTTCCATCCTTGAGTACGGTCGTCCGACGGCAGTACTCAAGCAGATCAGCGGTATCGTCCCCGCGATTCCCCCGTTGCCGAAATCCCGCATCTCCTCCAAGAAGGAAGAACGGAGGGACTCTGACCGTATGGACATCGACGCTGAAGAGGAAGATGTCAAGACCCTTACTGCAGATGGAGGTGCTTTATCGCCGGTCGTGGCGAAGGCCGATGCCGACCTCAGCGGCTACCTGCCTGCACACCTCAGACTCTCCCTCCAGCTCACGTTCTCTATGCTCTCTCGGGCTCTTTCCAGACCGATGCGCAAGATCCCATTCCAGAAAGACACGCTGAACCCTTACATTACGATCATCCTCACCTTTGTGTCGACGGTTGTCAAGAACGACCACTGGTCCATCTTCGAACGTGTAATTCCCTGGAGCGATCTCGCGGTGTTCTTGAGCAGCATACCAAGATCGACCATCAAACTTTCTGACGAGGCAGCAGGGTCAAGAGAACCATCGATCATTACTGCCGGGTGTGCTCCCTTACCTGAAGATGCTTGCTTGAGGGGGATGGCCTGGGGAGGGCGAAAGATCTATGAAAGGGGCTTCTGGAATCGAGTTGGTGGCGGTCGCATCAACGAGACTGCCGTCCTCGACATGAAAGAAGGCGAGGAAGTCAGCGACGGGATCATCGAGGATGACTACGACGATGACGACGGCAAAGGGACCTCCCACTATATCAGTGATCAGGATAATAGGTGGATCCGGGTGCTACGCTCTGGCACCAGGATCACCAAGTACGTTGATGGATTTGTGTGCACACAGCAACCGAATGGCAAACGCCTGTGGTCGGTCGAAGGCCGACTCGCTGACAAGGTCGAGAGTTGGAAAGAGCAGCGGAGGAGAGAGCGCGAGGAAGAGGATATGCGCAGGATTCGTCATCGTTGGGATGATTCGATGGATGTTGACGATGGGCCTGTGGAGGACGCTTCCGAGGAGAGCGATGTCGAGAACGAGAACGACAGCGAGGAAGTCAGGGCACTCAAGGTCTGTCTATTTCCCCCGTCATCTACAAAGCAAGCAATTGACTCATTACCCTCAAGGAACGGCGTCGTTACCTTCGCAATATCTTGCAATCCGCGAACGATAAACCCCGCACCGCTCTGCAGCCCCCCCGACGCGCGCCCCGCACCAAGGAGTCCACACCCAAGTCAAAGAATCTTATCGTTCCGGGTCACACCGTGCTGGTCATCGATACAAATATCCTACTGTCCTCCCTTTCAAAGTTCGCTTCCCTTGTGGAGAGTCTCTGTTGGACAGTGATCGTCCCCCTCCCAGTCATTATGGAACTGGATGGCTTGGCCACGTCGGACTCTCCTCAACTTGCGGAAGCGTCCAAGGCCGCTCTATCCTTTGTCTCGTCTAACCTTAAGACTTTGTCTACGTCCCTCAAAATCCAAACTTCAAGGGGCAACTATTTATCATCACTCAACGTGCGAACGGAGCAAGTTGACTTCGGCGACCGTGACTCTTGGGAGAGGAACATGGATGATCTCATCCTCCGGGCTGCAATCTGGCACGACGAGCATTGGTTTGACCGCTCCGGCTTGCTCAAGCCCAGTGGGGCCACCTATGATCTCAAGAATGCCGCAAAGGTGGTCTTGCTAAGTTTGGATCGGAATTGTGAGTTTGATCGACGACCACTCGGTGAACAATAACGCTGACTGCCGATCCAGTACGTTTGAAGGCGAGGTCAAGACAGTTGGCAGCGGCAAGCCAGTCAGACTTGGCCGCACTCCTGGCAACTGTTCCATAAATGCTTTGTGCACTATGGGAGCGGCAGGGCTCTCTGAACATACTCACCCGCTACTCAAGCATCGTTACTCGATGGACAAAATACGCAGTCACTCAAAGTCGGACAGGAATGTCTACTGTGACGTGCGCTTCAGGCTTGTGCTACAGCCGCTTCGTGGCTGGTTGGCGGATTCAGGCTCGAATGCCGCATGCAAGACCCCACTTGGCCCATTGCGAACCGAGTTTTTTTTTTCTGTCGTTTACCTTGCATTCCAGCCGTCCTCGCTCTTTTACCTAGTAGATAGTAGCTGTATTTATGCTCCTTATATTATCGCTGTACCCGTATATCGAGACAAACAACGCGTTTCCGATCACGCGCTCCTGCCTAGACCTTACCCTCTCCCATCACCATGAGCGCAAGGCAACCATTTCGCCCTACCCCTCGCCCAGACTCTCAGCTCTCGTCCTCTCAGTCTGATTCAAAAGTGTTCCATTCTCAGAGGATAGATACCGACCTTGGCAACGCTGCAAACAAGTCTTTCAATCTCTCCGGTCTTTTCACCCAAAAGAAACGCGACCAGTCTCTCCCTAGCAGAAAATCAAAGTCTCGCGATGACCACCAAGTACCTTCTCAGAGCATACCGAGCAACCATTGGTCTACTGGCTCACATACTTCGAGGCTTGATCTTTCTCCTGCCCCTTCTCCGATTCTCTCTTCGGCGGCGCTTGGCTTGAGTTCTACCTATCAGAGTAGTGGAATGCCTTCTGCGCAGGTAGAAGATGCACCCTCTTCGCCGGTTATGGATAATGGGAGCGCCACTGGTTCTTTCTTCGCTCAAGATGCGGACTCTCAGCATATGCTCTCGATGATCAATGAGGTGGACGAAGACACAGAGATGATCAATGACTCCACATCGGGCTCACCTTCCGTTCTCTTCACTGGACGATACACGGATGTTTCTAGCTCGGGAAAGCGAACCCAACGGGTGGACGAAGACGTTGACAACATGGAGAACGTTAATCCGAAGCGATTCAAATCCGACCAGGTGTGTTCTCGACGTCTCACACGCTGCCATAGGTGAGGTTAGTAACGACAGTGTTTCAAGCAGGGGTCAGGATCCACTATCAGATCACGTCCAGCTTCCTCCTATACTCACGCCGCGCCCCCGGAACAACTCAGGACGAACCAACATGGACTTGACACTTTAATGGGGTTCGATTCAGACGCATATATCAACGAGAATTTGAAGAAATACGAGGAACTGAAGGAAAAATGGGCAAATTCGTCTGTGGAAGAATGGAAAGCGGGCGGTGATGGTAAAATTGGATCGATCGAGGTTCTTGATTCCTTAGAGCTGACTTGGTGCTCGGCTAGAAATCGCGAATAGATTCTCGGAAATTCTTGACATGGTGAGTTGGAACCTTCTCCAGATATGAATCAACCTTAGGATGCATTCGTTGGCAAGGTCAAAGATCATATGATGTGAGCAACGAGTCAACTTTAGTTTCGCGAAGGATTGACACCTTTTCACAGGCAGAAAATGACGCTGTATGCCGATATTCAAGTCAAAATCGACGAACACAAGAACGTGTTGGAAGAAAGGTCGAAAGACTTGACCGAGGCGAAACGGGATTTGGTGAAACGGTCTGGAAATGCGATTGGCCAGGAAGATTGATACCGGGCTGTGGTGAATGCTTCAACAAAACGTTTCTTTTCGTATGTAAACTACGCCGCCTTGAGTAGAAAATCTCATTTCGTGCCTATTTGTCCACTGTCTCTGTGATCTGGACTCGATCAGGCGGAGGTGGACTGTCGTTCCGAAGTTTTGATCCGTTTACCACATCCTCCGATCCTCCGTCATGTTTAGAGCCGCTGTTGCGTGCCGTTGTGGCCTTGTTCAACGCGCATTTTCAACAACCGGTTCCGCGCTTGCCGGCCACAATAAAGTAAGGGCGTGGACTCCTTAACTCGCGAACTACGTTTCAATCCCTACAGTGGTCCAAAATCGCAGCCAAGAAAGGGATTAATGACATGAAGAAATCCATGGTATACGGCAAAGTCTCCAGAGTAGGTTCTTTCCGACGGCCGTACTGCATGCTCTTACGGGGTGCTCGCGTCACCAGGACATAATGGTCGCAGTCCGGTGTACGTCATTCGATCCGAACCCCTTCCTATCGTCTCATTCCATCCCTTCGAAGCCGGTGGTTCCGCTGATCCCAGCGTAAACGCGGCGCTTGCAGCCATCCTTAAGGCCGCCAAGTCCTCTGGGGTTCCTAGGAACAACATCGAAAGCGCGCTGAAAAAGGTGAGCATGGAGACCTATCACTTGCGCCGCGACTGGTAAACACATGAGTTGCAGGCAAGCGGAGACAAGGATAAAGGCTCACAGCTGGCTACTTACGAAGCCATGGCATTTGGTGAGGTCGGAATCATTATGTATGTTTTCTCTATTCGGATGTCATTCGTATCCGTCCCTAACACCACGTTACTTTCAGCGAATGCTTGACCGACAATTCGACCCGTACCGTCCACAGACTACGGGAACTTTTAACCGACCACGAGTGAGTCCTGCTTTTGTCGACAGTATGGTCGGGTTTGACCCTTCCAAGTGCACGTCTTACCCCCGTAAAATACCTGTTCACCCGGAAAGGGCTCGTTCGGGTGGCTATCAGGGAGCCTGAGGATGTCGATGAACCGATAGGGACCCGCGTGGAACACGTAATCGAGGTTGCCCTACCATTTGTCGACGACTTCTCTCAGAACGGCGCTGAATCAGGAGACACGATGGAACTCAAGGTATGTCTACCCCTCTCTTCAAATTTCGGATCTCACTGTCCACTACCCTAGTTCACTTGCCAACCAGAAAATTTGGGAAAACTAACCTCCGCGCTCACGTCGACACCCGAAGTTGGGGAGCTCTTGGCAGGCGAGCTGGTCTATGTCCCGATAGAAGCTGGGGCAGCTGACGAGCAGATGGAAGGCCAAATCGCAAATCTCGTAGAGATGCTAGAAGAGCACGAAGACACCTTGAGAGTATACACTACAATAGATTCGGGGGCCACTTAATGCCTTAATACAACATCGTGAAAATAAGGTGTGAATACATCGTTAAGCCATTCAGATGTAGCCGGCCTTCATTCGTATCGTCGTATCCAGAAATATCCTCTCCTCTCCCACTCGTTCGTAATCGATTTTGACAATCCCCGCCTCCTTCGCGACCTCTGCGTATGCCTTGAACTTGTCGACGCCGCAGGCAGTTAACGTCCTCGCCTTCTTTCTCTCATCTTTCAAGAGTTGAGGTGCAACGAGGGAAAAAAGCGGCCTCTTCTCCCCGTTCTTCCACATCTCCCCTAAAATTTCAACCAAGTCCACGAACTTTGAGTCGACTCCAGCCCCCTTCACGCTGACGAACGAAGATCGAGCAGTGACCATTCCATCCTCCGAGGATTTGCTGGACTGGGGCGAGACGGCCAAGGCAGCCAACTTCAGATCTCCAGGCTTCTGGTCAGCGAGCGACACCCAGCCATCGCCTTGTTTCATCCCCCTAATCCTGACCACTCCATTCTCCATCGCAAGGATGACGTAGTCCTTGAACTTTGTGACACCAACGGATGCGTAAACGTTGGACCTCCTCTTCAGAAGCAGTGGGACAACGCTGGAGAACCTAGATTCTGTTTCCCCGGTTGTCGCTCGAAGCTTGGTCAGCACTGCAACGATGTCTCGAAAAGAGTTTGGTGTGAGATTCACTGAGGGCGGAGGAACGATGGTTGCCTGGGGGGTAGGGAAGGAGAGCAAGGGCATAGCGGGTACATCTGGGTGTGCTGAGATCGATGGCTTTTCAGTCGATTGTGAGGGAGGTTCGCGTAACCTGACGGTGGAAGCCATGAACGATACTCCGGGCATCACCAGGGGGTCGTAGATGACGAGGTTCGCCGCAGCTGCTTTCATCGCATAATCCCTGATGGTCGTTGCACCGACTCGACCGTATGCCATGATGTCCTGCGCCAATATGAGAGGGTGTATCTCGGAAAGCATGGGTTCTTGTTTGCCCTCGTGCCACAACTTGGTCAAGTTGGTGATCAACGGTTCGAATGGGCCATGCTGAGAATTGGAAGGGTTGATCGGTACTCGTAGTTGTGGCCCCACGCCCAGAGTCGCCTTTATTTCCTTGAGAGAAACCAGTGCGTCTCTGGAGATTGTTGTTCCGCTGACCAGCGAGACGACTCCTGAGGCGATAGCTGCATCAAGATATTGACTAAAGGTTGTCACACCAGGGACGCTGTTGTACAGGGAAAGCAAGTCGGGATAGCCGAGGGTCGAAATAAGGTGAGCAAGGATGTCGGCGAATGGAATCGGTTGCGCACTAGTCAGTTGTCTGACCTTCAAGAAATCGACCAATGGGGTGAAGGGGAAAGTGGCGCTAGCTGGGCGTGATGGAGGGGTGCTGACAGTACTGACGGATGTTGAAGAATGCACGGGGGGGTTACGGTAAGCCGGGCATAGCTTGATCCAACCATCACCGTTCTTCACCCCGCGGACGGTGACGACTCCCGCATCTACTGCCGCTTCAACATACTCCTTGAATTTTGTCACACCTGCGGCCTCGTAAATAGAGGGGTTCTTTCTTAGTAGCCTTGGACCGACGGTAGAAAACCGAGGTTCAGAGTCTTCCGCAAGCCGCAGATCGTTCAGGATCTTTATGAGGTCACGAAATCGCGACTCTGAGCGCTGCGATGGAAAATGTTGTGGAGAGTTATGGGAGTTGGTATTCCGTTGGTGACGCAGAGTTATCCAGCCATCCCCGTCTTGGTTTTGTTCGACGGAAACGATCCCGGCTGACTCGGCGAGTTGAAGGTAAGCCTTGAAGTGAGTGACACCAACTGCTCCAAAGGCTTCTGGTTTCCTGTCCCTCAACAACGGGGAGACGGCAGAAAATCGAGGTGTTATGTTGCCATTCGCGGATAGCTCGCCCAAGATAGCAATCAAGTCCTTGAAATCATGCTTCGTTTCTGCTCTTGCGTTCGGTCTCGCGATGTCAGCCCAGGACAGGCCTGGCGTTCTCGGTGAGAAAGTTGAGGTAGAATTGCTCGGAGGGGTCTCTTGAGCTGGAGGGAGACCTGGTGGTGGAACGGCCTCGGCTGATAGTGATGTAGTTAGCAGCGAAGTGGTCGGCGGTGAAGTAATTGGCAGTGGTGTAGCCGGTCGTGATATGGTTGGTAGTGATGCGACTGGGAGTGATTCGGTCGGTTGTAATGGTAATGTTTCACTGGCAGCAGCACACATTGAGCTTAGGAAGTATACGGCAGAAAACTGCTCACCGAAGGGCATGTTCAGCGTGGTGGCCACTAATGGTTTCCTGGGCCAAGCTCTGGGATGTGAGGGGCGCAGGCGACCTCGCGCATATCTTACACTCGCAGGATCGGGAAACGGGCTTGATAGGAACCGACGGGTCCATATCCCTGAAGTGCTGCATGCTAGACTCGACTGAACTTTCCTCACCAATGAGAAGCAAGTACCCAGGAGAGGAGGGGATGTCGCCTTCACCCTCCGACGGAATCATTTCGGGAGAACTCTGGAAAATGCTCAGCATTTCGAATTGTGGTACAATTTAGCGCATGGCTCACGAATGGAGGTGATTGGGCGCCGTCTTCATCGACTGGATCGATTGTTTTGGGCGAGGACTGATCCTATTGAAAGCTTAAGCCAATCATGACATTCTGAACGATCGAGAGGATTACCATTGCAGATTCGCTCGTCAAATCAGCCACAATCCAGTCGTCAGAAGTAGGGGTTATCGGGACAGATAGTCCCTCTGCCGGAAACTCTGTCTTGGTAGGAATAGGTGTGGCATCCGACTCCACAATGGGAACATCCGGTGGTAGCGTTGCATGCGCAGGCCGGATTGTGTTTATACTAACTGGACGAGGGGACAGGGCCCGGGGATGAACGGCGGAGGTAACGTGCTCTTCTGGAAGACCAACGGCGCGAGGATAGGACGCGGGGGAGTTACCCGACCCTTGAGGGGTGGTAAAAAACGCGATAGAGGAGGAGCTGTCGCGAAGGGACCTAAGCAATGGCGGCTTGGATGTTGGCCGCGCTTTCAATATTTCGGATTGCCAATCATACACTACGGACGCTTGGGCGGTCAAGCTTTCATGCGTCATGAAAGAATTGCTGATGAGCACGACTTGATACTTTCTCCATCGGAGTGTGGACAGAAGATAAGCAAAATCACGATCGCCAGAGATGAGGATGATTGTTGCTGGAGGAGTATTATCCTTGATGAAAGCCATGATGTCCACTGGAAGAGATGTTAACATTGCGGCGTGGTGTTCAACATGGCGGACAACTTACCTATCATCATCAGATCCACCGAGTTCTTTCCATTGTTATGGGGGCAGTCTGTTGGGTGAGAGGTGAGCAAGGAGGGGAAGCATAAGGGTTGAGTAGATTGACCGGTTAGGGACAAGCCACAGGACTGAAGTTCGGATCGTAGAGAGGTTTGCCTTGCAGAGGATTTATCCGGGAGCTGGAGATATGCTTTGAAGACGTTCACCGCCCCGAACTGGCTTGCTAGGATGCGAATATTATCGACGAGGGAATATCCGGAGGCATTTGTGGACGGGGGGCAATTCTCTGTGTGGGATTGAGCTTTCAAGGGATAAGGAATGTGAGGAAGGGCTGACCATAGTCCCAGAATATGCCTACGGGATCATACGAAGGCTTAGCGGAAGAGGGAGGTGGATTAGGCTGTTCGGAGGATGAGGGGGGAGGGGACGACATCTGTGTTGGGCGGTCCATGCGATAACCCGCAGGCGGCGACTTTATATTCTGGTATTATGCGGCATGGCATACTAGTGCCACGGTCTATCATAGTCATCCCTAATTAACTCAATATTATTTTAAAACTTTGTTCAGCCTCGCGAGGTGGTAGTTGATCGTTGGCCGGTGTTGTTTACCTCCCATCGGCTGCAGCCCAAAGGATATGGTCAGAAGCAGGATACGAGTTAGTGAACGACGCATACCGTAGTCCTCATGCAGTCGTACAGCGCCTTGGCGGTCTCTGCACACGCCCCAGTGGTCGTCAGGTCGTTCTTCGCTGCCCAACATCCGAGCATGGTGGCCAGTTCCGGGGTACAAAGACTGACTGCGGCAGCTGCGGCATGGTCAGAAAACTTCCAGGACAATGGTCAAAGAGCCATTTGCACGCACTTTTCTTTGGACGAACTTTGAGTTTTTGAATGTGCATGCTACTCGCGTGGCCGGGGTACGTGGTCTTGATCGACGAAACGGACTCCTCCCCAGACAATGTCAGCCACCTCCCTCAACAAGAACAACTCGGGTTCGCCTTCTTTCTCTTCACCTCGCTCACTGATTTAAACGAATCGTACCTCCAGCTGTGAGGAGAATCCTCCAAGAGGCAAAGGAACTCGCAAGCGATGAATCTACAGACTACACCGCCGCACCGCTCGAGGTTCGCCCTATCTCCCTCACCCTCCCCGACAAACATTCACCTGTTTGATTTCAGGATGACATATTCGTGAGTAACATACCCACGTCTCTTCTTATCTAGAGCCTCTTTTCGAAATTTCAAGGAATGGCACTGTACCATCCGCGGTCCTGCCGGCACAGAGTTTGAGGGCGGACTCTACCATTTTCGTATCCTCCTCCCCTCGGAATACCCCTTCCGCCCTCCATCTATCCTAATGCTTACTCCTAATGGAAGGTTTGAACTGAACACCAAGGCATGCTCTCCCAGCCTCGGATCACCGCAGCCTGTTCGCTCACACTTACCATAGATCTGCATCAGCTTCACCAGCTGTACGTCCTCTTACATCTGAAATAGGACTCTCTCACCTTCGGCATCAATTTCAATAGATCACGAGGAATCGTGGCAACCTGCCTGGGGCGTTAGAACGGGTATTTTGCTTCCATTAGTGCCTCAAGCTTCACTACCCAACTCTGAACTATCTTCTATGGCTAGCAATCCTCGGTTTACAGGGTTTCTTCCCCCTTCGTGGAAAGGCTGCGCTTGGAGTTGGTGGAATGGACTCCCCTATATCTGACAGGAAACGTCTCGCTGCTCTGTACGTCCCACACTCAACCCTCGAGTAATAGAACCAGACCTCTTTCCAGATCTAGGAACTGGGTTTGTCCCCGTTGCGAGAAGTCAAACCTTGAGTGTTTGCCCGACCCTTTTCCAGGAGGTCTCGACTCCGAAACAATAGAACCTCAACCGCCCGAAACGAATCTACAGGTGGAAGTGACACAGGCAACGGAAGATGGTCCAATCGAGGGAACGCCAGTCGCGGATTCGCCCCCGTCCTCATCCCTCCGAGACCATCCTCCAGGAGAACTCCTGCCGACGACAACCCCGATCGTCCTACAGACTGTTGTAATAACTAGATCCCCAGTAGGCAACCCCAGGCCTCCATTACTGTTGGACACCGCCATCTGCGTGCTTCTCGTGTTGACGCTCGCATTGCTTTTCAGGCGGTTCGCCTAGGATCAATAACCCACTTTCTATGTTTCCAGACTCAAATCATCATGTAATTCTGGTCCATTGCTTCCTCGTAGCGAGACCTTATCCACTCAGAATAATTGACCCTGCTCGGGCCATGTTGACTGGATATGTAAGGCGAAGGCCTCGAGTCTGACTCCGGGTGGTCATCTGCTAAGGGGCTGGTATTCGGAGAAACGTTCAGCAGAGATGACCTGACACGTCTCTCCATGACAAGGAGTCCGTAGCGCATGGTTACATATCGTGGGCGGTCCGTGGACGTATAGGCCCCGTCGAGGTTCAGATGGGAGATCGTGGTTGTTCTCCCAAAAGGTAGCGCACTGGGAGGAGACTTGTGTAACAAAGGGGGAAAATGATGACTTTCCAACATCTGGCAAGCCTTGATGGTGTCGTCCGCTTCGCCTGTGGTATGACACGGGTGAGACTTGAGTGCCGACTGGTCACTCATGGGCGGCTTATGCCTCTAGTAGTAGTTGAGGCCAGCAAAGGGACGCATTCTCGCAAACGAGAGAGAAAAATCACGTACAGCCCCAATTTCATTGGCCAGTTTCGAAAAATCCCAGACCTCCGACGGACCTCGCACCACAATCTCTTCAGATACCCTGTATCAAATGACAAAATCTATTCGGTAGGGGACTTGATCATATCCTGTTGGATGGCGGCCGATTCTCACTTCTTTTTGGTATCCCTGACAGAGACCGTCACAGTATCTTCTTCTTCCAGGTTGTAGCTCGCGATCGTATTCGCATTCGTGAGCATCCTCCCCTCATACGATATTCGAATCTTGCCTGCGGAGATGCTGCTTCCAGTGTGTTGGAGGATCCGGTCGCGGAGCGTTGAAACCAACAGCGTTAGTGGTAGATCCGGAACGAGCACAACACCTCCATCGAATTTCCATTCTGGTTTGGACGGCTCGTTTGGCAGCTGCACGTTGAGAGATATCGGAAGCTGCAGGACCATGGTTCAGCCGGGGTGTATGCATGTTGAGCGAAGGGGTACTCACGGGGTGCAGATTTACCCAGTCGGCCTCAGGATAATACTGACCATTAGGAAGCTTAGCGACTTTCTGGCGTTTAGCTGGCGGAAGATCCGATCCCGGTGTCTCGCCATCCATCTGGTCCGCCGTGCGGACCATGCCCGTCTGTGGGATCAGGTTTGTTGGTACACCAACTGGTGGAGGCTGGTATCCAAACGGTTGCGCAGCATGTGGTCCCTGGTAGTGTAAGGGTGGCAACACGATCGGGGCAGGTTGCGGTTGGTAGACGGAGGCAGGTTGCGGTCCCGACGATACCGTGGCGGCAGAATATGCCCCGGTTGCTTGCGAGGGTACTTGTGGCAATGACGGCGGTGCAGGTAAGTTGGCCAACGGCATTGGGGGCGCAGAGGCGGGTCCGATTCCAGGTCCAATCGCCCCGGCTTCTTGGCTATGAATTGTAATGTAAGTCATCTGCGACGCCTTCCCAGCGAAAAAACTCACGGTCCCAGGCCTTTGGCGCGGTGAATAGCGGCGATTTGCTCGTCGAAATTGACGTTGGTGGAATATTTGTCCAGTGTATTTGCTTTTGTTGCAGTATGGCCGTCCCAAACGACCTTCTCGCGCTCACGCCTTTTCAGGCGCTCCTCCTCCTCTTCAACCTTCCTCCGCTCTTCGTCAGCCTCAGCGCCGAAGATATCGGTACGAGTACGGGCGAGATTTTTCAACGATGACACAACATTTGCTCCACGTTGGAGCTCGGAAGCCTGTGCCTTCCTTGCTTCCAATACGTCTCGCTGTGATTTCCAGCGAGGGTCCAGCAACTCGATGCGCATATGCTCTTGAAGCTCGTTGACAGGTACTTGCTGCCCACAAATTGAGCACGCAGTCATAGTCTGCTTTTGGTTCTTCTGACCAACTGAGTGGGAGTGAGCGGTTGGTTCCGTGAATTAACGAAAACTTGATACGCACGTTTTGGAACGTAATCGGTTCGAATCTTGATATTTCCGGTCTCTGGAACCGCTGGAATTGTGTCGATTCTCTGAACGACCCCTTGTTCCTGTTGTCTTGGGTCCTCTTCATCGTCGCTTTGCTCCATTGCTGCATCCTCATCTCCGCCTGTACCGCCAACTCTTCCAACTGCAGCGGCAGCTTCCGCCTCTGCGGCAGCTTGTCGGGCGCGGTGAGCCTCAACATCCTCAGCTGTGGTCTCCATGACCATCGCCGCCATACGCTTCTGCGCCAATGTCATGTTTTCAACCTCCTGAACACTCATTGGAGCAGGGAGCTCTGAGTTTGCATCTGCTGCCGTAAATTCGATCGTTTGGACGATGGCGTAGTCGTGCCAGTCAATCTCAGCAAATGCAACTATGACTTGAATGAGTACCATTTTGTCGAGGGCAAAGAACCACATACTGCGTTCGGCTTCCTGGTCGTCTTTCCGCTTTTTATCTTGCTCCTCTTTGACCTTCGCCCACTTTGCATGCTGACGGGCGGCATCGAGCGTCCTCCAACGGTCCATGGGGTCTGTCCGCGCAGAAAGAGATTCGAGGACGTTTTTGGACGGGTTGATAATTTTTGAGTACTGGTCCACGAGGCGGTTGAAGTAACCAAATAAAGAGTGGTTAGGCCGAAGGAAATCAAACTGGTAATTCCTCCCCTCCTTCGCGGACAGAGTAGCAAGAAAAGAATGTCCGCGGCGTGCGGTAAACAGAGCGGTGAGCTTCATGATGTCACTGAAGTCAAGTATCGGTCAATTGTATGGAACGAAAGCACCATATCAACACACTTACAGATCAACAGCAGAGATATTGGGCCAATCGAGAATGAAATGAGGGGCAGGAGGTTCCTTGCCCAGGTCGGTCACTGGTTTCTCGGCGGGTTGGTCTGCAGGTTCCTTCCCTTCTTTCTGGACATCTTCGTCGTCCACGTCACCCTTCGCAACCCTCTCCAAACGATCTCTGTAATAAGCATGATAAGGGTCGGCGGGGTGGAGGAACGAGAACTTCGGGTCCTGACGCTGGTTTTCGCGGATCCTGTCCTCAAAGTGGGTAGGGTTTGCAGACTTTGCGACGAATGTAGCTGTCCTGTCGATAACAGCTGTGTGCACACGCGTCGGAGAAAGGATTCGGATGCGAGGAGAGATCACAGAACGCACATTTGATATCCGGGGGCGGCAGGATGACACCACCTGCCGCGAACCTAAAAGCATTTTCTTTGAGAGGGGCGTCGTCGACGAGCATATCACCGTTTGCGTCGTCCTGCATCGGTGCGGTAGCTGGGTGTATGTCGACCGCCATCATGCGTGGTTGAGAGACAAAGTCGCGTGACGTATGTGACATCGATACTTGGACAAACGATGTTTGGCGCGTTTCGTGCTAGCAGTGTAGCCCATGGCGGTTTGCTCTGGTAATTACATCTAGCAACTTCTAATCGCTCGCTGAGCACAAGTGTTCAACAGGAAGACTCCGTGGAAGTTGTCCACCACTAGAAAGGCCAACGTTCGTTCTCGATTGAAAAAGGTCGACGCAGTCATCGAAGCTGTCCGGGCCAGCGGTATGCAGTGTACCGCGCTGGTATTTTATAACGTCCTTCTGTCCTGCGTTCTTAGCTGACTGTTTAACCCAGGCAAAAGCCCTTGAGCTTCCAAAGGAACACGAAATGCTTCCGAGGGACAAGTACACTGTCTTCAGCCCACACGCACGGGGGTATCGAAAGGGCGTTCACAAGGTACCGAAATGGACGAGAGTAAGTCCACTCCCTCCCACACCATGACTCTGCCTCACGCAGGTTCCAGCTTACTTTACGGACCAACCCAGAGGGCTTTTAGAATAATTTCTCGTGCCATAGACAGACACACAATCATAATGCAATGTCAAAACAGCACGATCTGCACCTTTCCTGCTTTTATGCCTTGTAATGTGCTCTTGTGGGAAAGGATTTTGCCAAACACCTCGTCTCTCGTCTCTGGGATGTCCAGTACGGAACGCCTCTTTGCGTCTCGGTACGAGAGGTCGATCACGATGTGTGTCAGAGCAGACACCACTATCGAGTCTGATTTGATCGTTCAATCATGGCCACAAAGGATGCGCAGTGGACTCGCCTAGTTCCAGCAACTTTCCTAGTCTTCCTGGAGTGCCAACCGCGGCCCCAATCTTGGTTCTCCTTAGGTAAGTGATGTGGTCCTGTCGGTTCCTCCTTAGCGTGTGTGCCCGTGGATCAAGATCTGAAGCTCGAAGTACGAACCTCTAGTTTGATGTGTCGAGCAAAGAATTTTCCGACATCGCCGCCCTTTTCTCCTCGAAGTTTCCTATTCTTGAGAACCCTGGTCTAGCCACAGTATCAGTAATCACGCGAGCGAAAAGTCTTAGGGTAAACCTACCACATCGGCCACCCGCAGAGCAGAACCGGAAACAAAGATAAGGGTCGGCGCACCGTTGGCCTTGGGTTTCTGTGAGAGGCGGAGTCGAAGGCTCGGAGTGACTGGAAGCAAGACTTGTTCAATCCCACCCCTCCGATTTTTTGTGGGGGTCCTACCTTTGGCAATGAAATCAGGCAACGAGTCGAGGGTCCTTTCAGTTACCCATGGGGATGTATCAATTATCGCACTCTCTGGCCGGGTGTCAACTCAAGCTGGTTCCATGAGGATTCTTTAAGGTTCACACCCACCAGGAATTCGGATGTCTTCGAGCTCTAGGCGAGATAACCTCGAAAATGATTTTGCTTGATACTCAGCGAGGTACTCGGCGAGTTCCAAAGGCGACTGTCGAGAGGCGAGCGGATACTGTTCATCTTGTGTCTCTTTTAGCTTAGGCTTCTGCTCTCTCGTATTGAGTTTCAGGTAATCTAGAGGTCTGATTGAGATGACCCGCCTTGAGTCTCCTCTGCTTGCCCCCTTCACTTCGCTTCCGTTTGTTACTCCTCTCAGTTTCTGCGTGTGCCGTAGATCCACTTGGCTTCAGAGCATCGTCTAGACTAAGATCTCCGTTACTGCTCCCATGGTGAGAGTATTCTTCTTCGTCACCAGAAGTAGCAACAAGCTCATCCGGAACGTAATCGTCTTCAAGGTCGTCTCCGCCCTGGCCACCCATGAGAGAGCAAGACTGGAAAGGCAAATATGGAGAGGAAGAGGACCAAATTTCCGTCTGTGATCGGCGAACCACAGATCTCTCAATACTCATGGGGACCGGCAACCCGCCTTGGGCGCGCGTTCTGATGTGAAATTCATTTTTAGTGAAGAGCACCATGGCCTGTTTTCCAGCACACCAAAGGTGACCACGTCGGACTAGATACGCGGAAACAATACATGGCGTCATTGTGCACCAATCGGTGACAGGAATTTATTTAGTATGAAATACCCAGCATAAAATGTTTGTTCCGGTAGTTGTAAAAGGAGTAACCTTGCTCAGCAGTCGGGGTGTTACAATCCTCGAGTTTTGCCGCATTCTGGTTCGTTTGGTGTTACACTTGACACTGTGCTTACCAACATATGGTGCATCTCACGCCAGGCCCAAGGGACAGGCTTTCTATCCCCATGGTCCCTTATATCCGGGTTATAGCCGTTGCGTTCAAGGGAGAGCTGTGGCGCAGACCCTGTCCTGTGGAGCTGCTTCACCCGGTTCGATCGCTGAGATTTTGGAAAAACCTCAAATTCTGCCGTTCGAGAAACTTTCACAGAAAATACCGTCACCAAATCAAAGCCTAAGGTATTCCCTTACGCTACATATTTTTTAATCGAGTGTGGTATGCAACAGTCCTGAGCAAACTGGTTTCGAAAAATGCGGGCAGAGCTGAGTGTGTGGGAATTCCGCGTGGAGCCAAAATTTGGCAGAGGGTTGCCGGTCCCCAATACTCATGCCATCATCCACCCCCACACAACCCACGCTTCAGTCATACGACTTCTTTTTGGTCTTTGACGTCGAAGCGACATGTCAGGAAGGGGCTGGTATGGATTATCCAAACGAAATTATCGTAAGCGCATCAAAATTGTATCTCCTCCCTTGGCTGACCATATCTCTCAGGAATGGCCGGTCTGCCTACTCGGATGGAGAGACAAGACTAATGGTATTCTAGATATCGTTTCCGAGTTTCGGACTTTTGTCAAACCTACGTGGAGACCACAGCTCTCCGAGTTCTGCACGCGTCTGACGGGCATAACCCAAGTTTGATCCTGGTCTCCTCCCCCAAATTACAACCGTGGTGTGTCTGACAATCGCCACAGGACCAAACGGACAATGCCCCATCCTTTCCCGACGTCATTCAATCCATGGCAGATTTCCTTATAACCCACAGAATCCTCGACGAGACTGACTGCCGACCGCTTGTCCGTTTTTGCTGGTGCTCGGATGGACCTTGGGATATCTGTGACTTTGTCGTTAAACAGTGTTTTATATCCAAGGTGAACCACATCATCTTGATTGAAGCCATCTCACGTGCCTCACGTTCTCGGGAGATGAAAGTTCCACAGTGGATCTCGAACCAGTTCATCGACGTCCGCGTCCTGCTTTGTGGTCGGGACAGGAAGAAACATGCAAGTCCAGTCGCTCACGCCCTCTGATTGATCCCTCTGGCTTATGCTCGTGGTGTGTGAAGCGTACGATGAACATCAGCAAACAACTACAAGTATTACAACTGGGAGCTTTCATTGGTCGCCCCCATAGTGGGATCGACGTAGGTCTGATGCGGTTCCCGCTCGGTCTCCCCTGATGGGTGTTGTTTGGAACTTTGCAGGATGCCCGCAATATTTCGCGGGTCTTAATAGAGCTGGCACGCAGGAGCAGACCCCTGTTACCGACGACAGTTGTCAACGTGCGAAGGCGGTGGAAGTGGATGGGAAGGGCAGGGAAAATAATCGAGGCGGAGCTTTAGTTCATTCATATAGTCCATTTTCATGGAATCTACACACCTCAGAGAATAGTATAGCATCGCAAAGGTATAATGGAGCATTTCCGACGGACGACGAGAATATGAGACAGATCGAGGCTTCATTTGTTCGCTTCCACAACATCCTGGACGTATTTCAACTGTCTTGCAACAGCCTCCTTCATCTCCGCGATCTCTGTGCTATTCTTGATGATCGCGCGAATGGTCTCATCTTTAACGCGGGCCACTTTCTCCTGCTGTTCACGGAATCTATAAGGACGAGAAGTCAACACAACTCAAGCGTGCGCAAAGAGGCAACGAACGCAATTTCGACAGCCTGAAGGCGTGACTTTACGCCGACACCATGTGCCATGGCGGCCATTCTCGCCTGAGCCATCGTTCGTTCCAAGTCCGTGGCTCGAGTATTGGTCACAGCAGCCTCCTGTTGTGCGGCCTGTTGTCTTAGAGTCAGCGCTGTCTGCCGAGGGACATATGGCTAGACCTATTACCTCTCGCATCTCCTCTGCTTGTTCTGTGAGGGCGTGCACCTTGGCGGTTTCCGTCTCAATTTCCTGGATGAGATCGTCGCACTCGTTAACCACATGATCTTGTTGATCGTCCACCACGATTTTCTCCCGTTTAGCAGCATCGATCTCCATGCGGTACATCTCGGCCCATTTGCTGAGCGTAGGTCGAACAATCTTACGCATGTCTGGTCCCCTAACAAGTTGTTGTAAATCCGAGCTCGCCATGTTCAACTCGATCGTGAGGTCCTCTTCGTTCGGAGGTATCAACCCAGGAGACGATAAAAGGGTGTTATACTGGTCGATGACTTCCTCAGCGGTCGCCACGCGATTGGTCAGCGAAACCTCAAGTGACATGACCAACTTGTTCGTCTCAGTGACTTTGACCTTGAGATCTTCAACGCTGCGGGTGAGGGCTTCGTGCTCCGTGTTCATGCGTATGACTTCTTCTGGGGTGAGGTTCTGTGCCTTGACAACTTCTGACAATCTCGCCCTTTCTGCTTTAAGGTGTTCCAGGTCAGCCACTGATACGATGTGTGAGATGCTGCATGAGACTATGGGTGTTTTTCGGCTCACGGAGCTTCTCGATTTCTGCCTTTTCTGCAGCAAGACTCCGTAAACCGCTTTGTTTCCTAGAGTCGTGACGACTGAGGTTTTGGGCAAACCTATCAAGGTCACGCTTCATTAGCTCGTTCTGTTTTTGTTCCATTTCTAATGGGGGCTGTTGGAGTGGTCAGAGACAGTTTTACGGGATGGTATCAAACCTACGGCGGAAGATCTTAGCTGCTCATATTCTGCATTTTGACGGGCCAGCTTTTCCGATTCTTCATCTAAAAGAGATTGAAGCCGCTCATTTTTGACCGCTGAAGTCAACCAGTGAGCATCAGGTTTGTTTTGAGGGGCAGGGCAGATGCTGACCATATCGATCCTCGACAGCCTGAAACGGAACCGAGAAATCCACCTCTCCGCTCATGTAAAGTTCATAGGCATATTCATAGTAGTGGATGGATAGGGCTTGGTGATGCATAGGGTCGTCGAATTCGTCTGGGACAAGTTCCGCTTCTAATAAGGTGAGGCTGTCACCGTTCACATACTCCTCGTAACACTGCAATCGCCAAATATGAGGGAGGGAGGATGTATCGAGGCGCTCCGGCTCACCCTTCCCAGCTCAACGAGCCAATGCAGGACCCCTAGAAGTGATGGCCATGAATGCATGCTTGCGGGAGCAGCGAACCACTTGGAGTCGAGGGAAGCGACGTAGGGGTATTCCAGCGCTTTGAGCGCATGCAGCACTTCGTCTTGCAATGGGATATTATCGGAGAAGTTGAAACCACCGTCAATTATTAGGACCAGTTGCCGGAATATCATTTGGTAACCCTTCGCGTGGATATTCGAGAGCGGATTTGAGGATGTGTCGAAGTCGTGGGCTTTGAGCCAACCCACGATATCCTGTCGCATAGCCAGCTGGACATTCTTCTCCCGCAACTGACGAGGATCCCTTGTCACGGCTATCGTCCTGCTTGGGGGCACAGCTGAGCCACCACCACCCCATAGAGAACCCCTTCTGGCGTTATTCCTAGATCGAAAGGGTCAAGGAATTAATGCGAAGATCTTATGAGACGTACTAACGCTTTGAGGGGGGTCTTTCCAACGTTCTGCTTGGACGTACTCTGTAAGAGGGGGTTCGCATTGTAAGATCGCATGACTGATTGTCTGGGTTTCATTGCTGATCCAGACGCGGTGAATACTGGGGCATTCATGGACATTCGCATGTTATGAGGCTGTTTCTGACCGGTGACTGGCATCGGAAGATTCGAGCGGGAGTCCGCCGAGTGCTGGAGCGTTGAGCGGCGATTAAAGTTCATTGGGTCTCAGCTACTTAGATCGCGACGTGAGGGTGGCGGAAGAGAAGCGCGTCGGTTCACCGTTCAAACCCTTTCAAACCATGTGATCGATCAACCGATCAGTCAGCCACGACGCCACAACACCCCCCTTGGGTAATCGACCAACGACGTCGGACGAATTCGACCGCTCCTATGACGAGCACAGTCTCCGTAGAATTCTCGGGCCCTATCGCGACGATAACCTTCAATCGCCCTGAATCTCTCAACGCTATCACTGCCGAGGGTTTGGTCCTTTCCCTGAGTGTCACCTCGTTGTTCGTCCTTACCGTGTACCTCCTAGATTACGAGGCATTTGCGAACGCTTTGAGGAACATCGACAAGAACCCAGCCATAATAGCCACTGTCTGGCAGGGTGAACCCGACCACCTTTTACCCACAGTACCTCGTTTTGACACCCTACACCACAGCAACCGGCAAGTGGTTCTGCGCAGGCACAGATGTAAAGGCCCGAGGTAGGCCGAATGCCCCCGTAGAAATTACGACTCGGAATTTGTTCGCGTCAAATGTTGTCCCGACCCACTTGGATACCTCCAAGGCTGTTAGTCATATCATTCTTCCAAAAACTCGAATTCATTCCCGCTTCAGGTTAGCGAGCATTCCAAGATTCTCGTCGCTGCTTTGAATGGACCAGTCATGGGTAAGGTTCCCCCTGATATCTTCATTGCGCGATCCACTGAAACTCTGACGATGTAGGGATCGCCGCCGGTTCGTGACCTCCCATAGCCAGCCATCACGAAGTCCGCCAATAAGTATTACAGCGCTCTTAGGACATTTTGATTTTATCTATGCTCTTCCAGGTGCCTGGTTCCAGGTTCCATTCACATTCTTAGGTTCTGCGTACGCTTCTACATGATAGGCCAAACTTGTTGATGCATACGACAGGTATCATTGCGGAAGCAGGATCCAGTGTCTCCTTCGTCAATCGGGGTGAGTGTTCGCCCATATGAAGTGATTGTTGCTGTAGCGGACGGTACAAACAGTCGGAATAGCGAGGGCCAACGAATTGCTTCTATTTGGCAAGAGGAAGACAGCACAAGAGCTCCTCGAGTGCGGTTTTTACAAGTGAGATAAAGGACCTTCTCTCGTTACAGTTCCTCATCGTCCGCTTGTAGTGAGATATTCCCTGAGACTTCTGTTGAAAAATTTCATCAGAGCGTAAACCGAAGAGTTGCCGCAGACCTCGACGGTTTAGTGGCTGACGCTGTTCTCAAAACCAGGCAACTGCTTCGGTATGGGCTGAACGAGAGAAACAACATGGACTCGGCATTGCTTAGAGAGGGCTACGTGCAAGCCGAAAGGCTAGTTTCCGGTGTCCCTTCGGAACGGTTCAATAAAATCGCCCGGAAGGAAATCCGCCATAAGTTGTAGTCGATAGTTATTGACCGTTGGCATCGTTGTAAAGTGAGAGGTTAGGCGTGAAGTGAGGATGAGATTGTCGAAGGCTACCTACATAGGACGCGCTCTCGCTACCTTGGCCAACAGAGCATTCAACTGTGTACGATCACACCATGCGTTCCGCGCTACCGTCGAGGGGTACTTACAAACCTCAAGCCCTGACTGCGTCACATCTCGATCACCCTAGCGCCTCTTATTTAAACCATCCCAATGGCATTTCGGCAGCGAGATCTTTTCGGGGGTGCCATAATCTTCAGAATCTCCTCCGAATGCATAGATGTGTCGTAAGTGATAATCAGAGTCAATTTCGCGTACACCACTCACTTAGGTCTTGGTAGGGACTTGCGCCAAGTCCCTGACCACCAGGAGGTGTTCGTGTATCCAGATTCACAGATTAGCATCATCGTCGAGATTCTCGAACGAGTCACACAGGACGACGATCAAGAGGCAACAAAGTCCGGCAGTCTTTTCATTTCGCTTGTGCAATAACCGACGATGATATCTAGGTTCCATTTCGATTCCCTGGCCCATGATAACTCAGCCACGTCTAGCTCTATAAAAAGTGTCACCGAGATAGCGAACAACAGGGGGGACGAGACACCGTCCCCTATAGTCCTCAAAGGCATCCAGCTCGTCCGCAAGTTCAACTCCACTGTGCTGGACACGATATACATCCTTTTGGCGGTCTTCCGGGTCAAGAGCAAGAATGTCGATCTGGTGTTGTCCATGAACATTCCACTCGAAACACCCGACGATGACATAGACGATGTTAAATACGAACAAGCACAACGTAACTTTGAGACTGCTGTAGAATCGCTCCGTATCATTGACTTTGATCTGTTTGTCTGATGGAAGGAAAGACTTGTTAATGTGATTTAAGCCGATCTGCGTCTGGTACAGTTACATTAACATCAGGGCGAAAAAGTGAGGAAGCGGAGTACACTGCTTCCAGACTTTTACCAAGGGGGGTCATCGGCCGCCTCTCCCAGAGGGTCCTCGACGATCTTCTCCCTGACTGGCGACGATGCGGCTGCGGCTGCAGCCTTCGCTTCCTTCTTCCGTTTCATAGACTCTTTTAGCTGCGCCCACCTCTCTCTGAAACGCACGATCATTTGTTTCTAGATAGGATAAGACCACGCCTGCGAATTTTCCTGGCAAAGCAACGTACCTGGGATTCATTCTCTGCTTTTACGACCTTGATATCTTCCTCCAGCTCTTTGATTCTCTTGTTCAGCTGGGCTTCTCGGTCCCTGGTTGTACTCGGTGTGATTGACAATGACCCAAGGTCAGGGGGAGCCAACTGCCGTGGCGTCTGTTGCCCCACGACAGAAGCCGTCATTACGCGCTGGGCCTAAAGATACACTGAGATTCGCCTCGAGACATACTTCAACGAGGCGCACCTCTCTCCGAGCATGAAGGATATTGTCCCTGAGGGCGTTGTCTTTGTCTTGTCGCATTTTGAGCACAACGTTCATCTCACTTAATTGGTCTCGTAAGGTCGAGATTTCTGCTTTCAGGGCTGAATTCTCCTTCCTGAGTTTCTGCTTCTCGTCCCCAGATGGGATGACAAAGAACGATTCTGCCAAATCGTCATCTGGAAACTCCAGGTCAGATGGCACGGACACCACGGTATTGCGACAGACCATCATCAACAAGAACCTCATCAAGATCGTCCTGGAGGCTGCTCGACGTAGCTTGAGCCCTTTGAGTTCCGGTAGCGATTTGATATGAAGTATCAACTAGGCGTTTGGAGAAGCCGGATAACCGGCTCGCGATCCCTCTATCGGCCTCGAATTCCACCGCTGAGCCTGTCTCCTTTCTAGGAATGGGAGGATACCTAATGGGGGCAGATGCGAAAGCGACCGGCTGGGAGATATTTTCCAAGAGATCTGTCGTCACTTTCCAGAACTGATTGAAGAGGATATCTCCAGGTTCGGACTTGAGATGTATCAGTAATGCGCGGAGTGACGAGATAATACCTGGCTCACTCGCTGACCGAGAAGCATAAAAGATTCATCCCCGGTATTCTGGGAGTCTACCATCCGATTGCGCGTCTGCGGGGTGGGCGAGGACGAGGGCCCAGGAACGGGAGGTATGATAGGAGTGTGTGTGTGTGGTACATTCTGTGGGAGAGATGGATCCTTATTTTCTTCGCGCAACTTGGCAATCTTGCGCTGTACATCCTTGGCAGATTTTGCGTGTTCGTTGTACAACATTTGCAATGTTCCTTTCGTCTTCGCGGCAGCAGATGTTAGAAACCGATGACGCTAGGGCAATTAGACTGACCAGACCTTTTCGTCCGTTGAGACTAGTATACATTCCTGGAAAGCCCGGGCTGCCTTCTCGTACTCTTCCGCAGCTGGGATGAGGAGCCCTTGGGCTAGATGTTCATCCGCATTTGAGCCATGCTGATGGGCCTGAGAGAGGAATCGCACATCAATACAGGATGGGTAGAAAGTTTGGGAGATGCAAGAACCTTGTTCAACGGCGAGTCTTGCGCGCTCATGGAGGTAGTAAGGAGAGAGAAGTGGGCAACGTGTTATACGGCTGGCCTTGGTTCGGAAGACTGGTGGCGCCGGGTGGTCAGGATCGTGGCCAGAAGGTCACAAGATGCAGACAACAAACAAGCTGTTGGCACACGTTGTTCGCCCGTGTACGTCGCTGGCTGATAGTTGAATTGCACACTGACCTAGTTGTGCTTAATCGTAAATGAGCCACTGTCTGCTGGCCTGAGATCACCGTAATCAAAACTGATCACGCTGAACTCCGTCACTCTTCATACTTTGTACATCTCGGAAAATGTCTGGCCTCTTCCAGCGCGATCCGCGGGCAGGAGCATTCCTGGGTGGTGACAGGGTGTCTGGGCAGGATATTCGGGACCAGAATGGTCTGCTTTTTTTTCTTTTTTTCTTCTTTTTTTGGAGAGGGCTCACGTCCGTCCCAGTCATCGCCGCGCAATCCATCGCAAACATTGTCAAAAGCTCTCTGGGTCCACTGGGTCTCGACAAGATGCTCGTAGACAACATTGGCGTACTTTCATATCTCTCAATTGCGCATTATGGCCGACTGATCTCCATCGACAATGCAGGAAGTTACGATATCTAATGATGGCGCTACTATTTTGTCCCTGTTGTCTGTTGAGCACCCCGCTGGAAGAATCTTCGTCGACCTCGCCCAGAAACAAGACAAGGAGGTTGGGGATGGGACTACCTCCGTCGTTCTCATCGCTGCAGAGCTCCTTCGCCGTGCCAACGAACTTGTCAAGGCCAGAATACACCCCACAACTATCATAACCGGCTACCGCCTCGCCTGCAGAGAAGCATGCCGATTCATGCAAGAGCAGCTAAGCATCAAGGTAGATACTCTAGGACGGGAGGCGTTGATCAATGCCGCAAGGACCAGTATGTCGAGCAAGATCATCGGAAAGTGAGTACCTTCATTCCGCAATTTTTGGGCCTCCTCCTCAGAGATGTACAGCGACGACGATTTATTTGCACCCATGGCCGTAGATGCCATGATTGCTGTGAAATCTGTGAACAACCGCGGGGAGACTAAATACCCCGTCAAGGCAGTCAATGTCTTAAAAGCTCATGGAAAAAGTGCCCGCGAGTCCCTCTTTGTGAAGGGCTACGCTTTAAATTGCACGGTAGCCAGTCAGGGTTAGTTACACAACCCGATACTTCTCGACTTTGCTCACCTTCGTAAATGACAGCAATGAAAACTCGGATCACAAACGCCAAGATTGCTTGTTTGGATATCAATCTCCAGAAGGCTCGAATGCAGCTCGGCATACAGATTGTTGTCGAAGACCCGGAAGAGTTGGAGGCGATTCGGAGACGGTGTGTAAATATCTTACGACCCATTAACCCAACAACTGACCATTCATCGCCCCAAAGAGAATCCGAAATAACATTAGAGAGGATCAGGAAAATTCTGGCAGCTGGGGCCAACGTGGTGTTGACGACAAAAGGAATCGACGATCTCTGCTTGAAGGAATTTGTCGAGGCGGGCGCGATGGCAGTCCGGAGGTGCAGGAAGGAGGATTTGCGCCGGATCGCGCGTGCGACTGGGGGGACACTTGTCTCGAGTCTGGCCAATCTAGAAGGGGAGGAGTCATTCGAGCCCGCTCTTTTGGGGACTGCAGAGGAAGTCATCCAGGAAAGGATATCTGACGACGAACTCATTCTGATCAAGGGCACAAAGGTTGTGAACTCGGCGTCGATTGTGTTGAGGGGAGCCAACGACTACATGTTAGATGAGATGGAACGTGCCATGCATGACACCCTGTCCATTATCAAACGGACTCTTGAGAGCGGTTCGGTCGTTCCGGGAGGTGGCGCGGTCGAGACTGCTCTGAGCATATATCTGGAGAACTTTGCGACAAGTTTGGTGAGTGACGGTCGTACCTCCTGATTCAGTATTACTCAAACCGACACGATCCAGGGTTCACGAGAGCAACTCGCAATTGCAGAATTTGCTAGCGCACTTCTGGTGATTCCAAAAACGCTCGCTGTGAACGCCGCTAAAGACTCGACCGACCTTGTTGCCAAACTTCGTTCTTGTCACAATGCTGCTCAAAAAGCCAACGTCGGAGACCCCAAGAAGGCATATCTTCGCTATGGACTCGACTTGTTGAACGGTCAAATAAGGGATAACGTAACCGCCGGAGTTTTAGAACCTACCATGAGCAAGATTCGTAGTCTCAAGTCTGCGTTCGAAGCTGCCGTCTCGTTGCTTCGGATCGATGATGCCATCCAATGCGCGCCAGGTACGCCAACATGCACTCGGGTCCTTCCAATGACTAACTCACTTTTACCCGTGTAGAATCCAAACCGGAGGCGGATGACCATGGCCACTAAATGGCTTGGATGTAGGATTGGGTCGTGTAGAAATTTGTGTGATTCCTCTTTGTCAAATGTTAGTTTCCTTGTCAATGTTATTCCGCGCGCCATGGGCCGAAGACGCGTAAGCGCCCGAACGTTTCCTCAACTTCCACTGGCACCGTGAACCAACGGGCAACAATCTCCGTATACCCACCCATCGCGCTGCTTACAGAGTAATCCTCGTTGCGCTACCTCTCTCAATACCTTTTGTCACTCTTGATTACTCGCGAAGAGTCTGTATGCCCGCACCGCAGGATGGGGATGTCTCGTCCCTCCCACCCACCGTCTCACAACACCTGGCCACCTGTTATACCAACATCATTTGGATGTGCCTCGACTCTGAGTTGGCTCAATCCGCCGTCTTCTTCGCTGAACGATACTACGCACTCGATCACAACAATCACGATGCCCGGCATATCTTCGTCACTACCCTCCTTCACGCCGGACGGAAGAATAGCGCGCTTTCACTACTCAGGGATCACCGATGCTCAAATTGCTGTGGTTGCCAACACTTAAAAGCCCAGACGTGCAATCTGTTGGGTAGGCACAGGGAAGCAAGGGAGGCATTGGAATCGAGCCTGAGTGATCCGAGCTACGTGCCAACTCGTGAGTCCACCTTCGGTCAAGATAGTGGATCGAACTTGAACTCACGAGGGTCCGGATTCTAACAGCTTCAATGTCCAAACGTACTGCGTCGGTGTTTCCAAGCGAAGCCGCGAGAAAATGCCTCTCAGGACATTTCGCTCGGAAAGGGCATCTTTTCGAGGAGGCCACTGCTAGCTATCGCCAGGCACTTGCCCTGTGCCCATTCTTGTGGGAGGCGTTCGAAGGATTATGCGCGTTAGGTTAGATATAGTTATTTCTTTTCCGAAGGGCATTTATGAACCTGAATGTAGGCACAGCTCCTGAAGATATCGACGATTTTTTCCCTCTTCGTAAACCCCCTGATACTTCTGGTACCCTCGACTCAACCTTGAACGCTACGGGACCAGTTGCTACTGGCACAGGGTTTTTTACGCCGGAACCAACCACAGGAATCCGTAAACCACAGTTGGTTGGGAAAAAGGACAATCGAGCGCCAAAGATGGAACTACCCTCAGGATCAATGTACGTGCCACTGCTGCTTGTATCCCCGTCAATAACCCAAGGCCAGCAGTGCCTCTACCGATGCCTCGTTCTTGGAGCAAGATGACTCTATACTGCAGCAGAGAAAACCCACCAGGGCACAACGTCCCACTAATACATTGGGTCAACCTGTAGGTACCCGACCTCTTTCCTCGGCCGATGAGGGGCCAGCGACCAAGAGACCACGGTCGGTTGGTGTCTCTCAACGAAGTGTCGATATTCCCAAGCCATCTTCATCACGGGTGCTGATAGATGAGCGATCGAAAAAGGCACGAACACGCCCGGCCTTGACTATTGCTAATATATTCTCATCTCCCGGTCGCCGTGCTCAGTCTGTCACGACTTCCTCCAGATTGAATACTAAAACTCACCGCGAGCAGCCTCAAAATCTTGGCTTCGCTACCAGGCGGAGTACAAGGCTGCTTGGGGGGGCAACTCATAAGAGCTCCAAAGTGAGTCAAGCTGTCCTGGACTACTTCGTGGGAGTTATCTCACATCATCGATCAAGGCTGGGTTGAAGGAGAAGAAGCGACAAGTAGCCAGACCAATGTCGCCTTCCCTGGAGTCGGAGATGGACGAGGAAGGTTCTGGTTTGGACGAAAGCAAAGCGGCTCCCGTGCCACCTTCCGGGACTCGATCCTCAGAAGATAAGTCCACGAGACAACAGTCAGGAGATCGGGAGATGGAGACAGCAGAGTGTATCGTGTACAACACGATGCGGTCGTGTGCTCGAGCTTTCCGGGCTTTTACGTGCTACGATTTACAGAGGTGTTTAGACGAACTCGAGGGGTTGGATGCGGTACAACAAAGGACCCCCTGGGTGATGGCATTGGTCGGAAGGGCAGAATATGAGAAGGGAGACTATGCCGCGGTAAGTTTTGTTTACAACCCTTGTTCACATCTTTCTGACATATCGACAGTCAAGACGAGCGTTCGAATCTCTGAGGGACCTGGACCCATATCGGATAATTGATATGGAGGTTTATTCTACACTGCTTTGGCATACGGAGAAACACATCGATCTGTCGTTTCTCGCCCAGGAACTCCTCTCGATTGAGCCTCGGTCACCACAGACCTGGATAGCAATCGGGAACTGCTTCTCGCTCCAGAAGGAAAAGAAACAGGCGCTGACGTGTTTTGGAAGGGCAACGCAACTGGACCCTGGTTGCGCGTATGCATATACGTTGGCCGGCCACGAGCTTGTCGATACGCGAATCGACCAAGCGATAAACCATTTTCAATCCGGGATCCGAGCAGACCCGAGACATTACAACGCCTGGTGCGTGGCATGACTGATATGGAGAGAAGATTGACCGATGCGATGGATGTAGGTATGGGTTGGGTACGTGCTATCTGAGGATGAACAAAGTACGGATGGCAGAGTATCATTACCGCAAGGCGGCAGAAATCCATCCGACAAACGCCATCCTGATAGGATGCATTGGCCTGGTAAGCTTTTCCCCGTCGGTCGTATCTCCTTTTTTCTCACGTTGTGCAAGACGAAAGAGCGCGCTGGGGACAACGAGACAGCGATACAGCTTTATGGGAAGGCGATCGAATATTGTCCGGAAAACGCGCTTGTCCGGTATCGGAGGGGGAAGCTTCTTATCGGAATGAGACAATACAAGGTACGAATGAATCACTGTCTATGAATGGCCGCAGACGTTAACCCGTGCGCAGCTTGCGGTGCAAGATTTAGAGTTTTTGAGAGATCTCTCTCCGGATGAATCCAACGTGGTCTTCCAGTTGGCTAGGGCGTATCGTCTACTCGGGAACAAGGTCAAGTCCGCACAACTGTTGGCCGTCGCTCGTGACGTGTCTCCGAAAAGCGTGAAGAAGATTGAACGTCTACTGGAGCTGAGTAGGGATGAGGATGCGGAGGCGATGGATGAGGACTGAATTCGGGTTTCCACGGGCGCAAGCGGTAGCCTACGTCTACATAGGGTAGAAAACTCGGAATGCATGTCTCGATCACTTTCCAACTCGCGATCAAGATGGAACCGAGAGTAGATGGATCGGGAGTGGGATTCCCCCACCCCAAGCCCACTCTGTCATTTTGGCTCCAGGGCACGCGAAATAACGCACTAATCGGACACAGGACGACAGAGGAAGTACCGAGCAATGCTGATGTAGTGATCATCGGTGCTGGAATGAGCGGTGCCGCAACGGCCTACCATCTTCTGAAGGACCACGAGACCACGAAGGGCGGGCTACCGAAGGTGGTCATGTTAGAAGCCCGAGAGGTTTGCTACGGTGCGACTGGCCGGAACGGGGGACATTGTAAACCAGATTTCTACAGGGGTACGTTTTTGCCGTCGACGGTGTGCGAGTTCATCGAGCAGATTGGATTGGAAAGGATATCCCAAGTACAAGAAAAGGTTCGGCAAGGACGAGGCGATGAAGATTCTTCAGAACGAGAAAGTGGGTCGGATCTCTTATCGGTGACGAGTCCTGACGGCGAAAGGACTCAGGAAACGCTCGCTCTGCTTACTCGAGTCGTCGAGGATGAAAAGATCGATTGCGACCTCTGGAGAGGACGTGCATTCGGTTTGTGGGGCGTTTGATATACGGGGGGGGCCCAGGTCCAAATCAACCTTTGCTCTAGATGTTGCGCTGAATGAAGCTTGCGCTGAGGATTTTCACGCAGCGCTCCAGGAATTCGCGGCGGACGGTGGTGAGGTTGATGGGATTATCGAGTGGATCTCGAGCCCGCAAGAGGCGAAACGGCGGACTCGGTGTGTGCACGCCCACGCGGCAGCGGCGTATCCTACAGGATCGTTCTGGCCGTACAAGTTTGTTACATCCCTCCTACGACTCTGCATCGATAAGTATTCGTTGAACGTTCAGACAGACACTCCCGTGCTATCCGTTTCCCGGTCGGGGAACGGAAAGTGGGTGGTGGAGACGGCGCGCGGTTCAGTCCAGGCGGCGAAAGTGGTGTTTGGAACGAACGCATACACGTCGACGCTCTTGCCAGAGTTCACCGGAAAGATTGTTCCCGTTCGTGGACAATGTTCGGTGGTGATTCCGACGAAGGCGTACTCGGGCGAAAGGCTTCTCACTCACACGTATTCGCTGAGATGGAGGATGGTAGGGGAATGATTATGCTATTGGGACGTAAGCTGACTACGGCCACAGCTGGATTCAGACTACTTGATCCAACGACCGTCGGACGGAGCGGTGATCGTTGGAGGAGGAGAATGGAACGCACCGCTAGAAGATCAGCTGGGACAGACGGATGACAGCGTCACACACCCCGCTATCACTAAGCACCTGCGAAACGTTTGTGCAAAGAATTTCGAGGGGTGGGGGGAAGAGGCTCAAGGTGAAGGCCTGATAACCGATTGGACGGGGATCATGGGGGAGACTCCAGATTGTTAGTGTGAGGCTAGACCAGGAACTCAGCTGACGAGAACCTGACAGCTGTTCCATTCGTGGGTGAACTAGAGGAGAGGCGAGGCTGCTTTATCTGCGCGGGCCACAACGGACACGGTGAATTCAAACAACGATTGTGTAAATTCGTGGTGATTGCTCATAGGCCTGGCAGGGATGGCGAGGATAATGAGTTGCGCACGAGGGGTCGCGACGCTTGTCAGCGGTGGAACGTGGGAGGACACGGGACTACCGGAATGCTTCAAGCCCACGGCCGGAAGGATCAAGAATGAATTGCAAGTCCGGGCGGAATGGGCGGGGTTTTAAAATGACAAATAGTTTAATTGACGTTCTTATCTCCTCGATCCCCCATGTTCAAGAAGTAGGAGATTAAAAACGGACGTTCTCCACGCGATCTCACTCTGTATTTCAGGTTCCAGCCCTCGACGGATATCTCGGGTCAAACGCCGGTCAAGTCCTCGGTTCAGCGCTCTATCCGCACGAGCATTCTCAATCAGTGGAGAATCAACAGCGAGACGTTGGAGGGATTGTGGCCCAAGAAGGAATCCATCGTTCACGTCAAATGGTAAGCACTCGAGTGAACATCCGAGACGAGCAAAGGTTGCGAATGACACAAATAGCAGAGAACACATCTCGATATACACTTTGCACGGAGAACCGATTTTCTTTCAGCACTTTGATGGTCCGATCTACCCGACTCTCAGAACTTTGCACAGATGTACGCCCCGAATCACCTGACGACCACCTAGGTTCTCATCCCACACAGACCCGTTTCTCCTACCGGCCGTCGGTATCGACCGGGGCGCGATCCGCTTCTTGTTACAGGGCGCGCACATGATGTGCCCCGGAATGACTTCCAAGGGCGGGTATCTTCCCCCAGCCGAGTCGGAGCTGATGGCCGGCACGCCTATCGCGTTGCATGCCGAGGGTAAGGAACACGCCGTAGGCATCGGTATCCTGAAACTATCCACGGAAGAAATGAAGAAGGTGAACAAGAATATAGGAGTAGAGACGATCACGTATTTGGGAGACGACCTGTGGCAGGCGCAGAAACTCTAGTTACCAGTAATGATCAAATGGCATTTGTCTACCACGATCATCACGATTTCACGCCCTCCAAGCGGTCCAAAAAAAAGCAGAGGAGGCAGCCGCTCTCCCTCCAAGATCTCGTATTACGGACCACAGAGGAGGTGTTGGCAGACAACCGTCTTTGGTTGTCCGAATGTCGCAGTCGGTCGTCTCAACAACTCTTGACCTCTCCTTCAACTCCTCTCTATAGGGTTAATTGCCGATTGTGCGGCACCGGGGACCCGCTACAAGGTGATGTGCCTTGGTCTAGGGAGCCCGTCAGAACAACGGAACGCCCGCGTTCAATTGGTCTTCCTCCGGCTCGTGCTCCAACACGTTCTGGCCGTCGTGAGTCCACCCTTGTTTCACCCTCGCGGGCTTTTGACTTGAATGAACAGCCTGACGATTGTGTGACGGTCTTTGACCCCGTGTTCGCACCCTCCGATGTGGCTTACCTCAAGGATCGCGCTCGATACGTTCTGCCGTCTGTACGTATAGAGAACGAGGGTTCGATTCTTCTCTCACGTATCCGTTCCAGCATCTGCCAGAGAATTACGCGGTCGACGCGAACACGGTGGCGTACATGCCCCATTGTGACTTGTCCCTCTTTGAAACATTCCTTAGAGACAACTGGTCTCTGGACAGGATCTCGAACATCATCCTCGTAGGCAATACCCTCTCCGATTATGCGGACAAGTGAGCGTCGTCATCGCTTCCCCAGACGCCGTCAATTCATCCACAGAAACAGCATTCCCTCCCATAAGCTCTCAACCCTTTATCCCTGCGTGGCGAACCTCGGTACATTTCCTTCGCTACCTTTCGCTTCCCTTCATCCTGATCCCCGCTCCAGTCCCACATTTACACAGCCGGCCGATACCGACCTCGGATTCACTCTATCCCGCATTCAACAGTATCTCCGTTCAATCGATCACACGCCCAGCTGCGCTACCAGATCCTCATCACGATTTCTGGCGCATTCCAAGTCAATGTAACAATCATGGTCATTCGACAAAAATCGGGTGACAACCAGATATCGAAAAGCCTACGGGGCCATACTAGGAAAGGGCAAGACTGAGGGGGAGGGACGATGAAAAAGAGGGAATGATGCTGAAATTATGATAGAAAGTGAATAAAGAAAAAGTATGATGCAGGCTGATGTACAGAACACGGACAGCACAAGATGTGGGAAAGGTGGGAAAAACGATGCCCGTCTAGCTAGCACTCTTGGTGATAGACGGTATGAGTATACTCACGACCGTCGTTGGCGAATGGGAGGGGGTCGAGCTCAAAACGATACAAGTACGCAGGGTCCGTGTTGATATATACACGAGGCCGGACCTCAGCAGGAAGAGGGATCGAGGCTGGGTCCACATCAACGGACCCGTTGACAAACGACATGGCGGACCGGGATGGAGTCATCAGGCTTTCTGAATCATCGTCCGACGTGTCTTCGATAGCTTCAGGAACAGACAGGTCGTCTAGCTCGTCAACGTCGCCGTATACGCGACCTGGTTCTTCAAGTAGGCTTCTCCCACTCGATCGGTCCTCGAGGCGAATTAAGGGAGGGTGAAACAACGGTGGATAAGGAATAGGATAGGATACCGAGATAGAATAAGAAGCGTCATGTACAAGGTCTTCGGTGGAAGCAACGGGGGACACGCTTGGGCTGGTGAACACATACTCCGGATCATCGTCCGAGACGGAGCGCCTAGCGTTGATTGGTCCCTCCTCGTCATCCTCGTCGTCCGAAAACGTTTCAAGAAGAGAGTCTAACCACTGAGCCTCGGAAGCGTCCGACTTGGGGGACGGCGGAGGAGGGGAAGGTGTGAAATCATAGCTGAGAGCATCAGGGTCGGGAAAGAGGAAAGCGTCAAAGTGCTCGCAAGAATTGCCCTCAGGTTCGTGGCTAATCGACTTTGGGGAAGGGTCTTCGGGGGGGTAAACAATGCTAGAGTGCTCGGGAACAGTGGAAGAAGCAGGGCTTGAGGGTTGGGACCTAACGATCGAATTTTTGAGGAGTACCCAACGGTGGAGGGATGCGGTGTCCCGCAAACTGCTGTTAGAAACAGACAGCTGGAGCTTTGAACGGGCGATGCCCGTGAGAGAAGTTGCGAACGAAGCCATTAGAATTACGGTCGGTTGAGCGACGGAGGTGTGGTGTGGTGGCCCTTTAAAAGTGAGTTAGTCGTGTGGACAGCGACCTCAAGGGCCTGAGAGGAAATTACCTGATGAAGGGTGTTTTGTTCTGCTCAAAACGCAGGATGCGAGCTATGTGGGGTTGCAAGTGCTGTTCACGAGCGGTGTATACGGTAGACGATGAAGGGCTCGAAGAGGATGGTACCGTTGGAGGAGGTGCGGGCCAGCTTGTTAACCATAGTTACTCCAGAGGAGACACGTCGGGAGAGGCGACGTAGGGGAGGGATGCGCGAGGAGGAATGGGGGACAACTTAGACGAACATGGTGAGGGGGAGGAGGTGAAGTTAAAGGACAAGAGTGAAGAGTCATAGGTACTTAATACCAGATATTTATTTATTTATTTACGCTTATTTTATTTACAAATAAAATAAAATTCAGGGTCGGGATGGCGTTACGAGTGTGACGCAGGCAAGTACGACAACTATGAGGAAGATGGATAAGTCAGATGGCTCAGTTTTTACTCATACCGCACTCAGTCCAAGTCAGCAGCACGACAGCCGTCGGTTGCGCCCTGTTCGTCATCCTGCACAAGTTTGAGCACACTGAACAACGATTCACTTGATCGGCTACCGCCTAACTAATCGCCAACTTCCAGACCTCCTGACCATCCTCCTTGCCTTCAACACAGTGAACATCCCCACTGCGGGTGCCTGGCCAAAGATAAGTATTCGAAAATGAAACAGTGAGAGTCATCAAGCCACGCACGGACTATCATCTTCACAAGCCTACCAGTCGAGTCAACAATCGGCTCGAATCCCATCGCCCTCCATATTTCCAGTCGAAGCCTGAATCGCGAATTCACCGCAATTGAGCGCGCATCACGGAATGTTCATGCGGCCGACTTACGCGCTGCTATCCAGCCCCTCTAACACCTCCTTCGCGACATCCTTCGTTTCCAGTTTCTTCAGTTTCTCCTTCAGTGCCCCGAGTTCACTTTCCTTGGCGGTTAAGATACCCTCCGCGCTGTCTATCGCCTTGAGATGACTCCTTCTGCTGCTGTCAAGCTCGTTGATCATTTTCTCATGCCCCCTTGCCGAAGGGACCGATGTCGGTCGGCTGCACGATATCTTTGCCGCTTCCAAAGCTCGCAGTAGTCCTACGCAGATAGCGCATACATGCGACTGTAACTCTGAAAAACAAATGACTTACCTTTCAATTTATCGTTGATGTTCTCCACCTCCTTCGTTCTTGTTGCTTGAGTGTTCCCAATTTGTTGTTGCAGAGCTTCCACCACCATGAAGTCGTCATCTGGCACGATCACTGGTCTAAGCGTCTGGAGTGTCTGTCTGAAACAAGTCCATTGTCAGATCCCTCTGAGTGAGCCATCGCCACTCACACCGCGTCGTGAAGGTCAACCATTGTGATCACATGGGAACGTTTGGACGCTCGAATCTTCCCGACTGACCTCTCGGCTCGGAGCGCCCGGCGTCTCTCTTTCTCTCTCCGACGAGACGACCTCATCCAGGATGGGTTCCGTGAGCCCCCCCCCCCCCCTTGCTAGCTGCTCTTGATTTTTCTAAAATCCGCCTAGAAAATAATCTCCAGGCAGAGATTGCGCAAGGTGTGTCTTACCCATCACCGCTACTGGCCTCAAGTCCCAACCATGGAAACAGTATTCTTGGCTTCCGGACGTGTTTCGTGTCAAAGATAGCGTGAGTTCACTATTTCGTCGTGGATGCTCTCTACTAATTCTATCCAGATTATCCCCCGTTCCTTCGGTCCTATCATAACCGTTACACTCTGGGCGGCTTTTGTTTGTTACCTATGGTCGATAGGCCTGTCTATCACCATGACAAACTCCGTCGTCCCACTCCTAGCAGTAGTAGTAAGTTTTCGTGTAATATCACACACATGATCAGACCCTCACCCCCATCTGAGGTCGGTTTGATCCTCGTGTTCAGGCAAGTTCAACAATAAGATTCCCTCGAATTCCATTCACCCTTCTCACGTGGTTCACAGGAACCAGTACGTTTCCCGCAGTGACCCTTGATGCACAAGGTAATCACACCCCTCAGGACTTCCTATGATCGATACTATGAAGGGAGAAAGCTCTTTGGATCCGTCATGTCCAATGTATGCTCCTGCATTCACCACCCTCTCCTCTCGATGCGAATCACCCATCTCCATCCTAGATCCGAAACCTTAGCCGGCTTATTTGGATCAGTGTTGCTCTTCCCCCAACCGAATCTTCCATCCCGGAAAACTTGAAAGGCAAGGTTCAATTCTCCACCACCACCACTGCGGGCCAGTTACGCAAGCAGAAACAAGACCTCGTCAAGCTATGCCTTTGTTACGCGTTCGCTGTCAAGCATTATCTGCGAGGAGAAGATGGTCTGGATTGGGATGACTATCTTGACGTTTTTCCAACCTCTTTCCTTAAAATTGGCCACCGCGATAGACCAACGTCGGAAGTTCCCTTCTTAGGCAGTCCCTTGGTTGCCCCGTCATCGCCCGCTAGTGCCAATGGAATCGATGACGGAAGAGAAACTCCCGATGCTACTAAGCGTGTAAGGGTCAAGCGGAGTAAGCGCAACTTGTCCCATAGAACCACTCTGCTCGAAGGCAGCCACTGGCAAGGAGGTTACAACGCGATCGACGTGCGTGCTGACGTAACGATGCCACTTCCTTTGATGTCTGCGTGCTTTCACCATTTGTCTTTCGACTTTGTTAACTCTAATTCAATAGCATCGCACACGAAATTTCTCGTGTCTTGTTCTCCTTCAAGCGGGAAGGACTTCTGGAGACCGTCGGGCCGGCTGGAGCAAACTTGATGCAACAATTGTTTGCGCATCCCACTACCAACTATACGCAACCTCTGATCACTTGTATCCAGAGTCCAGGGGTTGGTCGACCACCTATCCGGCATGGAAAGAATCGTGAACACGCCGATTCCCAAGTCATGTAAATTCCAACTTCAAGTTTCCAGGTGTTGCAGCTCACCACTTTGCTGAGTAGATAGCATTCATCTCAAGCAATGTGTCACTTTGTATCTGTTCGCCCTCCCGTTCATCTTGGTGAGGGAACTCGGTTGGGCCACCGTTCCCATCGTAACGGTAGTTGCGTTCACCCTGATGGGCATCGAAAGCATCGCAGATGAAATAGAAATGCCATTCGGTTCGTGTTTCTATCCTGTGGTGCGGCCTACTCTTACCACGGTGCGCAGGCCATGACTCTGCCGATCTCCCCCTGGATACCTACCTCCATGATCTCAAGGAAGAGATATTGTACGCTTTGCAACATTTTCATGAGTAGGCATTGACGCTGTTGTCTTAGATACATGTTCTATCACCTCCCGGAAGGTGGCCAAGGGATGACCGGTTATGACGATGGCGAGGGAGATGACTGATTTCTAAACAGACTTCAAACCTTTGCTGGAGGTACCTTCGTCCAAATCTTTTGAAATATTATCTACTGGATACGTGTGCGTTTACCGATTTAACTGAACTCTGGGGTGCAGAATTCTCCAGGACCATAGGGCTGGAAAGATCGTAAGACGACAATAGTATAGTCATGGACAGCAGAAACAAACCTTGGATGTGAGGGCGGTCAAACCCGCTGAGTTCTCGCTGGTCTGGCGACCACTCTGAGGCCCGATTTTTGGTCTCTGCCCTTTTGAGAACGCGTCCAATATCTTCTTGGTCGTCTCGACAGTGAGGTCCTCCTGTGGTAGGAGTGCGATCAGAAACAGGTAGACATTCCACCCCGCTAAATCACGCACATAAAAGTCGTCACCGATGACCATCATTGGAGCGTTGCTACATGCCCCCTGGCATTCGACCTCAATAACCGTGAACTTGCCGTCCTTAGTTGTCTGACCAGGCTTGATGCCTCCTAAAGTGTCGCAGACAGTGTTCAAAATCTCCGTCGAACCACGCAACATGCATGGCGTGGTGGTGCAGACTTGGACAAAGTAATCCCCAATGGGCTCACTGGGACATTGCGTTGAGTGTTTGGCTCAGTACAGAGAATAATAGAACACACCGGTTGAACATCGTATAGAAGGTTGCAACTTCGTACACTCGCATGGGAGGCATGTTCAGAAGTTTGGCAACGTAATTCATGACGCTAATACTCGTCCACCCCTTGTTCTGTCGCTGTGCAAGGTCGAGCAGTGGAATAACGGCCGCCTTCTTGTACTGGGACGGATAATGAGAAATGATCTCATTCGCCCGTGTGAGGTTGTCGGGGGTGAACTCGAAAGCGATCTGAGCGTCGAGGGGCATATCATTGAAGTGTCAGAGCAAACCCCGAAAAATTGTTGCACACCTTTGGGTTGTTGTATGCGGTGTCCCGGTGCTGTCCAACCGGAAGATGTGTATTTGTGTGGGTGCACTCGGAATGAAGGCCAACTCACGACGAAGATAGCGTCCGAAGATCTTGCGCATGACTTTGAGAACGAGCGGACGGCCGACCGACGGGTAGCGGCAGCCACGAGCTGTCTGGATATTCCTCGACACGCTGAGCTCAACATCGTTTACGGACTGGGTTGGAGGTGAAGTGTGACAGGTGTCGGGTCACGCACATCACTCACTCCCGTCAGCTGCAACGACCACAGGCAACTCAGCGGGATGGCTAACACAACAGTCCGCGGTGCGCTCGCTATTCACGGCCAAAATCCTCAGGTATGCGATGGGCCGATTTTTCGGACTATACTTGGTTCACACTGATCATTCAGTATCTCGTAGAAGCAGTGATTAGGAACCGGATTTACGATTCCTTGTACTGGAAGGAGCACTGTTTCGCCTTGACTGGTGCAGTCGCTTTCATGTAGTCATCAACCCATCCGCGCTTAACGTCTACCCCGTAGCTGAAACCTTGATTGATAAAGCCATCGAATTGCAGAGCATAGGGGGTGTATATGGCAATCAAAAGCCGACAGAGTTTATCTGCCTTCTGCTCAAGTTGTTACAGATCCAGCCCGAGAAGGAAATCTTAGTCGAATATCTACGCGCAGACGAGTTCAAGTTGGGTCATAGATTCCAGAATTCGTACGAGTACGCGCTGACGAGAAGCCCAGGTACCTGAGAGCTTTGGCCGCAATGTATATACGCATGACATTCCGAGCTGTTGAAGTCTATGACTTGTTGGAACCATTACTCAAAGATTTCCGGAAGCTAAGGATGCGTAGTATGGGTACGCCTTTATTGGACCTCTAGGAACTTGGAATTTATTGCTTGGACAGCGGGTTACACACTGACGTTCATGGACGAGTTCGTGGATAGTCTCCTCGTGGAGGAGCGCGCGTGCGACATTATTCTCCCCCGCTTGCAAAAACGACAGATTCTCGAAGAGAACGGAGATATTGGGCCTAGGAAGAGTACGCTTCTTGATGCAATGGAGGGGAACAGTGACCGTGGGAGCACCAGGGGCAGGTCGCGGAGCAGGAGCACCGCGTCCGGCAGTTCTCGGACTGGCAGCAACAACAGCAAAGGTTCTGCCAGGTACATTTCCAGGAGTCCCTCCAGAAGCAGGTCAGGGTCACCCAACAGCCTTGAACGGTTTGTCTCGAGGAGCCCTTCTGTTTCACGGTCATCTAGGTCCAGCTCGCTGTCGCAGAACATCATGCAGACGGATGGATAAGATTATTAGGGTACTGCGCGGTGTGTTATCACTAGTGCTATTTGGTTGCAAATGGTTGAGACTTGAAGTTCGTATACTCTTTCGAAAGCTCCTTCAACCTCTCCTCAACGAACGGCATCTTCTCGATGGCCCGTGGTGAAATGTAGCCCCGGTTTCCCCAATGGGTATACCACTCTGGAACCGTGTTAGAGGACGGAGTGGGTGGCAATGAATTGCGAACATACCAATGTCCTTTCTCCTGGTCGGTGCAGCAGCTATTCTGTCAGTTCTGCCATCAATGCAATCCCGGAGGGAAAGTGGGTTATAATATTTGCAGTAGACGGTACCCCCCAAACGTTCGATAGCTCCAATTGCGGATTTCGACGCACGAGAAGGGACTAAGTGAATCCGACTTCGGAGAAATTCCTTTCCCTGAAAAAGGCTTGACCAGCTAGTTCAAACAGATGTAAGGAATAGGCATACATCACCTAAGATTTTAATTCCATCCTTCACATCGTGGACACAACCACTGAGGAGTAGTTCCCGGGCTGTGATGGGTTGTTCGGGAGTGGAGACAAGTCTACCTTGGTCGACCCAGTACTGCAACCTGTCAAGGTTCACTGCGGCATATTCCTTTGTATTCCTAGACGGTTTGTGTCGGTTAACGAGAGGCATGTGTAAAAGGCGAGCGGGCGACATACTGGTTATAGAAACCTCGCTTGGGAATCAACTTTGTAATGGGGGTTTGCCCGCCCTCAAAACCGGGTTTTGGACCAGGACCGGATCTAGACTTCTGTCCGTTGTGGCCACGACCAGAGGTACCTCCGTAGCCAGACCCCTGGCCCCTTCCGACTCGTTTTTGCTGTGATACCCTTGAAAATGGGAGATACAAGGTAGCAATGAATTATACACACATGGTGAAGCGAACCAGGTGCTGGGGAGATGTTGAAGAGGTGAACCTTCTTTGCCGCTGCTCTGGTGGCCATGGCTAGTCAAGATGGAGCGCGACGCGTCAAGACGATCATCAATCATCGTAACGGCGCAGGGCGCCGGTCCCCGTGTCCATCGGACGTCTTTTCTCTTTTAAAGGGTTATGTGTACTTCTCGCACGCAACTGGATTAGACATGGCATGAAAAACCAAGCAATCTTATTTGTTTTACACGAAATGCAGAAACTGCCCAACAATCATAACGAACACTTTCGAGAATACAAGTACAGAAGGGACATTGGACGGTGGGACTATTCAAGCATAAGATCATTTCGTCGACAACAGCCGGGCGGCGCTTGGAAGTCTGGCTTTGCAGAGGACCCATCTCGAGACGGCGTTTCTTGCCGTTGGAAGAAGATGGCTTGTTTTGCCGGCCACCTGAAGGCGAAAAGGAAAGGGCAATTGATGTACGAGTGGCGATGTCGTAGCTGAGATCGCAGAAAATAGTGAGGACGTGAGGCAGAAACTAAAGGTAACTTACGCCTACACCAAAGATCCATCGGGGATCATTTCCTCGTACTAACTTGTCTGGGACAACGATGTACCCGTCGGCCGTGAAAACCGGCGGGACACACATCTCGAAGCGGCGAAATGCCTGGGATGCTTTCAACAGCGTGTGACGGCCCTTGGGGTCAAACAACCCTGTTGGACACGGGACCTTTGTCTGCCTCGGAGGCCAAGCGTTTGGCTGGACATGAAGATTCTTAGTGGGCGAATCAAGTAAAGATGAAAAGAGAACTGACACCCGCGCCGTCACGCGTCAACCTATGTGCGATCCACGAGGTCGGGGATCGGCTGGGCAACACCTCCAATTGTCGTCATCCGCTGAAATCGGATCTGTCCGGTCGGGATGGTGCCGTTCGTTTGCGGGGAAGTCCATACGAGGTCTACAGTATACGTCTCACCACGACCAAACCCTCCTCCTGTCGTACTCGGGGACCATGGCCTCCCTCCGTCCCATTATCGCAATATGCGGCACAACTGGTGTCGGAAAATCAAAACTCGCCGTTGAACTCGCACTGAGGATTACCGAAGGCGCAGTGGTCATAAATGCTGATGCTATGCAGGTTTACGAGGGCCTAGATATCATTACTAATAAACTCCCAAGTGAAGAGATGATGGGCATCCCCCATCTCCTCATGGGCTACAAAAAACCAGGCGAACAGTACGTCGTTGGACAGTGGGTGGAGGAGGCTGCAAGAGCGGTGAGCTTCTGGCCTTTCATCGAATTGCCTTGTCCTCTGACCCGCTTTGCACAAGATCGATGGCATTCACGACCAGAACAAGATCCCAATCGTGGTTGGAGGCACCTCCTACTGGATACAGCACTTGATATTTCCAGATCGTCTGATTGGGAAGGGCTCCGGGTCGCCTTCCACTTCTCGGCCATCGGAGGATCTTTTATCAAAACTGACCTCCGAAGAGAGAGACTTATTCGAAAAGCTTCCCGATTCACCGCAATCCGCTTCGACCGATCCTGATGGTGCACTAGCAATGTACAAACTTTTACAAACGCTGGATCCCACCGTCGCTGCTAGGTGGCATTGGAGAGATACGCGAAAGGTGTCCCGCAGTCTGAAGATCATTGCCGAAACCGGCAGACTTCCCAGCGATATAATTGCCGAACAGTCAGAGACAGATCTCACTGCAAGGTACGGGTCCCACTCAGGCGAGCTCCCACGGAACTTAGAAACACTAGATATCGAACTCTGTTCTTCTGGTTGTACGCTGAGCCCGATGCTCTGAACCCGCGGTTGGATCAACGGGTGGATCAAATGCTCCAGGTTCAGGCCTTACTCCCCGGGTCTAATCATGGTTGACCCAATCCCAATTTCTAGCAAGGTCTCTTAGAAGAAGTCAGGCTGCTGAAAGGACTCAAGTCTCCCATCGAACAGACTGAAGGAGATGAGAAAGATGTGGTTGATTATACTTTGGGAATCTACCAGTCGATAGGTGAGGGAGGTCGGTAGATTGAACTCGGCTCATCAGTTTCAGGTTACCGCGAGTTCGACCGTTACGTCGAGCTGCAGAACACTGGAGAATCCCAAACTGCGTACGAGCTTGCCGTGCAATCCATGAAACAGTCGACACGGAGATATGCAAAGCGACAGGTTTCATGGATCAAGAATAAATTGATTCCCGCCGTTCTGAGAGTGAACGAAGGGTCTGTAGTGGGCCAAACAACGGCAATTTATGTCCTGGACGCCACTGGTCGGCACATGTTCCTCACCCTAATCGACCGTCTGACAGACAAGGTCCTCAGAAGTCAACGACTCTTGGGATGATAATGTTTTGCGTGTCGCCGACAAAATCACTCGCGGTGAGTGTAGGTCCACAGTTACCAAGTCGAATGATTCCAAGGATAGCAGATTTCCTAGACAAACGATCGTTGCCAAACCCGGTGGAGCTGTCCCCCGCAGCGAAGACACAACTGGTTGTCCCAGAAAAACCTCTCAGGTATGCACCGTTGGTCGAGGAGATGTGTATCTGAATTCCGAGAACACATAGACCGTCTGATGCCCTTGCAAGACGACGAAAAATCGTTTGTCCTGTCTGTTCCTTGGATCCTGATCGGCCGGTTATGATTGAGGAGGGAGAGCAGTGGGAGTCTCATCAGAGGACGAGATCGCACCAGAGGCTTGCTAGGCGGAGAAGTGATCGCCAGGAGAGTCCAGAGTTACCTTAGGTTATTTCATACACCAAACCCGAGTCCTACCGATTCGAATGTTATGGGCGCACGAGTCAAAGGTTAATCTGCACACTGATTGCATGCGAGGGATCACGTCTCTTGGGCCATATCGGACCTTGAAGTAGCCGTGTGCGCCTACGAACTCGAAGGCGAAGGAAAGAGCAGCTGCACATCCTCGACCCTTCGTTCTCTAAGACCTTAGCACGCCGGGAGATAGCGGACAACCCGGGCATGACCCCTAAACGGGTTTGAAAGGGATGTTTCGGTGGTTGGCGAATGGTATAAAGCATCCATCCATCCCAACCTCATCTCTTCACTCCCCTTCCATCTCAAGACGTTTTCCCTCCTTTCAACCAATGGTCCTCCACCATACTCCCTACGTTACGCCCCACATCCTGCACAAGAACTATGCCCAGCCTTTCGACTCTGAAGCGTTTGGCGGTTGTAAGCAGGCCAACTCATATCGCCTGTGTCCCCTTCTAACCTGTTTCGCAGTTATTGGGAAGGACCTCGATTTCTACTCGCAGGCCGGCTTCGATATGGAAAAGATTTATCTGAAGCGCAACGCCCCAGTATCTCTCCTCTATGAAGATGCCATTCGCAACGAGGGCGCCATCATCTCTTCCTCTGGTGCCCTTATCAACTTCTCCGGCAAGAAGACTGGTAGAAGCCCCAAAGATAAACGTATCGTCTACGAAGAAACCTCCAGAGATGACGTCTGGTGGGGTTCAGTGAACATCAAGATGGACGAACGTATGTTTCTCCCGCTCCGCTGATAAGCGGAACCCTAACATCTAGGACAGACACTTTCGAGATCAACCGCGAACGTGCCATAGATTACCTAAATACCAGGGACAATGTGTACGTTTTCGATGGCTACGCAGGCGTACGTCTTCCCCGATCCAGTGGGAAGTCCCAAAACACTGATGAGTCGCTTTAGTGGGACCCCAAGTACAGGATCAAAGTCCGGGTTATTTGCGCACGAGCGTATCATGCTCTTTTCATGGCACGCGATCCCTTGCGTCGCATATCACCTCAATGTCTAAACCATCTGCTTCACAGAATAATATGTTGATTAGGCCAACCGAAGAAGAGCTTCATGATTTCGGTGAACCGGATTTCATCATATACAACGCTGGTCAATTCCCTGCCAATCGATTCACCAAAGGCATGAGTTCAACAACCTCGGTGGAGATCAACTTCAAACGGATGGAAATGGTTATTCTTGGAACGGAATACGCCGGAGAGATGAAGAAGGGAGTCTTCTCCGTTATGCACTACCTACAACCCGTCAAGTTTGGCCAGCTTTCTCTCCACTCCTCTGCAAATGTAGGGGCCAAGGACGGCGATGTCACACTCTTCTTTGGGCTCTCCGGCACTGGAAAGACCACCTTGTCAGCAGACCCTAACCGTCAACTGATTGGGGATGACGAGCATGTTTGGTCGGACAATGGAGTGTTCAACATTGAGGGTGGCTGCTACGCCAAGTGTATCAATCTTTCTGCCGAGAAGGAGCCCGAGATCTTCAATGCCATCCGTTACGGCGCCATCCTCGAGAACGTCGTGTACGACTTTGGATCCCGCAAGCCAGACTATGACGACGTCAGCATTACCGAAAACACCCGCTGCGCGTATCCCATCGATTTCATTGCGAATGCTCGTATCCCATGTATGGTTGATAGGCAACCGACAAACATCATTATGCTCACTTGTGACGCTTTCGGCGTCCTCCCTCCTGTCAGCAAGCTTTCTCCTGAACAGGCCAGTTATCACTTTTTGGCCGGCTATACCTCGTGAGTGGCGTCTTACGACACATGTCACGTTCTCACCTGATCGACCTCTTGTTAGAAAAACCCCTGGAACCGAAGACGGTGTTCTTGAACCAATTCCAACCTTCTCGACCTGTTATAGCGCTCCGTTCATCGTGCTCCACGTTCGTGCCACTAATCTCGTGCACCTTATCAACGACCCCACTGACGCCTTATCTCTTTCACCAGCCCGGCAGGTACGCAGAGATGTTGGCCGAACGCATGGCAAAACACAAAGTCAACTGCTGGCTCGTGAACACAGGCTGGACCAGTGGAAAGTATGGCACCGGCTCCCGTTGTCCACTCAAGTATACTCGTCGTATCATTGATGCCATTCATTCTGGTGAACTCGCCAAGGCTGAGTACGAGAGCTTTGCCACCTTCAATCTGTCAATCCCGACATCGTTGGAGGGCGTACCCCCCGAGTTGTTGAATCCCAGGAAGGCCTGGAAGAATAAGGAAGGGTTTGAAAGGGAAGTCAGAAAGCTCGCAGGCATGTTCCAGAAGGCATTTGCACTTTATGAGAAGGACGTTGAGGAGAAGGTGAGGCTCGCCGGACCACAGGTGTAGGTCCATGTGCTGCTTCGTTTCCTCCTTACCGATCGGTGGCGCCGTGGGTGCTTCTTTCATTTCATCCTCCTATCCCTCTGTTGTTTTTCTCTATTTACGGTGTTGTATCAGTAGATGTGTAAAGCACACTATCAATAGGATATTCCTGAGTCATCATTTTTCGGACAGGACATACACTCAAGGGAGGACGATGTAACCTGGCCAGGCCGCGACTCGGTAGGTTCGAACTCGTTGGCTGGAAATAGTTTGATCATGGATAAACGGGTGTAGGGGTCAGGTGGAGGACCAAGCCTGTTGCCGTGTCACGTCGAGTGTGGTTTACTCTACTATCTGCCTGAACTTCTCCTGGATTTCTGCATGAAGACCATCTAACTTCTGCTTGATAACATCCTTTCCTTGCGATGGAGACTGTCCTCTAACATGAGCTGAGCCTAAACAGCTAAAGCCTCGGTTCTTACCTCAAATTTCATTTGCGATAGCTTAAACATCAAATCGCCAGCGCTGTCTTTGATTTTGTTGAAGGTGATGTCGCCCTGGGAGACAGCTTTCACAGCACAATCGTGGAACGTGACAAAGTTTCGAAGCATCGCGCTGGTCTTGTAAAATGGGCAGTACCTGTCGTACTCGCTCATGCCGTTCTGTTGTAAGAAATCGTCTTTCAACATACGGGCGAGCTCCAGGGTGATCTTATCGTTTTCGCCCAGTGCGCTCTTCCCCACAAGTTGGACGATCTCTGCCAGGTCATCCTCCTTCTGAAGAATCTCCTTTGTGCGTGTCCTGAGTTCGACGAAACCTGGTTCTGTGGCGTCGTAATGCGGGCCAAGTACCTTGAGGTATTTCGAATAGGATAGGTTCCAATTTACCGACGGGAAATGCTTTCTCTGGGCGAGCTTCTTGTCGAGACCCCAGAAGACCTGCACGATACCCAGTGTAGCTGAAGTCACCGGATCAGAAAAGTCGCCCCCCGGAGGAGATACACTGTTGGGACAGATAAGTTGGATCATCCCATATAAAGACTCCCCATACACTCACGCCCCAACGATGGAAACGGTCCCTTCGCGGAGAGGATTACCCAATGTGGTGACCTTTCCGGCGCGTTCATAAAAGCTGGCGAGCTTGGTGCCTAGGTAAGCAGGGTATCCTGAGTCTGCAGGCATCTCTGCCAGACGACCAGAAATTTCACGCAAGGCTTCTGCCCACCGTGAGGTGGAATCGGCCATCATGGAGACGTTTGTTCCTTGGTCGCGGAAGTATTCTGCAAGTGTGATTCCGGTGTAAATTGAGGCCTCACGGGCTGCGACGGGCATATTCGAAGTGTTCGCTACGAGCGTTGTGCGCTTCATAATTGGCTCTTGTCTGTCGCCAACTTCCAGAGTCAACTCCGGGAACTACAGTCGCCGGCTGAGGACCAGCGAAACACGAAAAGAGACGGGAACAAACCTCCATGAGAACCTCGGCCATCTGGGAGAACCTTCAGTTTGACTGCAGCTCTTTCTGAATAATCCCAATCTTACCTCATTACCCCGCTCTCCACACCCAACGTAAATGATGATGTCGCTGTTCGAGAACTTGGAAAGGGCTTGAGAGATAACGGTTTTCCCGCAACCAAAAGCACCGGGGATGGCAGTGGTTCCTCCTTGCACACACCTACACTTTGTCAGCATAGGATCATTCTGTGTCTCTGCTTAGGACACACGGGAAAAGGGCGTCCAGAATGCGTTGTCCGGTCAAGAGGGGGTGATTAGCGGTGTGTTTCTCTTTTACGGGTCGCGGGGCGCGGACGGGCCACAATTGCATCATGGTGTGCTTGGAGGTTTTCCCTTCAAACTCGGTTTCCAAAACGATGTCCTAGAGTCAGAATTAGGGCGGTGATTAGGCGAAGAGGTCGAGCGAACCCACGTCGACCGCATAACTTCCTTTCTCGGCGATGTGGGTGATCGTACCCAACGCGCGTGGGGGGAGCATTATTTTATGGCTGTTCACAAGCGAGTTTTCGTAAACGCCGCCAAAGATATCTCCTCCCGAGACGTGGTCCCCGACCTTGAAATCGAAGGGGGTGAAATCCCACTGGAGTGACCTGTCCAATGCATCCGTATTGATCCCGCGGGGTATATAGATCGACTTGGATAACTCTTGGATGGACTAGGGTGTGGAATTGTTAACAAGGACAAGGACGTCCTTTAAGGAGTCCTCACTCGCAAAGGGCGTTGGATACCGTCGACGATGTTGCCCATCAATCCTAGTATTGGTCAGTGAATTTGGTTTTATGGAAGTGCAGGGATCGTATACCTGGACCAAGCTCAACACTGAGGGGCTTTCCGGTGCGCAGTACAGGGTCCCCGACTGTCACGCCAGACGTTTCTTCGTAAACCTGGATCGTTGCTTTGTCTGCATCGATCCGTATAACCTCTGTTATTGCAACATTAGATCAAGACCGTCAACCAACGATAAGGTAGATACCTCCGACCAATTCTTCGTGACCGACACGAACGAGTTCGTACATGGCCGAACCAGACATATTCTCTGCGACGACGACTGGACCGGAGACGCCATAAACTTGGCCAAACCGAGACTCGCGGTCCTCGTCACTGACTTTTGGAAGGTGTTTCTTTGCATTCGGTAGAGCCCCCGCCATGTGGATGAGGATATGGATTAGAGAGAGATCAAGATGAAGGCTTGCCGACGAATCAAGCACCCATGTGTTATGTAATCACTATCTCGTCACGTGTTTGAGTGGGTGATTGGCCTCGTTGAGGCTGAGACTTACGCGTCCCTTTCGTTCCTTCCACGCATCCTCTCCAACATGGCACCAAAGGCGTGCGTATTTCTGTCGTCCTCGAGACAGGTCCGGCGGTTGACCATTTTACCAGCGATTGGGAGAAATGTAGTTGCAGCATTCCGCAGTTGACTGTACCAGAAATCTCTGACAGGTATCGCAGGGGACAAAAACTCCGATCCCAACAAGGACGACGATAAAATTCAAGGTAGCTTCTTGCCAAGCTAACTCAACTCCTTGACTCATCCTCGACAATCAGCTCTCGATGAGGGTGACATCCAGATTCTGAAAACCTACGTATGAGCCATGCGATCGCTGTGTTCTTCGTCCTAAAGGTATATACACATAGGGTCAAGGCCCATACGCAGCGGCGCTGAAGAAGGTCGAGAGCGACATCAAGGAAGTTCAGAAGCGCATAAATGAGAAACTCGGTGCGTCTTCTGCGTGGCCACGCACGTCCCGGGATCTCACTAACGAACTGGAATAAGGGGTCAAGGAGTCGGATACCGGTTTGTCATCACCAAATCTTTGGGACCTTCCAGCGGATCGCCAGCGAATGTCCGAAGAACACCCATTGCAAGTTGCAAGATGTACGAAAATCATCCCCGTCGATCCTGCTGCTGCCGAGGCCGCGCGAGCCGTTAACCCTGTTGGCGCTCTCCAGGGGCAAAAGGGCGCTGACGAACAAGACAAGTATGTCATTAACATCAAGCAAATTGCTAAGTTCGTCGTCGGGCTTGGAGAGCGCGTTGCTACGATAGATATTGAGGAGGGTATGAGAGTTGGGTAAGGTTAATCCATATCAAGAACGCAATGACCCTCTAAATCTCTCTCTAGGGTGGATAGAAACAAATACCAGATCCAGATACCACTTCCCCCGAAGATCGATGCGTCTGTTACGATGATGCAGGTCGAGGAAAAGCCGGATGTGACTTACTCAGATGTCGGGGGCTGCAAGGAACAAATTGAGAAGTTGCGCGAGGTTGTGGAGACCCCACTATTACACGTAGGCCTCTAACTGAGACTCATCAACCACTCAATTACCATTTCGTCTAGCCGGAACGGTTTGTCACCCTTGGGATTGACCCTCCCAAAGGGGTATTGCTATTCGGGCCTCCGGGGACAGGAAAAACATTGTGCGCCAGGGCCGTCGCCAATCGTACAGATGCTACATTCATACGCGTCATCGGATCTGAACTGGTCCAGAAGTACGTCGGAGAGGGCGCAAGGATGGTCCGCGAACTGTTCGAGATGGCGCGTGGCAAGAAAGCTTGTATAATCTTTTTCGACGAGGTCGACGCTATTGGTGGTGCGCGATTTGACGATGGTGCTGGCGGAGACAACGAAGTACAGCGGACGATGCTGGAGTTAATCAATCAGCTGGACGGATTCGACCCACGAGGAAACATCAAGGTTCTGATGGCCACGAACCGGTTAGTTCAACCATCTTCCCAGCTCCTCCGATAACAAACGAGGGGATTTACAGACCGGACACATTGGATCCTGCCCTACTACGGCCTGGACGATTAGACCGCAGGGTTGAGTTCTCTCTGCCTGATATTGAAGGAAGAGCGCATATTCTACGCATCCACGCTCGAAGGTAACAGATAATATAAGCCCACAATCAGTTCAATTGCTAACCGCTCATCCCCGCAGTATGAGCGTTGAACGCGACATTCGGTTCGATCTAATAGCCCGTTTGTGCCCTAACACAACGGGGGCAGAATTGAGGTCTGTAGCCACTGAGGTACGTAGGGAATTTGTGGGTCCGGGGTACATCGCTGACGCTGTTCTCCAGGCAGGTATGTTTGCCATCCGTGCCAGGCGGAAGGTGGCGACGGAGAGAGACTTTCTGGATGCCGTTGAAAAGGTCGTTCGGCAAGGAACGAAATTCTCCTCGACGTGGGTGCTCCTTTCTGATACCTTGGGATGATGTCTGATTTCTTTGGTATAGACCGATGTACCAGGTGTATAACTGAAGTAGAGTATAGCGTTATCACAGTTGACCGTAAGGTATTATACATCCGTGGCTGTCGTAATCATTTGCTACCACGTGTCGCCGATCATTCATCTCTTCAATCCTCCACCATGCGTAACCTCTCCTTTGTCCGACGGTTTACCCATTCTTCTGTCGATCGCCAAACCCGTTTGAATGTAGAGCACCTCGTGGAGGACTATTTGACCAGGCCTTCACAACGCTTGCGGTTGTCAACTCTTGTGTCCCTCGGTCAGCCAGTCACCGAACAATCCGTTCTGGAATCTGTCAACTATGTGCTTTCGGAGATCCCCCGTCGTCTTGCTACAAGAGTTCGCTCGATGGAAAACCTCCCGTTTATTGTCGGAATGAATCCATTCATGTCTAGGGTACTTGATGTCCACGCCTCTAGCTTTCATAGGATCGCTACCTACCCGAAGGTCACAACCCTGAAACAAAATGAGGAATTTACCGCAGAGTTAGAGAGGCTAGTCAACTCTCATGTGGACGACATCCCCCAACTGGCCAAGGGGTATGCCCTCCGCCCTGCGAAGTCATCGTCGAGTCTCAATACTTCATAGCCTACAGGAGTGTTCCCGATACCTGACTCCGGAACAGACCTCCCAATTCCTTGATGGGACCATCCGCAATAGGATTGCAGTTCGGCTCATTGCCGAACAACACATCGCTTTGTCCCGTGCTCTAAAGCATCCTGACTTGATGAAAAACCACGTCGGCGTTATCGACCTTAATTGCAGCCCCTTGGGTTTGATCAGGTATGGTGGCTTTTCATGTATGCTGATTTGCCCTTTCGTGACCACTGTTTCTGTAGCACGTGCGGTTCATTTGTGAAGGAACTGTGTAGCGCGACGATGGGTGCGAGCCCCGAAATTGTAGTAGATGGGAACCCAGGCGCTATTTTTGCGTACGTGGTCTTGTCTCGAAGATCTTTATTCTTTTACAATCAACCCTAGATATGTTCCGGTCCATCTGGAATACATTATCACCGAGATTTTGAAGAATTCTTTTCGTGCAACCGTGGAGAATCACTACAAAATAAACGGGCCATCAACGGACGTCGAACTGCCTCCCGTTGTGATAACTGTGTCACCTGGAAGCCCACAACAGTCGACCAATCCACCCTTCCTCTCCCTACGCATCCGAGACCAAGGGGGCGGTGTTCCACGGCAGAACATGCGCCGGATCTTCTCGTACGCATTCACGACAGCAGACGCTACATTACCGGACGATGGCGGCGCTGAGGGCGGCCCATATGCAGCCCAGTACATCGGAGGGAGCGCTGCTGTGGGTGGGGAGGGTGATTCAAACCTCTTCGCTGAAATCACCAAAAAAGGCATACAGACTGGTTTGGGGACATTCTACGGATTAGGCTATGGCCTTCCCATGAGTGGTTTATATGCGAGGTGCGATGGAAACATGAGGAGTCGGCTCGTACTCACACCGCCTTCACCTTGCAGATATTTTGGAGGTTCGCTACAGTTCCTGACGATGGATGGGTGGGGTAAGCTTCCATACCGTAGCCACATTTGTTTGAGAGTGACAGTATTCTAGGTAGCGATGTGTTCCTCAAACTCCCATCCTTGGACCTTGCGGGTGATGTAGAGTTATAATCCAAGCAAAGAATGAGTGACTCTGTTGGTAGAGCTAGCTTAGACGAGGGATGCAATCAGAAGGAGAGCATCTCGATTCGTTCAGGCGTGTCATCTCTGAAGTCGTCAATGTTCCATTGACGTCCCCTCATTACACCTAATGCGATGTTCTCCGAAGTATAACTGCCAGCTGTCCTGTCCCTCCTTCTATTGACCTCCTCTAATTCCAGGTGTTTCTTCGCATCATGACTGGTCAAGATGAAACGGCAAATATACAAACGCTATCTGTCGGGGCATCATGAACAAACAGTACCTTGGAGGGCTATGACTATGGGCTCACGCGAGGTGCAGAGGACTCTTGAGCGGTAAACAAGCCTCAGCATTGAAGAAGGGGAAAATCGTGGCTGCACACATGACTTCGCACCGTGAGAAGGTCCTTGTAAGTTTGATAGAGATATGGGTGGAATCCGGAGTTGGTGCACCAACGAGGGGGACCCATGCACTGTGAGTTCAGGGGGGGGCCTCACTAGACCTCCACCGGGAAGAGCATTTTGAGGTAGACGTCTTGTTCATGGGTTCCAGATGTAGAGACGATAGTTTGATAATACATCTGGATTCATGTGTAGCCAGTGTGGACCCTACGGATAGTCACTCAATGACCCAAGCTCAAGCGGCGGAACTGTCATTCGATAGCATTATGGTGATTCTAGTGTGCACGTGAAGAGTGATGGATCTATGGTTAAAGTAATGCTTAGTATCAAGTGGTCTTGGCAGTACTCTGCGACGGGGTGAGTTTTCGAAACGGTAATATAACAAACCCTGCGCACCGTGAGACTATTGATCGTCCTTGCCGAATAGTATCCCGAGTATGGTTGTTGTTGAGAGGTGCGATGAGATCGAGATGTATTCAGGGTTAGGGAGGACAAGGTGCTTGGCGTCGTTGGAAGGGTGGTGCGCGATGACCGAGCCGTGAGCGGCGTCGGTGCACTGATCTGTGATTTTTTCGGAGTCTCCCCTCCCTTTTGTTTGCTGGACAATGGCAAAGTCAGAGGTTTGGACACGGAAGGACTTGGGCTGGTAATCCGATGTCGCCGCCCTGATGTGATGAAGTCGTGTCGTAATGCAGCCTGCGGTTTCATCCGTCGCTCTGGATCCCAGACGAGGCACTTGGCTATAAAATCAACGAAGAGGTGGTCGTCCGTACGGAGTACTTGAGCCAAACTCTTTGTCCCAGGTCTTCTACGCCTCCCTTTTGAATTCACGACAGGACGTGGTGCCCCTGTCGAATCTGTTCAGACACATTAGCTAGGTGCCAGTCGGGAGAGTAAGCGAATCCCACCAAAGAACAAACGTTTCCGAGAACTGCGATTGATAAATTCCTTCTCTGGGACCCCCAAGATTTCCATGATGCAGGAGAGTTGCTCTTGCTCATTCTCGCCCGGGAAAATAGGAAAGCCGGTGTAAAGCTCGGCCATGATACACCCCAGGCTCCACATATCGATGGCCATGTGGTAGCTCATACCGAGAATTACTTCAGGCGAGCGATAGAAGCGGCTTTGGATGTACGTGTACACTTGACTACTGTGAAAAAAGGGAGAGGAGTGGAGTAGGTTGGGGGATACGCACTTTTCTCATGTTCTAAACAGCTGCTTCCGAAATCAATCACCTTGATGGCACTTTTCGCAGGGTGTTTAAGCAGAACATTCTACGTACAGTCAACACATGGCTTTGAAGAGGCGGATAGAGGGATTTACCTCTGGCTTCAGATCACAGTGAACAATGCGGTGATGTCTCATCAGGGACAATGACATTAACATCTGACTCGTAAAACGGCGGATGAGGGAACTTGTAAAACCAACAAAGCCGTTTGCTTTGATGAGTTCGTAGAGGTTGATGCTCAGAAGCTCCATAGCAATACAGAGGTGGCCTCGAAAGTAGAAATGTTCCGTCATCTTGATGACGTTGTGTTTATCGTCAGGATCCTTGAGAATTTGGTGAGCAAAGAGGATGCAAAGAATGAGTGTTTACAGACCCATTTCCGAAGATTATCGAGAATCTTTATCTCAACCAAGGCTTGGTGATGGAAACGTTTCTTATTTCGAATGATCTTGACGGCAACCGACTGGCCGGTACAATGATCGCGGCAACTAAGGACCTGGCCAAATGAACCTTTCCCAAGGGTGTCCGTGACTTCGTATCGGAATGCTAAATGGTCATGTGTAACAACCTGGTAGTCACCACGTTCATCGTCATAGCCATGATTGTTTGTCGCGTTCTCCGGTGTTGCCTGCTTCTTCTCACTTCTTGCACCGATGAAGTACACTGCTTGATAGTCAAGGATTTCCTTCCTCTCGTAGGGGGAAAGGTATTGGGCTTGAGTACTCTTCAACACAGCTACAAATAGTGATAAGAAATCTGGTCGACCCACAAAGAGATAGACAAACATACCAGCGGGGAGTAGCGGGGGGACGGGCGGAAGTGGTTCGGGGAACCGAAGGAGCTCGTCCAACTCTTCCTGAGTCGCACCGTGGGCCAACCTCTTGGCTTGTTGCCGTTTGATATACTGGAGCATTTCTTCATCACCAACGACCTCGTCCTCATCTACAACAGTATTTGGGGAGGAGGATGGCGTCAACAGTGACTGTTGACTGGAACTCGGTGATGTCACTGTATATCTGTGTGAATGCGAAGCCGAAGAGCTGGGGATCCTAGCCGCAGAGAGCGACACCTTCGGGGACAAAAGTTTTAGACCCTTTGAAGGTGACAAGGCAGAAAATCTGTGATGGGATGTACTGGTCTCAGCGGGCACGTTGAATGATGTGACAGAGCTTGTTGACGCCTTCCTGAGACCGGCAAACGACAAGGATTCTCTGTTCGCCTTCCGAGTGACAGATGCCACCAGGTTGGAGGATGAAGAAGTGGTAGACTGTCGTGGGACTCTGGAAACTGACCCTGTCGTTGACGGAGAGGCACGAACAGAATGGCGGGAGGGGGGTAATTTTGTACTTGTGGGCGGCGTTTCCAAAATTCCAAACTCGTTGAAAAACTCGTGGCTCGCAGTGGGCGACTCGCTGGACGGTGTTGTTTCGCTTACGTGAGCACTTGTGCGGCGACTCTTGAGTGTAGGAGAAGTGACTGTTGACGATCGACTAGCGATACGGGGTATCTTTGTTGGAGTCTCCTTCGACAATGCCGATGATGTGTTGTTTGATGACAATGGGGGGCCTTCTTTTGATGACGTATGACCCACAGTGCCCACAGAAGGAGACCCCGCGATTGTGGGCAATTGATGCCTCCTCAAAGAAGTATCAGATTGTTTTTGCATCGAGCTCGCAGTGTGAGAGGTGGCGCGAGAGGTGATAGAACTCCGAGGGGTCGAGGAAGTAGACGGAAGCGTCGAATTTGAAGATGACTTTAAGCCTGCAACTCGATTGGCGGTAGACGGAGGAATAGCAGCGACTTGCATTGGTGGGAGGCTGACGGGCTTGGCCTTTTTAGGATCAGTTGATGACAACGTCTATAACATTTTCAGCAACATTCTTGGAAACCCCAGGGATCACCAACCTTTCCGCGTTTCCTCCCCATGAGGACCGAGATACGACTTTCACTTCGTTCTTTATCCTCCTTTTTCAACTTTGACCTCTCTATCTTATCTTTCTCTTTCTGCTTCGACCTGCTCGCATCTCGATCCGAGTCTCTTCCCGTGTCACTTTTATCCCCTCCATGGAGGCTCTTTCTTGAACTTGAGCCTTTGAGTAGAGATGGAATACCCAGGCTCAACATAGAGGACTTCCTGTTCGTGCTTGGCGTCGACAAGGAGGAAGTGCTAGGGAGCTCAGTAGAAGGAGAGGAGCCGGATTTTGGCCGTGCAGCCCTGGTACCAGAGTATGATGCAGATGAGGTGGTGGGGGATGTTGAATTCGGGATCGCGCTAGAAGGAAAGTGGATAGATTGCGACGACGAGCGACGGAAAAAAGGAATGGAAGAGGGGGTAAGGCGTTTTGATGATGCGGAGCCTTGATGTACAGAAGAAGTGGGACTCAACGGAGCGGGCGGGGGCAGTGTCGTGTTGGTGTTAGAGCCAGTGGAGTATTCCATTCTGTTTGGATGATCGCTTTCAGAAGTACGGTCTTCCACGACATGGGACGATATCACGTTCGTGTTTGCAGGGTGGCCAACAGAAGAGAGGGATGTCAGTGAAGTGGCGGAAGTCATTGCATCGGGTTGCCCAGCTGACCAAGTCTCGGAAGAGGCATTCACGAGCGACCGATCCTTGGACAGGGATTTACGAATTTGAGCTGTGGTCGCAGAAAACGGGCTCCCTGAATGTTTGTCCTTATGGGCTGTAGACGTGGGGGAGGCGGCGAGTTTGAATGCATTCGTAAAGCTCCACTTCTTGGAAGGTGTTTTCATTATTGCTGGGGCAGACCCTGGCATGAGATATCCCCCCGTTGGTGGATCTTGGCCATTCAGATAATGTGTGCTTTTGGAAGGGGTCCGTGTAGGTGGAATATCGGCAGAGAAGGTTCTATCTGCATCTTCATCCTCTACGACAGACTCATGGTGTTCCAGTTGGTTATATTGGGGGAAGATGGCGGTTGACGATGATGGCGGGGGCGAACGATAGGTAGACAAGCCCTTAGGCAATGGAGGTACAGGGGGAACGTTTTGTTCAAGGGCTGATTCCTGGCCAGACCCCGCACGTTCCTTGTCGCTGGCAGATTCGCCTGCAGAATGTACGTCGGTGCTGTTCCGTTTGGGTTTTACGCCAGGGTACCTCCCGGAAGTGGTGGAAACAGAAGTTACGCTGGTACTTGCAGAAAGAGACGCCGAGTCCCTGGAGCTGGTTGTGGGGCTTGTGTGATTGGCAGAGGAGGTGGAGGCACGCTTCGTGTTGTAGCTGAGTCGAGCAGATGTCTTCCTAACCACCCGATCGGAAGGAATAGGCCCGTTGGCGTCGTCACTTGTCGTGGCGACCGAATGAAGCTCTACACCCTCCGTAGGATGCTCTCCTGTTCGATTGCGGCCGCTGGAACCGGAGTCTCGCTTGCCCTCCGAACCAGATTCGATCCGAGTGCTGATCCGTCGACTGGTGCGCTTCCCGTCAACACCCTCCCACTGAGAAGTCGTCGGTTTCGCAGGCGTGCCGGGACGGCTGAGACTATTCGCCCTTGAAGCACCACCTGCGCTGACACGGGAGCTAGCGTGTGCACTCTTGCTTGATAGGCCATCCAACTTGCGGAGAGCGTCAATCGTCGCCTCGTCATCCATCCCAGACCAACCCTCCTGAGTTCCACGCAATAGCGATTGCGCTACATTGGATGGGCTGTGCATGATGTTGCCGGTACCTTTCAGTAGGTGATGGATGGATGATGTTGACGGAGAAGGCGGTAGGTGAGAGAAATCCGTGGTGTGGACCCTGCGACTGTGATCATGACTTGGCGAGGAGCCAATTGAAGAGTTCCTGGAATGTTTATCACTTTTGACACCGATACTTTCCTTCGATGGTGTGAGATTCTGATCCCGTCTTCGATCTTTGGTTTTCTGCCCTGGAGGGGGCCCAACCCCGAGGCCGCGGTGTTTACGATCTTTCGAGAGTGGTTGACTAGGTCCTATCCGGGATGTATTGCCAGGTGGGTCGGAGAGTGGCGCCTGATCCAATTCATGAGCGGGGATGTGCTGCAGAGGACGTTGCTCTGATTGTGACGATTGTCTAGGATACAAGATTTCCTCGCCGCCACTTTCATCGGCCATTGAAGGGTGGATCCTTACGGAACGAGGGGGTTGAGGGACATCGGATACCTAGATGTTGATCAGCATGACAAGCATTATTAAAGAATGGGCGACCTACATCTATACTCTCCGTCTCGCCATCTCGAGCCTCAATCGTCCAAGGGCTGTCAGGATCCTCCTGTTCGTAATCTCCGTCATGATCGTTGAGAGTGAAGTCCGTTTGATCTTCGTCATCATCCACCCGTGGTGCACGCGTCCACCGAGGAGTCGCCAGTTCTCCAACACCCACAAGGCCACGTCGATCAATTGAAGCGGGGTCCCTAGCGGGGGTGATGGGTTCGGTGACATGACGACGTATTTCGGGAGTCCGAGGTACTGGAGGATTTGCGTTTAACGTTGACTGGGGAAGATCTGGGGTGTGGGCGGTGAAATAATAGGGATCGAGGGATGATGAGGACGAGGCCGAACGCGGCAGCGGATCGACTTCTGGTTCATGAGTACACCTTGCCAAAGAGCCGTAAAGGCGAGGCTGAGCATCGAAATGAAGAGCATTGAGATAGTCAACCAGGCGTAATTTAACACAGACCTCACCTCTCTCACGACGACCGTAGGGTCTTGCGAAATATCTGATGGGGCGTCATCCGGAGAGTCCGGATTTCCTAAATCCAGAAGGGTTGGACGGGCTCGTTGTCGTGCACTCAGGTTGTCAGGAGCCACTTGGGCTGGAGCTGGGGAAGACATTATACGAGGGGAGACGGCGTAGGAAGAGGCAAAAAGAGAGACAAGGGAGAGCAGCACGAAAAGAAATACGAGAAAGTAGGAGGACAGAAGTCAGCGAATGCTTTCTGGCAGGACTTGACCGCCACGGGCGGCGATGTCGAGGTTGAGGGGGAGGGAGGGAGGGAGTTCAATGAGAGCTCCCGGTCAGTGCCCAACACGTGGCAAACAAGTGAGGAGATGTAGTCGTCTACAAAACAAAACGTAGTGTCATTACAAACCTGTTCAAACAAATTATGATAGGGTCTTATACAAGTTTACCGAAGGGTATTAGATAGGGAAAGCGACTCGAGCGGGGTTTATTCAATCGGAGCAGGATTTCGCTGCGATGGTTGGTCTTCGTGTTTGCCGTCGCCCTCTCTTGTGGTGATCATGCTTCGACTTTCATCCTCTGGACAATGCCACTTCTAACACCTATTTATCTAGGCATCTGCTCTCCCTCTTAGCAGGGCACGACGCTGCGCCGCTCAGGAGCACCAGCTTCGATTCCCACTGACCGTCCTCTAAGCCACGGTCATCCCAAGTACGCATCTCATCCATCTCTCTCCCCTTATTCTCATCCGCCACAAACCCCGGTAGAGATGCCAAATAGCCCATCTCCAGAACCAGATGAACCAGCATCTAATGAAAGCCAAACCACCGATTTGCAACCTTCTATGACTGTGCATCCTTTGGGATATTCCAGCATGCCGATGCACATGTATCCTTTCCCTAGTGGCATCGTACCCACTCCGCCAACCCGCAGCAAGCGCAGGCAGGTCAAGAACGCATGTACCAACTGTCAGAAGGCTTGCAAGAAGTGCGACGATGCACGCCCGTGTCTCCGTTGTGTCAAGTATGGCATTGCAGAGGAGTGCGTCGACTCTCACCGCAAGGAGCGGAAGAAGGGAATCAAGCGAGGCCCTTACAAGAAGCGCGATGGAAAACGTGCGTTTGCCTTAATCGCAGATCTCCCGTGACCTCACCGTTCCACAGCGTTCTCTCTGGATCCCCCATACGATGGCTCGACTCAGCCGTCGATCCAGATGGCCACAGCAATACCAGGGGCATCCTCTGCCATACCATTCATCAGTCCAGTTGGATTCTCACCAAATTTATTTGGCCCGTATCCCAAACCGGGTGACCCAGCAATCTATTATCCCCCGTTCTATCTTGCAGCCCCAATCTCGGCCCACGGACTGCCTCCTCACCAAAACGGTGATGGTGAACCGGGATATCATCACCCACACTTCTATCCAACCACATTTTTGACCCCATATCCTCAACCTTATGCGCCATACATGATGCCACACCGGCCTGATGGCCAGGTGGCGCTACCACCTGCCCACCTTGGCTTTCCTCCAATCAGTGCACGCTTACCACAGGGAACTGGCCAACAGGATCAGAGAGATGATAGGTCAGAAGAGGTTACACCCTCTTAACCAACCATTGATCCAGTCCCCTCCTGGTATCACCCATAACGAACACAACCCATGTCAAGATCTATCCCCAGGCTTTTTTTTGTTGATTTGGGCAGGATTCCCTCTCTTTGTTGATGTTTTTTCATGACGTAGTCTTAAAACCAATCTTTGTCAACGAGAACTCTATATATTTCACTCCCGAGCTTGCTCCAAGAAGAAACGCTGGACATGTTCCATTGTGGGTCTGATTTCAGGTTTGACAGACCAACAACGCTTCATGAGGTCCCACAACCCATCCGAGACACGGTTCCTCTCCTCCGGGCCGTCCGGTCGAGGAGGGCACTGCCTCTTGCTGATCCTCGCGTGAATGACGGCGGCATCGCGAGTGATGTTGGAAAACGGCACATTTTCCGTTATGCATTCAAGTATCAGCATTGCGAACGAGTATGTGTCGGAATGGGTCGTTGCGGAGAAATCGTTGTTTTCGATGAGCTCTGGGGCTGCATACCTAACAACAGCGGCGGATGACACTGTCTTTGAGACCGTGTTCTCGCCGCGTTCTTCCATGATCGTTGCGATTCCGAAGTCACAGATCTGTGGTTCACCCTTATCGGTGTATGGTCAACTGCTGTTCTGTGAGTATGGAAACGTGATCTTTACCTCCTGAGAAACAAGTACATTGTTCTGCGCGCTTTCAGTCAACAAAGACTGATGAGAAACCGAGATAAGAAACTCACGCATTTGACTGTGTAAGTTGTCAGATCTAGGGTAAACATCAAGCCGATAGCTGACTTACCGCTACCATGTATGATATCCTTAGAGTGGAGGTAACTCAGCCCACTCGCGGAACCGCGTAACTAAACGGTGGAAAATGAGGCTCGACGCCAACTTGATTCGCTATGGAGCTTACCAGAAGAATTTTATCCGATTGAGGTTTATTCTTGACGTAGCTAAGCAGATTTCCATTTTCACGCCACGGGAATACCTAAGGGACCCGAATCTATTCCCAGGTGTTTCCCCGCCCGCGATTGTTCACTCACCATGAAAAGCCGTTGTGCGCTGTCAATTGTCCCTATGCAACCATGAGGGTGATTGGGGGAGGAGCTGGGGAAACGAACAAACCATAGAACGGCAGAATGTTTTGATGGCGTAGTTCTGCCCAGCCCGGAAGCGCACGTTCGAGTTTCTGATGAGAGACATGAACAAGAAGCGGGAAGACAGGCCAGAAAGAATCGAACCTCACGCATTTTCTCTGGCGCCTTGGTCAATCGAAGTGCTTTCAAAATCACCTGAAGAGAGCCTTGTCAACAAGATGGAGGCGATAGGGCCCAAACTCACTTTCTCCCCACCCACTCCTTCGCCACCTATTTGTTCCCCGCCGTTCCCTTCCCCGCTACCTTTCTCCCACCGCCCTTTCCAAAGTTCACAATGCGGCCCTCCGGAAAAGGGCATGTCCCCTTCTTTCCTGACTTCTTGGTCCAATTGCTTAACAGGGGGCGGTCGATTGGCCTCAGCCGATTGACTCTCTACTGTCTCGGGTTCTGCGGTTTGCGATTTGACGAAGGTACCTGCATTATGACTACTCGCGACACTGGCGCTATCATCGCCTGCTCCTCCCCGAGGGAGACTCCGTTCGGTACCCTTGCGATCAGGAGGGCTTACCCCATGGTTGCCAGAAGCGGCGGGGGTGGGCTGGGCAACTGGACACTGGGAAATCTATGGGTGACACCACAATTGGAATAAGTCTGGACGGATGCTGTTGGAGGGAACCTTTGTTATAGATTCGAGGAACCCTGTGACACCCGCCTCGATATCCTTTCTTTTCACTGGCAGACCTCTCAGTTGCGGAGAAGGCGAAAATTGTTCGGACTTACTCAAGCTCTTTGGATAATTATACCTCGACCAGATCGCCAGCTGTTTCTCCACTCCGGCTAGCTCGCTGTCAGTCCGCGTCCGTCAGCAGAGGATGGATCGAAGGGCGACAACCGACAGGCCTTTGGAGATCATTATAGTTGTATTGTTGCGCAGTGAGGGTGCCATCGCTGAGACAATTATTAAGGCTTGTACATAGATCCGCAAGCTCCGAAGTTTCTTTCTGCTGGGGGGACGTGAACCGCTTAATCAGTATATAGAGGGCGGGTAAGAGGGATAGAATGACCTTGGCGACGGAAATCTTCCTGCAATGTTTGGTGATAAGTTCCAACGGCTGTTTAACTAGAAGGATGCGACATCTCAAAGAGCCCACGCTACTTGAAACAATGTAACTCACGCTGACTTGCACTTGTTTCCCCTGTTCCCGAGCTCATGGTGGGGTACCAGCGATCGATCTCGATCAGTCAGCGCTTCTTAATCTTCCTCCGCGCTCATGCCGCCTCGCAAGCGGCGGAGGTCAGTTGCCTTTGCATCCGACGACGACGACAGCGGCAGTGACCTCGAAAGTCCTTCCGAATGTGCCCCGCAAGCCGAAGCGAAGGTCGACTCTGGAGCGTGGGGCGCTTTCTGTGAAGAACATCACGAAGGTATTACCCACCCTTCCTACCATGCCTGCAACTGACAAAGCAAGTTTTGGAACAACTCCCGCTCGCATTGCAACGCGCATTCACTCTCATCCGCGAGTTGGACGATCAATCACGCCGTGAGTTCTCCGCATCAGAGTGCGTCTCGGCTGGCACTAACGGATGAAAAGTTAACAACGGCGTTTTGGTCGACAACTTGCGCCAATACCTCCAGGTTCGTACTGACCACAGCTACGATGGGCAAGGATTGGCGGACCCCAGTTACCTTTCTTCGTCGAGTTCGAGGGGGCTAATTTCTCGGGTCGCTGCGTTAACCGAAGAGAACTCCCGCGCTGCCCAAGAAAGAGTCAACATCGCGCAGTCTGTATACGACTCCGTCCGTACTTCACCATTTCTCCGCTCCCTAGTCGCCGGTTGTAGATTAAAAATGAATCAGGTTGACAGACAAATTCGTCTCCTTGATCAGTCGATAGAAGAGGTTGAAGCGGCCATTGCTTTGGCCAGCCATCCAGATTCTCAGCCGAGGCGCATCCTGTCGTACACTGTCACAGGCAGGTGGCTTCGACCCCAAATCGAACCTCCTCCATTGTCCTCGGATAAACAATCCAGTAGTCACGAACTACCACCCGTCGGATCTTCCATACAAGACCAATCTCGGGTGAAGGTCAACACGACACCAATTCGTAAAGGCAAGAAAGGCAAAAAGAGGAAGAATGCCCTTGGCCCGCGCACTTTACAACGGTCAAATCCTTCGACGGTCGGAGACGTTGTCCTCCACGAACCCGACCCCAACGAGCCTCGGTACTGTTACTGTAATAATGTGTCATATGGAGCCGTGCGGGATGTCTCTCTTTGCGTTGTATTTCTCGTGCTCACAGCATATCTTAGATGGTCCAGTGTGAAAACCCCGCAAAATGTCCACGCGATTGGGTGGGTCCGTTGTCTATCCTCCAGTGCTTGGCTGACCTTTTCAAGTTTCATTACGATTGCATTGGACTCAAAAAGGCACCAAAAGGGAAATGGTTTTGCCCGACTTGCAGACCAGAAATGAGAGGCGTCAGCCGCAAGGCCCCAACTTAGCCTGAAAGCTTTTCCAATCAACCCGCCTCAGCTTTCTGTCACCTTGTTCGACATGATTTCCATATACAAGTCTGAGCGTTTTCTATTAGAACTGTTCTGTAGCGTGGTAAAGTACACTTGCCTGCTTCATGCCTCAGCTTCCAGTATTCCGTAAGGAGTTCATTCAACTCGTTCTCACTTTGCTTCATGTGTTGTACCATCTAGGTTATCCAAGTTAAATTAGGGCCACCTTCGAAGAAATCAGGTCTAACCGTCTTCTGGACCTCACGTTCTTGAACATGATATTCTTCCACTTCCTTGTCGTTATCGCGTCGCTCAGCGACCATCTCCTCATACTCCACTTGCAGCCGTTCTATAGTTTGTTGGCCCGCGTTTCGTTTTTCTTGAGCGTGACGAACTGCACGATCGAGCTTTTCCTGAGCGTTGAATAATTGCTTGCGGACTCTCTGCTTTTTGGTGAGCAAACCGTTAGACAAAGTGCAGGTCAATCTCAGACCTCTCGTTTCAGTGCAAGTTCGTTTTTGGTCGTTTTCTTCTCTTCTAGAGTGTCTTTGCCATCAGCCAAATCTTTTATCGAAGCTTCTAGAGACCCCTTCTCCTTTTGTATAGCTTGGAGGGCTTCTGTGCAAGCACGGACATCCTGGGCCATCCATGAATAGAGTGCACGAGGGATGATGGAAATCTGCAGACCTTCTCAACCTGAACGAGTATGTTGATTTTGGCTTGTAGGTCCCGAGTCTTTGCTTCATTCGTGCCAACCATTTTTTTATCTTCGAGGGCCGTTGCACTCATGGTGACGATATTCCGTTTAATGCGTTCAGGGGATTGGACGATTCGAGAACGCGTCGATAGCACGGCATCAGAAAGTACAGACATCTCGTTCAAAATCGCATCCTTGAATTTCTTCGTTAGAGGTGACCGTAGCGGAGTCGATGAAGAAAAAAACCTTGCGTTGACGTTGTTCGGCTTTCTCTTGTTTGATTTGCTCGCTCTCTTTAGTAAGCTTGTTGTGAAGCTCTTTGAGCATCAACAGTTTGACTTTCCCTTGTGCGTTTTCAGTTCTTAGTGCTTCGCATCTAGGTTCAAGCTCTTCGTACTTGGCCCTTTGGGAAATGTGTCAGCATCAAAGGTTAGGGATAGAAGCTGAACATGCCTAATTGTGGAGGTCTTCTGCTGGACTTCGAGGGAAGCCTTTGCCACGCGCTCCCTATCTTGTACGAGGGCTGACGATCGACTCCGAATGGAGGCGAGGTGTGGTTCTTGTTCTTCTATGAACCTAATGAGGTTTATGAAACCAGAGAGGTGTGAACGAGTTCTATGCGGTTCTGGAGCTGCAATATCTCGCAGATCAAAGTCTGGAATTTTTGCCATGTGTGCCACGCCCTTCCTAGTATGCTTCAGCGAGGATGAACATACGAAGTTGGCCAGAAGCATACATGTGGTGAAGGAAGACAACGCGGTTGATCGCAGACGAATAGAGATCCTGGGGATAGGTCTTGAGCCAAGGATAGATAGACTTGTGTATTGGGGCTTACTGGATGCTCTCTGAGGGCCGTTGTGGCAGTCGCCGCATCACCCAACCCGTCCTGAGAGAGATCTTTGATGCGGTTGAGGCAAATCCAATAGATGGATACTACGAACTCCTGAGAAGGTCTGAGGAGCTGTTCGTGGCTGATTGAAAAGCCCCAACTAAAAAAGTTGGATATTATCTCGTCAAACGAAAGAGTTGGGCATGAATATTGCTTTGGTTGCTGCTGCCTCTGCATGGGGCGAGGATGAACAAGCGTGCGAGAGGTTGGACTTGGCGGCGGCCAGACTGAGAGACGCGTTGTGGATAATTGCACACGTGATCGAGGAAGTTAGGGGCGCGACTTCTCATCTCCCCTCATGTCCTCTCAAAAGGGTGATTCTCCAAAGGCCCCTAGCTACAGCAGGGACTCAGCCCCAGCTTCAGCATCCGCCTCGACTCTACCTACTACGTCGTGCACACCCATCCAGCCTGTCAAGGTCCGTATCACTGAATACGTTCTGCTCCCCCTAACCTTTGGACCCACAGACGTCCAAGTTCAAGCCCCCCAGGTCCTTTGCCTCTGTGAAGCGTGCGCGTGATCAGCCAACCTCTTCTACCCCAGTACTACCGTTCAAACGCCTCTCATCGGACCCTGAAACTCCTCCTCCGTCCTCTACGGTCCAGCCCAAACGCCCTAGGTGTCGCGCTGGGACTGAGAAAGAAAACCAGTTCTCGCAAGACACTCCTTTGGGAGGAGTTACAAACCTTATTAACAGGCAGTCGGCTGCACCTTCACCAAAGGAGCCCTTGGCATACATCGACATCGATCACGACCTTCCTTCGTCTTCCCAAGGTTCATTCGACGCAGCGCGCGAATTTTCGGAAGTGAGTCGGATGGATGAGTGTACTTGCGCGCGCTGAACAAACTCTAGGAAACTGATAAGCAACTCCAAAGTCGTATTGAAGACTTGGGTTTCATTCAGGACCTTCTCGAAGTGCACGTCCGGAGGGGTCCTGTCCCACCTGCAGAATTTCAGCATGTGATGTAGGTCTCAAACTCTCCTACTCTTATACTTCCCTCAAGTTTTTTAGCGACATCTGTACACAACGCCGTCACAGGATTCAAGGAATATTGGACAACCGGGCAGGGAGCTCAAATAAGTCACTACCCTCTGGGCAACCACAACACCTCGCTGCCGCCTCATCGAGTAAACCGCTCAATAACCCTGTTCTTCCCCATGCACCGCCAAGCACACCGAGCCTCCCACAAAAATCCAAATCACAAGAACAGCCACCCATAGTCATATTGGACGACGAAGACGAAGCCGGTAGCGTGGTGATGGATAACAGTTTTGACCGAAACAGAAATGCAACACTACCTTTACGGCAACGGGGCTTGAGTGCTTCCCCCTCCGTAATTGTCCTTGATCCGCCTGCCTCGTCTCCACAATCCAATCCTGGGCGTGTCACCCGTTCTCGTGAGGAGGATATAATGAAAATCTTGCGCGACGTCTTCATGCTCACTCATTTTCGCCCGAACCAGCGTGAGGCGATAGAAGCAACGTTGGACGGGAAGGACGTATTCGTCCTACTGCCGACGGGCGGAGGCAAGAGTCTTTGTTATCAGCTACCGGCTGTTTGCACAACTGGCAAAACGCGGGGCGTCACAGTTGTGATCAGTCCTCTTCTTGCCCTCATAAAGGACCAGGTCGATGGGTTGAAGCAGAAAGGCGTTGATGCAGTCAGCGTCACGTCCAGCGAAGATTCGCAATCTACGATTTCACGGCTTAGGAGGAGTGGAAGGAAACCTCAGTTGCTTTACATGGCACCCGAACGCCTACATCAGGGCGACACGATGAACATCATCACGCAACTCTACGAGAATGGACAGTTGGCACGATTTGTCATCGACGAGGCGCATTGTATCGAAACCTGGGGCCGTGACTTTCGTGAATCGGTGAGGTCTCAGCCATGCATATCCCTGCGTTCCATATTAACCCATTCCATTAGTACAAACTTCTAGGCCAGCTAAGAAAGAAATACCCCCATGTGCCAATCATGGCGCTTACCGCGACTGCCGACCCACGGGTTCGGGGCGACATACTGGGACAGCTTGGCATACACGACTGCCTCCAGATCCTTCAGTCTTCAAATCGCGCAAATCTCCACTACGAAGTCTGCACCAGACGTGGCAACGGACTTGCCCAGATCGCGGAGTGGATTAAGAGCACGCACGACGGAGAAACGGGTATCATCTATGCATGGAAGAGGGACGACTGCGAAAAGTTTGCCGAAGAGCTACGGTCAAAATACAAGTTATCCGCGGAACATTACCACGCGGGGATCGAGGGAAGCGCGAAGACTCAGACCCAAGAGAATTGGCTCAGCGGCAGGACGAAAATCATAGTTGCAACGGTGGGCAAATTTCCTTCGGCACTCCCTTCTCGCTATTCAATATCTATCAAGATAGCGTTCGGTATGGGCATTGATAAACCTGACGGTGAGTACCTCCATCGTGGGGATCCGTCTGCTAAAGCCTAATGGATGCCAGTGCGTTATGTCGTACACCAAACTCTCCCACGTTCCTTTCACGGGTACGTCTCGCAACTTCCTCGCGGACTATCTTTTCAAAACTTCACCCCAGGTACTATCAGGAGACTGGACGAGCGGGCAGAGATGGAGAGCCAGCGGATTGTATCCTTTGTGAGTTTGCGTACAGGTCGATTCTTTGCTCAATCCATCAATCGAGCCTTCTAGATTGGAACCCTGCCGATCACACGAAACGCACACGTCTCATCAGCAGTGGGGATCTTGACCATAAGGAAAAGCAGCACCAACTGGAACAATTGCAAGAAGTCAAAGATTTTTGCGAAAACGAGATGGAGTGTCGGCGACAGCAGATTCTGCGGAATTTCGGAGAGCAGTTCGATCCACAACACTGCCGGAAACGCTGTGATGTCTGCCTCAGGGGCGAGCCAATGATTGAACAGGATTTTACTGACGCAGGGGTCAACATTCTTCAAATTGTTTCCCAATTGACTAAGAAGGGCGACACGCTCTCGAAAACCATGCTGGTGGATGTCTTCCGAGGATCGAACAAGAAGGCGGTGATCTCGAGGGGTCTTCAAAACAATCCATTATTCGGCGTTGGGAAGTGTTATCACAAGGACCTTGTCACCCGGATTATCGATCAGCTAGTCAAATTGGGTGGCCTGGAGTGGTCGTTTGTCCGCAACGACACCTGGTCGTCCAAGTACATCATGGTAAGCTCTGGAGGATCTGGATGGACGATCAAAGCTAACGATGTCGTAGATTGGCCGAGACGCGCCGGATTTCAAGACGCAGAAGCTCACGCTATTATTGCGAATGAAGGCCACGGTGCCGCAGGGCTCCGCCCCTCCGAAGGACCAACCATCTGCAAGTTCAAGATCTAGAGGGGCTTCCAGGAAACCCGAAGCCGGAAATGCCTCTGCGCACGGCTACGACCCCCTCTACGTTGATTTTTCTAGTGGAGAGGATCAGATGGAAGACATCCAGCCGCCGTCTCCCGTTGGCAGACATGTTGGTGTAGCTGCAGCGCTTGCTCCCCCAGACGATGCCTTAACACGATGCTTCAAGGATCTCCTGAGAACGCGCAACAAGGTGAGAACGACGATTATGTTCTTGACTCTTTTCTCACTTCCCATCAGATTGCCGCCAAGTATGAGTTCGCAGACCCAGACGACCTTATTCATGAAAGCAGTATTCACCACCTAAGCCTCCTCACCGTGGAAGGTAAGCGTTACACATCTTACTAGGGGACTAGGTCTGATTGGAACAGACTCCGAGGCCTTGAGGCGCTGCATGCTTGAGCTTGAAGGGAGCAAGGATATGTTCAAGTTTTGCGGGAAGGAGTTCCTTGCAATCTTGCACAATCATCACTTCCCAAAGCTCCACATCAAAGAGTAAGACCCGTCTTTTTTATCAGTCATTTGAGAAGCTTCGAACGCGTTCTTCAGAGCACTTCACAAACAGTACACACATCACCCATGACACGCCTATACGAATATATACTGTACGCCCTACTTTTCAAGAAGATGTATTGCACCCGTAGCCTGAATCTCAGTAGCCCCCCATGTCTTGGACACGGTGCGATGCAATCTGTCTTCGCTGTGCTTCCTCTTGTTTGGGGCAGTTAGAGATTCCGTGACCCAGACCTGCAAAATTGTTTCAGCCCAGATGCACAGGTAGGGGTTGATATGGACTTACCGCCACAGACCGGACATCCTTTGAGTGCGTTGCCTTGGACAACGCGGGGGTCGTCTATCTTCTCTAAGAATGCGGGTACCCTTGAAGGTAACGCTCAGGACAAAGTGCACGCCTTCCGTAAACGGACTCACTTTTGTCCAGCCTCCATCAATAGATACTTCAGATCAAGTAACGTCTGCTCCGGAGTGTTCATGTTCACAAACGTAGTGGCAATTCCCGTCTTACCGCTACGTCCCGTACGTCCAATCTGATGCACGTAATCCTCGATCTCCTTTGGCATAGAAAAGATGATAACGTGCTGGATGTCATTGAAGTCGAGGCCTTTGGATGCTACCCCTGAGGCTACCATCACATCCTTTGAGCCTGACTTGAAAGACCTTATTGCGTATTGCCGTTCCTCTTGCGCTATAGAATGGTGAGATTGGCGGACTGAACGTAGTAGGATCACGCAACTCTTCGAGCCATGAATTGCGACTGCCTCGACTCCCTTGAGGAGTAGATATTCCTGAATGTCTACATATGAGTCAGTTTCACGTTCTCTGGGCCGATGGTTTCGTACCGTCCACCTCATTCTTGTTGTCGCTGAAGATGATTACCGGTGGTGGGGTCTTCTGGAGACACTCCAACAGATAAACCATTTTTGCTTCTTGTTTCACGTATTCCACCACCTGAAGCACATCCAGGTTTGCCGCTCCCGCGCGGCCGACGTTTACCAGGACAGGTTTTACAAGCGATTGCTGGGCAAAATCCTGAATTTTCCTTGGCATCGTGGCGGAGAAGAGGAGAGTCTGGCGTTGTCTCTGCCAGGAGATGAGAAGGAGTACTCCAGAAAGTACAAAACATACCTTAAAGAAGCTCATGATGTTTCGAACATCTTCTTCAAACCCTAGATCTATCATCCTATCCGCCTCATCCATACACAAGTACTTGCAGTTGTCAAACGTAAACCGTTTCTTCTCCAGCATGTCGATGAGGCGCCCGGGGGTTGCAACGACGAGATGGATGCCCGTTGTAAACGCATGGCTCTGTTCACTCATGGAGATACCTCCGATGCAAAGTAAGCTGTTTAGGGGAGGAGAACGACCGGTGCTGACTAATGCACCGGTCCACGCTTTGACATTTTCGAACGTCTGGGTGGCAAGTTCCCTCGACGGGCAAAGGATAACCCCGACAGGGCCTTCCCCACGAACGAGGGGTAACTTTATTTCTTCTTCGAGAGCCATCATAATTGCCGGGAGACAAAAGGCCAAGGTCTTTCCTGAGCCTGTGAATGCGATCCCAATCATATCCCTTCCAGAGAACCTAAAGGGCGCACGGTATTGGAGGTTCGAAACTATAAACGTTGCGCTTGAACTTACGCTGTGGGGATGCCCTGTATTTGGATCGGTGTGGGTTTGATGATCTTGTTTTTCTTTAAATGTTGTAGGATACCGTCTGGTATCTTCATATCCTGTGGGAGCAGATGCGTGTTGTGGGTGGTATGAGTAGGGAGTGAGACTTACGACAAAAAACTCGATGGGGGGAGGCACATCTTCACCCTCAACGACAATGTGGTACTTCTCACGGAGTCGAGCCAGTTGCTCTGGAGTCTTGTCTCTGATGTGCTTAGGGGGATTCCACCTAATGTAAATCGCGCGTACATCATAGGTGACGGGAAACCATGCTTCATTGCGCGCAAAGACTCACGATGTCTGCAAAGGCTCGGTGTATAGGATTCCTTTTGCAAGTTCCAGGTCCGAAGCAAGCTTCCGCCGAGTCGCGACCGCAGCAAGGATCTCGGCATCCTCCTCTTCCTGCTTTTCAGCTTCAGTTTTCATGGCATCTGGAATACTGACCGTGAATAAGGGTTCCATCTTCAAGGGAAAGAAGGTAAAAACGCACCTTCAGCCGCTTTCTTAAGATGGACTTCTTGAGCTTCAGCCAGCAACGTCCTGTCTTTCCGCAACGTTTCCCTCCGAATCTCTTCCTCGTCTTCGTCTTGAAGCTCTTCCGGCCGATCCTCAGTAGTAGATATGATACCACGCTTGTTTAGGGATTTGGCCCAGGAAGAGAGCTTCGCTAGTTTCTCTTGCCGTCGCTGCGCTACGGGTACATAGGGTTCATAGTCGACGTTTTCCTCGTCGTCAAGCTTATATTGTGGCGAGGGAGAGCGTTGTACAATACGCCGACGTTTGTGAGAAGGTTCCATGCGATACAGGTGGTTGTAGCCGAGTGACCAGAAATCCACAGGACGTTAGTGCCAGGTCTTCTCGTGCTGAATTTAGACGCCACCGGCTGATTTCGAGGTAAATCTCACAAGTCACATCAGTGACGTTGTCCTCTTTCGTACTGTGCAATGATACTTATGGTCCTTAAATGCGATTTGGTATCACTGTGCTAACCGATCCCCGTCTCACTCGCTGGACGGTCCGCCACCTCATTATTGGTACCCTGTTGCAGGTTAGCCGCCTCTTCTCCACCCAGTCCGCATACTCATCACCTTTGTACCTGCGAACCTACCCCAGAAACCCAGGTATTACGATCTGGGAGCGCGGGGTATATTCTCTCGCACTCGTCAGGGTGGTAGGTGTCGGCGCAGCGTTCTGGTTCGATCTGTCAAACGATCGTGGCATTGCTCCCACCAACGACTCACATAGCGAATGACCGGTGCGCGTGACAGGCTGCTGTTCTGACGCACCTGTCAAGCAGAAAATGTACCCCAGCACCATCTGTCGCTTCGTGTGTGGTAATCGATTGTGATGCTTCGTCTCCTGTACATTTGTGCACTACTGTTGGCTGCCATGGTATCAAAATAAATCAGTCACTTTGGAGGGTTTCTCTTTCCCTGCTGTGGGCCTATCGCTTTGCATGCCACCCATCACTGTAACCACTGGGTGCGAACTACCGTTTAAATTTCGATAACGGTTGGGCGCCCAAACACCAGGCCTACTGAACAGGTTGAGAGGCGTCGAGGAAAATTCGCATTCAAGTTGGGACAAAAAAGTATCGGACCTTCGCAGGCTCAGCCCCTGGGCGGCCCTGTACCCCTTTATCTCGATCGCTTTGCCTTGTCAATGTGTCGGCGAAGCCGCTGTTGCTTCTCTTTCAAAGACGCCTTCTTTTTCCCCCTCACTGCACCGCTGCTCATGATCATCATGAAGGGCTTATTCCTTGCCTTCTCCTTGTTCGTCGAACTGCTCGGAACTTCCTTATTTTTCTTGCCTTTCTTCGAACCAAACGCCTCCCGATCCTCTCTCCCTTTCTCAATGGATGCTATACGTTCAGCATAATCAGCCTTCACCCTCTTCCTTGGTCCTAGGATATCATTCTCCGAGATGAAATCGCTATTCGCGGTAGCATATTTTCTGTTCCCTTCCAGGGCTGCAAGCTTCCGTTTGGTAACAGATCCACCGGTCTTCTCAACGACCGCGGTGGCGGCTTTGATTCTGAGGTCATTGATGAGAGCAAAATCTGCTGGGGTAAGTATCTAAGAGGCATTAGCTAGAACTTCGTATGTACGCGGGGAACATTTCTTACCTTCCTGGTGGCAAGCGATGGAACCCCCGCTGGCAGCTGCCCGCGCTGATCAGAACTTGTAGAGACAGGTTCCACGTCTGCGGTTTCGCTGTCACTATCACTGATTTCGAGGTTATCGGCCCCGTCTGAGTCCACGTTGATCCAATCCGGTTCACTGGAAGAATCTGAGTCAGACTCGACAAGCCAGTTTTCCCATGCCTGTTGGTCCCGAGAATCTTCTCCCACGTTTTCTGTGTCAAGAGATTTTAGATGATCCTCGAGGAACTAGTATGGCCGTGCGCTCAGCGAAGGTGTAACTGTCTGGAGATCTACAACTTACTTCCAGGCCATCAATGTCTTCCGCTGCCTTCACGGTATAGCCAAAAGGCAGAGAATGTTTCTCCTGAGTGTAGCCCATGCTTGCCTCTTTCCCCTGTTGAGGTGTCAGTACCAGGTTGCTAGAATTTTCTGGTTACGGACCCTCTCCCGTCGTTTAAGTATGCCTGGGTTGACTTCTCGAAAGAGTTGAAGTAGCCCCCTGGCCGCGGCCGTGACGGTTTTGTCGCGACTTTTCCTGTAGGACACGAGGTCCCCAAGGAGATCTTCGTCCATAGCCCAAGGTTGCCTCCGACAGATCTCACGGATGGTATTCAGCCCAGCCGCGATTACCTCGCTACCCACGCCTGGGTGGATAAATTCTTGGGAAATTTTCCGGATCACAGGCTCAAGTGTATCTGGTGGTGTCAGCTCGTGAACGGACTGCGCGAGTGCGGCTAGAATTGATGGGATGTTGAGTTGGTGGTAGGTGATATACTTGACCACATATGTGTAGAATCCGAGTATGCACAACTTATGCGACCCCATGACTCGGGATAAGAGCTGCATTATGATGATCCTGTGATCCAGTGATAGCTTCTTCTCATAACGACTCAAGTTGTCGTACAGTCTCTCCCCGAAGGTTTGCGGATCGTGGAGAAGCTGTAATGCAGGAAAGTTCCCCGATTGTGAATCTGACTTTTGGGAACGTTTCTAGGGGGACAACTTTTGGTGCGAGTAGAAAGGAATGAAAGATGCACAAACCTTTTTTGTTTTCTTTATTTGCTTCTCCAACTTCCTATCTCCGCAACGTGTTTTTTTGTTAACCTCACGACGGTGTTGTAACGTCTTCAGATCTGGACCCTGTGGTTGGACGGTTCAATGCGAGCATACGAGGATAGGAGAGAAGAATTGCCTCGTCATCGCTAGGTTCCATTTCGTCATCGTCTTGGTTGGAACCCAAAAAGAAATGGATCGAAGCACTCTGCACCTTAACAACAGGGTGGAAGCAAGCCGTAGCTATGATTGCGACGGATTTTGTGTCATTCCTTTTGAAAGGTTAGGGTGAAATGGGCCCGACAGGGTGGGACGAACCAGATAGATTTTCGCCATAATTCCTTGGTGAAAATCACGGCCCACATAGCGTCCTGGCCAGCAAGTCCCAACGCTGAGTCGGAGACGGCTTTCGCCTTCCCCTTATCTCCGACAAATTCGAGGGCCATGCCCCGTTCGACCATTCCAAATAACATGGACTGAACAACCCTATTGAGCTTGTGGTTCTTGTTTCGATTGTTCGCAATTTTTATGTCGGATAAGATGGTTGTCCGTATCAACGTTCGCAAGGACGTGGATGTCGTCCGGGGGAGCAGTGGGAAAAGGGTTTGCAACATCCTAGATAAACCTGGTCAAGAAGGGTGGATGGGAGGCAAGGGGAGGCAAATTACGACACGGAAGATATGACATTTTTGGCCCGAAGCATGACCAGATTCTGGACAAAGGACCTGCGGATATCTGGGGGCAAGATTTGGTAGTTTTCAATGAGTAAAGCAGATAGTTGAGCAGGAAACTCTGCAGTTTCTTTCGGGTAACATTTGGCAAGCTTGAAAAAATCATTAGATACGTGCGTGTGGGTTTCGGGAAGGATGGGAAAGCCAGTACCTGGGAAATGAAGGAGACCAGCTCGCGAAAGTTGTTCGCCTCTTGTTCAGGGTTGAGATGGAAAATCTGACGAATGGTGTTGTAACGATTCCACTGCTGCAGAAATTCCTCCCTGTAGGCTTCAGGGTCCCTCTTTATCAGATTCTGAAGTTGAGGGAGGTTTGAGGTCAGGAGGATACCCCTCGGCATCGTAGAAGATGGGAGAAATGCAAGTGATCAGATCACGCATGCTCATGGTATGTATTACAGTAAGTACGAAAAACAAGGTTAATCCCAAGAAGGTCGACTTGACCAGTCGGATTGTGTCTGATTTTTATCCCATTCAGGGTGCTTTGCGCCCCATTCTCTCCCATCTGCCTCCGCTCCAGAGGTCGTCGGAGCCCACAGGTCTTTGCTTGCTGCAGAATCGTCGGCCTGACCTTGACCCCGCCCACGACCGCGACCGCGACCGCGTCCCCGTCCACGACCACGAGCCTTCCCTTCCCTCCCATTCTCCTCGGGGTCCCATGTATTTTCTGACTCACCATCCTTTTTTCCAGTGTCCCATTCGCGTGCCTCAATCTTTTCCATTTTCCTGCGTGCGCTCTGTTGTCGAGCATTGTTGACACCTTCTTGTACCTTACGTATCCGGGCCTGCATCGCCCTTTCATCTTCCTCACTCTTCTTGAAAGCTTCTTCATCCGCTTTCACATCCTACGGAACCAGCTGCGTCAGTCGGACCCAGGATCAGAGCGTGCGCCACAAACCAATCGACGTTGCTTGATCTTCTCGTTGTTCTCTCGGATCCTGGCCATGCGAGCAGCAAGCTCATCGTCGCTTGGTTTCTCCTGCCAAAGGATTGTAGACTTATTCAATTAGATATGGGAACGATTTTCACCCTAGGATTTGACCCTGTCATGTGGCGGTCCGTGTTCACATAAGGTTTTTTCTTTTCAGCCTTCTTTGCGTCAGTCGGCCCATTCTTCGGGGGGTGGCCCGGCTGTTCAGGGGGTTCGGGAGCTGGTATAGTGCCGTCGTCCTCAATTGATAAGTTTTGGATGTCGAGACCGAGCGAGTTTCCGGGAGCCGGGGTCGAGTCCGTCTCCATGATCGCGGTCAGAGTCAAAACTGATCTTGACGCTGATTATCTCGGTTCCTCCTTGACTCTCATCATCCAAAACCATGTCTATCTCAAACAAGTTGTCAATTACCGACGTTGATCTCGAAGGTAAACGGGTATTGGTCAGGGTTGACTTCAACGTCCCCATGCAAGATGGAAAGATCACGAATCCTGCCGTACGTATCCGTCATTGCTCTAGGCTTCGCGGCTCTTATCTCCAGACCAGCGCATCGTTGCAGCTTTGCCCACTATCGAATATGCTATCAAAAAAGGTTTGTCTGACCTTGTTTACCGCAGCCTCTTCTCAATTTGCTTCCCCAAAGGCGCCTCCAAGATCATACTCATGTCTCACCTCGGCCGTCCAGACGGCAGAGTCGTACCTCAATATTCTCTTGAACCCGTTTCCGTGGAACTGGGCAAACAGCTCCAAAAGCCAATTGTATTTGTCAAAGATTGCGTTGGGCCGGACGTCGAGTCTGCTGTTAACTCTGCCCCACTCGGTTCTATTATTCTCCTGGAGAATCTAAGGTTCCACATCGAGGAGGAGGGAAAGGACAGCAAGAAAAACAAAGCCGATCCCACCAAAGTTGCGGAATTCCGCGAAAACCTCACGAAACTTGGTGACATTTACGTGAACGATGCCTTTGGAACCGCTCACAGGGCGCATTCCAGTATGGTTGGAGTAAAACTTCCACAACGGGCCTCTGGATTCCTCGTAAAGAAAGAACTCGAGTTCTTCGCCAAGGCATTGGAGCACCCCGATCGTCCGTTCCTTGCGATCCTTGGCGGTGCAAAGGTCTCTGATAAGATCCAGTTGATCGATAACATGTTGGATAAGGTCAGGACATTATTCCCCTCTGAAATCTATCCTGTTGAAGCGAACGAACTGTAGGTCGATTCTCTGATCATTTGCGGAGGAATGGCATTCACGTTCAAGAAAACACTTGAGAACGTCTCTGTGGGTCTGAGATCGTTGGTATCTTGACCTCAAGTTGACCTCCCTCAGATTGGGAACTCCTTGTTCGACGCAGCTGGATCGGAAAAGGTCGCAGGGCTTGTAGAAAAAGCGAAAAAGAACAACGTCAAGTTGGTATTGCCAGTTGATTACATAACAGGAGACAAGTTCGATAAGGAGGCTCAGGTGCGGTCATCAGTTCTCTATCAGTGGTGTACTTCTGGCTCAAAATTTACAGGTTGGGGAGGCGTCGGATTCCGAAGGCATTCCGGACGGTTGGCTAGGATTGGATGCCGGAGAAAAGAGTCGCGGACTGTTCCGAGACACGGTATTGGAGGCTAAGACTATTCTCTGGAATGGGTAAGCTTGATTTCCGCAACTTGTCCGCTCATTCACTTAAGGGACCAAGTCCTCCCGGTGTGTTCGAATTCCCAGCCTTCGCCAGAGGATCCAAGGCTCTCCTTGATGCCAACATTGAAGCGGCCGAGAAGGGCGCTGTAGTCATTGTGGGAGGAGGAGACACCGCAACAGTTGTCGCACAATATGGCGCAGAAAATAAACTAAGCCACGTTAGTACCGGTGGAGGTGCTAGCCTCGAGCTGCTAGAGGGAAAGGTATGTGTCTTGTGTTTTCCCACCCGTGGCTGTCGGTGAAACTCTTAACAAAGGTCTTACCCGGCGTTGCTGATTTGAGCGAGAAATAGACGGCTCTGACGAGGATAGACACAAATGTAACAACTACCCTGTGAGGCACTGCTACAATTAACATTGACAATGACATTGTCCCTGGCGCGATCACGTGCGCGATCGAGTATGGCTAAACCTCGACGACGATCAGCCCGCAATACTCTCAAAACTTCAGAAGAGATTGAGGAAGGTACAGACCCCAATGTCCAAGTTTCTGCGAACGCCGGTACCTCCGACGAAAAATGTCCCGCGTGTCAAGATGGAGGTGAACAGAGCTCCAATTCCCCAGACCGAGAAAGTTGGGTGAGATGTGATGACTGCAAAAGCTGGTTCCATTGGAGGTGCGTAGGGCAGCAGGGCGATCTTGAGACTGTGGACAAATGGTAGGGGTCTCCTTCGCCAACTCCTTCGTGCCTCACTTTCTTCAGGTACTGTCATCCGTGCTTGAGCAAGGATGTTACACGTTCCATCAGCCACAAGCTGCCCACTCGTAAATCGTCGAGGAAGCGAATCACGAGGGACTTTGCCGATCAGCACACTGAGTCTGATTCCAGCAAGTGGTTGAAAATGCTAGCAGGCAAGCCAATACTGAAGGAAAGCTTCAAACGAATGAAGGGGGAGGAAGTCTGCCTCGCCTGGATAGAACGAGACCCGCATGCAATGGAGGAGCCGATTGTCATCGAAACACCGGAGGGTCTTGAAATGAAGATGCCACATGAAGAGTTGACCGTCGCAGGCGTTGCGGACATTCTTGGAGAGGAGACCCCAACCGAGGTGATAGGTCCGTCTCCTATCATCCCCTAATCATTTCCAGTGCTCAATCATATCACATTGCAGACGTATCTACCCAATCGAATTCTCCCGGTTGGACCCTCGGAAAATGGGCAAATTATTTTTCGACAGAGCCCACCGCTCGTGAGAAGGTACTGAATGTGATTTCGTTGGAAATCTCCGGGACCGCGCTTGGGGACCAGGTGGTTCCCCCAAAATTGGTTCGAGACTTGGATTGGGTAGAGAACCATTGGCCACACTCGAAAAGGGGGAAAGGCAACTTGTGGCCCAAGGTGCAGCTATACTGCCTCATGGGTGTCGGTGGTGCTTGGACGGTGAGTTTTTGTGATGAGCCCTGTGAGCTGTCTTAGCAATACTGCATCTTCAGGACTGGCACATCGACTTCGCGGGTTCTTCGGTTTATTATCATATCCTCTGGGGGAGAAAGGTGATTTTTTTGTTCAAGCTCTCGCCGTGCAAACCTCACGTGAGCGCCTTCGAGACATTCTTTTTTGCCCGCCCCACTCCCGAAAACCTTGCCGCTTACGAAAGGTGGTCGGGTAGTGAAATACAAACGACTACATGGCTCGGTGATCTGGTGGACAAAGTCTACAAGGTCGAATTGGTCCAAGGAAACACCATGATAATTCCTACAGGGTGGATTCACGCTGTGGTAAGCTGAAACTCTCGAAATGATTGGGAAGGGGTGTAGTAATCTGTTGCCAAGTATACTCCGGTTGATACCCTCGTCTTCGGGGGCAATTTCCTCCATTCTCTCACCGTTGCCACTCGTGAGTGACCACCAGACTTGCATTTTAGGATTCTTACTTTCGAGCTTGCCGAACCCTCGAGCAGAACTGCGGGTAAGAGACATCGAGATGACAACACACGTCCCGAAGAAATTTCGTTTCCCACTCTTCACAAAGCAGGTGGAACATCTTTTTTGGCAGAATGCGGCTGACGTGTATCTTTCCTAGGTTATGTTGGTATGTGGGTGAAAGTTATTTGCGAGATTTAAAAGCGAGGGAGGAGCTAGCACCCCGTGTCCTAGAATCAATCATGTCGCTGGCAGACTTCCTCGTCAGCGAGTCGAGGATCATCGAACGTGGGTCAGAGGCTACGAAGAAGGAGAGCAGAGAAAATGTTCCCGGGGAAAAGGTGAAGGACGCGCCTGCGTTAGCCAGGGAGTTGAGATGGAGAGTCAAACAGGCACTGGGTTATACGAGCGACACCGAGGACGACCACACTCACGACGACCAGCGCGGCGGGGTTTCACGGATGCCAGCAGTGGTTTTCAAAAATTTTGTCCCCAAAAAATGGGATAGAATTGTCGACGAAGACGCAGGGGAGGAGGTCACCAAGGTTCGGGTCATGCGACCAAGTTCTTTAGATAAGTGGGTCACTACCTGGTCGGAGGGCTGGCCGGATGAGGGAGCAGGAGAAGCTGAGGTATCGAAGCGACGTAAGGTTATGTTTAGGGTTCGAAAGACGAAGAGTGGGATTGAAAGACAGAGGATTGAGAGGACGACCGAAGACTGGAGCTGGTCAGAGTAGGATCTACTGTCATCTAAGGCCCTCTCCCATCAATGTCTCAATCATAAAGTTCTCACGTTCCCACCCCCTCGAGTTACCGGATTCAGTTACGGTGTCTTATGTCCCAGAACACTAACGACCCTCCTCGTCAGTGTCGTTTGAGCGTCACCTTCTCGTTTGCGCTTGCTAATACTCCTACCAGCTCGAGGAACGACCCCCGTTCACCAATATGACCCAGCAACCGTGATCGACTCCTTTTCCACGTTGAAGTTGGAGGAGGCCATGCCAACAGATTCAGAAAGTTTATTCCAATACACGGACCCTATTCTGCATCCAGGAACACCCGTATCTACACAGTCAGCCCGTCGTGGTCCCTCGTTGCCGGTCTCTCCTAGTCAAGGACTTCCAACTCGTTCACCGCCTCCCCAGGACCCCACTTACCCTAGCCCCCCATACGACGATTTTGCTAGTTATTATAGCAGTCACGAGTCTCATCTGAGCGATGATCAACTTGGCGTGCACACAGCCCACTCATACTGGAATGACTCTATGGCCTACTCTTCCGCCTTAAATAACGCCACAGACCCCTCGCTCCAATATCATCAGCCCCCGCATTCTCAAGTGTATCTTCAGCAATGTAAGCACCCAAAAGAAAAATCAAATCACCATTCTTATACACTCCAAGCCCAGTACAACAATTTCTATTCTGCAGCTTCCAACGTCCTTGGAATGGGTCCTCCCCCAGGTCAATCACAGCTCGGGACGCCATCCGGTTCATACCAAGTTGTTCCTTCGTACTATCCTGTGCACACCCGTGATCAAATAACCCATCAACAAGAACCCCCTGCGACTTACCCAATCCCCGGGGAACACGTCATGGATTACCACAGTGGCTATCCTCCATCCACAGACACTGTTATGGCTCCTTCGATTACCTCGCCGGTGGACGACATCGAGATGCGACCCCGGCCTGACAGGTCAAACACAGGCAACTCGGTTTCTCCAAGGACAACTAAGACAAAGGCGGTGGATCTGAGCGCACCCCCATACACCAAAGAATACATCGATCAGTATCGTTTGCGAATCAAAGATGACCCCGATCCAGAAGCACATTTTCTTTACGCCAAATACCTCATCGATGCAGCTAAAAAGATTGGCGCAAACGCCAAAGATCAACGTTCAGTCAAGAAGTACCGCGATTTGCTGATTCAGGAATCGTTAAAGGTCATTCGTCGCTTAGCAACCCAGGGCGAAGCCTACGATGAAGCTCAGTTCTTTTTGGCAAATTGCCATGGGACCGGGATGCTGGGTTTGCAAGTGGACCACGAGCGCGCGTACCACCTATATCTGCAGGCCGCCAAACAAAACCACGCGGCTGCCTGTTACCGGGTTGCGGTCTGCAACGAAATTGGAGCCGGGACGAAGAAAGAACCAGACAGGGCGTCCGCATTCTACCGAAAGGCTGCTTCGCTAGGCGACACTGCAGCTATGTACAAGCTCGGGGTCATCCTCCTTCACGGAACGCTAGCGGGGCCCAAGAACCCTCGGGAGGCAATTGGGTGGTTGCAACGGGCAGCAGAGCAGGCGGACGAAGAAAACCCCCACGCCCTACACGAGTTGGCCTTGTTATACGCAAACCCTGGCTCGCAGGTCGTACCCTTCGACCCTGCATACGCTAGGGAGTTGTTCACTCGAGCGGGGCATCTTGGTTATACCCATTCGCAATTCAAGCTTGGGCAGTGCTACGAGTATGGGAGCCTTACATGTCCGATAGACCCCAGGCGTTCAATAGCCTGGTATACGAAGGCTGCAGAGAAGGGCCACGGTGAAGCCGAGCTAGCTTTGAGTGGGTGGTATCTAACAGGGAGTGAGGGTGTATTGAAACAGAGCGACTCGGAGGCGTACCTCTGGGCGAGGAGAGCAGCAAACCGTGGTCTCAGCAAGGCCGAATATGCTGTCGGCTATTATGCGGAGGTGGGTATAGGCGTTAAGCAAGACGTGGAATTCGCGAAACGATGGTATATGCGTTCTGCAGGTGCGAGTTTCGCTTCTCAGTCCGAGTTGATAATCCAGCCCCTCATCAATCGACAGCTCAAGGGAACAAAAGAGCGATGAATCGGCTAACAGAAATGAAGAGAGCAGGGAACAAGAAGATGAACATGACGCGTCCGTCAAGGGAGCAGGCAAAGGATGAATGCATAATTTGTTGAGGCGTGATAATGGTGATCGAGTAATAAATACAGTTCCTGATAAGCCACCAACAACTATGTCCACAAATGCAGATGTGCGCACCCCTCCGAACCTCGCGATCGTTTTCTTTCTTATTGAGTCTGCCCAGCAATCTCTCCTCGGCCATGTGGATTACTTACAAAGCAATTGCTTGAACGAGTCTGCAGGTCATACGCTGGAGTCCATTGTACGACCACAAAAACAACCAGGGTCGTATCTTCTCAGTGATGTAGACGAGCAGCTACTGCTGAATGTTTCAGTCAGTCTTGTTCTTCGTTGTGCACAAGGATCATCATGAACTGCGCCTGCAGTTCCATCAAACAGTCAGAATCAAGGCTCTAAGGGTACACAGTCACGAACCATCCAAAGGGCCACTTATCATAAAGATTCTCGTCAACCGGCCATCGATTGGTTTCGAAGACGTGCAGGAAGCCCAGGAGTCGGAGGTAGCACAAGTAGTTCAACTGTCTGAAGAGGAGATTAGAGTTGGGAAAGCGATCCCTCTGCGTTTCGTGCGGTTCCAGTCTGTGAACAGCGTGCACGTGAGCATGTCTAACACAATATGTGTGGAGACAACTAGGCTGAATGTTCTCACAACAGCTGTTTGTCACATCCAACCAAGGTGCATCAAATGAAACCCGTATCGATGAGCTGGACTTTTTTGGGAGCCTCGCACTGTCGTACGGAAATCGTTCTGCTTCAGAAGTCATTTGACACTTAGCGATAACTCCAGTGCCACTCGTGATCTCAGCGCCTTGCAGAAACGGGAAGGATTGTAGCGAGAAAATCATCATGTACAGCTGGTAAGGATGTCAAAGTCTGCCAAAGTCTTTTCGAGCTAGATCCCGGCTGTGGCCACGTGTAAATAACGCTCGTTTTGGAAAGAGAAAAAACAAGGATCTTTGAAGTGTCACCCTCCAAATGGTCCAATTACTTCCGTTCACTTCCTTCACGGGTAAGACCCTTGAAACTCGCTTCCACACCCCTAACTTCGTCGCCAGCGAGGGTCCTCGGCAAAAAGATCAAGTTGATCTCGCAGGTCACCTGTCCCACAGCCCCTTTGAAAATCTCAGGGACGGGGAACCCACCTTTCCTGAAAACGGCCCCAGCGCCGTTGAATTCTCAGCTTCTGGATGTCGTCGCCGGGCTTGCTTTATGCGCTATGATGGTTCTTCACCAGGAAAATCTTTCCCCGTTTGCTTGGATCATTTTTGAGGTGTGGAACATCTTCCACGTGTTCAAGTTATGCCAGTCAATAAGGACACACGGACACCGTTTAGGGGGGAACAACTATGATGCCACTCATGGCTGTCAATTGGCTGAATGATTGGCCAATTGGATTGAAGCTGAACACAGAGCTAAGCAAATTCTGTTCTCAGACATTTGCGGTCATCATCTCTTCCTGGAACTGTATGTGACGACAACACAAATTGCAAGCCTCTGATTGTAATATTCTCTCAGATTGGCTCCATGGAGTTTTGGGGGTAGCTTTTCATGGGCTTCCTTACATTGGGCTTTTTGGGGCTTCAACACTGTCAGCATTTGCTGTGGATGTTCTCCAGGTAGCAACTCTGCATTTGCACATGTGTTATATTATTGCCACAACTGTGGTCTATGGTCTGAGGCTATCCACTTCGACCTTATGGAATCTATTTCAAGGTACAGTAACCTTCACCTGAGGGATGCATAACTTATGCCTTAGTTAGGAAAGTGCTACAACAAATTGCGCAACCGGACTGACAAGTGGCCTTATGAGATGGATCACCTTGTTCTTGGAACAATATTTTTTACTTTGGTAACTTTTCTGATGCCAACTGTACTGATTTATTATGTGTTCTTCTTTTGCATTGATAACATTTTACATGTATCCTTCAGCACCTTTGATAGATATTGTTGAAGTTACTCCTTGTTATTCTGCACCAATTTTAGCTTCATCATCAGCAAAATCATGCAAAACAGATCTGGACAGATGGAATTTGCTGACAGGATGGGCACAGATGGTTGTGGATCTGGCGACCACATGTCAGGTATTTTGAAATCACTGCAGGTGATGGGGGAAAAGGCCAAGACCAAACCTATGATGATTTTGCCAGTACCCACTTTCTTTTCGCCTCAATGACCGCTAATTCATTGGTGACCTGCTCCTCCACTATTATGCAATATGTCCCTATGCTTACAACTCAAAGTACAATACTGTACTGACATGACCAACCTGGCGGTCATCAGTCATCAAAAAATCTGCCACCACTGGAATCTTGGCTTTGTCACCTGTCATAGAAAAATCTGCTGCCAGGTTACTGGCAGGTCATTGGTCACCGCTGGATCTGCCGTTGGCCTAGGGTGTCATCCATCATCGCCAAACCTTCAAACAGGGTAAAAAATAATACTTCTCCACTAGCTTTGGCCTTGTCATTGAGAAAAATTTGGCCTTATTTCCTACCTCTCTCAATCATTAATTATTACACAATCTGGGTTGAGAAATCACGCAATTTGGAGGCCAGGTCCCACTGTTTATTGTGGTCTGATACTGTCTATACTTGGGCTTATCCTGTAGTTGAGGTTGTAATATTGGATGGCTGTATAAGTACACAAGACTACACATTAGATGCTGCATCCCACTCCATCCACTCATTGGTTGCTGCACAAGATGAAAAGTCACGTCCTGTATACTTCCCCATAAATGGCCCTATGATGTGCACATCATCATCATCGTCATCAACTGGCCTGGCTTCCCACTCTCCTATGAGGTGGCTAAGCTCCTGCAAGATCAGAGCCCCCACCTCCTCCTCAACTGTCCTTGATGAGTTGATTTCATCATATGGGACTTCTTCCCCATCCACAACTCTCTCTTCATCAACTTTCTCCTCACTCCCTGTTTCTGGCCGCCTTAGACTCTTTGCAAACTCTGGACTAGCTGCAGTTCACTCTGCAAGAGCAGTCTTGGCTTTTTCACTGGTGAAACTCTTATAGGAAAGGTTGAAACCCCCTTCCCTTGTTGAGCAAAGTTTGAATGCCTAAAACAAGATATTGTCAGGGCCACTCTACCCCAACGACTACCAGTGCACTAAGCCGACTTGTTGAGCAGGTAGAGTATAATACTATACTACTACATGGGTACTCTAAGTCTTACCTGAAGGGGAGGTCATCAGCAAAACCGATCGGCTGCTGTGGTGCTGAGGCGGGCGTTTAATTTTTATCGATCGTTGTCACGCTGTGGGCATCCGCTGGGCATCTGGGATGCTGGAGGATGCTGGCCCGCTGTGTGTCTGCTTGACAGGCAGGTCGGAATTCCCGGCCCGTGAGAATCTTGACTTTGGATGGGACCAGGGACTCTCTCTTCGTTCCGTCCAGGTTCCGTCCTCGCTAAGTCCCTTATCCCCACCACTTTTCCTCCCCTCTTTCCCAAACTGGCAACACGCATCAGTCCCGGCCCTGCTCGCAACTTTCTCTGGGGCTGCACACATCTCCTCTGTGTCCCCCTCCTCTCTCAATGACGACAGGTTGCAAGGACACATCGCTCATGACTCACCTCCACAAACAGCCTTCGCCCTCAGCCACGGCATTTGGGCAATATTTGGTGAGTATTTCCTTCATTTATCTGCCGTGTTTGTTTATCATGAATAGCAGGAAACTTTCTTATATATGACCCATCCCTCCATCAACCCACCCCGTGCTTGCATTGGCGACGCATCCACCTGGCGTCATCCCTTTCCACAGGAGGGTTCTCAACGCTTATTCTTGGCTGACCAACATTCACTGGCAGCCATCTCTCATAGTCTCACCTACCTCTCCTCGCACAGAACCGAGCTAGGGCAGTACCTGTCATCTGAATAGCGCACCACCACCCCATACTACTAACATTCCCATATTCTCATGCTTGGTACTTTTGTCGTGTACGCCTAAAACATGTATCTTAAAACAATAGAATAATTTCCCAATCCCAACTGAAATCCAGCGGATCCAATGCATTCAAGCCCAGTGTGACAGAAGTGTAGTAAGCGCTCAAATTCTGGCGCTGTGAACAAGTGCTGTGTTACTGTGATGGATTCTGTGGAGGGGTGCCATGAAGCTGTGAGGATCGGTCGTCACAGCACTCACAGCGCCTCACAGCAGCTGATCGGTTTTGCTGATGGTGCTTATAGTTGCTAGTGGGGGAAAGAGAGAGAGAAGCGATTGATTGATCTATCTACACATGTGGGGTATATATATCTATCTACTCTATTGGCGTCACAACTATACAGCGTGACTGATGCAGGGTCCATGCGGCGGCTTAAGGCATGCATGCGTCATACCGATCGATCGGATCTCTGATGTGATACCGTCCCTTCGGGTTGCTTATTCAGTGCTCTCTGGCATCGGCTCTCGCACGAAGTGGTGGAGCCGGTTGACCCGTTGCCGGGCACAGACCTCCAGTTCAACACTCCCCCATACTAAGTACAGGTCCCTATATAACTTCATTGGTGGGAACTGGACTGTAGTATGTTGGAGGTATGTTCTCAGAAGAATTCGAGGCCAAGGGCATCTCTGAACTTTCTGAGTTTGACGACTCCAAGGTTCTTTGTTAGGAGATCCGCGGGATTGTCATCTCCGGGAATAAAGTACACTACCACTTGTCCATCGTTAATGACCTCGCGGATGTAGTGATAGCGGGTGTCAATATGTTTCAACCTCTTTTCAGTAACTGGATTTGAGGCGATGAAGATCGAGCCTTGGTTGTCTCCGCAGATTGGGATGGCTTTGAGATCATAGCCGAGCTCCCCCAGAAGGGTATGCATCCAGACCACTTGGCAACTACAGTCGGAGAGCGCCATGTACTCAGCCTCAGTGGACGACAGGGCAATGGTTTTCTGTGCCCTTGAGGTCCATGAGATGAGTCCTTTTGCCATCCGAACAAAGTATCCACTTTGGGATCGTCTCTGAGTGGGGTCTGAGGCCCAGTCTGAGTCGGTATAAGCCGAGATACCTTCTTGTGAATCCCCGTCGGATGTCAATCGGTATTTTGATGTCCTGATTAAGTAGCAGCAGATATACAGCGCCTTTTCGACATGCTCTTTTGATGGGTTTGCAGCAGTCTTTGCATTCTGCATTTCACATCGCTCGAGGACTGTTTGGAGATAGGCGCATTGGTCTATGGAAATCTTGCTGCCATGTCTGGTGATCCTCATGCGGAGGAAATCAGTTAGGCCCCCTAAATCCCTGGTTTTCCATATCTTCATAAACTCCCCCTTGAGCTGCTCCGTAAGCGCTGTGTGGGGTCCGGTAAAGATGGTGTCGTCTACGTAGATTAGCGCAATTACGAATCTTCCATCTTTATCCTGGTAAATGAAGATCCCAGCATCTGAGCTCAAGGATTTGAATCCGAGCTTTTCCATGGACTGTTTCAGGGCTCGCCACCATGCGAGTCCGGCTTGTTTCAGTCCATAGAGGGCACGCTTTAAGTGGAGAACATGGGTCTCTTTTCCTGGAGCTACGAACCCCTCTGGTTGTTCCATGTAAATCTCTTCGTCGAGTTTGCCGTATAGGTATGCGTTGCGAACATCGAGTCCTTTAAGGACCCATCCTCTGAGGGCAGCCATTGCGAATATTAGGCGCACTGTTTCGAATTGGACAACGGGGGAGAACACAGCATCATAGTCCATTCCCTCAACCTGTGAGAAGCCTTTTGCTACTAAGCGGTGAACTAACCACTTGACCTTCGGAGTCCGAGAGGGCAGAGATGGCAGTTAGAAGGTCGGGTCCTCGGTTCAGAGGCGCGAGCCTCTAGGGAATCTGCGGGAAGTGAATGAACAGCAAGAGGGAAAGTCGGGATACGAACGGGAGAACGAGGCAGAGGACAACGGGAAAGCCAGAGAACGAAACTACCGATAACAAACAAAGGGAAACGTCGGGATACGTCGGGACAACAGAGTCAGAAATCGGGACACCAGCGGGACACGAGAGACCAGAGGGACAACGAGAACGAGGGCGAGACGACGAGGGAACCGAAGGGAGGACCGTAGCAACGCTGCCAGGCCTCAGAAGAGAGAGAGAGAGAGAGGAAGAGAGAGAGAGGGAACGCTGCTGAGTGATTCTCTGGTCTATCGAATACAGGGGCCTTTATATACAATGCTAAGGGCTCTGAGAACGAAGGGAACCAAAGGGAACGAACCAAAATGATGTCAAGAGACCTTATGACGAGTCTATGACATGGGGAAGGCGGGGGATCGAAGGGAATGATGAAGGAAAGGAATGTGGTTGAGAAACGAACCAGAGGGAGGTCTGGAGTCGCAAGCAGGGCGATCGATCGAGACGTGATCGGGACGCAGGGAATGGAGATAGGGAGATGAAAACTAAAGATATAAACGTACTGAAAAGTCGGGACGCGATCGGGACTGATCGGGACGTGATCGGGAGGGAATGTGAAGGAAACAAAGTCCTAGGGATACTAAATGCTAAGAAACGCAGGTCACAGGTCGCGGGTCGAGGGGGCGCAGGTCGCAGGTCTAAAGGGGAAAACGTCGGGACGTCGCGATGTCACGAAGGGGGATAAGGAGAGAGGGAAGTGTAGCGAAGTGAAGGGACAGCGAATCCTCATCGGGACAGTCGAGAATGCTGAGGGAAGTCATCTAGACCTCGCGCAGCGGTTGTCGATAGTCGAGAGAAGGTCGCGATTCCGGATAGTATCCGAAATATGGTCACGACATCTCCTTGGGACTTCAGAGAGCAACCGTCCTCGGTTGTCTTGAGGCGCAAGAGGAGTCTCCTTGGGACTTCTGATAGAAACTCGGGAGGCCGAGAGAAAGGAATAGCGAGAAATAGGGAAAAGTCGGGATAGAGGGAGTGTGGAACGAAAGGAAATCTAACTAGAAGAGGTGCTTTGTGGATATAGAAAGTGTCTGATAGTAAAGTCCAAATGAAAGAGTAAAGTCGTGTAGATAGGAAGAGTGAACGAATAAATGGAGCAAGAAACAATGAGGAATAGTCCGTGGTCAAGAACAATATGGGCGGGACGTAGAAGTGGATGATATAAAGGCATAGCAGTGAGTCGGGATGGATGAAAGGGGAATAGCGTAACATAGGGATGAGATGTGCTAATCAAAGGGAAGGAGGGGATAGGGAAACATAGGAATGGTCGTCGGGAAGGGAAGAAAGGTAGCGGACATCCTCGGGATCATCCCAAGTGAAGTCCTCATCATCGTCCAGATCAGAGACCAGCGGGATATCAGTAGCCGTGCGTGGGAAGTAGGGAATGAGTCGGAAGCCTGCGACGCGAAGCTGAGACTGTGCTCCATCGAGTTCGGCCACAATATACGATGTCCCCTTTGTCTTGCGCACAACGACCATTGGACCGAGGTAGCGAGGCTTGGTCTTCCTGTTCAAGGACTCCTCAACGCGAGTGTTGCGCACCAGAACCAAAGCTCCGGACTCGAAGTCGAAATCAACGATGCGGGAACCATGGCGCAGTTCGAACTGCTCCAGATTCTTCCGACGAGACTTCGCAACCCTCTGACGCATGTCTTCAAGATCTTCGGGACGTTTTGCGAGCTGCTGGGCACGAAGCGCGACTAACTCCTCAGTAGTGATGCCAAAATCCTGGGTGGGGGCTAGATAGGTGGCTTCGGTGATATCGAATGGTAGGAGTGGGTGGACACCATGAGCCAGGAAGTAGGGGGAGTAGCCAGTCGCCTTGCGGATAGTAACGCGCTCAGCCCAGAAAACCTGCGGGAGAACCTCGCGCCACTTGGCCTCGTTGCCCTGACAAGTCTTCATGATAGCCTCGCGAACATCGAAATGCTTCGACTCAACGATCCCATTAGCCTGAGAGTTGTAGCCCGAGATCCTAATGTGTCAGATCCCGTACTGCTCTCCAAGCATATCAACAGCAGCGATGTAGGGAGCAGCATTGTCGGTGACAATCTCGTCGAGACCACCCCAACGGCAGAGGATGTCCTGGAAGATGAACGTCGAGATGACCTTAGCAGAGTCCGCAGTAGTAGCACGTCCCTCAGGCCAAGAACTCATCGCGCAGCGGGCGTGGACCACGTAGCGATAGTTCCCGACGCGAGGCATGAGGAAGGTATCCATGTGAGCCTTGCGGAAGAGCGAGGGGACAGGCGGGACAATAGGAGGGATGTGGAAGTACTTGGTCTGTCGCACCTGACACTCGTGGCAAGTCCTAGTATACCAGCGGACGTCCTTGGCAAGCTCAGGCCACCAGAATCGGACTGAGAGAGACTGAGTCGTCGCGAAGATACCCTTGTGTCCTAGAACATCGTGAGCGTAGCGAACAAGCTCAAGGCGTTCACTAGGCTTCGGGACAAGCTGAGGGGATCCCGACTGACACTTCCGAAAGAGGCTACCTTCGTAAAGAAAGTAGTCAGTGGCTTGTCGGATGAAGAGTCTGTACTGCTCGTCAGAAAGATCGGGAGGTCGCGAAAGATCGGTCAAAAACTGGCGAATAAGGGAAACTCTGTCATTGCGACGAAGGGCCTTCACCGAGCGAGGGATCTCGAGAGGGGGAGAAGATAGAGGGGAAGGAGAGCGAATAGAAGGGGAAGGAACATGTGAAGCGGAATAAGAAGAAACAAGCGAAGTAGGAGAACAAGAGGGAAGCAGGAAAGCGGGAACTACAGATGAAGGAATAGTAGGTGAGTCCGAAATATAGGAATGAACTATGGAGAGAAGAGGGTCATGAAAAGAGGGAGTGTGAAGGTCAATATAGAAACCAGTGTTCGAGTCAATCCAGTCCTCGAGCTCGTCACCATCGTCGCGGGGAGGATCTTCTGGAGCGCGAGGACGTCGGGACAGTCCATCAGCTCCAGTATGCTTCTCTGCGGGAACATGGACGAGCTCGAAGTCAAACAAGAGGATAGCAGATATCCAGCGGTTCACGGCGTCGTTAGGGTGCAAGGTAGGGGAGTTGATCATGCCCTTGACGAACTTCGCGTCCATCTCTACAACCAGCTTCTGCACACCGATGGTAAAGATCTGAGTGTGCTTGAGGGCACGGAAGAGGCCATAGAGCTCGAGCTTAGCCTGGGAGTAGCGAGACTCGCGATCGTTGAAGGTGATAGAACCGAACCTGCTGGGATAGCGCTTCCCATTCTCTCCAGTCTGGAAGAGAATGTACCCAACGCCGTTTGCGCAGGAGTCGACAGCGAGGATAACTGGTCTGTCAGACTCATACTCGATGGGGCGCAAGGCAGGAGAGGAGAGGATGATAGCCTTGAGTCTCGCCATAGACTCTAGCTGCTGGGGGCCGATCTCGAAGGTGATACCCTTCCGAGTGAGATGAATCAGAGGCCTCGCGACGAGCGTGTAGCCCTTGATGAAGATCCTGAGAACTCCACAAGTGCCCAAAAACGCGCGAACCTCGGAAACACTCTTCGGGATGGGCCAGTCCTGGATAGCCTGCACGCGCGAAGGATCTGCAACTCGGCCTTCGTAAGTACAAACATGTCCGAGGATATCAGCACGAGGGACACCAATAAAAGCCTTCTTCCCGCTGAACGTAGCTCTGTAGGACTCTACTCGCTGGATGATACGATGGACAGCCTCGAGATGCTCCCAGACAAATCGCCGAATATCGGGATTGTCGGGAACGGTCTCGTAGGAACCGTCGGGAAGCTCGTAGCGAGACTTAGGACCTTTGATAGGGACGTCATCAGCGAAGGGTTGAGTCCAGTGAGGAATCTCGGGTCTTAGGATGTGAGTGACGTCACCCTGAAGAACGGCGGGAGAGTTCGTCCAGCCCATCGGGAGAACGGTGAGCCTGAAGGAACCCAGAGGAGTGTTGAAGGTAGTCATGTCGCGAGACCTCTCGTGAAGCTGGCGTTGATCAAAGGAAACATAGAGGTCGAGAGTGGTGTAGATAGATCGCGCAGCAAAGTCCTCTGCAACGATCTCGGTGTAGGGAGGCATCGCGGCATTGCGAACAGTGACTGCGTTCAACGGCTCCAGAGAGTGGACTAGGCGGAGGGACTTGCCATTCTTCTTGAAGACACAAAACCATCGGGAGTTGTAGGACGAAGAGGAGGGTTCATAGACACCTGACCGCCACTTGTCCTCGATGATCCTGATGACTTCCTGAAGGATGCCACGAGGAATAGGGCCTTGCTTCAGAACCCACGGAACATGCGAGATATGAGGGATCTCGATGGGCGCGAAGTACTGGGGATCAAAGGCACCTCGTTCCTCGTCAGTCCAGGCGAAAGCTGCGTGATGCTGGGCAACAATCCACTCAGCTAGTTTGATCTCTTCAGGCCAGAGAAGATCCTTCCCGATGTCCATCTTGTCACGGCGCTCGCGAGTGAATCTCCCCATCGGGATGAAGTCGGGAGGATGAGAAGGGAGAGGGAGGAGATTCGCGAGGGGATCGGGATGCTCGTGACGGACAATCCGGAAGTTCTCTGGCAGGGTCGTCGCTACCGGCCTAGTCTTGTTTGCCACCTTCTTGTAGAGAAGGGATTCGAAGTCGCCATCAGAACCTAGATCCAGAAAGGGGCTCTGAGTGAAGTGCTCAGTAAGCCAGACGCTAGCAAGCTGGAGAGGTGTGTAGGGATTTGTAGGGGATGGCGGGATGGCGTTACGGAGGGCGGCAAAAGACAGGAAGGCGTCGCGACGATCCATGGAGGGGAAGGAGGTGAAGAAGGAGGTGAGAGAACTATAGAAATCTACTGAAGTGGAAGATGTGGAGGAAACAATAGGACCAGTACTACGAAGAGAAGATGGAGAAGGGAATCTAGATCTAAAATCGGGAACCTGTCGAGAAGGAAGGGGGATAATGCGGGAGGGTGAAGGTACAATAGGGAATGAGCCAATGGGCGTAGAGATAACGTCGGGAGAAGAGGGAGGGGAGATATTGAAAGAAGGCTGTTCGTAGAATGAAAAGCAAGAAGAAGTGGAGTAGAAGTTGGGAGAAACAAACTGGCTTGTGGAGAACGAAGAGGGAGAACTTAAGTCATGCGCAGAATAAGAGGAAAACGATTGATTGTCAGAATCTAAAGTAAGTGCCAAGTCCGAAGAAGTACAAGAGTCCGAAGAAATATTAGTACAGTCCAAAGGGTCGGGAACAAGTCGCGAAAAGGAACGGGAGGTAGGAAAAGGAACGGGAGACGAAGGTAAGACATCTGAAGAAAACGAAGGAACAGGGTCGGGAAAGAAAGGGAGACAAGAGCTGGAAAACGATGCCGATGGTGGTGCATATGAGGCGAGAGGCAACGTGGGAGACATGCATGAAAACTGATTATATGATCGCTGAGAGGAAGGAGGAGTTCTGCTATTGAGAGCCTGCAGGAAGCCGAAAGATCGCAACGATTCTAGGAGGGGACCAGACGCTTCGCTATGACTGAAACGTGGTCGGGAGGGGCTCATAGAATCGCCTACAAACAAAAATTTACGGCAGGTCCTCGCGAAGGCTTGGGCGGACGAGGGCTCGTCGAGAAGACGTAGGGAGTTCCAGTCTTGGGATCTCTGACATGAATCTTGTGAATACCGCCAGCGTGGCTGATATCCATGCAAGATAGGACGTCAAAGAAGGGTCTACCAAGAAGAACCTCAAAAGGAGCGTCCTCAACGACCTGGATCTGCAAGAAAACAGTGATCTGTCCTAGAGTGACAGGTTGCTGCTCGACCATCCCGAGGGTCAGAGTAGTACCACTGTTCGCAGACTCCATAGCCATTGCCTTGTTGGCAGTGATAGGAGACCGAAGTTTCTCCCAGATATCCTTCCGCATCACGACGATTTGCGCTCCACTGTCCAGAATGCACTCAGGTTCGACTCCTGGTGCGAAGGTAGGATAGATAACTCGTAGCGGGAGGGAGGGAGCAGCAGAGGAAGTCGTCGGATCATATTTGTGGACGTCGAGATAAACTGCGGGAGAATCGGGCTCCAAGAAGGAGGTAAGGTAGGAATCCGTAGAATCCTTTGCGATAAGGTTTGCCGCAACCTTTCGCGTCGAGACCAAGTCCTTGACATGCTTGCGCGCATCCGTCGAGACAGCCAGGATCTCGCGAGCTGAGATCTGGACCTTAGCATCTAGAGCCCTGTCAATGACATCGTTGACGTTGACAGAGGACTCGATCGCAGAGTGGTAGCGATGCTTCGAGTCATTGGCAGAAGGTTTGGGGGGCATGTCGAGAGGCTTCATAGGACCTTGGGGACGAGCGGGAGGATCTACAGGTGCTCCAGGCTTCCCAGCGAGGTGAGGAGGGGTATCCCGATGAGGGAATGGCTTTAGGGGAACTCGCTGGCCGTGGATATTCGGCTGAGGGGGAGCGGGAGCAGGAGAGGAAGCGGGAGGAGGAGCTGGGGCCTTCTGGCGGGAAGGGAACCCAGTCTTGCGAGGAGGGACCTCAACACCATCGAACTGTTCGCGACGAGCCTTCTGAGCTTCGAGAAGAGAGTTTATCTTTGCGTGCATAACCTGGATCTCGTCGTCGATCTCATTGGGCTCAAAGGAAGAGACCTCGACCTCAAAGGCGTACTCGTCGTTGCTCTCGAAGAAGTTGGTCGCGGCGGGCTCGTACTGGTTCCTCTGAGGGTTGCGACGTTTCCAGTCGGCGTAGTTGTCGAGACGTTCGCGCATGCAACTGCCGGGAACCGTTCGAGGGAGGAATCGACCATCGGGAAGAGTGATCTTGTTATCGCTGTTCCTAATGATCTTTCCCTGCTGGAGGTACTGCCCAACGATGGGACAGACACGGAGGAAGTGGTCGGGAGCATTGCAGAACATGCAGTAGCTTTGAGGACGAGGCTGAGGCTCCCACTGGGGGGGGTTTTGTGCTACTCCTCCCGGAGTAGGGTAACCATCCGTCCTGGGATACTGCTGCGTCGCGACGGGAGGGGCTGAGTTGCGCTGATTCTGAGCGAGAAGGGTGCCCATCATCTTCAGCAGTTCCTCCATCTGTCCATTCTTCTCGACCTTGATCTCCGGTTCGACCTTTATCTCGCTGTCGGGATCTCGGGAATCCACAGCAAAGATAGCGGCCTCGTGGAGGTCCTCCAAGCTATAGCCGTCAGCGGGACGAACGTCGGGCTTCTTTATCGCGAGCCTCTGCTTCATCAAGGTGCGAATAAACTGCGGGAAACCCTTTAGGTAGAAGGCGTTCCGCTCGCGAGTGGAGAGACGATCCTGCGCGATGAGATAGTCCGAAATCGTGGTAAACTTCCGATAATATGCGCCGACTTCGTCCTGAGACATTGTGCGGAAGCACTGGGTCGCCTCCATGTGTCTGTGGAGGTCCATGATGCTGTAGCGACGATCGCTGAGTAGGTGGGGGTAGCGCAGACGTACTTCCTCCCTAAATTCGTCGAGGGTAGGAGGGGGAACACGTCCAGGAGCCATACAAGCGACATTCTCCCAGTTTTCACTCTCGTCGCCGCCGTAGGAGATCGCCCACTCAATAGCGTCAGCGTCTGTGAGTCCCGCACGCTTCGCGAGCTCCGAGACATTCTTGAAGAAGGCCTTGAAGCCTCGCTCATCCTCTCGGAACTTGGGAGCGTCGCGAGTGTGCGAGAGGGGCATATAGAAGGGAGGTGCCGCCATGGTCTGCTGTGTGGGTGGAGGACTGGGAGAAAGTGAAGCTATGGACGAAAGAGAAGAGACCGTGGAAGAGGGAATATGAAACGGGGATCGCGATGAATCTACCAGGGAAGTAAGGGAACTGGAATCTAAAAGATCAAAATCGTCGGGAACGTCCAAAGAATTATCGGGAACAGCGGGATAAGGGGGAGAGAAACCTTCAACGAAAGGATCACTAAAAGTGGGTGGGAAGGGTGGGACTGTCTCAGACAGATAATCCCGAAGGTCAGAGATACGCTTCTCTGCGCGAGTAGAGGGAATGATGGAAGACTTAATGAGTCAAAGGAACGGAAAAACCGGTCCCGGCGTGGGTTCCAGATGAACTAACCACTTGACCTTCGGAGTCCGAGAGGGCAGAGATGGCAGTTAGAAGGTCGGGTCCTCGGTTCAGAGGCGCGAGCCTCTAGGGAATCTGCGGGAAGTGAATGAACAGCAAGAGGGAAAGTCGGGATACGAACGGGAGAACGAGGCAGAGGACAACGGGAAAGCCAGAGAACGAAACTACCGATAACAAACAAAGGGAAACGTCGGGATACGTCGGGACAACAGAGTCAGAAATCGGGACACCAGCGGGACACGAGAGACCAGAGGGACAACGAGAACGAGGGCGAGACGACGAGGGAACCGAAGGGAGGACCGTAGCAACGCTGCCAGGCCTCAGAAGAGAGAGAGAGAGAGAGGAAGAGAGAGAGAGGGAACGCTGCTGAGTGATTCTCTGGTCTATCGAATACAGGGGCCTTATATACAATGCTAAGGGCTCTGAGAACGAAGGGAACCAAAGGGAACGAACCAAAATGATGTCAAGAGACCTTATGACGAGTCTATGACATGGGGAAGGCGGGGGATCGAAGGGAATGATGAAGGAAAGGAATGTGGTTGAGAAACGAACCAGAGGGAGGTCTGGAGTCGCAAGCAGGGCGATCGATCGAGACGTGATCGGGACGCAGGGAATGGAGATAGGGAGATGAAAACTAAAGATATAAAACGTACTGAAAAGTCGGGACGCGATCGGGACTGATCGGGACGTGATCGGGAGGGAATGTGAAGGAAACAAAGTCCTAGGGATACTAAATGCTAAGAAACGCAGGTCACAGGTCGCGGGTCGAGGGGGCGCAGGTCGCAGGTCTAAAGGGGAAAACGTCGGGACGTCGCGATGTCACGAAGGGGGATAAGGAGAGAGGGAAGTGTAGCGAAGTGAAGGGACAGCGAATCCTCATCGGGACAGTCGAGAATGCTGAGGGAAGTCATCTAGACCTCGCGCAGCGGTTGTCGATAGTCGAGAGAAGGTCGCGATTCCGGATAGTATCCGAAATACGGTCACGACAGCGGGCTTTCTTGCGACCATCTGGCTTTTGGTCGAATACCCAGCGGTTTTTAATAACCTTGCGGCCTCGAGGGCGCTCTACCAGGTCGTATACGTTGTGTTTGCGAAGAGCTTCCAACTCTTCATTGCAAGCTGTCCTCCATTCCTCGAGCTCAGCCTGTGGCAGTGTGGTGATGTCTTGGTATTTCCATTCTTTTGGAGTTTTTTCGTTGGCGGTTGGTGAGACAGCCTTCGAAATTAAGAGGTTTTGGAGTTCTACTCCCCCTTCCCGGCATAGCCTAGCTAGAAGGGCATCTGTGTCTTCCTCTGGGGTGATGAACCCCGACGGTTCAATGGACTGCTCCACTTTGTCCTCAGACTCTGATGCCTCTTCAATCTCTTCCTCAGCGGAGGATTCTCTCTCAAAAAGTGGCCGTGTGCTAGGTCCGGGAACTGGTTTTGCTCCTGAACTTCGCCCGCGCCTTGGTGCTACGGAGAAATCTCCAACAACTTTCTTCCAATCCTTCATACACTGGGTAGACCCCAATACCTCCACCGGATGTTTAACTCTGTAAACATTGCCGGGCTTGGCCGGTACTTTTTGCTTGCACTGAGACCTCCGAGGTTTCTCGGGTGACGGAAGCATAATCGTTGGCGGAGCGGGTGGCGCATCCTCAGGGCTGGAATCAGAGCTAGAGCTGGGGGTAGGCGATCTCGGCGGCTCTGAACTGGGCGCTCTAGATTGCACCGGCGTCTGTGGCCATGGTGCGGGCTCAATAGCACATTCCTTGCCCTTTGGGGAAGGCTTGGGGGTAGGTTTGGGACAGGCAGAGGGTGCTGCGTCATTTCCCTCTTGTTCTCCTGGAAGGGGACACTGGCAGTCACTGTCTTTGTGACAGTGATGACTGGGTAAAGGTAGCGCAGTGGGTTGCAGCCGAGTGTTGCGCCGTGTACTGGCAGTTGGGCACTTGGGAAAGTGCAACTCATCAAAGGTGGCTTGTGCGGCAGAGAAGACGATATTATTTGGTCCGCGCATAAAGATCCATCCTTTCCCTCCTGGGTGGGTACCCAGGTAGGTCATCAATTCTGATCGAGGTGCGAGCTTGTTTACCCGTACTCCTTCCGGGATGAAGACATAAGCTCCGCAACCGAGGACCCGAAGATGATCAATCAAAGGCTTACTTCCATTTAGTAGTTGGAATGGAGTCTGCCAATTTAGGCAACGGTTTGGCATTCGATTGTAAACATGAGTTGCGTGGTCAAGGGCGAATTCCCACCAAGACTGAGGGAGGCAAGCCTGCAGTCTCATGGATTCCGCCTTATCCATCAATGTTCGAATGATCCTTTCCGTGCAACCATTTTGTTAGTGTGCATGCGGGATAGATTGGAGGATCTCAATCCCTTTTTCCTTGAGCATTGTTGTAAATGTTAGAGACATGTACTCTCCCCCGGCATCGGACATCCATCGCCGTACTCTCTTCTGGTATTTGGTTTCAACCATTGCCAGGAAGTGCCTGGTGGCCACAAGTGCGCCATCTTTAGTGCGCAAATTCATGGTCCAGGCATGGGAGGTATAGTCGTCATAGAAGATGATTGAGTACTTGTACTTGCAATAGGATTCAATGGGGAAGGTTTTTAGATCCGAATGGATCAGCTCAAAGGGGGCAGTCGCTCTGGTACTGGATGGGGGGAAGGTTTTATTTGTCATCTTCCCTTGTGCGCATCCGGTGCAGAGGTGCTCTCTTGGGATTTCGACATGAGGAAAATCCTTGACATGTTTCCCAGCATTTTGGATCACTTCTTTAGAGGGGTGAGCCAGCCGGCAGTGCATGATTTCAAAATCAGCACTGTAAATGGTTTCAATTCTAGTGGCAGTGAGTTACGCTCCGAGGAGAGTTCTGATGATGTAAATACTGTTATCCTCGGTTCGAGGGTGGAAGGTAAGAAACTCAGTTTCTTCTTTGTAAAGTGTGATTTCGCGAGCACTCCCCCTCGAGAAGAGTCCGCTTTAGAGGAACTGACCAAGAGATAGTAGCCTGTGGGATATGTCTGGGACAAAGTAGACAGGGTTCAGTCTGACGGCTCTTTCGCTTATGTAGAGGATCACTGTTCCTTTACCGATGATAGTCGTGAAGTTTGTCGCAGTCCTTAGAGGAATGGGTTCAATAGCCTCGTAGTCAACGAAATCATTTAGGTCGAAGGTAAAGTGCTGGGATGCCCCAGAGTCGAGCATCCACACAGCTTCAGTTTCACTCAGGGCAGACAAGGTCAAACAAGTGTATTCGGAAGCTACTACTGAAGAATTATGTTTATCTTCAGCCGCTGTGGAGTCGTTAGTATCGTTACTCAACACTCGAGCTCTTGTTTTATACCTTCCGCCAAAGCCAGACAGACCGGCAACCGACGTGGGGGACGCAACAACCATCTCATCGCTTGACCATCCCAGACTTACCTCATCCTTGCCCAGCGGGGTACGCGCCTTTTTACGGGAGCGAGGGTCGACTGTTTGCTCGCAGGAGTGCTCCAGTCTCTTGAGGGTCTCAATCGTAGGCTTGACGCCTATTCGCGCTGAGAGATCCCTTGCCTTCTGAACAGAGGGGTAGAAGGAGGGAGCTCCTGCACCTTCACGATGGACGGGGAGGGAGTGGAGAGGAAATGTTGCCATGGAGGCAAAGCCGTAGTCTGTGGCTGACATGCCAGAGCCGGACGCGACTGGAGGTTGAGGGGAGAAGGGAGGCATGGGTGAGGGTGTAGGTGACTCCTCAGTCTGCTGTGCCTGTTGTTGGAACCTTCCTCGGCCGCCTCTGGCTCCTTGACGGTTACGTCCGCGGCCTCCTTGGCCCTGGGGCTGGTCTCCGTTAGACTGCTGCTGCTGGAAATTTGGGTTTCCAGGGGCGCACTGTACGTTGGACAGCCTGTGGGCCTGCTGTCTGCCTTTACCATTGGACGTTTGTTCCCATGCGAGGATGATGCCCCACCAAAGGGTATCTATGTCAATCTTGCTGATGTCGTCAACCTGGCATGCTGCCTGAGGGATGTTGTTGTATGACAGAGGGAGCTTTGACATGAGCATCATCGCTTTGAAGAACGGGAGAATGATGGTGTCTTTCCCATTACTCTCAAGTCGGGCAATGTGGGATGTGAATTTGTCTAAGGCAGGTGTGGGGTCTTGTCCTTCGAGGATCCTGACGTCCATCGCATGTTTGAACTCCAGGTAGATACCGATGATACCCGGCTTTCCATAGTCCTTCTCAATTGTCCTGAGAAGGTTGGCAGCGTTGGTCTCATCTCGGTACTTGTACTGGATGTCTGGTACAAGGCACAGGAGGATGTTGCCGAGGGCTTTGTTGTTTGCCTCGGCCCATGCATCTACTTTGTCCTGGTTATCGCCGCCCTCCTGTGCCAGAGTCATTAGAATGTTCTCGGCGTCATAGAGGGCTTCGGTCTTTGGCCATACCTCAAGGGTAGGTTCCGTTTTCTGGATCGTCCTCCACTGTCCTTGCGACATCAAGTATGAGCGCATTGGTCTGGCCCATTGTTGGTAGTTGGGACCGGAGAGGACGGGGACGAGGGAAGTAAGTTGAGAAGACATTTGTTTTTGGGAGGTGGAAGTCCTGCAACCAATAACAAATTTGGCTTAAAACGGTTGATGAACGGCGATGAAGGTTGGCAAGGGAAGCCCAGGACTTACCTATCCCACCATTGAAGTGTCTCCGCCACCCAGGGGTCATCAGAACTTTGGAATTGTTGTCGAAGCACATCATACATCAAGGAGAGATCAACCTCCTCGTCTGACATGCCCCATGTCAGCATAGCACTCAATGTGACGTACACCTACATGAGAAGATTAGATATAAAAATAGAGGCAAGTGCATGGAGTTACCTGTGTGGCCGTATAACAGATCGACGATGGCTTAACAGTTCGCATGCTGTGAATTTCAGTGTTGCCCTTTTTTTGCCCTTCTTTGCGCCCACCGTTTCACCTTCGCTTGGGCCAAGGAAGATGTACCAATATGCCTGTAAGTGGCTGTCAGCAGCCGCCCCCCGGGATGGAAAAAGCCTGCCTTGATGAGAAGCGGCCCCCGGAAAAGGCCTTTTGTAGATGTTTGGTCCATCATCGCCTTGTCGTAGAGAAATATCAGGAAGAAAGGTGAGCCTTCCCGATCAATGAGCCAAAGCCGCCTGTGCTTGAGATCTTTGCGGGTCCTATGTTTCGTGTTTGGGGTGTAGGTTTGAAAAACAAATCATTATGCGTACACTTTGGGGTCCCTTTTGAATTGTTCAATGTATTTTGCAGGGCATAGTAGACGAGCGGTTATGCCATTGTTAAACCCTCTCCAGATCTTCGACGACTCAGGGGCAGGGTTGCCAATATACGAAGCGGCAACCTTCCTGATAACACCCTCAGCACCAGTGTCCAGTAGATACTTTTCAGGGATGAGCTTGAGGATGTCAACCTTCATCTGTTTTGTGTCTGAATCCTTGGCGCCATTTGCAACACGCTGGATCTAGGGAACGTTAGCCCCTGAATGGCCAGGAGTGCATAATGAACCGTACCTCGTTTGTGATCAATGTGATCTTTTCGGGTGTAGTTGTGGGTGAGGCAAGCAGTAGTCCTTATTAGAAGTATGTATACATTACCATGGTATCTCGTATTTGTGCAATCGAGCATCCGGTAGTTTGTGCAATGCAATACACTGGGGACAAGGGCCCACTTACTGACCAGGTAATTTTTGAATACATTGTAGTTACGTGTCCAATGTACAAACACTTTGCTGGGCAAAAACAAGTTGAGTTCTTTCAGAATGTACTGAACAATGTAACTACTACTTCCCAGCTCAGTACATTGTGGAAACATTCTAAAAGTACTGAATCATGTGACCACAATGTCCCTGATTAGTAATTGTTCAGTAATTTTTGATTGTCTCAAAGAAATTGATCAACAAGTACCTGCGCTGCACATTGTGGTTTCGATCTAAATTTACTGGGTCATGTGACTACAAAGGACCAAACTGGCAAATGCTGAGTACTTCTAGAATGTCCTGGGTCCATGTGTCCTAATTTTATCTGAGTGGCTCAAAGAAAATGTGATCACAAAGTACTGAGACTGGGTAAATCCTGAACACTTTTTGAAAGAAACCAAAATATACTTAATCATTTAAAAAGTACTGTGCAACGATTTGGTATATTTTGGTTTCTTTCAAAAAGTGTCCAGGATTTACCCAGTCTCAGTACTTTGTGATCACATTTTCTTTGAGCCACTCAGGTAAAATTGGGACACATGGGCCCAGGACATTCTAGAAGTACTCAGCATTCACCAGTTTGGTACTTTGTGGTCACATGACCCAGTAAATTTTGATTGAATCCACACTGTGCAGCACAGGTACTTTTTGATCACTTTCTTTGGAACAATCAAAAAGTACTGAACAATTACTAATCAGGGACATTGTGGTCACATGATTCAGTACTTTTAGAATGTTTCCACAATGTACTGAGCTGGGAAGTAGTAGTTACATTGTTCAGTACATTCTGAAAGAACTCAACTTGTTCTTGCCCAGCAAAGTGTTTGTACATTGGACACGTAACTACAATGTATTCAAAAAGTACCTGGTCAGTAAGTAGGGGCTTGTTCCCAGTGATAGGCATTGCAATTGGGCCTGCGGGTTGTGCAATGCCGACGATATGATACTACCAGGTGACTGGGTCAGCTTATATAAGCCAGTGATGTGGTTTTCCCAAAAAGGAAAATTTGATGGCTGACATAAGCAGGTCATGTGACTGAAAAAAGTGGATGTTGCTTATATAATCAGATCATGTGACCGACCAAAAAAGGCAAGTTTTGATGGCTTACATAAGCATCTCAAAAATGCCTTTGGAGGGGTCTTTCTCAAAAAGGAAATTCCTTTTTGGAAAATATTTGATGGATTACCAAAAAAAGAAATTTTGATGGCTTACATAAGCAACTCAAAAATGCTTTTGGCAAAAATTACCAAAAAAGGAATTTCCCTTTTACACTGGGGACAAACCCCAGTTTCCCAGCCCGGGACATTGTAAATACATTCAAAATGTCCAGGCCAATTTCCTTAGAGTGTTGCCAGCACAGGAAATGCTCAGTACATTCATGGTGTTCCTGGTCATGTGATCTTAGTGTTCCCATTAGGTAATCCATGGAAACATCATGAATTTTTCCAAAGAAATACCCATGATGTCCCTGAGTGGCTCATTAAAAGAAAACCCCATTCAAAATGTTCCCAGTTTTCTGGTTTCCTTGCAGTGTTCCTGCAGTGTTCCTGATGTTTGCCGAACTCAGTACACACTGGGGGCAAGGGGTCAAATACCCAGTGGGTACATGCTGAATACATTGCGATCACAGTCAAAAAGCGATCACAATGTGCCCAGTGGGGAAATTTTGAATACATTCAAAATGTGCCAGGCCATGTGTATCCAATGTGCCCAGTGGGTACATTTTGATTGTGATCACAATGTACTCATCAATGTGATCTCAATGTACCCACTGGGGACATTTTGATTGTGATCAGAATGTGCCCAGCAATGTGATCTCAATGTGCCCAGTGGGGACATTTTGATTGCAATCACAATGTACCCATCAATGTGTTCACAATGTGCCCAGCTCATTACATGATGGTTTCTTTCACAATGTTGTCCACAATGTGTTCAGCATGTGCCTGAGCCACTCATTCAAACTTCTTTCACAAAGTATCCAGTGATGTGTCCACAATGTGTGCAGCCATATACATGATGATTCCTTTGAGAATACATGGTGAAATTGAACAATATTGTGATTACATTGTGATTACTTCAAAAAGTACCCCCTGGGGACATTATGGACACATCACTGGATACTTTGTGAAAGAAGTTTGAATGAGTGGCTCAGGCACATGCTGAACACATTGTGGACAACATTGTGAAAGAAACCATCATGTAATGAGCTGGGCACATTGTGAACACATTGATGGGTACATTGTGATTGCAATCAAAATGTCCCCACTGGGCACATTGAGATCACATTGCTGGGCACATTCTGATCACAATCAAAATGTCCCCAGTGGGTACATTGAGATCACATTGATGAGTACATTGTGATCACAATCAAAATTTACCCACTGGGCACATTGGATACACATGGCCTGGCACATTTTGAATGTATTCAAAATTTCCCCACTGGGCACATTGTGATCGCTTTTTGACTGTAATCTCAATGTATTCAGCATGTACCCACTGGGTATTTGACCCCTTGCCCCCAGTGACATCACAGTTGACGGTACCAGTACATTCTGGATGTACCACCCCGGAACACTGCAAAAACACTGTTTGGGTGCATTTTGAATTTTCCTTGCTGGGAACATTGTAAATGCACCGATTGTCAACGTTGAGGTTACTTTCTTTGGGAAAATTTTGAATGTACCCATGGATTACCTAACGGGAACATCACTGGAACACTGTGAATGTACTGACCATTTTCTGTCCCGGTGACATGCCTCCATTCTCTGGAGTACTTGTTGGCAACATCCCCTATGTCTCTTTCCCTCGGGATGCTTCGCGATGTTTTGTGACATTTCTATACTCTCTACACCTCCCTACCCCTCCCTATGCATCCCTATACTTCCCTACATATCCATATATCTCCCTTCACCTCACTACTCCCTTCCCTATACTAACCTACTCGTCCCGATGCTTCGCGACTTTCCCAATGTTTTGGTATCCTCTCTATCTCTCGCTACCCCCCCCCCCCCCGACCTCCCTATATCCCTCCCAACACTACACCATTTGCGACCCCTCCCTATATCTTCTCCCGACTTCCCTATACCTTCGCGATATCTCCCTACACCACCCCCCTCGATCCCTTGATCCCTATGCTCAATCACTTCCTTTTGGTTCATTTCTCAACCACATCTCTTTCCTTGGTCGTTCCCTTCGATCCCTCGCCCTCTCTATGTCATAGACTCGTCATTAGGTCTTTTGACATCATTTGGTTTGTTCCCTCTTGCTTCCTACGTTCTCAGAGCCTCCTAGATTAGTATATAAGCCTCTGTATTCGATAGACTCAGCAGAGACCAATCCAGGGGACTGATTCCCATGTTTTCCTCTCCCTATCGTTCTCCTCTCGTTGTCGTCGTCTCCCTATAGTCTCCTGCGTCTTCCCTATCATTCTCGTTGTCATACCTGCGTCCCTGTGTTCTTGTCGTCGTCTCTAGTGTCCCGTCATCATCCCGAAGATCCCAACCTCCCGAAGTTCTCATCGTCTTATCTTTAGTTCCCTCTTGTTATCTACGTCTCCCTACACGTCCCGACGTTCCCGATGTTTTCCTTCACATTCCCTACAGTTCCCTACATGTCCCTACAGAGCTAGGAGGCATTGTACGACCAAGGACCACCTTCATTGACATTGACAGGGCACCCCATCTTCTCCCCATTGGACCTTAGCCCACACACCCCCTGTTCACCGGAACACTGCAAGGAAATTGGCCTGGAAAATTCAGAATGTGTTTGTGATGTACTGGGTCAGTTTGTGCCAGGCACATCGTCCATTTCCTTGCAATGAACTTGCAATGTTCTGGACCGGAACACCACCCCTTGCCCCCAGTGACTGCTGTGATTGCTGTCACTGTCTTTTTCACTGATGGCGGGAGTTTCATTGAGGTTTTCATCCTCAGAGCCAGATGGCTCTTGGCTAGTCATGTCAAATTGAAGGGCATCAGAGAGGGTGGGGCTGTGTGGAGACAGTGGGAGAGGTGGAGGAGGTGATTGCTCCGGTGATTCAGGTGGCGAGTATCCTGGAAGGCGGTGTGCTAAGAAGGCCTGCCTTGCTGATTTGCACCGGGGATTTGAAGATTGGCTGAGGTGTGAGTGCAGGTACTTTCGAGCAGAAAAAAAATTGCCGCAGCTACTGCAAAAAGTTTCTTGTTGCATGCCTGAAGTGAGTGTTGGGATAAACACGTACAACCCACTGCCTTGTCACATCTTCTCTTCGTCCACGGTTCCTTGCCAGTGCGTCTCATCCCTCAGAAAATGGCTAAAAATAAACAACCAGAGCCAGCCTCTCAGCCCTCTTCTGACGAGGAGGACAACCCTAAACCAGCTTGGAATAAAAAACACGCTGGGATGCTGCATGTCACTGCCCACCAAAGCGATGGCAGGTTCTTTGAGAATGGAACAATTCAGCACACTCACTCCCGACTTGACGTAGATGAGGGCTCACCTGGAGTGCCAAAGGTAGTCGGTGGTGGGGACACGGACCTGCCCGAGAAAACAGGGCGAGGTACGAGAGATTGCTCTCAGCTCATAAATATAACTGAAAAAAAGATCCACAGCTCCACAAAAAGCGAAGTTGGATGCGCTGAATTCGAGAAGTATTGAATTTTTCTTGCCACGTCAATGTCATCTCAATATCGAATGATAGATTGGGTTGATACAGTACCCTGCAAGAAATGAGTTCAGGTGATGGAGAGCAAGCAGGATGTGCCTCCTAAGTTAGGCAAGTTGAAGGGTGATCTTGGGAGAACAGCAAAGACGACGAAGCAGGCAAAAAGTGGGTGGCACTGGGGACAAGCCCCCACTTACTGACCAGGTACTTTTTAAACACATTGTAGTTCCATGTCCAATGTACTAACACTTTTCTGGGAATGGACAGGTTGAGTTCTTTCAGAATGTACTGAACAATGTAACTACTACTTCCCAGCTCAGTACATTGTGGAAACATTCAAAAAGTACTGAATCATGTGACCACAATGTCCCTGATCAGTAATCATTCAGTACTTTTTGATTGTTCCAAAGAAAGTGATCAAAAAGTACCTGTGCTGCACAGTGTGGATTCAATCAAAATTTACCGGGTCATGTGACCACAAAGTACCAAACTGGTGAATGCTGAGTACTTCTAGAATGTCCTGGGCCCATGTGTCCCAATTTTACCTGAGTGGCTCAAAGAAAATGTGATCACAAAGTACTGAGACTGGGTAAATCCTGGACACTTTTTGAAAGAAACCAAAATATACCAAATCGTTGCACAGTACTTTTTAAATGATTAAGTATATTTTGGTTTCTTTCAAGAAGTGTCCAGGATTTACCCAGTCTCAGTACTTTGTGATCACATTTTCTTTGAGCCACTCAGGTAAAATTTTGACACATGGGCCCAGGACATTCTAGAAGTACTCAGCATTCACCAGTTTGGTACTTTGTGGTCACATGACCCGGTAAATTTTGATTGAATCCACACTGTGCAGCACAGGTACTTTTTGATCACTTTCTTTGGAACAATCAAAAAGTACTGAATGATTACTGATCAGGGACATTGTGGTCACATGATTCAGTACTTTTTGAATGTTTCCACAATGTACTGAGCTGGGAAGTAGTAGTTACATTGTTCAGTACATTCTGAAAGAACTCAACCTGTCCATTCCCAGAAAAGTGTTAGTACATTGGACATGGAACTACAATGTGTTTAAAAAGTACCTGGTCAGTAAGTGGGGGCTTGTCCCCAGTATGGCCTAATCAGGCTCTCACAAGGGCATCAGCTGACATTGATGAACGAGTAGAGAGACAAGCCGAAGTGACCAAAGAATCTGATGGCAAAGGTACAAGAACAACAGGATTGGTTGAGTGTCACTCAATCAACCGCGTTTGCAGGGTTTGGTCCTGTAACTGTGGGATTGGACAGTTCTTCCAGTAGCCCCAAGCCCAACGAGAATATCGAAGAATCTGCGGGTCACGAAGGTATGGCAAGTCGGCGTTACCCGCACATTTGGTCGTTGAGTTTGATGCTCACTGCACTTACATTTCATCTGCCTAGCAACTCCAAACCCTGCAAAGCGAAAACGGGCAAATTCTAAGCCCAACACCCCCACATCAAGTTCCGAGTCAGAAGCTAACACCCGCCTCAAGGCTCAGGAAACCACGCAAGTGCTTCAACGGCGCTCAAAATCCATGCCGAGTAATCACAGCGAATAATCAGACAGGTAAACTACAATGCTCTCAACGACATTATACTGATTATCAATACTTCTCTAGCGAGGCTCCCAAGGTCAAAAAAGTGTTAAAAGTGAAGCCGCTGATGAAAAAAGTGAAAAAAGCACTACAGGCTGCCACGATCGAGGTATCCAAACCCTTCGGCCTTGTTCCATTCCTTCCAGCTAACCATGCCTCAAGAAACCAGTTCTTATTGATGATGACAATGGTGATGCCAAGGCCACAAGGAAGCCAGAAGAGAAGACCACCACAAGTGGGAGAAAACCAAGACTCACTACGACAGATCCGCTTTTTCAACATATCTGGAAATGTGCAAGTCGAGAGCTCAAATATTCCTTCTTCTTCGTCAACTTGTTTCCGGACCCCAGCTACTACAAAGCTTTGCCGTACCAAGCCTACAAGACAGCGGTGGGTTCAGTCCACAACTTCAATGGCCACAGTAAGGAGGAGGTCCGTACTCGTGCACAGAGAGCATATAACTCCGAATGGGCATCAAGTGTAAGGCATTGATTGGCTCACCGTTTGGACCGAAGCTCACTTTTCCCTAGTTAACTCACAAACTTAGTGTCTTACGTGCATCACTCAAGTCCACTACGGTCACTCAGGTGAAGGCGGGTTTCGGAAATTTAACCCACGATCAATGAATGCAGCTTTTGGAGGACAACGAGTATTGGTTCAAAATATCGGTGGTAAGCTCTCGTCGACTAGATAGGCAGTGACTACAATTAACTTGGTTTGTTCTCCAGGATGGAAATGCAATGAAGAACACCCCATTTATGAACCCCACGCTCCAACTGATCTTGTGCGAGGGTCCCTTTGAAGGCTGAACTGGACTCTACAAGGTCTTTCCTGAAGAATTTCAAGATGAATCCAGTGAGAATGAGATGCCTGCGGTCTTGGTCGCTCTCGCTGGGACCTTCGTGAGCTTTCGTTGTCCCGTGTTTAGGTATGTTTTCTAACATACATCTCAAGCTATACATGGCTCTTGATGCTTGGGTCTACGGCTCCGAATTGGTTGCATGGAATTATTGCAGCCCTACTGTCGAAAAGGTGTATGGCATTCACATCGATGAATTGAAACAGATTGAGGCAGAGAAACCAACATCCTATCATGCCATTCTCCGCAAATTCTTCTCGAAATGCATGTACGTTTTTCCTCCCCTCCCGATTTTACGAACCTGAAGAAATTCCAGCACAAACTTGTTGGGGGAGTGTCCGAAATACGGTCATGACACCGCTCGTCCACTCAAGAAAACAAAGACCAATTATCAGAATCTCCCCAACAATTTCTCGGACTAATTGACGTTGTTCTACAACTACCTTTGTTCTTTACATCTACTTTATGATCAATGAAAGAAAACTTAATCGAAAGTGTGCGGTTTCGAAGGATCATTAATAGTTCAAAGTCCATGATCACACAGGTTATGACTCATTCACAACTCACGAACGCAGGTCAAGGACTATCCACGATGCTGCAAACTTGGATAAATAATCACATATCACGGGTTTTTGTGCAGACTTTGACCTGGTTTGACAACTTTTCACAATCACCCCCAAGGGGACATACAATATTGACTGACTTTATAAAAAAACTCTCAATGAGTGGCTCAGGTTTGTGATGGGCACTTTGGAAAGTAAATTGTGAAAGAACCCAGGGGCTTCACTCAAAACATACCCACTGGGTTCCTGAAGTGGGTAATTTTACAAAGTACCCACCATGTACCCAGTGGGTAAAATGCGGGTGAATTGATGGGTATCTTTCAAAAAGTACCCAAAAAGTACCTGGTGGGTAACGACTGGGCAAATGGTTTCAAAACCCACAATGAACTCACAATGTACCCACTGGGTAAGTACCCCCTTGCCCCAGTGTCTGTCTGTATTCACCACCTGTCGGTTTACACGGCTCTGGCTGCTGTGGGTTCTGGGGACCATTACTTGTTGAAGATTTGGTATCTTTGGTCTTTGTGGTATTTTTGTATTTACAGTATTAACCCCCCCCCCCAATCCCACCATACCTTGTTTCCTCTCCCAACCTGTTCGGTGACTCTGTGTTGCCAGATCCCGGACTGGTTGTTTCTTGCTGCACTCTTTGTTTCCCTCTCAACCTGTTCGGTGACTCTGTGTTTGCCGGATCCCAAACAGGGTGTTTCTTGCCATACTCTGTGTTCTCTCTTTTTACCTGTTCGGTGGCTCTTTTCTACCAGATCCTAGATAGGCTTATGCCATAAATTATGTCCCTTTTTTACCGGCCTAAGTTTGAACCCAAGCGCGACTTCCCTTCCACTTCCTTTTTTAGTCCAACTCGCCGACTCGGCCTTAGTTTTGGCTGCAAAGGGCGCTATTACAAAGTGCCTAGAGCTTTTGGTCCCTCCCTTTCTCACTGGCACAAGCTGCTTGCATTGTTATTGTTCAGCAAACAGTCCTGTAGACGTTGGCCACGTCCTCTGTGGGGGATGTTCTACCTCCCAATAGAAACTTTGCAAAAACCTCCAAGTCGGCTGTCTTCTTGCCATGCAGCTGAATCTGTCTCAAGTGTTTTAGCCTTCCACAACATCTCTGATAGCTGGGTCCTAATTCAATCGCCATTCCGCAAAGTCAATCGTTGGTGTCTTCCTCTTCTCTTTGACTCCCTCTGTCTCTCCTCCCTTCAATGCCCCTTGGGAGACGCCCGCTGCTTGATCATCGGGATATACCTTGGCCTTGGTCTCCGTCAAATCTTTGCCCCAGCAGTACCCCCCCCTTCTCCGGTTGGTCCTGTCTTGCCCCTGGTTGGATCGTCAGCCCTCCCTTTCTAATCCAGTGGAATTTCAGCCCCATGGACTCCCAAGGCCACGAGTACGACAGTTGGAGTCAGGAGAAGAGATAAACAAGGCATATTTCGACGACCCAGTGTTGACTGATTTAGAGGAGGATGAGCCTTCCGGGCAGGCTCCCAGAATCTCATCTCCTCCAATGGAGCACAAATCAAACAAAGAGAGGAATGCATCTACCTCAAAAAAAAAAGGTAAGCCGGTTTGTCTTCCCCACTTGAAGCTCTCAACTAGGTTTTTCCTCCAGCCACGCTTTGACCAAGGCAAGTGATACTGAATGCCTCCGTGGGCTTCTCAGACATGATGTTGGATCTGTCCTAAAAGCCAGAAAGGCGCTGGGTAGGGGCTCTATGTCGCTTTCAGTTTTGCATTGAACACCAACCTGAATCCTGGTCTCAAGTTGTTTTTGGCGGTTTTGACCTCTGTCAGACTGTCGAAGCTGCCGGTGGAAAGGGACCTCCACCCTGTAATTTGGTACTGGAGCTGGAGACTATGTGGCTTGATGACAAAGCCCGTCTTGCTGTGGACAAGAATGGCATTCCCATAGTCCTCCATATACCTTGCTGACAGCGAACTAGATCACTGGTCGACACCCTTCTGCCTTGCTAATTTTCACACACTGACTTTGAAACAGAACAAGTTCAACAATGATTGTGCTAAACTTTGTGAAACCATGAAGCCTACTGCAGAAGAAGATGCCGATGGACAGTGGAGGAACTCCAAGGCCACTTACCAGCAGGTTGAAGGCAAACTTTGTGGCCGGATAAAACTAGTAACTTGTTGGCATGCAATAGGTCACTCGGTGGGTGGTCTATCCCCTTTGTGTGTGCAAAACTCAAATCCGAGCAGAAAGAGCCCCCTGGTTGTCTGTGCCCCCTTTTCTTGAACACTTTGTGTGTCATCTGCTCCCCATTGTGCTTGTTCTCACCTGAACTATCAGGTGTGAACTGTGCCGGAACTTTGCACCTCATCAATGACACGCTGTTGTGTCGGAGGTTTGCTTCTGTCCGTGTTCACTGCCTGTTGGTTTACGTGGCTCTGGCTGCTGTGGGTTCTGGGGGCTTTCAGCTTGTCAACAATGTGATATCTTGTCAGAGGGTTTCTCTCATCCTTGCCAACTGCTCTAGATTCTCTTGGGTGGTTTTTCCACTTTAAGGCTACCTGGCCAACGACGTGGCTTTATTGTCAGCAAGTATTGTCCATTCGCGTCCATTGAATGGTATTTTTCAGTTGTTTCTCAATCGTCGCTTAGGCAGCCTACCAGTCCTCCCTGAACTCCTCACGAGCTCGTTTTATGTAGTCTTCCAGAATGGCATTTTCTGTATTCACAGAACCAACCTCCCCTTGTATTGTTATGTATTAAGTAATAGTTACAGACTCGGACTCTGAAGTAATTTGCCTATGATTCACATGACGACCGTGCCCTCCTCCCAATTTAAGCTCACTGCTTCCTGCTTGGCCCAACATTTCCTTTCTGCCCTCCCCGTGCCTCTGATTTGTAGGACGCGAGAAACTTCGACCGAAACCAGCTCTACAGAATTTCAAACCCCAAATAAAGGTTTGTCTTTGATCCTTGCACCGGTGGGGGTTGTACGTGGCTGATGATGTTTGAATGGCAGATTCTTGTCATGCCTAATCAATTGACCCTCTTCCCCTCAGGAGAAAACTCATCCCTCCGGGTTTTTTGCCCAAACATGAAAGATGTTGTGACATCCTTCAAAAGCTATCTGCCTGCCTCCGTTGCCGACACCCCTGGACTAAGCCCCGACTTGCCGGCTAGATTTAGTTGGATCATGGAGGGCATGGACTACCATGCATACCTCCCAAAGGAACATCTGTTCCAAAGTCACCTTCTGGAGCCCCTCAAGCACTGAACCCGGGACTACGTTCAAAAAGACGGACAGTGGTTCTTGGACAAGGACACTCGTATACTCTGGGCATCTCTGGACAACAAGCTAACACTGGGGGCAGACCCCTACTTACCTGACAGGTAAATTGAGGGTTTTTTGAGAGTTTTTCAACAATTTACTCAGATTTTACCCAGTGGGTTAATTGTGGACAAATTCAAAACTTACCCACCACTTTTCCCACACTTTGATCAGTGGGTAAGTTTTGCATTTGTTCTGAACAAGCTCATCAGTTTGCCCATGAGGTACTTCTTTAACAAAACTCTAAGAGTTCTTTCACAAATTACCCATAAATTTGCCCACAACATGTTCAATCATGTACACAGTGGGATTATTGAGAGTTTGTCAAGGAATTGAGCATATCAAGAGTTTGTTGTGATTACATCAAAGAAAACCTGGTGGGTATGTTACTGAGTATGTTGTGAGCAAGGGTTGAAAGAACTCTTGATGAGTGGCTCAGAGCATGTGCTGGGCACATTTGGTGCAATTTATGAAAGAACCCTTGGGGTTTGTCAAAGAAGTACCTCATGGGCAGACTGATGAGCTTGTTCAGGACAATTTCAAAACTTACCCACTGATCGAAGTGTGGGCAAAGTGGTGGGTAAGTTTTGAATTTGTTCACAATTAACCCACTAAAATCTGAGTAAATTGTTGAAAAACTCTCAAAAAACCCTCAATTTGCCTGCTGGGTAAGTAGGGGTCTGCCCCCAGTGTAACCGCTTCCATTGAAGTAGTCAGCGGGGGAATGCTGGTGGAGCTCAGCCATGTAGAACCTGAATCGCCTGTTCGCTTTGGGTTCACTCAAGGCCATAAAACCCAGCGCGGAGCAAGTATATCCTTGGAGAAGAGCAGAAAGGGATTTGTCCACAGGCTTGCGTACCTTGTGTACTTGGTCTCTATGTGGTACAAATGGGGTGCGAACTTGGTCAATCAGTGTTGGTGGAAGGCCCTTTTGGCCCAATGTGGACCAGTTCGGGCAGACAGCGTCTGGGATGCGATTTATAGGCAATGGAAAGAAATAAATTTTGTTGGCATGGTGGTCCATCCCCGTACAACCTCGGTCAGATGGCTTTCAAATGCGTTGAACTTTGGTGTTCCAATCTGGGTTTTATTTTCCGGACTCGATTCCTACAAAAGATTGGACAGGGGCTTCGTTGTGGCAAACAGTTGGTTGCCGACTTCCCAGCAGGTTTACAACACCTGATGCAAAGTGGCAGCCGAGCGCAGCGAAGCCCTGGTTGCCCAACCTGCTGCCGCTCCCTCCCTTCCAGCCAATACTGGGGGCAAGGGGTCAAATACCTGGTGGGTACATGCTGAACACATTTTGATCACAGTCAACAAGTGATCACAATGTACCCAGCTCATCACATAATAGTTTCTTTCACAATGTTGTCCACAATGTGTCCAGCATGTGGCTGAGCCACTCATTCAAAATTCTTTCAAAGATTACCCAGTGATGTGTCCATAATGTCCCCAGGGGGTTCTTTTTGAAGTAATCACAATGTAATCACAATATTGTTTGATTTCACCATGAGCTTTCAAAGAAATCACCATGTGTATGGCTGTACACATTCTATACACATCACTGGATACTTTGTGAAAGAAGTTTGAATAAGTGGCTCAGCCACATGCTGGACACATTGTGGACAACATTGTGAAAGAAACTATTATGTAATGAGCTGGGTACATTGTGATTGCAATCAAAATGTGCCCACTGGGCACATTGTGATCACTTGTTGACTGTGATCAAAATGTGTTCAGCATGTACCCACTGGGTATTTGACCCCTTGTCCCCAGTGCAACCCAACAGATCCTTTGCTGCTATCTTTGCATCTTACTCTGAAATTTTGCTGCAGTGGGATGGCGTCTTGACCTGGTGCCCTCTACTGCTTCACTTGTTGCAGGACATGATGGAAGAGAAAAGCCAAGTTGTATTGATGGGATAAACACTACTATATATACCATTACAAAAATTCTCACAATCACATGGTCAGATCACATGACTGGCTGTCACAGCTAACTCCAACATTATGGTCTGAGGTTGCATCTGCCTCTTGCCCCAAGAAGGCCATCTTAACAAAGATAAAGCGGCGGGAGAGCACAAAGGCTAGCAAAACTTACAAGCCCACAAAGCGGGATGAAGCCCCCCACAAGACAATCAATTCAAAGCCAGAAATCTTCTGGTCAATGATTGAAACAGCTGCACGTCGACAGATAGGAAAAACCAACCTCACTCAACTTGTGTCACACCTGTGGCAGGTTGATAAGAGGTTTGAACACCTCAATCACCAGCAGGTCAGTGAGTGGAGAGATAAATCAATCAAAAATAGGATTGAGTGGACAGCAGAGATTATTGCAGAAGTCAAGAAGGGATTCCATCCAGGTGACATCAAACAAAATTCAATGTATTTGTGAGTATGTTTGACTATTTAAAAGCATGCTAACTGGATATGAATTGCACTATAGCATATCCACCCTGGGGTACAGACACAGATCAAGACCTCCTTGACCTCACTTTGTGATACACCTGTTCGCCTGGATCTTTACTCAATCTGTGCCATCATTCTTGCTATCATTGCTGCCAAGGCGCCCAATATTTTCAATGTTACTGTCAGCCAGATGGTGCATGGAAATTACATCTGGGATCACTTTCAATGCTGGGAGTAATTTGTGAAGAAATTCTTAAAGGAGGAAATGGGGTGGTCACAACGTCAATCAACTTGTCTGGGGAAAAAAAACTCCAGAAAATATCACAGGGATCCTCACTGATGCTGCTCTTTGCCTCACTTCAACCATATCCCAGTTCCATATCCCAAAGTTCCTCATAGTGAACTCTGATCAAACTGGGGCCCAGTACTCAGCTGGTGGTCAAGAAACCTATGCTCCAATTGGGAGTAAACAAGTTGATGTGATTGGAAAGGATGAAAAGCTGTCATTTACACTCATGGTGGGCATTTCTATGAGTGGAGAAGTGTTGCCATTCAGAGGTCTGCCAGCACCAACACTTGGGAAGAGTGCATCAAAAACTTACTGGCGATAAAAAAGCACCGAAAGATGTGAGTAGAATTCCTGACTAAGTGTTTGATTTGAGTAAAGCTGACATACCCCAGTATCAACGTTGATATTGGAGTAGTGGTTCCAGATGCTTCCGAAGTCCGCCCTATCAGGTCTGGCCAACTGGTTTGGGGCCTTAGGGTGGATGGTAAAGATTGGGCTAACGTAAGGTTAGATCATTTTTTTGCTGCCATGGCCAAGGTCGCAAAGAGCCGTCCGGCGGCATCTTGTTTCTATGTTGAGTCGTTATCTGGGAGAATTTGGATCGTGAAGCAGGATGGTTCCGACAAATGGTCCATACATCATGAAATGGGAGAAGGCCAATACAAACCGCTTTCCCTTGAAAATCAAGCTCTTTTGGACCTGAAGTGGGTGGAAGAAACCACAAGCTTTTGCAACGGGTACATAGTCGTACTGGATGATCCAAGCAACCCCAAGCAATGGGGTTTAAATCAGTGAGTTTCTAATCCTCCTAATCCCTGTTGATGCTCATTCATGCTATCTCTGTAGCGGAGTGTATGCCCGAAGCAAATTACGACCACTGGGCTCCACCAACTCGGTTGCTGCAGTCACCACCGGCTTGGAATCGGTCGATATTTCCGGGGCCCAGGACCAGGTACGTAACATCATGACAAGCTCATAGCAAATACTAAAGGGTTTCTCTACATGCAGATTCAGCTGGTTGAAGATCCGGTCCCCACCCCAGAGCAGGATCCACCCCTGAGAATAATATACTCAATATCTTGGGTCATAACTGTGTTCCAAGGTTATAAAAAGCATTTGGCGAAAACTTTAAGTTCTGTTGTGAGTTCCAATTTAAATTTTATCAATCTCAAGCAACTCACCCTTCGCAATTTTTAACCCAGAAAATTTTTAAAGAATATGCTAGAAGCCAGGGAATACCGCCAACCTAGCGCCATTGGGAATCAGAAGATTGTTTGACCCTGCTGGTCAATCCGCTTGAGGGTTCGGAAGCAACTTGCAACACTTGCCGTGGCACGTTTACATCTTTTGACCAGTTACAGAAGCACATCAATGTACACAAACCTCCCTAGTTGACAAAGTGACAAGACTGTTATGATGAGTAGTAGCGCCGACCAGCGGCATGGCCCACGACCCCGTCCTCAAAGCCTCCCATCGTTCAGTTTACCAGTACGGCCTTTACCACTGACATCTCACGGCTTATACATAGTCATTCTTTTATTCGTTTCGCACCGATCCATATTGTAATGTCATTCCATACTTTACAATTCATACCATTCACCTCCCGCCTTGTCGACCCCATTACTTACTCAATACACATCCGGTCCAATTTGGACTGTACTGTATCTCCACCCATATGTCACAACACATAGCGCTGGTCGTCCTCCCCTGTGATGAGAGGATTGGGTAAAACGACGGATGACACACAGATCAGAGGCGGTGACATAGGGCATGACATCAGTGTCCTCAATTTTTTTTGCTGATGCTGAGGGCGACAACCACGGTGGGGAGACATTGAGGCAGAGAGAGAGGTGCAGCAAGAGAGAGGCGAGCAGGGGAATACATGGGTATGAGTCAAGCCTTGAAGCTTGACCATGAGCACAAAGAGAGGGGAGGGAAGGCCCGATGCATCAGATCGGGAGCTAGCGGTAGACATGAAGAAGTAGCAAATCACAACCGTGGGGAAAAGTGACTCTAAATTTACAGGGGAATTGGGTCACCACGCCAGGAGAACGGCCCTCGAGGTCTCAATGGCCCACGTTTGGGGGACCAGGATGGTTTAGAAGGTGGGGACCTGTATTTGTACAGGGCCAGTTGGGAGGTTGTAAAACAGGTCTGAGCTCAGCACTCGACAACTGACAACCTGATTGAGAGAACTCAGTGCACTTACCTTGGTTGGTTTCCTGCACCATTGCTGAAAGCAACGGCTTAAGCTCTGTATTCCCGTACCTTGTTGTGGTCCAATCTACAGGAAGCAGCTTGTCTCTGTCCCTCACCCACAAACCCACTACACTCCAGGCAGCTCGGTGTGCATCAAGCCCAAAACCTGCCCCACCCCTGTGCTCAACATAAGATTGGAGGGACATGATCTGGTTGTACATAGTCAACTTGTTTCTCCAGGGTTCCGAGAGTTCTGAGGAGGAGATTCTTCGGGGAAACTGGGGAACACAATGGGGAAAGTGAGGAATGCAATGGGAAGACACTGAGGAAGACAAAAAGACAGGGCCTCAATAGGATGGACCGCAATGTTCTCCAGAGTAGCTGATACAGGATATATCCAGAGCTGGTGGTATGTACCAGCAAGGTGATAGCCTTGACAATAGGCTTGATCCTGTGGAAGAACTCCTCTGAGGCACTTAGGTCCACCTCAAACATCTCCTTGTCACCAACTTGGCCCTTGGGTCTGAGGAGCGGCAATCCAGAACATTCAAACATTCCGGGCAGAAGTGGGAGGGTGGGTGGGTTGGTTGTAATCTCGTCTATGAACGATTTGCGAACAGTGGTTGAACGAACGTCCTCGGACATCAAGGGAGGAAGCACAACTTCAATCTTGTTTTTGGTGAATGCCAGAAGTCGAGTCCAGATGTCTCGAATCAGCTGGTTCAGCCCCAGTTGAAGGTTGGAGAAAGACAAGTTCTGTCCCCAAAATGCGAGTGTGGTGCAGTCCGGATTATATAGGATGCTGGGGTTGCCAGGTTCTCTAAGGGCCAAGGAAGACACATATTTCCTCAAGGAGATAAGCTTGCCAGAGATTTTACCCTCTCCCATCCCAAGATGCTTTTCACACAACACCTTGATGGTCCTGCGGGGGGAGATGATCAGCAGGTAAGATCTGAACACTCAATGGGTGGCTTGCCTCATGATTCCTTTGGCGTTGTCATGTTCATGAAGGGCGACTTGAAGGATCGCATTCCTCAAAAGGTACATCAGCCTTGATATAGGTCAGGTGACGAGACCAGGCTTGACAAAGTAAACAATGGTTCGAAGTGAAACCAAAGCAAGGTAAGACTGAACAGGGCAGGATAGATGGCCGGCTGGAGTGATATCAAGCCCAGGCTTTCAGAACAAGATAGAAAAAAGAGCCGTTTGAAACTTCTCAACATCTGCAGCTGATGAATCAACAACTGATGTCAGGGACTTATTGTAGTCCTTGAGCGTGTCAAGCTGCTCATCGGTGAACTGAGTTGGGATGGCAGTTGTTGGTAGAAAACAGGCTCTGAGGCAGAAAGTGAGAAGGGATATTGCTGTTTCACAATAACATCGAGCACTGTCAGGCTTGTAGAGCACCTTCCAAGCACCCATGTACCTGAACAGCAACATTTAGTGGTTTTTTTTTAGGGATGAAAGGAGGTAGCTTACTGTTTGTGGGACTTCAACATGATTGAGACGTTCCAAGAGCACCAGCACCTGAGCGGCTAATCACAGGGCTATTGAATATTGCCAGCTTTCATGAAGTTGACAACCAGGTGTCCTCACAAAGAGGCAGTACAGATTGTACACAGGTCTCTAGCAGTTTCAGTTTTTCTGTCCCGCCCCCACGTAGAGTTGGGAACGACGAGAATGCTAATGACCCCAAACCACAACAATTGTCTGGAGCACTCCCAGTCGAGAGCGGCAGGTTTCATAGCAGATCAGTCTGCCCACCAGAGACCCAACACTCAAGCCCTCAAACAGGCCTATACATGGTGGAGCTACACACGGCCTGAACCAATCAATCATCTCCCAACAATCCAGTAGGCAGCATGTATCATCTGCATCTCATGTCTTACACAAAAGCCAGGATTCCGCCACAAGACATACACATTTGGCAGAACTTGAGGGGAGTTCACCTATACTGCAGCCCCCTGAACATTTCCAAGGTATGCTTTACTCTTGGTATGGCTCCACCGTTGACATGTTAAAGTCACTGCAGATGGGGGAAAGAAAGTATGAAGCGAAAGTCCCCACTGCAGGTGTATAAGAAAAGCATAGCGTGGGAAAACTATATAGTAGTTGCCTAAAAAAGAAATTGTCCAAATATAGAAAGATGACATAATATGATGGGTATTAACAAATAAAGGAATTTCCATAAAAAGAAATATTGATTATGTAAGTGCCCATGGAAAATTCAAGTAAAAAAAACAAACCAAAAAGGATAAATAATGTCACACTTGATGTGATAGAGATCATGTGACATAGAGTCACACTTCAACATGACACTATATTTTCCAGGAACCCCGAGCAGCCATCCTCCATGCTCACACACAACAATTGCTGATCCATTTAGGCTGGAGAATGTTTCCCTTCCTCCCAGATTTTCCCACCCTACTCGCAGGGCGGGCTCTACCAGATCACTCAGTGACAGTTGTGGCTCGCAGTTTTCCTCCTTTCTTTTCTGGATCCTTGTAAGAGCAGACCTTGGCTGGGCCTCTCTGGCTTTCGGAAGTTGTTGAAGACCAGTATCACAATGGTTCTAACCAACGGAACTTCCTTATATCACATGGACTTGTGTTCCTTCTTTGGAGGAACTTGAAGTCCTCTACTCTACAAGGACACAGGTCGTCGGTGATACACTTTCCCCCCAGAAAGGTTGTGGAGCTGCTAGTCTATTACCTTGTAGTGCTCCACCCGGTCGAGGTTTTTCTCGCTGCAAGCTTGGGATGGGCGGATCAACATGCTGCATATGCCCAGTTTCTATGGGTTGTGACGGGACAGAAGTGAAACCACAAGGGTTAACTGACATTGTCGCACGCCATACTGATTGCTACTTCAAATGCAGACTTACTGGATCGCCACTTTGTCATGTGCTCATCAACATCCAGTCTGTCTTCCTTCCCCCAATCATCGACCCCTCCATTCAGAAATTGGGTGATTCTCAGGCGGGGCATGGGTCCAACATTGCCAACCGTGTCTATGGACAGCAAATTGACCACCTGCCTGGTGAGGAGGCTGCGATGTTTACCTCGACTTACCACTGGTGTCAGAGAGTACACTCTCTTCTTGGTCTTGGCCAGGAGGACCCACCAATCCGCCCTCTACCACACCTATTTGCGCCCTTCCAGCAGGTGTCTCCATCTGGTCACGCAGTACCCCATTTCCCTTCTTCTGACCACATAAACTCTGGATTCTCTTTTGCCACCCAGGAGCTTGCAAATCATTGTGAAAAGGTCCTGAAGGAGTTGATTTTACGGGTAGTTGGGCCTCTCCTTGCTTCTATTGGTTCCTCTGGGCCTGTGGTTGACCGGCTCTCTATAGCTGGATATTGACCTTGTTGGTGAGCAACCAGCACCCACCATCACAGAAGATCACCTGCTCCAAACCCTGTCACTCTATACAAGACAAGTGGGGTCCACCTTCACCAGTCAAAATCAGCGGCTCCTTCTACAAGCAGTCCTGGAAGGGGGATGCAACACTGTCATTGGAATTTTACCCACAGGCTCTGGAAAGTCAATTGTGATCTTTGGTCCTGTACTTGCTGAAAGTTCTGGGATTTCCGTGGTCATCACCTGCTATGCAGCCCTTTGTCGCCAGCTTGTTGAGCAAGTGTGCTTCCTTGAAATCAGTCATCTTCTCTGGAGTGACAGGAACCTTGATGGCAGCCCCAACTGTGCATCTGTACGACTGGTCATAATGATAGCTGACAACACAGTTTCGGATGAGGTGAAAAGGCAAGTATATTTCATTCAACATGCACCAGCCATGTTGGAGTTAGCTGTGACAGCCAGTCATGTGATCTGATCATGTGATTGTGAGAATTTTTGTAATGGTATATAGTAGTGTTGATCCCATCAATACAACTTGGCTTTTCTCTCCCATCATGTCCTCCAACAGCATCTCACTTCAGGTGGGACAGGAGTGTTCACAGATGCTTTTTCTGCGGGCTTCCTTCTCTTGTGACTGGTCCCTACCACAGAGAGGAGAATGTGCACAACTTTCCTGGAAAATGCCTGTTCAGTGACACTGCAGTTGTTGCAGCAGGCATGTCTTACACACCCCTGATGTATTTCAACTGCTCCAAAAAGAGTTGGGGTTTACTCCTGGACCAGATGCACCCAGTAGCTTTGCAAAATGGCTGATGGAGCAGCAGTCACCCAAGGAGGATATTGGACTACTGCATGTGTTTTCCTGGCTCTGCAATCGCTACTACCGCAGTTCCTTCCAGGGCCTTAGTTTGTACCTTTATCTGTTTTCATGCTTCTCGGACATTGATTTGTCAGGTGGTTCTGGTGTCTGTTCCGTTGTCTTGCTAACAAGTATCTGCCCTTCCTCCTTAGTCTTCGCACGCGCCCCATTTCAGTCATGTGGAAGGTTGGGGCTTCAGTTTCTGGTCTCAGCTCCGGTTGCGTTTGGCTTAGTTTTGTTCCTTTTACGGTCCTTATGTTATAGGTTATTTTCTTCTTTTCACCGTTTGAGATTTCTACTCCCCAAGTTCACTCTACGCCTCTATCTCCTTCCGTGTGTTCCATTCGCAGTTATTGTTATGACTATTATTCCTTCTCTCTCTTCTCTGTTTTTGGGCTATTAGTGCATGAGTTTTTTCTGAGCATTGACAGGCAATTTATTTGAGGAAGGCAACATCCACTTCGACTGGGTTGGGTCAGTATTGTTGTTCATCGGGCTTATGGCGGTTTTCTCGTGTGTGCACGCTAGTGCGGCCACCTTGCGCATCGGTTCTGGATTTACTTATGTTACCTTTTCGAGTGCTCATTTTTTGGTTTATGTCATTATCACCTCCATAAAACCCTTGAAGGAATCAACGGTTGATGTGTAATTTGATGTTCGTGGTAAAGGATTTGCATCAAGAGTGGGGAGAAGGTGGACAGCATGAAGATGCTATTGATGTGAATTGCGTAAGCAGGATTGCATCAAAACTTTGAAAGCTCCATGGCGATTTTGATGGATGATGTAAAATTGCTTACAGCATCACGCCCTGGGCTGGGGGCTATCGCTGATTGCTCACAAATGGCGTTGCAATGTTTTTTTGTGGATGGTGTAATGTGGGTTATCAAGCAGCTTAGACTCATCTGCAAACTGTCCGCAAATTATAGCTAAGAGATTATCCGGATTTACGGTGCCCTCACGATCCCATAATTATGAAGGGGTCTTCTGGACAAAGTTACCTCTCATCTTTCCTGAGAGGCAAATCTGGACTTCAAATTTCACCTCACTAACGATGTCGCTCTTACATCGGAGGAAGACTTCTGTCTACATTGCCGCTGTCAGTCTTTGCAGATGGTTGCGAGACAAGAGGACCGCCCATACTCCAACAAAGGACTCTCGTCAAGTGCAACCTCCTTCCACTCTAACCACTGTCGGTCATTGCGGTTGTCCCTGCTGCAGTGGGTTCTGGGGGACACTGCCTTGCTATCGTCTTGGTAAGTTCCCCTCCCTGCCCCTGTACCCTATGCGGGCTGCTAATGTTTTTTTGTTTCCAGTTATTTCCTTCCCTGAGACTGCAAACACTGGGGGCAAGGGGTGGTGTTCCGGTCCAGAACATTGCAAGTTCATTGCAAGGAAATGGACAATGTACCTGGCAAAAACCCACCCAGTACATTGCAAACACATTCTGAAATTTCCAGGCCAATTTCCTTGCAGTGTTCCGGGACAGAAAATGGTCAGTACATTCACAGTGTTCCAGTGATGTTCCCATTAGGTAATCCATGGGTACATTCAGAATTTTCCCAAAGAAAGTAACCTCGACGTCAATGATCGGCACATTTACAATGTTCCTGGTCAGGAAAATTCAAAATGCACCCAAACAGTGTATTTGCAGTTTCCAGGGTGGTACATCCAGAATGTACTGGTGCCGTTGACTGCGATGTACTGAGTTTGGCAAACATCAGGAACACTGCAGGAACACTGCAAGGAAACTGGAAAAACTGGGGACATTTTGAATGAACTTGTGATGTTCCCAGTTTTTCCAGTTTCCTTGCAGTGTTCCTGCAGTGTTCCTGATGTTTGCCAAACTCAGTACATCGCAGTCAACGGCACCAGTACATTCTGGATGTACCACCCTGGAAACTGCAAATACACTGTTTGGGTGCATTTTGAATTTTCCTGACCAGGAACATTGTAAATGTGCCGATCATTGACGTCGAGGTTACTTTCTTTGGGAAAATTCTGAATGTACCCATGGATTACCTAATGGGAACATCACTGGAACACTGTGAATGTACTGACCATTTTCTGTCCCGGAACACTGCAAGGAAATTGGCCTGGAAATTTCAGAATGTGTTTGCAATGTACTGGGTGGGTTTTTGCCAGGTACATTGTCCATTTCCTTGCAATGAACTTGCAATGTTCTGGACCGGAACACCACCCCTTGCCCCCAGTGAAAGTGGAACGGTCCTGCTGACGAGTAAGTCCGATCGCTCCAACTCTTGTCGAGGAAAACAATGACCAGGTGATCGACTTTACAGAATGAATCATCCGTGTCCAAGTTGGTATCACTGCCAAGACATGAGGGCAATAAATTAAAGCTGTTGATTCCCGTGGCACTCCCCCCTCCACCACTCACGGGGCACACTTTGGCATGGTGTTATGTGCCATTCACACACCCTTGACAAGAGATTGCATTGGATTCTCACCGTGCTTGTGAACCCCGCAATGTCATGATGTTTTAGATGTTGGAGTTAGCTGTGACAGCCAGTCATGTGATCTGATCATGTGATTGTGAGAATTTTTGTAATGGTATATAGTAGTGTTGTTTCCATCAATACAACTTGGCTTTTCTCTCCCATCATGTCCTGCAACAGTTTCTACAATTTGTGCTCCTTCCATCCCCTGTTCTCCCTCGCGACCATCCTCCTGGCTGGTTACGATATGTGTTCAAACCCCTCAGACACACATTCGGCCTTCAAGAACCCTCCTCTCTCCAGATAATTTTCTAATTGCGATCGCCCCTCAGATTTGCAAAATATCAAACTACAGTAGGACCCGCCTGTTCCGCCACACGGTGTCGTACTCGAGGGTGGTGTAGTGTTATGTTCTATACAGAAGATAATTAGACCCAGTTAGTTCGCTTAGGGACTAATTGTATAGAAGCTAAGCAGGCTGGTTGAGCAGTCTATGAACTCGACTAACAACACCACAGGGTGAGCGGGGTTCCTCTTTCCGGCTCTCGGACCTGATGAGTTTGCTGAGGGATCTACTCTGTGAGTGTGTCCTTCAGTGTTATTCCAAGGGAATCAGATGTACTATATCACTCAGGTGTCCCTGTCCCTTGATTAGACACTTATCTGGTGTGTGGGGTTTGGTGGTGATTTGATGGGAATGGAGTTCCTGATCCAAAAGAAGATCAAGAGTGGAGGGGATGATCTACTGGGGTAGTCTACACCAAAAGGGAGGGGAAAAGATGGGGATGCTCAAAGGGTGTGTTTGAGGCTGAATTCCTAAGGCTGAGCTTTGATACTGAGCTTTGATGCAGTGCTTAGGGCTGTGCCTAAGGCTGTGTTGAGGCTGTGTCGTGTGATTAGACCTAAACGGGAAGGTGTACACTTACACCTGGGGCTGTGCTGGATATGTTGTAAAGATGACAAGATATGTCGTAAAACTGGGAGGGTATAACTGATACCCTAAACTTTGCTGCAGATGACGTCTAGTACGTCTAACTGATATGTCTTTAATAATCTTCAGATAATATAACCTATGTCGTAAAATATGTCATAAGTCCTTGTGGTACTGCTAAATCTGGCTGTCACTCAGTCAGTCACTTTTCTGAGGTGGAGGGTTATCTGCTGAAGTTTCACACTTCAGTACTAACAGATACCAAATACTCCAACGTCTCAAGTGTACTAAGCTTATTCAGTTCTTCTGACTTAGAACTTCTTCTCACAGAGGGTAGGGCGAAATATGGTATGTGATTGCTCAAAATCACTCAACCACACAGTCCTAAGGGAATTGAGGTAGATACTTTAGAGGGTAGATGTAGAGAGAGAGGGGATAGATGTAAAGTGGGGGGAAAAGAGACACTGAGCAAAAAGATGCTCAGCTGATGTGAGGATAGAGCAAACTGTGCTTTTCTCCTGAGCAGTAGGTACCCGTTTTTCTCTTAGAAGTGGGGTTGAGGTCTATATATACTATTTTACACAAGAATGTTCCATAATATTCCGTCATGTTCCATCAGCTTCCATCACATTTGTGATGTTCCGTCACCTTCTAGAATGTTCCAGCACTTTCCAGCACGTTCCAGGGAGTTCCATGATGTTCTAGGGCTTTCACATGGCTATCTGATCTCTTGATCTAATCTCCAGAATCCTTATCTTATCTTGTCTAGGGTGGATTATAATTAGACTTTCTGTTATCTAATCTTATCTGGCTTAAATAATTCTTTAATCATTTAAATAATCCATTGTTCAACTTGTTGACTATAAATTGTGCGTAAAATCGTAAATAAATAATGATAATCCTGGGGTCCGACAATAAGTTTCGACATGATTCTAGGTTAGGTTAATGTCAGGGCCACTCTTCACCCTTCAGGTACCAGTGCTGTTGGTGAGTCGCAACTCCAACCAACAAGGGTCAATGGGGCAAAGGGGGAACGACTTCCCTATATCCACCCAAAGTCTACATGGTCCAAAACGTGATGGACGAGCGTTCTCCGGTAGGTTGTCTGAATTCACAGCAGGAGTGCCAAGTCTCTATCTGACAAATCCCTATCGTCGTCTGAGGGCAGATGTAAGAGCCTGAGGATGGCCCCTCAAACTGTTGCTTGATGAAGAGAGCGGCGAGGAACTCCTTTTCGTAAGCGCGTTCGCTGATTCTTGATGCAAGGCTGAGAGAGAGAGGAGAGCGAACGTGTTCAAAGAGGTACTCGATAAGCTCTTCAGTGGCCTACAGCAAATACACCGATGCTGCAAGGAGAAGAGAACTTCCTGAGATATCAAAGATGGGGAATCCTCAGCTACTCTACTGGTACATATATAGGAGAGTGGCCAGGACAGAGATAATCATATCTAATAATAACTTGGAATAAAGAAGGGCCGAGAGTAAGCCACAACAGTAAGTGGCCCGGAAGATAGAATAGAAACAATAAAGGAATGACAAATTGGTCAGGGTTTGTGAGAAAATAAGAAAGGGGTCATGACATCATGTGGGAAAGGAATGACAAAGGACAATATCACATGTGAAGACTAACCAATAAGAAGATGACGCGTCAGCTCGTCCGATCGGGATAACAAAAGACCGAGTGGGGCTTGAATGGGGTAACCGTTGTCAGGACGAATGTATGGGGAGTCTGGACTGGGGAAACGATGGGCCGATCCAATGGCAAATAGGGTGCGAGCACTGTCGGAGATCAGATAAAGCGTAGCGCGAACTGGCTGTTGGATCCATCAAACTCCCTTCTTCCTAAACCAACATCACCACCAACCAACTACTCATCCATCATGCCAATGATCTCTGACCGTGTCTTCTGTGCTGAGAACACCACTGCTACCATTGAGTCCATGGATACCAGGGCTGTGCAGAACAAACAGTACTTCCTTCCTGCACCCAATGTCACGTACCCCAGCTACCAAGAGGTGCGACGTCATGTGTTGCCGTTTGCTGGCAACAACTGACGTCGCTTTCGCAGATCTTTGCAGTAGCCGACCAGGTGGATGCCCGTCAATCGGAGGCAACAATTTCTAGGCCTCCTTGGTACTTGACCATGGACGACGAATTGTGGTTCCATAACTTGATCGACCACAAGTTGCAAGAGTCGATGCGCAGGGTGACATTCGACATACACTATGAGAAAAACCGCGCGTGGAAATCAGGATCAAATCGACTTGAAATATGTTTTCATGTGTTCTTTGTCTGACAGGAGCATTAAATTCAGGTGCGTGGAATTCATCACACTTCAGACGTTTGAACATGTCAACCCATAAGACTTTTGGGATGCCTCACAAACACGCAAGAACGTAACAGATGCAACCTCAACAATACCCGGTGTATTCCAGTTGGGGAACAAGTCATGGCAGCTAATAAAGGAAGAGAGGGGTGTGGTTTGGGTCTGAACAAAAGAGTCAGGAATCGCTCACGGCGATGCACGCCGTCGGGCAAATAATGGCTGTATGACGGGCCACTAGTAAGGACGGTGTGTGTCCAGAGCGGTTGTGGCAGCCGTACTTACCAAACGTGTTGAAGAAAGCTCTGCTAATCAGTAAAATCTGCCCTCGCAGACATACCGCTTCTATCAACAATCGCCCACCGCCCACGGTGATCTTTAACTCTCCCGACAATACACATCACCGTCGTCATGTCAACAGCCTCAGAGCGTCCAAATTTGTCAAAGTAAGGGATCTTCAACGGTGTTTCGTATACAACCTCTGTGCTCTGAATGATTGCGAGAACTAATGTGGTTGTTTGAGTGACCAGTGGTGTGATGCCTGCAGGTAGATCAAATTTGAGAATATACTTGAGCCGTCCAAAGCATTCGGTCGGTTCAAATTCAGGGGTCACATAGCGTCTGTGCCCCATCTTGTCTACAAGCAGCAAGTACTGTAGTATCGGGTCAGATTTGCGCTGGACGGGACAAAGTTTACTTACCCGAACAAACGTCGCATCTCGATGGTCTTGCAGATCTTCTTCGACCAAGGCAGCAGCATGAACCTTATCAGCATTTGAGATGGTTGCTTTCGCCCACACTTCTACCTCCTTTGGAAATAGACTTTGGAAGTGTTCCTGCTGCCACTCCGTCCCCGTGTCAAGTCCATACCGGGTGAACAAGCATGAGTACACAGAGTTGCGGGTGGGCTGTGACAGCTTGATTTTGTGGCGAATCCGGCCATGCAATGTGATACCCTTGTCTGTTGGATAGGTTCAGCGTGCATTTGCCGTGGGGTGAGAATCTCAGACCTACATTTATCCTCAAGGACAAGCTCTGCCCTCTTCTTGCTAGCTGCACCATCACCAATTGCCAGGTCGGCATTGGAGAGATTGTAGATCATCATGATCTGCTTTAATTTCGCGTCCTCAAGGAGGTAGTTGTCAAGGTTGGCAAAGGGGTGCCTTCGGCTCTTGATCTTTCACTGAAACCTCCCGCACTGTCGCTCGATCGGGAACGACCACCACGTCCAGACTGGACCAATGGTCTTGATTGTGTCGGCAACGTGGAGAAGTGCGTGAACTGTTAAGGTCATGCACGGTAGCCGCTCTGGCTTGTACTGGTAGTAAAATCTATCCAGGTAAGTTCATCCGTACTAAAAAATAGCTTCGTGATACTCACTTCTCATATTTTTTCACCCACTCAATGAAGCCAGTTCGGATCTCCAACAACTCATCGTCTGAAATTTGATACTGGAGACAGAGGTTGATAAGTCGGACCAGGTGGCAGGAGTGGGTATAATATTTTTCGTGCTTGAAGTGGTGATTGAGAACAACCAGGCCAATAAAAAGGGCCCGCTGTGACCAAGCTTCTGCCGAGAAGCTTGAACGATCAGCAGCAATATTTGGTACAGCCACACCATAACATGAAGGCATGGTTTTCTTGGACGCTGCTGTCGATGCCCCTATAGCTTCCCACACGTGTTTGTCAAGAATGAATGGTTGATCCTGGTTTAAGTTCTTGAAATTCCCCGACCAAAGGAGAGTGAGGTTCGGCAGGAGGTTCTTGAATACCAGGTGCATAAATTCGTATCCGGTTGAAAGAGGGAGCGACAATGAATCGAGAACCCCGAACAGTGGGACACCGTTGATCCCGTACTTGATTGCAAGCCTCTTGGACTCGGCGTTGGACTTGGTGTTTTGCACCTCGTTTGCCTGAGCCATGAACATCTGGTGGGTTCGCAGAGGGAGGCTGGCAGGGTCGATGTCAGGCTGTTTTTGAGTGAAATTTTTTCGGGAGAGTGGGACGTAGTTTGGTTTCAACAATGAGTTAGGTATCCGGATGCCTTGGATTGAGCATAATCGGCACGGTGAGCGGGCCTTGTGACCTTTGACACGAAGAAGCATGGACATTGCTGGGATGTCACCAAAGAGTGTGATGAGGAAAGCCCGTAGAATGAACTTCTCTCTACGGACTGCATCCCATGCCTCACACTGGGGACAAGGGGTCAAATACCCGATGGGTACATGCTGAACACATTGTGATCACAGTCAACAAGTGATCACAATGTGCACAGTGGGGGAAATTTAAATACATTCAAAATGTGCCTGGCCATGTGAGTCCAATGTGCCCAGTAGGCACATTTTGATTGTGATCACAATGTACCCATCAATGTGATCTCGATGTGCCCACTGGGGACATTTTGATTGTGATCACAATGTACACATCAATGTGAACTCAATGTGCCTGCTGTGCACATTTTGATTGTGATCAAAATGTTCCCATCAATGTGTTCCCAATGTACCCAGCTCATCACATAATAGTTTCTTTCACAATGTTGTCCACAATGTGTCCAGCATGTGGCTGAGCCACTCATTCAAACTTCTTTTACAAAGTATCCAGTGATGTGTCTCAACCGTACTTACCCAAATTGTAATACAAATCTTGATTGACTGCCACAAATTTCATGCAACAACTCCATAGGTTTGTAGATCCCTTCCAATGGCTCAGGATTTGTAGATAGCTTGTATATCGCTTATATATCCGTTTGTACATGCCCTGCTACGCGAGGAATGGGCTCGGGGACGCGTCGGGAAATGATCGGGCGTGCCCCAGGTCCCTCCCTGCCATCAAACCGCCGAACCTCAACAAATGCCGCCATCACGCGGCTCTTATGGCATCCTCCCTGGCTTCTTTCAACCACCCCTCCCATCAATATTCCCCCGGGAGGATTATCGCTCGTGGGAATCCCCTCCCCTGGCTCCCACTGCCCGGCCCCCTGGCTCCCGCCATCCGGTCCCCTGCTAGGGGTCAGTTTTATCCGCCTCCTACAGGTACCCTTAGTAGATACACACATATAATAAATATATATATGGCTTTCGCTCTGTAGTAACTTAGGCGCCGGAATAAAAACCAAAAACCAAAATATAAAAAAAATACCCCCAGATAGCTTAGTCTAGCCGCAATTTATCCTGCTAATAACGACACGCTTTAGTGCAAGATTGAGCCCAGGGTGAGGGCTTCAAACGACTCACGAGCACGTAGGCAGGGGCTGATGCCATGCCTTGGAAATCCCCGATCGGGTTAGTCCTCCCCTACTCACGACGATTCCTGCCGCTCCCTTATTCCCGTTGCTCCCTTTGTCCGCTCCCCTCGTATTGCCTCTCCTCTCTAATGTATCTCGTTGTCGACGGACCCAGGGCGCTCACAAGAAGCGGTACAGGTAGCTGGGACCAGAATGTGTCGCAGGATGTTGAGGGATCACTTCAGGTGGATTTCGCCTCTTGTTTTTGGGGTACGTATGTCTTTCCTATTTGTCTTCTACACCATCCGCGTTTTGTTGCTGATTTCTGGAACTAGAAACGCTTGCTGGCGCTGCTTGCTCGCCCCATATTTGTCATCCGCAAGAATTTTCATCACTTGGAGGAAACCCGCTTCCAGCATGTCCCATGTTCTCTCTTTCCAGCGCGCACCCTCCGACGTTCAAGGCCCTATCTTCTAGCTACGGTTCGCACGCAGTTTCAAGCAAGTCCAACATTTATTCATCGTGTTTTTGTGGTTTTCACTCCACACCTACTGGCCTCCACAATTCTTGCTCCCACCTGTTGACGACACCTTTTCTTGTGTAGTACATACATACATACGATGCGAATTCACCAATACTGGATTTGTACTTGCGATCCAAAGTCTTAATTCATCATATACACGTGCACCCTCTGCTGGCAATCCAGATTTTATTTCCAAGTCCACAAGCGCCGGACAAGCGTGCAATATCTTCTCACAATCGCTTATCCTGCGCAAATATTATAATAGTTCGACAACCAAAAGCGATGCTCGTGTAATTCAGGCGACAAAAAACAAGGTGGTAAAGATGTGACTAGGTTCTATTAGACGCTTTGGGGGTGGGCTTGACCTGACGCTTTCCCGGATCCTGTCCACTGTGGCCAGGGAAATGATCTGCTGGGACTGGGTCGCATGGGGTAGCTTTGGAGTTGAATGAGATCAGTTTTTCAACTACCCAGCGCAAATCTTCAACAGCAGAATCAAAAGCTTTGCGCTGAGATTCTGTTTCCACAGTGTTAGCCCACCAAGAGGTCGAGATGACGAGAGCGAACAAGCCAGATGGACTGGTCACGTTCAGGCGCATCCAATCCTTACCCTCAGCGTCGTCGCAGGAGAACAGCCACGTCTCGGTAGATCGTCACTTTGGTTGGCAACTACGCCACCAGGCAAGCCACTTCTCGTGGAACTGCTGGATGTCGGCAATAGAGGGGACAGATTTGCGTGCACACCCCCAGAGAACGACTTCTTCTGGGCGGTTTTGCAAAGATAGTTTGCCCACACGCTAGATTTGAAGGCGTTAGGCCAGAACAAACGACAGGGGAAGTGCGGACCCACCCTTGAACAAAACTCACTCTCCAGCTTGAGGTAACCCCTCATCATCTCCACCCAGTCCGGTCCACCCTCCACAGTATTTAGCTGTTCAATGATAGCTGGAGTGATGAAAGCTGGGTATGTTTGATCATGTGTGAACGTGCAGACCTTGGGGTCATCGGAGGGAGGAGTCGTTAATGGGGTTGGATGGGGAGTGCCTGTTGCACCACCTGGAGTCATGGGAGGTGTTGGCATCAAAAGGGAGGGTGTTGGCCCAGCTGGAGAGAGAGAAAAAAGTGGTGCTCGTATATTCTCAGCTATAGGAGATGGAGGGACTTCAGGGAGCGGAGTGACTTCAGCGGTGGGACCTGGAGTGGTTGCCATTGTCCCAGGATCACATGACTCCGGTGATGGGGAGGCCGCTGGTACAGGATCTTCAACCGATGTCATTGGTGTCACTTGGCAGGGGGTTGCTGGTGTCAGGTTACCGGGTGTCGTTGGCATTATGTTGCCGGGTGGTGTTGGCGTTCTGTTGCCGGGTGTCGTTGGCGTCAGGCCATCAGGCGTTGTGGGTATCAGAGACCGTTCGGCGTCGGGTGCGGGTGTTAGAGAACTTGCAGAATAGCCCTGTCGCCGAGCCTTTTCTTCATCAGCTAAAATCAAATGAGAGGGGGTAAAATCAAAGAAAAACGAAGACGTACTATACGCCATCTGCAACCACTCCCCAAACGCAGTGCGCAGCTCAGAGCACCCACCCCAAGATTCTACAAACGACAGGTTGGTCGTGACAGCATGACCAGATGTATGACTGCAGGCATGTGAGTCACCCTGCGAACAAAAAAAAAGATAAATAGGATGTACATGTGGGTGGAGATTGCACCGTTGTTCGCAGGCGTAAGGCCACCAACGAGTAGGATCGCCTTGAAGCCAGTAGCCTTCTCGATCTCTTCGATGGCACATCGTGATACACGTGGCAGTTCGTCAATACGCCTAGGACACATATTCAGTAATTAGTCGTATTGAAACAAGGGAAAGCTGCTCACTGTTGTATGTACCTGTTCTCCGCTAATAGGGGCTTGTCCTCATAATTGTCGTCAAGAAACCACGGACAGTCCCGGTGTTCTGCGGCTAGCAGCTGCTGCTTTTCAATGTATGCTTGCACTTCTTCGACTTCTTCACTCGACAGGCGTGTACAACGCTCTCTTGAAAATGCACCGAGGAAGGTGAGGCGGTCGAGGGTGGCGATGTTGGTGTCAGGTGGGAGGAATTCACTGAGATATTCGACGGCGGAAGGATTGGCTTCGCGTTGATCATACACACTGGGGACAAGGGGTCAAATACCCAGTGGGTACATGCTGAACACATTGTGATCACAGTCAACAAGTGATCACAATGTGCGCAGTGGGGGAAATTTGAATACATTCAAAATGTGCCTGGCCATGTGAGTCCAATGTGCCCAGTGGGCACATTTTGATTGTGATCACAATGTACTCATTAATGTGATCTCAATGTGCCCACTGGGGGTCCACAATGTGTCCAGCATGTGGCTGAGCCACTCATTCAAACTTCTTTCACAAAGTATCCAGTGACGTGTCTAGAATGTGTACAGCCATACACATAGTCATTTCTTTGAAAGTTCATGGTGAAATTGAACAATATTGTGATTAAATTGTGATTACTTCTAAAATAACCCCCTGGGGACATTATGTACACATCACTGGATAATCTTTGAAAGAATTTTGAATGAGTGGCTCAGCCACATGCTGGACACATTGTGGACAACATTGTGAAAGAAACTATTATGTAATGAGCTGGTTACATTGTGAACACATTGATGGGAACATTGTGAAAGAAATTAAAATGTGCACAACAGGCACATTGAGATCACATTGATGTGTACATTGTGATCACAATCAAAATGTCCCCAGTGGGCACATTGAGATCACATTGATGGGTACATTGTGATCACAATCAAAATGTGCCCACTGGGCACATTGGACTCACATGGCCAGGCACATTTTGAATGTATTCAAATTTCCCCCACTGCGCACATTGTGATCACTTGTTGACTGTGATCATAATGTGTTCAGCATGTACCCACTGGGTATTTGACCCCTTGTCCCCAGTGACAATGATCTCACCTCCGCGCGGAGTGGGGAGTCTCTTGGGTGATAGTACAGAGATGAGAAGGCTTGCCACTTCTGCAATGGAGGTTTCTTGCAGGAGCCTTTTCCTGCAAGGTCAAGGACCGGCTTCGAGGCTGCTGGTGGTGCCTTCTTTTGACGGTGTTGATTGGTGTACCAGTTTGCGATACGCTGCAGCAAAAAGTGAGAAGGCGTAACGAGGCAACCAAATCAATACACTTACTATTTGCAACTGACTCTCAATTGCCTCCGGTGTCTGGGTGAGATCTTCGCTTGGCCACTTCTCGAGGAAAGTCCTGGCCATTTGGAGGTAGAAGCTTTTGAGGGTGCCCCCGCTATCCTTGATGATTGCCCACTTGACGTCTTCTTCAATGAGGAACTCCAGCTGTTCCTTGGTTGTCCACGTCGGCGGAGCCATGAAGGGGAGGAGTGCGGAGGAGTCAAAACGTCCAAGGGAAAGGATCAGATGCACTGGCAGAGTCGAGCGTGTGATGAGTCCACGTTTGCTTGCATCTCTTTGTAGATCCTCCGAGTCCATCATTCTCGGGCAATACCGTCCCATTCTTCGATCGGACTATTTAGTGGAGATATTGGGGATCAGCATTCTGGCATCTGCCGGCACCTTTCTCCATTGTTTCCCCTCCCCTTTGCATCCCCTCTCTCCCTGAGATGACTTGGGACCCCCCCTCATCCAATTCCGAGTCTGATGTTTCAACTGACATTGGGACATATGTCTACAAGTCTGAAGGTGAGGAAATGCTTGGCAACACCGCTCATGCACTGCTCGAAGGTGCAGGGGGGAACCATCGTCGTAAGTTGAGGTTACTGAAGTTGACGGGCTCTTCTGACCAAACTTTAAGTGGCACGAGCTGCCATCTTAGCATACACTCGGTAAGTTGCTTTTTCTAAACCGGTTTCATTCTAATCTGAAGACTTTCTTTGCAGGCCAGATTGAGTTTATGTCCCCTCCTCACTCCTCTCCAGCAGAACGAGAAATTCCCGCAGACGGCTGTCATCCTGTGCCGCCGCAACATCCCGTGCCGCCACGACGTTCTACGCTGCTACAACATTCCATGCTGCTTCTCAGGATCTATCATGCTCTTGGAGTCAGCTGGCAGCTGACGATCCAATAAGAGCAAGGTTCCTCACTCCTCCGCCCACCCCTGCCCCCCCAGATGCCCTCCTACGTCGAGCAGGGCTGCGGTCTGCGAACATTCAAGACCACAACTCACGCGCAATGAAGATGCACCCCGCGAAGAACCAGGAACACTGGAGTTTCGCCCTATGCCGATCACCGACAAGTCTCGCTTCCAGACACTCCTCTATCCGTTGCTAAGGGACAGTGGGCTTCTTCAATATTTCCAAATGGAGGACGGTGTTTCCAAACGTCCCGCCAACAGTAAGAAAGTTCTCTTACTCAACGCTCCCTCCTAATACGACCGAGGACAGACATCCGTGAGATGTTGAGGCAGATCTCGTTGGATCGGACCTGGTTGGGCGATACTAGCTACGTCAACACAACCAATGTTGTTAGTCCCCAGCGAAGGATCCAACAGCCAGCCACCACCGTCCATTCTAGTTGTTGGTACATTGTCATTATGGGGACGGATATTGGTATCTTCTCATCATGGTATGTTAATTTCACACCTTTCTCTTTCTATTCCCATACTGATTTCGTCTAGGACAGATGCTGGGCCATACGTCCAAAACGTGAGTGGGGCTGTCCACCGCTATTTCAATACCAAGCGGGAGGCGTACCGTTCCCTCCAGTATGCTTTGCTCCTTGGAACTGCCTGCATATTCCCTGCTTGAATTTCTAATCTTGTGCTCGCCATATCTGTTAAACTTTGTAATTAAGCACTTTGAATGAATTTAAATCTGCGCGTTACCCATTCGAATGAGTTTTCGCCTAGTTTGACTGAAGGCCTGGGATTTAGGTAGAAAATCACTGATTGAGGTTGATGGCTGTAAACAGATTAACAATATTATACTTTCCAGCACAACGAGCAACAGCAGTTTGTGGACGTAAACACGTTGGCATACAAAATTAGTATATATAACAGAGTGGTTCCGGGGACCGTTTTTCGTGCTGTCTGCAACCTACTAACTTATTCAGGGATATCAGTATCTGAACCTTGGTAAGGAACCCGGACCCTCATTTGTATTATATGTATATATTATTTTATATCATTTAATTGTACATAGCGTCACCTAGTCACTGTTTCAACCGTTGTGTGCAGCATTGAATACTCTGAGTAGAGGTGCAATGATATGGCAGATCGATCAATGAAATCGATGAAGTTTGCTGAAATTTTTTTTGGCAGAGAGTTTGGAATTAGTGGACATCGTCACTCATGCCTCTGGTCAACAATATTGATCCTCTGCCTCTGTACGCATAAAATCCACAACATCATATAGCTTGCCAGTATATTATAAACTCGGAGTCTCCAGTAAATAGATGGACCTTATAATAATATAAATATTGTGAATTGTGAAATAAAAATAACCAGAAATCCATTGCAAGCCCAGATTGGATCAAAGGCGCATTGATAAGGCCAAGGTCATTTTTCTGATTCACGATTTATTGTACATCCCAATCCTGACGTAAATATACAACCCTGCATGAAAAAAAGCCCGCTCTAAGTGTAATAATATGATTATCAACGAAGGTGCATCGTCACATCAGGCATCGTGTTGCACCGCGTGTGTTCAACGTGCAGATAAAAGCTGCGTGTGAGAAGGCACCACATATTCCCCCCTTTCTAGTACAGCCATGTCCACAGCCAGGAAAAAATCAAGAAACAAGCCTATCATTCAGAGAGGCGTCCCCGCAAACCCATCAGCAACGATCACTGCTTGGGAGTTCAAGCGATCGGCCGGAGCGCGTCTCGTGTCAACCACCTCCGTGTCATCCTCAAGGTCCTCCACCCCGCTGTAGTGCCTCCAGTTCTGGGGACGTGGGATTCTGAGGTTTGCTGTCCTCAGTCCTCAGTCCTCATTCCTCCTCTTCGCTTTTCCTCCCCTTCGCAACCTTCGCAACCTCCTTCGGAACCTCTTCCTCTTCGGAACTTCTTCCTCTTCGCCGGAGCTTCCTATTCACCAGAGCTTCCTCTTTGCGAACTTCCTCTTCGCCGGAGCTTCCTCTCCTTCGCCGGAGCTTCCTCTTCTCCAGAAGACTTTCCCCTTTGCTTAGTCCCCCTTTATGATGACTTTCCCCTTTCATGACGACTTTTCCCTTTTCTCCTCTTCCCCTATGACTTCGCCATTGCATCATAGGTCCCTATTTCGCAGTTTTCCTCCTTTCTTCTCTGGAACCTTCTCAGAGCAGACCCTAGTATATATATCCTGTACTGGCTACTCTGGAGATCATTGCGCTCCATCCTATTGAAGTCCAGTCAGCTATGTTCCCCTCCTCCTAGTCTGAAGCTTTGCTCTAGTCCCCTCGTCGTCCCCAGTGTCTTCTTGCTTTCCTCAGTGTCTTCCCCTAGTGTTCTCTGCTCCTCTCGTCGAATCTTCCCTTCGGAACCCCTCGGAACTCTTTCAGAACTCTCGCGATCTCTCTGCTTTTCTTGCTTTGTCTCTAGCTCTCTTCTCAGTAGTCCTTATTAGATGTAGATGCACATTACCACGGTATCTCGTATTTGTGCAATCTAGCATGCGGTAGTTTGTGCAATGCTATAGGCATTGCAATTGGGCCTGCAGGTTGTGCAATGCCGACGATATGGTACTACTGGGTGACTGGGTCAGCTTATATAAGCCAGTCATGTGATTTTCCCAAAAAGGAAATTTTTATGGCTGACATAAGCAGGTCATGTGACTGAAAAAAGTGGATGTTGCTTATATAATCAGATCATGTGACCGACCAAAAAGGAAAGTTTTGATGGCTTACATAAGCGTCTCAAAAATGCTTTTGGAGGGGTCTTTCCTAAAAAGGAAATTTTGATGGCTTACATAAGCAACTCAGAAATGCTTTTGAAAAAATTTCCAAAAAAGGAAATTATATGCTAGAAAACTCGGAAAAATGCCAGAAAAATCCTAAAAAATACCGAAAAAATTCCCACGGGTCTGGAAAGTGCTCAAAATTGCAAATAAATACCAGAAATATTCAAATAAATCATTTTTCTGGCTGGATAAATCCGGAAAAATTACCAGAAATTCCAGAATATGTATAAATATTTTATAAAAATTATTCTGATTTTTTTTGCTCATTAAATAGCTTTTAATTTTGATATTAATGTATTTTCTGCTCCAAAAAATGAATAAAAGTTGATAATTACAAATATATTCATAGTCTTCATTATATCATAAAATACAGACCTGTTTGTGATCATAAACTACCCCTGTAACTGGTCCTAGACCTAACCTAACCTAACCCTAACCCTAACCCTAAACCTAAACTTCAACCTGCCTTAAACCTAACCTAACCTAACCTAACCTAACCTAACCTAACCTAACCCTAAACCTAAACCTAAACCTAAACCTAACCTAACCTAAACCTAACCTAGTACAAAACCTAAACCTAAACCTAACCTGCCCTACACCTAACCTGGCCTAGTTTGGCCTTATCTTATCTTATCTTATCTTATCATGTCTTACCTAGCCTAAACCTAACCTAACCCAGCCTAGCCTAACCTGACATAGTCCACTTAACCTAGTCCACCACAGATCACCCAACCTAACCTGACCTAAAGTGGTCCACCTGACCCAGCCTGATGCAACTTGACTTGATCTTATCTAATCAGCTGTCATCTTATCTGCCCTTAATCTAAATACCTTAGCTGACCAACGTCTAACCCAACCTCACCCAGCTCACCAGCACATGACTGGGCTACAGGAACACACTATGAGCTGTGCCATCCCATGTCCTGAATCCAACCGTTACTCAAGCCTAACAACTGTGGTGGACCTACAAGTTAGTGGACCTACAAACCCACAGACCCACAAGTGTAGACTGCTCACTCAGTGGAGACATCTGTTATCCAACATCACCCATGTACTATCCTCAGCCTGTGTTCTGCACCATACTGCCACTTCACCACAACTCAAGTTCAGCCACCTGGCTGGATCATGTGCTCTCAGGCCCACCAATCCAGGGATGTACAACCGGTAGTCTATATCAATCTGGCTTGCAGGTTCAGCCAGGTGGTTGAACTTGAGTTGTGGTGAAATGGCAGTCTGGTGCAGAACACAGGCTGAGGATAGTACATGGGTGATGTTGGATAACAGATGTCTCCACTGAGTGAGCAGTCTACACTTGTGGGTCTGTGGGTTTGTAGGTCCACTAACTTGTAGGTCCACCACAGTTGTTAGGCTTGAGTAACGGTTGGATTCAGGACATGGGATGGCACAGCTCATAGTGTGTTCCTGTAGCCCAGTCATGTGCTGGTGAGCTGGGTGAGGTTGGGTTAGACGTTGGTCAGCTAAGGTATTTAGATTAAGGGCAGATAAGATGACAGCTGATTAGATAAGATCAAGTCAAGTTGCATCAGGCTGGGTCAGGTGGACCACTTTAGGTCAGGTTAGGTTGGGTGATCTGTGGTGGACTAGGTTAAGTGGACTATGTCAGGTTAGGCTAGGCTGGGTTAGGTTAGGTTTAGGCTAGGTAAGACATGATAAGATAAGATAAGATAAGATAAGGCCAAACTAGGCCAGGTTAGGTGTAGGGCAGGTTAGGTTTAGGTTTAGGTTTTGTACTAGGTTAGGTTTAGGTTAGGTTAGGTTTAGGTTTAGGTTTAGGTTTAGGGTTAGGTTAGGTTAGGTTAGGTTAGGTTAGGTTAGGTTAGGTTTAAGGCAGGTTGAAGTTTAGGTTTAGGGTTAGGGTTAGGGTTAGGTTAGGTTAGGTCTAGGACCAGTTACAGGGGTAGTTTATGATCACAAACAGGTCTGTATTTTATGATATAATGAAGACTATGAATATATTTGTAATTATCAACTTTTATTCATTTTTTGGAGCAGAAAATACATTAATATCAAAATTAAAAGCTATTTAATGAGCAAAAAAAATCAGAATAATTTTTATAAAATATTTATACATATTCTGGAATTTCTGGTAATTTTTCCGGATTTATCCAGCCAGAAAAATGATTTATTTGAATATTTCTGGTATTTATTTGCAATTTTGAGCACTTTCCAGACCCGTGGGAATTTTTTCGGTATTTTTTAGGATTTTTCTGGCATTTTTCCGAGTTTTCTAGCATATAATTTCCTTTTTTGGAAATTTTTTCAAAAGCATTTCTGAGTTGCTTATGTAAGCCATCAAAATTTCCTTTTTAGGAAAGACCCCTCCAAAAGCATTTTGAGACGCTTATGTAAGCCATCAAAACTTTCCTTTTTTGGTCGGTCACATGATCTGATTATATAAGCAACATCCACTTTTTTCAGTCACATGACCTGCTTATGTCAGCCATAAAAATTTCCTTTTTGGGAAAATCACATGACTGGCTTATATAAGCTGACCCAGTCACCCAGTAGTACCATATCGTCGGCATTGCACAACCTGCAGGCCCAATTGCAATGCCTATAGCATTGCACAAACTACCGCATGCTAGATTGCACAAATACGAGATACCGTGGTAATGTGCATCTACATCTAATAAGGACTACTGCTCTTCTGGTATCTCCACCTTCGCGCTTTCTTCGCAACTGTTCCCCAGTCGCTGCTTGGAGTTCCTTGACACTGTACAACCTAGGACCCACCTTCACAGGAACTCTCTGGGCCTTGATCCTCTGCCACCACGGAGGACCCCTAGAAGATCCCCTGTTCACCGCTCACAACGAAAACAACTCATGAACTCCCTGGCGACACAGAAACCCAGCTGTACTCCGATGTGGATGAGGAATTACTAGAAAAGGAGGAGCAAGCAAAAAAGAAGAAGGCGAGTTGGTCTGTTAGCGTGAGTACGCCCGAACCTTTCCACCCTCCACCTCCTCCTTCTCACTTGAATCTAACACACCTCCAACAGACATTGTTGGAGGAATGGCTTCTTCAGCACCAGGACAAATTCATGGATGAATTCATGCGATTAGAGGGGTCCCCCCTGCTGACATGTTTCCCGCAATGTGTTAGCTGTGCAACGTCCATGGCTACATTCCGGTGTACCGATTGTTTTGCAGAGTCTCTATTCTGTCAGGGGTGCCTCTTGTCATTTCACTGCCGCGAGCCATTCCATCGAGTACAGGTAAGCTGGGTCCGCCTTTTTGAGAGCTTCATTGCATGAGTTCTCATTTGTCTTATTAGCACTGGACCGCCCATTTCACATGGGTATCTCTCAAAGAACTCGGTGCCGTCTTCCATCTTGGCCACAACTATGGAAGTCCCTGCACGTTACCTTCATCCCCGACCCCCCTCACTGTATTTGATGTGACCGGCGTCCATACGATCAACATCACCTATTGTGAGTGCGATCCAAATAGTTTTGGCATCCCTCACGTTCAACTCCTCCGTGCTCGTTGGTTCCCTGCCACTTGGCGATGGCCGAGCACCGCCTTCACCTTTCGTCTACTCAACTTTGTTCACAAACTTCAGTCCAATTGCAAGGTGAACTTGTTTGACTTCCATGCTACAATCACCGCCATGTCTGATAACGCCGGGCTGGGTAAGCCACTGGTAAGTATTCCCCCCATCAAGCTACACACGCACACAACATGCTGATGTCACCCACAGTTCAGGTACAATGAACTTTCCCTGGTCTTCCGCATCTACGTCTACCTACGTCAGCTCCGACGAGGCGGTTGCGCAAACATCGTTGGTGGGCTTTCTTCCCTTCCAGACGGGGCCTTGGCTGTCGAATGTCCAGCGTGCCCACAGCCCGGTCGGAATATAGAACTCACGAAGGCTGGCCTCGTTACCAGACCACCGTATGTCCAATCTTTCCCTAGCCGCTCTCTTGTCTATTGGACCAGTCACTCATCCCTCTTTTAGTATGTTTGAGACGATGTACCTTTCGATGGATGCAAATTTCAAGCTCAAACAGAAGGAACGCGGGTTCAGTGACCCACCTCTTGCCAATGGGTATGCGTACATGGTATCAAATAAACAGTTGTTGGAGCACCTCGCGCATTGCAAGGAGTCCAAGGTTCTCAAAGACGAGGTACCCCAACATCCGCTCTTGTTGTTCACTGTTTTCTAACGCCCTCGCTAGGCAGTCACCTGTGGCTCATCCTTCCATGCCATCAATGACGCTTACACAAAGTACTCAGGTGGCTATGCTGTCACCGGCGTCGGAGGCGTCGATTGTGCTCGACACAGATTCAAACGGCCAACCAGCGTGGTCGACCTACAGAAAGGGGAACGGTACATCATTTCTCCCATAACACTGCTCTTAATACTCACGTTTGCTTAGGTATGCCAACATGGACCTTGCGCTGCTCTCTACGCTTCTTTCTGCTGTCCGTTCAGGCATCAAACGTGTTCTTGTCTCTTATGACATTGGCTGCCAGTGGTCGAAGAATTTTCAGAAACGTCTCTGTCTATGCGATATCATCATCTTTCGAGCTGTTGTCCCTTTCGTACTGGCGTGTCGTCATTCCTAAGTTCCACCTCGCCGGCCACGGAAAGGATTGCCAACTTCAGTTCAATATCAACTTCACCAAGGGTGCTGCCCGGATGAGTGGGGAGATGGTCGAAAGTGGTTGGGCGCAATCTGGCCCAATGGCAATATGGTCCCGCGAGAATGGCCCCTTTGCAAGGCGCGCAGTGTTGGATGATCACTGGGGTGCAGAGAATTGGCGTAAGGTTCGCCAGCTTCGTAAGTCGATCTCCATTCTTCGATCACGATCGCCACCACTCATTGCTTATTTCCTGTCACTTAGGGTTCTCCCTCCTCAAAAACCTTCAGAAGTCTCTTGCTTGGAGCAAGACATAACGTGCTGTTGCCAACAGGGCATCTGGATGTCTTTCTGTTGAGACATTGGCCGATTGGAACAAAATGCAGAAGGACTTTGATCAAAATATTACAAAACCAAACCCCTATGAGGAGCCAGAAGCCTGTGAGTCATCAACACCCACTCCCACCTTCCCCCGTGCTGATTATTTGTAGTTGTCACGATGACGTCTTTGAAGAAACAGCTCAATGAGGATGACCGCTGGGACTCACGTCAAGGTCGCTCCCCTCCCCACACCGTGACTGCTAGCGCCTTCATCATGAGCGCCCTCCAGATCGAGGAGCGGCAGTAAGTCCTTTGGATTATGCCATCTACGCCAACGCTCATCTCTTTTTTCCAGACGAGACCTACGATTAAAGGAGCAGGAAGCAATCAAGGCTAATACGGTTGCAGGGGGGTTGGCTGAGAACCGAAAACTGCTTGCTAAAGACATACGGGAGTTTCAAGTCATCCAGAAGGTCTACATGCCTGGGTTATCACATCTCCTGGATGAGTCGGACAACGACTCCAGACTCGACACACGCCCGGAACTGTTCAAGTTGAGGTTGCCCTCACAGTTGTCCCCTCACAATTGTGATTCATGGTGTCTCCCCGGTCTTCCCTCGAAGCACGCTTTCGATCTGCTCAAGCTGATGATGCGCTCGCCGAAATCCGCCGGCTTCGACGACTCTTCCAGGGCCTTTCAGATCAAAGCAAGAAGCACATAGCAAATACCCAACACACTGTAACTCGCGCAAGGGGAACCTTCGAGTGGTACAAGGCCTGTATCTCGCGATTTGCCACCCTCTACCGACAAGCTCGCCGTGTTCTCATCACGCTTGATCCAACCGGTGAGGTTACCAAGTGGACCTCACGTCTCCTTGAGCTGGATGACACGGACATCCGTGGGCCAGGCAGGGAAGAAGACGAACGCTCTGAAGGTCATCTCAAACCATCTTGGATCTGGCAGGTTCCCAAACCCTCTCCGCCTCTCAACATCCCCCACGCCAACACCAATGCTGACATCAATGCCAACGCCAATAACTCGGACGAAGATCTCTCATGTCGCGCCACCAGTGGTGAGGAGGTCGCCGTCTCCATCCGGGCCCACTGGGCAAGATGCCAGGCCAGAGCAGAACATCATGAAGAGGAGGTACAGGATGCACGTGGTATCTCTGCAGCACCTCCCGATCCACAGATCCAGCATGGACTACGAGCCTACACCAACCGCCAGGCCTTGGTGTACTCCTCGCCAGTCAACACGTGCGTGGATCATTGGAGGACTTTCCTTACTCAGCACTCGCTTGGGCTTGAGTGGCTCAATCTCTACCCCGCTAAACCAGCTCCAGAGTTCATTTCATCTGAGCTTGTGGATGGGCCACTGGACGTCGATGGAGATGACAATGAGCAAGATGCTGAGGTTCCCACTGACCAAGCATTTGAAGAGAGGTTTGCTGATATGCATAGTGTCTGAGTCCTGTCTTACCGCCTTGTTTTTTGTCGCCTGAAATACACGAGCATCAATTTTCTATTGTTGAACAACTGTATTATAATATTTGTGCAGGATGAGAGATCGTGAGAAAATATTGCGCGCTTGTGGACTTGGAAAAAAAATCTGGATTGCCAGCAGAGGGTCCATGCAAGGTGCATGTGTATTTGATTAATCCAGGCTTCGGATCACGAGAACAAATACAGTATTGGTGAACTATTGTCGTATGTATGTACTACACAGGAAAAGGAGTGAACAAAAGGTGGGAGCAAGAATTGTGGAGGCCAGTAGGTGTGGAGTGAAAACCACAAAAACACGATGAATAAATGTTGGACTTGCTTGAAACTGCGTGCGAACCGTAGCTAGAAGATAGGGCCTTGAACGTCGGAGGGTGCGCGCTGGAAAGAGAGAACATGGGACGTGCTGGAAGCGGGTTTCCTCCAAGTGATGAAAATTCTTGCGGATGACAAATATGGGGCGAGCAAGCAGCGCCAGCAAGCGTTTCTAGTTCCAGAAATCAGCAACAAAACGCGGATGGTGTAGAAGACAAATAGGAAAGACATACGTACCCCAAAAACAAGAGGCGAAATCCACCTGAAGTGATCCCTCAACATCCTGCGACACATTCTGGTCCCAGCTACCTGTACCGCTTCTTGTGAGTGCCCTGGGTCCGTCGACAACGAGATACATTAGAGAGGAGAGGCAATACGAGGGGAGCGGACAAAGGGAGCAACGGGAATAAGGGAGCGGCAGGAATCGTCGTGAGTAGGGGAGGACTAACCCGATCGGGGATTTCCAAGGCATGGCATCAGCCCCTGCCTACGTGCTCGTGAGTCGTTTGAAGCCCTCACCCTGGGCTCAATCTTGCACGAAAGCGTGTCGTTATTAGCAGGATAAATTGCGGCTAGACTAAGCTATCTGGGGGTATTTTTTTTGTATTTTGGTTTTTGGTTTTTATTCCGGCGCCTAAGTTACTACAGAGCGAAAGCCATATATATATTTATTATATGTGTGTATCTACTAAGGGTACCTGTAGGAGGCGGATAAAACTGACCCCTAGCAGGGGACCGGATGGCGGGAGCCAGGGGGCCGGGCAGTGGGAGCCAGGGGAGGGGATTCCCACGAGCGATAATCCTCCCGGGGGAATATTGATGGGAGGGGTGGTTGAAAGAAGCCAGGGAGGATGCCATAAGAGCCGCGTGATGGCGGCATTTGTTGAGGTTCGGCGGTTTGATGGCAGGGAGGGACCTGGGGCACGCCCGATCATTTCCCGACGCGTCCCCGAGCCCATTCCTCGCGTAGCAGGGCATGTACAAACGGATATACAAGCGATATACAAGCTATCTACAAATCCTGAGCCATTGGAAGGGATCTACAAACCTATGGAGTTGTTGCACGAAATTCGTGGCAGTCAATCAAGATTTGTATTACAATTTGGGTAAGTACGGTTGAGACACATCACTGGATACTTTGTAAAAGAAGTTTGAATGAGTGGCTCAGCCACATGCTGGACACATTGTGGACAATATTGTGAAAGAAACTATTATGTAATGAGCTGGGTACATTGAGAACACATTGATGGGAACATTGTGATCACAATCAAAATGTGCCTACTGGGCACATTGGACTCACATGGCCGGGCACATTTTGAATGTATTTAAATTTCCCCCACTGGGCACATTGTGATCACTTGTTGACTGTGATCACAATGTGTTCAGCATGTACCCACCGGGTATTTGACCCCTTGTCCCCAGTGTGATCCCTTTGGAATCCGTAGATGTGAACGACTTAACGAGTCTTATACTCTCATCGGTCCGGCGTGCAGCGGAGGCCGTGCGATTGGTGACTCAGCTGACCGAGAGGATGGAGATGTGGTCAGCGCAGAGGACTCAGAGTCGGGACCAGGCCTTGGTCGATTTAGCGAGGAGCTGCCTTCGCGCCGAAGTTCAGCTGGCCGTCGCTCATCGTCTGGAGGAAGCTCGGGTTGTTGAGATGGTCGATGTCAGGAACATGGTATTTTTAAACTTTTCATAACACGCTCTTTCTTCGAACTCTTCTTACCATTTCTTATGTTTGAATGCTTCACACTCCTTATCCTTCACTCCAATCATTCAAAACACACAAACGCGCCTACATTCACGGCAAACGGAACAACATGGCTATATACGGTGCTATCAACGTCCTTTCAAAAGTCGACTTGATCTACGGCAGGCCTCATGGTCATCAGCGTTCCATCCCGGAGATCGAAGAACCGGCCCCTCCTCGCAAGGATCTCTCTGAACATGGTGTTCCCATCCTCCGCGCTCAACTGAACATCTAGTTCAAGCCGATAGGAAGAGATGCCTTCGTACAGACCGATCAGCCTCCCAGATGTCACCGAACTGCAGAACACTTGGTCCCACATCTCCATCACCGGGTGACTGCTCGGCAGCACTGTTGACGTAGTCGAAGAGAGATCCTCCGTCTCCCTCATCGGAGGCCTGGCCGGGATCCTGTACTGCGAGTCAGGTGAGGTGTCTGAGTTGGACCTCTGACTGGACCTGTTGGTTGGGACGGTTGACCCGGAATCGGAAGGGTCATCCCCCATCTCGACCAGACTGGTCACCATCCGACTCAACTGGACACGGATAGGGGTAAGCCGAGGGAGCCATGCGATGAGCAACACGGCGTCGAGAGCGTTACAGCGCTGCCCTGTTATCACTGGACGTACCTCGGCAACCCTCAGAGCATCTTTGGCCCGGTCAACAACCATGACCTCATCCTCGATCTTCACTAGCTGACTGATCGGCTGCAGCGGACAGCACCGACAGTTCTCCTTGTCGGACTCGGCCAAAGTGGAAGCTGGAGCCAGAGTTGGGATGGGAGCCTCGTTCTCAATCGGAGGCGTGGCGTAGGACGACGGGTTAGGCGACGGGAGTACCACCTCGTCGGCGTACTCCAACTCGAACGGAACATCGGCTGTACCCTGTCCAACCAACACAGGACCCTCCTTGCAGTTGCAGGTCTTATCCTGTAAGGACTCAACCCGCGCGGTCAACACGGACACCAGATCCTCGAGCTCCTTGATCTAGAAGAAAGTCTTTCAGCATTTGCACACAAAACCTGCAAAGGCTGAAAGACACCTTAGCGCTTTCACCCCCGATCTTCTTTGAGTGCCTATCCAGGCAATCGTCCCTCGTATCCAACGTGTTCCTGATGTTGTTGTCCCGAACTTTCAGGCCGGCGACTAGCTCTTGATGGTTAGCCACCATCGCCTCTAACGCCTCGTTCGTCCTCTTCTGGAAGTCGGCCATGGTCTCCTTCATCAACAGACCCTCGGCGGACAGACAAAGGACGTCTGCCTTCACCTCTTTCACCTCGCACCCTAATCATTCAACCTAGGCAGTTTGGTTAGTCGAGAGTCATACTTGAATATCCAAACGGAAAACCTACTTGGCTTTCCCCCTCTCGAACGAGCGACCACAACAGTGTGGTGGAAGCGGTGGCATGGTGGACGGCCCGAGGAACAGTTGCCCTGTGCTCCAACAGGTCCTGATCGTAGATCCCCCTCTGAAGGGTGTACCAGAGCTCCTTCTTGATCAAATGCTCCAGTTCTCCGAACCTACCCCTCATCTGGAAGATCACCTTCTCGGCAATCATGGACCGGACCCAGAGCTCATTGTCCCAGGTCAACCCCATCAAATGTGGGATCGTCTCCCTGAGACGTTTGGTGTCCACCTGCTTAACGACCTCCAAGATCTATGGGAAAAGAGTTAGAAATAGCACAAATTATTTCAAACTCCCCCCCACCTGCTCATCGGTGGTGTACGGAACCCCCGCCTCATTGGCATAGGTCTTGCGGTTGGCAGCACGGCGGTCGATACAAGAGATGGTGGAGATGCCGTTGGCGACTTTGTAGGTATGGTTGTTGGGGAAGGACATGATGGTAAGATGATGGGGAAGTTGCTGGTGTTGCTGATCAAGGATGGCTCCAAGAAGACGTCCTTCTTATAGCCTAGATCGGTGATCCTTTACGTGACCTACCTCGACAAACCTCATTGGTCCGGGTCATATCAACTTCCGCCCCTCACTGGGGGCAAGGGGTCAAATACCCAGTGGGTACATGCTGAATACATTGTGATCACAGTCAACAAGTGATCACAATGTGCCCAGTGGGGAAAATTTGAATACATTCAAAATGTGCCTGGCCATGTGAATCCAATGTGCCCAGTGGGCACATTTTTATTGCGATCACAATGTACCCACTGGGGACATTTTGATTGTGATCAGAATGTGCCCATCAATGTGATCTCAATGTGCCCAGTAGGGACATTTTGATTGCAATCACAATGTTCCCATCAATGTGTTCACAATGTGCCCAGCTCATTACATAATGGTTTCTTTCACAATGTTGTCCACAATGTCTCCAGCATGTGGCTGAGCCACACATTCAAACTTCTTTCACAAAGTATCCAGTGATGTGTCTAGAATGTGTACACCCATATACATAGTGATTTCTTTGAGAGTTCATGGTGAAATTGAACAATATTGAGATTACATTGTGATTACTTCAAAAAGAACCCCCTGGGGACATTATGTACACATCACTGGATAATCTTTGAAAGAAGTTTAAATGTGTGGCTCAGCCACATGCTGGAGACATTGTGGACAACATTGTGAAAAAAACCATTATGTAATGAGCTGGGCACATTGTGAACACATTGATGGGAACATTGTGATTGCAATCAAAATGTCCCCACTGGGCACATTGAGATCACATTGATGGGCACATTCTGATCACAATCAAAATGTCCCCAGTGAGTACATTGTGATCGCAATCAAAATGTGCCCACTGGGCACATTGGATTCACATGGCCAGGCACATTTTGAATGTATTCAAATTTTCCCCACTGGGCACATTGTGATCACTTGTTGACTGTGATCACAATGTATTCAGCATGTACCCACTGGGTATTTGACCCCTTGCCCCCAGTGCCTGTACCATCATCGTTGGCTTACTACATCAAGCTGACACCTCGGCCCGGGGGATGGCCTTGGAAGAACTTCGTTCCTGTCAGCGTGCTGAATTTTAACTTCCTTTTTGAACCATTTTCACACCCAACTTTCGCCCACTTTCCTTACCCATACCCCTTTCTTGTCTTATCAGCTTCTCTTATCACGACCCACACGTCTTCAAGGAACGCAGACAAGAGCACAGATGATATTACAGCGGGCGAACCCGCGACGAAGACACAAGATGAATGGCCAACGGAGTTGAATCCGCACCGACCCTATGGACAGACACTGGGGGCAAGGGGTCAAATACTCGCTGGGTACATGCTGAACACATTGTGATCACAGTCAACAAGTGATCACAATGTGCCCAGTGGGGAAAATTTGAATACATTCAAAATGTGCCTGGCCATGTGAGTCCAATGTGCCCAGTGGGCACATTTTGATTGTGATCACAATGTACCCATCAATGTGATCTCAATGTGCCCACTGGGGACATTTTGATTGTGATCACAATATACACATCAATGTGAACTCAATGTGCCTGCTGTGCACATTTTAATTTCTTTCACAATGTTCCCATCAATGTGTTATCAATGTACCCAGCTCATTACATAATAGTTTCTTTCACAATGTTGTCCACAATGTGTCCAGCATGTGGCTGAGCCACTCATTCAAACTTCTTTCACAAAGTATCCAGTGATGTGTCTAGAATGTGTACAGCCATACACATAGTGATTTCTTTGAAAGTTCATGGTGAAATTGAACAATATTGAGATTACATTGTGATTACTTCAAAAAGAACCCCCTGGGGACATTATGGACACATCACTGGATACTTTGTGAAAGAAGTTTGAATGAGTGGCTCAGCCACATGCTGGACACATTGTGGACAACATTGTGATCACAATCAAAATGTCCCCAGTGGGTACATTGAGATCACATTGATGGGTACATTGTGATCACAATCAAAATGTGCCCACTGGGCACATTGGACTCACATGGCCAGGCACATTTTGAATGTATTCAAATTTTCCCCACTGGGCACATTGTGATCACTTGTTGACTGTGATCACAATGTGTTCAGCATGTACCCACCTGGTATTTGACCCCTTGTCCCCAGTGAGAGACTAACATGCACCGACTCTAGTCGTCAAGACCTGGTTTGCCAGTACTCCTCAGCACTGGCAACCTCCTCCTCCGTCCCCTCCGAGGCACTCTCGACGACTTCCTCGTCGACCATCTCGACGACCCGAGCTTCCTCCAGACGATGAGCGACGGCTAGCTGAACTTCGGCGCGCAGGCGGTTCCTCGCTGAATCGACCGTAGTCTGATCCAGAGTCCTCTGGACTGACCAACCCTCCACTCTCTCGGTCAGTTGAGCCACCAGGCGAACGGCCTCCGCTGCACGCTGGACCGACAAGAGCGTAAGGTCGGTTAAGCCGTTCACGTCGACGGACTCCACCGGGATTAGCTCGCCGCGATCCAGGCGACACTGCAACATCGTCGCATCGGAATAGGACGGTGGACTCGATGTCTCCACCCTGGCGGACAGCGTCAGGATTACTGGGACGCATGCGGTACGCTGGACGAAGTGCCCCACGATAAGGAACCCATCTACGAGCACGGATGGAACGCTGCCCACGCACCGGAGAGATCGACGGAGGCGGAACCGGAACAGCCACCTCGTTCTCCCCCGCGTACTCCAACTCGGGAGAACTACTAACACTGGGGGCAAGGGGTCAAATACCCAGTGGGTACATGCTGAATACATTGTGATCACAGTCAAAAAGTGATCACAATGTGCCCAGTGGGGAAATTTTGAATACATTCAAAATGTGCCAGGCCATGTGTATCCAATGTGCCCACTGTGTACATTTTGATTGTGATCACAATGTACTCAGCAATGTGATCTCAATGTGCCCAGTGGGGACATTTTGATTGCAATCACAATGTACCCACCAATGTGATCTCAATGTGCCCAGTGGGCACATTTTAAATTCTTTCACAAAGTGCTCAGCAATGTGTTCACAATGTACCCAGTTCAGTACATGATGGTTTCTTTCACAATGTTGTCCACAATGTGTCCAGCATGTGCCTGAGCCACTCATTCAAACTTCTTTCACAAAGTATCCAGTGATGTGTTCACAATGTGTACAGCCATATACATGATGATTTCTTTGAGAATACATGGTGAAATTGAACAATATTGTGATCACATTGTGATTACTTCAAAAAGTACCCCCTGGGGACATTATGGACACATCACTGGATACTTTGTGAAAGAAGTTTGAATGAGTGGCTCAGGCACATGCTGGACACATTGTGGACAACATTGTGAAAGAAACCATCATGTACTGAGCTGGGTACATTGTGAACACATTGCTGAGCACTTTGTGAAAGAATTTAAAATGTGCCCACTGGGCACATTGAGATCACATTGGTGGGTACATTGTAATTGCAATCAAAATGTCCCCACTGGGCACATTGAGATCACATTGCTGAGTACATTGTGATCACAATCAAAATGTGCCCAGTGGGCACATTGGATACACATGGCCTGGCACATTTTGAATGTATTCAAATTTTCCCCACTGGGCACATTGTGATCGCTTTTTGACTGTGATCACAATGTATTCAGCATGTACCCACCGGGTATTTGACCCCTTGCCCCCAGTGTAACCGGGTTGACCGCCGTCTCCTCAGACGTCTCGCGAACGACCTCCTCCCCACCATCGGTGTGCGCCGGCGTACGATACGAGCCATCGGAAGCTAAGAGGGATGTCAGTGGACAAGACACATATGTCAACCGGCATCCCGACCTATTGGGGAAGCCATCCGATCTGGGATCGACTCGTCCCGAACTGCAGCCACCGAACGAGTGCGGCAGTGACACAACCGCTCACTCATCGACTCGACCCGAGCGCCCAGCAACGGCAAGGCGTCATCCAACGTATCAACCTAGAAAGGCGTGAGCTCTCTTGGATAAAGACCAGGAGAAGCCACACCGACCTTGGTGTCTAGCTCGTTCAGGGCCCTTCTATGACGGTTGAGCCGCCGGTCGACCTTGATCAAGTCTCGCTGGATGGTATCGTCCCTCTCCTTCAACAACTCAACCAAACGATTGTGTTCCTCCCGCATCGCCAACATCTCGCTCTCGAACGTCACGCGAAGCGTGTCGTTCATCAGGAGGAGCGTCTTCTTCATGTCCAACGCCTCCGAGTACATCCTACGGGCGTCGTCCTTCGCTTCCTTCACCTCGTGTTTCAGCCGCTCGTTCTACAAGCCAATCAGTGTTATCCCACAAGCGGGATGCACAGATCGACTCACCGCTTTCTGTTCCGTCCTCAATAGGAACCAAAGGCGGTGACCAATGGCAGCTGTGTAGTGTTGGGAACGCGTAGCCCCAGGCCACCTTCCTTCGCCGTTTCCCAAGTCGTAGATACCCATCCGCAAGAGCCCCCACAGCGACGAAGCCACAGGAGTCTCATACGGCATGCGCAACTCGGTGTTGAACGTTACCCCTCGCATCGACTCCTGCAGCTTGTGGTCAATCAAGTTGTGATACCACAACTCGTCGTCCATGGTCAAGTAGCTGGGAGGCTTGGCGATCGTTGCCTCCAGTTGTCGGGCGTCCACCTTGTCAGCAGCCGCGAAGATCTACGGAAGCGATGTCAGTCGAACGCCAACCACCGGCGTGCGCGTGACAACGCACCTCGCGATAACTAGGGTACGCCGCATTGGCGTTCGGCAGGAAGTAACTCTTGTCACTGGGGACAAACCCCAGTTTCCCAGCCCAGGACATCTTAAATACATTGTAAGGAAATGGAAAATGTGCCTGGCAATGACCCACCTGGTACATCATAAATACATTCAAAATGTCCAGGCCAATTTCCTTAGGGTGTTGCCAGCACAGGAAATGCTCAGTACATTCATGGTGTTCCTGGTCATGTGATCTCAGTGTTCCCATTAGGTAATCCATGGGAACATCATGAATTTTCCCAAAGAAATACCCATGATGTCCCTGAGTGGCTCATTGAAAGAAAACCCTGAGTGAACCCACAGTTTCCCAGGTCATGTGACCTTGATGTCCTGATTAGGTAATCTGAGGGTAAACCATGAGTTTTCCCAAAGAAAGTAACCATGGTGTTCCTGAGTGGCTCATTCACAGTGTTCTTTCCAGTGTTCCCAGTGGTGCGATCATGGTGTTCCCAGTCAGTAAAATTCAAACTGTGCCTTAATGGTGCGCCAGAAGTGTACCGGTGTGGCATATCCTGAAAGTACTAAGGCCTTCGACCATGATGTACCAAAATTCGGCAAACCATCAGGAAACTGTGGGAACACTGAAAGGAAACTGAGAAATTGGGAACATTTTGAATGAGTTTATGATGTTCCCAGTGTCCCCAGTTTCCTTTCAGTGTTCCCACAATTTCCTGATGGTTTGCCGAATTTTGGTACATCATGGTCGAAGGCCTTAGTACTTTCAGGATATACCACACCGGTACACTTCTGGCGCACCATTAAGGCACAGTTTGAATTTTACTGACTGGGAACACCATGATCGCACCACTGGGAACACTGGAAAGAACACTGTGAATGAGCCACTCAGGAACACCATGGTTACTTTCTTTGGGAAAACTCATGGTTTACCCTCAGATTACCTAATCAGGACATCAAGGTCACATGACCTGGGAAACTGTGGGTTCACTCAGGGTTTTCTTTCAATGAGCCACTCAGGGACATCATGGGTATTTCTTTGGGAAAATTCATGATGTTCCCATGGATTACCTAATGGGAACACTGAGATCACATGACCAGGAACACCATGAATGTACTGAGCATTTCCTGTGCTGGCAACACCCTAAGGAAATTGGCCTGGACATTTTGAATGTATTTATGATGTACCAGGTGGGTTATTGCCAGGCACATTTTCCATTTCCTTACAATGTAATTACAATGTCCTGGGCCGGGAAACTGGGGTTTGTCCCCAGTGTGTTCTGCACGGACCGAGGATCCGCAGACTCGATGGTAGCAGTGCTGTTCTCAGCACGGAAGACACGGTCGGAGATCATAGGCATAATGGATGAGTAGTTGGTTGGTGGGATTGCTGGTTTGGGAAGAAGGGAGTTTGATGGATCCAATGGCCGGTTCGCGCTACGCTTTATCCAACCATCGACAGCGCCCGCACCCTATTCGCCATTGGATCGGTCCATCGTTTCACCGATCCAGACTCCTCATACATTCGCCCTCGACACTTAAGCCCCACTCGGTCTTTTGTTGTCCCGATCGGACGAGCTGACGCGTCGTCCTTTCATTGGTTCGTCCTCGCATGTGATATTGTTCTTTGTCATTCCTTTCCCACACAACGTCATGACCCCTTTCTTATTCTCTCACGAACCCTGACCCATTAGTCATTCCTTTATCATTTCTATTCCATAACCCGGGCCGCTTACTGTTCCCGCTTACTCTCGGCCCCTCTTTGCTCCGAGTTATTATTAGATAGGGTTATCTATGTTCCGGCCACTCTTCTATATAAGTATCGGTAGAGTAGCTGAGGACTCCCCATCTTTGATATCTCGGGAAGTCCTCTTCTCCTTGCAGCATCGGTGTATTTGCTGTAGGCCACTGAAGAGCTTATCGAGTAACTCTCTGAACACGTTCGCTCTCCTCTCTCTCTCGGCCTTGTGTCAAGAATCGGCGAACGCGCTTACGAAAAGGAGTTCCTCGCCGCTCTCTTGATCAAGCACCAGTTTGAGGCGCCATCCTCAGGCTCTTATATCTGCCCTCAGAAGACGATAGGGATTTATCTGATAGAGGCTCGGCACTCCTGCTGTGAATTCGGACAACCTACCGGAGAACGCTCGTCCATCGCGTTTTGGACCACGTAGACTTTGGGTGAATATAGGGAAGTCGTTCCCCCTTTGCCCCATTGTTCCTTGTTGGTTGGAGTTGCGACTCACCAACAGCACTGGTACCTGAAGGGCGAAGAGTGGCCCTGACAGTTCCGGAACGCCTAGAACACGTGCGCACTAAAAATAGGTCTCATGACCTTGACGACTACATTACGAACCCCTTTTACAACCTTGATGTCTCATTTATGACATCACGATAACGACCAACCCTGGACCCTGATCACACACGTGGACAGTCACATCCACTGGGGGCAGGGGCTCCTGGAATCAGTGATTACATCTTGATTACATGGTGAGTTCATATGCACTTTTCAATAATTGAAATCACTGATTCCAGGTTGATTACATTTAAAATGTTACCTTGACATGTAATTCATCTGCTGCTACCAACTCCATTTGAACCCTCCTCAAGATGTTCCCAAGCAATGTTTCCTGAATGTGCCCAGTGGGTACATTGTGAAAACATTTCATGTTTTTGAGCGCATTTAGATTACATCTTGGACGATTGAGGAACATGCCGATTACATTGCAGTATCATTTTTGCTGACAGGTCAAAACCATTGCAGAAAAATTTGTTGAGAACATTTCAAATGGAATTGGTGAACATTGGTTGGATTACATGTCAAGGTAACATTTGAAATGTAATCAACCTGGAATTGGTGATTACAATTATTGAAAAGTGCACATGAACTCACCATGTAATCAAGATGTAATCACTGATTCCAGGTGCCCTTGCCCCCAGTGATCAGTCTTCCTAACGGAAGGAAGGAATCGCCGTTATTCGGAAGGAGTGCCTTAGACTCCTTTCAGTTAGCCAAGCGAATGTGGAAGTAGCCGTTAGCGTGAAATGCCAGCGAATCTGTAATCCCTCATGTCCCATGAGTCTAGGCCCAACCTCCTCATGTTTGGACGTATGTTGAGGTTGCCACTATTCCGTGATGCTGTTACTGCCTACAGACAACAAGGGATGATGCATGGTCTCTTATCTCGGAGCCGCTCAAAAATTGCATGAAGCAATGAGAGGTTTCCACCTGACCCTTGGGTGTGATCCCCAGGTACAAACTTTCATGACCCCATGCCCCTATTTCTTTTGGACTAGTGTTATCTTTACCCCTATGTTTCATGCGGACATTCGTTACCTTTTATGCAATCCTTCACACGCTAGTAAGCCCTTTGTCCTTTATTCTCCCACGCGTCATATTTGTTCGCTTCCCTTACTTAGCATTCTCACACTCCTTATCTCCCTTTGTTCGGACTTGATAAGGGTATATTAGGGTATTGACGTCATGGCCACTCCTTTAGTATAAGTAGCAACTGTGGCTGTATTGTAGTACCTTAGTTTTGTTACCTCAGGAAATCCTCTGCCCTTCTCAGCCCAGTTGCAGTTAAGGACAAGTCAGAGTTTCTTGTTTGAACCCAAGACACCCCCCCCCCCCCCCCCCCCCCCATCTGCTCTCCCTCCCGCTCTGCGCATCAACTGCGCCTCGTAACTATAGAACCCCAGCGTTCATCTTATAGAATACCTTGAGCGTCCAGTCAATCACCTGGTGGAGTCATCAATCCTGCTGTAGGGATAAACCCTTGCTTGTTAAACCGAACGAAGTACGGTTTAGGTTGGGTTTCCCTTTAGGATTTCGACCTGACTTGTAGTGACCTCGGACAACCTACCGGAAGAATAGAGAAGTGATCTTTCTCTCACAGCTAGTTGGACTAGTGAGTACTCTGCGGAGTCGGCTCAGTGCACTGGTAGTTGTTGGGGTAGAGTGGCCCTGACAGTCGATGAGGAAGTCGTCAAGAGTGCCTCGGAGGGGACGGAGGAGGAGATTGCCAGTGCTGAGGAGTACTGGCAGACTAGGTCTTGACAGCTAGGGTCTGTACACCTTAGTCCTCATCCATAGAGTCCATGCGGATTCAACTCCGTCGGCTGGTCGTCTTGTGTCTTCGTTGTGGTCGTGCCGCTTGTAATACCATCGTGCTTGTCTTTGTCCTTTTGTGATGACGTGTGAGTCATGATAAGGGAAATTGATAAGATGAGAAACGGGGGGGTAAGGAAAGTAGGCGAAAGTTGGGTGCGAAAAATGGTTCAAAAAGGAAATAAAATTCAGCACGCTGACAGTTAAGAACCAGTCACATAATCCTTACACATGAGTCACAGCCTTACCTCACTCACCTTACCAGCACAGCCCTCATTCATACACTGTGGCTGAGGAGTGAAGTGTGACCAAAAGTCTCAGAATGATATAGTGTGAGAAACAGGCAAAAATGCACAAATAGTTTAGAGTAGACTGTCAGGGCCACTCTACCCCAACAACTACCAGTGCACTGAGCCGACTCCGCAGAGTACTCACTAGTCCAACTAGCTGTGAGAGAAAGATCACTTCTCTATTCTTCCGGTAGGTTGTCCGAGGTCACTACAAGTCAGGTCGAAATCCTAAAGGGAAACCCAACCTAAACCGTACTTCGTTCGGTTTAACAAGCAAGGGTTTATCCCTACAGCAGGATTGATGACTCCACCAGGTGATTGACTGGACGCTCAAGGTATTCTATAAGATGAACGCTGGGGTTCTATAGTTACGAGGCGCAGTTGACGCGCAGAGCGGGAGGGAGAGCAGATGGGGGGGGGGGGGGGGGGGGGGGGTGTCTTGGGTTCAAACAAGAAACTCTGACTTGTCCTTAACTGCAACTGGGCTGAGAAGGGCAGAGGATTTCCTGAGGTAACAAAACTAAGGTACTACAATACAGCCACAGTTGCTACTTATACTAAAGGAGTGGCCATGACGTCAATACCCTAATATACCCTTATCAAGTCCGAACAAAGGGAGATAAGGAGTGTGAGAATGCTAAGTAAGGGAAGCGAACAAATATGACGCGTGGGAGAATAAAGGACAAAGGGCTTACTAGCGTGTGAAGGATTGCATAAAAGGTAACGAATGTCCGCATGAAACATAGGGGTAAAGATAACACTAGTCCAAAAGAAATAGGGGCATGGGGTCATGAAAGTTTGTACCTGGGGATCACACCCAAGGGTCAGGTGGAAACCTCTCATTGCTTCATGCAATTTTTGAGCGGCTCCGAGATAAGAGACCATGCATCATCCCTTGTTGTCTGTAGGCAGTAACAGCATCACGGAATAGTGGCAACCTCAACGTATGTCCAAACATGAGGAGGTCGGGCCTAGACTCATGGGACATGAGGGATTACATGCTTTGCCGGCGTTTCACGCTAACGGCTACTTCCACATTTGCTTGGCTAACCGAAAGGAGTTTAGAGGCACTCCTTCCAAATAACGGCGATTCCTTCCTCCGGTTAGGAGACTGTGATGTGACTGTCCACGTGTGTGATCAGGGTCCAGGGTTGGTTGTTACCGTGATGTCATAAATGAGTCATCAGGGTCGTAAAGGGGTTCGTAAAGGGGTCGTCAAGGTCATGAGACCTATTTTTAGTGCGCGCGTGTTCTAGGTGTTCCGGAATGAAGTTCTTCCAAGGCCGTCCCCCGGGCCGAGGTGTCAGCTTGATGTAGTAAGCCAACGATGATGGTACAGTGGTGGAAGTTGATGTGACCCAGACCAATGAGGTTCGTCGAGGTAGGTCACGTGAAGGATCACTGATCTAGGCTATAAGAAGGACGTCTTCTTGGAGCCATCCTTGATCAGCAACACCAGCAACTTCCCCATCATCTTACCAACATGTCTTTCCCAAACAACCACACCTACAAAGTCGCCAACGGCATCTCCACCATCTCCCGCATTGACCACCGTGCCGCCAACCGCAAGACCTATGCCAATGAGGCAGGTGTTCCGTACACCACCGATGAGCAGGTGGGGGGGAGTTTGAAATACTTTGGTGCATTTCTAACTCTTTCCCAATTAGATCTTGGAGGTCGTCAAGCAGGTGGACGCTGAACGTCTCCGGGAGACAATCCCACATTTGATGGGGTTGACCTGGGACAATGAGCTCTGGATCCGGTCGATGATCGCTGAGAAGGTGATCTTCCAGATGAGGGGTAGGTTTGGAGAACTGGAGCATCCAATCAAGAAGGAGCTCTGGTACACCCTGCAGAGGGGTATCTACAATCAAGACCTGTTGGAGCATGGAGCAACTGTTCCTCGGGCCATCCGTCACGCCACCGCTTCCACCACGTTGTTGTGGTCGCTCGTTCAAGAGGGGGAAAGCCGAGTAGGTTTTCCGTTTGGATATTCGAGTATGACTCTCGACTAACCAAACTGCCTAGGTTGAACGATTGGAGCGCGAGGTGAAGGAGGCGAAGGCAGATGTCCTTCGTCTGTCCGCTGAGGGTCTCTTGATGAAGGAGACCATGGCTGCCTTCCAGAAGGGGACGAACGAGGCGTTGGAGGCGATGGTTGCTAACCATCAAGAGTTAGTCGCCGGTCTGAAGGTTCGGGACGTCAACATGGATACGAGGGACAATCGCCTGGATAGGCACTCCAAGAAGATCGGGAGTGAAGGTGCTAAGGTCTCTTTCAGCCTTTGCAGATTTGTTTGCAAACACTGAAAGACTTCTTCTAGATCGAGGAACTCGAGGACCTGGTGTCCGTGTTGACTGCGCGGGTCGAGTCCTTGCAGGACAAGACCTGCAACTGCAAGGAAGGTCCCGTGTTGGTTGGACAGGGTGTGGCCGACATTCCGTTCGAATTGGAGTACGCCGACGAGGTGGTACTCCCATCTCCTAACCTGTCGTCCTACGCCACACCTCCGGTAGAGAACGCGGCTCCCATCCCAACTCCGGCTCCAGCTTCCACCTTGGCCGAGTCTGACAAGGAGAACTGTCGACATTGCCCGCTGCAGCCGATCAGTCAGCTGGTAAAGATTGAGGATGAGGTCATGGTCGTTGACCGGGCCGAAGATACTCCGAGGGTCGTCAAGGTACGTTCGGTGATAACAGGGCAGCGTTGTAAACGCTCTCGACGCCGTGTTGCTCATCGCATGGCACCCTCGGCTAATCCTTACCCGCGTCCGGTTGAGTCGGATGGTGACCAGTCTGGTCGAGGTGAGGGAGGAGGGTTCCGATATCGGGTCAACCGTCCTAACCGACAGGTCGAGTCGGAGGTCCAGCGTAGGCACCTCACCAGACTCGCAGTACAGGATCCCGGCCAGGCCTCCGATGAGGGAGATGGAGGGTCTCTCTTCGACTACGTCGACAGTGCTGCTGAGCAGTCACCCGGTGATGGAGATGTGGGACCAAGTGTTCCGCAGTTTGGTGACACACTGGGGGCAAGGGGTCACTTCCCCAGCAGATACATTGTGATTACATTGTGATTTTTTAGACAATGTGTCCAGCCTGTGGCCAGGAGGTACATGCTGAGTGCTTTTACAAAGTACCCATCAATGCAACCACAATGTGGCCAGTGGGTCCATCTTGATCACTTTTACAAAGTGCCCATCAATTCGATCACAATGTGCCCTGTGGGTCCATGCAGGATACATTGTAAAAGTATCCATCAAAGTGGCCACTGGGCACTTTGTGAAAGAAACCCCTGGGTTCTTTCACAATTTTGTTCACAATGTATCCTACTGAGTGCCTGAGCCACTCATTGAGAGTTCTTTCAAGAAGTACCCAACAATGCAACCACAATGTCCCCAGGGGGTTCTCCCCAATGTTTTCACAATGAACTCTCAATGTGGTTGGATTTCACAACAAACTCCCAAAGAAACCATTGAGTATCTGGTTGAATACTTTGTAGACACATTGCTGGATATTTTCTGAAAGAACTCTCAAAGAGTGGCTCAGGTGTATGCTGGACACTTTGTGAAAAAAATTGTGAAAGAACTCAGGGGTTTCTTTCACAAAGTGCCCAGTGGCCACTTTGATGGATACTTTTACAATGTATCCTGCATGGACCCACAGGGCACATTGTGATCGAATTGATGGGCACTTTGTAAAAGTGATCAAGATGGACCCACTGGCCACATTGTGGTTGCATTGATGGGTACTTTGTAAAAGCACTCAGCATGTACCTCCTGGCCACAGGCTGGACACATTGTCTAAAAAATCACAATGTAATCACAATGTATCTGCTGGGTAAGTGACCCCTTGCCCCCAGTGACATCTGGGAGGCTGATCGGTCCGTACGAAGGCATCTCTTCCTATCGGCTTGAACTAGACGTTCAGTTGAGTGCGGAGGACGGGGACGCCATGTTCGGAGAGATCCTCGTGAGGGGGGGCTGGTTCTTCAATCTTTGGGATGGAACGCTGATGACCATGAGGCCTGCTGTAGATCGAGTCGACTTTTGAAGAATGTTGATAGCACCGTATATAGCCATGTCGTTTCGTATTGCCGTGAATGGATTGCGCGTTGTGTGTGTTTTGAATGATGGGTGTGAAGGATAAGGAGTGTGAAGCATTCAAACATAAGAAATGGTAAGAAGAGTTCGAAGAAAGAGCGTGTTATAAAAAGTTTAAAAATACCATGTTCCTGACATAGAGCTGTGGGTGAGTTCTTTATATACTGTGTCTAAGGGAACATCAACCCCCCCCCCCCCCAACCACCATCTTTCCTGCAGGGAAGTACCCTCAGAGTCTCCCATCTATTTTTTTTTTTGGGCCAAGTCCCTCTGTGTGATGATTTCGCCGTTTACCCCCTTTATTTTCGTTCTTTTTAACGCCTCATCACCACTAAGTTAATTGGCGACCTGCCCTAAACACGGCGGTAAACTGTTTATTATGCCATATGCCCTATGCTTAACGATTCAAAGTCCAATACGTGGAACGTGCTACTAGTCAAGATACCCCAGAAGACCTGAGGTATAATACGTGAACATGTACCGGCGAACCTTCATACGAAGATTCCCCCTACCTGGCCCTCCGTTGCCCCTGGACGACTAGTAGATATTCAGGCTACCGACAACAAGGGATGTATTAATAAGTGTCGCGCGTTGACCTCTCGCAGAAGTCAACCGGCTTATTAATCTGACCCTTGGATTGGACTTACGAAAACCATTATGCTTTACGACTCATGGATCATACGCAATAGACAAGAGATTAATTCCTTGGAAGTTCAAACAGTACAAAAGAGTTATCTAATCAATATCTCTGCGGATCCTTTGTACTACTTCCAAGGCCGACCTCACCAACTCCTCATTCAACCAGTTCTGCTCCCTGATCTCGTTTGGGTCTACGTCCGATAAGTCATCATAATCTGGAAGCTCCGTGTCAGAGTTCGGCTCGCTATCGGGAACGAACTCGGCGTACGGATCATACTCCAGAGCAGGCCATTGACGGCGACTACCCCAAGGAGTAGACACGAACTCAGGACAAGGAGTATCCCTACGGACAACTCCCACGTTCTGATAGAACTCGTCGCTCCCAATTTCAATGACCTCATCATCAACGGGAACCAACCTGTTCTCATGACGGACCAATAAACGAGCGGGCGGCGACTCGGCCCGATTAGGGACTATCGGCGAACCGGCCCGATGCGGAACCTCCAACTCCTCTTCTTCGACTCGGATCTCCGGCTCGTTACACCTCCTCTGGAGATCCCGGACTTCTCCGGTCAACTCGGAGACATGACGAGTAAGACGAACCTAAAAGGAACAGGGTTAGAAGAAAACAATTATCTTCAATCCCAGCCCCCGTACCTTATCGTCTTCCAATCTCCCAGTATGGTCAACCAGACTCCGGATCAAGTCCTTCAACGTGATCACCTCTCCCTAGAAGAAAGTTTGAGTTAGAAAGGTCAATTACTCCTGACCCAAACTTTCTTACCTTCAACCTATCGATCGCCATACCATGTTGCTCTTGCTCATCTTCGATCTTCAAGATGCCCTCATGACATCCGAGGAACTCCTTCTCCAGCTTCTCGATCTCTTCTCGACGACCATCAACTCGCTCATTGACATGAGCAATCTCATCCATCAACATGGACCCAACGTTACCCGTATGGATAACGCTGGCCTCCAACACAGAGTTGAAGGTCTCATTGGTCTCGGAGACGAACTCGACACCCCTGTTAAGGAGTTCGGTCGCATAAGGGTTCGTCTCAATGCGCGCCAACTTGCGCCGAGACACCCTACGAGAAGCCTGGATGAAATCCCTAAATCCTAAAGCGGAACGTCAGCAGACATGCTAAATATGTCAACCGGCATCCCGAACCTAAATCGGTAAAACCCTCATTAGGGTCGGCGGTGGCGGTCCGGTCCATAACAGCTCCCAAAGTGGGATAAGGGCGGGAAGGATCGCGGCGGGCATGAGAGAAGCGGTCGATGTTGTAGTTGTTCTCCTGAACAGGAGAGTAAGAGGAAGAGCGACGAGTGGGAACACGAGTTTGAGCACGAGGCATGTTGGCTGTGTGTGTGTGACAAAGGGAGGTTTGTTGGAAGACCAGTCATCCAACCCCCTTTGGTTATATACCAAATGCCACGCCCCTTCCACGACTCAGGAGTTGAGTCATCATTTCTATTGTTTACTGCGCATGACCCACATGACATCATATGCCCCTATCTTTAGTCATATGCTCCCCTTTTGCTATTGGCTGTTAGTCAGCCATACCCACATTCCTTCCGAACATTCCCAGGCTACGTCATGCTTTGTAACTGCTTTGTAATGCTCTCAAATTGCTATTGGCCGCCACACTTTCGTTTATCAGCTGATAATTTGTAGCATTAGTCACCACGTAACGCACAGACCATGCAGTGCTGTGCACGGACCATGTTTGTCTGTGTTTGTATCCATAGTGTAGTTACATGTCACTGTCACGTCACAAATCTAAGTAGTATATATACTCAGAGTAGTTTAGCCTGTACTCCTTAGATTTGTTATCATCAGACTCTCCGTGACCTCTATTGCTGTGTGCTTAGAGCAAGAGTGCCTGAAGACCCTTGTCTCCTTCTTTCTCCTCCCTTCTAATCTAGTCTGTGAAGAGACTTCCGATATCCCTGGGTTTGCAACAGGGTTATAACTGTGTGTTTGATCCCTGAAGTGATAGGTTTGGATAGCAAGAGTGTTATTGAACTGTAGAGGTCGCGTCGGCCTGACACTCTGAGTCCCCGATCTATTCCCTTTAGCTGTGTGGCTGAGCAGTAGTTAGCTCCAATCACACCAGCCCTCAGTCACTTCAGCTTGAGACAAGTCTAAGCTAGTCAGTCAACATTTGCAAACTCAGTCAGTCATCAAGCCAGTCAGTCAGTCAGCACATCACCACGTTTCCCAGTCACCCAGGCTTACAGCATCAAATCATCTGGAATCCTACCCTCTGATTGTTGCAAACCTGAATCAGAACCCTTTATCCCCTCCCCCATAAGGAGTCAACCAGAGTTGCACAGGGTATTTCAGGAGATCCTTGTGAACTACTGAGGAAGTTGGTCCTGAGCGAACTCAGCAGGTTAGCAGCTGGAAAGTCCAAAACCCCACTGTCCCTGTGGAACCTTAGTTAAGTTTGTGATGTCCAAGCTTGGCAACTGGTCAGCCTTGCTTAGTAATCAAACACTTGATTACCTAAGTGAATCAGTGGCAGATAGGTCCTACAGAGCCTACTTAGACCCTTCAAAACTCATGGAACACCATGGAATTCTTTAAAATTCTTTATTTATTTAAATAACCTGTTGTTTGGTTTGTTCACTTTAAACTGTGTGTCAACTCATGACTAAATCGTGATTAATTCTGGGCCCGATGGCGTCACTGTGAAATGGGCTAAAGTAATCCATAACCAATATGAAATTTTAGAAATAACTCTAGACCTAGTTGCTATGCTTCGCTCGAGATTCCTTTCAGTTGGGCTCGGTCGGTTGGAATTGCTCCCAGTCCATGATTTTCTATGTATAAAAAAATCAAAAATGTCGCGAGTCGCCCAAAATTCTTGGGGCGTGAGTCCTACTAAGAAATTTGAACGGCACCGGCCAATTCCGTGCGATCGAAGGGGTGCGGATCGGTCGAGGTCGTTTGGGAGTATAAAATCAAGCAGAAGCCCTCTCCGTAACTTCTGTTCAACCCTGTCCATCAAAACAAACAAGAAAGTTTCAACTCGCATTCGTACTCTGGGAGTGACTAACAAAATGGTCCTGTCCTGGGCTCCGTTGGCCGGAGTTGCCTCATTTTATTTGCTGCGTAGTTGAGAAACAAACCACAAGCTTGCCACCAGAATCTGCCACCAGCTATGTTCCTCTAAACCCAGACCTCCCGCCACGCCCACCTCTGCCACCACGGGGGAAAAACCCTCTGCCAAAACCTCTCCCTCGGTCCCCGCCTCTACCTCTGGAGGTTGCCCCAGGATAAGGCCTACCGCGTGTGGGTACCCCTCTCGTCCTTGGCCCTTCCCGGCTACCACGCGCCCGCTCTGACGCAAAGCAATGAGTTATTAACACAGACGTTGAGTAGAAGTCATACTTGCTACGCCTATAAATTTGTTAGTGTTAGAGGGTGATGGAATGAAATGACTCTCACCCCCCAAGACCTTTGGTTTGGGCAGGAAACGGTCAACTGGAAAGAGTTTGTCCCCAGCAATGTAGACCTTGTCGCCTGTCTTAAAACTCCCAGCAACCATCCCTTCATTCATTTTAACGGAAAAAAACATCTCGTTGATCGGCCCAAGGATTTCATCGACCTTCCCTATCGCAGACTTGTTTTGAAGGTATATCGGGGCATTGAACCACGGAACCTTGTCAGGGTTGACAGAAGCACAAAGCATCTCACCCTCTACAGCGTGCACAAATGTTCCCATTTCTAACAAAAACATATGAGATATTTGGACGTGAGAGTCCCGGAAAACTGGACAAACCTAAAACAACTTCCGGTGGTCCTGCATCCCTCGATGCGAATCCCCCTCTGCCTGGGCGTCCTGTACCCCTCGCTATGGAAGTGTCAGCGGCGAGTATCACGGTGGCATAAACAGATCTTTAAGCCCACCATTTCGATAGCCCCTCCCGCCTCTTGCGTGACCGCGGTCCATTTTGTAGACTGGTTGGGTGTGTAATGATTTTGGATGATGATCGAGGTAAGCCACCGATGCTGGTTCCACATGGACTTCTTCTACCATTACCCGCCGATCACAACTACAGTTTCGGTAGAGTTTACCGATAACGTAGAGTCCAACCTTGTGTTCTTTGACCGTGTCGACATCGGTTTAGATGAGCTCAAGGGACTATTCCCCGGGCCACTCTCAGATTTCGCAGTTACCATCACTCCGGAGCCCGAGCATCCTGCCTTCCCGCCCACCGGCCTTGCCTTCTCGGTAGCGCCGCACGACAGGAAGGTAAGACAAGGCCATTCACAATCGAACCTCCGGTGCACGATTTACCTTTGTAACAGAGATGTGCCTTACGCCTGCCCGCCCCACCGTCGCAAGACGCTGGGCAGCAATTACTCGTGAACATTACATGCAGGATTTCTCCTACTTCCCTTCTGCCCCTGACAAAGGTCATCCTCTCCGCTCGTACCAGCGAAGGATACGAATACGCTTCAAATCATCCTAACTCGTTCAGAGAGTGGTTGTTCTCGAAAAGGCCTATATTACGCCACGGCTTCACCTATCGCTTATCGCCATTTCGTCGTGATTCTAGTGTTGGGGATGAATTCCATGAGTACTCTGTGATCTTCTCTGAGCCTGTTGCGCAAGGGTATGCTCTCTCCTCTATCACGGAGATCTTAGTTTCTCTCTGCCACAATGGCCGCCCCGACCAACGCATTCCGGGGGGGTTCGAAGCAGATTATGGGGACGAATACATAGAGATTGACCAAAATTTTATGGCGAATTCTCTCCCAAAAATTGGTCAGGCGTTACATCCCGTCCTGAACCCATCCCCAACTCACGGCTCCCCGTCTAGACCACGTCCCGACCTCCCGGGAGTACACATTCGCCCTCACTGATGGTACAAGCAGCGGCATTCGCCCACCAAATGATTACACAGTATTACTGAAGCCTTCGGATCTCAACAAACTCGGGTTAATCAGCGGAGATTGGGTATAAATGATTCTCGGAGAGGAGGGGACCATCCACTCATTATTTCTCAGGCTACCATATGTGCGGTAAACTTGCGGACGCGAAGGCTAGTTAAAGTGGCTGCCCATCAGGATGCTCCCCAAAAACGGTACTTCTCACTAATCCTCTGGGACGTGGAAAATGCCTGATTTTTACAGGGGAGAAGTTGTCGGCGATCTTGCTCTCCTTTATAATTTAGGTGCCTCCTCCCAAGGGTCCGATGTGGGCCATGTGTCTATCGATGCAAGTTCATTTGGGTCTCTGCCGCCGCCACTCCCCACCGCGCGCTCCGTCACTGTTGTCCAGATAATGTCCCCTCCAGTCTTGAACGACGCTTATGGGACCTCACCTGTTGGGCTACAAAACTACTTCCGAGAAGCTTTGCGATTGATTAAACCTGGCGACGTGTTGATCATTCCCACCGAAATCGATCCACTCGCGGTTCACATCACTCGTGCGCTTAGGGACATTTCGCACGTTTCCAGCGGTGACTTGTGAGAACATTTGAAAAAGTCCGCAGTTGAGGCTTATACTTTTTCAGTAAGCACCCTATCGGACCTTTCCCTGTTCGCAACCAGTTTTTCCTCGTCGCCAATATCGAGTACGACATTATCCCCGGTCGCGAAGCAGCCAACCCCGACGCTTATGTCAGCGCATCTGCCGGCGAACTTGGGTGCTGGGTGGACTGCAACGAAACTCGAGTAATTCAGGCGGGCAATGAACAATCTGCAGTACCCGGTTGTCGGGATACCCGTAAGTTTTCCCGGTTCTCGAAACCATTCCCTCTGAGAAAATTTCAGGAACCCGTCCAAATCTGATCAAAATCGAGGCCAGTGATTACCAGAAACTATACCGGACCTTTCAAGTCGCATCGATACATTCGGCTTCGTCATATGATCTTGCTGTCTCTGTCCTACTTACAGGCCCAAGGGGCATTGGAAAATCTACAATGGTAAAGTCCATTGCAAATAAGCTAGGATTTCATCTATTTGAGGTTAGGCATTGGTACTCTTCAGTAAATCGAGCTCACATTCGTCCCACTAGGTGGACTGCTACAACCTGCTTCAAGAGAATAGCACCCGCACTGAAAATTCTCTGAGAGGCGTATTCTCTCGGGCCACCGACTTTTCTCCCTGCGTTCTTTTACTTCGTCACCTCGAAGCCCTCATGCACACCACCCAACAACCAGATACCAGACAAGGTGCAATGACAGCTGATTTTGTGATGGTCAAATTGACTCCCTCTAGAACCACGCGTTGCCCACGTTTTGCAAGAGTGCATCGATGGGCTATTACAGCCCTGGAGACTCACGGGCCACCCACTAGTGGTTGTTGGGACTACCAGCACCTCTCAGGAGTGTTCTCCAGGTCTTCTTGGCTGTTTTAAGCACGAGATTAACGTCGAGGTAGGTCGTAGTCTACGTCTCGGTTCTGAGTTCTCATCTCAGATGCATAGCCCCCGAACGAGTATCTACGTATCCAAATGTGGAGAGAATGCCTGGAAGGTGTACTGCTTACCTCGGATGTTGATTTGTCAAGACTTGGGATCCATACCGCAGGACTTTTGGCATCCGACATAGGCAGTATCGTACGAAAGGCAACTTCTAGATCCCTGGAACGAACACTCCAAGTTCTTCAATCACTGTATCCAGAATCGGCGCACGCAACCTCCATGAATTCCTGTGGCATTTTTGGTTGCCATGTCCCCCTCAGCGACGAAGACCTGACCTCAGCGTTGGACGGTGCCAGAATCTCCTATGCGGAAACTATCGGCGCGCCAAAAATCCCAAACGTTACTTGGGATGATGTAGGGGGACTTTCATCTATCAAGTCTGATATCCTGGACACGATACAACTCCCCCTGGAGCGCCCTGACCTGTTTGCGGATGGTCTTAAGAAAAGATCTGGTATGGCTACTCCTCCACACCCCCTTATCTTGACTGATTTTGGGTAGGAATTCTCCTTTACGGTCCCCCAGGCACGGGCAAGACACTCCTTGCAAAGGCGGTCGCGACGAGCTGCTCCCTAAACTTCTTATCGATCAAGGGGCCAGAGCTTCTCAACATGTATATCGGCGAATCCGAGGCCAACGTTCGCAGGGTCTTCCAGCGTGCAAGAGCAGCGAGACCCTGTGTTATATTCTTCGATGAGTTAGACTCTGTGGCTCCCAAGCGCGGGAATCATGGAGACTCCGGTGGGGTTATGGACCGCATTGTGAGTCAGCTACTCTCCGAGTTGGACGGGATGTCCTCGGGAACCGGACACACCGATATTTTTGTCATCGGCGCAACAAATCGACCAGATCTGCTTGATCCGGCGCTCCTTCGACCTGGAAGGTAAACCCTACAAGCATTTGTGCAACATTCGAGAAATAACCCGGTTACAGATTCGATCGAATGCTCTACCTTGGTGTCCCAGATTCAAAGGAAGCTCAGATGAATGTCATCCGTGCACTGACACGAAAATTTCGCCTCCATCCAGCGCTCTCGTTGCCGGAGGTCGTCTCCAAGTGCCCGTTTCATTTTACCGGAGCAGACTTCTACGCTCTCTGTTCAGACGCAATCCTTATTGCGATGTCCCGAAAGGCAGAGCAGGTCGACAAAACAATAAGCATGTCCATCTCGTTTTCCGCACTCCCCGTTATTACTCATCCACAATACAGCCCTTCTAAACCAAGTGCAATCTGGCAGCCACCCTCACCCTATCACTCCCCACTACTACCTCTCCGAGATGGCAGTCGAAAGGGACGTGCAAGTCCTCATAACCCAGCATGACTTCGAATTAGCGCTTTCTCAGCTCAAGCCAAGCGTCACCGAATCAGAAATGCAACACTATGCGCACATTCAGAGGATGTTCTCGAGCGATACTTCCAGCGGGACGCATGTGAACGCAGAGTATGTGATGTTGGATTAGAACCATGTACTAGGTTTAACGCCTATCTTCAATAACATGTCCTTGAATGCGGGAACAAGCGACCCCAATTCCGTCGTAGTGGATCGTAGGATGGGAGAACCCTTGATTGTCTGGCGGTAGCTCACCTTCCCATCAATAACCACTTCTAACCGGGCGATGGGGGAATTCGGGTTGGATGTATCCACATCAATGGTAGACCTTCGAACACAGTTGTGGAATGAGCATGCCTCTTCTATCGGAGGGGAAAATATATACCATTTGTAGTTGCCGATAGGCAGGTACTTCAGGACACGCTCGCGGGGAACTTGTTCAGCAGACTCCAAAAAAAACTCATTCCCGTCTTCACGAGAACCCAAATCTCTCCGAGAAATCGTTTCTGCGCTAGCAGGCAAAAGTGTCCTCGGGAATGGGATATAGAACCTGAGGGCTAGGGTGTCAGTATCCCGATGGACGTGGGATGTACACCACGTGGACGTACATGCTTAGTGGGCTTGTGGAAATTTCGAGTATGCGGTGGTCGTTTATGCTGGGATGATTGAATTCAACCAGAGCAAACTCGTGGCGGTCACCTGAAAGAATTATGACGTTCGGCACGGTTGCTAGGGCATCCAAAATGGACGCCTTTTCTACTGCATATGCAGCCCAAGAATCCACCTTCGCGTCGTGTGTCCACAAAGAAGTGAATGGAACAGAAGTGATGACGAATTTGAACGTCGAGGTGGAATTCACCTGGGTCATGAGTGAGGTAATTTTATTCGCTATCAACTTTAGACGAACCTTTGATAACCAGTTTAAAAATGTTTCTAGTTGTTGTGCGCCAAGCATACTTCGTTTCGCGACGTCTACTTCAACTGTAGAGCGGTGCCTACGAGTGTCCAGAACAAAGAATGCGGCATCTGCGCCGTACGAAAATTCGTAATAAAATTGATTTCTATCCGGGGGATCGAAATTCGTCTGAGCGTTGTACTCGAAGAATGCTTGAGATCCGTTTAAATATGGTCCGCTGTCGCGAGATGAGCCAGCGTAGTTGTTGACAAATTCGTGATCGTCATATGTGAAGAATATCGCTGGTTTTTGTATGAGAAGTGGCAGACATTACGGGAGGAATTTCAACCCACGCAATCGCTCGTATACCCTTCTGAAACTAGGACTCTGATAAATTCTGCGGTATAGCCTCCGATATGCGTCAAGATTATCACCAAAATAGTATGGGACATCCGCATAGACAGAATCTCCGAGAAAAAGCATGAATTCTGCTGGTGCTGAGAGGGCCACCTCACCCGGATAGTTCGTAAGGCCTGCTTCCATATTTGAGGGCTGAGGTGTTGAAGAAACAGCCGCGCTCGTCGAATCAGTTGGCCATAGGTAATCGGCCAGAAGGTCCATCCCTCTTATCCTGCCTCCTTTAAAGGGGACGTAGGGAAAGTTAGGCTTCATGCAGGAAGACACAACAAAGCGAAGCGGGGCGGAAGGAGGAAGTCTAGGATCGGGAAAAGTTTTGAACTTGATAGGAACTGATGGGTAGGATAATAGTTCTTTATCCGAGCTCGCCAACGAATCTGAGATAAGGTGAGAAATAAGCCATGGAGGCAAAGAGGATCAAGGATTTACATTCGTATACGGTGTTTGGCCACAAAGGCGAAATCGTCGTTGAATTGACCCAATCCCCCGCTTCCGATAGCATGACGGGAGATCCAAGAGTCCAAGGTTGGATTTGTGCGTCGGGTGACCCGCGCACTTTCCTCCACACAACGTGTATCGGATCCTTGAAGTGTGGGTACCTTATTACGAGTTTTGCCTTGTCTGGGTAAATGGCACCAAGCCGAGTGAATACAGCATCGGGAGCGTCATATAAGTAGTCCTCTACGGCGAATTCGATAGATGCAAGAAGAAGCAATGAATTGACGAGAAGAGAAGACAAGCGCAGCCGGCGCGAAGTCGTTGGGAGAGTGAGGATGACGGTGAACAGTCGCGAGACTTGTTGCTTATGGTTTTGGTGAGGAAACACTCTACGGAATGAATGCAAGCGACACACATAGAGACCATGCCTCTTGACAATTCCAGGATCAGTTTTCAATAAGTCGTCCTCGTTGCGGGAAAGGAACAGAGCCGAGATGTACAAACTATATAAGGTTGGGAGGACGAACTTTGCTAAACCTGTTGGAATCTGGGTGGTAATATGTATAAGTGAATTCAAGATTTCGAGGGGGAAAGACCGTACGATACGCAAGAAGACGAAGACACTTAGACGGAAGAGGGTCGAAAACAGGCAGGAAGCGTAGGAGATCATGGTGAAGGGATGGGAAAGACTGTGACCACGCTGACGTCATTGAATAGCTACTGCTTCTTCTTGATCTTGATTCCTGACAGTTTCTTCTTCTTCTGGAGGTGGGTCCCAGCCAGATTGGAACTGATCACGGCTCGAGTTGAATCTGACAGTAAACTCGACAGTCCCGGTTCATCGCCCTCTGCTTTCCGCTTCACAGTGAGCGAGGTTTCGCTACCAGGCAGAGTCACTTTCGCAAACACCCCTTGAACAATCTTCTCATCATCTTCCTCCTCTTGACGCTTTCTCGCATCTTCTTCCGTCTCCACTTCCTCCTGTCCGAGTGTGGCCAACAGATCCACGGACTGAGCTAGCCTCTCGTTCCTCGCATTCCGCGCTCGCATATCCTGCAAAGCGTCAAGTCTGTCCATCTCCCGCTTCGAATCGACGGTCCGGTTTTCCAATACTTTCATTGGATTGTTTTCTTCTTCCTCCAGCTTTGCGAGTCGGTCCTCTTCCTCAACTGCCTTTTCCTCCCTCCATGGTTCAAAATTCCGCGATGCGCCGTGTTCCGCGGAGTAATCCGTGTTCTTCGGGTCCGTTTTGAAAGTTATTTCCGCCGAACATAGTGTGCTGCACGAATCTCGAGGTGAATGTTTTTCAGGAGGGATCGGAAGAGCATACACACCACTTAATATAGAACCTGAATATCTTGATTCCATAGTAGTCCTCTCCCTCCACGGTCTCCTTCCGTGCATTGAACTTCTTCCCTTTGTAAATATACTCGCCGCAGGTATTGCACCTCCTGCACGCAAGTGAGAAACTCCAAACGTATGTATGGTAAGATAGCACTTGCATAGAGAACGGTGCCATGAGTCGAACAACCTGTTGCGAATTACGTGGACCAGATCTCCTTGGAATGAGATCCGGGTCAAAGTCTGGAGGGAAATACTTGTTGAGGACTGGAACAGTCACGTCAGCATCCTATCAATCGCGCAGGTTGACCATTACTTACCTTTGCGCTCTGACATGTTAGTGGTCTAGACTAATAGTAAGAGTGAGACTCGAGAAAGAGAAGTTGTGTCACGTGAGTGACACCCACAGCTGTCGGTCATCCCACACCTAACACGGCTGAGGGCTAATCGATTCATTTTTACAGCGGCCATGCAATTCTGGAAACCAGGGACAATTGGACCGGGAAGTCTGCTGGATAGGGCATCTGAGGCAGAAGATGCCGTCCTATCATCTGCTCCTATGTCAACAACATTGTCACTCCAGGCCCAGAAGCAGCGATTACCTATATTCAAACACAGTGATTAGTCAACTCACGCAGAGGTGACTTTACTGATAGGGAACAACAGGGGACAAGCTGTTGCGCGCAATCGAGACGCATGGGGTTCTCATCGTCGTCGGTCAGACAGGATGCGGAAAAACAACTCGTATTTTTCCCCCTCCTTCCCGGACCTGAACATGGAGTAACGGCGTCCCCAGAATTGCCTCAGTTTCTGTATGAGTCTGGATGGGCTGCAGAAGGTAGTGTCATTGCATGCACTCAACCTCGTCGTGTTGCAGCCACCTCTGTTGCAACCCGCGTTGCGGTGGAAGTGGGATCAATCCTTGGAGATGAGGTAAACTACCTGAGATTATGCGTGGTTTTATTGATATGCTATGTCCCCAGGTCGGCTATACCATCCGATTTGAAGACCTTAGCGACAAGCATCGAACACGGATCCGTTACATGACTGACGGTATCCTGTTCCGGGAGGCGCTCATCGACCCTCTTTTGAGCCGATACAGTGTCATCATGGTCAGATTGTGTACGCTCGGCTAAGGTTCTGAGTTACTCACAGATATGAAAGATAGACGAAGCCCACGAGAGAAGTGTCTACACGGACCTATTACTTGGAGTCATCAAAAAGTATGTTCTGATATGGGAAGAGACATTCCTCTTACCCGCGAGACAGAATCAGACAAAAGAGACCTGCTCTCCGTTTGATAGTTTCTTCTGCAACAATTGACGCGGCTGCCTTCCTCGAGTACTTTTCTTCTGGTTCCCCCCCTGGTGACGTCATGGTCGCCAGCCTTGAGGGTCGCATGTACCCTGTGGAGGTTGCTTACCTGCGTGAGCCAACCCCAGACTACGTCCAAACGGCCGCGGAAGTTGTGAACAACATACACACGCATGTGGGTTCCTCCATAATTACTGTTCCAATTTTTTGTGCCCACATATGCGGCCACAGAACGGTCCGGGTGATATTCTGGTATTTCTAACAGGCCGTGAGGAAATAGAACGCTGTCTTCAATACCTTTCGGAGGTGGTCTCTCAGTAAGTATACGATGTTTCAGCCTCATTTGGTGAGAGCTGATGGTTAGCATAGGTTTCCGCAGAATTTACCGACATTTAGTCCTCTCCCGCTCTATTCGGGACTAGGGACCGCTGAGCAACTTCAGGTGTTCGCTCCGATGCAGCCAGGGGTGCGTAAGGTGATAATTTCTACCAACATAGCAGAGGTGAGTTGGAAGCGATTGTTCGGATCCTTTCTAACTTGTGCAGACGAGCGTCACGATCGACGGAATCAAGTACGTTGTGGACTCTGGGTTTGTGAAGGTTAATCCAAATATGGTCTTCTTCTTTACCAAGGCTCAATAAATTTAGCTCCGGACCTATAATCCGACTACCCTTCTTTCATCATTATCGATAGTCAAGACTTCCGCTGCTTCTGCCGCACAGCGTGCTGGGAGGGCCGGAAGGACCTCTTCCGGCGTTTGCCATCGGCTCTACCCCTCCTTTGTTCTAGAATCCCTCCCGGTCGCTACATCCCCAGAGCTCACTCGCACAGACCTAACCACACCCATACTGCGGCTGAAGTCTCTAGGAATAGACGACCTCATGAAATTCGAATGGGTGACCAGCCCTCCTGCTGAGAGTGTGCTGCGTGCTATAGAAGGGTTGGTGGCTTCTGGTATGCTTGACGCGGAGGGTCGCCTGACGGATATGGGGGAAAAAGTTGCAGAATGTCCCGTCGACGTAAATATTGCACGCATGGTGAGTTATTGGAATCCTTCATCAATGGCGTCGACCTTATTAAAATCATCTTACACAGCTGTTTACTTCAAAAGGGTTTAGGTGTGGAGACGAGATCCTCTCCATCGCGGCGATGACCACTGTCCAGGCGGGCATGAACCAAGCACCATAGCTACCCTTTACTTACGTCTCCCTCAGGATGTTTTTGTGATCCCAGACGGCGCCCCCGGGGCACTGGCAGAGTTGGAAAGAAGGAAGTTTACAGCGGAAGAAGGGGTAAGCATATCGCAAATGCACCCCATGCTCCAAGACTAACGTTTCTCAGGATCACATCACTCTTTTGAATGGTACTCTTACGGCCTCACTAGGCAGAGGATGTGAGGCTTATCTCTCAACCAGCGTACAACGGTTTCATCAAATACGGGAAATCGTCATCTTGGTGTCGATCTCATGCGCTGTCCTTTCGTGCGATGTCCAGAGCAGTATCCGTTCGTTCGCAGTTGAAGAAGTACATGCACCGTTTCAGCCTCCCGATCGAGAGCTGTGACGGGGACGCGCGGCGTCTCAGACAATGCTTGGTCACTGGGTACTGGCAAAATAGTGCGAAGTGGTGCGAAGATGGGACATATGTATCCGTTCAGGGCAAAATTGTACGTCTCTCTTTCTTGTCCTCTTATTCACGCGCAGACGCTTCTCCCACGATAGAGTCTAAGCGTGCATCCTAACTCTGTTTTGTTCACGCGGAAACCGAAATCTGGATGGGTAATTTATCATGAAATGGAAGAGACGAAGAAGAAGCAGTGAGTTGTGGTATATTTTTACTGGCAGACAACTAAGTACAACTTCAGGATTCGGGTCTTGACTGAGATAGAACCGGAGTGGTACGTAGCTCCACCTGCCGTTGGTGGACCATGGGCTGAGCGCTGAGTATGATCACTTTAATAGGCTGTTGGAACACGGGTACAAGCTTCGGGACAACCATACGTCCACTTAGAAACAGACGGCGAGATTGGTTGGTTACCGTACTTGCAGTAGCAATCGCTTAGAATGCCCGTATCCGCCCGAATAAGTAAGCCAATCGTCGATCGACAAAGCAACCGTGAGAAACCAGCAGACTCTGTCGAGGACATGGGGGCATCTCAGTCAAAGCCCGACGGTGACAAGGTGTTTTACAATGAGACTCCAATACAGGTGCGTCATTGGTTAATGACATTTGCCTTCAAGAACTAACCTGGTTCCTGACAGTTTTCCCAAGAAGTAATCGACCACTTGCAAGAAAGTGCGGGATCCCCGGGCACCTCTCCAGAGCGACAGTCGACTCTAGACGCACACATCAGGGCAAGGATCAATGCAGAACTTGGGCGGTTACGTGAAGAGGAGAAGCTAGTTCAAGAACAAATCGAAGCTGCTCTGGAAAAAGAGAACCTGAGCAGGGAGAGGGAGGGACCAGACAGGGACGAGGCGGAAGGCGGAGCCACCAACAGCCTGTCCATACAGGGCGCCTTGGAGGAAGTGCAGAGGAAGGTTGACCGGTTCTATGCAAAACGGGATATAAGTGGCTATCTCTCTGTGAATGAGTCGAGCCAAAAGCTCATTGAATGCTACAGGTAAGTTCTCCTGTTTGAGTCAAGGTCTACCCTCATCACGACGCATTTGAACGCTTCCTCGCTCAGATCTCACCAAGCGACCCCGTTGGATTGTTGGCGTGAGGTCGGTGCGTTCAAGTCAGTAGTCGCCATGGAAGAAAAGGTAAGCTTTAGACGTTTTTTTGTTCCGTGCTGCCTTGGACGGACGCTAAGCCACGTCTCGCAGAAATATATCAGTTCATTGCAGCAGTAGATAATCACCCCAGCCCATATGATACAACATCGCAAACATAGTTCATGACGAGTCCGTAAAATCACCAAAGAACCGAACTGGAACCAAAGCACGGGGGAGTGGCAGAATAGGGTATTTAGACCGGAGTCTACTAGACTGTAGGCTGGTCAACTATGACCTTAGACTGGGAGAGTGGGCTTGGCCGTGTTGGGTAATGAACAGCGGGGAATTGGCCGGCCCTGTCAGACCGGTTACTTGAGGCCTGTGTAGAAAACTTGACTTTGCGATCTTGGGTGTGTTTCCTGAAGGAAGGGGTGTATGAGGAAGGAAGAGAGGCGAAGGCGTTTAGTTTCGTGTTCCTTTGTGTAGCATGGTGAGCGGTCTGACGGGGGACAGTAAGTGGGAATATGGATAGACGAGCTGAGTGGGGAACGGACGACTTCTTTGCGTCTGACTTCTTCCTTCCGCTTGATACTCCTGCCCCAGAGATGCCAACCGACGACTGCAGCCACTGCGATTATAATGCCCGCCAGGCAACCGCCTACGATTGAGGCAACTGGGATGGGTACGCCTGCATTGTTGCTAATTGGTTGGGCGTGAGACGTAGCAGATGGGGAAAGGATGGTTATTGTTACGATGGAAAGTGAGGATGAGGAAGGTGAGGACATTGAGGGCGGCAAAGCTGGCAGATGTCGGTTGAGCTAATTTAGTAATTTACAAATGGGGTAATGACACGTGATCAAGCACCTCGATCCTGTCGACGTCAAGTCGACGTGTAAGTTACTTAAGCCCACCCGATCCTGTATCGTCTACCATAACTGCTGGCTTCCGCATGGACCACCCTTGGACGCTAACACCTCACCAAATCCTGAAGCATTTTGACGTAGACCCCATCACTGGTCTTTCCCTTTCACAAGTCAAAAAGTACGAAGAAATTTACGGTATAAATGGTGCTCGGTCTCTTTCACTTCTATCCTTCACACCAAGGAGAATTAACCGTATCCTTTCCGGGCTTACAGAACTACCCGACGACCCCCCGACTCCTTTGTGGGAGCTGGTACTCGAGCAGTTCAAAGATCAACTTGTCCTCATTCTGTTAGCATCTGCCCTTGTTTCCTTCGCGCTCGCTCTCGTCGAAACCTGGGAAGGTGGTTCCCTTCTCGGCGCACTCGTTGAACCCCTTGTAATTCTCCTCATTCTTATTTTGAACGCAACCGTTGGCGTCATCCAGGAGAGTAATGCAGAGAAAGCGATAGATGTATGCGCTCACTCTCTTCTTCACCGTTCTGCTTCTATTCTTATCGATTACCCAGGCTCTCAAGGAGTACTCCCCCGACGAGGCAAAGGTTGTTCGGGCTAGCCAGACAGTCCACATCCATGCTTCCGAACTCGTCCCAGGCGATATAGTCACCGTCTCTGTCGGTGACAAAATCCCTGCCGACTGCCGACTGCTCTCTATCTCCTCCAGTAGTTTCCGCGTCGATCAAGCAATCCTTACTGGAGAGAGCGAGAGCGTTAGCAAGACAACTGATGTCGTTCCTGACATTAAAGCCGTGAAACAAGATATGACAAATCTCTTATTCTCCGTTCGTCCACGTTTCTCCCCTAAACTCATCAACCCATTCACTGTATATCATCCAGGGGACCACTGTCGTCAGTGGCAGTGCACAGGCTATCGTGGCCTTCACTGGCCAGAAGACAGCCATCGGCGATATCCACAAGTCAATTTCATCTCAAATCAACGATAAGACGCCCCTACAACGCAAGTTGGATGATTTTGGTGACGTGCTTGCCAAAATCATCAGCATCATCTGTGTCCTCGTCTGGGTCATCAACTTCAAGAACTTCTGGGACCCGAGCCACCGCGGCGTGTTCCACGGTGCTATCTACTACTTCAAAATCGCTGTAGCACTTGCAGTTGCCGCTATCCCAGAGGGTCTCGCTGCCGTGATCACTGCGTGTCTTGCTCTTGGAACAAAAAAAATGGCTCAGGAGAACGCAATCGTGAGGAACCTTCCTAGCGTCGAAACCCTCGGTTGTACGAATGTCATCTGCTCCGACAAAACTGGAACTTTGACCACCAATCAGATGAGCGTTTCACGGGTCCGTGTAAACAAGAGGTACCCCGTTCTCAGCATCTCTGATTTCTTTTTCCAAATAGTTTTTCGTGGTTCGAGGCAACAGTCTCAAGGAATATCTCGTTGAGGGAACCACCTTTGCACCTCATGGGTCGGTTACATCTCTTGATGGTCAGGGGGGCGATTGTGAGCTCCGTTCAGAGCCTGTCCAGCGTCTGGCACAAATTTGCGCAATCTGCAATGATGCCAAGGTTGTCTTCAACTCGGTAAGGCGCCCCATAGCCCTTGTATACCCATTTCATGTGCTGACGGTCCAATACAGGACCGTAATCTATACACTAACGTTGGAGAACCTACGGAAGCAGCTCTAAAAACCCTCGCAGAGAAATTACCCAGCGCAGATCCTGTCTTGAACCAGAGGCTGTCCTCCATGTCACCTCCCGAACGTGCAAGCGCGATCAACGATCATCTGGAGACCCGAATTCCCCGACTCTTGACTTTGGAATTCTCTCGAGATCGCAAGATGATGTCTGTTTTGGTCAACAATGGGAAGTGCGGCGCTTTATTCACCAAAGGGGCCCCAGAATCCATCCTCGACCGCTGTAACTCCGTCCTTGTCCCCGGAGGCGAGATCCTTCCGATGACAGAAATTCTTCGATCCACCATCATGGAAAAAACCCTCTCCTACGCTTCCCAAGGGCTCCGTACTCTCGCGATGGCTTACGTAGATATCCAAGATGTCAACTCGGCCTACCACCGATGTCAAGATACCAAAGGCTATGCGCGATTTGAACGTGACCTCACATTCGTAGCGCTTGTCGGGATGTTGGACCCACCTCGGCCTGAGGTAAAATCTGCGGTCGCAAATTGCAGGACAGCGGGTATCCGAGTGATTTGTATTACTGGAGACAACAAGAACACGGCTGAGACAATCTGCCGCCAAATCGGCATCTTTGAAGAGGATGAAGACCTGACAGGAAAGAGTTATACCGGCCGGGAGTTTGACGAGTTAAGTCACGAAGACAAGATCAAGGCGGTCACCATCGCGAGCGTATTTAGCCGTGCTGAACCAGGCCACAAGAGTCAACTGGTCGATCTCCTTCAATCCTTGGGCTTGGTTGTGGCTATGGTGCGCTGCGCGTTTGCGAGGTTCAGAACGATCATTGATCCTGTTTGATAGACTGGTGATGGTGTCAATGACGCTCCGGCATTGAAAAAGGCAGATATCGGAATCGCGATGGGCAGCGGAACGGATGTTGCGAAACTTGCTGCAGACATGGTCCTCGCAGATTCGAATTTCGCGACCATCGAGAAGGCTGTCAAGGAAGGGCGTTTGATTTACAACAATACCAGACAATTCATCCGATATCTCAGTGAGTTTGCACACACCTCGGCTTCGTCACCGACAAGCTAATCCTATTCCACAGTCTCATCGAATATCGGAGAGGTTGTCAGGTTGGCAATAAATCGCTGTTGTTCTGACGTTAGACGACTGATACCCTGTTTTCGTAGCATATTCTTGACTGTCCTTCTCGGGATGCCTGAAGCACTCATACCCGTGCAGCTCCTATGGGTGAATCTAGTCACGGACAGCCTTCCTGCAACAGCCCTAGGGTTCAATCCAGCGGACCATTCACTCATGCGTGTTCCCCCGAGGAACGCCCGCGAACCTTTGGTCGGGAAGTGGTTACTTGTCCGATACATCCTTGTCGGTACATATGTTGGTTGTGCAACCGTTTTCGGATACGCGTGGTGGTTCATCTGGCACAGCAGCGGACCGCAGATCAGTTTTTACCAGCTTGTAAGGTGTCGGATATTGCTAATGTTTCCGACCGTACTAAATATCTTTAGACGCACTTCCACCAGTGTTCGTCGCTTTTCCCAGAAGTCGGCTGTGAGATGTTCTCGAATGAGATGGCAAGGACGGCGGCCACTATGAGTCTTTCCATCCTTGTCACGGTGGAGATGTTCAACGCCATGAATTCACTGTCGGAAAACGAGAGTTTGCTGAGGTTCCCAGTTTGGAAAAATCCGTTCCTTGTGGTTTCAATAGTTTTCAGCATGATGCTGCACTTTGGAATCATGTACATTCCGGTTTTCAAGGCAAGTCGATCCTCAGCTCGACGTCTTTCTTTCCTTTCTCACCTCCGTTACAGGAAGTATTTTCCATCGCACCACTCAGCTGGGAGGAATGGAAGGCGGTGTTGTATCTTAGTGCGCCAATCCTGATCCTGGAGGAAGTGCTCAAATTCGTTTCCGTTCGTACTGATGCACCCTTTCGACCTTTCGTCACTAACTGTTCATCTCAGGCTACCTTCATTGAACCTCCTGCTCGCAAGCTAAAAACGGACTAATAACTTATGGTCGAACCTGTAATTTGCACCGTGTGGGGGTGGTAAGAATACATACCTGCATGCACGACGACATTAATGCTGTGAGGCTTTCTGATACAATGTACTGGTGAAGACGAAGAAAAAGATGCAAACAGAAGACAAAACTAGGACTGGGACGATGATAACAGTGGGAGTATGAAGGTTGGACCCACGGCGATTGCCTCTACCTCTTTCTAAACCCAAGCATGTTAGCGCTACTCCTTCTGGACCTCAGCTCTATCCTGGCTAGCTCTTCCTCCCAATCCCGAACATGGTCCAATGAGATTGGTTGAAAAATGAAGTGGCTGTCGCCGTCATGATGGGGGATTTTCGCTGATGAGTGCGAAGCCCGGAACAGGGGCCGGATAGAAGACGTCTTCTTGGGAAGTGGACAAAGGGCGAGAAAGATACGGCCACCAGGTTCGATAGTTCTCTCCTTGAGTTCAAAATCCGAGGGAAATGGGAGGTTCGATGTATCTCTGGGACCTGCAGATGTATGAGGCCGACGCGGGGGCTTGGTTCGGGGTCGACCAACGGAAGGGGGGGAGGGGGGTTTATGAATTGTTTGTACGGATGCTCCCATTTGACAAGTGGGAGAGTTTGAGAGGGGAGTATGTTTCCGATGGGGAGACCTTGACTTGGATCGTGAAGAACTGGGCTTGTGCTTTATCTTGGCGGAAGCGAGCTGCCTCTCGGACTGGTTGGTGGAGGCGATGATCACCTCACGCTCCGCGACTTGGATGGTCTCGGGGCCAGTTTGAGGGGAGAAAACGCACAACTTGGATGGACAACAAGTAAGGGAAATGGAGAGAGTCAAGGGAGCTGGTGAAGACTTACACGGAGATGGATGTAGAATTTGACGGTTACCAGGCCAGAAGTCATTGTTTCACCGACAGTCCAGCTATGTTGTTTCCTTGGGGGCCACCGAGCAGTGATGGTGTTGAATAGTGAACCAGTGGGATCGAGGGAAAACTCGACTATCTCCGACCTGACGATCGTTGTTGACATAGACTTGGGAGGGGACTGATCGTTGAAAGACGAAAAGCTTTCCGTGGAGACATCGGGAGGGGTAGGTGATGAAGTATGGGTGGAAAGATTATCGGCAGGGAGGCGTAGGTCAAGACGACGCTCGATAGAGATGGTAGCTGAACGGACAGAAAAGGAGGGGTTGATTGGCTGGAGCCGAAGGAAAGCAGAGACGAGTTCACCAGGACCGATGGGGGAGGAAGGCGGGGGGGTGGAGAATGTGCAGTGGTATATCGGAAGACGAGACTTGGGTGATTGGATTGGGATTGGTAGGGGAGGAGAGAGTGTGGTCGAAGGGGAATAGGATGGGATTTCATAGCGTAGGAGAGGCAATTCGAAATGCTTGACGAGACGGTTGCCAACGCCGAAGATGGGAAGATGTTCGAGTATTGCTTCGACACGCCAATAAGCCCTATATTCTTGGAAGATGGTGGTGGTGAGACCTGGGGTATTTGGGGGAATGATTATCTTGAAGGGATATTCGCCATCGGGGATCTCTGCCGAAGCGGAGGTGGGAGGCTTTTCCCATAGGATGAGCGTTTGGTCCACGACAACATTGGTGGCGATGACATTTACGCGACCCAATCGAGACTCATAACACCTGACAGCCACTGTGAGAGATTTGGCCTGGATGGGTTTCAGTTCCTCCTCGTTCTTGACTTTTACGACTAGACGAGGGTAAGTGGATCAGAGAATAAGAATATAGAACGAGAGAGACGAACAGCCTTGGACGGTGCAGGGAGTGAGAGCGAGATGACCAGAGTATGCGAAATATCGAGAGCCGGTATTTCCTTGGGTAGAATGGATGGAGAGAAGGGCCATACTACCATAAGATAGAGACAGAGAGAGGGGGGAGGAGGAGAGGGAGAGGGAGGGCGAGGAGGAGAGAAGAAGGCAACGATTCTAATCCACTCCATCTTCTCCCGGTTCACTTCTTCTGCTTCTTCTGAAACTACTACTACCACAACCACCAGGATGTCCGCTCATTCAAAGTTTTACGTCCCTTTCCTCATAGCAGGAATGATATTCACTGCACGTTCAAATCTCCATCTCTTACCATTCACAAATCCTCATAAATCTCCCCCAGGGCTCCTGCAATTCCCTCTGGTCCAAGTACCAGGACCTTCAATGCGTCGAGGATTGCGACACGGACCACCCCGTGTTCTATGAGCAACCCGTCTGGCAGACGCTTCAGATGTTCGGCACGTTCTTTCTCCTTTGCTCAACGCATCCTCGTCTCTAATAACCCATGTGCTACAGCCGGCGAGATGTTGTGTAAGTATCACCGCGACGCTCGTGCACAGCTCTCGGCTGATTTGTTCATCTTCTCAATTAGGCCTCTTACCCATCTTCTACAACTTCTTTCGATCATTTCCAAAGTCTCCATCTCCGGAGTCTCAGGATGACCACTCTACCCACAAGCTTGAACCTCTCGTCGGCTGGCGTTGCACTCTCCTTTGGCTTCCCGCCCTGTGCGATTTGACCGGAACAACCGTACGTCAATTTCTTGCCTTTCTCGTTGCCCCACTCTCACTCCCTTCTCAGTTGATGAACATCGGTCTTCTTTACACACCAGTTTCAATTTATCAGATGACTCGTGGTTCCCTCGTTCTATTCGTTGGCGTGCTCAGCGTCTTCTTCCTTCGTCGCCATCTTTGGCTATACCAGTTCTGTCCTTTCCTTCCTGACCTCATCTTCAACCCCTTCGACTGACCTCTTCACAGATGGTTTTCCCTGTTCACCGTTATCGTCGGTGTCTCTCTCGTCGGTTACAGCGGCTCTCTCGTCAAGGATGCCACCGAGAACGACCTGATGACTTTCCTGAACCCCAACACACCCGGAACTGCGCAGTCTACCAAGGTTCTTCTCGGTGAGTCCCATCCCATCGAGCGCTCATCTGATTTTCCTGAACTAGACCAGGTATCTTCTTCGTCTTGTTCGCTCAGCTCTTGTTGGTATACTTCCTTTTCTCACCACTATCGATTATTCTCACCCTCCATGACCCCCTCATAATCAGCACTGCAACACAGTTCGTAGTCGAAGAAAAGATAATGGAAAAGTACTCCATTACTCCCCTCTATGCTGTCGGTCTTGAAGGTTTCTTTGGGGCAACCACTATCGTCATCTTCATGCCCGTCATCGCTACATGGGCCTCCCGTTCCACCTTCTTCGACCTCCCTCGTGGTTGGCACCAGATGGTTGAAAATCCGACCGTGTTGTGGTCTGGTGTTATCATCGCCTTAAGCATTGCATTCTTCAACTTTTTTGGCCTCAGCGTTACTAGACATGTCTCTGCCAGTTCTAGGTCCCTTACCGTATGTCTCAGTTTTCCTCTCCCTTCATTCCTACTTACTCTACTAGGATACTTGCCGCACGTTGAGCATTTGGCTCATCAGTCTTGGCCTCGGCTGGGAAACGTTCGTGTTCCCTGTTTCACTTCTCCAGGTCACAGGCTTTGGTCTATTGGTGTACGTCTTCTCCTCGCTTTGATGAAAAGTCGCCTGATTTCGTCTTATTGCCATTGCCAGCTATGGAACGGTACGTGCCACCGCTTGCCACCAATGTACTCACTGACCGGACCCTTCTCAGCTCCTGTTCAACGACATAGTCGCGCCCTTGCCGTTCTTGCTTAGAGATGATCCTCCCCTTTCCGCTTTCTCTTTGCCAGAGACAGATCCAGAGTCCAGGGCACTTCTCCATGACGACGCACTTGACGACACCGCTAGGCTTCCTGCGGACCTGGGCCAGTCCGGTTTTGATGTTTTGCCTGACAGGGAACGCCGCTGACGTGGCCTGGCCCCGAAGAGGGCTTGGTTTTTTTCTCTTTCTAACAAGTAGTTCTTGTCGTTCAGCCGCACCGTATTCCTGTACACTCGCCTTAATTTCACCGCATAATGATCCAGTCACCCGTTCGCCTTTTGACACCTCTGAGAGTGCGGTTTGCGGATAACGAAGAGGTCGGATCGTGGCGTCAGCGGAGTACAGCCGCCTCGACAACAATGACCCGGGTCCAACGCGGGCCACTAATGTTCCTTGTGGCAAGAGCGAATAAGCGGAGATAGGATTACCTCGCTCTTCTCGTCGTAAAAGCGAGAAGCGCAAGGTGTATAAAACTCCAAGGTTCGTCGAGCTTACAGGTCATACCTGCCCCTCTTCTATATTACCGCACGCGACTAGAAATGGACGTCCAGGTCACCGAGTTTTCTTCACGATCCCGTGAAATCATATCTCACAATGACCACTTTTTCAGACCCTTCAACCGTTCCCACCCCTGTCCGCCGTCAAAAGTCTTATCGTGGATGAGAAACGGGGGAACTGTGTCCCGGTCTTCATCGAACTTCCCGCGGACCTGCTTACTCCGTGCGCCGCCTACCTCCGGATCGCAAAGGACTCCAAGTACAGTTTCTTGCTGGAATCCGTCGCCGCCAGCCATGCCGACCGCTACTGTTTCATCGGCGCAGGTCAGCCTATTTTGGTTGTTCTCGTGATCCAGAGTTCACCTTCCTCCCCGCATAGATCCCATAAAGGTCATCAAGACCGGCCCTGGGCATGAAATCACCGGGGACCCCATGCAAGTCCTCGAGCAGGAGCTCAACAATTACAGATACGTCAAGATTCCAGAGGTTCCGACATTCACTGGCGGAGCCATCGGTTACGTCTCATACGATGCTGTCCAACACTTCGAACCCAAGACCGCCCGACCACTCAAAGATGTCCTCCGGATACCAGAAGCTGTGTTTATGTTTATCGACACCCTGTTGATTTATGACCACGTTTTCCAAACCCTCAAGGTCGTTTCGCACGTCTTCTGTCCCGACAACACCCCCACGGACAACCTCGCGTTTATCTACAACACTGCAGTTGCAAAAGTTCGCCGCCTTGCTAAGGTCGTCCTAGGCCCCAATACCCCCGAGGTCCCCCAACCCCCCGTCAGGCTCGGACACGAGGCTGTCTCTAATGTTGGACAAAGTGGATACGAGGGTTTCGTCACTCACCTCAAGAAGCGCATCGTCGCAGGAGACATAATCCAGGCTGTCCCTTCACAACGGTTCACTCGCGACACAGACCTCCACCCGTTCAACGCATATAGGCGTTTGAGGCAGGTTAACCCCAGCCCTTACATGTTCTACCTGGACTGCGGCGACTGTCAGATCGTTGGCTCTAGTCCCGAGACTCTGTGCAAGGTTGAAGACGGCAAGGTATTCAACCATGCCATTGCGGGTACGATCAAGAGAGGGCGCACAAAAGAAGGCACGCTGTCGTTTCTACCCTCTGCGGTGACGCGTTACTCATGTCATTCGCGTAGAGGACGATGCGTTTGCGGCGGAATTATTGGCATCGGAGAAAGACCGTGCTGAACACATCATGTTGGTTGACCTTGCTAGGAACGACGTTAATCGTTCCTGTCAGCCCACGACAGTCAAAGTTGACCACTTAATGACCGTCGAGAAGTTCAGCCATGTCCAACACTTGACCTCTCAAGTGACTGGATTACTTCGGGAAGATAAGTCCAGGTGATTCTTCACGGGGCTCTCTAATAGGCGTACACGATATGCTTATCAAATGTGTACAGGTTCGATGCTTTCCGTTCCATCTTCCCCGCTGGAACTGTGTCGGGGGCTCCTAAGATCAAAGCCATCGAGTTGATCTACGAGTTAGAGCAGGAGCGCCGAGGGGTTTACGCTGGTGCCGTCGGGCGTTTTGACTTCTCAAGCAGGGATATGGACACTTGCATTGCTATCAGGACCATGGTGTTCAAGGAGGGAAAGGTCTACTTGCAAGCTGGCGGAGGAATCGTTTTTGACAGCGTGGAGTACGACGAGTACATGGAAACCATCAATAAACTGAAAGGGAACGTCAGGGCCTTGGAGGCCGCGGAAGGTGAGTAGTTGGCATGTCGCAGGTTCTGTTTCAAGCACCAACATCACATCTCAGAATTCTGGCACACCCTTCAGAACCCGTCCTCTTGATTCAATCGGGTTTTCAACGTTCGGCTGGAGTGTAGGCTATTAGATTACTGACGATGGATAACACTAAGTAGTGATGCATGTAGTGGTATGTATTATTAATGCTGCGGCAAACGATAAGACTTTGCTATCCTCCGAACCCTCAGTTTGTCCTGAACGGCCTTTTCACGTTCCCTAATGGCCACACCTTCCCGCCCAGCAACGCTGAGTACCCCGGAAACCAACTCTGCCGTCCGTGTACTCTCGTCATTTGCCGGAATGGGATACATAACGACCCGAGGATCGACATTTGAGTCGACAATTCCAATGGTAGGAATGTGCTCGATGGCACATTCACGGATGGCATGGATGTTGGCGATAGGGTTGAGAAATACGACGAGGTCGGGGACCACGCGACCGTTCTTAACGACATCAGGACCAAACATTTCGAGTTTGTTGGTCAAAGTTCCTGGCAACCACTTCTCGCCGATATGGTAACCTTGCGATCCGACTCGCTCTGCAGCCTTGCGGACGATAGGTCGGAGGTCGGGTCGAGTGCCGACGAAGACGATAATTCCGTCCTTGGCAGCGATGGAGCGAACGAGCTGAGCAGCACGCCGAAGTAAGGGCAAAGTTTGGTCGAGGTCAATAACGGTAATTCCGGCTCGTACGCCATATGCATACGGCATGAAGTTTGGATTCATGATGGACTTGGAATGCCCGAAGTGTGCGCCAGAGGCAAGAAGTGCAGAGAGGGAAAGTTGTGAGGGTGGAGGGGGACGATGAAGACTATGATGTGGTTGAAAAGTGTTCTCCCTTGTCTGGGTTGAGCCAAACGCAGAGAAGTGGTCGACTGTAAGCGAGAGGGTGAGTGAATGCCGCAAACGCGGTGGTCGCGTACTCACTGAGCATTTTGTAACTTGCCCTTTCGAGCTGAAAATCTGACCAGTCCTCAGGGGATTTTAGGGGCCGTGGTTCCGTATGATACCTTCTGGCAGAGACGAAGCGAGCGACATCTCGTCTGAGTGCGCGTTGGACGACTGAGGTGGACATAACCATGGTCGGGAAGTGGCTGTTACCCGATTTGGATTGTACTCGACTGAAAAAAAATTGATCAGGCTCCATCTCTCTCCCGTCCTCCATCCTCTCCATCCTTCAACAAAAAAAATACGCCTGCGGTTACCATGGAAGACGTCTTTGAAGGCGCTGTTGGCATCGACCTCGGTACCACTTACTCGTAAGTTAACTCACCTCCTAATCTCTCCCTCATAACTCTCCCGAAAGATGCGTTGGCGTTTGGCAAAACGATCGAGTAGAAATCATCGCCAATGACCGTCAGTCCCTTGCTTTTTTAAGTGCAAAAACGCGACTCACTCTCTCTGTAGAGGGGAATCGCACAACGCCATCCTATGTCGCCTTTTCCTCTGAGGAACGTTTGATTGGCGATGCTGCTAAAAATCAGGCTGCCATGAACCCACGAAATACTGTCTTCGATGCCAAGCGATTGATTGGCCGAAGGTTCGAGTAAGTAAAAGTGCTCCTTCAATTCCCGCTAGAGTCGCGAAGCTCATTTTTTTCCTTGCAAGTGATCCCGATGTCAAAAATGTCCGTCTCTCTCGACTCCAAACGCTCCCGTATTAATGGCAGAAATCTTAATATAGGACATGACTCACTGGCCCTTCGAAGTCGTTGACAAGGATGGATCCCCCCTCATCAAGGTCTCCTACCTCGGTGAGGAAAAAACCTTCACACCCCAGGAAATTTCTGCTATGGTCCTCTCCAAGATGAAGGAGATTTCCGAGGCAAAGCTGGGCAAGACCGTAAAAAAGGCCGTTGTAACGTCCGTGAATTTTTCCTCTTTTTTCTAGGCGTTTCTTACCTTCTACATCTCAGTGTGCCTGCCTACTTCAACGACTCCCAGCGTTTGGCTACTAAAGACGCCGGTGCCATCGCTGGTCTTGAGGTTCTCCGTATCATCAATGAACCCACTGCTGCCGCCATCGCTTACGGTCTCGACGGAAAGTCAAAAACAGAACGTAACGTTCTTATCTTCGACCTGGGAGGAGGAACTTTTGATGTCTCCATCCTCAACATAACTGGTGGTGTCTTCGCCGTCAAGGCTACTGCAGGTGACACCCACTTGGGCGGAGAGGACTTCGACAACACGCTCCTGGACTATTTCAAGAAAGAATTTGAGAGGAAGACCAAACTGGACATTTCTGACGATCCTCGTGCAAGCAGGCGACTCCGGAGTGCTTGTGAACGCGCAAAGAGGACCTTGTCCAGTGTCGCTCAAACAACTGTTGAAGTCGATTCGCTTTACCAGGTACCCCCATTTTCTCCCAGGGATCGCCCATGATTTCGCTAATGTCCTCAAATTGGTTAGGGTGAAGACTTCTCGGCCAACATCAGCAGGGCTCGATTCGAAGAAATCAATGCGACAATGTTTAAATCCACCCTTGACCCGGTCGAGCGCGTTCTTAAGGATGCTAAAATTCCCCGCGAAAAAGTCGACGATATTGTTCTCGTCGGCGGTTCCACCCGAATCCCCAAAATACAGTCGTTAGTGTCTGAGTACTTTGGCGGACGTCAACTCAATAAGTCCATCAATCCTGACGAGGCTGTCGCCTATGGTGCTGCCGTTCAAGCCGCAGTCCTTACTGGACAGACCTCAGACAAGACTCAAGACTTGGTTCTTTTGGACGTTGCTCCCTTATCCCTCGGTGTTGCCATGCAGGGTGACATCTTTGGAGTTGTTGTTCCCCGCAACACCCCTATCCCCACAACCAAATCCAGAACCTTCACGACGGTCGAGGACAACCAAACCACCGTCACTTTCCCCGTGTACGACTTTCAGAGTCACCTTCGGACCTCTTGACTCATTAATTTATAGGTACGAGGGCGAGAGGACGCAGTGCCGTGACAACAGGTTACTCGGAGAGTTCGAGCTTAATGGCATTCCTCCGATGGCTCGCGGACAGGCTGAACTTGTCACAACCTTCGAGGTTGATGCAAATGGCTTGCTCAAGGTCACTGCACAGGACCGTGCCTCCGGCCGCAAGGCACAGATCAGTGAGGACCCCTCTATCTTATCCACAAACATACCCCTGATGCTGGAATGTGCTGTAGGTATCACAAATTCTGTCGGCCGCCTCTCTTCTGCAGAGATCGAGCAGATGATCAAAGATGCAGAACAATTCAAACAGGCTGACAAGGACTTTTCCGCTCGTCACGAAGCCAAGTCCGACCTCGAAGCTTACATCCACCAGGTGGAAAGTACCATCACCTCTCCCGAGATTGGCATGAAACTCAAACGCGGAGCCAAAGCTCAAGTGGAGGCTGAACTTGCCCGTGCTTTGGAGAAGTTGGAGATTGAGGAGTCCTCTTCTGACGAGCTCAGGAAGGCTCAATTGGGAATCAAGCGGGCATTGCAAAAGGCCACTGCTGGCATGCGGTGATTGGCAGTCCGTAGCGTGCGAGGCGTAAGCCGGTGTCCTATTATATTGTATCCTTCTCGATTGCGCTTGTTAATGTAGAACATTGATGCATGGTGTGAGCTACAGTACAGGTTGTTGGGTGGCCGTTATGAAATTGCTTTGTTAACTCTTAGGGCGAGCTGTAAGACCCAGAGCTCCTCGTCTGCACCATCACAAAGTGCGTGGTCAGCGTCCGCGAACGCCAGTGCACAAGTAGATTTCTGCCGAGCCGTCAAAGTTGGGTGTTGAATGATGAGGTCATGAAGCTGCAGCAATCATGTCAGTCGTCTCCAGCACGCGTGTATGAGGGCGAGAACACACTTGAGACAGAACCTGGGCTGCAGAATAACCCAACCTCATGATAGATTTAACCTGCTGCCTGATTGAATCGAAGTTTTGCTTTTTGGATCCAGAGGTTGTTGACGGGTTTGAATCCACCCCCAGTGATAATGCAAAGCCTTTCATGACTTCGTCTGGGACGACACCAGCAATTTCTTGTATGTCTCGCGGGGCAATTGGTGCCGGTGGGTCCGTTGAAGTCGCAAGTCTTGATGCAGACTGGAGGTATGTGATAGACCGACGGAGATCGCCAGCAGAGGTTGAGACCAGAGCCGAAATGACTTCTTCGGTTACATGCACTTGTTCAGAGAGCGCGATCTGTGCGAGTCTTGCGGAAGTAGAGCCCGTATCAAGGGGTTTGAACCTGAATTTGGAACAGCGCGACGCCAAAGGCTCGATGATTCTGCGAGGGGCGCGTCAACCAGAGGTTGTGAAGCAGTGGGGTGGGCCATAGCAAACCTCGTAACGTAATTGCACACGAGACAAAAGCGAGTGATTCGTGCGTATGTCTCCATGATGCGACGCAAGGCACCTTGGGCATCCTGGGTCATAGAATCAGCCTCATCCAGAATGATTATCTTGTAAGGTGGGCAAGGGTAGGTGTTTCCATCTGATGCCGCACCGTGTGCCCGGGGCGTCTGCCGAGCAAAGTTCTTGACTTTCTCTCGGACGATGCTAATTCCACGCTCATCGGATGCGTTTAGTTCCAAAACGCGGGATTTGAAGTTGTCCGGGCCAAACAGTTGCCTTGCGAGGGCGAGGATAGTAGAGGTTTTCCCGGTACCTGGAGGTCCATAGAAGAGCATGTGTGGAAGCTGTTGCCCAGGAGGTTAGTCCAGATGTGAAAGTGTATCAAGCAGAAGGGCGAGGGATACGTTGGTTGATGTTAGAGCCTTTCGCAGAACAGATACGGTGTGTTCTTGAGCCGCAACGTCGTCAATAGTTTTTGGTCTACTGTAAAAACCCGAGTTAGAATCTGACGCGCATCTGTTGTGAATAGCGTACTATTTTTCAACCCAAGGTTGACTGCGCTCCTCCACCGCCTGTTGGGCATTCTTCTGCTGATGGCCAAACATCTTGATCGTTACGATCCAAATGCCAGTGAGGGCCCGTGACAAGCGTAACCTGTCAACATTTAGTCACGTGGAATGTGACATACCGTATCATCGTGGCTTGTGTTAGGTGCCCGTCAGGGTGTCATCCATCAGCACCAGTCGTTATGTCGGATAAGCACCCTCCCCCCAGTGAGTCTCCATAATATTCCGATAGCGCTAGTTTAGTGTACTGAATCCTCTGGACAGTCAAGCAACCTCTAGTCGAGCTCAAAAATGGTAAACTTGTCTTCCGCCAGAAGCCGCTTTCCCTGGAGAAATCGTCCGAGGCGATGCAGGGTACGCATATTTTCCTGTGCCTTATCCCGAAAGCTTATCGTTTGATATTCGCAGAGATTGTTCAATTCCGTGAGTTGCTCCAGAGCCGGATATCCCAGGATGCACTCCCCCTTGAGACTTTCCCGGAGCAATACACATCACTAATAGCGAAGTTGGTTCACGAGAGGTCTGCATTGGTTCATTGTAACTTTTTCGGTCTCTCAATACATTAAACAGCGACAAAACCCTCCAAGCGTTGGCCAAGCACGTGCATTCTCAGCTACTGCCTTCTGACATCGACGAGGAAGATGAAGACAGCGAAGGTACCCGTGTCGGTAACCAGCTTCCGCTGTGCTGCGTGGAGTCCGCCATAACTCGTGTGGCTATGCGAGTTAATTATGGTGCTGAAAGCATGCCAAATCAAGCTAAAGTCCCCGCCCATCTATGTATTTGGAGATGGGAAGTGGATGAGCAAAATTTCCATTGGCTTCCCAAGACAGTTCGTGATAAATTGAGGAACAGACTGTATGAGCGTCAACAGGTTCGCACTTTTTTCTTCTAGCGGGACATCTGTTCTGAGTGTGGTCAGGTGAAAGACGAAGTTACTGCACTTTTGGCCCCACCGCCCGTACCTGACAATCCAACGACGCCTGGCACGCAGTTCACGGACGGAGACATGTGCTCGACGGCCATTGATAGGCGGGAACGCTTGGAAGTTCATCCCGCAGATACCCTCTCGCTGGTATGTTAATTTTCTATAGGACCTCGTTCTCCTGGAGTTGCGTTAAGTTCGGCGCAGGAATCGGTGAATAAGTCTATGATTAAGAAACCTACGAGGGTGAGCACCCCTATACAACGGTCACCATCTTAACTAAGCCCCGTAGTCCAAAGAAAAACTCCAACCCAAGGGCGCGAGGTCGGAGAAACAACTGAAGGCACGGGAATCCCGGACCAGGTCTCAGAATCTCATGGCCAACTTCCTAGCTAAGTCCAAGGCAGGACCGTCCATCCCCCCGGCTAGACATAGGGAGGTGGCAGAGTCCACAGACTTCGATCGGGTGTTCAAACCCTTCGCCTTGAGGAAGGGTGTTGAAGTGGCGCCGATAAATCACTTCGATACACCTCGGGAGGGTTTGAAAAAACATCCTATCTTCGTATTGGATGGTGAAGCTCCTCTGCTCCCATCTCCCGCTCCTGTGACGCGTTCCCCGCCCGTAGGCTTACCAGGTGCGATTCAAAATTATGCTGCGCGCTCTATATTCACTAATACTCTTTGTAAGATCGTCTTCACAACGCAATATCCTCACTCCCAGGCACGGGCCCTTCATGGCATCGGACACAACATCATGACTCCCACTTCAGGGATTCTGTTCGCACGATTCTGAACGAACTTGCTGAAGCTGAAATTGCGGGAGATATCTCCACCACTCGATCTCTTTTGAATCTTCTCGAGGACAGGAACACCATTCCTGCCAAGGTTTTCATTTTCCACGAGGACACAAGGCCAGGTTATTGTGGAACCTGGACTCGTATCTCCTCAGCGATTAGGCCCCGGAGACCATTTGCCCGTGATGTCGTCGCTATCGATTACTCGTATGACAGCAGCGAAGAATGGGAGGAAGATAGCCCTGGTGATGCGGACGATGTTGTCGACGACAACGACGAGGACGATGAATTGGATGCTGTGAACGATTCTGATGCCGATAGCTGGCTCGTAGACGACGATGACGGCGTGGAAGCCGCCGAAGTAGATGCGGCATCTCATCTAAAGCGCAGTTTGGAAGGAGCCAGCGGTGCGGGAAATTCTTATAAGAAGCGAAGGGTTGTCACTCTTGTCCCGTTCGTAAAGGGGCCCATTTGGGATCCTGCAGTTACCAAAACCATGGAAGAGGTTTTCGCGCCATTTCGCGTGCGATTCTTCAACGGTATGTTGCCCACCATCGAACCCCAAGCCTGTCCCTCATACAAGGTTCTCTCCAGACAACCCTTGCCCGATAGATCCATTCACATACTTATCGCCTCTGGAAAAGCCGACCCAGGCGGTCGCAAGTCGAACATTCCTCGTGCCCTCTTTTCCCGAGTGTGTTCACTCCGCTACGACCGAGCCGCAGACCAGCGCCCCTGATGTGTTAAAGAAACCGCCACTCGGTCCAAAACACCCATTTCCAGAGGCACATGTCCCCATCCTTGTTGCAAAAATCAACGAGCTCGCGACAGGAAGCATTGTTCTGATTGTAGAGACGCTATATCAGGAACTGAAGGATTACAAGGTGAAGAAGAAATCGATCGAGGCCAAAGTCAAGGAGATTGCGGTGAAAAAGGGGAGGGTCTGGGTGGCGAAACAAGATACGCTTTTGGGTGGTTCAAACTCAATACAGCCGGCGAAAACATAGGGCGCACACTGGATCAGACGCAACCGTTGTGGGTTAAAGGGGACGTGACAAGCTATTCTTGGTCGCTTCCAACCAATCTTCCTGGAGAGCCTGAGTGACTTTACTAAGCAGCGTGGTTAGCGACGCTGGATCCTTCCCTTGCCCTTCCAAGTAGTATTTGATCTGTGTCAAATGTTAGGAAAGCATAGACTGTGCTGGGTGAGCGTAGTGTGACCTTGGGTTCTGTGCCACTCGTCCTGGTAAAGGACGAACGAAAGCAGAACCGTGAGCACTCTCCAATGAGGGTGTGAACCGTGGTGGTACCTAATCGTTAAGACTACCTCCTGCCCAGCAGCCTCGTCCTCCGCCCCGAATGTAATCATGTTCCCGGACGATAGGGGGAGGGTCGGTTTGAAAGACGGCGGGTTCGAACTGTCATAACCGATGGTCAAATCTCGAACGCTAGTAACGGTAAGGTTGGCCAATTTTGAAGGGTAATTCTGAATGCCTTTGGACGCCTAGTGCCAATCATGCAGATACCACCAACGACAACCCATAGATTTCCATACCGTTTCCTTATAATTGCGCAACCTGGAAAAAATGTGCCGTGCAACCGCAGGGTCGTAGCAAACGAGATAACCATTGCTTGTCTAATAGGTGCTCAGGAGTCATAGAGGATTCAGAGGGAGCTTCGCGCAAATGTTCTTTACCTGGAAGTATCCGTATGTCTTGTAAAGCTCTTCCAAAAACCCTCGCACTGTTTTTCCAGATTGTTGCAGCGAAGCAACCATTTCTGCAAACACAAGCTAGAAAGAGTATGAGATGGATAAGCTGGTTTGTTCCGCGACCCGCGACAGGAAAAGCAAACAGTTGCTACAACACCGTCTTTATCCCTAATCTGGGACCCAAACATGAACCCGATGGCTTCTTCATAGCCAAACGGAACCTAGTAAAATCCGATCGGCAGACTGACTTCGATGTCGCAGTACAGTGATGAGCATTCCCACCTCGAACCCCCGTGCGACCAAATCCAAAGCGGTGTTTCCAATGTATTTAAACCCTTGCTAACCGTGTCAAAACTTCAGCCGAATGTGAGAGGGAAGACTGGCACCAGTAAGGCATTCGACAAACATAAAACCTTCTTGACGTGCCATTTTTTGGACCATTTTTGAGCTCACGGTTGAGGCGACCATCGCCAACTTTTCTGTTACAAGATTGTCAAAGCCTGCAAAAGTCGTAATTCAATAACCCACCAAGTGGTTTCCCGGATGCTTTCCATGCACGTAAAACCCATGCGGCAAACATCACACCGAGTTCATCTCCGGTGAAGGTTTTCCAAATCCCATCATTGCTGACGCCAACGTGTGAGAGAGGGTGAAAATCGTCGTCCATTCCCGACGTACGATTTCTCCGCGGCGGCAAATCTGTCCGAGTCTGGGTCCTGAGCAAGAACGTGCTTGACACGACTATTATCCGCAGTAATAAGCGCAAGGTCCTGAAGGGCTTCGTGAGCAAGTGTGGTTTTAGTCTGAGGGAGTGGTAACTCACAAGTGCTCCTGCAGAAAACCAAACATAAACTGAGTCAGACACGGAATGGATATGGTGGGCTCGCCTTTCTCCTCTGGGTTTGGAAATGCTACAGTTGAGAACTCAGGATCAGGGTCCCTTTGTTCGGCCACTTCGATGACTGCTTGGTCAGGGAACCCGAAAACTCGCATTCCCCTTCTGACGAAAGGGGAGGAGACGCCATGCATAGAAGTATTCACGAATTGGACGGCTGGCAGTATGTCCTGGTTTCTAAAGAGGTTGTTGAGCAAATATTTGACCATTCCGTATTGCGAGACTCGGGCGTACGCGGACCGCAATCCCGAAATGTATTCGAAGTATGCTTGCGACAATTCTTCGGTGCGATCGATGCAATCGTCCGACGCAAGGAGTGACTCGGGGTTCCATACCCTTTCGTCTGGTTTCAGGTTCAATGAAATACTCTCTGTAATACCGGAATCATGTGGGTCGACTATCTAAAAGGTGTTAAGAGATGTGAAGTACCCCAGCGGAACATGACAGACCTGTACTGCATTCTCCCAATAAACCTGATTCGGCGTGAAGTAAAGTGAAACAAAGCATGGGGTCGGGTAATCAGACCTTATAGCCGTTATCTTGCTAGCTGTCATGTGAGCCTCTTGATCAACTTTGCGAACGCTGTGGCATACCTTTGGGTTATGGCTTGCTAGGGGAAACGGTTGAGGGTGGGTGGGAGGTATAGGTAGCGTGGAATACGGGCTGCGTACCAGTTATCATCACGCCACAAGCTGCTCCGAGTGTCCCGACGCTGAATGGCACGCTTGGAAACGAGACTCAACATCTGACACGAGGGAAATGGTTACGTGGAACATACAGCGGTGTGTGAACGAGGCCTCGAAGGAGATAAACCTTCATGCCTTTAGATAGGAAGGCTGCAGCTGTGAGCATTGCCCAACGCTCAGAGTGATGCCTGTGGTCATGACCCACAACCACCCCCCGATGTGCCGCCTTATCCACGGTTTTGAGCACGTATGCGCACAGTCCCTGAGACAATGGGAACTCAATACCACCGGTTGTTGGAGGTAGGATTCTCCAACCTGAGAAGCTTGAATAACCGTAAGGTCGTTCATACGCGAAAACCCCGCTTCCATCCTTCCCCGAAGGCCTATCCTCAGCAAGATTAACAAACGCGGGCGCACATGGCGAAGATAAAATTGACCTGCGGTGCCGAATTCGATTCTCTTCCTTTGAGCAAGATCTCACCGCGCGATTGCAGGAGGATTATCTGTAGCTACGTACCTGAGCCTATCGTCAAGCTCCTTATGATTTCCTGACTCCCATAAGTCCTGGATCTCGGCCCTTGTCGCTTCCGACTGTGCACGCAATAGAGCAAGATGATATCTCTATTAGCAGGGCAGATGCGAACCTTGTCTAGGGCAAGCCAATCTTGAACGAGTTGCCTCAAGGAGGTCATTAGCACGGTGTTGCTCTAGGTGATTTGGCGCGATGACTAATGATCGTGGATGCAAAGAACGGTCGCTTACATCAGATGAGGCCCGGTCGCCATTGTGAATTTACTAGTAGGTAAAATCCCACAACCTGACGAGTTTACAGTTATGAAGTAGTGTACTCTACAGAACATAAGGAGTTGCTGCCCGCTCACGCTACCGTTTTGCTTTACGCGTTTTCGCTCCGTTTCCAGTATCAGCGTTAGAAGTGGACTGTGTCGTGGGGGCAGCAGAAGCGGAGCTCAAAGCATTGGCCCGGCCTGGTAAGCGGATTTTGAGAGACATAGAAGTCCCACTGGACTCGGACTTTGATTGGGTAAGCGATATAAGTTTGGTTGGTGAGCTAGGAGCGCTCTTTGGCAAGGCAGATGGCAGAGTGGTCGTGTTCGTATCTTGTGTGCCATCGTCTGGACCGATGGTTATATCGTTCTGCACCACCTGTGACTTCTCAGAGTGTGCTGGCGTAGGGACTCTTCCTTGTCTCGATCGAGAGGGTTTTGAAGGTGGCGGTGGACTGATGGAGGTCAACGGGCTGTCAATCGAGCCTGTATCCTCGATTTTCAGTCTCTTGCTGGGAGCGGGTTTCCTGCTGCTCCGCCTACGGCCGGTGGACACCGACGAACTCTGAGTTGCGACAGTACGGGTAGGGGACTTCGAGGAGGAATGAGATTCTGGAAGTGTCTCTTCAACCTGGGATCAAAATCATGAGCAGATGAACACGACCACGGGTGACGTTACAGACCTTGCGCTTCGACAGACGTAAGCCATTTGTAGCAGGGTTTAATAGAGCGATCGCTGGTGCTGAGATAGTTTGTGGAGATGGATCGAACTCCAGGTCGTAGTGCAGTTGAATGATGTGTTCAGAAGTTGCGGGTGTGCCGACATTGTGCGATTGGAATGCTGATAGAGCCTGAGGTGTGATCTTTAATCGAGATATCTTCGGTTTGGAGAGGAGATAGTACCTGCGCCGCTTCGATATCCTCAATAGAATAAAGTTGATCGCGTGGATTGTGATCCGAAAGTTCGCTTTCATCGTCGAGTGAACTCAGAGAAGTCAAAGGCGATGAAACAGATTCGTCACAATGGTCCCTAAGCATATCGTGTTGGGCGTTTTAGGATAAGCAAGGAGAGTTGACTCACTCTAGGGGGATGCCATTAATTCTGTTCCAAAAGTCGAGCCTGATCACTCGCTCGGGAATCTTATACCTCCTTCCATTGATTGTCACTTCATCAACAAGGACCTTTTGCTCTTCTGCCGTGAGGTAGTCGCTTTGCACAACCTCGACGTTGCCATTATTCCGCTGACGAGGTTTACTGATTTCGATGAACCCAGCGTGCTGTTTCGGAACGCGACGTTTGGGTTTCTGACAGGTATTTGAGTCCTGCGGGCAGTAGGGATAAGATGAGTAGTGACGTACATATACCTGGTCTGCGTGGTTTGGGCACATCCATTTGATTCCAAAGAGGGGCATACTGTCCAGAGGGGGATCAAGGCAATCTAAATGCCAACTGAGATCACAATAATCGCACGACACGATGCTTTTCCGTCCCTCCTCGTTCGCTGGCTTCTGCGACGTTCTTCTCGGCCGCTTTTGCTGGACGGGCGTATTGTGGTGCGGAAGAGCGGAAAGTCCACAATGAAAGCACAATATTGGATCGCTATTCCTATCCTTGAGGCGATACGGGTCCCTGTCTTCGAGTTGGCCATGGCGACTATTCATATCAGACCTGGGTCGATTGTAGGAAAACAGGTTTTCCGTACTTTAGACGAGGAGGTTTTATCCTGGATGTATCCATATATGCCCCTTTTGCGCTTGTACCAACTGAGAACGATGATGAGAAGGGGGAAAAGTGGTACGAAGGGGCGAATACCATCTTTGAAGTGCGTACGGATCTCTTCCGGTAAGCGGAATTCCGTGGGTATACTGCAGGCCAATTGGTGGAGAAGAGGTGCCATGATCCCAGCCTCTGATATGGATCTCGAAGTTGAATCCTGGAGAGTCGTCGTTCTTCAGCTTCGCATAAATGTCAAAAATCGGGTTTGATTTACCCCTTGCATCACGCATGCCGGACAGAACCAGCGCTTGTCACCTTCCGGGAGGTCTTGTGGCTCCATGGGCGGATCTAGACACCAAAGATGGAATGCTCGAGGGCATCCATCGCAGTAGACCAAAGAACCAAAAGACTGACAGGACGAACAGTGGTCTTCGTTTGCCTCGTGATGTACAGCCTCAATGACAGTGAAAAGAAGGATAGAATGGAAAAACGTACCGGTGCAGGGCCAAACTCATACAGATTATACGTGATGGCGAGAGGCTCTTCCGCTGGGTTCCCGTTTACCAACCCCTCCCCTTTTTCCTTCCCCTTCCCCTTGTCGTTGCGAGCAACAGACGTCTCTGTTCCATTGGGTCGGATTTCTGCTTGAGGGTTGGCTTCATCCAAATTTGATACAGAGTTTGACCGGGAAGCCATAGGTTCGTCGGTATCAGGGGGCGGAGAGGATCGGACAGCGGCGTCTTGAGGAAGAGCAGACCAGGGCGTCACCACATCGTGACTGTTTGGGATTGCGACAACAGCCGGACTGTTTGCTTGTCGGGCCCGCGTTGAGACTCTGGGCTGGAGTGCTGACATAGGAGAACTTTGGGCGTGATGGTGATCAGGAAAGCGAAAGAGAAAAACAAAAGTCAGCGCAAGAAGAGTGGTTGAAAGAAACGGAGACGTACACTTTGCTTGTGCGTGCTCTTTTCCTCCGGGGGCCGTCGACTCCCATACTCACGACGGTTGGCGTATGAGCGAGACCGAGCACGGAGTAGGTTGAGCCTGGGTCAGAGGCCGGCAAGTAGGAAAGGGCGAAACTGGGCTTCTTGGTATCTTTCCTGACCGTTGACTGTTGGACAGAAAGCAAAGATGGGGGTCCAGGCAAAATCTCCGTAGCGAGTTTAGGATCACCCTCCAAATGGGATGGCTGCAAGATTGGTGCAGCGGCTTGCAGAAACGGCGGGACACTTTCCACCGAACTCATCGGTGAGAGCAGAGGACGCGAGTGTTCCCGTCAACAACAAACCGTAGCTCAAACGAACGGTGGTGGTCGAAAGTTGAGAAAAGGTGGTAGGATGATGACCGTCTGGGAGGGTATACACAACAATCTAAGTATATTGTATCTAACGCACTCATTCCACAATGCATGTCCTCCTTTCAACCGGAATTCCTTGAGGCGCGACCGGCAAATCCGCCCGTGGCCGAAACTCCACGTTGATATCATCAACTAATGGCCATATGAATGGTGTAATAGCTCGCAAAAGAGCAGTATAGCTGGTGCAGTCCCTAAAACTTAAACTAGAGCCGCCCTGCGTCTCGAAAATTGAAACCGGTGCCCTCACGAGTAGATTGTGAGAGAATGTGACTGTATGCTATATGTTCTGGAAACATGCTAGGGACAAGGACCACCCCAGAAACGATGCGAGACCGATGGCCATGGGAACCGACAGTGGGCTTGAAGACCAGTGACTGTGGAACACCGACAGTCGGAGCTAGTTAGCTGCCATGCCTTGTACCTGCGACCTTTTTTTCCGCTCAGCTTCCAGCCCCTTCGCCCGCTCCCACAGATCAATGCTGAGTTCGTCTGCTCGAAATAGCCGACCTAGGAGTCTGAAATAATCGTCACGGTGAGACGTACAGAGTTGACGCAAGTGTGGCGCACCGAGCAATCGTGATCTTAGTCGCCAAATCGTGTTGTGTGACAGACTTGTCCACTTTTCTTTCTTCCACAAAATCATGTTCGATGAGCTGGTGGTTGTGGAGTGAGCTCACGCGCCTCGCCTTCCGTTGATCGCCTCACCTCTGCCACCTGCTTTGACACTGTCAGGTTTTTCCCCCGCTTCGCGCCGGATAATAAGTCTCGGAAAGCGTCGAGTTGCTGATGGTCCGGCATCTTGATTTCGGACTCGTCCTTGTACAACCGGGTTGTATCCTTAATTTGGGGCTGGAGTGGCAACGAAATGTCTGTCTGTAGTACGAGTGCCAGTGAGATTGTGGAACGGTGAGGCGTAAAGGGACGTAACTGTAAAGAACGGACTCCGTCTTCCCTCCACTATTAAGATAAACCCAATGTCTGTGTGAAAGGAAAACTGGCTGAACGGGAAGACACATCGGAGGCTTTGATTGCTCATTACATGCTGGACGTCCCTCAGATTGCGCACTCCTGAGATACGAGCGGTCAAGTAGAAGAAAGCCAAGATCTGAATGGACATACCCTTCTCGATAATGTTCCCTTCTTTGATCCCAATCTCTGTAAGGAGTACAACAGATCCGGCAGGTACTTGAAGGTAACCTGAAGAAAGATCTTCTCCGTTGCTTTCAGGAACGAACCGATCATTGTTTAGAGCTTCCAGCGAGAGCCCTACGACAGAAAATAATGGCAACAACTTTGATAAGATAGAACAGATTGCAGGGGTAGAGGACCCATTATTCGGACGTGGAACACCCGTAAGTTGCAGCGATGGGGGTAGGATAGGAGGGTTCCTCGATTGACTGGAGGAGAGGTGAGGCCTTGGGGAATAAAGCACCGACAAGGTGGACTTACACCCTGGCAACTGAACACAGTATGACGAACTCTGCTGCAACCTTATCTCCAGCCAGTGCCTCCTGTGAAACCCAATCAACAAGGTTTTCGTATACAGCAGTCACGGTATTCCTGGGAGGTTCGGGTGGAGATTCAGGGGTAGGCACTTGCACATTTGTGACATGAAGGACAGGTAAGGCCAAGGATTCAGCCTCCGTTTCGGTTCCAATTCTGGCGGGTTCTGAAGATGGGGATCTGGAAACATTTTTGAATTACTCACGACTCCCAAGCCAAAATTCCCACAAATGTAGCGACTGTCATGAACTTCAAGTCTTTGGTGAGAGCTTCATCATATATCTATAATGCGAAGGATGAGACAAATCCAGATCTAGCTTATGGGGCGGGGTCCTCGCCTTGAGAAAGACACCGAAGTCTGTTGATCGAGGATTGGGGAGCTTATGGCAATTGCTGGTGATGTATGGTGGTATTGAAGGCACGTCTGGGGCTGTGTTCCATTCAATCAGAACGAGAGGGAGACGGCAGATGGCCGGCGCAACCTTTGTTGAACAAGGTTCTTTCCAGTCGCCCAGCGTGCCACTGAGATTCTCCGGGTACGGTGATAGCCCAAAACACGGAACGTTCTCGGAGGTCACGAAGATTGATGTCGGCGGAACCGGGAGTAGTGATATCTTGGTAGATATTCCATCCACCACATCTACCCCCCGGAAGCCGAGAGAGGTACATTTCTGGGGAAGAAATGTCCTGGATCATCGCACGGAAACGGACCAGGGATCTATCAGGATGAACAGTCGGTGGATGATTAAGAGACAGTGGCGGAATCTTTGTCGAAACATGAGCGCTGATTCTCTTTTCGCATTGCAATTAATGGATACTCACTTGCTGGACGGAATCCTGTGTATCGAAGACGGTGGAAAAGTGAGACGTGACATGCGGTGGAAATTCCGTTTGTGTATTTCTACCCTCATCGTAGAGGTCTATAATGACACTGGATGGATTTCTGACGGCGTCGAGGATACGAGCGGAGACCATTTCGTGCAGAGGCAGATCAAACCGATCAAGGCTGTCAGACTCAAAGCTCATCCGCATCAGCGCTCATGCAGGGGAGGGACGCTGATGAGCGGCCAATCGATCAAGGGTCCAGGCAAGGACTACATTAAGCGGAACGCGTGAAGGATTATCTCTTCAAGTCCTTTCCCTCCCTCCCGTCTTGCCCAAGTTAGCTGTGATGCTTTCAGGTGGAGGGTTTGACGGTCCGTTCTCGTTCCTCGCTACCTAGGCATACATGACACCCACGTCTTTTCGATAGAGTCTTTCTCTTCGACGATCATGACCTACTACACCGAAAAGGCTCGCAAGAAGGAATCTCGAAAACAGCGCACAGCGGGCGCACATTCCAAGGGGTGAGCCGAGGCTCATATGTAATGTTTAGTGAATCCCCCTTTGACTGTAGTATCCTGTTTGCTGTCCGCCCTATCCAGCATGTTTTCTAGGATCTTCGCCATGTTCAGGCACAAGAAAACGCCGCACGTTCAGCATGAGACTGTCCATCGATTAACTGGTCGATGTTGAACGTTGCTTGTCTGAAGGACGCCCAAGTCATGAACATGATGTTTTGCTACCCTGTTTGCGTTCGCGTTAGGCGCCCAGCCTCATGCGCCTTGTAGGCTGAAAGAATTGCAGTCGGTTTGGTTCATGTGCTTTGTTGTACATCCGTCACAAGGTGCAGAGTCTCCCTCCGGAGCCTAGGAGCGTTGATTGCTGGTTCAATCACGAGGTGGTCAAAGCGGTTGCGGGAATGAATTTGAAGCCTACCTATACTACTCAAAAACAACTAAGGCAAGCCGGTCCGTATGTAAGTAACTTACGCAGTGTCAAAATGTAGCATGATCGACCCATGTAAATATCGACCAACAGGAAGGGGCTACTGCAGTCCATATTCAACGCCGAGCGCCGCCCCGCCTGGTAGGAAGTTTCTTGATGGCCCGTGGGCCCGGTGATTGAGCGGTTGGCGGGGGCCCTATGCTAAACAATGAACCACCGGTTGGCTGTGGTGACCCTGGGACCGGGAAAGGAGACACAGGAGTTGATGGTTGCGTTTGAGTTGGCGGCTGTTGGTTAAAAGTGAATCCCGGGGCGCTTGGCGTTGTCGTTGTAATGGGCGATGGGCTCTGGAAGTTGAAGGGATTCGAAGTCGAGGCTGGGGTCGTGGGGCCGAACCCAAACGGCAATGGCTGATTGAACGTGGACGGGCTATTCGGAACTGACCCACTGTGTGGTTGCCCAAATGAAGGGGCTGCTAGTGTCTGACCCGAAGCAAAACTGAATGGACTGTTCGTGGTCACAGGTGACTGTTGGCCGAACGGAAACCCAGACTGGCCACTCCCAGGGCGCGGCCCGAAACTGAAGGGAGATGGACTTGTTGTTTGACCGGCGCCGAAAGTATTGGTCTCGGGCAACTTCGAGGCGCCAAATGGGAAGGGTGACGAAGGGGTGGCTGGTTGTGGAGAATTGTCCGGTTTTCCGAAGGTAAAAGCCGGACTAGGCTGGTCGAATCCAGACTCGGATGAGCCGAATGCAAATCCGGTAGTTGGTTTTGGCTTCTCCTCCAGCTTGCTACCAAAAGGATTGGAGTCCCCGCCCGCAGTTCCAAAGTTGAATGGTGAATTTGTGCTTCCGTTGTTCTGACCGAAGTTAAGCACCCGCCCATCAAAGAATGAGTTCTCGTTCTGCCGCGGAGTCGCAATTTCTACGACTCTGGTGGGGCTCTCTTCCATCCTGACCTCTTCCTCCTCCCTGGGAGGGGTAACTGAGCGGGGGAAACTGCCAAACGGTGGCTTCTGTGTGTCAGTTGTGTTGGATGTTGCCCCAAAGGTGAAGATCCCCGAATTGGATGCGCCTTGGGAGGGGTCGCCGAACTGTGGCGCAGTCGGTTTCTCGGGAGAAGTAGGAGAGGCGCCAAGCTTGAAAGTGAACGAAAAGCCAGGTTTCGTCTCCTTTGTTGCCTCGCTTTGTGCGACCGCAGGGGGTTTAACAGACTCGCCTGAGGAAAGGGCGGGGTTTAATTGTTCGGAGGTGAACAGCTTCGGGCCTTCCGTTGAGTTAGTGGCACCGAATCCCACAAACGACGCTTCCGAGGGACTACCGAATGAGAATATTGACGGTGTTGACCCTTTCTGCTCTGAACTGACCGCAGCGGGTTTGGGCCCAGTCGTGGAAGTTATGGAGGAAGTTGAGGCATTCGTAGACATGGGAGCAGAATTTTGAGATGGCAAGCCCCCGAACAGGCTCGACGGTGGCTGAGTACCGGAGGGGGGGACTGATGCAGGGAAAGAATCCTTCAGCGAGTCTCCGTAGAGCGGTGTTGGCGTTGGTTCCGGGCCTTCAACCTTTGCTGAGGGTGTGGGGAAAATCGATGTCGCTGGAGGGGGGATCGTTGGAACAACAACGATTGAAGGAATTGTTTGTGTGGTTTCTGATGTACCAGAAATCTTCACAGAATCCTTTGGCGCAGTTGAGACAGGTACTCGGTCTGGTATGACCAGCGGTGTGGACTGTGCTTCATCGACCAAAGATGTGACAAATATGTTGCCCGAAAGCAGAGGCGTCGCCTGAGGGTACGAAGTTCGTGTGAGGAGTGAGGAATTAGCAAAGAAGTTCGGAATTCCAGAGGATGAATCACTCTTTTGCGGCGTGGGAGGACTCAAAGAGATGACCGGAACAGTAGGTTGGGTTGCTGGTAAAGCTGGGGTTGTCGGCAAAGTAGGCTTGGACGGTGCGGGTGTCAAAGAGAATGGCAGAGCAGTGATTGGTGGTTCTTTAGCAGGCTCTGGAGGGATGACATCCGCGACAGAGGTCGTCTGAGGAAAGAGATTTAGCCAAAGATACCGCAGAGGGAGGGAGACTCACATCTCGAGCGAACGTAAAGTCTTCTGGTGGTTGGAACATCGGTTTTGCCTCAAGCCTCTGCACATTGTGTTCTTTCTGATTCGACGAGTCGTCATCCTCGAAGGCAGCGGAAAACTTGGTCCTAGATGGCCGTACAATGGTAGGGCGGTCCGGGCGATTCATCCTACTCCGACCTACACGGAGTGAGGATGTTTCACGGGCATAGACTCGATGTTGGGGAACGTCGGGCTCTGGAAGAGGGGTGATATCACTTTCTGTGACGGAGGAAGTGGGTGCACCGTCACCCGTATTCTGATCGGTGTCCATAGCATGATCAGCGCGATCTTTCTCCGACTCTTCCTCCATTTTCCTGCGCAGCAGCAGCTTCTTCACGCCGCCGTGAGCGGAGTATGGCTTGCGAGTGTCTTCTTTCTTACCCTTCTTTTTCCGTCCGGTTCCAAGGCGAGGTAAATCGCGCTTGCCACTCTTCATAGGGACAACTGCATGAACCTTCTTTGGTTGGAACATTTCTGGGATCGTCTCTGAAGTGCGAAGGCGAGTTGGCAATAACGGAGTCCTGTATATAGCCAGTTCAGAGAGAGCGATCTCGCTTGCGTTGATTGTGCGCAAAGAAGCTGAAATAGAGGTGGGAATCCGGGCTGGAAGGTTGATAAACAACAGAATTGATACATACGGTCGTTGGAAGGGAGGTCCTTGAGATGGAGACTCGACTGCCTAGGCGAGATACGATTGTGCTACAACAGAGAGTCAACAAACCATGACACAGGTGAGCATAGGCAACCTACTGCGCGGGATGTCTGGGCAAGAGCGCCGAGGGTAGTGGTCGGTTGTGCAGATTGACTTCGGTGCGTCGGGTGCTGGTTAGGTGGAGGCTTGACAAAGATTGGATTTGACATCAGCGCAGTTAATGGCGGTGGCTCCGACGGATCGCGCTCTCGCCGCTTTGGGTTTGGTCCATAATCAGACCCGACGGGAATCGGGCTCAGCGTAGTTCGCATCCGAAAGGGTCCACGCATTGGCCCGACAGAGGAATCGCGGGGAACCGATGAGAGGGACGCCTCTCTGGAGATCGGGAGGGGAATCATTGTTGCGTCTCTTGCAACCAGACGAGTCGGTAAGTTGTCCATGGATACCTCTCGACTTTGATCGCGACGAGACCAAACATTGGCAACTAAACTGTGGCGTCCCGGCTGACGCTCCTGGGAATTGACATTCGTAGGAGTGGAAGATGAAAACACGGTAACTGGAGGGTCCTGGGATGTACCCTTCGACTTTGAGTGGGGTTGAAACATGGCCAACGGTGGGTCGTGATACCCTTGAGGCTGTGGAAGTTGGCTGGAAACTTTTTGCCTCTTGACGGAGCGGTGTTCATCCGACGTGTCTGCATTAGAATGGGAGACGGGCGCTCGCCTCCTCTTGCCCGGAGTATCTTCGAATTCGTCAGTGGTAGAGAACCAGGATAGAGGTGCAGTGACGATGTTTCTAATCGTCGCCATAATCGACCCAGACCTAGGAGGCGGTTGTCGCCTTGTGTATGGCTTGGACCTCGTGCGGGCAGGCTGGCGAGGTGAACGGTACGATTGCTGCATTGTAGTCGTTACCTCCGTCGACAGCCGTCAGTCATCGATGTTGGTGGTGGAAGTTAAGGTGTTTCACCCAAATAAGGAAACATGTGACTCATGTGACCTCTCCTTCGCCTCTCGTCACGCTGGTGAACCACCAGTTCTGTAACTTCTGTTCACGATCTAAAACGGCCACAGATACGCGAGATGCCTCGAGAAATCGTCACGGTCCAGCTCGGTCAATGCGGGAACCAAAGTGCGCCTTCCCTCCTTCTATGGCACCCTCCAATATTTCTATCAGGATAAACAGTGGGCTCTGTCTATTGGCAACGATTGTGCGCAGAGCACGGGATCAACAATGAAGGTATACTTGAAGATTGGGCAACGGAGGGTGGAGACCGTAAAGACGTGTTTTTCTACCAGGCAGATGATGAACATTACATTCCTCGTGCAATCCTTGTTGATCTTGAACCCCGAGTGCGCTATTTGGCGCCTTTCGCTGAGCGAGTTCTTATACCCATGATATCCAGGTTATCAACAACATTCTCACATCACCCTTTGCAAACCTTTACAATCCAGAGAATATCTTTGTATCACAGGACGGCGGCGGGGCAGGGAACAATTGGGCCCAGGGGTACGCTGCAGGCGAACGTCTGTACGAAGAAGTCATGGAAATGGTCGATCGTGAGGCAGAAGGGAGTGACTCCCTTGAGGCAAGTGCTCTGCTGTCGACAACGAAGAGAGCCTGTAGCCTTATATGCCTTCAAGGGGTTCATGCTGATGCATTCGATAGCCGGAGGAACTGGGTCTGGCCTTGGTTCATTTCTTTTAGAGCGCCTGAATGACAAGTTCCCGAAGAAACTGATCCAAACGTACTCTGTGTTTCCGAATGCACAGGAAGGCGATGTTGTCGTTCAGCCATACAACGCCCTCCTGACGTTGAAACGGCTCACGAATCACGCGGATTCTGTCGTGGTGTTGGACAACGGCGCTTTGGCGCGCATAGCCACTGACAGGCTGCACGTCCAAACGCCGTCCTTTGATCAAACCAACCAGCTGGTGAGATACGTCCGTGCTCCGCACCGTTCCCCCTAGTAAATGGGCACCGCAGGTTTCTACCGTCATGGCCGCAAGTACTCAGACACTCCGATATCCGGGCTATATGAATAATGACCTCGTCGGAATAATCGCTTCCTTAATACCGACTCCTCGCTGCCATTTCTTGATGACTTCATATACGCCTTTCACCAGCGATCAAATCGATAAGGTCAGCCCTACGGCTTGGAAGCCACGATGACTGTTGAAAGTTACTGCCCCAGGCCAAACCTATCCGCAGGACCACGGTATTGGATGTCATGCGACGCCTCTTACAACCGAAAAACCGCATGGTATCCACGACCCCCAGCAAGACGGCTTGCTACATCTCCATCTTGAACATCATCCAAGGGGACGTCGATCCAACTGATGTATGTGTATCCGCTACCAGCAACTGCCCGGATCAGCTTCTCATTTCCTATACAAGGTGCACACCTCACTCCTTCGGATTCGGGAACGACAGCTGGCAAATTTTATTCCGTGGGGCCCGGCTGCGATACAAGTCGCCCTGACCAGGAAGTCCCCATACATTGCCACAAATCACCGTGTGAGCGGACTTATGTTGGCAAACCACACAAGCATAGCTTCCGTACGCAGATGAACTATTTCCCACACACTTCCAGCTGACCACACGACCAGTTGTTCAAACGGATGATCGATCAGTTCGATCGCCTGCGAAGGCGCAACGCATTTATGGAGCAATACAAGAAAGAGAAGATTTTCGAAAATAGCCTGGTAGAGTTTGACGACGCAAGGTGCGCAGTACCTCCACGCGATTCAGTTGGTGCTCACTTTTTTGTAGGGCAACTGCTGAGGAACTCCTCAAGGAATACAAGGCTTGTGAGAGCTCCGATTACATATCATATGTGAGTTGATGATGAGTAATCCATCTTCGACACCGTCGACGAAACAAACTTTGCAGGGCAGCACGGAAAACGATCAGGGTCAATGAGAATGAGGAGGTCTAGGTTTGTGTTATATATGTGTATCGGAATGGTGTATAGAGTGTACTGCCAAACGTAATTTTAGCCGCTTCGATGAATCCTAGGTGGCGACTAGGGACGTACGGGGGGAGGATATCTACGACTTCTTCGGTCCATCTATCTTCTTTCCAATGTCGGAACCTGGTAATCAGTTTCAGTGATGGGATGCAAACAGGGCGATGCCCAATGCACCTCGCAGCTTCACTCCCAGCACTCGCTCCAATTTGGACAGGATCTGCGTGTTGGGGATAGCCTTGCCAGATTCATAGTCTTGTAATATCGAAGGCTTCTCGTTGATCTTTTGGGCGCAGTCCTTCTGAGAAAGACCTTTGTCCATGCGAGCTTGTTGAATCGCCTGGGTAAACTGGTCAGAAAGTGGACCGTGAACGTCCACGGAGGGCCCGTACCTTTCCTACGGTGAGAGAGATCTTTGGTGGGGGTGCAACCTCATTTTCACGATCAATCTTGGCAATCTTCTGGTGGTCAGTGCCTATGAAATGGTATATGAGTGTGAGTCGGCGGCTAGATGTATATGGTTCAAAGGTACCTTGATGAGCCTTGTTGGTGCCACCAGTGGTTTTCCTATCTGTTCCGACTACAGCACCTATCCTCCGAGCCTGGTGGAACACAAAGTAAGAGAAGAGCATCCTGTATCAGATGGAAGCGTACGAACGGCTTAAAAGTATATTAGTAAAGGCGAACGCAATCCTAATAGCAATGATGATACCGTTGACATCCGACTCGTTCTTCGCTACTTTTGGTTGTTTGGTCTTTTTACCGATGACGGTTTGAGTATCCCAGCCTACAGTTGCGTCCATGTCTACTGTTAGTGTCGCGTGTGGTTGTGGTTGTGGTTGTGGTTGAGGTTATAGTTCGTGGGTGAGCTGTCCCTTCCTTATAAGTACAGCATTCGTCACGTTGACTCGGCGGCGGGCGGTTATTAGACGCCGTTGCATGAGTCGAAGGCGTGGATTCGAAATCATATGGTGGACTATGATTGCTATGGTCAAAAATTATGCAGGTGGATAGAACGTTCGTCTACGAGTCCGATAGCATGTCCTTAACCCCGCGCCAGTATTCTCTTTCCACGTACCCCTTAATCTCTTCTTTCGTGAGCCATGCGAAGTCGACAGCAGAGGATCCGTTCGGTTCAACCTGCCCAGCGAGAATGTGCATTTTGTAAAAGAAGACTAGGCGCTGAGGCATTTTCAGCCATTTGAGACACAGTAAGTCAGGACGGGCCTACCTCGTGTCCTTCCGTTGGCTCCGCGGGCTTGTACAGCCCAATCGGTTTCCTTCCAACCAGCCAGGTATCGACGTTGACACCGCAATGCGGGTAAAGGGCGCGTTCAGCAGTCTGAAGGGCGACGTTCAGCAAAGAGGCAGATAATGATAACGTTTGCGTACCTGGTGTAGGAACTCTCCCTTCCTAATGGCTGCCCGAGGGAATGACCACGAACTATCTTCACTTTTCGTGACGAGGTAGAGATTTCGCTCCCCACGTCTGTCCAGGCTACGCAGATCCTTACGCTTATCAGCCTCAGTGAACCTAGTGGCCCTTTTTCCAACCTCTTCCTTAGCAAGTTTTGCAGCCTCGAGGTTTGCCTCCGTTGTATCCCACATCGTACGCGTCAAACGTCCAAACGCCTGCCTTTCGCGACTCCGCTCCTCGATATTGAACTGAGCCTCGAGAGGGGAGCCCTGTTTGAAGTAAAACTCGTACGGGAACGGGTTGTGAAGTGCACGAGCGATGCGGGACTGGTACTGGAAGAAAGTCTTCTCAAACCGGGAGGGTGAGCGAGTGATTGTAGGGGAACGGTTGACGATGACGGCTGCCTCGAGCAGAGGTTTCGAACGCGTCACGGCCGACTTTGTTGTTGACAACGGCGGTGTCGGAGCATGTAAGGTGTTGTTGGCAGCGCCAACTTCCGTGGCCAGCGAGCGGACAGCTTGGAGGGCGGGTCGTCGGGGTAGCATCAGTGATCCTTTTCCGATTCAATCGGGCGACCGCTAAAGTTACTCAAGTCGCCTGGAACTTTGGCTGGGTCCTCAAGGTCTCAGACTCTCACCTTTTCCCACTTGAATTCGCCGACTTGGTACAATTTATGGACTTTGCACGGCCTCAAGTCATCTTATAATTTCCAAGTTCGTGAGCTTACGCCGCCCGATGTCCTTTGCTCCTTGGCTCAAGTTAACCCTACTAATGTGTACATACATATGTAAATTGGTCTAAATGCACACCTGTCACTCATGCCTCCTGCTTCACTCGCTTTGCCTCCTGAGGCGATAACGTGTACAGACCATCCATGGCTTGGGCAGCTCCGAACACTCAGTAGTCGCTGGTCCCCACGTTGTCCGTCTTTCCCGTTTGGGAAGGCTTTCCTTCCGACACTCACCCTAATGTCCCTCTCACTGGTCTCAAATGCATATCTGGATGAACAGTCCGCCAAAATTCAGTCGAAACCTGTGCCCTGGGAAGTTGGTACATACCGTTTGTTCACTGCAGTCCCAAAACCAACCCGCAGAATTAGGGTTATCAACGCGCAGGGCTGGTCACAACAGACGAGCTCACTCTTCTCAAGAAAGTAGATCGCCAGCCAAAGGCAAAGATTGATTCAATCTTGCTTTCAGATGGACAAAGCTATGCGCTTCTCTACCTCCGGCTCCTTAGCAAACTCCAGCGGATCGACACCATGCAGTGCATCTTGGTGTACATCGCAGATGCCCTGCTAGGTGAGTCCTTGAAAATCGATACCACTTCTCTTCCCAAGCAATATCCCAGACCACGATGAAAGGATACCTCTCTTCACTCGAGCCTTTGAAACCGATCCAGAACTCCCATACGGCGCCCTTCTGCGGTAACCTCCACATTACTCGGTAGTGCACATTTCCTGACACGATCTCTAGCGCTTTGGACGTTCAAGACGATATTGTCCAGCTTAAGACTGCTCAGATCCTTGCTGTTTTCTTGTCCTCTGAAACCACACCAATTGTGCCAAGCATACTCCATCCGTTCCTCAACACCCTTTCCTCGTTCCTGACTCCATCCTTTCCTCACAAGCGAGACCTTGCCGTTCAATGTCTAGAAGCGCTGCTCCCTCGATGTGAAGTACGCAAGGCAGTCTGGGGGATCCCACAGATCATACAAGGGTAAGAATTTGAAATGCTACGCTATCTTTGATTAATCTCCTTTCCAGATTGGTGGATATCATTAAGCACAAACCCGGTCCTCAGATGTGCTATCAAATCGCGTTTTGTCTCTGGCTCTTAACTTTTGAGCAGGAAATCGCTGAAGAGATCAACAAGTTCGTATTCGGCAGACCGACCTACCTATACAAACTTATGCCCGTGATGATAGGAAGTACGATATAATCCCCCTTCTAACAGATGTGGCCAAGGAAGCTGTCAAGGAGAAAGTGATACGGGTCATCGTTGCCACTTTTCGTGGCCTAGTGACGAAGGCACCCGCGGCAAACTTGCCAGCAATGCTTGTGGCACAACTCCTGCCTTTCGTCAAGAATCTGTCTGCACGGAAGTGGGGTGACGAGGATATCGTAGAGGACGTTCAATTCCTGAGGGACGAACTTTCAGCACGCTTTGAGAGTCTGACGTACGTCCTGTTTCTTTTAAACCTTTCATGGTGTCCAACCACTTCCCCGGCAGCACGTACGACGAATACAGTTCGGAACTCCAATCGGGGCATCTTTCCTGGACACCTGTCCACGAGTCAGACATGTTCTGGAAAGAGAACGCGACCAAATTGAACGACAACAACTTTCAACAGCTCAAGTACGTCTGTTTAGTCGCCCCATACCTCACTCAGACAACTCATCAACGGTGTAGGGTATTGGTTGAGCTGCTCAAGAATTCTCAGGATCCGCTTGCCCTGGGAGTCGCGTCTCACGATATCGGACAATACGTCAAGCACTACCCGCAAGGAAAAAAGTACATACTCTTCCCGTAGCACTTCTACCACTAACATTTCATCCAGGATCTTGACGGACCTCGGGGCGAAGACCCGAGTTATGGAGCTGATGTCCCACAATGACAACGATGTGCGGTATCATGCACTTATCTCCGTCCAGCGCCTTGTCAGCCATCCTTGGACCAGTACATAACCGGGATGCGTGTACGACTCATGTTCACCTGTTGATAATCGTTCATGTTGCCCGTATCACTTCTCGATTTTTGATAAATTTCGCCGGTTCACACGAGGTAAAGTTCATTGCGGATTACCGCATCATCACAATGATGCCGACAGCGTACTAGACCTATCGTACGGAACTATATAATCATCGTTGACCCTTCGGCCCAGCTATTTTCTTCTGTGCATCGTCGAAATGACGAACGATGACCTGACATTCCGTCGTCTGGCAAATATGCTTCGATGCACTTTTTATGGCATCGGAGAAGAGAATCAGTCCAGAGGCACGTTCAACAGATTCGACTAAATAGATCAGTTTAGTGGATACACAACATCAAGAATGGCGGCGAGATCCCCACCTGGTACCACGAAACTCTTTAGTGGTGCCTCATCAGGGATAGGGGCGTTGGGGAGAACGAATGCCCCTGTGCTGATTTCTGGGATGTTAGGTGTACTTGGGGAAGATGGCTTAGTCGTCAACACGACTTTAGCGAAATGAGTCGGGACGGCCACGTTTGGAGGGGAACCAATGACCTCATGCGTCTGTTAAAAAGTCCAGTCAGGGAGTTTCATCATATACTGTTAAGGAAATACTTGCGACACGCCATTTACTGTCAGGATCCTGCTTCGGAAGGTAAAGGGGGATCGTGAAAACATATACGTCGGAGAATGATCCAGTCAACCTCCGGCACCAGTCCTCCACGTACGCCCAATCTAGGCGACGTCAGTCAGTAGTACAAGCAAACAGTCAGCCAGGCAGCTCACAATGGCGGTTGAACCCAGCCCCTACCTGAGGCGCAATGTTGGTTAACAAGAAGGTTTCATCCATGGCCTCCTGGGAGAACTTTGCATCGGCAGCAGGTACCATGTGCCCCCTATCATACCCGCTCCTGAAGTAATCTTGCAGTTTGGCACGGAACATCGCTGGTATACTTTCATCCTCTACGAAGGTGCTCTTCGACCTGTCGCCAGCGTCTGACTCCTTGGAATCAGTTTTTTTTCGAAGGGCTGATTGGGTGAGGTGTTCTGCTGTCTATTCCCAAATTCAGAGAAGTACAGGTGTTTGGTCGTGGGGGGCAGGGGCATTACATACCCAAGCAGGGTGCCTCAGCCGTCGATCATAACCAGCCACATAGGCTTTGCGGACGAGTTGATCGGGAATTGGGCCTAGTAATAAACGTAGGAAAACAACCTTCACGCAGTGGCGGAGGCAGCATACCTGGGTTCCCATACTTCAAGGGCGGACACAATACAGCGGCATCGGGGGCGACGACGGCATTCCCGGCTGTCCCGACGTGGAGGATTGGTGCGACAGGTTGCTGGGAACGCACAACGCTCTGGGGTGGGATTTTCTCGCGTTTCTGAGCAACTGCAGTTGCTATACCACCACCGACTAGCGCACCGACGGCAAAGATGGCACCGTGAACGACCAGGGAATTAGCCATGAAGATGGACAACACGTGACCGCAACACACTGGTCGCTTGTGAGGCTAAATAATTTCGCTCATGTACAAGTAGGTACCGAAAATTAATGGAACTTGAAGCTTGATGCATGATGAGCTACACAAAGTATGGCATGTTTCCCTAGACGACAAGACCGTAGGTTCAGTGCGTGGGCTTCGAAGGCTACAATTTGGCTTACCGTCCGCTTCGTTCGTTGCATCCCCTTGTCCCGCTCATTCTCAGGCGCGGCATCATAGACCTTGAACTCGTGACGACCGTCCTCACAAATCTTCAGGATCGAAGCCAGGTTTCCACACCGGTAGCAGTAGTTCGGCGCGGACCAGACTGTCACGAGCTGCTTGTCAAACATGAATTTATACCCTTCTTGCACAAGTTGATGCGCTCTAGCGATAAGCTTCAAGGAATTGAAGTGATTGAACTCTTGGGTGACGCGCCCGCCGAAGAGCCAACCCGCCCCGCGCGGACTTACTGCCCAATTCTCAATCTCGTCTGGGTCTGACCACATGAGGTCTGTAAGAATGTCAACGTCAGATCACAGGCGCGTCGAAAGCGATCCTTACCACAGAAACCCCCCTCGTGGGGGATCTCCTGTGCCCGGGAAAGAAGGCGGATTTGGTCCAGAGTTCGTATGTCAGGAGACAGCCCGCCGTGCACGCAGAGAGTTTCCCCGTCGATTATCTTGAACATTTTATTAGGGTTTAAGGATGGTAGCTGGCGTGCTTCGTCCCACCCACCGCTGCCAGGTTCAGGTAATCGAATACACCGCAACAGGCCTTCCAGACGGCTGGGCTTCCATATTTCTGCTGACATTCGTCTAGTAATGCGTTATGATGCGATTTGTGTACTACAAATCACAACGAACCATAGAAACCATACACCTGGGTGATTTGCCTACTTTCGTGGTTTCCTCTTAGAAGGGTCACTCTGTCTGGATATCTGGCTTCCTGGTGAGCGTAAGAGCACTTTGACTGACTTTTCGCGAACCTTGCCTTGAGGGAAAACAGCAACGATACCGTTTCTAGACTGTAATGTCCCCTGTCAACAAAATCACCCTAGAGTGGCGAGCAAACATTATCCTTTCCGGACTGCCGCTGGGATTCGAAGAGACACGCACTTCCCATAAAAATATAGCTTGTGTGCGGAACGTTTCCCCCCTCTCTCAGAAGTTGGAGTAGATCCCAGAATTGACCGTGAATGTCGCCACAGATGGTGACTGGACTCGATACGGGCTGAATGTTCGATTCCTCCATCAGGATATTCCGAACTTTGTTGCAAAGCAACTTAATATCAGGTTCGGAGAGATGTTGACATTGCATGAGTTGTTGAATCCATTTGTCAGGGTCATAGCGAGCCATGGCTGAAAAGAAGGTGCGAATGATCGAAGATAAGCCGATGACCTTTTTGGATCTACCCAGCCACCATGGAGGGAACAGGACAGCACTTACTCGCCCTGAAAGTCATGCGGGTCTCTGTGAGTAGATTACTCCCGGTTTTTGTCTCAGTCGGTTGATCAGGTCAGCCGCTTGGTAACACAGCGACCTACTCTCGCCAGTGCTTGGGAGCCGTTCTACTCCAGTTCTCCGTCATTTTCTGCACGCTCTACCGCAGCCGTTGTTTCCTTACAAGGGAAAGATCCCCTCCCTGTTCATCCCAAAAGCCTCAGGGATCTCACAAATGCTTCGGATATGTTGACGCTTCCATCCTCCTTCGGTGCCATCCAACTCGGAGAGACATTTTCGAGCTGTCTGGCTGTGAGCAATGAAGCAGACGAAGATATTCCTGGCGTTCGGTTAACGGTGGAAATCCAGACAGCAACTACCAAGGTATTACTTGCGGAACTTACCGCTGGTTCCAACGGAGTTCTCAAAGGGGGAGACACACTGGAATCAATCGTACACCACGAAATCAAAGAGCTGGGACAACACGTACTGGCATGTACGGTGCAGTACAAGTTATCACCTGGGGCACGCCGTCCAGTTCGGACGGAGGAAAACGAGAAGGATCCGTCGATGCAACTATTCAGAAAGTTTTACAAATTTGCAGTAAGTCAACTGGTGGATATGATGATCTTGGTATATTAACGGGCTAGTTGTAAGGTAACAAATCCACTGTCAGTCAAGACAAAGGTACACCTTCCGAGATCGCCTTCAGCACTATTATCCAGAAGCGAAAGAGAGAAGGTTTTTCTGGAGGTTCATATCCAAAATCTGACTCAGGATGCATTATGGTTCCAAAGAATCGGATTCGAGTGTGCCGATGGATGGGATGTCGAGGACATCAATACGGGCACAGGCGATTCACATGATGGATTATTTGTGGGCGACGATGCTTTGATGCAGCCGCAAGATATGCGACAGTACATCTACATTCTTGCGCCAAAGGTATTGCTTGATCTTCCTACTATGTACGCTCCCGGAAGTGTGGTCCCTCTCGGTCGGTTGGATATTGCCTGGAGATCATCATTCGGGGAGCCGGGAAGACTGCTGACTTCGGTAGGTGGAAGGGTCGGTCGAGATGAAAGTGAATTAATTCCATTCTAGATGCTATCTCGACGAATACCGTTGATGGCTTCGACCACTCCGGCGCCGGCTCTGCCATTACATATGCAGAAGAGCGGATCGGTGGGGGGAAGCAACACGCCACCAAGGTCTCGCTCTCCGCAACCCTCATACAGGCCACAGACACCGCCCGTATCGGGCAGGACCCAGTCGCCTGCCCCATTTGCCCCAAGGGTATCCCGCGCGGGCACGATGCCGATGTCGCCCCCGACACCTGCGATGGCGCTGCCGATGATACCAAGTGCATCGGTGGATTTGGTGGTGGTCGATTTCCCTCGCGGGAGCATCGCGGTCGATAAACTATTTCAGCTGACTTGTCGGTTGACGGTATCAGCTCCAGTTCAGGAGGAGGTCGGAAGGAACGTATCATTCGTCATCCAGCACCTATTTCCAATACGGACGACAGTAGTCGGGCCGCCCCAATACCAGGATGTAACTCGGCGGCGAGATTCGATTGCTCTGGGCTCCGGTCAGAGCACACCATCTCCGACTGGGACCCCTCCCCGGGGCCACTTTTCGTTTTCGGAAAGCCTTGCTCAGAGGTTGCTGGTCGTATCACCTCGGGTGATGTACAAGGATGAAGCTGAGAACGAGGGAGGAGGCGAGAACGAAGCAATAGCTTTGCCGTCACCATTCGCGTTAACCGAGGAGGTCGCGAAGAAGAGAGGAGCATCGCCGGCAGGTGCCAGTGCATTCCCATTGGAGATGGAGAATGAGGGAGGAGAGACAGTATCCCGGGAGTTCAAGCTGGAATATTTTGCATTCAAAAAAGGGTTCTGTACCGTGGGGGGGCTCCGGGTGCTTATAGTTGGGGAAGGAGCGGTTGCGTCTGTTGTGAAAGAGTGGAATGTTATCGGAGAGATGTGGGTCAAATAGATCACGTGCAAAACGAACCAAGCACGTGTTGAATATCGCGGTGGTGGCGGTCTCAACTTGAACTTGCTCACAACCCATTCGACAAAGTTGTAGTTTCTCGTCTGGAAGCAATTCCCTCCCTCGTCTTCATCGCGTTGCGCCACCCTTTTCTCTTCATTCTAGCGAGTAAAGAACGATTCTTGTTTTCTGTGAGTTTTATCTCCTTGGCTCCTGTGGACCCACACCCCAACACATCCGACTGTTTGTCCTTTTCTTCCTCTCCTTCGTCTTGCCAATCGCGAACACCGTGTCATCATCGACATCGTCCACTTCTTCTTTCGCCAAACCCCGCCTTTTCAACCCACACTGACCGTGACTGCCCTTTGGCCCCTCCAGGAACGGCCTCCTCCGTAACCACATTCTTTCTGCCACCACCAGTAAGTATTTCAATTCGGACAAAGTCAAAGCATGGGCGGCATGGGCGGCGATGCCGGCCTGTCGGTTTTCTCCCTGGCCCGAATAAGGCCAATTTCCCCTCGCCATTTGGAGAAGAAGTCAAGTGACCTGCGAGGCCATGCACCCTTTTCCCATTGTTTCTCCACTCTGGGCTATAATCTGATCCGGCAGGTATTGATCAACCTCTCCCAGGGCGAGCGAACCCATCACGTTTTTCCCATTTTCCAGGGCGACACTGTAATTATCGGTACGTGTATTCACTCCTTAGCCGTCCACCGGATGTCACGTTGATCTCTGGTTCATTCTTCAACTTGAACCTCCATTCCCTCTCCCTTGTACATTCCCTCCCTTGCACCGACATGCGACCCATCCCTCCAGTTCAACAACGACCCAGCAGACAACAGAAGAGCGACCAGCCATTCTACCTTCCACCCAGTGCGATGCCCTCCCTCTTTCCATCCCACACCGCGAGCCGTTTCCTCCAGGTCCCAAGCCTTCCCTCGAGAAAGGCATCCAGTCCCGTCCCCAATGACAGCTTTGATGACATCTCTGATGACCTTGGGCTCTCTTTCGCCTCCAACATGTCCTTAAATCCTACCACCACCGAAGACCGCGACAATCACGTCGCATCACCCGTTCCGATGGATATCTCCCCCGCCCCGTCAACTCGTGTCGCGTCCTCAAAGTTTACACCAAGACCCCGCGCGTTTACGAGCTCAGCTCGCCTCTTTGGACGCGATGTCAGTAACGAGAACCCTCAGCCACCTTCCATCGATTCTGGAACTGGATCAGGTACCACCTCTGGAAAGAAACTCCAGCGAGCTGCTCTCCCTTTCGAGTGGATGGCCCCTTCCCGTCCAGAGCGACCTCTCGACGCCGTTGAGTCCTCCCAGATGGTTTGTCTTTTCCTTGTACAAACCGTCCTGATTTGACTCGTTTGTTCCAGGCGCAGGATCACAGTGACCCCATGGATGTCGATTCATCCTACAATACCAACCCCCAAGAGATCAGCATATCTGTAAAGGATTGGGACGCATCCCCCCCTACTTCTGCTGCTCCCACTATCACCAATTTTAACGCGCTGTTCTACAACGCTCAATCTCCTCCTCGTTCGGCCACAACCACTTCTCCACCCGTCCCAGAATTTGCGGGAAAGCGGCGCTCTCACTCCCCAGAATCCGTTGCACGTTCTCGCATTGAAAGGTTATCTTCACCCCCTCCGTCTTCACCCACCGTCTTCAAGCTGGAACGGATCGTCAGCGCTGGCGTCACAAACAGAAACATCAAGCCAGGTCTCGACAGTCTGGGTAATCCTTCCAGCAAGCGTCCAAGACGGCCCGTCCTCTCCGCAATCGGGCCCGTCAGCGTTGTCTCCCAAACCAAGTCTGCATACCCAAATCTAGAGGGGACAGATTCTCTTCTCCCTCCTCGCCGCGCCTTTTCCGCAATGCTCCCACCTAATGTTGTTGATATTCCCTCTTCACCTATTGATGAAGAAAGTTTCGATTCCGTCGAAGCTTCACCAGCTCAGGCATATATGAAACGTCAACAGAACAAGACACTGAGAAGATGTGATGGTTCCGACAATCTTCGCCCCAGTCCCGTCCCCCGTCGCACGCCCTCTAGGCAGTCAGAAAGCCCGCGCAACCTCAGCGAGCCTAGTCCTAGATCTAGATGGCTTGCTCCAGGATTCGGTGACAATGAGGCCCACGGAAAGATCTTACCCTGCGACCGAGTCAAAGAGGATGGGCTCATGAGAATCAGCCAGGAAACTGTATGATTTACCTCCACTCTCCCGTTCCGTACTACCACTGAATTTTGTCATCAGTTAAATAACCTCCTGGACGGAGTGTATGATAGCAAGCTCACCTCGTATCACATCATTGACTGTCGGTTTGATTACGAGTACAATGGTGGGCACATCCCCGGTGCCCTCAACATCAATACAACCACCGCAGTTGAAGAGTTTCTCCTGGGTACCAACGCTCTCAAGCCTAAGCCATCTACCAGCGGAGATGCTTGCGGAAAGACCGTTCTCGTTTTCCACTGCGAATTTAGCGCTAAGCGAGCCCCCACCTTGTATGTTTCACGTACGCGTCAAATCATTCCGTTCTAATTTTTAACTAGTGCCAAACACCTGCGCTCTAAAGACAGGGCAATGAATAACCACGTGTACCCCAAAGTACATTATCCCGAAGTCTACATCTTGGAAGGCGGCTACTCCGGTTATTTCAAGGACAACGCTCATCGCTGTGATCCTCCTCATGGCTATGTCCAGATGGATGATCCTAATCACGCGACCTCGAGACGGGAGGATTTAGATCAATTCCGCAAGGCAAAGTTTGGACGCACAAAGAGCTACGCTTACGGTGACAACCTTTCAGGTTGCGTGAAAATGACATTGGCCGCGCAACAAAAGCGCAACACCGCACCTTCAAATGGACCCACTAAACACCCGTTATTCGCCGCAGCGACTGCGGCCCGCACACGTCGTGGCGGCAATCCCGGTTTAGCGACGCTGAACGAAGATGGAAATACCACTGCCCATAGCGAAGATGAAGAGACCGACATTGGTGATAGCCCTTGCCCACCCCCAAATCGAGTCTCTGGGTCTAGTATGATGTTCAAGGGCAAGAAAATTGGACGTATGCCGTTGATCAGGGCCGAGACATACGGACCCATGCACCTGGATCGTTAGATGAAAACACACTGGTGTGTGCTCAGGTCTCCCGCGACACTCCGAGGACACGATACCATCTAAACCTACCCTCTCTCCAACTGCTGTGTTGTCGTTAACGACAGAAGTTTCAACCACGATAATTGTTTCCCAAAACTCCAATGTTGTTCCATTACCCCTCTGACCGATGACCTGGAAATTCGTTGAGCAATTTCCGCCATGGCTCTCACGTCACCCGCTTGCATCTGACTGTCCCACGCTCCCTTACAACGCTCAGTGTTTACTCTTTCCCACGTCCTTTCCCCAAGGGTGTTTATATATATAGCGTCCGCGAGCAGCCCTTCGTCCTGGTGATCAGCTTGCTAAACAGCTGCTGGCAAATCGTTCATTCCCCTCGACTTAACTTGACGTAGACGACTGTTGTACTCCAATTTCATCCTGCATCTGTTTCCATATATGCGTATCATCTCACTCCATCTCCCCATCGTTCCTCGTTTCCTCGTTATCCTTCTCTCCGGAAACGGCCTTCTCCTGTCCACTCTATTCTCGTTTCCTTTGTTTTTACTTCGCTGTTTTTATTGAGGGACGTGCCGGAAGGTCGGTTGCATAGAGTGCAATGTGTCCAGAATCCCTCGTTTCTCTTTTGGACATTTCTATCTGTCTTGATCTACTGCCTTGTGCGACATGCTTATAGTATTCCTGCACTCTTGACCTCGATTGCGATGCCAGTAACAGTATAGAAAACCCTCATCCCTATCCTCACCCTCTTCTCTGCGCACTATCCGAATCGATTGATCAAAATTGCGGAAGGATTAAAGGGCCCGCATGCACCTCCTATGCCCCCAACGTTCATACGTTCATCTTCCACCACACTCTTTTTTCCAAGCCCCTGAAATCGACCCCCATGGCCGTCTGGGATCTGGCGCATACGTGGCGGAAACCTCTCGCCTTCCTTGCTCGAGGGTTTTTTACCTGCTCGCTCGCTCTATTCTACTTGTGCATAAGCCTGGCGCTTTGCTCAGGAAATCTTATGGCTCTGACTGCGCCTACTTCGGATCTGCGAGACCCACTCGGAAAGGAATCTACTGGACCCTCATCCTCTCCAGTAGTCAAAGAAAAGCTACCAGTCATTCCAGAAACACCCCTCGTCGGTTTTGATACCCCTCTCAACCCTCATCGTCATTCCAGTTTCTCTGGCGGACGTCCCCCAGTTACAAATCCACAAGAGGTTGTTAGTCCTCTACTTATCCCCAAGATCGTCGTGCAAGACTTTTCTGCGGAGGACGGATTGATTCGTTACAAGACCCCGCAGTACGATCCAATGGACACTTTGAAATGGCGAAGGCGCCCCTCGCGGGCTAGCATCTCTGTGACCCTTGTAGACCACCACCATGCTGCGCGACCGCCATCCTTCCTATCTCCTACTCTCGGTTCGTCTTCGGTCGGAGAGCTGCGACCTCTGTATCTGGCCGATGGTCTCAAGCGTCGACGATCGGATATTCTCGTTCAAAACTTCCTGGGACTCAGTGGTGGAAAGCGGATGCTTGGGGAAGTTGTAGCTAAGGATGGCTCGTTTGTGGTTGTCGGACTATAATTCTCGCCACGCTTGAAGTATAATATTAGAGTGCTATTTTTTGTGAAAGAAAATAAATAATAGGATATTTTTGTGGACACCGCCGGCGTTTTCCGTGAGGTCTAGCTGGTCCCTTTCACAGTCCTTCTCATCCCCAGCCTCATCCTCGTCCGATGCCTTCCCCACAGAATGCGTTGTAAGTCTCTTCTCGTCGTTGTCTCTTTCTTATCCTCTCTTTCACTCAACTTCCGCCCTCTGTAGGAAACCGCTCAGGATCACAGGTGCCCAATCATCCGCTTTTACCCCCCAAGGCTGTGCTCCTCACACCTCCCTCCGTAGTCGTTGCTGCAGATGGCCTGTCCAAACGCGAAGTCTTTCGTCTTCCAGACCCTTTTGCAGTTATCACGGTGGACGCAGAGCAAACCCACACGAGCAGCGTCATCAGGAAGACCTTGAATCCCTATTGGAACGAGAGTTTTGATATGTAAGCCCCTTCAACTACCCTTCAAACTCGTTCATCCTCATCACACATCCCCTTATATGCCAGCAATGTCACCGAATCGTCCATCATTGCCGTTCAGATTTTCGACCAGCGAAAATTCAAGAAACGTGACCAAGGGTTTCTAGGCGTTGTGAACATTAGAGTTGCAGAATATATCGATTTGGAACTGGGAACCCACGGTACATCTTGCAACATACCCATGCGCGACACTAATGATCCAACTGTCACATTACAGAAATGCTTACCCTGGATCTCAAGAAGTCTAACGACAATCTCGTCGTTCATGGAAAGCTTATAGTTTACCTTTCCACTAACGTCAGTCAACCGATTAGCAACCCTGGGCCTCCTCAAGTCCCCGGCATCACAGAGGCTATCTCGCGTATGGACGTGAACGACTCCTCCGTATCCGTCAACAGCCCTAGCGGCAGCGGCGGAAACCCATCCTTGTCTCGCCAAACTAGTGCGAATGCTTCCAACGTCACAACCCCAACCATGCAAATGCCGTCCCCAAGCGTCCCCCATGTGACCAACCCCGAATTGCACCACGACGTACAACTCCAGCCACAGCCTCACCAACCAAACCCACAACCGAGACCATTATCAGGATCAAATTCCAGTCAAGCCACGAACCTGGTCCACCAAAACCATGGAACCACTAATCCTTCGCAATCTGCGGGACCCCAACGAAACTTTAATCCTCACGAAGACCAATTTGGGCCCCTACTCTCCGGTTGGGAACGTAGGATGGATCCTCTTGGCAGGACTTACTATGTTGACCACAACACAAGGAGTACGACATGGAATAGGCCCTCTACAAGCCAAGCGGTCAACAACAGTACACAAAGCGGTGAAACAAACGCTGCGCGCGACAATCATAACCGTCGTGTCCTCGCTGATGACATGTTGGAATCCACAAATCCCCCCCAGGTCGCTAGGAACACGTCTGCGACCGTCAATACTGCTGCCGGGGCTCTTGCGGCGAGCACCAACTCCACTACTGCCGGAGCTGGTCCACTGCCGGCCGGATGGGAAGAGCGATATACCCCCGAGGGACGAGCTTACTATGTTGACCACAATACGAGGACCACGACCTGGGTGGACCCTCGACGCCAGACAGTGATCCGTGTCATGGGGCCAAACGGGCAGAACACATCCTTGCAGCCACAAACCATGGCACAGCTCGGCCCCTTACCATCTGGTTGGGAGATGCGTCTCACCTCAACTGCCCGTGTTTATTTCGTCGATCATAACACCAAGACGACTACATGGGACGATCCCCGTTTGCCCTCGTCACTTGATGCTAATGTGCCGCAGTACAAGCGTGACTTCAGAAGGAAACTCATCTACTTCAGGAGCCAACCTGCCATGCGCACCCAGCCCGGTAACTGTCAGATAAAAGTCAGGCGGAACCACATATTTGAAGACAGTTACGCGGAAATCATGAGGCAAACTCCTAACGATCTCAAGAAACGACTGATGATTAAGTTCGATGGAGAAGACGGTCTCGATTACGGCGGGTTGTCAAGGTAGATCACGCTTATCTGTGCCTGCTGGATTGCGCACTAATCCTGATCACAGAGAATTCTTCTTTTTGTTGTCTCACGAAATGTTCAATCCCTTCTACTGCTTATTCGAGTACTCCGCCCACGACAACTATACCCTTCAGATCAATCCTGCTTCTGGTGTCAACCCAGAGCATTTGAACTACTTCAAGTTCATCGGAAGATGTCTCGGTCTTGGGATATTCCATCGTCGGTTCTTGGATGCCTACTTCATCGTCGCATTCTACAAAATGATTTTGAAGAAGAAGGTTGTTATCGCAGACTTGGAGAGTGTAGATGCTGAACTCCATCGTGGCCTAACGTGGATGCTGTACGTGAATCCCATCGGTGGTGTCTTGTGCTCTTGGCCTGACCCCCCTACAGGGACAATGACATTACAGATGTGATTGATGAGACATTCACCACTACCGAAGAGCGCTTCGGTGAAATGGTCACCATCGATTTGAAGCCTGGAGGAGCCGATATACCCGTAACTCAGGATAACAAGAAGGATTACGTGGACTGTATCGTGGAATATCGAATTTCCAAACGCGTCAATGAACAGTTCGAGGCATTCATGGCTGGCTTCAGCGAGCTCATCCCTCAGGACCTCGTTAACGTGTTTGACGAACGAGAGCTCGAACTTCTGATCGGCGGCATGTCCGAAATAGACGTGTAAGTAACCTTCCCCTCTTTTTGTAAGCTCGCACCCAATACTAACACCTGTTAGTGACGACTGGAGCAAGTTCACAGACTACCGAGGGTATGAGATGACCGACGAGGTTATTCAATGGTTTTGGCAGTGCGTCCGAAGTTGGCCCGCGGAACGCAAATCCCGTCTGCTCCAATTCGCTACTGGAACCTCCCGAATTCCTGTCAACGGATTCAAAGACCTGCAAGGCTCTGATGGCCCTCGTCGATTCACTATCGAGAAGTCGGGCGACCCCTCGCAACTCCCAAAGAGTCACACATGCTTCAATAGGATCGACTTGCCGCCATATAGGGATTATGCCACGTTGGAACACAAGCTAACTCTCGCAGTAGAGTGCGTGTATCGCCGTTTAATATCTCGATACGTTTGCTTACTGGTTCTACAGGGAAACTGTCGGTTTCGGCCAGGAGTAAACACAGCGTTATTCGACGTCCATCGTTCTGTTTGGTGCTTTCTTTTTTCATGCACTCGCCCTTCCGTTGTCTTCATCTATGTAAGTCTCGCTATATGCCCATTTTTCCCTACTTGTACATCCACCGTAATGGAATGGCTGTCTGTCGTCCCACGTGTTCGGGCGACACAGTTTGCTTAGCGGCGGCTATCCATACAACCTGAACGAAATGTCTAAGTCCTACATACACACGGATGCAGAGTGTCAGATCGTGCCTGCCTGACGAGAAAGGCTAAGGTCTGGTAGTGCGAAGGGCAATAAAAATATACAAAAGAGAGTGCAGAAGACAGCAGGAACAAAAGAGCAAAGCAAAATGAGCTGAACACAAAGGCTGATAAACTGACGACTATCGTTTCTCGAAGATAAAGCCAACGTAGATGTCTGAGCGCTGTGTCAACTGAGCTGGACACATATGGTAGGGACCAGGCTGAACTCACTTGCTGCCTCCCACTGCTCTTCATCCATTTTACTGTCCCCCTGGGCATCGACGACTTGCATCCTGGTCATTAGCGGTCCGAAATCTGGATGCTCGCTGAATTCTGTGAACATGTCGTGGAATTCCTTGCGATACTTCAACACTAGTTTGTACTCCTCCGCTAGCCTAGGGAAGGTGATAAATTCCGACGAATCAGGACTAAAAAGGAGGGGTGGCAACTTACCGAACGAAATCATCCCAAAGCACGAGGAACTCGGGCACGTTCTCAACGGCATCCTTGAGCCAGAACACATAACGAAAGCCAAACTTTGGCAGCTCGTTGTCGCTGGGAACTGGAGCTTCGGTGCGTATGTTGTAAACACTGTTGCCGAAGGAATGGTTAGGGGAACCCCGCAACCTAGATCTGTGCCAATAACCATGTTCGTCAGGAAACATGATTGGCCTTAAATTACCAGATAATCGCACAAGAGCTGTCCCGAGTTTGGTATCGTACCCACGAAAATACCACCAGATCTCAACCACCTGCTGACGTTGTCCAGCATACGTCGCGCTCTTTCTTCCGTCTCAAACGCGTAATGCATACAAAACTGCAGAGACACGACATCGAAGGGGGTGGAGAGTCTGCCAGGATCCAAAGCAGTGGATATTGAGACGCTGTAACAATCGCATGCAGCAAAAGTTGCGTCAAAGCGAGGTCCTCTGAAGCTCTCGTAACGTTGCCGAGCTTGTTCGATAGATACGGAAGCAACATCTGTTCGGTAGTACGTTTGGCACTGTACTGTAAGGGCTCCACGCCGATAAATGGGCGACTCACCTAGTCCAACATATTCACTTATGTGTGCTTTTGCCCACTTATTAAGATCGCCTCCTTTCCCACATCCCATGTCTAGCACCCTTCCTCTCGTTGTGGAACCCTTTTTAGCGCCGAGACGAGGACGTTGGACGACCGGGCTCAATTCTAATGCGGGGTGACAAAAGTTGGCGAACAAGACGGATTTGATCCAATTATTGAAGTTTTTCAGGCCGATGATTGGTGACTCTCGGCGCAAGGCCCTTTCTACCTCGGGGCGGGCATCGTCTGGGGGTGAATATGAGGCTGAGGAACTTCGGGGGAACAGAGGAAAACACACACAATGCTGCCTGATGCTCTCGGCATCCTTGGATCTCTTGCTGTCTCTTTCGTCTGCGAGAGAGCGTTTCCGTTTCTTTGACAAACTAAACCAACCCCTCCTACTCTGCTCCGGGTCGTTGTAGAAGTGAATCTCTTGCGGGGTAAGAGGGGCAAGTCGGGAGGATGGCCGAGGTTTGTACGATACTATTGAGTGTTTCTGGGGGACAGGAGGGGGTGGCATGGTCGCTGCTGGAGCAGGGGGAATGGGTAGGGTTTGATCCTCCACAATGCTAAGACACTTGACGGAAACTGTCGGGGACGGTTTTGCGGTTGGATGAACGGGAGTTGCAGGAGTTGCTGATGACGACGTGGAGGGTCTAGAAGGGACGGAGAATATTGGCGAGTGAGTGGGTGATGCGGTGAATGGGGGTGGGTTGTAGAACTGGGGACGCGTTGGGAAGTCTTGTGGAACGCTAAAGGTGAATTGACCGTTGAATATCGAAGGTGTCTGTTGCGATTGAGGTGAATCTTCGCTGGTGCGTGTGGTCGTCGAACGAGGGGGATGCGGACGGTGAATTGGTCGGACGTCAGTCAACTTTTCAGCGGGTTGGAGTAGATCTGACAACGAACGAGGGGGACGGGATGCGGTGGGAGTGAAGATAGGAGATTCCGAAGGGGATGGACCGTTTAGAAGGGTCGCCAGATCTGTAGCTCTCCTGTTGATAGGACTGACGGTTCTCCGGTCGAAAGATACGGGTGTGGAGGTGCTCTTCTGATGGATTGACGAGGTGTGAGGGAGTTCAATGCGGGATAAGGATTGGGGAGGAGATTGGGTTATGGGAGAGTTTAAAACAGCATCTCTAACTGGGTCGAATTTTGCGGGCATTGTAGGCGGATTGTAGCGAGAAAGAGGAAGGTCGTAGTTGTACGTTTATTCGCGCTCAGGTGGTAATCGTCCGATTATGGGGTGGTCCAGCCGCGTCGAGGGCAAGTTGTCGTCGGTCGTCGTCTCTGACGGCGGGGAGGCGGCGGCGGCGTCGTGGGCCAGAAATGAGGGCGGGATTGAAGCACGTAAGCAATCCACCGCCTACTGCCTCATTTGGCAACATCTTCCCGATTCACACGGTGACTGGCAAGGAAGGAGAGTTGGAAAAATACACCGGGTTGTAAGAAACTACAGAAACAGAGACTTCAAGTTAGTCGTATGTAGTCACCTTTGTGTCGTATACTTCAGCGTATAGCTCCGCGATTCAGTGGTCAGGGTCAAGGAGAGATCAACGTGCACTTTCAGGACGATAAGCTCACCTTGCCAGGGTTAAATAAGACATCCGGGTCTATGGCTTGTTTTATCGCCCTTATCAACACAACCCAAGCTCATGCACGAGGAACCCCTTTTACTCCATGCTCGCCCGTACCTAATACGGGTGAAAGCTTAAGCGATGTGTCGCTCTTTTGTCAACAATGCATAAGTCACACTTACACGTTCCATCCATCGCAATCGCTCGATCTAACATCCGATGAACTGCTCCTTTCACCTTTTGCAATTCGCCGTCACTTTTGAATAGGAGCAGTGCATGAAACGCTAAGGATACCACCTCGAATGGGTCACTCAACTATCCCCGACGTGTCCGGCGATCGTGGACTTTAAAAGCGAGATCCTTCTTGGTTTGGTGCACCAGTCGTGGGAGTCGGGATGCAGGAACGCTTGCTCGCAGTCAGCTCTGCTCAGGTGTCAATAACAGCACAGAAACGAACCAGAAATCTGTGGTCCAGCATCGCAGCCCGGGTTAGAGTTGCAACGACGAGAACAACGCCCTCTTTCTGTTCTCCCACATTTCTTTCGCCTGTTCCTTGGTTAAGGCAAGTTCGAACCGACTACCGACGTGCTTCTTCACGACACCCTACAGCGCACGGACGAAGTTTGCGCCGTAGGGTGTTCTCAAAATCTCCTGAACAGCATCAAAAGCTTGCCCTATGTCGATGGGCTCGCGCACGTTCCGTGACAATACCGAGTGTCCCCTCTGCGCTGATGGGTAAATTTGTTGTATCAAAACCTGCGGGTGGTTTTCGGACTCGTCTGCGAGTCTGGATTACTTCTCCGGACAGAAGCACACTCTTATAAACGACAATGCTCCAGAAACCGATGGCGTAGGGATACAACAAGACTCACGGCATTCAGGAACCATCCAGCCCTGGCAGTTCCGTACCGAAGAAGGTGTTTGTGGTTTCGGACTTACTACCGCTGCACCCGGTGCCGATCCTTCCACTAATTGTCTAGAGGTGAACATTCAAGAAGGTTCATAAAAAGTTGTACGTTCACACAGAACCCGGCCCCAGATCTAACTACATTCACCAGCGGGTTTTAGTCAGAATCACCATCCTGAGGCCACCCATGTACTTTTTACGCACCGGGAAGAAAAGCGGGATCCCCTTCTCCTCAAGGATCCAGTGGGTGGTACTTGCAAGATTCCGACCTAGTCCTCAGGCCTCAACTAGTTCGATGGTTGACTAGACCGGCAAAACTCCAGACTGTTCCCTACCCCGAAGGGAATAATCGGAAACCTTGTACTTTCGAGTGTTGGCGACATCTTTGGTAGAGCTAGCGACAGCACATACGGCGCGGGGTGAACTTGGGAGGTATGTATGGAGGGAGAAGCCATAGGCCTCAACTGTTAGGGTCTTGATTGGGGAGCGCAGCCTGAAGCTCTTTTATCACTTGCTGGACTTCATCCGGCCCACCGCACTTCAATCTGCTTGGATAGGGGAACACTCTGAGTAGACACAGCTGCCGTCCCATCCCAAGGATCCAGCTCGTACGCGTATGCTGCAGAACCAATCCCGACGAGACCAGCGATGATGGTTGATATGGGCAAAACGGAAGTGGTGGTGCCTGAAGACCCGCAACACCTCTCCATGAATGCCCTCAAGGTGCGCGGAAACAGGTTCAAAGTTCAGACCAGATGGGCGACAGAAGGATAGACGTTGTTGGAAGCAGGGTTTGACGACCGGAAATTAGGAATGTGGTATCATTTTTACATACATCGCCATTCGGCTGCCGACAACGTAGTCATATGTCAGTTGGAACAGCTAGCAAGTCAATAATCAGAGGAGGATGGCGAAGTTGTTCCTCGTCCTGCCCGACCGCAAGACGGACTTCCGCTGATGGGCCAAGTCGTCCAGACCGGTGAGATGTACCTTGCGGAACAACCAGTACGCCATCTTTCCACCAGGTCTCCACCGCTCCTTTATCTTTTCAAATCCCACACATTTCATGAGACTCTCAAAATGGCCCAGGGTGAAGTAACGCGAATTTTGCACACATGAGAGGGGCAACTACACCAATAAATCAATCGTTGATTTTCCTGTGGAGACCGCAAGTTGAAAGGTGCTAACCGTCACAAACAAGAGGCCCGAACGCGCACACGTCGCGTCCAGAAACGAGTGAGCCAGTCGCAACATCCTTCCTGGAATCATAAAGCGTGAACGAAACCCATACGAGGAAGGTTTCCCTACCTCTCTCTCTCGGGTCAGGGACGAAATTGAGAACAAGGCTGAGACTCAGGACGTCCCATTTGCAGGCATCTACCTCCTCCGACATCTGCAAGAAATCTTGCTGCCTGATGCCAGGGGCTTGCGCATTGAGGTCTATGGGCGTGTTCTCTATCCAGGAGTGACACCTTTGAAAATTGTCTGCCTTCAATGCCCCGACCTCGAGCAACCTGAGCCACGTCGTTACCGCAAGGGCGAAAGGGAGAGTGAGAATCCTGCGGCCAACACCCACCTCAATCTTTGGCCCTCTCCCAGCGGATCATTCTTCAGAATGTCCTCCAGCCAGTCAATGAGGACGGCTTCTGCCCCCCCACCCCGGTCTGCACTCTGACCCTGCTGCGACATTCTTTGGTATGTATCCAATCCACCAAGGCCACTTATCTGCTCGTCTATCACATTTAGTGCTTGATCGTTGCCTGGTTGACCTTCCAGCTTCTTCCTCGACTTGAGCAGGGTGTGAAATTCGCGAATCACAGATCTAGTTTTTGTCGACGACGGTCGGGATTTAGTACTACTTCCCGTGACTGGTGTTCTGCGTCTCTTGGATGAGCCCATTTGTGGACCGTCCGCCCGATCAAATGAGGTGGCTTGATTCGAAGACACTTATCCGCATCGAATGACCGACGGCCGCTCTTAAATCATACAAACATACATGACCACAATCTTCTACTGCCTCTCGCAAACAGCTTCTGCCACAACCGGCGTTGATGTGCCTAGTGGACTCGGGCGCAATCATTAGGAGAACACCGTCACATCCGCAATTTCATCTCCATTTCCCCGTGAATGTCCATCGATGGCTTGCTCTCCACACCTTCAAAGATGTTGCGAACATTAGGCAAGATCGAGTGAATTCGTGGAATACTCACCTCCAAACACATCGGAGACTTCGAGTGATTCGTCCCTGCCCATTAGAATGTCCAAGTGGATATTACTCTGGGGTAAAGCAGGCATGTGGGCACTCTGCAAATGGACGGGTCAGCTGAATGAACAGCACGAGGGCGATTGATGTACCTTTGCGACTATTTTTCTCTCCATCATAATCTGTAACGGCAAGGAAACGCCATACAAATTACGCATAAGTGTGAGTTTCGTGTTATCCCGCGTTTCTTCCCACTTAGAAGGGTCAGCTTGAAAAATCGGGCGAGAAGGAATCGCTCACGTTCTCAAGGCGATCCTTGATTGCGCTATGGGACTTGAACTCGTTAACCATGCTGCGGGGTCCATATTGTAAAGTATCGTGCAGCCCGAGGCTGTTCGTCGTCTCGGACTTGGTCGTCTTGGGTCCCTGAGCAGGGACTATACGAAGAGAAGACTCCTACAGCCCATAGAAATATCAGAGTGTGCTTGTGCGGGTGTTCATTTGTCTCTCACCATTGCGATCAGGGTTCGGGTGTGGTTGAGGGACGCGTAACTTCCGTGTCTTACTAGATCGGACTCGTCACGCTGGTAACGTCGTCACGGCATGACAAGGATGCGACCACACACTCTACGGGGACCTGCAACCCTCTAGTCCCCGCACAACTTAGAGCAACGTGCTTGCAATAAAGGGGTATAATACTGCCATCGGCTGAAACATTGATGACTAGTTAAGAAGCGACCTGAAATCGAATTACTGCTGTTTGATTAATCTAGTCCTCTGGCATTAACAGATTGCCTTGCCCTGGGCGGTGCCTCGGATGAAACCGAACGAAGGTGTATTGTAGCCAGTGGCTCAGTTCTTGTTGTAAAGTGGTCAACCCCCCATTCAGCACCAGATCCTGTGTCAGCGGATTTCTTGAGCGAAAGCACCAGGCGCGTTGTAAGTACAGGCATGAATCTGAGGAAGAATTAAGGACCGGGAGGAACACCTACCGAAGGAGGACTCACATTATGCTTCCACTTTGATATATAAACAAAGGGATCACCTGAGGCTACAACAAGGGAAAATAGAAATAAACACTCACGTCGCGGGCAAGAGCTTGATAGGGGTCTACCGGAGGATTAGTCGAGTACACATGTGGGGAAATACGAGATTCAAACCTTCGCAAAGACCACGAACAGAACCAAAACTAAATTGCACATCGCCATCACGAAGGAATACATGGTGGTGTCTTCGAGGATCGTCCTGATTATGTGCGGCATTCCATATTGGGACTTGGAGCGTATAGCATAGTAGACAATAGTGGCCAGTGTGGCCAGATCTACGCCTGTCAGGAGCGAAATATTCTGAGCATCGCATTCACTGACCAAAAAAGACTGAAAGGCCAACATAGCCAATCTCGTAGAATGCCTTTGTCTTCACAATGCACAGGCGAAACTCATCAAGAGGTATGCTGGGAAATGTCATTCCTTTGGAGGAGGTGGAATAAGCACTTGAGCTAGCAATGGACTCCGACTGTCTCACCCGAGCTCGATGGTGAGCTAATCATAACCACGCCAAAGGTTAATTGGACAAGGGACAAGGTCGAGAAGGAAACAAGGGCGAGTCTAGATCTCTGTGATAACGCGTAAAGCCTGACGAGTCCCCATGAGACTCAGTAAACTTGAGCGTTGTAACGCGAACCAGACCTGAGGGTCAGGAAGACCTGGGTAACTAGAGTAGACGAGACAACGAAAATCAGGGCAAGAAAGGCGGACTTATCGCATCTAATTAAGCGACGTTGGGGTAAGTCAGAGCTCAGAGGGTTGGATCATTGACGACACACTTCTTTGAGAAAGTACGATCATTCATGTCAACGAGCATTCGATGAAGCACCGACACGAACCTCTTGGGTGTATCCGGGATCATAAAACGCTGCGATGGTTGTTGGATTCCCTTCGCACTAGAGTGTACGAGACTCCTTACAAAGCATGCCACAAGTCTTGAAGACTATGGGCATGTACCTGTTCTGCGCTTCGGTCAGGTATGGTGGATGTTGGTCATGACTGGTACTCACATAGAGAAAGAGATAGAAGACTCGATCCTTTTCAGTATGCAATATTTTGAGGCAGATAGAGGAGAGACGCATACTCCAACTTTTCCTTCCGCCCCACACATACCGAATCTCGCGTGAATGTGAGAGCGCGATCATCGAGGTGCGGAGATCATCAACTAACCTCATCCGGGAGGGTCAGGAAATACTCGTACAGCAAAAGAGCAGCGATTGACTGGGAGAAATACTGTGTGGTTCGCGTTGGCGAGTGTGGGTTGCAAAGAGCGAGAGAACAACGACCTTCGTTAGCATTCTGATGTTTGGCTCCGTTAAAGCGCAATGCCTCAGACGAAATCTCTCCACGACTCACAATTCATGCCCCATTTCCGTTAAATGGTGGGCGGAGATGGAATGGTTCATGAGCGGGGAACGGGGGACGGGAATAATCTGAGCAGCTGCGGGTTTTGACTTTACATCAGCTTTACATCAAGAGTTGTACCACCCAACGTAACGCGCCAAACTCTCAAGTAGCAACCAAGTGGCAGATGGCTCCGAGAGAACAAAAGTCGTTCTCCTCCTTCGGTATTGCAGCTTGCGCCTGGATACTAGTGACTTCTTTCCAGGTCAGTAGCTCCCGTAAACCACCCCACGCTGCCTCCTGTCGGATCATTGACTCTCCCCGCAGTATGGCTACCATATCTCCGCCCTCAACCAGATCCAAGCTGTCTTAACCTGCAAGGTTACTGGCAACGATGAATCACCCCTAGGACTCCCAAATTGCATCCCTATGACCGATGCCCAGTTCTCCGCTCTCACTTCTGTCTTCTCCATCGGGGGCTTGATCGGCAGCGCTGGGGCTAACGTGGTCATGGATAGTCGTGGAAGGCGTGGCGCACTTCGTATCAGTGCTGCTCTCACTGCACTCGGTGCTTTTTTGATGGCCATCGCTTCTGCATATACTCCGCTCCTCATTGGAAGGTATGTGCTGTCCCACTCCAAGGTATCGTCCCACCGAACCGATCCCCCCAGATTGTTGGTCGGGGTAGCTGCCGGCGTTGGCATATGCCTGACCCCAATCTTCATAGCAGAAGTATCGCCTGCGAGAATCCGAGGCAAAGTTGGTCAGTGTATCCCATCGAACCGTGGTCTGTAGTCCCTCTTCATCTCGTGTCACAGGAGTTTTCACCCAATTTTCCATCGTGGTTGGGATCATGATCACACAACTCGTCGGATTCAAGCTTGCGACTCCAACTGCCTGGCGTTATGTCCTCATTTTGTCAGGTCTGACCGCTGTTGCGCAGTTCTCCATCAGCCCCACAATGATTGAGTCTCCGGTGTGGGCGATTCGCAACGGTGACCCCGAGTCTGGAAAACTGTATCACCAGAAACTCTGGAAGGGCGCAGACCTTCGCTGTAAGCGCAACGCGTTATCTGAAGGAGTCGGGTTTACCGTGATTCCATAGCGCCAGATGAGGACCCATTGCTCGCCAGAGACGACGATGACGAACGGCAAGACGCCGTCAGCGTCCCACACGCTCTCAGGTCGAGTGAGCTACGGTTGCCTCTCACAATCGTATCTCTCGCTATGGTTTCCCAACAAGTTTCAGGTATAGTACTTCGGTTCCCTGTCCGAAATTATTCAACTAAATTTGGGGCTGTACGGTTTAGGCGTAAATGCCGGTGCGTGGGACCATCCGATGTTCTTTATAACGGGGGTGACTGACTCTTACCAGTTTTGTATTACAGCAACGATATCCTTTCCAATGTGATTCCTGACTTGGGCCCCTACATCTCGATCCTCGTCACTGTTGTGAATGTCGTCATGACTTTCCCCCCGATTTTTCTAATCGAGGTTAATACCGACCATCCACCTCTTTCTCTGCAGGTTCGCTGATGCTTTCCCCACGACTTGTAGCGCGTTGGGAGGAAGAAACTTCTTACGGCCTCGGTACTGACTGCGGTGGCAGGGCATGGGTTTATTGGTTTTGGGTTGGACAATGGATTTGTGGTGATGTGCAGCGTTGCGATCCTGGTGTTCATTATGTGCGTCCCTCGTTCACAAAATTGGGGATCATTTTCACCCAAGATGATTAGGGCATTCGCTTCCGGACTCGGGCCTGTTCCGTTCATCATGCTTCCAGAGGTTTCGCCGCCACATGTAAGTACCGTGTTCGGTTCACTTCTTTGCCATTGTCACCGACGCGATTTATAGGCGGTGTCTGCGTTGACTTCAATCGCATTATCAATGAACTGTACGTGCGCATCTCCCCTAATACTGCCGTTATGATTACTGAATGTGACAAAGGGGTTTGTAACTTCATCGTTGGACTCTCGTTCCTGCCGCTCCGTAACTTTTTGTCTGGGGGCGAAGTTGAGTATGAAGGCCGAGTGTTCTACCTGTTCGGATTGCTGCTCCTAATTTCGTATCTGGCTCTTTACCGATTGTACAAGTAAACAAGAGAATTGAATTTTATTCCAAGCCTACCGAGCCCTGGTGATGAGATCAACCTCGTGGTGTGTGAGAATTAGGGAATCGAGCCAGTGCAACTTTTTGGTCGAAGCCGCTGTCACATCCCATTGCCAACATCGGTGTCAGCGACAGAGGCGGCGATTTTCCCCTTCTCATTTCTTTTCTTACGATTTACGACCAAGCTATTGATTTCGTTCAATTCCTCATCCAAGTAACAGCCAAAACGAGACGCAATCCGTCATGAGCAGCAGCGCTTCATCAACGCCGGATATCGCTTCTCTCTCACTCTCTTCAAAACCATCCCAACAACGTATTCACGATTCTTACGATTACGAGGGCAATGGTGGCAACGGTGGTGCACGATCTCAGTACCACTATTCCACTTCGCCTCCAATCCCCGCCCAATCCCAGTACAGCCCGCTCACTTTAAACCACTCTCCTCTTAAGAACAAGACAATGAGGGGTGGGTTGCCTTCGGTGCGTTTTTCTCCCTCTCTCGCCGCTGTTAAACACTAGGCTAATCAGACATCGAAGCAATGGCTGGAAAATCCAGTCTCCCCTCCTGATATCAGGTCGCTTTCTCCAAACAACAACTCGGACTTCTCTTCCGCCGGAGGTTCCCCACCAACATCGCAGGTCAATGCGCCGACCACTCCGGCGCAAGGAAACGATGACGAGGTCATCCCCACCGCTATAGTAATCAAGAACATTCCCTTCAACGTCAAGAGGGAAACTCTCCTGGACATAATCGTTAGTTCATCTTCATCCTCCAATCCAACGTTCACCTGACTCCGAATACAGGCGTCGCTGTCAATCCCAACTCCTTACGCTTTTAACTATCACCTTGACCAGTCCGGCCAGTTCCGTGGCCTCGCTTTCGCAAACTTCAGGGCCGCGAGCGACGCCGATGCAGTGGTGGCGGCTTTGAATGGGTTCGATGTTCAAGGACGCAAGTTGCGAGTTGAATACAAAAAGGTACTCCAGGCGGGGGAAAAGGAACGCATCGAAAGGGAGAAAGCGATTCGACGCATGCGGTCCATGCAACTCGAGAAGGAACAACAACAACAACAGGCAGTTTCTTCTATGCCTCCGTACGATGACTTTGGTCCAGTCATACAACCAACCTTCTCACCGCAACGATCCTTCTCCGCCCAGTATGCCTCCCAACAGCAACAGTATTCCCCTCCACAACTCGCAGCAGTTCCCGGGCTTTCCCCACCATTCATCAACACTAACGTCCAACAAATCCAGAGCATGATTTCACCCCTCCCTGCAAGTCCTGCGGTGAAATCCCCCAACACCGAGTTGGACCTTAATGATCCATCCACTCTGGACATCTACTCTCGCATTCTGCTGTTCAAAGATGACCATATGCGTGACGAACTAGCATTTTCCCGGACGTTAACTCCCAAACAGCGGCGGGTTGTCCATTTGATTGCACAGAGGCTTGGCGTCTATCACTACTCCATCGGTGAGGGCGATGAACGTTACGCCGTCGTAACTAGAATAGATCCAGCCGCGGTAAGGCCCTTCGTGTCTTCCAGAAGTCGCACAATCTGAACAGTTCTTCGATCGTAGCGGCAGCAACCTCGTCAGACGCTTTCCCGCACCCCTTCAGCATACCTCACTCCAACTGGTCTCACGTCTGCTACAAGCCTATTGCGGGGAAAGAAGTCCATGCCTGACATGAAATCGCTACAGAACCCTGTTCCGCGGCTGAATACTCGATCCTCCAATGGAAACATACGCGAGGGTTATGCTACCATCGCCTCCCCTTCTAGACGTTCCCCAGGTGGATTCGGATCCCTCTTTGGCAACCCCGGATTCGGAAGTGGGCCTATCCCTCCCGTTCCGAGCCTCCCCTCGTCTGTTCAGAATGGTCTTGCCGAAAGTCCCACAATCATGCGTCAACCCCGCGGCCCTGGGGTCGGCGGGTTCGAGTCCCGTAGGGAGAGGGTGACTGCCAGCGAGAGTCAAGCGATCCGTGGTGTTGACGCGAGAACTCACGAACCGTTGGACATCTGACAACGTATGTTCCACTTCCAGCAGAGAGGGTACAATCGGCCATCAGCGTTGCGTCGTTTACTCTGTTGCCTCCATCTTTTATGGTCTATGAAGATGATACACATCTCTTTCGCCTTCCGTTTTTTGTTCACACTTCTACCGATTAAACCTTTAATTACGGGTAAAGAAAATTATTTTTGTTCTCCTTCCCTCGGTTTGTGTACGCAGCCCTCGGTGGCCTTTAACATATTGTCAGAGTTCTTCCATACGATCAGGTTCTGTGTCCGACGCATCGCTAAGCTCGAACGATGCACCTCCCTGATTACTTACAACTCAGAGGCAAGGGGAAACTTCGTGGGCTGAGTAATTCACCAACGGAGGATCCCTCGTCTGTCGTAGATCGAAACAGAGCCGGACTCGTCCCCTCTGGGATGGGGTGAGTAACGCTACAATTCCACTACCAAATGGCACCTACACGACAAGTGCCACCTCGTGACCGTCGTAAATCCCCTTGTTTCCGACGTTGAAGTGACCGATGGAATCATTTTCTCTCGCAATTGCACATCCATTCGCTGGATCTAGGCGTTCATCTAGGAGTGGGGTATTCACCCGGTAGTCAACTGCTGGCCGTGTGATGTCCCACATTCTGACACATCCTTTCAAATAGTCAGTTCGGCGGTGAAGTCAAATTAACTATAGATCACACACCATCTTCACCTCCAGTGAGTAACCTCATCCCGCAACCATTCCAACCGGTAATCCATTCCATGGCTGTTATTCCATATCGCTCACTGTTGGCATTCATGGAGATTGATTCGCCGTGATGGAGAGTATGCAGGATAGTCCCCATGCGCGTATCAAAGATCTCCACAATATTATCAGATCGCCCGACTGCGAGGAATTCCCCGCTGGGATCAAACTTGAGGTGTTCAATATCATTTCTAAGGGGGATCCCTGAAATGGTGTATTCCGTGGTAAGTTTTGATGCCTCTACCCTCACATCAAAGATTGAGAGTTTATGACATGTGCCAGTGTGGGTAGCAAGTGCAATCCTGGTTCCTATTGACAAGATGAACCCCGTTAGTTAGAATTGAAAGTAGGACACACCATCAGGACTGAGACCAAGAGCACTGCCAGGGTAAGTTGAGGTACTAAAGTTGTAACACAGGTTTCCATCTTGGATGCCCAATGATTGGTGGAAGTTGTGTTTGTTGAAATACCTCTTCTGTCCATGGGGTTGCCAAGTAACAAAGAGGAGGTCTGAAGTCCTATTTTGGCCCCATTCCAGGCCAGAAACACAACAGCCTCTGGCTGGTTCAAACTGTTGATCTGAGCCTGTGATAACGGGTGGGGATTGACTATGTTTGCATATGTGTATGCAACTATAGATTCTTGAGTCCAACTTATCTCAGGGACAATTAATTCCCTACCTATCAGCCACAATTGCAAGAGTGCCCTGGTCATCCCCTCTATAATGAAGCTCAGTAGGTGCTTTATCCATTTCAACTACAATAACAATTAGGAAAATCTAGAGGAGAAGTGGGGTTACATACTGCTTCCAGAGATTTGAGGACAGAACTGATCATAACTTGCTTCAAATGTCCAGAAAAAGACACGTTTATCATAGCCACATGAGGCTGCATGCTGAGGACTGGATTGTATTAGAGGGTGGAAAACTCATATGGCCTATGCATACTTCTGTGGGTTAAACTTGACATCACTGACTGCAAAATGTTTGAGGCCCTCAATAAATTCACCTAAGTAAATTACAGTGAGCAGTGGATATAATGTAAAACCTATGGCTTTATCTCACCTCTGATTTCCTCTGGGAGGATCATATCTACACCATAAGGTCTTGTGTGAGTGTACGTTGGGTAAAACCCTGATAGAACATATAATCATGACCACACTCTTGGGACTGTAAAGGATCAGGTGCATACCAGATTTCTCCTTCCAGAATATCAAAGATGGACCCATGTTATCCACAGCTGGGGGACTATCATCCCCTCCTTGGACTGTTGAGGATGCAATGGCAATGATTCCTCCACTTTGAGCCACCTGATTTACACCTATGTGCCATGAGAAGCTGCTACTTGGAGGTAGGCTAGATATGTCAACCTACTTCCAGGTGCCACCCTCTGTGATTCAATTAACTGAAGTCCCCTCCAATCATGGAGCCTCCTTGAATTCTCAAGGTAATGAGGTCTCCTCCAGTTTGGAGTGCCAATACAGGCTATATGCTTGGCGCCAGTAATTGTGATGCCTTGTAATTTCTGCCCAGTGTTATATCAGGGATTTTGTTCACAATGTGGGAAATTACCATTGTGAGTGGATCCGGAAGACGGGACCATAGTTGTGGAAGTGATTTCTGTGGAGTACTCCGTTTTTCACTGATGCTTAATTGATGAATGTCCTACAACCAGATTAATTATGTGAGAAGTTGGAATCACTGGTAAATTGGAAGCATACTTTTGTAATTTTATGATGGATAGCCATGTGGTAAAGGTGACCTCGCGTCTGACATTCAGAACCGTGAGTATTGCGTTGCAGGTCAGTATACAGGAATGGTTACAGGGGGAATATCCTTGATGTCACTGTCACTTAACCAAGGCATCTCATCCAATACCTGTAAGGCGCTCAATAACGTCTCGGGTAATATCAAAGCTGATAACTCACTTTCGCATGACTATATGGGTCATCCACAGAGGTTGCATCACTGTCCGATTCATCAGAACACACGACGCTTCGCGCGATCGAAGGTTTAGGTTCTGGCGGATCGGTTGGGGGTTCCATCTTCACAGCGGGAAGAGAAGTGCCCTTCGCCTTGTTGTTCGATGAGGATGACCTTGAAGGACCCCCTCTCTTTACAGTTGTCAGAATCCTATTCTAGTATCCCTGAGGGTGGCTTACTCGCTGCGCCGTTAGCCCCGAGGGTCCGGGCTTTGGAGGTGCCTCGTCGTCCAAAATCACGATTGTAGGATTAATGATCTCGATATCAGAGTCGGAATCAAGGAGTTCAATGACCACTGGGTTTTTCGACGTTTGCCTCCCCATACGTGAGTGTGTTTGCGTCAGGTGTCAAGTCTGATCGTGGAACAGGAGTGAGAGTGATCGAGCGGCGAACGATCCTCCGTCACCGACGATCATAATCGCCAAGCCATGAACGAAATTTATAACCCCAATCCTAAAATTCTCAAAACTGCCGGGAAACGAGGTGCTAGAGCCCCGTCAGATCTCTGGGACCTAGGGGAAGAACGGACAGGCAGGTTCGGACTCTACGATGATCCTTCTGTGGCGGATAGTATAGACCAAAATGAGGTATTTGGTCAGCAGCCCCCGCAACCTATCGCTATAAGCCAGCTAAGGCCGTTTTTTTAGATTTGGTCAGATTTATCACAGACCCGGAGCACAAACACATGACACTGGAGGAATTAATGGTCGTCTCTGCTCCCCAGTGTAGCGTATCGAATGAGACAAATAGGGTGCAGATCGAATTCACTCCGACCGTTCCGCATTGTGGGATGAGTACGGTGATAGGTACGTTGGATCCCATTCGAATGGACGAGAATGAGTAACCATCGCAGGCCTTACACTGCGTGTCCGCCTGCTGAGGGCCCTGCCCGACCGATTTAAGGTTGACATCCGCGTTAAGCCTGGCTCACACCAGAGCGAAAACGAGCGTATGTCCACAGAAACGGCTCAATGACCAACACGGACTTACTTTAGGTTGGATATAGTAAACAAACAGTTGAACGATAAAGAGCGTGTAGCTGCTGCTCTCGAGAACTCTGCGCTCCTCACTGTACTCGAAGAGTGCCTAGAGCCAGCACAGAACAGGGTTGGCAGATGCACAAACCAGTAGGATAGTCCAGGGGATAAGCATCCACATCACCAATAGCTATCGTATTCCCACTTCGTCCTCTGAAATATCCATATCACTGGATTCTCCCCGATCAATTACGGCTCTTGGTGACCTCCTTTCTCTCGCCTCGACCAAGCTCTGAGCCAGCACAGCGAATCCTTCTTCTGTTTCATCTTTGTGAACTGGGTCCTCAGCCAGGTCCACACCCCCTCTCTCAGAGTCCCGTTCCTCCTCCTCATCGTCCTCTCCAACACCAACCCCAGGTCTTACTTCACTTCCTTTGGGATTACAGTCGCACAGTCGAGGAAGATGATAATCGGAAGACTCGTCTTCCAAGACTTTCAAAGCCAACTCGGCAGCGAGGGCCTTTGCTACTGCCTTCGTTCTGACCCGAATCGGCTCGGTCACAGCTGTTCCGTGAACCATAACTTGAACGGTATCGGCCGTCTTGATGTGAGGATGGCTCGATCCTCTTCTATGGGTTGTTTAGCCTCAAACTCCGGCTTCTGACGGAGGACGTACTGAAAATTTACCCGCCTACAACCATTCTTGCTCATCCAAATCATCAGAATTGAGACCGGATCCAAAGGCAAGTCCATCTCTATCTCGTTCAGGAGTTCCTCCATGATCATCTCCACTATCACACTAAACTTCTCGAAATCGTGACCTGAGTCCACAAATACGGCACCCATGATACTCTCGAAAACATCGCCGAGTGCTTTGGGGGGCTCGTATTTCCACCCATTGATGACGATCTCCGCATAAGACGTCTCTTGAAGAAGTTTGGCGTAGGACCAAATTGCGGCGCTCAGGCCGGCGTTATTAAGTAATATCACATTGTGCAGCTCTAGTTTCTTGACAGCGACAGACGCCAAGGCGGCATTACGGACCAACCTCCCCTTTGCGGTCGTCAGATCCCCAGAGGTCGCTTTCGGGAAGCGGTAGAATAAGTGCCGCATAATAGCCAGATCGATGAGAGCTAATGGAAAATGAGTCCGGAGGCTGTCGTGAAGCGAATCCTCTTACCATCACCAAGAAATTCAAGCCGTTGGTACGATGGGAGAGAAGTGTATTGAAACGAGGGATGAGACACCGCTTCGATGAGCAAGTCTCCGCACTTGAACTCGTATCCAAGCCGTTCCATTAGGGAGGTGAAGAGGGATGAGACATTCACGTGCTTGAGTCCCCATCCGTACCGCAGCGACCAAGGTATCGGTCCACCAAACGACAGTCCCAGAGCAGCTCCGGTACGTATGGCGGTAGGTATACCACCTGACAAGAATGCTGCCCCTAGCGTTGACTCCATACACTCTTGGAGGCTCCGACGGGGGAAAGATCGTTCCACCAGTCGGCCTCCTCTCGCCCGAGCAGGGTCCCAATTCCCAGGGTCTGTATAGGGCCACACTCGCATAGTTTGGATTTCAGAGGATATGAACCTTTCCAAACCGATTTCCTGAGCCCGCGCGAGCAAAGTCCTGTTCGAGACACAGCATCTCCGAATCGCGTCTAGCTGACCCTCGTGCCTGAAGGGGAACTTGTGAAAAATATACACAACTGTGCAAAGCTTCAGCACCGAGTCTCCAAGTGTTTCCAGACGCTGGTTATCAAAGCTTGCATTGGCACAAGGGAGAGTCAGCGCTTCCGCGAGTATGTGTGGTTGGATCGAGGGGAGGGAAAGTTCGATGACTGCCTGGCGTGCCCGCCACAGGTCTGTGGCTCTGCGCATGAGTATCGGCAAGATCCTGAACGTCTTCCACATCGCCTTCGGCATTTGGAAGTTCCGGCATAGATAAATGGGCAGGAGTGACTTGGATCCCACTGGGGCAGAAGGTTGGGAGCAATCTACGCCACGTAAGGACTCCGTCGGGTAGTATGAAGATTGTTCCCGGGGAAAGTGCTGGATTTCTATGAGGGGGCAGTCAGTAGGTACGGTAGGCTCGACCCCTTTCCGAGTGTATTTCTGTATCCAATATTCTCGATATGTTGGGAAGGATGCTTCTCGAGAGCCGGGTTCCGGTGCTGAAATCGGTGTGAGGTCCCGTCTAACTGAGCGTAATAAGAGCGGCCGGCCGTGGACTTTCCCATTCATGACGAGTAGATTGTCGCAATGCCCTTGATCGATCGAGCTCCAATTGTGAGAACCAAAAGGGTTGTTTACTGTTCCCTGTATGGCGGAGAAATCAAGAAGCAGCCTCTCGGTCAGAGGGACCATGCACGCGGCAAGGGGGGCGGAGATGTTTTTGTGGGTGACACACCACCATAATCCTGCTCGTGTGTAGTCCTGAAACATTCGGAGCCTTTCCCACTGATGAGGTTGTAGGACCTCGAAAGGTGTCCCAGCTTCCATCGTGAAGAGCGTACCCTGCATGACTAGTTCCACCTGCGGTAACGACGACCCCGTGAGTAGCCCCGCGGTTGGTAGGCCATCGACGTATATAACGTGAAGGAAAAGCTTGTCGCTTGAAACCCAGGGATCCCGTACCAGGACATCTAGCATATCTGGCAGGTTCTTCATCGACGCCACCGGCCTTCCGTCCGCATCTTCGTATACCCTGGCCTTGGATCCTTTCGACGGAAGCATATACTCGTCAAATACGTCGATTTCATGTAGCCGCTTGACAGCCATGAATGCGACCGCACGTTTGGCTTCCCGTTTGGTCGGTTTTTCAGGCCCGGTAAAGGTCAACAATTCTTGGGGTAGCGGGAGGGACGCAGGGAGCGTGAGGGTGGAAACGAAATCACCTGCGTATCTCGGAATTTGTGGAGGCGTAAAAGGATCACGAGGGATGAGGGCACACAAGCGATGTAATAGACTTGCAGCTGAGGTATAGGATAGGATTGCACCAGTCGTCGGAACAACATATCTCTCTCCAACGGTAGTATCACTGGGATCGTCGTCCTCGGAAGGGTCGTCGACGGCTGTGGTATCCCGGGTTTGGTATATGGACCTGAGTTCAGGTTCGCTTTCTTTGAGAGCTTGGTAGCGTGCTAGTTGATGGGCATCCCCTTCTTCGACCAATACGACGAAAGTTGAGGTGCGATGTCGTGCTCGGCCTCTAGATTGGACGTATCCAACCATGTGTTGCACTGGATCAAAGCGGATGACGAGATCACAGGCCTAAGGTCGTCAGAACGATATAAGATCAAGGTGAGCAGATTCTCACGGGAAAATCCAACCCTTCCTCCGCAACGGAGGTTGCCAACACTACAGAGACATTGTTATGAATGTCGCTGATTTCAATCTCTCTTGTGTACTCACGTATGTTGACTTCCCGTTTTCGGAACATCTGAACGACATCCCCTTGAACTTTGGTGGGCATTCCCTTGATAGAAGCAGTAGAATTGTCCGTGGCTCCATGTCCCAACAACACTGCGCATTTAAGACGACCAGTGGCGCTCGGAAGGCGACTTATAAGTTCTGCCAGAGAAGTTGCTACATGACGCTGCTCCACGAAGACGATACTTTGGAAGTTGTCGTGGAAATTGGCGAGCAGGATGTCGACTAGAGCTATAACTTTGGGGGCACACCAAGATGGATTCAAGGTATTCCCGTTAGCACCAACGAGGTGTTCATCGTATTGAGCCAACAATTGCAAAATCTGATCAAGTTTGTGGATGAGATCGGATCCATCGTTGCTATCGTCTACACCGAACGGGCGCAGTCCTAGCTCCGAGACAGGTCCCCCATTCGGGACTGCGGTATCGAACAAGCACCGCACCTGTTGTTTAAGCTCGGCGTGAAGGAAAATTTCCGCGCCGCATGGTCCTAAGGACTCGTAAGCGGAACGGTAACGGGTTTGGATCTTCATCCAAGGTATTGCGATGTCTGGAGAGTGGGGAATGGTGCTACACCGATTCCAAAGAGTGGGTACGGGATAGGAGGGGTACTCCGTTGGTGGCGGAGGGTACTGTTGTATGATCTGTCCATACCACTTCATCAGAGGGGAAGAGTTTGTTTATAGATGAGAGATCGCCACCTCTTTTGGGCGCGGGGAATGATCAGATAACTCTTTAACATGATCCCGTACAGCAACGACTGAGGCATTGAGATTTTTTTCAAGTACGGCCAAAGAGGTAACAGCGTCCTTTGCATTCCATATCGGCGAAGCAGTCATCCCGAATATTTTGGGACGTTGGTCATCAGAGCATTGGTAGTATTCGCGCATTATTCCATTGTATGCATGGTTTTTACGGGTGTGATGGCATTCGTCGAATATCAATAAAGACACCTGGAACAAGAATTCACGTTGGTAGCTAATGCTGGGCTGAAACCGCGAACCTTGTGAATGCTCCAATGAGAGTGGGTAATGACATTGAGAAACAACTGTGCTTTTGACAAGTGGTCGGTGGCTGAAAACTTGAAGCGAAAAAGATAGCCTACCTGTGAGTACAATGACATCGACATCACTCAACAGCTCCTGCCATCCGAGACGATCAGACATATCAGGAGCGGTGGCTCCAGTCGCCTGTTTCACTCGTAAGGGCGAATGTTTCGCAATGAACGCGCATTGCTGTTGGGCGAGAGCAACCTTTGGAACAAGGAACACAACCAGTTTTTCGCGCGCGACTTCCTTGGTGGATACCCACTTAATGAGAAGGGTGCTGATGAAGGTTTTGCCACTGCCTGTGTCCAGGGCGGCGATCACGTTTCCGTGGACGGCCCTCTCAAATATTTCCTCCTGATATCGACGTGGTATGAGGCCGTCATCACTGCAGGAAGGTGGTTGTACGGCCATTAGCGAGCTCTTGAAGGGAGCTCGCGTGTGGTGGGAGACGAGTGAGTTGAAACGATCGAGATACTACAAGCGTGCAGGTCCCAATCGATCTCACGCTGCGCCAATCTAGACAACGGACATGGCAGTAAATCCAAACGAGGACACAGAATTGTTTGTATTTCCCATGAGCACAGTGTATTCCACAAGCTGACGGTCAGACAGTAATGATGCCTTGCGCAAGCATGGCATTTTACCACCCAAGGTTACCGAGCCCTCCTCACCCTCTCCTCCTGCATCGCCGACCCTTAGCGATCTACTCGATGATATGACTCCAGTAGAACTCAAAGAGATTGGGGAGGATACAAACGACGACGAATTAGAACGATTGGCCGAGACATTCAGACGGCAACGCCTCGAGGAGATCAAGAAGGCCTCAAGTTCCCGTTTCGGGCGGGTCTACCCTATCGGCAGGGATGACTACACGAGGGAAGTCACGGAGGCAAGCAAGGTGACTGTTCCTGGAGACCCAGGGAAAGGCACTGGAGTCATCTGCCTTCTCTACAAGGACGGGTTTGTTTCGTTTCAATCTGGATTTGTTTCTCGATCTGAGAGGCAAACCAGGCTTCCGCGCAGCGAGCGGACATTCGAGCACGTTAAGGTCCTCGCACAACGTCATCCAAAAACCAAGTTTGTCTCAATTGTGGGCGACAAATGCATACCAGATCTCCCCGAGTCCAGACAACCTATGCTGGTTATCTATCGCGACGGCGAAGTGCAGAACCAAATTGTGGCTTGGGGTGGCGATCGTGAACGGCGTTTAGAGGGTAAGTCTGGCTGTGGTGATTCACCAGATAAGCTTGCATTTCTTACGCATTTTCACAGAGCTAGAGGCAGTGTTAGTCTTGTGCGGTGCGATTATACCTACAACCATTCCAAGAGGTGACGAGAGTGCACGAGAAGAGGACTCTGGGGACGAGTCAGAGGATGGGCTGAAGAAATCGAAATATGGGTCAAGAGGTGCTGTACGTCGGACAGTAAAGTCGAAGAAGGATGATGATTCAGGTTCAGAGTTGGATATGTAACAAATAATTACTGTGGATGTGTAAAACCAGTGGACTGATGAAGCGCGCTCGGCAAGGGGGCGATCCGTGCGATCGAACGTGACCTGCTCTCTCTATGTCTAGCCAGGATGGACGCGAAGATGAGTTCACCCACCAGCTCGCTATCAAACTTTCTAGGGCCTTGAACATCGTCAATCCCAATGACCTGCTTGCCCGGCGTGTACAAGACATCGCCAAGTCCAACCCGGTCGATCAGTTCATGCAAGGTGGGTACAGCCACCCGCATCTTGGAAGTTGTTAATTGTGCCCCCTTCGTAGCTGCAAAATCATTTGGCAGGTTTTCCGATACCTTCCTCGTTGAGATCCATGGAGAGATACTATCTCGTGTCAACCAAGAAGCAATGGGGAATTTACTGCAACCAAGTCACGGGATCGTGATTCAAGACACCGATGTATTACAACCCGAACCAATTCGCCAAGGTGGCCTCGTGCGCAAGGATGTTGTGCGTCTCGCTCTCGTTAACTCCTCGGTACTCACATGCTAATGCGCTTAAAGCAACATAAGTTCAAACAACCCGCCAAACCTCTGGAACCACCGACTCCACGTACATCCGTTCTAGGGTTAGACCGCTTGGCGAAGGAAAAGAGGGCAGCATCAGCCTTGGAAGACGGGGGTAGGAAGAGGCAGAAGCCGGACTCGGACAAACTATTCAAGGGTACGGAGCTAATGAATACCTCATTAGCTTACTCTCTTCTCACACATCGATTTTAGTTCCCGCTTTACCTGGACCTCGCCCCGGACAATCACGAAGACGAGGTGATGAAACACCCTCACACCCGGGCGGTTTGTCCGAGGCTGGGAGGAAGAAACTTGAGGAGTTTCGGCGGAACCGGGATAGGCAGAGAGGTAACTTCGAGCTTTTCACTATCTATTGAGAGACTAAACTCTCTGCTATGAAGATGGTATTAAGGCAGTTGAAGAGCGTCGAGAGAGCGGGCAGAAAGGGCTCGGTGAATTTCAACGGCGCTCAAATCGAGATCGTGGATACGACCGACGTAATTGGGACGAAACCCCTCGTTCCGAACGCGGAGGGAGTGTTCGTGTCCCGAACGTAGGATGGGAGTCAACCCCACGCAACTCGAGGAGTGAAGGGGGTTGGGGTAGGGTTGGCAATAGATCTTGGGACGCTCAGACACCCCGCGTCGTGCGTGACACTAGCCCCGACGGAGACGACAGAGCATTTGGCCTCGACTCACGGGAATGGGAGGAGGAACAGGTTCGCCTTGACCGCGACTGGTACACGGGAGCGGAAGAAGGTGGCGTTGCTGGGGATGAGGAACATAACCCCTTGTCGCAGTATGAAGACCTCGCCGCGACAAAAGACGCGGAAATTGCTTCAAAACAGATTGTAAGATTGCCTCTCTTGTGCAGGGTTTCCTTGCCTCAACTTTTTTTTAGAAGAAGGTTTCTGCAAGACAAGCACAATATGTAGGCCGCAACACCTATTCGGTTCCTGGTTTTTTCTCAACGCACTATATTACAGAATGCAGATAACGACCTCTGGGAGTCAAATCGCATGGTGACTTCTGGAGTGGCCACACGTCAAGCTATAGACTTCGATTTCGAAGATGAATCTGAGTCAACGGTTCATGTCATGGTCCACGACCTAAAACCGCCCTTCTTGGATGGTCGTACTGTTTTCACAAAGCAACTAGAACCCATCAATCCGATCCGAGATCCCACCAGCGACCTTGCTGTGTTTTCTAGAAAGGGTAGCGCGTTAGTCAAGGAAAAACGTGAACAGGCAGAACGTGCGAAAGCGGCCGCAAAAATGGCCGCGCTGGGCGGCACCGCTCTGGGGAACATCATGGGTGTTAAAGATGAGGAGGGAGAAGGTGCGTATGGGCGCGATCACTCTGTTGCGTTATGGTGGGTGGACATTCACGAGGTCTCCCTTTTCTTGTCGGGTAGCCGAAGCCCGCGAATCCGAAAAGTCCGACAAGGAAGATTACAAAGGCGACTCAAAGTTTGCAACGCATCTGAAGGCCTCAACCGGTGTCAGTTCTTTTGCTAAGTCGCGCACGTTGAAGGAGCAGCGAGAATACCTCCCTGCCTTTGCTTGCCGTGAGGAATTAATGAAGGTCATTCGCGAAAACCAGGGTAGGGCTTCCTACTATGGTATGCGATCAGAGTTCTTACATTTCCAACCTCTATAGTCATTGTCGTGGTTGGGGAGACCGGATCTGGAAAGACGACCCAGCTTGCCCAATTTCTCTACGAGGATGGTTACTGTGAACACGGGATCGTAGGTTGTACTCAACCACGTCGTGTAGCCGCAATGTCAGTCGCGAAGCGCGTCAGCGAAGAAATGGAGGTCAGTCGACCGGTGCTTGTGTTTCCGAATCAGGGTTTCTCTGACCGTTGGCTTAGTGTAAACTCGGATCCACCGTAGGGTATGCTATCCGTTTTGAGGACTGCACATCGCCGGAAACAAAGATCAAGTGTCAGTATGCCGATCCTTGTTGAGAAATGATGTTTACGCCTACTAGATATGACGGATGGCGTGCTCCTTCGAGAGTCTCTCAACGAAGGGGACCTTGATAGGTACAGCATAATCATCCTGGATGAAGCCCACGAACGTTCGCTCAGCACCGACGTGTTGATGGGTTTATTGAGAAAGAGTAAGTTCACCTGGCATGAGCATCCGAATTTTGGCGCTAACGCCACTATAAAGTCTTGTCTCGAAGGAGGGATCTAAAGCTGATTGTCACATCCGCGACAATGAACGCAGAGAAGGTAATAGATGTTTTCTCTTCGTGCTCAAAATTCTTATCTCGTCGGCTAGTTCTCTAAGTTCTTCGGCAACGCTCCCTCCTTTACCATCCCTGGTCGAACATTTCCTGTTGAAACGTTCCACTCGAAGTCACCGTGCGAAGACTATGTGGACAGTGCTGTGAAGCAGGTCTTACAAATACACCTGTCTCTACCCCCAGGGGATGTTTTGGTCTTCATGACTGGACAGGAAGATATTGAGATTACTTGCCAAGTCGTCTCTGGTTTGTCAATATCACATTTCATCCAACACGACACTTGCTTACAATCTGGTCACAGAGCGCCTCTCACAGCTCGATGACCCACCCGCTCTGGCAGTGCTACCAATCTACTCCCAAATGCCCGCCGACCTTCAGGCGAAGATTTTCGATGCCACAAGCGACGGTCGAAGAAAGGTCATAGTCGCGACTAACATCGCGGAAACATCATTAACAGGTGCAGATTCTGGGTTTCTTCGTTGTGATCCTTTCGATTAATCACTCTGGCGGTAGTTGACGGCATCCATTACGTTGTGGATGCTGGATACTGTAAGTTGAAGGTGTACAACCCAAAGGTGGGTATGGACGCACTCCAAATCACCCCTATCAGCCAGGCCAACGCCACTCAACGGACTGGTCGTGCCGGTCGAACAGGAAGCGGGTAACTTCATCCAAAGCCACTCCCTCAGGTATCCTCTCATATTTTTGGCTTTCCAGCTTTTGTTACCGACTGTACACCGAGATGGCGTACCGCAACGAAATGTTCGCAAGCACGATTCCAGAGATTCAACGAACCAACTTGGCCAACACCGTCCTTTTGTTGAAATCTCTCGGGGTGAAGAACTTACTGGAGTTCGACTTCATGGACCCTCCGCCCCAGGTTAGGCTATTTTTATTCAACCTCTACCATCCTCTCAAAATTTACTAGGCGAATATGCTGAACTCGATGTATCAATTATGGGTCCTCGGTGCACTGGACAACGTCGGAGACCTGACTCCGATTGGTCGGAAGATGTCTGAGTTCCCAATGGAACCGTCCATGGCCAAGATGTTGATCGCTTCGGTCGAATACAAGTGCTCGGTAGAGATGTTGACGATCGTCTCTATGCTTTCCGTTCCCAGCGTATTCTATCGACCGAAGGAGCGGATGGAAGAAGCAGATGCCGCGAGGGAGAAGTTCAATGTCCCCGAAAGCGACCATCTAACTCTTCTGAACGTTTTCAACCAGTGGAAGAGCCGTGGGTGAGTTCAGTCTGAAGTGTGGACACCACCATGAGCAAGGCCAATGCTAACAGAACATAGGTTCAGAGATGAGTGGTGTATCCGCCAGTTCCTACACCCTAAACTCCTGCGCAAGGCACGAGAGGTCCGCGTCCAGCTGGAGGACATCATGAAATTCCAGAAGATGGAGCTCATTTCTGCGGGCACTGACTTCGACGTCATCAGGTACTCCGCCTTTGTATCGCCCATTTCAACGTGTTCATTTCTGGCAATAGGAAAGCGATTGCCGCAGGCTATTTCCATCAGGCCGCGAGAGTCAAGGGTATCGGGGAGTTCGTGAATATCAGGACCGGGCTACCCACCCACCTGCACCCGACCAGCGCACTTTATGGGCTTGGGTGTGAGTTTTGGGGTACTCCTCGTCTTTTTGTCCCCTAATGTCCCAACTACACAGACACTCCGACATATGTCGTTTATCATGAACTCATTCTCACTTCCAAGGAGTACATGACGCAGGTAACTTCCGTTGATGCATACTGGCTTGGTTGGTGTCTAGTCATTCCTGAACGGCGTTGAGAGTTTTCTCACGCAGACTTGCAGCGGAGCTTGGTTCTGTTTTCTACTCGGTGAAGGAGAAAAACTTCGATGAAAGAGGCTTGCGCAAGAGAGCGGATCGGGAGTTCTCACGTAAGGCAGAGCTGGAGTCAGAAATGGCTCGCCAGCGCGAAGAGTGAGTACACGATCGGCGATACACTTCCCTGGCACTGATGCTCTTCCAGATCCGCGAAGCTGGCAGCTGAAGCCGATGTGGCTTCCAAGACCTCAGCCTCATCCACAATGTCCAAGGTTATCGTACCGGGAACACCAAGGTCCACAGGTTCTCGTGCCTCGCAAACTCCACGCAGACGTCTCGGCTTGTAAATCGTTCCACGGCATCTCGCACCCAGCTATCCAACGAGAAATATAATAGAGCATGCACAATTAGATGTACTGGGCCACGAGAGCTACTCTTGGGTTTGGTCTTTGTCCCCCTTATCAGCTTCATCCTTTCCCTCATCATCTTCCTCCTTCTTCTCCTCTTTCGGTTCTTCGTCCTCTCCGTCTTTTCCTTTGCTTCCGAGAACTGTCGCATTGAAACTGGGTGAGAGGTATAAGGACGGTGTCAGGCGTGCGCGGGCAAGAGAACATGTACCTTAGTTGGACTTGTAGTTTCTCCTTCTCCCCAGTGTCAGGATTATCGACCTCGATCGTAACTCGCTTGCTCCCTTTCCATCCGTATGTGCCGGTGCTGAAGGAGCTAGGTTGGAGGGAAAAGGAAGCCAGGAATCCTGGGTCCGCAGCATCCGGCGAGGCTTTTTCGCCTGCATCTTCGGTTACAGGGGGTGGAGTGTGGGTGATGCTAATGTGCAGCGGGTGGGCTTGGGACTTGAACGTCTTCGCGCTTAGATTGGTCTTGACAAGGGTAAATCAGGGGCAGGTAGAATGCTCGAAACGAAAGGGCTACCTTGGGACCAGTTTTGCCTCTTGCTCTTCCAGCGCTCGTCTTGGCAGTTTTGGTAGGACGCGCAGTGGCATCCTCAGGGGCAGCACGCTTTCTTCCTGCATCGCGTCAACTTCATTCAGCCCCGGAATGGGTTGATAAAAATGAGAGGATTCACCAGCCATTTATCGATTTAACTATTCAAGGAGTACTGTCGAGGTGGTGGTGAATAGGTAAAGGGGGTTGGGGTAATCAGGGACCACAAGACGTCACGCGTAAATAGTCACGTGATATCCACGTGTTTAAGAGTGATGTTAAAACTAAACTTCGTGATCGAAGGCAACATACGAGACCGGAAGTAAATGGGTTAACGGGATGTGTCTGGGAGTAGGGAAAGAAGGAGGCTCACCCTCAAACAGCCTCCTGGTCTGGCTCTGACATTACGATTTCTTCCTTGCGTTTCTGATCTTTCTTCCTCCTCTGGCGCTTTCCATCGATGGGATATCTTTTTGCCGGACGCGTCTCGTTCACCCCATCCCCAATGATAAGCGTGACGCTGACGGTGGACTTGCTCCGGTTGGAGTACGATATGTCTTCATCGTCACCTTCAGGAATGATTTCATCGCGGACTTGTACAGTACCGGTCACGATCTCTGTCTTGATCTGGCTCGGACTGTGCGGTAGAATATCGGGGAGGGACGCGGCCAGAGTGAGACAAATTGGAATTGCGGCGCCCATAGCACTCAGATGCAGAGATTTATACCTTGACAAAAGGTTAGCCACAAACAAGACGGTGAGGAAGGGCACCACCCACCCGTCTTCGAGGATTACGTCCTTGCACCTACGAAGGTACGCCCCCAGGGGCGTCTTCCTCGTAATGCAAATGCAATTCTTTCCCTCAGAATGAGCAGAACGTGGACCAGTAGCTGAGGCTGAGGTTGGAACGGTTGGAAACGGTCGAGGTGGGGTAAGTTTCTTGATTTTCGGTCTCTTGACCGCAGGTTTTACTGGTGGTGAATCGGGTTTTGCAACTTGTTCCGTATCCTCCGGTTCCTGTACTTCCTGTACTTCTCCTGGATCTGGTAGGTTGTACGTGTCAAGCTTTGCACGCTTCGCAATTTGTTCACCTTGAGGCTGGTCGTCGGGGCTCTTGCGCTTCGTAGCCGTTTCCGTCATGGAAGAGTCAAGGTGACGGAAGTGCCGAAAACGGCAAGAGGTATATAAACTTTTTTTCCTCCCTTCTCTCCCTCTTCGTCGCAATCATCAGGCGGTCGGGGATATCTACGCTACAAACCCAGATTCGACTTTAAGCCATCGTCACCATGAGTCAGCCCCAAGATGTCGCAGAACAAAACATTCAGATGTGGAAGGTCAAGAAATTGATCAAGAGCCTCGATGCTGCCAGAGGGTACCATCCATCCTCGCTAGTGGCCCGTTGTGTCCTACTTTCTGATCCTAGTGTCTCTCCAGAGCCGGAACCTCGATGATCAGTCTCATCGTTCCCCCAAAGGTGCGCGACAGTGAACATGCGTGATGCTCGCCAATCGTTGACCGCTGATACTCCCATCTGTTACTTCCAGGATCAGATCTCCCGTGTCTCCGCCATGTTGACGCAGGAATATGGAACGGCATCAAACATCAAGTCCCGGGTCAACAGGTTGTCTGTGTTGGCCGCGATCACCAGCACTCAACAGAGGCTCAAACTTTACAGTCGCGTTCCACCAAACGGTCTCGTATTATTCGTTGGGACAATCTTGACCGATGAGGGCAAGGAAAAGAAGGTTTCATTCGATTTTGAACCGCACAAGCCCATCAACACGTAAGCTATCCGACTGTGGTTTTTTCATGTCTAATTCTCAGTACTTTGTAGGTCGCTCTACCTATGTGACAACAAATTCCACACGGAGGCACTCCAGGAATTACTTGAATCCGACTCCAAATTTGGGTTCATCGTCATGGACGGAAATGGTACCCTCTTTGGAACTGTCGCAGGCAACACTCGCGAGGTTGTTCACAAGTTCACCGTTGACCTTCCAAAGAAACACGGTCGTGGTGGTCAGTCAGCTTTGCGTTTCGCCCGTCTGCGTGACGAAAAGAGACACAACTATGTGCGTAAGGTCGCCGAGCTGGCCGTACAGCATTTCATCACAACGGATAAAGTGAACGTGACGGGGCTGGTGCTTGCTGGGAGCGCAGATTTCAAGACGGAGCTGAGCATGAGCGATATGTTTGACCAACGTTTGGCTGCCAAGGTCATCAAAGTGGTGGACGTTAGCTATGGAGGCGAAAACGGCTTCAACCAGGTGAGAGTCTCTATTCAGCTTCCCAGACAATGATCGCTTATGATGAAACGAGGCAATCGAACTTGCGGCAGAATCGCTCGCAAATGTCAAGTTCGTCCAAGAAAAGAAGTTGATCCAGAAATACTTTGACGAGATCAGCCAAGACACGGGACGATACTGTTTTGGTGTGGAAGACACCCTCAAGGCTCTCGAGCTCGGCGCTGTTGAGACGTTGATCGTATGGGAGAACCTGGACATCACCAGATATGTTCTTCGGAATGCAGCCGGAGGTGAGAGAGATGTACAGACAACCGACTGTGACCCTGACGGAAAGCCATTCGTCTTCAGAGGAGATCATCGTATACGCAAACAAGGAACAGGCAAAGGATCGGGAAAAGTTCACGGACAAGTCCACTGGGCAAGAAATGGAACAGGCGGAAGAACCGGCTTCACTGTTGGAATGGTTTGCTGAGAAGTACAAGGACTTTGGCGCCAACCTCGAATTTGTCACGAACCGGTCCCAAGAGGGTGCCCAATTCGTCAAGGGTTTCGGTGGGATCGGAGGCCTACTGAGGTACAAGGTTGACCTGCAAACCCTGCAGACCATCGATGATGATGAGGATGAGTTCTACGACGACGATGACGATATCTGACTCGTTTGTCGGTTCCTGCGAGCAGGAACCACATTCCTCGGGGGTACGTCGAGGGATGTGGTTCACGAAGGCGTGAGGAGAGGTCAGAGCCATGTCAAGAGGGTGTGCAATCTACTTGGGGAGGAGACGGCAGGGAATGTGCCAATTCGCGGAGATGAGACAGCGGTGCGCCACAGTCTTGGCGGACACCCCTCTGGCATTCGTAAGGAAGGTCGGAAGTTCTGTCAATTTGGATCATTGACTTTGCGGTCGCGCTAAGGCAAGTTGAGCGCCTCGAAGGTACTCGGACACTTTGGCTGATGAAAGCAGTTGTAGCCTTTCGCAAAGCAAAAGGAGACGTGAAGATATTGTACGGTACGCTGAGGGGCATCGGTCTATACATGTAGTGAGAAATTAAGTTTTACAGCTTTGGATTATCGCTTCGCCTAGAACAAGCATATGATCGTACGATATGGATATATAGGGTGGCCTACAGGATTGAGAGTAGAAGGGCGTCCATGGAAACAGTGTCATAAGGGAGGCATCGCATGAGATTTTACAGCCTCGGGCCTTAGCCTTCGCGGTACCTATCGTTCAAACACAAGGATATCACGACCATGAGCACGACGTCAACTGTGGAGGGGCGCGTTAACGATGACTGTGGGACATGTATTTTGTGAGTAGAAATCACGTACCATATGCAGCGCTGGAGAGGGTGTATGATTCTCGGCAGATAGAGTTGGTTTTCTTCGGAAGGCGGGTGTCTATCCGCCCGACTTCCACATTGTCGAAGAATACTTTAGTGTGGCGATCCAGGATATTTCCTTTGACGGTTAGTTGAATATGTTCCTTGTTCCAATTAATCATCGAAACGGTCATCTTGGAGCCACCCCATGACCATTGACTGCTGATGGTCAACAAAAGCTCCGAAGAGCCTTCACCATCAAACACCTGGGGAAAGCGAGTTAGTTCGGGGGTGGTGATCCGGAAGTGAGGGCCGTACCTCGTACTGCCCCAATAAAGAGTTTCGCTTTCGCCGGACGTTGACGATGGGGAAGCCGTAACAGTCGTATAGAGTCTTTCGGCGTTTCCCTCTCATGGCCATGTAGAGTTCCCCACGCTGGGTGCGCACCTCGGCGTCGTCGTCGGCTAAAACCGATAGGATTACTGAGAAATCCTCAGGATTAGTGTATCCTGGGAAGAGCTCTATTGGATACCCTGGGCTGAGAGCAGATGTTAAGATATGGCCTCATTGCGATGGTTGTGAAGTACCAAACGAGGGTTGATTCGGATGATGACTGGGAACTTGTGGTGTTGAACCTCTTGAGAAGACCGATAGGCATCGTGTTCAGGGAGGGGGGGGAGGGAGAAAATGAAGGGCGGCTTGGAGAGAGAGGGATATTTATATATACGCCCCAGAAGACTAAACGATCCTAGAAGCTTGGCCCGTCATGTCGGAGAAGAAGCACCTCAGCAAGCATCTGCCGCCAGGCGCTCAACGAGGCTCAACGTCAACCTCGGAGGCAGTTAATCCGCCAGTGTGGCTCCACGATCAATCCTCTCGCTTAGCAAATTCAGACACAACATATAGAGCTGGTGAACAACGTAGACAAAGACATCGAGGGTCAGGTAGGTCGTAGCATAAATTAGAAACTTTCCGCCCACGTCCGAAAAGCGAACCCGGTACGTTAACAGCACACCCCTATGAAACGTAAACCGTGAGCACAGGGAAATACCAAAAACAAACATCCAAGGCCGACCTCCGAGGCAACAACAGCACAGCAACGCTGCCAAGCATCCAAGACACCCGCCGTTGTCATCTTTCTCCTGTTGACTGCGCAATGGAAGAAGGGTCATCAATATGCCTTCGATACCGGTATATAAGAGCGAAGGGACAGACACGTAGACCACCTGCGGTTGCGGCTGGGGAGCATAGCCGCCTTGTTGAGGGTAGCCTCCCTGATAATACGCCTGCGGGGGTCGCTGGGGATGGTACCCACCATGCCACTGGGCCCGTACGGAGGGGGACCTGTTCCGAGTTGAGCGTTGTCCCACCGCGAGTTGCAAATAAAATTACCTTGGGATGTATGGTGCTGGTTGTGATTACCTTTACCTTGGTTGTAGTAGTCGTTACTTGACATGGTGAAAGGAAAGGAAGATACCCCTAGAACTGCGGCCACAGCCACTTGCGATTTTCGATTGTGCTTATATAACTATGATCGAAATGCCGATCGGCAAATGAAAAGACTTCCCCGGACTTTTTGTAAAAGAAGTTACACGTCCGGTAGAGATTTTACCCATTCGACGATCGCCCTCTTCAATTTCTCTCGCGCCCTATTACTCGGAAATACACCCGGAAATGCTAAAAAGTCGTGGATGGCATCCGGCTAATAGAAACATCAAATTAGAAACACATCACCGTCCTCCCTCCATCACACACACACACCTGTACATCCACCTTCACATCAACCCCGTTTCGTTCCATCTTCTCAGCCAACTCATGCACCTCCTCGATAAACGTCTCCGCCCCCCCTAACGAAATAAAAGTTCTCGGATATCCAGCAAACGTCTTCCCAGCCGCTCGATTCGGAGAAAAGTACGGCCAAGACAACATCAACTGATCCGCCCCACGAGGAAGAACCTGTTGCGGATACCATCCAGACGTACAAAGCACGTCACACGAGGAGTTCGGATGGCCCGAATCTCCGTTCACGACCTCGTAAGCTGCGCTCGTCCCAGGTTAACAGGAGAGTCCAAGTAAGACAAGCCCCTCAACCCACCAAAATCGACCCAGGGCTAAACGCCAGTAGTTCGGGTATCAGCTTATGTTCTAGGTGACTAAAAATCACACCTACCGAAAAAAGCATGATTCCGCCGGGCGCCTTCAACATCGACTCGTCCTTCAGGTAGCGCAATAGCATCAGCGTAAGGTGGGCTAAAATTCAAAACGCCGTCCAGTTCGTTGTCGGTCACGTAGTAGGTGCTCCACCTACTCCCTGCGCAGTCCGCCATAATGACGATGCGTTCGGGCGAGACCTTGCAGCCCTGCACGAGGTACCTATAACCGGCCAACGCGTCTAACAGCTGAGCAGGATGACAGGCTTCGCCGCTCAGCCTGTAATCTACCGCTGGGGTTCCATTCATCAACAAATTCAGCCCCGCTGCCGGGCTCCACAGGAACTCACATAACCCACACTTGATTCTAGTGTGCTAATAGGGGGCCACAGTCAAGCACAGCCCAGGCGTCAAGTTCTATCCGACAGACCTGTTTGATGAACCTCGGAATTCCTGTCCACCTCTCATATGAAGTGACTGAAGAAGGTGGATCGTGTACCACGCACCGAAAGCGCCAAACTTCTCTGTTCCATTTCCCATCCTAAACCATCGTTTAGCATCCCAGATATGACGGCGGGGCTCCGTTGCGACTAGCCTGTATGCACCTCCGTGGATCTATCTCATTCGTCAATTTCTCTGATGCCGCAGGAGGTCGTTGCAAACAACTTGCCCAATATCCAACATACCCCTGACTATCGGCGAGGTCGGTTCCCTGTGGCCATACATACCCTGGAATCTTAACGGGTCTGACATCTTTGCTCTTTGCGATTCCCTGAACTAGATCATCTTCAACGGGGGGTAGCCAGACGAAGCTCGTCTCCCGTAACGATCCGTTATCCACCTCCTTTGTCTTGTCGGTGCATTCCAACATGATTCCGGTTGCTTCGTTGATCCTCATCATCCTTCGCAACACCATGACCCACACGGTCTCGCCTAGTGTCCATGTTGGTCGCGGACGAGAGGAAGTACGACAGTACTTGATTGTCCAGTATGGTATCAGCGCCAGAGTACCAAGCACTCTCTGGAGGATGTACAATCCTCTGAAGGGCTGGCGAAAGTAAAGCGGTTCGGCCATGGATGTCAATTGGACGAGATACACTCAAGGGCGTGCGGACGACGGTCTATAAGTACACCACCTAGGCGCGATCACGCCGCAAGGCCTCGCAAGCCGGTCACTGACAGCGGCAGGTCACATGAGTTGAGTGAGTATTTGGCCGTCCATACATAAGCTTAGCGTCTACTCCTGAATAATATCTTCCTTGCGTGGCTTCATGTTCTTGATCTCCTTCCCTTGCCCGAGCAAGTTCTGGGCTTCATCATCAACAACAACGCCTGTCAAGAGATCAGTTTAAAATCGTTTGAAATAAGGGAGCACTGACCCAGCCCTTCCTCCTTGACTAGCACGAGCAAATGATCCAGTTCTACAAAGCCATCCTTATCCACATCAAGCTTCTCAATGACCAAGTGCCCAACTTCTTCGTCCGGCTTGTGCTTGATGACTGCCAGCGCCTTTTCCAGGTCCTCGACGGAGATACGACCTTGTGCATCGACAGAGATCATCTGGAGGGAGTTACCGACCCGAGAGTCATAATCCTGCAATTGCGCATCGATCTTCGTTAACATCGACCGAATTCGCTTGGTCAAAGCGCCAGAAGGTGACTTGGGGTCCTGAGTGGAATGTTGAGTCTTGGTGGAATAACTTCTGTAGCGTTTACACACACCTCGTCAGCGGCAAGGTTCTCCTCCATGAGTGCCCGCAGCTCATCACGCTCCTTCAACACACTGGATTTGGCGGATACGACCGAAAGAGCTTCTGCCAGCTCTTTCGCCTGTTCCGTTGTCATGCGGGCATCTTCCAATTCTACCTTCTCGGGATGTAGCTAGGGAGTGCTCAGCACCATAGCCCCTCGCTGAAACCATGAACGACGAACCTCAGAATCAGGAAGGAGAGATTCAGCCAAACGAGCTTCCTCCTCCTTCTTAGCACGACGCGCATCTTCCTCTCTCTGCTCCTGCTCTTGTTCATCCTCAATGAGCTCTTCCTGTTGTTTTAAGACCTCCAACTTTTGTTTGTACGAAGCATTATCAGAATCAACTTCCAATTCAGCTTCACTCAGCTAGAGGAGGGTCAGCCTAACGATCATTCCTCACAAGGAAAAATGGCGGCTAACCAAGTTATCCGGCAAGCCACTTAAGACACTCTCCAAACTCCTGATGATACCGGTCTTGCCGTCTTCATCGCCGAGACTTTTACGATCAAAGTCAAATGCCCTCCCGAGAATTAAAAGAACACCAGAAACTCTATTATGCAAGTGTAGATCGATCCAGGTAGCAAACTCTTCCCTAAGTCGTGCAGGAGAGACGCCGCTAACACGGATACCCCTCGCCTGACAAGCCGACTGGAGCTCAGACGTAGATAACTCGTCTATGCCCTCACTGGCAATAAGTTGGTCGTCCCTGCGGAGCTGCAGCAGCTGGGCGCGAATAGCTCCCCGGAGAAAGTTGTCGGTGCCAAAAGCATTGACACCCATGTATCGACACATCGAAACAAGTTGGGGGCGGGAGAGGTTATCCAAGGTCAGGTCGTCGTCGAATAAACGCGCAACATTGACGACATCTGCGGCAGAGGGGGATTCTCCGGTGGATCTGACCTTCCGGAAGAACTCCTTGAATGCTTCGCTATCGACAATGTGTGCATTCGCCTTCAAGCCGGACTCCCGAAGAGTTTCCTGTAAGAACTTGGCCATTTCTAGCCTAACACGGAGCAGTTTGCGTTCTTTTTCTTCCTAGAACAAGTACAATTAAAAAGGTAGTGGTCATGGCGTTGGAATCGAAACTCACGGCGGCAAACTTGTCCTCAAAAGTTGATGGTAACATATTCGGGAACAGTTTGAGTGCGACAGGGAGTAAAAACTCCATGAACGGTACGATGACGAACACAGCGAACGGTATGAGACGCAGGATGTCTGTGGTCGTACGCTTGAGTTGACGACGCTCGCGCCTGGTCAGCGAGTCCCCATGAAGTAACTTCCACTGGAGCCTGGAAGCAATCCTGACTTCTTTTGCAAGAAGTTTTGAACCGCTCCAATAGTGGGATGCTTCATGTTTTACCTTTGACCAAGCCCTGGTAACCAGAGGAGGTTGAGGCTCTGATAGAGATGTAGACTTGGACGGTGGTGGATTGTCGATGGGCTTCGTACTCTGGTAGCGGGAAGCGCGGAGTAATATGGGTGGTGAAGAACGAATTATACGACTATAGGATTGGGTGAGAATAGCGGACTGCCCGCGGCGAAGCAGCCATACAGACATGAAGGCAAGAGGTAAGTCAGAGGGAGAGAAGTTATGACGCGATTGAGTGAATCCGTGCCGGCAGCACAAGCCGCGTTCCGAATGGCCACGTTATCCGCCACCGACGAAAAAGCTTACAAAAGAGCGAAAAAATTCTACGCCAAATCACTTCGCAACAGGCCACTGGAGCCGGTTGGAGCAGGCTGGACATCGTTCAGAACGACGGAAAAGAAGTTCAAAGCTCGGTTCCCACCTCCAGATCTCTCTCATGTTTTGGATCTTGCTCTCCTGGACACGAGTAGGTCGGACGAGATCCTGAATGGTGGCTGGAAGGGAAATTCGACCGCCTTTCCTTACGAACGCCTCGACGTCCGGCTCGACGACGAACCCTCCAAGTTCGCATACGTGTTCGAAGCCCATCCTGGCTTCGTCTACCTTCCAAACTTGCTCTCTCACCAAAAACAAAGGGACCTCGTGCGGTGGTCTCTGAAGGATCACGCAAGATACCCTAACGAAACCAACTTGGATACTCACTACATTCTCCCTGAGGAAGGGTTGTGGAATGCTCACTTGAGGTCAAGAGATCCGAACTCCGATGTTCCTGACGTCCAACCAAAAGCTTCTGCACATGGCATCGGCTTGTCAGCCTACACGCCCTCTGCCGCTGGACCAAGGCAGTTGATATCCAACGTACCGGCGTCGACGGATAACATCGGGAGCTTGACTCTGAACGCTGCGGCTCAACCACCCATGGCTCCTTCGCCAACCGCCGCGGCGACATCACCTTCGAAACTTCTTCCAAAGTTACGATGGGCAAATATCGGGTGGTTCTACCACTGGGGAACTAAACAATATGACTTTACCCGAGAGAGAATCGACGTCGCACCGGAAATAAAATCCCTCTGCAGATCCATCGTGCGCGCAGTTGATTGGAGGCGTGTTTTTGGAGGCGTGCATTTCGAGAACGATGCTGAAGATTGGGAGACATGGTCTGAGACATATGGTAAAGTTTTTTCTTCCCTATTCCAATAAGCTGCACGCATACCATAGCTCACAGAACCGGATGCTGGGATCGTAAACTTCTACCAAGAAAAGGTCTCTCCCCCAACACAATCACCTTAAAATGAAGTACTAAGCCCTGCGACCAGGATTCGCTCATGGCTCACGTAGACCGGTCAGAGATTTGCGCTAGCACTCCCTTGGTTTCAATATCGTAAATATACTCACCCTGTTTACCTTTCCACGTCGCTCACTGACCACCACAGTATTGGGAGCGCTGCGATCTTCTTGCTCGGTGGGACGACTCGTGACAGAGAACCTACCCCAATCCTCCTTCGTTCAGGGGATGTTATGATCATGTCTGGTCCTGAATGCAGGAGGGCGTACCATGGTCAGCCCACGTGTCTCACTTTGCTCTACCTCGAACTGAAAGAAACATTGAAAGGCGTTCCCAGAATTCTGGAAGGTACGAATCCTCCACAACTAAGCTTAGATGTGGACGATGGAGGTTGGGAACCCTATTATACGTACATCAGAACGGCGAGGATCAATCTCAATGTTCGGCAAGTGTTCCCTAAAGATTTCAAACCAGCTTGGTGATATGGCGCATCGTGGCACATCCGATATTTGGACGTCTGGTCAGGGTTTTTAGCAATGTGGACCTGGTATAGTGTACACGCTTTGCATATACATACACCACTTTTGAGTGAGACCCCATGGGCCATGGCCCATGGCGGCAAGTCCGATTATTAACCGGAACGGATTCCGTCCAAATCCGAGGCAGGCCGATCGGCGATCGCGTCGTGGCACCGTGACACCCTCAAGGTCCTAAATTCATGCTGACCAGCCGCCTCTCCATCGTCCTTGCTCCGGCCCGCCCAACTCGACCACTACGATGGATGCCAAGGACGCCACATTTGGCACGCTGGTTACAAACTTCTGCCCAAGATGATCCAGGGATTACTGGAACGAACCGTTTGTCCCGCCCTGATCCTGATCGACTCTCTGACCAAGCCGGACTTGCAGGGGCAGAAGCATCGCTAAAGCGGTTCTGGAAGACCGTGGACACCGTCAAGGTCGAAAATAGTTTCGCGGTTACTCTGGACACCCGACCTCTCAAAACGCCCTCAGGGAACAAACTTCACGTACCCATGAACAAGCGAATTCTAGCGGCTTTAGTGGCTACTGAGTGGGAAAACCAGGACACGATTCTGAAAATTCACGCACTGCCCATGGTAAGTGTGCATACATATCGGACAATACCCTGTCCTGCAACAACATTCCGAGTTAGACGTCGCTAGTCTCGAGAGCAATCGACGCAATGCACGACGAATCAACCCGAGCCCAAGTCAGGGAAGCCTTGTTAAAATACTTGGACACAGACACCATCTGGTATGCATTTATCTGCCTTCTGCGTGACTCGCACAAACGTTTCTTTCCCTGCAGTTTCCGCCAAGATTACCCCGACACCCTGGTAGAACTACAGAAGAAACACTGGGGTCCAATCCTTAGCTGGGCTAGAGACACGTTCGAAGTCGAAATCCACACTTTTGATTCTGTCCTCTCGGCTCCACAACCAGCGGAAACCTCTGCGAAACTGGACCGCATCATGTCCAAACTCGATCCATGGCAAATGTCCGGTATGTTTGCGCATCTGCTCTCTCTCGTACGCTGTTGACGTATCACGAAGCGCTGGAGCGGGCGACCTACTCTTCCAAATCTTTCCTAATCGGTCTCGCGCTAGTCCTCGGGAGGATCACGGTAGAGGAAGCTGCGTTAGCCAGCACGGTCGAAGTCTCAAGCCAAATTCAACGGTGGGGAGAAGTAGAAGATTGTGAGTCTGTCTTCTGTCTGTCTAGCTAGTGTTTATGTTCTTGGCAGCCCATGATGTGGATCACCAAGATGTTCGCAGGCAGCTTGCGAGCGCAGCCTGTCTCCTCGAGGGCTCTTCACCATTGTGGTGAAAACCGAATTTGTGATTTTCACAAGACCACCGCTCGCGTTCCATTATATATGCGTTTAAGAATTTGTATAATCCTAAAGGTTACCCAAGTAGAACCCACCCACTCCACTCAGACACCTAGTACACACGCTTGAATGGAGGAACAGATTTGCATTCATTCTCATCCAAAGTCTTGTCAATGACGCCGCGGTACTTGAGCTCAACCTCTGGCGAGTTGACATCCTTCTGGAACGACAGAGTGTGCTTCATCCAGTTGTTATCGTCACGCTGAACGCCTGTCAATGCGCCGTATGCCGATACAATTTAAAGGCTTACATCTGGGAAATCCTCACGGGCATGAGCACCACGAGACTCCTTGCGAGCAGCCGCAGAGGTGATAGTCTGGACGGCGCATTGGAGGAGGTTACGGAGTTCGAATGTTTCAACGAGATCCCTAATGAAAACTGATTATTGACCGTTCACTCGGGTAACTGGGGCCACATACGAATTCCAGATCATACTCCTATCCTTGATGCCAACTTGTTCGAAGGTGTTGTAGATTTGCTCGAGTTTCTTTACTCCCTCGTCTAATGACTCTTGGGTCCTGTTCGATCACTCCATTAGCCCAAGGGCACCTCAGAAAGATGGCGGTCGAGCCTACCTGAAGACAGCAGCATCTGCCTGCATGGCCTTTTGCATTTTCAAACGAATTTCAGAGGTGTGGAGTGGGCCGTTAGAGTTCCTGATCTTATCGAGGAACTCGATGCTCTCAACGCCGGCCTCTTCAGGAATCTTTTTGTGGGGTTTTCCCGGTGTTGAGTTCTCTTTGATGTGGTTGGCGCAAGCACGACCAAACACAACGATGTCAAGGAGGGAGTTAGCTCCAAGGCGATTGGCTCCGTGAACGGACACGCAAGCAGCTTCGCCCGCAGCGTAGAGCCCAGGGACAATCTTGTCCTTCCCGTTCTCATCGATGGTCAAAACCTCACCCGTATACTTCGTTGGAATACCGCCCACTGGAGATGTTCAGCGAAGGGATTGGGCAGCAGTGGTAGAACTCACTGTTGTAGTGGACGGTAGGTAGTACGGGAATCGGTTCCTTTGTCACATCAACACCAGCGAATATAGCGGCCGTCTCGGAAATACCAGGAAGGCGCTCGTGTAAGATCTCTGGAGGGAGATGGCTTAATTGCAAGAGGAGGTGGTCCTTCTCGGGACCGACACCACGACCTTCGCGGATTTCGAGGGTCATGCTGCGGGAAACGACGTCACGAGAAGCCAAATCCTTGGCTGTGGGGGCGTAGCGCTCCATGAAACGTTCTCCCTCTGAGTTGAGGAGGTATCCTCCTTCACCCCTCGAACCTGAATCGATATTGAGAAAGCGTTTACATGTATGACATGCGGAACCGACCTTCGGTGATGAGGCACCCAGCTCCATAGATGCCAGTAGGGTGGAACTGGACAAACTCCAAATCCTGCAATGGCAGGCCTGCACGAGCCACCATGGCATTCCCATCTCCCGAGCAAGTGTGCGCGCTCGTGCAACTGAAATAAGTGCGGCCATAACCTCCGGTAGCCAAGACGGTCTTGTGAGCACGGAAACGATGAAGGGTACCGTCCTCCATATTTAGGGCGATGACACCAACACACTCCCCGTCCTGCATGATGAGGTCGAGAGCAAAATATTCAATAAAGAAGTTGGTGTTGTGCCTGAGTGATTGTCCATAGAGAGTGTGAAGGATAGCATGTCCTGTTCGGTCTGCGGCGGCAGCACAACGGTACGCTTGACCACCCTTCCCGAATTTGAGAGATTGTCCACCAAACGCCCGCTGGTAGATCTTGCCGTCAGCCGTACGAGAGAATGGTACACCGAAGTGCTCCAGCTGGATATCCCTAATAAGCGATGCACAGAGGCGACCACTTCAACGACTGACCTCGATAACAGTAGCAGGGGCCTCACGGCACATGTAGTGGATCGCGTCTTGATCACCAAGCCAGTCGGAACCTTTTACCTATTTCAAGAGAACTTGATGAGTGTGTGGAAGAGGTGCAGTGAATTGTCGCGCACCGTATCGTACATATGCCATCGCCAATCGTCCTCAGTCATGTTCTGACGTGATGCAACACGTTAGATATATAAACTCTACGTCCCACAAGATACTCACCCCGAGTGCAGCGTTGATTCCACCCTATACATCATTAGATCACTCAATACGCATGGCCGGATGCTTATACCTCACCTGGGCAGCCACAGTGTGACTACGTGTGGGGAACAACTTTGTGATACAGGCCGTGTTGAAACCAGCCTCGGCTAAACCAAAGGCAGCACGAAGTCCAGCACCTCCAGCACCACTGTCAAGCGCGTCAGTTCCTATATTTGAAGATACAAGAGTCCACGCAACATACACGACAATTGCATCATACTCATGCTCAATCAAAGGGTACTTGCCACTTTCCCAGGACTACATGGCTAGTGTTGAGCTGGCATCCTCCGCAGCGAACCGTGGGTTAAGGAACCAACTGCACCTTCACCGTTTGCGCCCTCGCAGACCCAGTTCCGACGAATAGACGAGAAGGGGCGGAACTACTAAAATTCCTTTTTATCGATCCCAAAGCACCTGGAAGAGTTTTTCTCAGCATCCTTGGACACCCAGTTTGGAGCGGGGATGTAGCAGGGAGGAGTTGGCAGTAGCGGAAGGAGGCTCGGTAATTAGCGATCAAGTTGTGCTTCCGGTCCGAGTTCATCCAGCGAATAGTATCACATGTATAAAAAATGCCAATGACGTCCCTCAACAGGAGCATATGCTACAGACAGACACATAAAAACTACGTTAACACACCCAGGGGATCATGCTGGATCGGTGATTTCGCCGCCGATGTCTCGGTCCGGATCGGCCGAGAGGGCGAAGATGCAGAACGTTGTTGTGGCTTGGGGTGATTGGGTTCGGCGAATGTATCCGTGCTCGCCGATTTGTCAGAAACCGGAGTCCACGGGGTACGCGGTAAAACGGGAGGCCGTAGAAAGGAAGTGCCGCTTAAAGAGGGGCTGGATGATGAGTGTCCCAAACCACGCGCACGTCGGAGATTGTCGGTCTGCGATGTCGCGGTTTTCTGCGCATCGAGCCAGGTACTGGTCGAGCTGCTGAGCAAAGGGGAATGCCCAGAACCATGAGATACCTGTGATGTTGCAGGGGTGCCCGCCTGTGTATTCTCCCGCGCTCTGAGTGCCTTTTCATCGAACAGCTTTGTGTCATCAACAATCGGGACTGTGCCTTTGAGGACGTCTTTGGCGTATGTCAAGGACTTGAGGGCCTGTTGTTTTCTAAGGATTGCCGGTTCATCGCCATCTTCCTGAGAGAAAGTCTCAAGGATCCACTCAAGTGAATCCCCTAATTTTTGTTGTAGCTTTATCAGCTCAGCCATCTCCTTCTCAACCTCAAATCTCGAGCGCGCCTCCCAAGGTGGACGCTGTTCTGCAGATTTTCCATCAAGCAATTGGAATGAAGCTGGCTGACCCTGCGATGCGTTGAACGAGGCTGATAGATCGGGCAAGTTGCGCTGCAAGTGACTAGCAAATTAGACTGACTCGACGATTTATACATTTTATCGGTACCTTGATCTCTGAGACTGCATTCAGAACCGTGCGGTTGATTCCAAAACTCTCACTGCGATCCATGATGTTCTTCGCGATATCTGGGAGTCCCAATGAGCCAGAAGACCCATATCTAACATGCATAGGTCGCTGTAGCATCCGTAAAGGACCACCGTTTATCGCGGAAGTTCGCCCTTGCTCGGCCCGACGTTTTGTGGGAGGCGGGGGTGGCTCTGGGACTTCTGGAGCAATGTTCAACAGGTTGCGGTTCTCGTAAACCACAGAGGCGCCGGTTGCCACGGTCGGTGAAATTTGCAATGACAAAGCTTGTCGCAAGAGGAGTGTGACGTGGTGTGCAGTGAACGGTTGTTCGCTTGCGGTCGAGCTGGCCAGATTTTGAACGGGGGGAGGAGGATAACGTAGAAGGAACGTGAGCTGAGTGCTGTAGTCAGAAGGAATGACTTGGGAACCTGTCAGGTTTGTACACTGTGCGTGAGGGGAGACTGACGTTGATTTCTTATGCGTATCAGCATTGCAACGCAAATCCATTTTGCAAGCTCCAAGGTAGGATCACAGGCAAAAATACCATCCCACAAAAGGAGCGCATCAGGGATTCCGAACTCTCGTGTGAAGAGAAGGCGTAACCAGCGACTACAGAAGCGGTGTGAATTATGAGATGACTGGGAGAGGGAATGCACCCACATCCCATAAATCTGGGCCTCTATGCCAGATGCTTGGAGGTGTTTCCACAGGTCAGGATCAACAATTTTCAAGTAAGTGGACTGTATGCGGTTGCAGGCTTCCACTATTGGAGCAACATAAGGCTGGATTCCGACGGATCCTGAATTGGGAGATGGTGACCCTTCATGCAAGGGTGCCGGAGGTTCCCTCCATTCATACCAACGGCCAACTCCACGCATAACTGCGAGGAAGAGCGTGTACGCGTCTGCGGTAACCCAGGTCCGTGACAGGAGGTCTCCCAGTTCGTTATCCCCCAGATGTGCTGCTTGTTCTTCTGAGATCGAATCGAAATCGCATGCGTAGTACAGCAGCGCTAACAACTCGTGCATTCCTTGACGGTACCCAAGGGTGGGGTTCCGGAGTGAGTAGATGAACAGGATGTTTGTAAGGTCGGATTGAACTTCGGGATCTCGAAAATATCCAACTTCCGGAAACCTAAAATAGCTCAGGAGATGGAATCGGCGGTGGGTTACAGACGTACGTGCGTTCAACATCTTGTAAAATTGTTTTTCGAAGCTCCACAGAGGCAAACCAAGCGGTCCACGGATTCTTCGGAACCCACAATCAGTTTGCATGAAACCGAGCTACGAGTGACGTACTTCGGTGTCGAGGCTCAGGGGATTATTTTTTTCCAAGTTTTTCACAGGTGTTTGGTTGAACTTCGGAGGGGATTCGACGCCAGGGATGATGAGACCTTCGTGATAGCTTCCGTCTGGCGCCTGCATCTTATCTAACAGTGCATCGACATATGTCTTCCGCGATTCTTGCCAGAACTTGAGGGAAAGCGTAGGGGTATCTTGTGCAGGAGGTTTCAGGGGCTCATTTTCGCACAGAAGAAGCTGTAACTGGGTGAATGAACGATGCGATAGGTGGCGGAGTCCGACACACCTTCCATATCATACTCCTGCCCACGACACCGATAGGGTCATCGGATGGTTTGAGTAGTCTGCCACCGATGGCTGCATCTTTCAATTTAGACAATGTCAAGGTCGATTTAAAGAGTCGTGTATGGACATTACTGGGCCACGAAAGATCAGACACTCGCGGTGGGAATCGAACAACGGATGAACCAACTTTATTTCCTCGGCCGACGGCCGGACGAACTTGTCTATCATACAGAACTTGGATAGGCCAGGAAGAACAGAAGAGTATCGAAATGTACGAGGACTCGGACGTTGATGAATGACGCGTGACGAGTAACGGCACGTGCAATGTTCCTATCATTTACCACCACATGGAGACAGAAAAGCTCACATCCTCGCTCCGAAATGCGTGCCACCAGCCGGGAGGAAAGAAAAGTAAGTCCCCGGGCTCAAGTGTTGCAGCCATGGCCTCTGGTACAACCTCTTTCCAAAACAGGGGAAATTCATCTGATTTTTCCGTGGCGAAGACGTCCACCTGAGATGTATTGGACGATTGGGGAATTTCCTTGTTAACCGAAGGGTTGCGTTGGGAGGTGGTATATAGTGCGGGAGATACCCAAGGTGGCGCAAGCCACACGGTCTTACGACCAACGACCTGAACTTGATGCTCGCAGTTAGCCGCGAATGAGGTGTGGGTGGTCGAACGCAAACAAACCGTAACAGTTATTGTATGGATCCTTCGACGTATTATTCACGTGAGTCAAAAATGTGATACATACGAAAACCACTTGCCACATGTGCTGGAGATATTGTTCCTTTCGGTCCCAGCCAAACATTCAGGACGAGTTGCTCGTCATTGGTTGGGGGTTTGTAGCCGGGGAAAGAGTCCGAGGAATTCGGACATGAATACACGTAGTCGGGCACAACTATATCTTCTCGCATGTTTGGGAACTGAAGGAAAAGGCTGTGTTGTGCCAGATATAACACTTCATTAGACGTTTGACCGAGTGACGTCACGAAATCATCCCATCCCATGATTCTCTGCGACCAATCGCCGGTCCGATAGTCACTTCCAACCTCAACAGGAACGACGCGTCCAGGGCCTGACACTGTTCGTAAATACTGTGTGGAATTCCACGGATGTTCGTTCAGAGCAGGCCAGTCAGATGCATGACCAGGAACAATGAATGGGCGCAAAGCGATTGAGCGCTGGAAGGAGTCCAGGGAAGGCGGTGCGTCAAACCGTGGGATTGGCTGCCGAGCGGCAACAACAGGCGCAGGCATGGATGGCGCTGTGGTTGAAAATAACACGTCAGCGAGGGGTGGCGGTCTTAGTAGGGACGCGTGCTCCGATTGAATGCACTGGATCAAGTCGAGGATCAAGTCGTGGCGACCAGGGCCTGCTGCTCCGGCGATGATGATAGCCTTGTCAAGGGATCGTATAGCCTGTGCGGCGACAGAAGGGTTGAGAATTGGGGCTGAGACGTCATAGACCGATTTGAGAATGCACGCATCGGTGTAGAGTCTGCGGAAGTGATAGACATCGTCAGCAACTGCGAGCCTGGTGTGACAATCTCGGATAAATTCGTCAAAATCGGCAGCTTGCTCTGGAGAGAGCGTGAGGGCGGCGTTGTAAAAATCAGCGAGAGCTGCAAGGATATGAATAAATCGAAAAAAATACGGAGCAAAGCGAAAAGACTTCCACCGGAATCGTTAGATTGAAGAGAGAGCAAGATTTGATGAAGCATTTCGAGAAAAACTGAGTGACCGTGTGACAGTTGATCGTGATCGGCCAAATGAGACGATTAAAGATAAAAGGTCGGACCCCAACCAGCCACCGTGAGAATTTTCCCCTCCTCTCTGTCGCCGTGAAAAAAAATCATTGGTCGGTTCGGGCCGGATTACCCCGATGACCTCAAGGTAATCCGCGCATCAATTCGCCTCGGTTACAAATCCTCATCCTCGCGCGAGCAGATTGGATAGGCTCCTCCTCCTCTTAGACACCGGCTCTTCCACTTCCGTTCGGTCCACCGCCGCGAAACAATTAGCCCAGCTCGCAGTAAAGAGCGTTATCACTGATGTCGCATTCGTCGAAGAAGATATAAAGACAGTCAGACAGAACGTCGCATACAAAGACGATCAGGCCTGGTCAGAACTCTTGGCTGTCCTTGCTCGTGTACGTCTCCGTTTCCTATCGATCCTCTCCCGTTTAACCCACCTCTACTCAGATACTTCCCTATCTTCACTCCAAATCTCACGACACACGGTCTGCTGCGACCAATGCTCTCTCCCAGATCTTTTCTTCAATTCCTGTATGGGAACCATCAGGATCCCCGGACGTCCTCATGAAATCTCCGGACGAACCCCCAGTCATTCCAGAGTTCCCAAACTTTTCGGTCAAGGATTTGATGGAACGCGGTACTCGTCTTCTCGCTTCATCTGGAAAGGAATTCGTGAAACCTACCGCCATACTTGCCAACTCCTCTGAAGTTAAGAAGGCCCGAAAGGAGGCGATGGGTCGCCTGGGACTCGATTTCCTTGATGGCTTGGGCGGTGACGAAATGGATTGGGAAAAGGAGCTCGCACCAGAGATGGAACCCGAGGTTGAGGCCGAGAACGGCGTCAAGGCTGAGGAAGAGGCGTTCATTTCCCCACCTGCGGTTTCGCCTACAGATCGTTCTAATTCATCAACTCCCATCCCTTCTCTACCCGTCCAAGAACTCTCCGAAGAAGACCTGAGTGGTCTCTCCGCCAGGGAAAGGAATCGTCTGAAACGGAAACGAAAGGCGGGGAACGCTGCGTTCGTGTCTGCCCCGCCCCAACAAGCTTCGGGGTCCAAATATACTGCTCAGCCTACCGGACAAACTAACAAGTGAGTATTAGCTGCCGGTGTGTTGACCTATCACTCAACGGGCCGATCGTCTAGAGCTCGACTTATCGCCAAGGAGGATCGTCCGTCCATCAAGACAGAAGATCCGTTAACGAACGACGCATCAAATGGCACATCTTCGGATAAGGTTGTGGTCGATCCCTCTAAGGGGGGCGCTGTAAACCCGAAGAACGACAAACAGTCCAAGGCCCTCGAGGTCCGACCTGGTACCTGGATTTGGGATGGCATCGCAAACGTGCTCGAGGTCGATTTGTTCAGCCAAGCTTGGGAAGTCAGGCACGGGGCTGCCATGTGTTTACGCGAACTTTTCAAACTCCAGGGCAAAACTGGAGGCATGAAAGGCACGTCCTCCCCTCTATTGTGCGATCGTCCCTTACCTTTTTCTAGACGGTCAGACAGCCGAAGAGAATGATCTCGCGCACGAAAGATGGGTAAATAATCTGGCCGCGAAGTTGCTCTGCGTATCCGTGCTTGATCGTTTTGGTGATTTCGTCTCTGATCAGGTAATGCAAACCTCCGACGTCATATGGGCACGGTATTGACAGTGAAGGAAGGTTGTTGCACCTGTTCGCGAAACAGTATCGCAGACACTGGCTTCCTTGCTATTACACATGCCACGACGTTCAGTTTTGCACGTCCATTCTATCCTCCTACAAATGATTCGACAGGATTTTTCTCTCAGCGCTGCAACCAGGCTTCTCCCCAGCACGATCAGGGGTGATGGAGTTCTGCGGGAGAGGACTCATGTGTGGGAGGTCCGACATGCTGGTCTTCTTGGAATCAAGTACGAGGTCGCCGTCAGAAGTGATCTTGTCCATGTGGACAGCGCCAAAGAAGATTCCGAGCCGAGAAACAAGGCGATTTTGAGAGACGTTGTGGATGCAACCGTGCTGGGGTATACGCATTTCCTCCTTCGTCATGATTAATCTCGCTAACGCATTGGTAGGCTCGGTGACGGAGACGACGATGTTCGTTCTGTTGCCGCATCCTGTCTGCTTCCGGTTGCTGGCCATCTTGTTACCCAACTACCAGAAGAGCTGAGTCGAGTATTGGCTGTTCTTTGGAGCTGCCTCCGGGATATGCGCGACGATCTGAGTTCTAGTGTCGGCGCAGTCATGGAGCTGTTGGGTAGGAGAACATTTGTATGACGATGCCACTTTTTTATTGACCCCAAACGCACGTAGGCAAGCTGGTTAAATACGACGAAGTCATTGCAATACTCGGCAATCAAGCCGAATCGTACGCGCTTACATCCTGCGGCACCAATTATTCGTTGACTTTTGCCTCAGCGAGCCCTTGTCAGCCTTATCGCCCACCTTGTTCCCTTTTTTCCGCCACACCATTGCAGGCGTGAGGTTGGCCGTCGTCAATACTCTTCACTCATTTATGACTGTTCCTACATTGTCCAAGGAATGGGTGACCGAGAAGTTTTTGCGGTTGCTATTCCAGAACCTTATAGTCGAAGAACGTTCCGATGTCCGAGATGCAACGTTGGCGACGTGGAATACGGCCCTAGAAACTCTCGGCTCGAATTATGGCTATCTGGAGAATCTCGTGACCCAACAAGTACTTTTGGAATGGTACGCTGTACTTATGACACCGCTGGGTGTGCCTATAGACGTCTCGTCGTTCTATCGCGCTTCGTCTGCGGCAGATGCGGATCCTACAGCTGAAAGGCACCCAATTGACAAGAACATGTTGGCTCAGGACATGGGCCTAGTTCCTATTGAAATCATTTGGAGAGCTAGGCTTGTATCAGCTGTTGCGCTTGCGAAGATAACCGCTTTGTGGCCCATTCAGGTACGATACTTCGTGCCCCCCGTGATCCACCCGTTAATTTTTTCCCAGGGAGCCCCGTTTGATGACATGTTCCGTCCAATTCTCAAGCACTACATGGGTTCTACAAGTATGCTACAGAGGTTTCTCGCGGCGGTGATTGCTGAAGAATGGGCACGGATATATGACCACGCCGCGCCGCCTGGCGCTCCACCATTGATCAAGATATCCTCCCTCGCAGAAGAACTCAGTACCGCTGCCCTTACATGGCTTCAAGATGATCCACCAGCGGCCTATCACGAGATGGCGTTTTCTCTCGCTCGAATCCACGGAGAGTGTTTCAATCTCCTGCAGTCATTTTCGACGGATTGTAAACTGCCGTTCACCGCCATCCCCTCGTTGGGGTCTGAGATTGATATCACGGGAGAGAGAGAGGGATGCTTCACAATTGAAGTCGGAAAGAAAGCAGTCGGGCCGATGTTCGACAGGCTGAAGGGTATGTTGGGTCGCACGAAGAAGCGAGAGTTAGGCATCATCAGTGATAAGAGGCTGAAGGTTGTCTCGAGCATCGATCACTACCTGGAGGTCAAAGTACAAAACGACATCCGAGTTTCTGCTGCGTGCGCTGCTGCGTTTATTGCCTTCAAAACCACCCCGGACAAGGTCAGCCCCATTGTCAAGGGTATCATGAACAGCATAAAGGTTGGTTCTACGAAATCCTTGTTGGAACTAGCCGCTCAATGCCAGATTAGAACGAAGAGAACGTTGATTTGCAGACCCGGTCAGCGGTTGCAGTCGGATCCTTCGTCAAGTTTTGCGTTGATCACAACCTTATGCAACCTCCAGACAAAATTGTCAAGAATTTGTGCACTTTCTTGTGTCAGGATGCCGAACAGACCCCAACCTTCTCTTACACGACCACGATCCTGGATGGCATCATTTCATTCCAAGGATCCAAAGCTGCCGCCACATTAGTGGAGAGTGCGAAGAAAGACAGTGCCTCGACTACCGGCGGTAATGACTCAACCAAGTCGCGCATCACACGCCGCGGATCTGTGCTCGCGTTTGTCGAGTTGTCCAACAGGTTTGGATCCCGACTGCTCGATGTTGTCCCCAAGATGTGGAATTCGATGGCTGGTGGTTTGACCTCTGCCTGTCAATCTGGTGTGTTCGGCTCTGTGACCTTCAATCAATATTAACTCGTTCTCCAGCCGATGTCGCCGATGTCGACAATCTCATAGCCACGTCCCTCGGCCAAGATGTTATCGACTCGCTCAGCGTGCTCGAGGCCGTTGTTCCAACCCTCCACGGAGAGCTCAGGCACAAACTTTCCGAGCTCTTCCCTATGCTCAATCTCACGCTCAGGAGCCGGTATGCAATCATTCGTCAGTCAGCAGCAAGATGTTTCTCCGCCATTTGCGAGGTCATGACGGTGGATGCGATGCTCGTCGTCGTCGAGAACGTCATTCCATTCATCAGTGATTCTTCCAATCTTCACAACCGACAGGGGGCGACTGAGTTAATTTATCGTACGCCAAATACCGTCCCGTCCACATTTTTCTAGCGCCTGATAAACGATTATCAGACATCGTCCAAAAGTTAGACGTCAAGGCCTTGCCCTACGTTATATTCTTGGTTGTTCCAGTCTTGGGGAGGATGAGCGACCCTGACGATGACACTCGGTCGACAGCCACCAACACCTTTGCCTCTTTGGTCAAGATGGTCCCTCTAGAGGTGAGTGATAATCGGGACTTGCGTGATACCCCGCTAACATCGTCCAGGCTGGTTTACCGGATCCTCCTGGCTTTTCCCAAGAACTTCTTCGAAGGCGTGATGAAGAGCGTCAGTTTCTTGCGCAGCTTTTGGATGGCAGCAAGGTCGAACAGTACGTACTTCCGGTCAAGATCAAAGCAGAATTGCGCAAGTACCAGCAAGAGGGGATCAATTGGCTCGCCTTCCTGGCAAAATACCAACTTCACGGCATTCTCTGTGACGGTTAGTCTCTCGTGTCGTATCTCCAGTCACCGCCTAATTTCCGTCGCAATTGCAGACATGGGACTGGGGAAGACCTTGCAGTCTATTTGCATCCTGGCCAGCAAACATCACGAACGTGCTAAGAAGTACGAGGAAACCAATTCGCCCGACTCCGTCCACCTCCCGTCACTGATCGTTTGCCCACCAACCCTGACCGGTCACTGGTATTATGAGATTCTCAAGTATACGGAGAATCTGCGCCCTATCATGTACACTGGCAACTCCCGCGACCGCAACCGCCTGTTTCCCAAGCTATCCAAGTATGACGTTGTGATAACCTCTTATGAGGTGGTTCGCAACGACATCAACAATCTTCAAGCTGTCAAATGGCACTATTGTGTTCTCGACGAGGGTCATATCATCAAGAATGCGAAAACCAAGTTGACTAAAGCGGTAAAATGCATTCAGGCCCACCATCGGCTGATCCTATCAGGCACACCAATTCAGAATAACGTCCTGGAACTGTGGAGCCTCTTTGACTTCCTGATGCCGGGGTTTTTGGGCACAGAAAGCTCCTTCAACGATCGCTTCAGCAAACCGATCCTTTCGAATAGAGATGGAAAATCTAAGAACGGTGAAGCGGGTGAGTTTTTCTTGGGTAGAAGGTCCGGGGATGGCCTCACCTAACTAGAGGATATATAGCCGCCCTCGCTCTCGAGGCCCTCCATAAACAGGTTCTTCCCTTCTTGCTCCGACGACTCAAAGAGGACGTGCTTCACGATCTACCCCCGAAGATCATCCAAGACTACTACTGCGAGCTCTCGGAAATTCAGAAATATCTCTACGATGACTTTTCAAAAAGCCAAGAGAAACAAGCGGAGGAGGCGGTGAAATCGGGCAACAAGGAGAAACAGCAACACGTTTTCCAGTCTTTGCAATACCTTCGCAAGCTATGCAACCATCCTGCCCTGGTACTCAAGGGAGATGTTGCGGCTATAGAGCAGGCCTTGGTCAAGACGGGACAAAACAAAACGAAGCAGTTGAATGACATTCACCACGCCCCGAAGTTGCTGGCTCTGAAGTGCGTGATTCTTGTTGGATGGTCATGCAGTTAACTCACAGGTGGGATCACCAGACAACTCCTCCAGGATTGTGGTATCGGGCTGGGCCCTAGCGTTGTGGCGGAAAATGGGAAGAGTGAACTCGTCGACACGGAGGAATCAACTGGGGGGGCGTTCTCACAGCATCGTTGCCTTATCTTCTGCCAGATGAAGCAGATGTTGGATATCATTGAACGCGACGTCTTCAAACAGCATATGCCGTCCGTGACTTACATGCGACTAGACGGCGGAACAGAGGCGAACAAAAGACATGCGATCGTGCAGACGTTCAATTCTGATCCCAGCATCGACTGTCTGTTGCTTACGACACACGTTGGTGGCCTTGGGCTGACGCTCACGGGAGCGGATACCGTAATATTCGTGGAGCACGACTGGAATCCAATGAAAGATGTGCAGGCGATGGACAGAGCGCATCGGATTGGTCAGAAAAAGGTCGTCAACGTTTACAGGCTGATCACGAAGGGGACGCTGGAGGAAAAAATCATGGGGTGGGTTCCGTTATCGGTCGTGTCATCCATAACTAATTCGCTCGTTCGCAGGATGCAACGATTCAAACTGAATATCGCGAACTCTATCGTCACTCAACAGAACTCTGGATTGTCGTCCATGGATACCGGATTCGTTCTGGATTTGTTCAAGCGAACCACGGAGGAAGAGGAAGCGAGGGCAGCTGGGAAGAAGAGGAAAGAAGGCGCCGGACCGCTCAATTCGAAGAAGGTTTTGCAGGATGTCGGGGACTTACACACGGGAGACGAATACCAGGGCCTGGACCTCGCGAATTTTATGGAGAGCTTGGGCAGCGAGTTCTAGATGGGAGGTATGCATGGAGATAATAGCAGATAACGATTTCGAAAATGATTTCTTACCATCACTCATGTTGTCGTAGTAGCATCTGCGGACTGTACCATACTTAGTATAGTGCTCGATAATCTTATTTACCGTCTCAATCTCGTGAGGTTTGGACAAGGCTGCTGGTGACCGACATCCACCGTGCGCAAGCAGACGGAGAGATTACCTGACATGGCTTGATCGGCTGAACCGACCGCTGTCTGCTGGATGCAGATCTAGCTCATATGGCAACGGGGTTCATCAGATCATTGGAAGATCCCCCGGTGAGGAACGAACTGCAGAAGCTGATGAAGCGGTAGTTGCTTACGTCCGTGTGAGCTTGTGAACCACGGAGGCGGCCCCGACTCCACATGCTGAAGTGTGTAGCGATCGATAGACTTGAGCGGGCATGACAAACCGCGGTGCAAATGACAGCAGAGAAAGCACCGCTAACGTCAGGGGAGACCAGTTAGCAAACCGCTCTTGATCCGCCCAAGCATGGAACCTTTTGCGCAAACTCCGCTCACGTGCGCACGAGGTAATTATGTTGGATATGGAGTTTTGATAATCGATTACTTCCAGGAACGTATGTAAATAATTTGCCGACAGAGATCGAACGCCCACAGCCGAGACGGAAAACATCCGGCAACTCCATCCTACATGGCCGAGAACTCTGCCGTCAAGGGTTTTTTTCATCAGATTTTATGTTACAACACGTTCGAGAGGCACACAGAGAGACTTGAAGCGACTCTCAGGCCTAGAACAGTCAAGCGTGTGAACTCTCCGGGTGGGGTGAGAACGAAAGATGAGAAACTGTCACCTTGGTGATCTTGTCAACCCACTCAAGCGTCGTCTTGTTGAATTCTTCTGGCCTGTCGAAGAAGGGAGCGTGTCCGCAATGGTCCCACATGTGGAATTCCACGTTCTTGAAGCCTTGATCGTGCATGAACTTCTCCAGTTTATCGCCGAGAACGTGCTTGTCCATGGTGCCGTGAAGGACGAGGAACGGAAGCGTTTCCTTGACGGAGAGAAGAGCACTCTCGTCCTGTCCCCGAGGGAGGGCGAGGAGGCGGACCTGAGGGTGCTGTCCCGAAACGCCTCCCATCCAAGCGTATTTGGTCAACTGGGGCATGTCGTCGGGGTATGCGACGCAAGACTCGACGAAAGCTTTGGCGGTCTCACCCCACTGTTCAAGGTCGTTCGCGAGAAGGCGAGGGATGAACTCGACGATCCAAGGGTTTGCGACTTCGCCGTGCATGCTCCTCCAAGGGAATCCTCCCGCAATAATGACGCCGGAGATAGCGTCAGGGCCGTGGTAACTCAAAATATCAGCGGGAATGATGGCTGGAAAAAATGGTGTAACGTCAGGGGCGATCAGATGACGGGAGTGGGGTGTCCGTTACCTCCGATGCTCCTGTGGAAAGATCGGATTAGTGTCATGGTCAAGTACACTTGGTCGAACGCACCATCCGCAGACGAAAGGCTTTCTGAGCTTGTATTCATCAAGGACGGCCTTGAAGTCATCGGCATATCTTTCGGTGTGGTAGTCTTCGGCTTTGAGGGGTTGACCACTCTGACCCTGACCGCGAGGGTCGTAACGAACCTGATGAAAGTGATGCATTGATACCGAGAAATCAGAGGACGGTATCGCGGGAACTAACAAGGTAGAGGCTCTCCAGAAGTTTGGGATCATCGAACTGTTTCTCAAATGCCAGAGCGGTACAGGAGAACCCGGGGATGAAGACGACGGCCGGTTTGGCAGGGTTGCCAGCAGCATGAGTCCAAATTCTGGTACCGTCCTTGGACTGAACGAACTTTCCGAGGGATGGCATAACGAAGATGTTGTTGGAGGGTGAGGAGAGATGAGAATGATGGGTTACGTTCTCAGCGGGGGATCTTATAGGGTGCAGAGTGAAGAAAACGTGCCTGATGTTGGGGGCCGGTTGTGCTTCTGGCAGCAGGTAATAATCCTCAAGTTTCCCGTGAGGTAGGTTACTTGGATCCAAAATTCGCTCACGCGCGCAACGGTCATCTGGGTGACCGATCGTGATGATTGGGATGGGGGATCCCGAGAACACAAAAGAATTTGTCGAAAGTGAGACATCTGAACAAAGACTAGAGGGTCCGGGACGGATGGCTAGAAGGACAGAAGGCGACGAGTGCTCATGACGGCAGTGGAGACAGATTAGAGTTACGGTAAACGCATCCGTTTTTTTTCTGATGTTTGTGGGATTGCGAACCTTTTGACGATGTCGCAAGGTACGAAACGTAACGGTCGTTCTGTGTGCGCGCCTTCCCCCTTACTCAGGGTGCGATTTTGATTTTGAGGGGTGCGGTCCCGTGGGATCATCAGACAAATTCGTTCGGCAAAACAACAAGAATTTCTTGTCATTTTCACATTGGTTCCGCAACCATGAACTTATTCCGTTGCATCCGGAAGTTCTAGCTGTGTTTAGAAGCAGCGAGAGGTGGTGAGCGACGGTGAGCGACTCGCCGGCAAAAGACAACAAGCTGAAGTTTCTCCGTCTACAGCATCCGTTCAGTCCCAGGAATCCGTCAATGATTATCTAATGGACGATCACAGGAATTTGATCCTCTCGTCATTCCACCTTGACACTCTTATCCGAAAATATTTGCAAAATATTCCCACCCCGTTTCTTGTTATTGCAGAACGTCTACACACTCCGTTCAGAAGTCTCCTATGTAATGCCAGCCGAGTATAAAGTCACCCCCGGTTCCTCCGATGCCTCCCCATCCCACCCCATCCTATCCATTCCATCCAACTCGAGCCCAGAATGCCTGTCACCCCCACCTTGGATGACTTCAAGTGTCAGCCTCTCTCGCTCGCTCGTCTTCCTGTTTTGCTCACCCTCGTCCTCTGTAGACTCCGCTTTGGTTTTCTTTCTCATCTCCAGTCTGATAACCGTTGCCCGGATTGCCCTTCGTGTCCAGAAGCGCATGTTCTGGTGGGATGACTTCTGGGCTGTGGTCGCTTTAGCTTGCTTCACCACATTCGTTCCGGGTGAGCTACGCTTCCTCCGTCCCCACACTTCGCTTCTTCTAACCCCCCCGCCCAGGTGTGTTCATTATCGCCGACGGACCCTCGTACTCGCAGCCAACCCGCGTTGCCGGTTACTACATGGGTAAATTCCAACTCTTCTCCGCCCTGTCCATTCTATTCACACCTCCCCGATCACAGTCGGAGGTTTCTTCTATTGTACCGTTTGGGCCGCGCGTCTCTCCATCATCTTCACCGTCGTCCGCATTGCTCCATGGGCATCTCAGAAGAGGGTCATGTTGGTCATCGCCATCGTCATCTTCCTCCAATGGGTTCTCTTGATGGTCCAGATGTTCTGGGTCTGCGAGAAGGGTGATACCGCATGGAAGCAGGCACCTTTCGCTTTATGCCCCTTGGGTCTCCATGTGGCCATCACCCAAGCCGTCAGTAAGCATACTTCTTCCCTTATTCACTCCCCCACCCGATCACCGTCTGACCATTTCTTCCCAGCCGAGTCCTTCTCCGACCTCCTCTTGATCATTGCTCCCCTTTGGATTCTCCGGAACGTTCGCGTCACCTCCGCCGTCCGTTTCCGTCTCGTCTCTGTCTTCGCCTGTTCCCTAGCCACCACATTCGCCGCCCTTGCCCACGCCGTATTGGTCATCCGCCTCCCCGGTGCTTGGGAGGCTATCGTCGGTGCCCTCGAGGCTGGTGTCGCCTTGGCCGTCTGCAACCTCTCCGTCATCGTTCCCGCCCTCGCTCGTCTCCTCGGCGGCGATCCCGAGAAGTACCAGGACGAGAGCAAGGATTATGCTACCGCAACCATCGGAGGAACCGGAGCTTCCAAGAACACTCGCAATATCAATAACACCATGCTCAGCACTTTCAAGGTCGACCCCACCGCTTCTTCAGGCGCTGTACGTGTTGATGTCACTGTCGAGCAAGACCAAGCTAACTGGGAGGCAAAGAAGGACGTCGAGGCCGGCGACGGGGATGATGTTTATCACCTTCCTCTCCACAAAAACTAAGCACCTTTGCAGCTTTGGATGGATCCACAGTTGTTTATAGATTTTTATTGCAATCTGCTGTCGTTCTTTTGCTATCAGGGACCATCCGCCAGCAGTGTCCACCCAGGTGGCGCGCAGGATGCTTATTATTCCCTTTCGTAGACCGAATTTTCCCTCCTTATCACCGTTGTACATATACATGCCACTCGGGATGCTTGTAGTATTCAAATAAATTGGATAGGATTAGCAAAAAAATTGTTGGGATTATCCCTTTGTCACTGGTCTTTGGGGGTATTTAGCCACGTATCCACCCCACTTTTGGATAACAGGCTGGACTATGGACTCCCACTCTTGTCCTTTGAATTTCCCCTTCCTGACCTTCTTGAACGTAAAGATTTCCTTGTGTGTTGTACCGCCTAACAGACGGGGGTCAGCATTGTTGCAATCGACAACATGGGGAACATACACTCTGCGCATTTCTGTTTTGTCACCAAACCAGTCTTCTTGACATCATCAGCGTCGAGCTTGGGAAATGCTGGGTTAATATACTGCCGAGACAAGACAAGATCTCCGAGTTCCAAGTGAATTAAGCGTTCCAATCGATGACAGTACGCTCCCTTGTCTCCTGCGACAACCTTCCCTTTCAAAAGACTGCCACCGTTCACGACGTCGTTGCTAGCTTCGACCGTGCCAGGCCACCATCCACGAATGATGTGCTCCCTCTGCTTTGTTCCGCATTGTTTATCCCATTGATCCAGCCGCTTCGTGAGATTGACCGCGCGTCCAACCTTAAGGTGGATGTGGTCCGGATCGGACTCGTCTGTGGGAAGTGCTATCCGATTTTCGGACCGTGGAGAGTGCGCGTTCCGGACTCACCTCTGATCTCAAATGTGTAGATGTATCCAGCGACATCTGCCGCGGAAGGGAGTTTCGACATTTCTGACCTCAACGCCGCCTGAGTGTCGGTGTTCAAATAGCTTGGGATCCAGTCTAAGAGTTTCATCAGCTCAGAAACCTTGCACGGCATCTAGATGTTTTGTTCAGACGCGTACCCTCAAATTTAATGAACTCAGTCCGTTCTTCTCCTTTGAGGTAGAAACCAGTTTAGGAGAACACATCTTTCACGTGCTGGAAACAGAACCTCTCCACGTCTTTTGCGTCCGGATGTACAATCGCGAGGGGTGGGCCGACCTTGACGACTCGCGTGCACCGCTTTCCGGTTTTAGTCTGAGCACTACACTGGGCTTCTAGCTGGACTATCTTCTCATCCGAAGGCGAAGTCGGCTCAGACGATCTCCTCTCTCGTTTCTCGATAGGTCTGGGGGATGCGCCAGGCTTCGCAGGTGTAGACGGTTGCGACGCAGGGAACGGGCGGGGAAGGCTCGTGTCCGAACTCGGGCGTATCTGGTGGGGTGCGTGATTTAATGCAGACCGGTCTTCCTGCAGCAGGGTGTTCGGATTCATGGGCGGCCGTCTTGGGAAATCCTTGGGAGGGACGGGCGGCCTTGGATCCCCTTGTGCATATCTCATCGTGAGTGACCCTCCAGTGCTGTCTCTGTTTGGTGTGGGCATTTGAAACGGAGTGAAATTGTGGAGAACGGGTGGAGGCGGCACGACATGCATTGGAATCGGGAAGGGCATCCCGCTAGACGACTGGCGTCTGGGAGGTAGCAGCCGTCCATTGGCTGGCTGCAAAGACGGAGGATGTGTCGGCCTAGGAACCCTCGGGGGAGTCTGGGGATAATTGTCGAAGCCACCGATAAACTTAGGGTCAGATTTACCCTCAGCGTGTGGATCGATTGCCAGATAACCGAGCGTATTGGAGAGATCGGATTCGTAATCGTTGCCGTGACCAGTAAGCAATCTGGTCTGGGGTTTTTGCGAGTACATGGGGGTCCAGCGTTCAGAACGTTCAGACTCAGGTGGCGCACAGCTTTCTTTGCGGACTCTTTCATCACGGGAAGAGCAGCTGTCTTGTTTGCCGCTGTTTACATTTCCATCAAACCTGTTCGATCACCCGACTGATTTTCTTCCGCTCCCACTTGGGCTTGCCGTCGTTTGCTAGGTGAGTTTCTGTACCAGACGTCGTGGTCTCGACCTGCGGATGAAACGCACTGGGCTCTGAATAAACCTGATCGATGCGCATTACACTCGATTGCGAGTGGCGGCTTAGAAACCCGTTAACTGATCCTCCTCCTTTCTCAATTCTTCCTGTGCACCAAGATTTCTGACTTGTGTGTGTTTTTCTAAAGGAATGGACGTTTCGGAGGCCAGCAGTTTTGCTGCCGCGATAAAAAATGCGACCGAGGGATTGTCCTCTACGAGAGAACTCCTAAAGACCATCCTCGACAGGTACGTTCACGGTTTTCCTGGGCCATGGCCGTACCTTGACGTCCATAGGAAAGAATCCTCCCCAAATGAGTTTGATACCCGCGATGGAATCTCGCTGCTGTCATTGAAGCACCACCTAATGCTTTCATACCTCCAAGCTGCGACCTTATTGGTCGCCCACCGTGGACTCGGACGTCCACTGAACGACCGTAGTCCTCCAAACGTGCCCTTCGCGTCTTCCTCTCGATCCGCTCGAGGGGATCACGCTGGTGATATGGTTGACCACATGGTCGAGGGCCGGTTGGTCTTGGAGAAGGTCAAAGTTCTCGAGGGCCGGATGAAGTATCAGATCGAGAAGCTCGTCCGAATGGCCACCGAGAAACAGACGAATCAAAATAGCATAAACGGTGAGGACCAAATCATTCCTTCCCTGCTGCACGATTCACTGTCATTTCCCGCGCATAGATCCACTGTTATTCCGACCCAACCCACAAAATCTCGAAGATCCCCCCGACAAGTCTGACCCTGAAGCAGACGGGGAAGGCCAAGAAGACGACGGCGTCTACCGACCTCCGAAGGTTGCCCCGATGCCATACACCGAACCCACATCGAAGAAGGATCCCCGCAAACACGTCCCGGCTGCGCTTCACACCCTCATACATGCAGATCCATCTAAACCTCACATGGAGACAACATCAGGCCTCGGAAATATGGCCGCTCTAACCTCTAAGCGAGCCCGGGAGCTCCAGGAGATGGATGAGTGGGAAGAGACGAACATGGCCCGCCTTGTGATGAAGAAGAAGGACGCCAGGAGACGGGCTCAGGATGAAGCTGATATCGCACTCGGCGGTATCGGTGCTGGCGGAAGAAGAGGCGGTGGCCTCGTAGATGAGTTTGATGACGTGTTGAAATCAGTTTCTCGAGACAGGGGTGGGATCACTGGCGATGGCTATGAGGAGTTGAGGCAGAGGGGGAAGAAGATGGATGTTCTCACCCGGGCCAAGTCCAGAAAACACGACGATATCTCTGCAGATGAAGTCGATGCACCTAGGCAACGGAAACGTTCCCGGTTCGAGAAAGCCATCAAGGTTTCGAAAGCGAGATCCAAACGGAAGTAGATTATTTAAAGTGTTAATGCTCTGGTGATCTCAGCGCGTTCTTGAGTTGTGATAAACAAGTGTCAACAACGCGTCAATTAGAATTAGTCGCGTGGGGAGTCACCCACGCGCACCAGAGATTCAAGTCTCCTTACAACCACCATCATGTCGCCTCGTGCTGCAACGCAGACCACATTGGATGCAGTATTTGGCGTTAACCGCAAGAGGGGTGCTGCTGAAGTCGCAACGGCGTCCGGCAGCGTACCCGCCGAGAAACGGAGAAAGGTCTCCGAAAGGTATTCCACGTGGCATTCGTTTGTGAAAGCCACTGACTCATGGGATGTTCCAATAGTGAGGAGGTGTCAACTGTTGTCGAACCTGCTGCTGAGGAATCTATTCCCCCAACTGGAGATGAGGTTGTCGATTTTATCGATAACCTTGAGAAGGATACCATGCATGAGAGCTGGTATGAAGCTCTCCAAGGAGAATTCCAGAAGCCATATTTTAAGAACGTACGTGCTCCACAATATTGTCCTCACTGTACTAACCTGTTACAGCTCAAATCATTCCTGGCCAAGGAGTACAAGTCTCAGACGGTATACCCACCGAGTACGTCTCCCAACTCATTTGCAAGTGTCGCAATCTCATTATGCTTTCCACCTCTCAGTGAAGGATATATATTCTTGGTCACGCTTGACCCCTCTGGATAAAGTACGGGTTGTTGTGATTGGGCAGGTGTGTGGTCCCACACGAGTCTAACGAACCCGGAACTGAGGTTGGCGATGCAACTCCAAGGACCCTTATCACGATGCAGGACAAGCTCACGGTGTGTCAATACCCGTGACAGATTCTTAGTTGTGATTGTTGACGTCGATCTCGAGGTTTGGCTTTTTCCGTCCTTCCTCCGACGAAAACGCCCCCTTCTTTGAGGAACATTTACAAGCAAGTTGCATCAGATATATCAGGCTTCAAGATACCGAACCACGGGTCAGACATGCGCGTTTATCCTGTTAGACTCGTGGATTGACGGGCAACTCCTCAGCGATCTCACTCAAGTCGCTGAACAGGGAGTGCTATGGTTGAACACCTGCCTGACTGTTCGCGCACACAAGGCGCACTCCCATTCGAAGCAAGGCTGGGAGACCTTTACGACTGCTGTTCTGAAGGCCGTCACGACGCGGAGCATCACAGCGGAGGAGGGTGAGACTCGTAAGGGCGTTGTGTTCTTGGCATGGGGCGCTCCGGCCCTCAAGATCTGCCAGTCCATCGGCGTTAGCAATGTGAGCACTCATTCTGTCATCTTTCTGCACCTTCTGTTGAGCTCGGGCTTTCGACATCAGTCAAAGAAGAATCTCATGCTGAAGTAACGTGTTTCCTGGTCAAGTGTCAACTTTGGCTCACGCTCCTTGGTCAGGTCTGCTCATCCGTCTCCCCTGTCCGCGAGGAAAGGATTCCTGGGGAACGGGCATTTCAAAGCTGCCAACGAATGGCTCAAGAAAGAATACGGCGACGATGGCCTGATCGACTGGACGGCTCTCAACTCGTAATTTCTATCAGATATTTGTCCATGTCACGCGATCTTCTTGCTTTGGTTCTGTACCTTTTTGCTAATGTGATTGTTCTCCGTTGACGTGTAAGAGCGCAAACTACTATCCAAGCCCAGGCACCGATGAAGAGATTGTCATTGGGAGCCGAACATGCGTGACATTAAGGGACCATGGCGCCCTGAGTGGGAGGCGCTTGAACAGGCACACTTCCGAGAGACGCAAATGTAAATCGCCCGGGCTATTACATAAGCGGGTGTACAGCGGGAGATCTTTACACTTCACACATCCATGTCGACTTATCGGCCAACTGACAGGGCAATTACACATGAATATCATCAACCAATAACATCTCTAGCCTTTGATCCTGTTTCTGACATCCTCTGGACTGGATCTAGTTCCGGTGCGGTCGTCGCTTATTGCACGCCTCAGGCGATAAGGGGTGTTTCATTCCCTGTTGGCGGTGGCCAACCGGTCCAAAAACTCGTCGCAGGGGACAACTACGTTCGTGCATGCGGCTTAGCCGGGCAGGGCGTAGGCTCATGGACAAAGGGAGGAGTGAATAAGTGGTACTTTCGGTCTGTCCAATCCGTGGTTTATCCATTGGGTGGACTCACCCGCAGATGTATAGCACTACCGCAAAGACAACGTCATTTTCCAACGCCTCTGGGACGACACGAGGCCTTGCGGTAGCAACGGACGCTCAAGAGCTCATCTACCTCAATGAACTTACTGGAGATGAGATTCGGCGCGCAAGCGTGTCTGGAATTATCAATCATCTCCACTTTTCCCATTCCCTACTTCTCGCAGGCTCGTCTGACGGTTATATCAGAAGCTATGACATCCGTAATCCCTCGAGAGGAACCGACTCTGCGGAGAATTCTGTTTATGCACACGGTGGTGGCGTACAGGGGATCCAAAGTAGTGGAAATTATGTCTATTCGATTGGCTGGGGCTACAGGTGAAGTAAACTTCTCTGGATAGAAGCGTCATCTAACCTTGGGTTGTGGGTTCAAGGCAGTCAATTCCATTTCCCGACCCATTCGTCAAAGTCTACGACTTGCGAACCTTCAGACCTCTACCCCCCGTTCCCTTCTCCGACGGTCCTGCTTTTATCTGTACCTTGCCGAAGAAAGACACTACGCTGGTTGTTGTTTCGAATCAGGGACTTGTCAATATCGTCGACTGTACGGATCCAAGTGTCAACGAGTTCTACCAGGTACGATACAGCGAACGTCCATGCGACCACCACAACCTTACTGGCCACAGCTCGATACACACGCGATCATATCCTCTGCAGCTGTCTCACCGACAGGCGCATACCTGGCATTTGGAGACCAATCTGGCATAATCAATATATTGACGGCCGTAGAAGAAGACAGCGAACAAACCCCTTTCAACGGATTTGCTGAGGGTCAACCAATCAACTGGGCCGACCCTGCAGAGGAATTGCCTGACATCGACTGGACGGATTCTACGTGGGTTCATCCTCAAATTTTCAACATCCGGGAAGTCTAATCCTCCCCAGGCCTCTGAACGCTGTTGGAATGCCGCACTACAACGCATTGTTACTGTCCTCGTGGACCAAGGCTTTCATTCCCAACCGTCCAAAATACTTTCCGCCTCCAGAAGTGATACCTCCCCAGATTCTCAGTACAATGAAGCTGAACGAGAACATTGCCTACGCCCCCGTGCCAAAGGAGCTGAGGGGTCGGAGGAATATGGTCGCTGACATCAAAAAGGATCGCGGTGCAAGGTTCAGGAGCGGTAAGAAAGCGGATGCGAGTGTATTCACGATTGTCATCGTGCACGTTTGGTGACTGTTCTACTTTGAACTTACCAGCCCGATGCGGATGCGATCCTCTCCGGTGAAATTGGAGAAATCCCCCGCGTTTACCGAAGAGTTGAAATCGAGTACTCCAAGTTTGGTGTAGAAGACTTCGATTTTGGGTATGCACAGCCCGTCCTTCACCAGAAGTAGCGCTGACACGCAACGTAGGTTCTACAACAAGACGTCGTACAGTGGACTGGAGACGCACATCCTGAACTCGTACACGAATTCTGTGGTCCAAGCGATGCACTATGTTTATCCGATCCGGCGTTTGGCCAAGTCCCACATCACCTTGAATTGCCCTAGAGAGCATTGCTTGCTTTGCGAGTTTGGCTTTGTCGTCCGAATGCTCGAAGATGCCAAGGGAATAAACTGTCAAGCAAGCAACTTCTGTAAAACCGTCGGAGTCCTTGCTCATGGCACGTTGTCTCGTTTCTCCCCGCTCCCCTTCCTTACTCATGACCATTCATAGGTAAGGGATTGATCGAACTTGTTGATTACGGGCGTATGCCTGCTGGGACAGATTACGCGCAAATCATACAGTCTTTCCACCGATTCTTTGTCGATCATCTCGTCGCGGAAGGAGACATGGCACCGTCGAATCCGGCCATTGTGCCCGACCTGGAGTCTTATTCCCCTCCCCCGTTTACTCAATTGGTGGGGATTTCAGTAAAGACCGACACTATGTGCCTGGGTTGCCACGACACTCGAACAAAACACAACATGATGCACATCCTAGACATGGTGTACCCCCGCTTTGTACGTTTCAACCCTTTTCTATGAGTACCTCCCTCGCTCAAGCCCATCGGCAAGACCGGGATATCAGATCCCTCCGTGGATTTGAATACGATCATACAGGACTCTTTGCTCCGCGAGGTAACCTACAAGGCAACATGTGCATCCTGCAGACGAGTTTCGACATTTGAATCGCGCCGTTCGCTTTCAACAAAAGATCTTCCACCTGTTTTAGCGGTCAACACGGCTGTGTTCGATCAAGAGAACATCAAGTTCTGGCTTGATGCGAAAAAGCGGAGGTTTTTGACCCAGAGCATTCGTCTTCATGGTCAAATCGACGGGGTTGACGATCCAGAGGTTGCTGTATACGAACTGAGGGTGAGTGTTCTTTCAGCTACGGTTAAATCAACATCAATGAAACGCCCTGGCACAGTCGCTCGTTGTGCAGGTGGTCACGAGACAGCGAAACTCACATTTAGTAGCAATCGTTAAAGGTGTGGTCGGGTCGTGGGAGTCGAGGGATTTGTATGAGACTGACCCTGACTCCTAGTGCCCGGTTCCGAAGAGGATCCGGAACATACGAGTCCTTGGTTTGTTTTCAATGACTTTGCTGTGAGGAACGTTTCAGAGGAGGAGGCGTTGAATTTTCCCGATCTGTGGAAGGCAAGCCCCTCTGCGGTTTATTGGGCAAATCAGTCTCACCTTAATGGCACAGGTACCCGCTGTCCTTTACCTGGAGAGGGTGGATGTGAGGGAGAAGATCAATTTTGACGCGCTACCTGAAGAGATTGATACCTCGGTCCTCAGCCGTGACAGTAACATATCTCTGTGTGTTGTTATCTCGCCCATCCTACGAGAAACTGAGCCCCCGTTTTAGCGCTCGTGACATCGGTCGCATCAAGCATGATCTCCTCCACCCAAACGAGCTTCCGCGAGCGGGAATGTTGGTGGCCATTGATGCGGAATTCGTGTCCATGCAACAAGAAGAGACGGAATTCAGGTCAGATGGGACAAAGAAGGTGATACGTCCCGCAAGACTCAGTTTGGCCAGGGTTTCTGTCCTTCGTGGAGATGGTGCGAAGGCCGGGGTCCCGTTCATCGATGACCATATCCACACGAGTGAGATGATTGTCGATTACTTGACTGAGTGGTCAGGCATCAAATGTCGGTATGAATTTTCTCGATCCGCGACGCCCACTCACGGTTTGCTTGGTCTAGATGGTGACCTCGACCCACATTTGTCCCCGCATACCCTCACGCCGCTGAAGATTGTATACAAGAAGCTTCGCACCCTTGTGGATCGAGGTTGCATATTCATCGGGCATGGACTCTCGAAGGACTTTCGGATTATTAGTGAGTGTTGGGCAAGTACCCCGCAGCGATGACTTCTGATAGGTAGACAGACATCTTTGTTCCACCTGAACAGGTCATCGATACAGTGGATCTGTATTTCATCAAGGCTCGGCAACGAAGGCTGTCGCTCAAATTCTTGACGTGGTTCATACTTGGGGAAAACATCCAGGCGGAAACGCATGATTCGATCGAAGATGCGCGTTCGGCTTTGAGGTTATACAAGGCATATCACGAATTCGAGGAGAATGGTACGTTTGACGAAAAACTAGAAGAGCTGTATCGAGAAGGGAAGGCAAATGTGGGTGAATTCTGCGAGGAAGTTGAGAAGGGTGACTGACTCTACCACTGGTTACAACAGAACTGGAAGCCTCCCGCTTCTGTATCGCTCCCAGCAGTCGAGGCACCTGCACCGAGGCTTGTGATACCGGGGAATCGGTTCAACTACGTCAGCTCTGCAACGCATCCCACTGCTTCTCAACAAAACCAGTCGCAGTCTTTCATTGTACCGGGTTATGGCTTCTCGGCCGTGGGATGGAGTGGCCAGGGTCGGTAGATGTTACTATGTCGTGGATCCAGGATTGTGTGTAACATATGTCGATACTATTTCTTTCCTGTCTCTCGACAGACGGATGCGGTGTGATAGAATACGAGCAGAGCAACCGCCACCATATCCCCCGCCAAGGAAGCAAGAACCTTGATGATGACCGTCGTCCAGTACGTTGACGCGGGTTTGTGATGGCCATTGCTTGACCATCCGGTCATTCAGCTCGCCCTAACCTTTACCCGAGGCGCTTCGCCTCATACAGCCCGCGTATTGCGACTGAGGAAAGGGGTGTAGCCTTTGTCCCCGCACCAAAAGATGTATCGTCTCCCACGAGAGCTTCGGGACTGTAAGCGTACCCCACAACGGGGGAACAAACAGCTTGAAATAGGACTTTGTCATGCAGCCTGCACCCGGCTTTACAGCTTTTCAGACGGGGATTGTGGGAGGTTTTTGCTCCAATTGGAAACCTTCCCTTTCTATTGGTGGGTGAAAATATCTGAAAATGGAACGAAGCTCAGTCATCATCGTCATCCTGTTGACGCGATTCACATTCATGGATCCAAACCCTCTTGAGTATAAATATTCTAATCTATCCCCTGACCCTCCCTCCAACTTCTTCCCTCCTCACCACCGATACAAGCATGTCTCCAAGGGTCGCCATCGTCATCTACTCTCTCTACGGCCATGTTGCCACCCGTCAGTCCACATCCTTCCTTCTCTCTCCTTTTCTCGCTCACAATCTTCCCCTAACAGTTGCTGAAAGCGTCAAAGCCGGTCTCGAATCCGCTGGAGGTACTGCCAAAATCTTCCAGTACGACCTCTTCTTTTTTGCATCCACCCTCGGCTGAACGCCTGAACCTTTGCCCCCAGGGTCGCAGAGACTCTCAGTCCGGAAATCTTGACCAAACTCCATGCCCCACCCAAGCACGATTATCCCGTGTTCGCCCCTGAACACCTTGCAGACTACGACGCCTTCCTCTTTGGTGTCCCCACCCGTTTCGGTTCTTTCCCCGCTCAGTGGAAGGTAACATCACCTCTAATAGATAAGATAACCAAGACTGATCCAAGGATTCATCGCAGACCTTCTGGGATGCCACCGGTGGTCTCTGGGCTAGTGGTGCCCTCTCCGGAAAGTACGCCAGCGTCTTCGTTTCCACCGGTACCCCTGGTGGAGGGCAGGAAATGACTGTCTCCGCCACCCTCTCTACCTTGTCTCACCACGGCATCATTTTTGTTCCTCTCGGCTACAAGCACACTTTCCCTCTTTTTGCCAACTTGGAGGAGGTACACGGTGGTACGTTTTGTTTACTTTCTCGTCCATCGATGTGGGTCTGACCCACTGTTTCCCAAGGGTCTCCTTGGGGTGCCGGTACCTTCGCAGGTGCCGATGGCTCTCGCCAGCCGACCGAGCTTGAGCGTGAAATTGCTTCCACTCAGGGCAAAGTCTTCTGGGAGACCGTCTCCAGGGTCAAATTCTAAATACAAAAGTAACAATTGCAGTTTAAACCTGTTTGTACATATATCAATGCAAACCGCCATCGGCTTTGAAGCACAATTGTCCGATAATTAGCCTCGATGCTCAATTGTACTTCACGTGCCCCATTGATTCCACAATCGACGTCGCGTCTCCATCCATTTCTCATTAACCACCTCTTCACTTGTCCGCGTCCTTCGAGAGTGACCATGGTGTCCAAGGTATGCGCCAACTCCTCCCCACACTCCCTGCCTAACGTCGTCAAAGAGAAAACGCGGCGAGGAAGAAGAAACGGACCCGGCGAGCACATCCACCCGTTCTACGCGTAGCTCAACACGTCAGATCAAGTCTACCACTGCAACTGCAGCCAAGAGGACGACGAAGAAGAAACCGGTGGAGGATCCCGCAGGCGGAGATGTATGTATCAATACCCTGGCATTCCGCTCTCTCACCCAGAATCCGAGCTCACGATCTCCCCCTCTCAGAGCACGATTGACCTCCCTCAGCCCAAAAAATCGCGAGCAACGAAGAACACCGAGGGGACCAAGCGGACGATGGGAAAGTCAACGAAATCCAGTCAGTGCGTGCACCCCGTTCAGTATCACCGCCTCGCCCATCCAGTAACCGCTCTCTCCCTAATAGGAATGATGTAAGCGACAACGTGGACAAGGACTTGAACGGGTACGTCCACCTTCACGTCTCCCTCTGCCACACTGCATTCCTTCGGAGGTTACACATTTCCACCCTTTCCGCTACTGGCTAGCGCGGTAGCATCTCTCTTCTTCGCTTTCGCTCTCATGCTCTTCACCAGTCTCTTCTGCTGTCGATCTAATTCCCATCATCCTGACGATCCCGCCGAACCTAGTTCCTCTACCCGCAAGCAAGAATCAGAGCTTCCAGTATCTGTAGGCCAACGCGTTTTTCTCTTCAGAAGAGCCGACACTAACTTGCGGTATACAAGAAAACCGAGCCGTACAACCCCGCCAATATCCAGTCCATTTTTAAGGCTTATGCGGACCAGGACGACGCCGACACCATAAGTCCCGAAAATTTTGAGCGCCTTTGCAACGACGCAGACGTGCCAATGGATGGGTCTATGCCGCTGATACTCTTATGGCTCACTGATGCTCAGGAATTGGGCACCATCAAGAGGGACAAGTGGACCAAGGCTATGCAGGATTCACAGTGCGTGGTGCATATACTCTCCTTGTCCCATTTTCCCACCTTCTCTCAGGATTTCGTCGTTGGCTACCCTTCGAGTTTTCTTGAGCGATATGGAGGACTTGCTTCTCACGACCAAACCTCCGATCCCACATCCCCCAGCCGCCTCGATCAAGGGCAACAAGAAACCCCCTGGGCCTCCACCCTACGACCGAACACTGTACTATTCTTATGCGCAAGACAGAAGCAACACTTTCGGCAAGTTGTACTCGGCCCTATTTCCCATTGCCAAGACTGGGCAGTCGCGAAATATAGACATTGAGGTTTGTTATCACATCCCCCTTTTGCCGTGCTTTGTTTTTATTCGATTCTTAGGTTGCAAAAGCGTTTTGGTCTGTGCTGCTCGTGCCTTCATACCCCATTATCACGGACGTTGTGGAATATATCACGGTTTGTTGCCATGCGGTAAACTCGTGTGCACATGGAACTGATGATTGGTTTAGGAGAAGGGAACTTACAAAGCAATTAACAAGGACGTGTGGAGCATGGTAAGGCCTCTGGTTTTGTGCCTGTTGTGTCTTCGCTTACCTTTTATGCAAGATGCTCGAGTTCTGCAAGACTGTGAATCCAAACCTTGACAACTACGAAGCAGATGGAGTGAGTTGTACTTCTCGGAATCAGAATCGCTAGCGTTGAACATCCAACAACAGGCATGGCCAACCCTTATCGACGATTTTGTCGCATGGAAGCAAGAACGGTCGGGAAGCAATCCCACCGCGCGCACCACGGACCAGGGCTAAGTTCAAGCGAGGAGCCGATCTCATCACGTTACGATACACATTAATTTACACGTTTTTCCCAGTCAAGAACCCTCTATTTATTGCTTTGCTTTTTGCCTTACAGAGATGATCTACAATGCGGTGGTGGAGTTTGGCAAGAAGTCAGCTTTTGGCGGATGCCGGGATTTCGTCCAAGTCGGCGATACGTAGGAGGAGGTTGTGTCCAGGCGGCAGTTGTATCGGGGTTTTTTTTCGATGTGTGCTGGGCGAGATGCCTGGTGTAATTCCAAGCGCCTGGTGAACTTGTCTCCAGCTTCCTTGTGGATCTGAGGATGGTGGATCGCCAGCGAAAGAGCTGTTTTGGAAATAAAGAAACACGACGAGGATGGCAACCGCTGCTGCAGAGAGCGCTCTGAGCACAGGACTGCGCGACTGAAACGCGTTGGTAGGTTTGCTACTGCGGGTCATGGTTTGAGGTAGAGCGCAGTCGGCTATCTCCGACCGGCCAGCCCTTTTAAATCCATACGCCTCGTCTGTCCCGCTTTCAGTTTCCTTTCGACGACCACACACGCAATATGGCTGCAGGTGGCCTTGGCTCGGAAATCGTGAATGTTATCAACAAGCTTCAAGATGTCTTTACTGCCGTCGGGACCTCGACATCGCAGATTGACCTGCCGCAGATTTGTGTCTTGGGAAGTCAGAGCAGCGGGAAGAGTAGCGTGTTAGAGGTCAGCTGCCGTTCTTACGCGACTTACGGATCCTGATTGTGCTTAATGGTCGTGTAGAATATCGTCGGAAAAGATTTCTTACCCCGTGGTTCTGGCATCGTCACCAGGCGGCCTTTGGTACGCATGTCACCGCGCTTCGGCGCCCGCCCGTCTAACGAATAGATTTGGATTACAATATAGGTCCTGCAACTGATCCATCGACCTGCCACAACGCCCATACCAAAAGGTTTGCAGACATACATCACAGTCGAGGAACATATATCTGATTTTTCGGACGATACCCAGACAACCCCAACCCAAACATCGACCCTAATGAATGGGGTGAATTCCTCCACCTCCCGGGCGAGAAGTTCTTCGATTTCGACAAGATTCGGCAAGAAATCGTGAAAGACACTGAAGCCAAGACCGGCCGTAATGCTGGGATATCTCCGAATCCAATCAACCTTCGAATTTACTCTCCTAATGTCCTCACGCTGACTCTCGTCGATCTTCCCGGTCTGACCAAAGTGCCCGTCGGTGATCAACCGAAGGATATCGAGAAGCAGATCAGAGATATGCTCTTGAAGTATGTCTCGAAGCCGAGTTGTATCATTCTGGCGGTCACGCCTGGTAATCAGGATCTGGCAAACTCGGATGGGCTGAAGCTGGCGAGAGAGGTCGACCCGGAGGGGACGAGGACGATAGGCGTCTTAACCAAGATCGACCTCATGTACGTGGTTTGCCTCCGTTCCTGCGTTGTTTGCCCACCCACGTTTTGGATAGGGATGCTGGGACCGATGTCGTTGACATTCTAGCTGGACGGGTCATTCCTCTGAGGCTGGGCTACGTTCCAGTAGTGAACCGGGGACAGAGAGACATCGAAACGAATAAGAAGATCAGCATCGCGCTCGAAGCAGAGCGAGACTTCTTTGAGGGCCACGCTTCGTATAAAGGGAAGGCGCAGTACTGCGGAACCCCATTCCTTGCTCGGAAGCTCAATATGGTGAGTTTCCCATTGACAATCGAAGGAAGAGAATTTTGAGCTAAGAATAACCAGATCCTGATGCACCACATTCGGGCAACCTTGCCTGACATAAAGCAACGGATCACTACTCAGCTCCAGAAGTACAGTGCCGAGCTACAGTCACTCGGAGGCGTTATGGGAGACCAGAGTTCGAGCAGCATGGTGTTGGCCGTCATCACGGAATTCACTTCCGAATTCCGAAACGCCATTGACGGTAACACCGACGACCTTTCCCTGAACGAGCTTGCCGGTGGGGCTCGCATCAGCTTCGTGTTCCATGAATTGTTCAATAACGGGGTGAAATCCATTGACCCCTTCGACCAAGTGAAAGATGGAGACATTCGGACAATCTTGTACAACTCTTCGGTGATTCCTCTCTGAATCGAATCTATGGAGCAGTTCGCTGATAACGTGCCGTCTTAGGGGTCCACGCCGGCACTATTCGTCGGCACAACGGCGTTCGAGGTTATTGTGAAGCAACAGATCAAACGGCTGGAAGAACCGTCGCTGAAGTGTTGTCAGTTGGTGTATGACGAGCTTATCCGAATATTGGGGCAGCTTCTTGCAAAGATTGTAAGTTCATGCGCGGCAATTCAAGGAACAGATTCGTGAACTGTTACATCTAGCAATCGTTCAGGAGATACCCCGCTCTACGAGAGCGATTCAACGGCGTGGTTGTCAACTTCTTCAAGACCGCCATGTCTCCCACGACGAAGTTGGTGTCGGATATGGTCGCGTAAGTGTTCCCGGTTCGCATGACGCAGGGAAGATGGGTGTTGATCGCGGGTTAGGATGCAAGCGTGTTATGTGAACACAACGCACCCGGACTTTTTGAACGGGCACAAGGTATGGCTGTGGCTCCTCTTGCGGCAGGAAAAAGAGGCTGACATTCTGATAATCAGGCTATGGCACTTGTATCGGAAAAGCTGAACGCCAACAAGCCCCCTCCGACGGAGAAGGGAAAAATTACATCGGGGCAATTGAACAACAACAAGGATCTGGACGTGGACGCTCGGAAGGAAGAACCGGGATTTTTCGGATCGTTTTGGAATCAGAAGACGGCAGGAAAGGCAAAAAAAGTTGGGGCTGCGACAATGGAAGCGGTGAGTGTGCCGGGGATTACGTGTTAGCGTGCACGCTTCTTCGTGACGTTAACAACCCCGTTTAGCCGCCACAAGTTATCAAGCCGCAATCTGCGTTGAATGAGAGGGAGACGATGGAGACCGAAGTGATCAGTAAGTGCTCATCGCCCGTATGACAGGGTTGACATCTGAGGCACCAATGTACGCTCTGTTTACAGAACTGCTCATCCATTCGTACTTTAACATTGTGAAACGGGAGATGATTGACATGGTGCCAAAGGCGATCACGTTGACGCTGGTCAGCCACTCGAAGGAGAACCTGCAGAGAGAGCTGTTGCAAGAGCTGTACAAACCCGAGGTGCTGGACGACTTATTGAAGGAAAGCGAGTTTGTCGTGAACAGGAGGAAGGAGGTGATTTCCATGGTGCAGGCGTTGAACAAGGCAGAAGAGTAAGTGGCCGAGTATGGAGGTGAAAGTATGGATCACTGATCGGTTTATCCTAGGATCGTTGCCGGTGTTTAAAGTGGAGGAGGCCGATAGATAGTGCTCGATAATTGGTTCTCCTCTTTCTGCCTTGATGACCGGCCTGTTTCGGATAATATTCTCCCAAGTAATACCAGGATTGATATGAAGGGTAAAGTTGAATGAGCGCCGACCAGTCAGAGGACACACGGGGGGGTGAGCAGGGATATGTGTGATCGGTGATCGACGGCAGAAGGGAAACGCAGACTTACGTTAACTTGTGCACGTTGACATCATGACTGGGTGCAGGGAAGAGGGCGAACGGGGAGGAGGGAAGTGGTAGGGGTCGCGATCCGTCGCCGACTGCGCTGTTCATCTGCCACCGCAGCCCGGCCGTGGCTTGCTTGAGCGAGGGACATCGGTCATGAGCTTGATAAGAGGTGTGTCAAGGATTTGTCCGATTATCGCCATTGGACGAGACCGAAAGAGTCAGGGTAGACACAAGAAAAGATGCCAAGCCAATCTTCAAACATTATTTATCCGAGTTTTCCGAATTGGGAATTCGACGGAATGGTCCGAACCTTTATACTTATATTTCAATCCTTTAGGTTCCGACACTCAACGCCTTCCCGTCCTCCCCACTCATCCTCCCCTCACCCTCTGCGGTCAGGGCCAATGGCTAACCAATTCTTACAGTCAATTTTGCTCAACCCTTCTCCTCTCACTTCTTCGAGGTCTCTCCCAAACTCACCAGCATTCAACGATTCCATTCTCCCCTCGGATAGCGACTTGGATCCGGCACAGTGCAGAAAAATAAGATTCGCCCCTCTCCCTGTCGTTCCAGACCCTGACGACATCCAAGAAGATGATCAATTCGACGATGCGCTAGGTCTGGAATCTGCAGAAATCCCAGCTACACCCACAACCGTTCCTCCCCCTCCACTCCCCCCGGTCGTAAGCCTTAACCCGTCCACATCCTCTTCATCCTCCCAGCAATCTCTCCCCATGTCCAAAAGGTCTTTCTCCTCAAAATTCCTGAAGCCCCTCTTCACCCCCTGGTCCAAATCCGTTTCCGCCCCATCCTCCACTGACGGCTCGCCTCCTCTTTCACGCGTATCATCTATCGAATCTTCCCAGTCGCTCAGGGTCACTCCTCTTGACCGTTGGACCTCTGTTGGCTCCGTTTGTTCATCCTCGTCCGAGGGCGGTCGTCCTGGGAGTCGCAAACACAAGTCGACCCTTTCACTACCATATAATTTCAATCCCCTTGCTCAAAGATCAAAGTCCACGCCACCGCCCACCAGACAATATACTCCATCCGCCAAGCCTACTGTCCGCATGCTCAATGGCCGGGTGTACGGTCGACGGCGACCATACAACAAAGCTTCTACAGATCCTTTCGCAAACGTCCGCGAAACTGAGCCAGAGTTCGTCGAGTGGGGCTACGGTGGAATGGGTTCCAATAAATCCAACACTAATTCTTCTATGGGTTCTGCCTGGAAGGCCGTACAAAACCGTTCGAATGCCTCTGCTTTCGGGAACGACGAGGATGATGCCAGTGGCATGGCCTGGGTGAAAAAGCGTAGGGCCGCACGTGAAAGAGCCAAGCTCGAGGCCGATCAACCGCAATCGCAGCCTGGAGACGCCGGCCTGGAAATCCCTGAGCCTGTGGTTGCCGAGGAAGAGGTTCAAGAGACCACATCACCCGACGTTGAGGAAATTCTGTCACCCCTGGCGGAAACCCCTTCGGTCGGTTCAACAGAACAAGCTCGCGAAAAGTCGGAGCATATTACCACCGCTGTCAACCTCCCGCCTCAACGGACGCACAAACGAGAGCCATCGATCGGACACCGCATCCAAATACCCCAGGCCGAGAGCCCAATGAAGGAGATGTCCCCTTTTGGTGCCGATGTTTTTGACATGGACCTAGTGGAAAGGGCCGAGGTGGCACCTGGAGCTCCTGAGCCGAGCGCTGATTCCACGAGCGAGGAAGAGGACGAAGAGGACTCGTCGGTCGACGAAGATGATGAGGACGAGAGTGATGGTTTTTCTGAGGTGTGTGGACCTTGTATTTTCGGTGTATATCGCACACTCAACGACTTTGCAGGAGAACACGCATAGCAAGACGACGTTGGGCGCAGGTGTCGAGAAAGTCAGCAGACATCCAAAGGCGCAAAATTTGCCGCACTCCCCTCTGAAAGGCCAGCTGGCTACAACGTCTATAGAAGCCTAGATGCATTCGGTTAGCTCGCCGTTCTCGCACCGAACGAGAGAGTTATTAACGCTTGGCGCAGATTTTTGACACTTGCTCTCGTTTTAAGTGGGACAAACGACGGTTACCACCCCTACTCTATCGCTTTTCTTTTATTGGGACTTAATTTCGTTGCGCCATCTTTTTCGCCCATCGCATTCACTTGCTACCTTTATTCCCCCTCTCATCGCATCGACCTGCAGTCGTCAATATCTTAAAACGTCGAAAACCGATTTATCATGCTCCCGGACTCGGAAAGTTACTAGAAGGGAAGAATGCCGGTACGTGGGACAGATCCTCCTCGAGTGTTCTTGGCCAAGGGTCAGTGAACCGAGATGGTCGGATCGAGCCCTGGTAGTGAACATTTTCCCGTGGTCGTTCGCGAGGTTGTGGGAACGGGTGTGGGGTCTTAATTGCTGACCGAATTGCATCCATCCTTTGGGACATTGCCCGTTCCTTTCTCGGTGGATGTGTATATCATGTATGTTGCTGTTTTCCAGTACAGTTTCTCACGTCGTGGTTGTATTAGAACAATCGTTTTTCCGGTGTACTACAGGACTTGCTGTGTAAGATAGACGTGTACGAATGTGGGACAAATGGGAATTCTCATTCACGAACGTGCATCGGAGTTTTTTCTTGTGGCGGGCGCGACTCGCTCGGTTTGTTCGGAACGGCGACAGGTGGAGAGAGGGACTACGGGGACATGGTTCGCAAGTGGTAGGTACGTATTCAGATAAGGGCTGAATTGACTCTAGTGCTTGCGGCAGGAGGCCCGATAACGTTGGAATTTTTATCGGCGTCAGTGGAAAGACCTCGTGGAAAGGGTGAGGCATGTCGTGCTCAACCGCCCATGTCCGATTTGTTCGTTTCGTCACAAGCCTCCATCAGCCGGCGAACTCGTCTCGACCAGGACCGAGGCAGGCAATTTGAATTTAGCCCATACCTACGACGACCCAGCTTGCCCTTTCTGCCAGGTCACGAGGGTAGATGATCGTTCTAGCCCCCCACGAGCTCGTCGACATCGGGCGCCGGGTGGATCAAGGACGGATTTGTGAGGTTAGAGCCATCGCGGGAATGAAAAAGGGATGAGAGCGGCCAGAGGTGGGCTGTGGCCAAGATCTTGCCTCTCGTCCGTTGATAAGATTAAACCAGTGGTGAATGTCGCCATGCGGACTAGGGCGGTTTCAAGGCCTTTAACGCCGATCAGAAACTTGGAATCCGCAATGACGAGCTCTCCGGCCACGCGAGGGTCGCTACTGTGTGAATACTTTGGCCAGAGAGTGAAATCAAGAGGCGGTGGGATACGCGTGGTGAGAGTTGGGATCGGTCGAACACGGATCGATGGGTAAGCACAAACCAAAACCTACCAAACCAAACCGATAAATAGAGAACTCGGAAAAACGAACGAAAGCTGGCTCTCCATCTCCTCTCTCGCCAACAGCGTCAGCTGTCCCCCCTCCAAAGGCTGTCCCAGGTTTTTGTCTTTTCTTTTTCTTCGTTTCCTCACCTGTCTCTCACAAACGAAACAAGATTTCTAGAGCATTCCACTCGTCAAAAATGGCCCCCGTCCAAATTGCTGACAAATACGACATCGTCTTCATCGGAGGCGGAAGCGGCGGTTCTGGAGGGGCTCGTCGTGCCGCTTCATACGGAAAGAAAGTCGCGATCGTCGAAGCCACCCCAAACTACGGAGGCACTTGTGTCAACGTCGGTCCGTGCCTCCGAACAACCCATTCGAAAAAACACCAATCTCACCGTTCTCTCTTCCAGGATGTGTCCCAAAGAAGTTGATGTGGCACGCCGCCGATCTTTCTGACAAGCTCCGTCAATCCGTTGGCTATAAATTCAAAGGCGTCGACCACCCACAGTTTGATTGGGCGACCTTCAAGCCCCAGCGCGACGCCTACATCAAAAAACTTCGCGGTATCTACCAGTCCAACTGGAACAGGGAGGGTATCGACCTTTTCGACGGTCACGCTACCATCCTTTCCCCTACCGAGATCCAGGTCTCTCATCCTGGCGAAGAGCCCTACACCCTCAAGACCGATCACATCTGCGTCGCTGTCGGCGGTCGCCCTACCATCCCTTCTGACCAACAAATCCCTGGAGCTAGCCTCGGTATCAACTCTGATGGTTTCTTTGACCTCGAAGACCAACCGAAACGAGTCGTCGTCGTCGGTGCTGGTTACATCGCCGTCGAACTTGCCGGTGTCTTCAACTCCCTCGGAACAGAAACCCATCTCGTCATCCGCGGTGACACCGTCCTCCGAACTTTTGACCCCGCCATTCAAGGTGTCCTCACTCCTTGGATGGAGCACACCGGCATCAAAATCCATCGTCAGACTAATGTCACAAAGGTTGAGGGTGAGCCCGGAAATCTGATCATCCACACGGACAAGGGTGAAAAGCTCGAGGCCGACGTTCTATTGTGGGCCATCGGTCGTCACGCCAACACCGAGAGACTCGGTTTGGAGGACCTCGGTGTCAAGACCACCCCCAAGGGCGACATCCTCGTCGACGAGTACCAGAACTCCACCGTTCCCGGTATCACTTCCATCGGAGACGTCACCGGCAAGTGGCTCTTGACCCCCGTCGCCATCGCCGCAGGAAGAAGGCTCTCCAACCGTCTCTTTGGCCCTCCTGAATACAAGGACGACAAAGTCAGCTACGAAAACATCGCCACCGTCGTTTTCTCGTCAGTTGCCACCATCCTTCACCTGCACCCCACATACTCACCCGCGTTTCTGCAGTCACCCTCCCATAGGAACCGTCGGTCTGACTGAGCAAGATGCTCGAAAGAAGTATGGAGACGCCGTGAAGATTTGTACCTCACCACCGTCTCTCGTCTGAAAATAGCGTTGACTGACACTCCCCACTAGACGAAACTTCCTTCAAGTCTCTGTACTTCAGCATGATCGATGAACAACACAAGGAGCCCACAAAATTCAAGCTCATCGTACAGGGCCCCGAGGAACGAGTTGTCGGTATCCACATCATCGGTCAGGGCTCCGACGAGATGATTCAAGGTTTCGCCGTCGCTGTAAAAATGGGCGCTCGCAAGGCTGATCTCGACAACACCGTCGCCATCCACCCCACATCTGCAGAAGGTAAGCTCTTGCGAATAGCCGGTTTGTCGAGACGCTGACGATCTCCCATTCACAGAATTGGTTACTCTCCGATAATCCGTTAACCCAACGCACGTAGATTCACACTTTGTACGATACCTCAATCTCGCAGTTTTCATCAATAGCATTACCGGAAGGTTGGTTTCACGAACGGGATGTCTTCATATCAGTCAGTCGCAGTGGTACCTAAGCACCCCCGTTTCGTTTCTTCCAGTTCTCGAGCCACTGCTTGACCTCGGTAGTAGACCTCTCACACCATTTGGCCTTTGCCCTGATCCCATCCAAGCACTGGGCTAGCACCATGTCGTACTTGCTATTGTCCTTGCCCTGTCCCACAATGCGTGAGGTCAAGTCAAGAACCATTGTAATTTATCTCGTACCTTGAAGAATTCCTCGATCTCTTGCGCATCCTTCTCCGAAGAGAAGGAACTAATAGACCCCCGAATCAAGTATTTGTACATCGAGTTTCCAGCAAACCTTGCCGTAATCTAACCCGTGTCAGCAGAAAAAGGCAGTTACGGCGCCCCGTATCGTACCTTGTCATAATTTTCGAAAAGGTAAGACCTAAGCAACCTCTTCGTCTTGTTGTTGGTCGAGAGACCACCGAAGAAGTAATGGAAATCCTGGTCCTTGGCCTTTGTCCACATATAATCCAGAGTTTCCTCGGCGAGGGCCAGATCCTGGGCGTGACCCAAAGCACGACTTGGAAAGAACACGAAATCAGCAAACGGTAAATGTCAGGGCAAATCTGCTCACATTGCAGCGATACGCGAAGTAGGGGTCTTTCCTGCCTCATTAATCCCCTTGACGTATTCCCACTGTTCTCTGCCACCATGTGTGACTGCAATCCTGTAAGTTACAGCCTCCAGATCAGGCGGAATCCTCGAATCGTCTCCGGTTTCAACGAGGTAATTGAAGCGAGATTGGAGTTCCTTGATGACCCTTCTCAAGGTATCAGAAAAGCTTTCGTGAATTTGACAGAAGAATCACGCACTCCTCATCACCGCGAACCGCCGCAACAGTGATCGCGTCTGTCCTCAGTTTGATGGTACTAGAGTGCTCTCCGGCCGGGTACTCGAAACCCAAACGCTTCACGAGGGGCCGGTACACTTGCTATATGGAGCAATGATCAGTAAAGTTCTCAAGATCTCGCTTGTGGCCGCTTACCCTCGCGAATCCATTGCAGAGGTCGAGGATTTCCCTGTTCTCCCACCAAGTGCTCGCCACGTTGGAGAAGCCGTCAGAAATGCTCTGCCAAACCAAGTCTGTTGTGCACCATGGTTAGCACAGAATGACCCACTATTGTCGAGGTAGCGATGACGTACACTCTTTCTCTGCCCTCAAACCATCGATCAACGTGAACATACTAGCTGTATCGGAGAAACCAGCTTTCGCCAGAGCAACGCTGTCGAGGACAAGCCCGATCCGGTCGTTCAAGCTAAAGATGGAGTCCGGTTTCGCAGCCTCGTTGGAAATCTTTGCCGTGATATCAGGGCTGTAGAGCACGCGGTCTAACCAAAGCGGTGAGACACAGGGTAGTTATACGAACGAAATCAGACATACACACGCCAGTGGTGTTCGCGTTGAGCTTGTACGGTTTACTTGTATCGAGCGGGATGGTTTTTTCTCTGGTATCAAGGATGAGGGAGTTGTCGATCGTAGGCTTTCCGTCTTTTCCAACGGAAAGAAGGGCGAGAGGGACCGTCCTATAACAACGTAGCTCCGTCAGTTCCGAGTGACCGTAGGGGTCAAGGAATGTACCAAATGGTTTGATTATCCTTTTCCTTGGCAGGACCAGACTCGAGGAACCTATCCTGGCGAACGCAGATCCCACCCTCTACCTCCGAAACCTTGATGACTGGATAACCCATCTAGGAGCCGATTGAGAGCACGATCCTCCAGCGCGTGAGTTCGCACGTACCTTGGTGACCCAGTTGTTCATCACTTTCGAAACGTCGATGCCACTTGCCTCAGCAACGCCAGACCATAGATCGTCGGTGACGCTGTTTCCGTAAAGGTGCTTCTTGAGGTAGATAGACACGCCCTTGAGGAAAACTTCCTCTCCAACGTAGTTTGCTAGCATCCTCAAGACCGAGCCGGCCTTAGAATATGACAAGCTATCGAAGATCTACCAAGGGCAGTCAGAAGCTCGACATCCCCCTCAAAGTGATAACCGAACGAACCTGATCAATTTGCTCGGCATCTGGCACATCAACCTCGATTGGGTGGGAGGAGAGCTTAGAATCGAGCAAGAGAGCAGCGTTTAGATGGTCGCCAATGAAGTTCGAGTGAACGTTCCACTCAGGGAAGACTTTGTCTGTGGGAAATTATCAGATTTCGTCTTGTTCGATTCCTGGGTGACTGACCGATGATGATAACTTCGCCCATCTAACCGCCAAACGAGATCAGACCTATGGAGAGCTAGGATCGAAAATTCAACGTACCAGGGTAGCAAAACCTACGGTAGCATTGATCAAAGTTGTTCTGTGCAAGATTAAGGCGACCGCACCGTACCTTCGTTGAGATAGAGATTGTCCCACCACTTCATAGTCACGATATCGCCGAACCACATGTGAGCGACCTCGTGAGACTGAGTGGAGGCAACTCTCTGCTTTCCAGCCAAATCCGACTTTACAGGATCAATTAAGAATGCGCTCGTTCTGCCCGTAATCAGGCCCTTGGAAACGTGAGATGGAGGACAGGACTGTGAACGCCGGGGCAGTTACCCAGTTTTCCATAGCGCCTTCGGTAATACGGTAAGAACATGGAGGGATCAAGGAGGGGGAACTTGACTGACCTGCATCGAAGTCACTGGCCACCAGAGTATCAAGCTTAGGCAATGGGTATTCGATATCAAACACCTTTTCATAAAGAGGGAGTGTTTTGGCTTTGACATCAAGGGCAAATTGAGTCAAATGGACAAAATTGGGGGTGGCTATGAAGGGTTTGATTAGGGTCATGGGATGGGTGGGTTCGAATAGGGTGAACATGCCGTAGACACGCAAAGGACGAGATTTTCCGCTTAAGGGACTCGTGTAGGAGCTCTCGAGGTATTCAAACACGCCATTGGCGTAGGCAACCAAATAAGTAGACATCTGCACCTGGTGTCAGATAACATGGCCGGAATGACAACGACACGTACCGGGGGAGATTTCTCGAAACGAGTAATCTTCCATTGATCGTTGACCTCGCCAATTTGCAGGGAAGCAAGAGAAGAAGCCAAAGAGTCATCAGAAGAGTCTGTGCTTGTCGAATAGACGTTCTCGGATTTAACAGGCATATTGCTGAGATTGACGGTATTAATACGAGAGATCATATTGACGGAGAAGGTCGCCTTTAACAGTGGCTCGTCCCAGCAAGGGAAGGCTCTTCTGGCATAGGTAGCCTATATTAAGACAATGAGAGAGCGGGCGAAGCTGGAGGTACGGCTGGAGTCACCTCGAACTGAGTTAAAGAGTAATAGTCCTTTTTACCGTCGTGGTCCCAAACCGACTTGTAGTATCCGGTCATGTTCGACAGAAGTTTGCCCTCGTAAAAAATTCTCAATTTTGCCTTGGAGCCACCGGGAAGGGCCTTTGCCAACTTGACTGTGGCACGGCCACGTTTCTTGTTGAAGGTGATTGAGGGATCAACATCGGTGAACGATGCAAGGGTTTCGGAATAGACGGAAGGACTACTCAGAGTGAGATCAGAAGAGTTGAAGGTGAGTTCCGAGGTATCCTGGAGGACATCGAGGCTGGGAGAGGCGTAAGTGGGAATTGAGGGTAGATGAGATTAGATCAGGTACGAACTGGACATCTACAAAGCCGTCGAACGTCTGATTTTCGAGATGTGTGCGGATGGTCAGGTCATAGTGAGAGGGTTTTACGTTGGGTGGTAGGCGGTATTCTGGGTGAGAGACGGAGGAAGACATGGGTGCGATGGAAGAACAAGCGCGGCGTGAGTTAGCTGAGAGCCGCGAGCTTAAATTCAAGCATCTCCCTGCCACGCGTGCCTCAAACAGTGAATACGATCCAACACGAGTAGAATAAATAGTAGAAAATAACGAGCGACGACGACAGAGATTGACTGGATGACCAACCGACCTGAACAAGGATTGCATCCTCACCGGTCACCGCCTGGTTCAATATTCGCAACACAGGTGTCACTGCTGGCGGGAGTACCTTCAAAGACGCGTTCAGCTCGATCGGCAATCTTAGGCGAATCCTCACGCTCGCTTTCGACCTTTTGCCTCCGTCTACTCACCGCCTCCGTCATGGTTCACCCCCACAACATCTCCGAGCTGACATAAACTGCCGATGCTCCGATATCCACGCGCCTCGTCACGCGTTCGGATATCTTGCGTGACCGTCACCCAACCCAAGTTGAATCGCAACTCCCATCATGAGGGCAAGGATCCCAGCTGACGACTCAACTTACTGTGCGTTTCTACAAGGTGAATACCCATCCCTCTTCTCAGGTTAGTCAGATCTTTACAGCCAGACAGCAATGGACAAATACTCCCGACTTCCTACATTCACTCATCACCGCTCTGCGTTCGTCCTTCATTCTCACTTGCCACACACGCCTACAGATCCTGACTTTCCTCTATTTGGTAGCTATGCTCGCAGACTGAAGCTCATCCAGAACCACATCTACCATAAGACGGGTAGATTGCATCCCATACGGTACTTGATTGACCAAGCAACCACTCTCAAATCCAAGGGCTCACATGGTGGGGCACACTCCTGGTCAGCGCCTGATGGTTTCGAACCTAGCCTTTTCCCAGTCAAAACTGTGAAGTCTAAGGTAACTGAGGTATCCCAACACCCTCGGTTAGTGCAAAGCGTATCGCCGAAGCCTACACCACCAACCACGGCACCTTCCACAGACCCTGCGGACTACGACCATACCATATTACCCACTTCGCTCGGTATCTCTCGTAGGCTCCCCAAGCTCGTAATCCCGACTTTGCACAATCAATTACCCCCGATTCCCCCCCTTGATCTTCGTCCGTTTTCCGCCGATTCTCAATACAGGTTGCAACCGCATTCCCTCACCCCCCTTTTGCAAGCGGACATATCGCCGTCTTTACCGCACACACCACTGGATCAGATCACTCACACTCCGCTTCTCCCTCCAGAGATGCCTCGTTTTCCGAGAGTGAAGACAGATCTTCGTGTCACCTTGGCCCATCAGTCCTCTTCCGAGTATAATACACCCACTACATCCCCTTGTACCCCCCGGGATCTCGCCAGCCCTCTCCTTCATCCGTTGGAAGCTTCGCGACCCCGCAATACCTCTGCCAATCCCCGCCCCCTTTTACGCCCTCGCCAGTTATCTTACTTTCACCCAGTTCCCAATGGTTCAAATGCTGTATCCAACTCCAAGGTCGGAAGCACTCTTGACACCAACTCTGCCGCCCTTCCCACAGAATCTTTGGCTTCTCCGTTGATCCTGTTCTGACCGATCTCGCCTTCTTGTCTCAAACTGATCCCTGGCATGATTCTCGTATCTCATTCTCCCCCTTGTTTCCACCGTCAATTTTGTTTTCGCAACCAAATCCCCCCTGTTTTGGCGGAAAGTTCTCCGTTGCTCCCCGTCCAGAATCGTCCCTTCTAGTTTATTGAAACCAACTGTAATAATTTGTGTTCTTGTTCGTCTTATTCATCCAGAAAGTCAACCCTAGAATCTTAGATCGTCGCCCTGTTTTCGTAACTAGAGTCGCGTGTATCCTACCTACATTGTGTTTCCTAGCACGTCCAATCATGCACGCCGATCACTGTCGCGGTTAAATGCGCACAACGAGGACACTGACCACTTCGCCTGCCCGCGTCCACATCGCCTCCGGCAAAAATGAGCCCAGAGTCGCAGCGGAAGGAGACAGACGCATTCTTGTCTTTCTTCGGGGCGTTCGAACTCCCTCATCCTGCTGTGACCGTCGCAGGCCTATCTGATGGCGCCGCTCTGCTCCAAGTCCTCACCCTGGTGTCAGTCTCTTTCCTCTCAAGAAACCGTCCTCGCCCCTGACGCCCCGCAATCTAGAGACACAGAGTACTTTCGCCAGCCTACTCGCCCCCCAGCTCAACTTTCGGATAACTGGGTATTACGCTTCAACGCTCTCAAACGGCTCTATCGGCTATTGATCCAGTACTTTTCTGATGTCCTCGACCAAAACACCTCCGCACTAGAAGTTCCCGACTTGCAGTCCATGGCGAAGGATCATAGTGTGAAAGACACGTTAATCATGTGCAGGCTTACGATTGCGATTGCCGTCCAGTGCGATAACAACAAACACATAATCGACAAGATTCAAAGCTTGAGCGATACAAATCAGCACTACCTTATGAAGGCCATCGAACAGGTCCGCGAAGTAGTCCATTCATGCACCCGCGATGTTCATGCTCTGTTAGGTTATGGCCAAAGTTCAGGCGTCCGGGGGCACCCAGGGCACTTCAACGATGACAGAGTGCATACATTCCATCCGTCTCCCACAAACTCAAGTCTGACTTCAGCTTTCCACCAGCGACGATCATTATTACTATCTACAGTCTGAGCGAAGTCGAATTCTCGCGGAAAAGGAAACCCTCGAGAAGGTCTACCAAAACCTTCTTGAAGAGCACCGCACCCTGCAAACCAACTATGACGATTCTGTCTCTGAAAAGGAGGACGCGCTCGCCCGGATGCGACAGACTCAACGAGAAGTTGACGACAGCAAGAGGCACGACAAGGCCGACCATGTCATGCGAGCGGAGATTGACAGACTGCGAGCGGAGCTGTGAGTCCTTTTTTGACCCTAAAAATGTGGTTTCTCTGATTTACGTGGAGTGCGCCAGCCAGAAGAGCGAAGACAACCTTGCGATTGCAGAGGCTGAACTCGATAAGCAGAATAATGTGAACCAAGAGCTCAGCAAGAAGGCAGATGAACTACACGCGAAGACGGAGGAGGCTGCTCGGCTGAAAGATCAAGTTGACGAGTATGATATACCACGCTCGTTCTTCATCAACCGTTTTGACGGGTAGTTGAAGGTTGCGGCACGCTACCGATAAACTACAGAAAACCGAGAACGTCATGGAGAAGTACAAGAAAAAGCTACAAGAAGGTGCCGATCTCCGTCAACAACTCAAGGTCCGTCATCTGTTTTCTCACGGAAAGCGTATATTCTCCAACACCTCACACAGGCGTTGGAGAAACAAAATGCAGATCTTGTCGACAAAAATGCGTCCATCGAAGAAGAATATCGAAAGGTCGCCGCTTTCAAACCTTTGATGGAGTCCTATAAGACACAGATTGCTGAGCTCGAGTCCAAAGTCTCTGCTCGGACAAAAGAGAGCGAAGTTTTCAAGTTTGAGCTAGAACAGACCCGCATAAAGCTCAGGATCGCCAACGAGGAGAGGACGAAAGACTCGGAAACATTGGAGTTGTACCAGGAACGTGTAAGAGAGTTAGAACTTCAATCCCACCAACGTCCGTCTGTCACCTCTCCCAAGACGCCTGTCGCAACTGTTGTGCATGAGGATGGCTTGGTTACCGAGGGGGAGAGTATGGCCGTTCTGGAAGAAGTCGACGACGGCGACGACGAAGGCGGTTTGGGAGAAGAATTGGACACAGTTCTCAGCGGGACTACGATGACGGACCTCAAACTGCAGGTTCGGCGGTTGCAGCGAGAACTAGAAGCCGTCCAAAAGAACGAAGTGGATTCGAGTAGGATTCTCGTGTTGGAGAACCTCCTAGAAGATGCGAACAGGATGAAGGCCAGGTATGAGGCTGACTATATGTCGGAGCATAGGGAGAAACTGGTACTCCAGAGTGCTATGGAGGAGATCAGGAGCGGAAAATCCATGGGTGATGGGTACGATTATATCCTTCTCCGATGAACGATTCACTCTGATCGTCGTCACAGCCCTGAGGCCGCAATTGCGCTACGACAACGGCTCAATGAAACCGTCGAACAGCTTGATGAGCTACGCCGCAAGCACACCGAGCTGGAAGTCGACTTTGAGAACCAGAACAAGGAACTGACAATAGCCAAGTCGGACTGTAACTCCCGTCGTTGTCACTAAGTTCTCCCTACTGACGCCCGGCTTCAGTGACCCTTGTTAACAAAGATCAACTCGATATCCTTTCCTCGCTCAGGGAATCGGTTAACGAGGACAAGGCCGAGATGGAGGTTGATCTCAAGAGGATCAAGGACCAGCTCAAAGATGCAAACGACAAAAATAAGATGCAGCTCGAGCAGATCAACGCCTTGTTACTTGAGAAGGTGAACCTCCAGGGAGACGGCATCGACGCTCGAGAAAGGATGTTGGCTAGGGAGCGCGACTTCAGGTAAGTTTACGATCCCCACCATAATTCGAACGGTGATTTTTATTCTGGATTTAGTGATCTCAAGCGGGTCATCGCTGGCAAAGATCTGCCGGAGGAAGTCAAGTCTCAACTCGTCGCCCTTCACGAGGAAGTCGGCATGCTGAAAGAGCAGTACAAGGAAAGCCAGGACAAATTGACCAAGGCCAAGGCGGTATGCGCGAATACGGTCCAGATTTGTTTCCTGGACTGATCATGTTTCCAGTTCATCAAATCTCAAGACAGACTGTTCAAAGAGGAACAGGCAAAAAAGGGCGGGGCTGTTAATGCGGTACGTAAATGATAGGCCCGAACTTCGATAAAGTGTCGCCTGATGTGCCCTGTAGGGTGTGCACGAGGAGTCCGAAGCAAGAATCAAAGTCCTTGAGGAAGAAGGCCAGAGGCTTAAGGTTTGTTTTTATATTTCAATAGTAGTCTACCCGCCTCTGACGGAGGTTTCTCCTCCAGAGGCTTCTAGTAGAACAGAGAGCCAGATTTGAGAAGGAGGTGCACCTGCTCCTTGGGTTCATACATTCATTTGGTATGAGCACGATGCGGGACTTGACCGCAGCTGGAGCCCAGCAACAGAGCCAAGCACATCCGAACAGTTGGTTGGCACAACAGCGCTCGAACGTATGTGACGTTCTCTGGTATGCGCAACCACGTCTGATGTTCCCCGACAGCTTGGAGCACACCTCAGGCGATAACCTGGCGAACGGACCAGCGTCGCCGGTTTTTATCAACACATATACCTCTGGCGGAACCTACCGTACTTTCTTGTTTAGTCGTAATATCATACCAGGTCTGAAGATTGCGATCGTGGTGGTCGAATTCTAAAATGGAAGCGTGGGTCACCGGGATTTGTATGACTGTTTATGACTACGGCTCTTAAAAAGGCCTCATAAATTCCGGCGGCTTTTGTGGATACCCCTCCGCATATTTCACTGTATCATGGCGTCTGTTATACCCCCGCTCATTATTGACGGGAGCATGCTCGAGGGGGGTGGGCAACTGTTGCGGAATTCTGTTGCGCTCTCCGCGTTATTGCAGAAGCCCATCTCCATCCAAAAGATCCGGAACGGCAGACGGCCTCCGGGACTGAAAGCACAGCATGAAGCGGGTGAGCATAACCGACACGGCTGACCCGGACGTGTCAACTCATTATCACTCGGCGTGGAACAGGGTTAAAGCTGGTCGCGGAGATCTGCTCTGCTCGCACGAACGGAGTGCGCAAATCTTCTTCTGTGGTCGACTTCTTCCCTGGTCCAATCAAGCTCGGGAAGAACTATATCGCGGACCCAGGGACAGCAGGGGCGACGGGTCTCTTGCTTCAGGTGTCGCTTCCTTGTGTTTTATTCTCCCAACCGGGCCCAAGCTCAGATGCGTCCCCTCCCCAACTCGAAGAGCGGGACGAATGGACCACACTTCAACTCCACGGCGGTACGAACGCCACATCCGCGCCCCAAGTCGACTACACTACCAACGTCCTCCTTCCTTTCCTCGCCCGCCACTATGGCATTCACCCCAGGCTTAAAATACTTAAGCGGGGCTATTTCCCCCGCGGTGGAGGCTTGATCACTTTTTCCGTTCCTCCTCTCCCGCCAGGGACTACCCTACCAAGTATAACTGTGACAGAGCGCGGAGAGATAACCAAGGTCTACGGGAGGTCTTATGTCGCCGGAGCCCTGCCCTTTCACATCGCTACTGGGATGTCAAACGCGGCCAAGACTAGGTTGGTCTCTCAATTGGGACTGGACAAGAAGATCGTCTCGATAGAGGTACTAAAGGAGGATGCTAAAGATGTTGGAAACAATGGTAGCGGAAGCGGGATAGTCCTTTGGGCGGAGACCGATACGGGATGTGTTCTTGGAGGGAGCGGGCTCGGATCCAAGGGCACTGATGCCGCATCTGTGGGGAGAGCCGCTGCAGACGAACTAATAAAGGCAATCAGGGGAGGCGGGTGTGTGGATGAGTATTTGCAGGATCAAATCATCATTTTTCTCGCCCTAGCAAAAGGGAGGTCGACCGTAAAGACGGGTTTACCCCTTACCCTCCACACTCAGTGAGTGCATGGAAGCTCTGGCTGGCATAATTTATCTTAATCCGTGGTCGTCTAGAACTGCAATATGGCTGGTCGAACAGATCACTGACGCAAAGTTCACCGTTGAAGAGGACGAGTCTGGTATGACAACAGTCATCTGCGATGGAATTGGGTATACGTCGCAGCCGCAACCTTCGACCAACGACGAAGGTCCAGGAAAAGTCAACGAAGGTCATAAATAGATCATTATCGTCTGGAGAATGGAGCCATATAGTCTCGAACAAGCATGGTACAAAGAGATATAGGATCTGATACACTGAACGTGGAGGTCCGCGCACGCTCATCGGTTCCACGATAACAACGACATGTCTCCCAGGCGCCTGTAACACGAAAATCGTGAGCGGGATGGTCAAGAGGAATGTTGTCGCTGAAACAAACCTCGGCCGAACAAGATGCCTGATGGTCCCCAGCACGGCCAAGAGCACAAAAACGGCAGCAGCGGCAACGTACGCCCAGCCGAGGAAAGGGTTCTTTCCCCCAATCCAAGAGACCGTTGAGATGACAACGGATTTCGTACCCTTGTAGGATTTCACGGGGAAGTCTATACCGTACGTGAGTAGAACAGTCCGACGGACGAACTGCCCAAGACGTACTCATGTCGACAACAATCTGGTATCTCCCCTTCAACAATTTGACTTGGTCATTCCTCGAGTACAATTTGGTGAATGTCGGTAAACCAGCGGTCCTCATCCAGTTCTGGAAGTGCTCATTTTCCATGAGATTTGGAGGAAGGGACTGATTGGTGTAGCCCTCGGGATAGCGAGCAGCCCAGTTAGGAGGGGGCACGATCTCCGAGAGTTGGTAATCGGGTTGAGCCACGTATTTCTTGGCTTCCCCCGGCCAGGCGATGCCACTCTCGGACATTGTGTACTCGCTGTACGGAGCGTTGCCAGGGTTCAAGAGGGTGAGATTCGAGAAAGTATCTGAGGTGGTGTGAGTACGACTGGTGAACGCCGACATTAGAAATCGCGGTTACCATTGAACATGGAGTTGGCGATCAATCCGCAGGGGTAAACGACTTTGTTGTCTATAACAGCAACCGGTTTACAATTGCCGTTCTGGAGGTCATCCACAGTCCTGTGCTTCCCCTTCAACTGGTCAGCGTCCAAACTGTTGACGTATCGCCGGTGATTTTGGTAGAAGTTCGTAAGCTTGTAGTAGAGCAATATTGACGGCTCCAAATCCGCAGGCACGTCAAACTGAATAATGCATTGGGATTGCGACCCCAGATTCGCGCTCGAGTTCTGGATGAATGCGTATTGGGGTGCATTGTATTGCGCTTTGGAATCAGCTGCACGGAGTTGATAACTGTACTTTGGAATGTTGACCAGGTTCAGGGAGTCGAGAGATTGAGAGGGTGAGACTGTATCACAGTTTGTGTACTCGAAAGTCATTTCCGTGACCTGAAAACAGATGAAGGGTGAGACCGGAGGGTCGAGGGATGGTAGGACCGTAAAGAACGGGCAGCAGACCTTGCTGTTCCCCCAGATGAGCAGAGCGCCGATCGGGGCGAACAAAATACCGATGATGAAGAGGGTTGGAAGGACGGTTTTTGGAGTGAGAATTGGCTGCCATGCCTTCAGGCGTTGTTGCTTGAAGGCGGTATCTGCAGACCAGTGAGAAACTCCGGGTGGGACTGCGGGCGTTCAAAGCGTCGGGTCTGTACGTACTGGCAGGCCTCCTCCAACTACTCTTATCCTTCTTGGTTTCTGAGGCGTCGGTCGAGTCGTTCGTCGGCTTTTTCCCGCGCCGGAAGAGAACCATGGTAGAGGTAGAGGTAAGGATGGAGGGTAAACCGGGGAGGGACTACTGGCAAGGGGGAGAGAGATGAAACGGCCAGATCAGCCGACTGGACGCGGATGACACAGCTGTGGCTCGTCGGGCGTCTGAACGGGCTAGGTTTCGACCGTAAAATATCCTCTTCAATTCTCATTCTCGTTAAGTAGATCCTAGCTACCTCCTACTTGGAAAACGGAAAAGAAAACACCTTCTGCGAACCAGTCACAAACAAGAAACCAGGAAAATTCAGCCCAGTCTACAGAGCGAGAACCCGCTCGGAGATCGACGCTCGCTCTACGCACAGCACAGCCCCTCGCCACAGGGAGGAGGAAGGTAAAGAAAGTGAGAATAAGGAAAGAGATGGAAGAAAGAATCATCGCTAGACCGCGGACAGGTTAAAAGGGTTAAAGTGCCTGTTGACGAGAAAAGCGAGGATGAGTAGGATGGCGATGTGTAAAACCGAGTAAAACGACAAGGGGCTGGAGAAAGAGAGATTTGAGGAATTACACGAATCCTCTTCCACCGCGCTTCGCGTCGATTTTCTTGAATCGCTCTTCCTTCTTTCGCTGCAACCGTCAATCAGCCCATACACCCTCGTCATTCATTGTAGATTCAAATACCCACCTCGTTGATAACACAGAGAGTGGCCATGAAGAAGCACAAGAGAATGGCCATGAATCCGTAAACCGTGCTATCGTGGCAACGTGTCCATTAATCCAATGAGGAGCTTAAAAAGGGGACTTACGAGAAAATGGGATTCAAAGTATCGTTGGCCTCCTGAGTTATGGGAGTCACACAGAAAGATTGCGTCTGTGCAACAAAGTTGGGATCGGCACAGAATGTTCCGCCCATCTCAACAAGATCTGTTCCATTGAAGTAGCCACAACACTTGAACTAGAAAAGAAAATTAGGAGACCGAAACTAGTAGAAGGCTACCAACTAACCATGTCTTGAATTGCAATCCTAGTGCTGGGAGTTTGTTGAGACCAGCGCGTGTGGAAATTGTTCCGTATACGAAGGGTGAAGAACCAGATGACGGAACCAGCAGCGGTCAAATAGAGCATGGCGACGATGAGTATCCAGTTCAGAAGTGCGAGACCTATGGTAATATGATTCTTCTGAATCACGGCTCCGATAGAGAATGCCCAGGTAACGAGGAAGAATGCGCCTAGAACAAGTCCAACTGGAGCATGGCAACAAACAATGGTAAGCGTGGGAATTCGATCGTCAACCGCAATGGAGGGACGCACCGGTGAGGTCCATGTCAGGGAGGACCAGGTTCATGAGAATGTCCGGCTGTCGCCACACGATCGACAGGGCAAGAGTGACAATGCCTGCGGCCAGGAGAGTGACATTTAAAAGCCACCAACTGAGCATCAACTTCTGGGATGGCATGTTGTTGAAAATCTGAGAGACTGTACTTTTGGGCGGTTGTCAGCTTGGTATCCACCTGCAAAAATGAAGATGTCGACGAACATGTACGGATTGAGGCTTATGTCTCGAGCGAGAGATAGTAAGCGAGAGTTGGAGACTGGGAAATTGTGTTGACGGTAACGGGTTGTAAATGTATGGTGAACTCCGCAGGAGAAAGGTGTCTTGAGCACCAAGAAGGAGGGTGGAGAAAGAATGGATTGAAGGAAAGACGGTCAACGCCGCACGAGCTGTGGAAGCAAATGTGAGAGAAAGAACAAATTTGCGTCGGATCGTAAGAGAAAGAGAGCCTCGAGCCCGGGTGAGAGGAAAAGCAAGACTCACGAAAAGAAACAGGGCTTTCAAGAAAACCGAGTGTTGGAGTTAAAAGGAAACAATGAGTTTCATTGACAACGTAATCGGATCCAAGCGACGGATCAATCTGCTATCACGTGATCTACATCTTTACCCATCAGGCTTCGTTGAGGCTTTAACTCATGATCACAATGCCGAGCACATCTCTCCTCCTCGCCTGGCAACTCAAAGGCAAACGCGTCCTCATCGTCGGCGGCGGCGACGTTGCCTCTGGTAGACTCGAATCAGTTCTGGCGGCCGAGGCCGTTGTCACGCTGATCAGCCCTCGGCATGGTTTACACCCCAAGACACTCAATTTGTTTGAGCAACATCCCAACATCATTCTTTACCACGATCGCGATTTTTCCGGTGCTCAAGACCTCGAGGGTGTCGACATGGTTCTCACAGCCATCGATGACCCGAACACCTCGCGTTACATCTCTAATTTGGCCCGGGAAAGACACATTCCGGTAAACGTCGCCGACATTCCGCATCTGTGCGACTTTTACTTTGGCTCGCAAATCCAGCGCGGTAACCTCCAGATCCTCATCTCTACCAACGGCCAGAGTCCCAAGCTCGCCAACATCATTAAAAAACAGATCGAATCCAACTTACCGGAGAGTACGCCAAAGGCGATCGAGAATGTCGGACTGCTGAGGGCTAAGCTGAGGGAACGGGCACCGGGGATTGGCGGCGACGTAGGAAAGAAGAGGATGAGGTGGATGATTGATGTCTGCAACAAGTGGAGCTTAGACGACTTGGCTCTGCTAGACGACCGGGGGATTGAAAGGATGTTAGACTTGGGATGGGAGAAGGAGACGGTCATATCTACCTCCGAGGCCGGGATACCACATTTCTTTCACTTCAAGTTTCCGGAATACACCCTCCCGGCTGCTGCGGGCTTCTTTGCAGGTTCTATTATGATCTGTCTCGTGGTCTTTGCCAGACAACGAAGATAGGATTGCAGCAGAACCGGCGGCCTCTGTCCTCTCTTCCGAGACATCATAGGTCCGTGTTATTCTACTTCATCGGTTCCGCGTTTTTCTGAGGTATTTACTCCTATCTACAGTCTGCCCCTGGTGCCTCACTTTGGTGCGTGTGCGAGCTGAACCGGCTTAGTGCGCACCAACCACTATCTGTTCTCTATATATGGTGCAACGGCTGCAGGATCTGCCACTGCATTTTTGGACCCATTGCTGTCCTTCCGGAACGTGCAAGACATATAGGATGTTGTATTTTATTAGTTATCCACGCCGATCGTTCCAAATTCTTCTGGCCCACCCCCGTCTCTCAACGCCCCCACCTCTCGGTCACCTCTGAACCAAAGATCCGAGCCCTTACCCACTCACGCCGTGGAGTGCCGCAAATCACTCTCCAGAGGGTCGCTGATTTATATCATTAGTTATCGAACTTTGGAATTCTCTCAACTGAAAGTAATAGACACGGCTTCCGTAGAGCCCGTGAGAAAAAGTAAAAGACTCCCTAATCGAAGCCCAGCCACTTTTCTCAGACGATCATTCGATCATGAGGGTAGAGAAGTGTTACTTTTGCTCGAAGAGCGTATACCCCGGTCATGGTATCCCTCTCCGTGTTCAGCTCACCGAAGAAAGCGTTCTGATGCCTTTCTGAAACCACAGGCTCGGCTTTCGTCAGGAACGATGCGAAAGTGTTTCGGTTCTGTACCTCCAAGTGCGTTCACCATGAAAATATCGTTGTCCATGTTCACCCATTCCAGTTCTCAGATGTCATAAAAATTTCAAGTAAATCTCCACTCCGAGTTCCCGGCACCATAGCTGATGCCTTAACAGGATGAAACGCAACCCACGAAAGGTCCGGTGGACAAAGGCCTTCCGCAAGGCGGCAGGAAAGGAAATGACAATCGTACGCAGGTTTCCCAATGATTCCACTGTTCGCTAAGATCGAGCCCCTCACCCTAGGACTCGACAATCGATTTCGAAAAACGCAGAAACGTTCCAGTGCGCTACAACCGCGAGTTGGTCCAGACAACGATCAAGGCCATGAAACGCATCGCAGAGATCAAGAAGAAGAGGGAACATGTGTTCTGGAAGAACAGGTGCGTTGATTTTGAATATTTTGGTGCCTTTGCTTCGATTCTGACCGCTTTCGCCCCCTGCCTAATAGGATGGCGGCAGCCAAGGAGAAGGCCAGGGCCCACCGACGAAAAGTACTGATGAAAAAAGAGACAGTCTCGACAAAACTTGTGGAGCCAGTCGTCGTCTCTGCTTCTCCGATACGGGAGAAAATCAAGGTCAAGTCCTCGGCCCGCACTGCCCTCATCCCCGGCGAAGGCCAATCCATGGGTATGGAGGTCGACTAACCGCTATCTCCGTCTTGTATGCATACTGTACATTGCTGTCGCTTATCCTGGTGATTTAATACATCCATATTTACCAGTGTATCAAAGAGTAATCGATTATGGGAGGAGGGTCGCTGTGAGAGGGTGAAGTGAGAGGAACAAATCATCGTTGTTTGTATTTGGTCTCTGTCTCGTGTCTGGATTTCGGGTCTAGCGTGTTATGCAGTCCGAGCAGTGTCTTGCTGACGGCCTCGCTCGCACCAATCATAGGCTTGAGCACTGCGATAGGTACGGCACGAACGACGGCTCGCACAGGGCCCTGTAAAAGAAGGCGAACGTCTTGCTGGCAACGGTCCTGAAGTAACGAGAACATACCTCGTTATTTGATTCGTACACCTCCATCGGGACGGCCAGGATAGTCTGAGCCGCAAAATTGACGTTCCTCTTGAGGCTCTTGTATCCTGAGTGCAATCCCTCCCGCACGTTCTGAGGCTGTTCCGCATATTTGCTTATTAGCTCTTTCGTATCCTCGTCGTCCATGTCAAGGTCCCTGACACCAAACCCAGGGGAGAGTTGTAGAGCCTCTGCGGTAACAGGGTCTTTGTTCCCAAGCACGTTCTCCGCTTGCTCCAAAATGACCTGTGTTCCGGTCGCCAATCTCGCACCGAGCTTGATAGCCTCCATTGCGGTTGATTTGAGGAATGACGTGGCGCCTTTTTGAACTCCTCTGAGCACTCGCCCATCTTTCTTGTACTGTGCGATCGGGAGTAGGACGAGATCTGCGACGCCTGAGCCAACGTTCACAACAGAACGGATCGGTGCGACCCCAGAGATGACATCCACTAGTTGTGTCGCTTTCACATCGGGTGTCCAAATGTCGTTCAGAAGGTCAAACAAGCGCGGCCATCCAGTGACCTGTGGTAGGTGAGTACTGAGACTGGTATGAACAAACACCGACGTACCCCGAAAAGGGTGATGTGACGCAAGGTCATCTCAGCGTTGTCAAAGTGGAAGAAGTTCATCAATTCGATCGTTTTGCCCTCCTTCAGAGCACGGTAATCGACCCTTCTTGGTTTGTAGTCCAACGAGATGTCGACGGGGAAAACCTCAGCGCATTCTGCTAGAAGTGAGAAGTGGGTGATATCAAAGGAAAGAAAAGGCTTACGGAAGTATGGTTCTGGTTCTGGGGGGCCACTTGTTGGTGGTGGTATCACTGCAGGATCCTGGAAGTTGAAGAATTGCTTGAGAAAATCCAATGCGTCTTGATCGACGTTCAATCGTAGCGGCAAGAACTTGGCCTAGGTTGACAAATCAGAATAACAGCTAGTCCAGTTGCATAGAAACCGACTCTTAATCTTGATTCCACCGAAGGATTGCCAGGTATCGGCTTGACGTCGCGCAACTCGACTCGAATCATGTTCGACTCACTTTCCCTCACGTTACCTCGAGAATCGGAGCGCATTTCTGTGAGGAACGCTCGCCAGGTAGATGTCTTGATGTGGTCCAGAATTTCGAAATCCCGAACGGTAATCAGGGTCCTCGACGCGGTAGATTCCTTCGGCAGATACTGATCAACCTCTCCGTCTACGCCCGACAACTTGAATTCGATTGAAGGGCCTCTAGACCTCGTCAGGCGTTTACCCCGGCTGGCGCTTGGGATGCGGGTGAGCTTCGGAGCAGCTGGTCGGGAGGGGACGACAGGTAGCGATTGCCAAGAGCTCTGGCTGGCTGTCTCGAAATCCTCGGCTAGTTTGTTGTCGATAGCCGCCATGAGTTCCTCCCGCTCCATATCTTCGGCATCATCATCCAACCCGATGTATACCGAGTTGAACAACACTGCGCTCGTTTTATCGACTTCTGGTTTTTGCGTCTCCCCGCTTGCCAGGAGCTGCCGTATCTTCGCAAGCCTGCGGCGCATAAGCTTCACCTGGTCTTCTATAGTCTTGCGGGTTCTTGCCCAGTCGTAGCCATCGTACAAAAATGCTTGAACCTCAACCTGGTGCAGCCGCACGCGTGACAACGTTTCTCCATAGCTAAAAGGCGCTGAGAACCAACACGATCGACGAGCGGCTGTATACTCACCGTGAAGTATCTTCCACGGCATCAGGAGGGAGATTATCGAAGTGGTGTTCGACGATCTTGATACCAGAGTCAGATAAAATTCGGATCGTCTCTCCTCCATCATTCGAGACAACCCCCTCAGCGTTGACATTAGATACTGGAATATCCTCTTCATCGAATTCGTCATCCCTAATTTCTCGGAAGCCAGCGGCGGCGCTACAAGACTCGTCCAGGTAATCCGGGTTACTGGGTAGATCGTCGTTTATCATATCCGGGGCGGCCCCCACCTCAGGAAGTGTCTTGAAGGCTTCTTCATCGAGTGAACCAAGTAACCCCTTCTGCATATGCTCGTCTTCCGTGATCGTCATTGGAGCGCGTTTGGGAGCCGGGACTTGAGCGACCCTTATACAACATTTAGATTGGAGTCAGTCAAGTGAGCGAAGCCTACGCACAAAGGATCCGGTTTCTTCTTGAATGGAGCAGATAGATGGCCGATAAAAGCGGATAATGTTGCTATTGTATCCGCACAGAGGTGTAACCGAAGGACAGCTCCATTCACAACCACCTATATAGCAATTATTAACTTCTGGCGACGTAGAGCACACCAATAGGCGTACCTTAACATCCTGATCCGTGTTGCTGGAGCTGTGACGGAGATCCAGGTTCTGCAACTCTGCGAGCAGCGCAAATCCCCCAGACTATGGATATTGTCAGATTTATCCAAGCCAGCGAGAATTGTGAGGGTAAACCTTCCAGTACCCGACTCCTTGATTGACCAAAGTGGGTGCCTTACTGGCCGTGGGCCCGTCTATTCTAGATGCCAAGTCGTCGAGAAGGAGTATCGAGAGGTTCGGTACCAACACGTGGAAAGACGAGGATGGTGCATCGCCCACAATGTCTGTGTTCAGGGTAAGGTCACCAACATAAAAGACGAGGGCGCCGGGGTGGGTCGGTGCATGAGCTTTCACCGAGCCGTCCGTAATGTGGACAGTTAGCTTCGTTCTCTCAGCAGGTACCACGGTTTCGAAGGTCTGGAGAGTGAGTTCATCATAAGTTAGACGTCGGTAAGTATCTGATGTGGACGTACACCCGGTGGCGCTTTGAAGAAAAACCCCAGATCGGCAGCGAAATCGAAATCTGTGAACAGATTGTAAGAGAAGGATCGCAAGGATACCTTCACCCTCGACTCTTTAGCATTGGTCCCCCTGACAGCCTTTGACGTAAGGCGTAGCTCGAGCGATGGCTGCGGGTTGTGTCTCTGCAATGAAGTGAGACCTTCGAGGTAGGCCCCGATGATTTTAGCGCACTAACCAAGTCCTTGTATTCGGCCGGTGACAGCAATGGCGTCACACGACCAGCCTTGTTCGTATCCTGGATAGTAACTTCCTTGACGGCCAACGTGATTACGGTCTCTTCCTAATTGAGCTGGTAAGTCGTTAGTTCAACGCAATGCACTTCTGTTCACCTTTCCATCCGGGCATAGTTCAACAAGGCAATCCAAGGACGAGGCGGAGATATCGAACGGCTTGATAATGGTTGGCCCCTCTGCCACTCTCGGAACATTGAAAACCACAAAACCTGGTGGGCGATCAGGGTTGCTGCACAAGTTGCACAAAAAAATATGGACCTTCCGCAACTGACAGCTTCACAACGGTTTCACTTGCACCTTCACCCCCTGGTTTTGGAGAGGACTCCGACTCGCTCCCTCCGCTCGACTGAGCGAAATAGTGACTGCCGAGAAGGCTAGAGTTCCTGCTGAGACCGCGTTCCGAAGCAGAATCTCTCAGCCTGTCTCCGAATGCTCGTTCTGCCAACTGGCTGACGTCATCAACCCAGTACTGGAGTCCATCCAGAAGGGGTTTGTTCAGATTGACGTATACAGAGGGGATATCAGTTGTGATAACGAGAGTGCCTAGTTTCTGTTTCCCAGACTTCGATACCGCTTTGTTGACAGATATGTTGATTGCAGACAAGGACAAACCTTGATCCTCTGTCGTGGGATTCATGCCGCCAAAGTGGGGGGTTGCAACGCCTGGCGAACTTGGAACTGGTGACAGAGGACCCAAAGAAACGAACAAGTGTGCCCTTTCCTCGCCGACAAGGGAGTGGGCCACGACGATCCTTCCAACATCGAGAAGTAAGCTATGAGGAGCGCGCCGCGGCGGCAGGTGTGATGCCCCGTCAAGATCAGCAAACCGAGTCTTTGGAGTGGATCCATCCCCAGATGTGTCCCCAGGGGATAGATAGACATTGTGCAGATCAAGGACCAGTGCCCCTGATCGACTATCAGAGAACCGTGGTGGCTGCGGACAACGGACCTCTACGCGAACTACTGGTATCTTGATTGATAATTGGAAGGTTGCTTCCTTCTCGACGGAACGATTTCGCTAATAAACCTCAGCTTTTTATCGCATAAAAATTGGTACATTATTACCTCGCGCCAAGCCTTGACCTTCTCCGAAGGCAACGCTTGAGAAGATTGTTTGGGCGTTAGCGATCGGTAGTCAAACTTCAAATCCAGATCGTCCAAAACCAGTTGCTCCAGCCTCTGCCTCTCACGTTGCCTATCGCTGTCCCTCTGCGAATAGCCTGGGAAGCGACGAGGGGTAGCAGGTGGGGTGTCTCTCTCATCTTCATCTGATAACTCCCCATACAGCTCCCCATCAGTTTTTTCCTTTGCCGGAAAAAAGGTTGTAGGGGCGGAATCTCGAAGAAATTCCAGCAGACCGTAATCTTGGCTAGGTACGAGTATTCCAAGATCGACGAAAACATGAAGTGGTGCAACTTTCGCTTCCACGTGCGTTCTCGATTCCGGGACCTTCTCTCCCCTGTAGGGTTTGTGGCCACCAGAAGCGATGGTCACCGCGACCGAGACCACAGGAGACGAATGTACTGGAGGTTTATGAAGAAAGTCTGGATTCGATTTCCCTGGAGAAGGCGAGAGTCCCAGAGCTCCAATAGAACCACCTCTTCCGTGCGTTTTCATTCGTTGTTGTGAATGATTCTGTGGAATGCGGGCCCTCCAATACGAAGGCTTCGGGGTCGTACTCTTGTTGGCCACGTGTGTCCAATCTAGGATATCAAAGGCCGGGCAATTCGGGTAGGGATTGAGTTGGTTCACTGAATGAGCGTGTGACGAGGTGTATTGGGAGAGTATGTTGGGGTCAGTGATCAGGATTGGAGAAGCGATGTGCCCAGAGCCCAGAGAAGAGCTGTTGCTGGGTTGAAAGAGGAAGAGGGTCAGATCCGTCATTGTAAAGGAGGCGTCCATCCTCGTTGTTCCGGACGTGCGACGATCACCTCTACCAAGGGTTGATGGCTGAGGCAATGAAGCCGAGATACCGTCCGCGTGAATGCGTAAATAACGGTATGGCAACTTTGGCGGGATCAATGGATGGCGAAAAAACTCGATTTGAGTGAGCTCGTGAGAGGGTTCTCTGGATAGGAGGAATAAGCCAACCACTCCGCGGATGTGCAACGATATGTTGAGCCTCGATAGGAGGGAAGAAGCTGGGGTGGCCCCTTGGGATCCAGGAGGAGGGGGAGACGTCGGGTTAATATTTCCGAGGGTAGCCGAGAGCTCTGTCAGACTCTGGATATGTCGTGCACGAAGGGCAAAACTAATGACTCCTGTCGTTACGGAGAGACGAAGCGAGCTGTCATGCTCTTCCATTCTCTGCCGTCCAGGTTGGACCTCTGAAGGAGGTGGTGTAGTTATCCGAATGATGATAGGATCCGGGCCAAACGAAACAATGGTCTCCTCAGGGATAACAGCACCCTGAGGAGGGGAACCATCACTTGATGAGGGAAGTCGATCCTGAAATGTTAAAGAAGGTTGGTCTTCGAGGTTGGCGGCAGATCCGACCGGAGGCGGTTCCTGTACCTCCGCTATTGGCTCGCGCCCTGCAGTTGGCGTCAACGACACCTCTGAAATAGCACTCTGATACATGCTGCTCGCTACAGATGCGCTCATGGCCAAGGGTGAGAGGGGTCGTGGGGGGAGGAAGGCGATCGAATGGGACATCATCATTTGAGTTTCGTCGTCGACATCAGAGTCTGGTGATGGAGAACGCGAATGGGGTGCACGCGGTGGCTGATTGTATTGCGGGTGGGATAGAGAGTTGACAGATGAGACGATGGAAGGGATCGCTGGCGCCGTCGTATCTTCGTGTCGCAAATCCAGCATTGATACCTCGACCCCGGAGATGGTTATCGTCCTCGTTTCTCCCGTGACATCGTTCCGGAGAGTGGCCTGAGGAGCGGACGCCTCGTCAGAAGACAGCGACCCTGGCTCTGTCTCGTATCGCATGTTGGGAATGGTTAGAGTGAAGCTGGAGTGCTCCGGGTGGCGGATGGTGATCCGTGTGTCAACCGCATCGAACGAGAACCGAGCCAAGAGGCGTTCGATCAGAGAGGCAAATATTCCTACTCCGTCAGGATCGGTATCCCCGGAAGCCTCTTCAGCGTTGAGGAATGGATCGATACCCCCAGGGACGTAATCTCCAGGGTTGGTAGGTGACCCTCGATCAGGGTGGAAGGATTCACGCAGCGTGGCTTCCTCGCCAGGGCTGAGCTCGTCATGGAGGAATTCCGCAGCGACAGAAGCGACGGAGTCAGCGAGGTTCGACGCCCGAGTTGTTTGATTATTGGAAGGTTTCTCAAAGAGATCCAACGTCAGATGTAGAGATTGTATGGATAGGCCGAGGGTAGAGGTTAGCGGGTTGGGCCATGGGATCCGCGCGGTGATATGTCCAACATGACTGCTATGCAACTCTACCGGGAGACCGACGAGCAACGCATTGATTGCCTGACCTGAAATGCATCAAAGGGAAACCGTGAGGCTGAAGATGACGAATATGTACCGTCGGATCCAGTTCGATGTCTTTCACCTGCATGTATCCCGATCCGATCTGAGAATCGATGCTCCGTGCATCGAGCTGGCCATTCTTCACGAAATGACCAAGGAACTTGTTGAGAACATACGAGAGGAAGTGGCGCTGCAATCCAGCTGGGAGGGAGAGATCAAACGACGGAAGGTTGGGGAGCCAAGAAGTCGACCACCACGACATCTGCTGGTGATGATGAGGGCGTCTCGAAGAACACTGTGTAAGCTTCTCGTGAGCAGGTTTAGTGTCACTCGAGTACTCGACAAGCCCGTATGTGACCAAAAAGCACCAGCCTTTGGTGGCTGAAGGGGAGCAGAACAGGAGAGACGTTCACGTGCCTGCGCGCCTCTTCAAGCCAAACCTACGAACCAGACCGACACTGGAGCGTGCTGAACACACAATGACCCACCACAATGATCACATTGGCCCATACTGGCCCGGATACACTGGGATAGCAAACATGGTTATATTGTAGGGAAAATCTACGCTTCGTTCTGGATGGAAGCTGATCATATCGCGCATGCAGTGGCGATTCCTACTCTTCGATCGGCAAGCTAAACAAGATTTGCGTCCGGCTACGATTTCATTGACGCGTTCCACAGGCTACCCCAACTTTTACCCTAGACCGGACAAGGACCATCCTCTAGGATCTCCTGCGCCCTCCTACTATTGGACAGATGGCAAAGATAAACCGAACTGGGTTGGCCACTTGGTCGAAAAGCACAAAGGAAACCCCGATCTCCTGGTGTACAACTATGCCGTTGGCGGAGACGATGTACGTGCCCTCGAACATCAGGTAAAGAAAAGGTTCCTCCCCAACGTGGGCAAGCAGCCAGAATGGGCACCCTGGAAGAGTGACAATACGCTCTTTGGTATGTCTGGGCCCTTCCATGATGGCAAACTTGAGCCTGAACGCCTGATGGTTCACCAGTGACTTGGATTGGGATTAACGATTGCGCGTGAGGCTTTCGGACTCTAAGACTATCCCTACGTGTCGAAGCGTTCTAATCCGATCTCCAGGATGCTGCGTTCAGATCAGGCGATTGAGGAAGCGCAACAGAAACTCTTCGGCCTACAACAGGAAATTTACGAGGAAGGCGGTCGAAATTTCTTGTTCATCGATATCCCGCCGATGACGAAATCTCCCGCGTGTGAGCTCCTTCAGTCTCTGTTCATGCGACGACGCTGAGTGCGCGCTTGATACCTCAGTCCGAGGGAACACTGGGTCACTGGTCGGCCGTGTATACGAAAAGTGGAATGAAACGCTGCGGAAGAATGTCAAGGCCTTTTTATCCGAGAACGAAGATGTCACGACAATGATTTTGTCCTCGTTTGATTTTTTCAATCTCATCTTCAAAACGCCTTCGGAATACGGGTTTGATGAGAAGGACATCCGGAGGCGGTTCGGGCCCGTTTGGGCTGACCATATCCACCCGACAACCCGGATGCACGAACTGTTTGCTGGGAGGGTGAATGAATTTCTTCGCAGTTATCCAGTTGGCGTGACTGCTCGGACCGAGTGATCCCTATGTGGTCCATAGGGGTGGAGTAAAATACCATTGCATAGAGGTGATCAGCAGCGTAGGGGTCCCATAGACATATTCGAACAGCGGTGTATTGTACGATTGAACATATTTATACGTGTAGGCTTTGGTTGTCGAGGGATAAACGAACGGGTTATTGAGTAAGTGTACAAAATGAGAGATGGAAGCAGTTCATAGGAGAGGTCTGCCCAGGAGGAGGAAATGCGAAACGGGGGGAGTATTGTACAATGTGAGGTATCATCTATGTGACATTCCACCCACATCAATACGAAAGGCAGATATAGGGCAAAATACTTGAATAAGATATTGGCGAGAGTCGGTGGGTCGAAACTTGGTGTTGAGGGGACATGGCGCTGGCTCTAAGGGTTTATACACTTGAGTTTGAGGTTTTTGACCTTGTTGACGATCTTGATTGAATGTTGCGGAGGAAGGAAACTTGGGATCGGTTGATATGCACGCATACACAAAGCTCACAATCTTGAGGCAGTCACACACGATGATGGGTCTCTTGGAGGGTCCCTTTTGAAGAAAAAGAATGCGAAGATGCGTTTGAGGAGGGAAGAGGGTTGGGTTTGCTCTTGGACTTGTAATGGCTCAATTTCCAGGGACGGTCTGAGGGTAACGATATCGAACTGAATTCCATGTCAGGGAGAGGAGAGGGCCACGAAAAAAAAGGGAAATCGTACAGGATACACGAAATCGACCGGCCCATCTTCGAAGGTGTAATACACCTTTCGCTTCAAGGGAAAAGGTCAGAATCGTCGGTAGGCACCGCGGCCTTGCCGGTCGTACCAGAAGGGCTTCGGGGTTCGGTTGCTTCAGGCTCTCACTGAGTATGTCGAATTCTTCTCCTTCGTCGTAATCGCTTGAGGAGGAACTGATGCTTGGGTGGATCAGACATGAACCGCTTGGCTTTCTTGAGATGACTTCGGAATGCGAGGATGCGGAAGACATGACTGATTATATTCAAACTAGAGGAAAAGAGAGGCAGGTGCAATGAGAAGCAATTGGGAGAGAAAGAAATGAGAGAGAGAAGCGGGAGCGACTGACGAAGCAAAGGCCAGGCTGGGAAAATCCCTTTATATCACTGGCGCTCGACTCATCTAGACAGAACGGGAAGCATAAAACCAGGCGCGACGCGACGCGCCCAAATGGGGTCGCGTCGCTAATGAGTCACGCCTCGCTTGCCGTAAATAGCCGAGTGCGTGACAGCGGCCGCTGCGTTCAATTTGAATGCGAGGGTCAGCGACGGAAACCTTGTAGCCACATGCACCCCTACTCACAGGAGAACTAGTTACCTGTATGGTCACCGAATGTAAACCTTTGAATCACCATAGCTTTGTGAATGAAAGACCACTTGCCAGGTACAGACTCCGCGAGCCCTGGCTCGGTTAGCCAGGCGATATGACGAGTCACAAATCCCTTCCAAGTTTCTGTCCGCCATCCATCACGACAAGTGTGTTAGCCCCGCCAGGCACAATAAGCCGGGGAATTGGCGTGGAGAAGCGAGCGACTCAGGAGCGACTTGGCTTCAAGTCTTGGGGTATGTTAGCTGACGCCCAGAATCACTGCCAGCACAACCCTGCAGCCGGGAAAGTTGTCCATTATTTTTGCCAGGAGGATGATACACGACCGGCGAGTTTGTAGACCCGGCAATGGGGCTCATTGGGCAGATTTGTTGAACAGAGCTTTTGGATATCTGCGGATGTTTTTACCACAGCATGATCTTAGTGGTGGTCGTTTGCCGCGTCGTTACTAGGACTTTACCCCTGACGCCATGGGGACTGGGCGTCCGGGCATTATGTATGATGCATGATGCCGGGCCAATTCTCATTATCAAAACCTTCCCAGGAAAACTACAATACACCAGGCAGGCAGTGTACAAACCGGCGCACGCTGAGATGCTGGGCACCAACTTCAGCATCAAAATGCCAGCAGAAATGGGGTCTATTCGAGTATGGAAAACGGTGGACTCCCGTTGTAAACCCGACCATAATTAATTGATTACGCTGTCCGCTGGCCGAGTGTTATGTAACCGGATGAGATTTGCGCTCAGTTTGCTTGTTCTAATGATCACCTTTCCTTTTGTTAGTTATCTGACTGCGAGTGAATGAGGTTGGGGTTTCGGGTGCTGTGGCGACCTGGACATGGCTGTGTACCTGACTGTTCAAAAAATCTGCGGATCCCGATGAGATTGAGAAGGGGACCTACAATCGCCTCATCTTCTGCTTAGGTCAACGGCAATCTCCCCTGCCTTGATACTGATGACGCTCAACAGGGTGTCACTGAGTCCGTGGGTGGATTCCGTACAACCTTGAATGTATATCCTCGGCAGTGGTTCTGCCCCCGAGACTTCAGGCACAAGCCGGTACGCCCTGGTGACATACACCTTCGAGGGAGGGTCGTGGGCGATGTCACCGTGACTCAGATGTCCGCAAGGGTTGGGTGGAGGCGACTCCCAGGAGGTGGGCAATGTACTGACGCTACTTGAGGTCGAAGTAGAACCATCCGTCATTCCTGAGGCCTCAACGCTCAGGTCTACTGGCCATGGAGCGTGCAAATCGCTCTTCTGCGCGTGGTCGGGGAGGACAAGAACCGGCGCACTGGGCGAAGGATTCCCATGGATGAAATCCTTCCCGAGTTCTGACCGACGCAGCAACTGGAGCCAGGAAGACCTGTCATAGCCGGTGGCGCAGATGACAATGTCGTACTCGAGCTGACTCAACTGCTTGGTAACGTCGCTTTGAAGTGTAAGGAGGAAGACGTCATCATCTTTGTGGTCTGGAACGCCCGTGGGAGCCTCGATGAGGTCCAGAGCGACGAGAGAGGAATAACTGTGGATGGTAATGTGGGGTGGCAAGACAGATCGTTGACGAATCTCTTCTTTGTCCCCATTGAGTTTCGCTCGTCTAAGAATTGAATCGTCCATCTGTTGTTCGTATAGTAACTCGTGAAGCTGCAGCCGAGTTAAAGCGGCACTGACACAGAGAACACTCGGCTTACGTTGTCGATGGTGCGTGGGTTGACGACGCCATAGTTGGTCGCCCGAAATTCCCTGAGTACCATTTCTCTAGTGGCCTTGCTCCTCAGACCGAAAAACGTATCCGTGGCTGAGAACGAGATCAACTGGGAGTTTTGCGATGATATGTTCTCATGCTTACATGCAGGATCGAAAATCTTGTTGGAGAAGGGGGATTCATCACTGGGTTTGAGGGAACCCTTATTGATAATGAGGTCGATCTTGTGCCTCGCGGGGTCCCCATCTGCGTTTGGGAGCAAAGAGACCACTTCTCGAAGTTTAGAATGTAGATCAATCACGATCTCAGCCGCAGATTGACCGCTACCGACAACTGCGACCTTGACAGGTTGACGAAGGGCTTCTGCACCATCGCGCCTCGATGAGACAATTGAAGAAAGGATGGAGTAGATGGAGGTCAAATAGCTGGAGCTATGGATGACCCTGGGGTGAGGCGAAATCGCATCAATTGCGCTAGGCATGCGAGGGCTGCCTCCTGGAGATATGACGAGATTCTCTGAATGTCGTTGGGGGTGATTCACGGTTCAACGCTCTGCAAAGAGTAACGAGAGTGGAGCCACTGACTAGTCCTCCTGGTAATATGCTGTCCTGTTCTCAAATTTCGGCTCACGACATCGACAGTGCCATCGGGTCCTTTCGGGATGGCGATGACTTGCTCATCAAAGAAGACAGAGACGCCCTTGGATTGAACATAATTCGCAGCCCAAGCGAGGTAATCTGTGAATTCCTTCCTTGAGGGCGTTGGTGAGCCATTGTTGATGAAGGAAATGAGACGACCCTCGAAATGGAGGTAGTTCAAAAACGTTAGTGGTGACTGGGGGTTACGGAGGGTCGCGAGGTCCTTGAGCCAGCTTGCGGCGTCGACGGTGTTGAAGAATCAGCTCATGGTTCGATATTAACACTGGCGAATGATATCCACACACCTTATTTGCATTCGCGTACCCGGGAGCAACATTCCGGGGTGCCAGCGAAATTTATCATGCTTCTCTATGAAGCAAATGTCCTTGTGCATGAACTAGAGGAAAGTACGAAGGCCGGTGTAAAAAAAGGATAGAAACAAGACATATTACAACATACGTCGCATTCAAGGAGTGCGCCAGAGAGAGCAAGATTGGCCGGGCCAAAACCCAGGCCAATCAAATTGTAGACTTGGGGCAGAGGCGAGGGGGAATTCATTTAAGGGAGATGGAACGAGGGGGGAGGAAATCATGTTGCACGCTTATATACGAAGCCAAGCGGGAGGAATTACATACATTCTTAGTTATCTGATTAATCTCGCGCGGTGTTATCTGATAAGACTGCCGCCGCGCGCTGTATCGAGGCATTCCCTCTCCAAACCTTTCAACCATACAACCTCAACCCCACTCCGGTTCAGTTTTTCAGCGCCCTCGCATTCCACGAAATCGTCAGGTTCGGCCACACCAATGTAGCAGCGGCGAATCTGGGCATCCACTAGAGCATCGGCACAGGCAGGTAGCCCAGACGTTCGAACCGAGCAGGGCTCTAGCGTCGTGTACACGTCAGCTCCCTTCAATAGCTCTTCGACGTTGCCTGATGGTATTCCTTCTGGGAAGAATTTTTCGAGTTCCGCTGGGCTCCGGTCTCGGGCCTTCGCCAGCGCATTAGCTTCCGCGTGGGTGTTCCCCTCTAATTCCCTCGAGTAGCCGGTTGAAAGTATCATCTTCTCCTCTACGCCCGTCGTCAGGCGGACTGGCACAACGACCACACAGCCCACGCAAAATGCAGTGGGGACGGGAATGCATTTTTTCGCCTCTTCAAGTGCTATTTTCATAAACACGAGATGTTCCGGGTTATTTGAGGCCATCTTTCCACCTTTGATCAGCGAAAAGCTTCCAGAGCTTACCAGCGTACTCCTCCTTACCTGGTGACGCACGAGAACCTTTAGCGGAGGCTGGTCCTCAGCGCTTCAGCTTCAACTTGTTGTCAGCGATCGAATGCGCGTGGTAATTACCATATTTGGAAGGAGCCGCTTACGTCAGCCGGTTTCCTCGGAGTGAAATTCCCAGTTAACAAAATAAGCGGCCTGGTTGTGTTCGACCACCATGTCTTCCTCTCCCCAAGATGCCACCGGCCATCAGAATCCGATAAACGAAGACGACCCTATGCTGGGTGCCGCCGATGAAGAAGACGAGGAAGTTCAACCTGGGCATCCTCTCTCAGAAGATAGCTCCGACGAGGAAGAGGAGGACGAAGAGGAGGAGCGCAGAATTAGGGAAGGTTTCATCGTAGATGAGGACGAGGACGAGGAACCTGAAGAAGAGGATGCCGGTGATCGTAAAAGGAGGAAGAGGAGGAAGAGAAGGCACCGTCGTGGTATGCTCTCATTCATGTTTCTGCCACAGTATTTCCTTTAACAACCCGTCAAAAGTAGCCGAAGAGGAAGAGGACTTGGAGGAAGATGACATTGCGCTACTCCAAGAGAACACTGGTGCAGACTTCACCCATCGTTTGACGCGTCTGCGCCGCGGTCGTGCTTCCACCTCCCCCCCACCCGCCGCTTCATCCTCCAAGCGCAAAGTCGTCGTTCAATCTTCCGACGAAGATGATCTTGACGGCGACGCGACTACCCACGATATCGCCAACATCTGGGATGACGAGCGAGGTGGCAGAGCAGACGAGGATGAAGATATGGACTTGGACGATATGGAAAACTTCATTGAGTACGAGGACGAGGAAATGGATGGCATGGGTGCTATGGATGAGGCTGAGAAGGAACAAAGGCGCCGAGAACGGCGGAGGATGGAAAAGGAGAGAAGGAAAGCTTTGGGCAACCGACCTGAATTATCCGGAATTGACGCAAAGTATGTACCCTTGGCTCTCGTTCCTGTACTGTACCTTCTGACGCGTTCCTTCAGTGCTTGGGACGAAATTCACCAGGTCTTTGGTGACGGCAGTGATTATGCATGGGCTCTTGAGGATGACAACGAGTACGATGAAGAGATCCAACAACAGAAACTCGACATGAAGTATACTGACGTTCGTGACCCTGCTTTATCTTGTCCGTGTCACACGCTTATGCTTCCTAGGTTTTCGAACCCTCTGAGATCCGCGCGCGCATGTTGACGGAAGATGACGACCTGATTCGAGCACAGGACATCCCCGAACGCATGCAGCTCGCAACCTCTTCATTATCCCTCTCCAACGTTACACTCACCACACGGTATGAATGGAAGGAAGATGATCTGGATGATGCTGCGCCATGGGTGCTCACTCGTCTCTCCCCGGCCAAGGATCGAGAGTTCCTCCAATCTTCCGGGCGATCCCACAATTACTTGCAAGACCTCGTTGAAGCGATAAAATTCTCACTCCGCTGCCTATTCATGCTCGAATTCGAGGTTCCGTACATCTACACCTACAAGCGAGACTACATCACCTACTTCAACCCCGAGGACATGCGTACCAAACTCGATCTACTCAGTCAAGATGAACTGTGGCGCATATATAGCCTGGGGCAAAAGTATTCCTCGTTTTTGGAACGCCGGGCGGCCCTGGATGCCTTCTACGAGAGGTTGGGCAACAAAGACACTTACTTTGAGACTGAGCTGCGAAGGAAACTAGGAAGCGTTGAGATGGTCGCCGATGCCACCGAGTGGTTAGGGATGAAGTACCCTAGGCCATCTGACAAGGGAAAGGCGCCAACTGAACTCCGGTTCCACGATGATGTAATCTCAGACCAAGAACCCGCCCTCAAGAAGCACCAGCGGCCCAGTAGGGTGTCGGCGTATGAGGTTTCTAAGAAAAGTATCGTGGCAAAGCTCGCAGAGGTACGTTAATCCGAGACCGTCTCAGGCTGTGACCTGAACGCTTTTGATAGGGATTCGGGATCAGCTCTCAACAAATAGTATCAAACTTCTCATCACACCGGATGTACGACGTTGAAGACCCGGATCTCAATCCCATCGCCTTCGCGGATCAGTTCGTCGATCCCGATCCAACCAAAGCCCAGCCTCCGGACGAGCTTCTTCGTAGGGCGAGGATGATTATTGCCACCGAGCTTGGAAAGGATCCTTTATTACGGCAGGCTATCAGGGATGCCTTTAAAACCGACGCCTTGATCTCTGTTGCTCCTACAGAACGTGGAATCGCGAAGATTGATGAGCATAATCAATATTACGTGAGTTTGGGCGGTGGACCAGTTGACGGTGGCTCTCATTCTCTTTGTAGAACTTCAAATATCTCTACAATAAACCGATCGCAGAGACGCTCGAAACCTCTCAGTTCCTTAACATCCTCGCCGCAGAGCACGAACACCTGGTTACGGTCTCCATCACACTTCATCCAGATGCCTACGCCCGGTTTGAACGCAAGCTCGGTGAAGCGTTTGAGAGTTCCAGCTACAGCGAGACCGCCAAAGCTTGGAACGAGGAGCGTTCAAGAGTTGTTCAGGAGGCCCTAGAGGGACATCTCGTCCCTGTAGGTGTCAAGTGGGTTCGAGAGTGGCTACGTGATGAGGTCGAGGACTGGTTGTCAAAGCGCTGTGCCGTAGAGCTGCGAAACGTAAGTTGGTTGTCGCGTATCTCGCACTCGATGTCTCGAACTGATGGCCCATACAGCGTGTCGACGTTACGCCGTACGTAACCCCCACTACTCAACCGGGAGACACGCCGTCCGTGCTCGCTATCTCATGGGGTAAGGGGGATCCACAGAAAGACGCGATAACTATGGTCTTCTTGGACGAAGCTGGCCGTTTCAGAGAACACATGAGGATCGACAACCTGGTGGACGAGGAAACTAAGGACCAGTTCAGGGACCTCATTCAAAGGAGACGTCCAGACGTCATCACAATCGGTGGTTTCTCGCTCAACACGACCAAACTATCGCAGCGGGTCAAGGAAACGGTTGGCAGGAAGCCACCGGCCGAGCAAGCACAGTCGTGGGGCTCTGATCCTTCGGCGCCTCCCCCTGAGGGCGATCTCAATACTCCGGTAATTTATGCCCAGGACGAGGTTGCCCGAATTTACCAGCATAGCAAACGCGCAGAGGAGGAATTCGGCGCCCTTTCAACCATCGCGAGATATTGTGTCGGTTTAGCACGCTACGTGCAGAATCCCTTGAACGAGTACGCTGCCCTCGGGTCAGACATCACTGCCATCTCTTTTGACGAGGACTGCCAACAGTTGGTGAGGGTTTATAGCTCCAGGCCTACTCTGAACTTGACTCACCAAGTAATAGCTACCCCACGAAAAACTGCTTTTCGCATTGGAGAGGGTGTTGGTCGACCTGACGAACAAAGTGGGCGTCGATATCAACCGAGCGATCACCGATTCGTATTATCAGAGGTTGCTTCCCCTCATATGCGGTCTCGGACCAAGGAAAGCCCAGACTCTTGTGAAGAAGATTGCCGCCATTGTGATTTTGATTTTATCTCTTCACTGCCTATCCCTTATTCACTCGGTCTCTACAGGGCGGTACAGTCATCAACCGAGAGGCATTCATCAAGAGTAGTCTCCTCACGACGAAGATATTTTTGAATTCCGCCGGTTTCCTTCGCATCGTCAATGATACAACCCCCATGGTCAAGCACTCCAAAAATCGTCAACTCGAGGATACCGAACTCAGCGACCCGCTCGACAATACCCGCATCCACCCAGAGGATTACGAGTTAGCGCGGAAGATGGCCACCGATGCCCTGGAGCTTGACGAGGAAGATATCCACGACGAGCACCCGTCTCATGTCGTATCAACCATCATGCGGGACGAAGATAACGAACGGAAGCTCAACGAACTGAACCTTGACGATTTCGCCGTCAGCTTGTTCGAGACCAATCAAGACAAGAAACGATACACGCTGTTTGATATCCGAAGGGAAATACTGAAACCGTTTGGCGAGCTGAGGAAGCCATATAGGCTACCTGCAAGCTGGGATGTGTTAACGATGTTAACCGGAGAGACTCCACGGACGCTCAGGACCGGACTTATCGTCTCTGTTTTGATTATCAGGACTCTCAGGCGGGGCGACAAAGGCGGGGCTGTCGCTGTTCGCCTGAACTCTGGAATTGAAGGGATCGTCGAGAAGGGTTACCTAGCTGACACCCTGGACGTGGAGGTGGAAGAATTATTCCCAAAGGGCAGAACGATCCCCGCCGTTGTCTTTCACGTCGAAATGGTCCCAGAGACGGATTCTTTCTGGGTTCGATTATCCGCGCGGCAATCTGACGTCGCTCAAGGAGACAGCCAGTACAGACGAGTCCGACCGGATGAACACTGGGATCACAGTCAACACGAACGTGATATGGATGTCCAGAACAGGAAGAAGCGAGCGGAAGCAAACCAGACTCGACGGGTTATCAAGCATCCAAATTTCCACAACTTCAACTCGGCCCAAGCGGAGGCTTACCTCGACAAGCAACAGCGGGGAGATGTGGTTATCCGACCCTCATCCAAGGGCCAAGATCACCTAGCGGTTACTTGGAAAGTGGATGATAAACTGTATCAACATATTGGTGTGTTCGGTTCCTCTGCATTTGCGCCTTGTTGCTGAAAAGGTGCATTGTCCACAGACGTCACTGAGCCGAATGCGGATATCACTGGCCAAAGTCTCGGTAATCGATTCTTCGTCGAAGGCGGGAAAGAGTATTCCGATCTCGATGAGTTGATTGTCAATCACGTCCAGGCCATTGCGCGACGTGTGGAAGATTTAATGGCACACGAAAAGTTCAAGGCAGGCCCCGAAGATGAGCTTCGTAAGTTGCACTTCGTATCTCAATTGTAACGTGGCGCATCTAAGCCTTTTCCAAGACCTGTTCTTGAAGAATTTCGTCAAGGCGAATCCATCCAAGAGCGCTTACGGATTCACCCTCAACCGTCGAAAGCCGGGGCACTTTAACCTCTGTTTCCTGGCAAATAAAAACTCCGCAGTGCAAAATTGGGTGAGTTACGTAGCATTGGTACCACCCGAAAAAGACACTTAATATCTGCTTCACAACAGCCCGTCCGTGTCGCCCCTGAAGCGTACTACCTGTTCGACGCTCCGGCACCCGGTGTCCCAGAACTATGCGACGCGTTCAAGGTCCGACACCTGAACGAATCCCAAAACAAAGCACTTGGAGGTGGTATCACACCCTATCCCGGGCGGACACCAGCACGGACCCCTGGCCACGTCACTCCCGGACATGCGTCAGTCCGTCACCCTGCTAGGACACCAAACCCCTACGGCGGCCAACCACCTCACCCCTCGTCTACTCCTTACAACGGTGCTCCTACCTACGGCGCACCGCCCCCGAACCAGTATGGCTACCAAACTCCTGGATATCCTCCAGCCCGGACGCCCGCTCACCCTGGCACGCAACCTCTCCCAGCTGGTATGAACCCTCAAAGGGCGGCCATGCTACAGAGCTCGGGGGGATGGGGAGCCAACAACTCTGGGGGGTGGGGCTCATGATCGTGTTCTGGGTCTCCGACCATTTTACTATCGCTTACCGTCGACCGTCATGCTATATAATATTCTGTTCATTATTCCATGTTTCCCGTTTGTAATAATGGCGAGTTTTTGTCGGATGCACCTCGATCATTTCAACACACGTGGCACGCACCACCCGCAGTAGAGCGCTGTGTAGCGTTTGCACATAACCACACATCAACTTCATCCCAATGGTCGAGAGTTTTGAACTGCAGCACCTGTCGGATAAGCCTCAAAAGACGGGGCCATCTGCTGCCACGATTAACACCGATGACGCTGACGGAACCATCACTGGCTGGTCGCTGGCCACGTTCGCTCTGTTCGTCCTCTATCCGGTATTTTCCTGGAAGCTGGCTCACAGTCCAATGTGTTAGACTGCTTGTGCTCGCTGGGTTATTGGTAGTATCGCCCAGGCTCTTGATCTTTATGACAGGGGAGTCCCGCACGTTGCTGACACCCCTGGAAGCCTTCTTGGCGTTCCAATTCGGTATCCTGTTGTTCTTGGTGTCCGTCGCGGTGTTGGTGAATGTGCGCACTCCCTACAACGTTTTCCGAGACCATACTCACAGATAAGAAGGCCCCTTCTAGCGCTTTGTATACAATTCATGATACGGACGGCCCACATCGACGCCAACTCTCCCATCCGTTACTCATCCCTATGACCGGCGCATCCCTCCTCATGTCCCTCTCAGCCTATAACACTACAGGGATTGGGATGTTGTCTGCCACATTCTCCACAATTACTGGAATAGTCGGGTTGTGGGGGTTATGGACGGTGAGACCAATCGATCCGTCGTGCACGGGCCTTTCTGACGCTGGGTTTATAAGATCATCTTCGCTGGCTCTGGAAGGCGCTCAAAACTTGGAGCAGACAAGCGCACTTCTGCCTTCATATTTGGCAATAAATCTGCTGCGTCGGAAATCAAGAAAAACGCGAAGAAGCAATCTTAAATGTGTTTGTTCCAGCTTTCCATTGGATATTTATTTTGCACTCAGAAGGAGAGTTGGATTGATGATTTGCATTAGTTATGTATCTGTACAAGTAATACATTATCTGCCACGGCCAGCACCCCCCATCATCTTGAACACTTCCGACATGCCGGGCATGCCTCCAAGCCCACCCAACCCCCCTAGTCCGCCCAGCCCCCCTCCCATCTGTTGCATCATGCCTACCGCAAATTTCAGAGACGTATCGATACATTATTGAAGGTGCACTCACGTTGCATCTCCTCCATGTCGAGCTGGTCCCCTCCCTGTCCCTGCATCATCGCTTTCATCATCTCTTGCATACCTCCACCACTCCTCAGTTGCCTTTGCATCTGCTGGAGCATACCAGGGGGCATTGCTCGCTGCGGGAAGGTCTCTTATCGTACACGAACTTGGGGGTGGAAGTATCAATGCGTACCTGCATAGCCTGTATTTGAGCAGGTGTTGGCGTCCCACCGGCACCACGTCCGCGCCCACCACCAGCAGCCTGCACCTTCTGCATTGCCTGTATCCACCCGTTCTTTCCACCCGCTTGCTTGGCCATGTTAGCCATCATGCGGTATTGGCACATCAACTCCTCGACCTCTCGGACGCTCGTTCCACTACCTTTCGCTACCCGAGTCACCCTCCACGTTAGACCGGTGGGTTTCCCATCCTTTCCCATCTCGAGGAATGGCGAACCGTCAGAATCCAGCTCCTCGGCGGTCATGCTGTCCGTGATATAGATCATACGCTTCATCCGTAACGATCCCTCCTCGTCTGAACCAGCCAAAAGCTCCTGAGGTAAGCCCGGAATCATGGAAGCAATCTTGCTTATTGGACCCATGCTCATGACGTTCTGGATCTGTTCCCTCCAATCTCGGATACTTAGCTTACCCTCCTCAAGCTTTTTTGCCATCTCCTTCTGTTTGTCTGGATTCTGACTGGCCATGTCCTGCATGTGCTCCACAAGTCCTTGGATATCCCCCTGACCAAGTAACTTGGAGACGAAAGGCTGAGGTGAGAAACGGTCGAGATCGTGCAAGTGTTCTCCAACTCCCAGGAAGATGATAGGAGTCTTTGTGACCGCCACCCTAAGCAAAGGTTGAGCGTCACCCCACACGAGGACTTGAGCAGCGTAATCTTACGCGGATATTGCACCACCTCCTTTTGCATGACCGTCCATCTTAGTTACAATGATCGCACCGAAATCGGCGCTCTCTTTGAAGGCACGGCTCTGGGCCTCGGCAGCCTGACCAATGCTAGCATCGAGGACAAGTACAGTCATGTTCGGCTTGACCGCTTCTCCGATCTGGACCATCTCCTGAAAAAGCTCTGATTCCTGTTTATGCCGACCAGACGTATCGACAATGATGACGTCAAACCGTTCCTTCTTGAACTTTGAGACACCTTGCGCGGCGATGGAGACGGGATCGGTTTCAGTGTACGAGCCGAAGTATGCAACCTTGGCTTTGGTAGCCGACTGTCGCGTCTGGTCGAAGGCTCCGGCACGAAAGGTATCGGCGCATACAATACACGACTTGAAGCCTCGTTTCTGGTAATAGACGGCAAGCTTCGTGCATGTTGTAGTTTTACCGTTACCCTAAGGATCGTCAGGCCGGTGACATTGCGTGCCAAGGGATTATATTCACCTGCAAGCCAACGGCCATGATGACATTCGACTGACCTTTCTTCGGCTTGTAAGGCTCGACACCGGGGTCAACGAGATTTACGAGTTCATCGAATACAGCCTACGATTGTGAGCAGACTGAAGACCACCTGATGGGTCGAGATACCTTTTGAACGACGCTTTTCCTGTTCCCTTCCTTCCCTTTGTCCGCTCCACCTTCCAGTACTGCCTTCACCTTTGCTTTGACCTTTTGCCGGAGTGATGCGACCAACTTGACGTTGACATCTGATTCGAGCAAAGCGGCGCACACCTCCTTGAGGATCGCATCAAGAACTTTCTCGTCGACTACTGGGGCCCTGTTGAGAGAGGAGAGGGCCGCGTTTAGTCTGCGGCCGAGGTCAGCTAGAACCATTATCGACGAAGAGGGGTATGTGGGGACGATCGTCGATCAAAGTCGATCAGTTCAGCATGAGTGACACTTCCTCCGATGATATCCTCGATGGCCTCGTCGAAGACGTGGAGGAAAACGAATCCGACGCCGACGACGAGGTCGACGTAGACGAAGAGATTCTCGAAGCTCTGGAAGGTGATCTCGCGGAACAGGCCTCAGATGCTGACGACGTAATGTTCCAGTTCGTTCGTCTGCGTCACTCGCGGCTGACTTGAAGTAATTTCGCAGGATTCTGATAATGACTCTGATGATTCAGACGACGAATCCGATTCTGAAGTCGCTCAGAGCACAACCGTTCCACAATCTGTGGTGGACATAAGTGTTCCCGTCATAAATCTCGAGCACAGCGATGAATATGGTGCGTCGACAGACCCAATCTTTTCCGCTCGTTCCCGGCTACTTACGTCCCCCACAGATTGTGAATCACAGCAACCGACACAATCTCCACCCCAAAGCTCACCACCACCAGGTTCACGCACTCAGTCCGAAGAGCGAACCTCAGCTCCCAAGGAACGTCCACCGTCACCAGCATTCCTCCGAAGGTCATCTTTGTTTCCTCGGCTGCCCAACCCTAAATCCTACACTGTCGAAGCTGTCTGCGCTCTTCCGCATCCGACGGCCTCGTACGCACTTGCATCATCGCTCTGTATGAGCCATATGCTTACGGGATCCGAGGATGGTTACATCCGCGACTACGACCTATTCACCGGTCTCAACGGGAAAACTTTCCTGTCTGCTCCGCAGCGCCACCATTGTAATGTCGTCGAAGGCATTCTCAAGTATGCCCCGATACGGTTCTGGTGGGAGAACCCCTCAGACTTCAAACGAGAGGAAGGGACGGAAGAAGCTCACTCATCCCTATCACCTGTATACAGTCTTCTCATGCAATCTGATGCCCTCTGGTCCCTTGCCGGAACCGAGGTATGCCCCTTTTCTGTCGCTCGCTCGCGTTCGTTGACTGGAATTCCAGTCAGGTAGCATAAACCTCTTCACCGTTCGACACGAACCTGGTCGCCTTTGTCACGTCTTGCGTCGACACCAAGGCGTGGTTTCAGCCATGTCGATGGCACACGACGAGAAGAGTTTCTTTAGTGCTGGGTGGGACGGCGTGACTGTCGTGAGTTCCACAACGCACTTCTACCAAGTTCATTTGTCTGAAAGTGTTTCTAGCACTGGGACCTGAACACTGGGCAAGCTGTCCGGGATTTTACCGGGCACGGCTCTCAATTAACAGCAGTTGCTGTCCAGCCTCTCAATCAGCCAGCCACAGGGTTGTTTGATGATGATATGGAGGACATCCAACCGACAGGAGACGGGGCGCGGGACAATGACGCTGGTGGCAGGGCGGGCGAGGGTGACGATGCAAAGTCAGACGCGTCCTACGATACCCTCTTCGATGAGCCTGATGTAGATGGTGCACCAGACCTACCGAACGGCTCACAAGACCGTAGCCTTGACCTGTCGCTCCCCGGAACGGTGCCAAACCCACAATTCAATAGGCACATGCCCTCAAGCACCATCGCGAAGAACGCACCACCCCTACTAGATCCACACACGTATTCTACGTACTCGTCAGATGTGCTCATGACCGCTTCGATCGACGGCCAGATCTTTCTCTGGGATAGAAGGGTAGAAGCCCAAGGCAATGGGGTCGGGAGGTTGTTCATGAGCGAGAGAACGCCCCCGTGGTGTGTTTCTGTAGGTGCAAACCTCCCTATCACTTTTACGACCTGGATTGATTCGCACTGCTTCAGGCGTGCTGGTCAGTGAACGGAACTCAAATCTACGCTGGAAGGAGAAACGGGACAGTTGATATCTGGGATGTACGGAAATTTGGATCAAACAGCAGGACACCTAGACATCTCAAGGTCCTCAGAAACCCTGCTAGTTCAGGTATCGTCTCGTGCGTGGTCGCGTTTCCAGACGGTCGTCACCTTGCCTCGTGAGTTTTATCATGGATATTTTACCATGGATATCTTCGACTAGTCTAACTAGCCATTTCTCAGAGCATCTATCGACAACATTCGATTATGGAACGTCGCGGAGGTAGGAGAATTTGACCGGAAGGTGAAGAGTGGGGTCCAGTTCAAGATCATTGCGGGACACCACGGGGGTTTCGTGTCGCAGATGCGTATGTGTGGTCTTGATCCTCTGCTCATCCTGGTTTCTCATCCCATCTCCCAGTCGTTGATCCAGGAGCTCGTTTCCTTATAACCGCGTGTGGGAATCGTGGGTGGCACGGAGAATCGACACGGACAGTTTTTGTCCACGAGATAAAATCCACATTCTGATGTTCGTTGTGGAAGTGCATCCTACCAGAGTTTTCGCAGTTGTATCACCTCTGTTCTGTAAAAAGTTTGCAGTACAAAACAACCAGTATATGTACACCCAACCGTATCGAACAGGAAAAAAAAGAAAACGAATGACAACCAGCAACACATAGAACGCCCTGGATGCTAGGTGCCAGTGGGGATCGGCAGGGAAGGGTGGCTCAGACGGGTAAGGGGAAGATGATGCAACAATGCACCACAACAGCACACAAAACGTATAACAGCGCATGACTCTGGAAAAGGAATGAAAGGAGTGGGTGAAGAGTCAAGACGAAAGGGGTACGAAAGGTTACTGCGCAGGCTGGTCCTGCTTGGCGGCCTCCTGGGCAAACTCGTGCAAGACGATGAGAGCTTCCTGAACCTTCGCGCCCAAACCCTCGGGAGAGTCGAGCAAGCCCAAGAGCTCTGCATTGTCCATCTCCAACAACATACCAGTTATCTTTCCGGCGAGGTCAGGTTGAGAACTTGCAGGAGATGTGTGAGTAATATGTCCGGGTACACGAACACGATAAGCACTTACGGAGCAATGCGCATGTAGAGAATTTCGCCAAGCATCTGTTTCTGTTCCATTGGTGGGACGTTCGCAAGGGTAGACGGGTTGAAAGGAGGGACGTCAGGGGGATGACCGATGGGTGGAGCGGGAGTGGGGGCGCCGCTATTTCGCTGCTGAGGGCCTTTCGTGTTCTGGGGTCGGTTGTTTGGGGGAGGTCCACCCCCACGTTGTGGTTGGCCGGGTTGAGGACCGGCTTGTCTTCCACCAGGATTGGATTGACCGGGGCCGCCGTTCTGGGGGGGACGGGGAGGACCACGGTAGTTGTAACCTTGGGGAGGGGGTTGCCCATAGGGTCCAGGCGGGATCATTCCAGGTACTTGTGGGTTGGGAGGGTAACGGGGACGAGGTGGGACCATGCCTGGTTGACCGTAGTTCATCATGCCACGTCCACCAGGGGGAGGGAAGTTGCCCCCAGGAGGGTAATACATCGGACCGTTCATGTAGCCGCCAGGGATCCCAGCAGCAGCAGCCTGCTGCATGCGGATCTGATTGCGTTGGGCAATCTGGCTCTCTAGTTGTTGCCTACGAACCTCACGGCGCTGGGCAAGAGAGACGTAGAGAGGTTTGGTACCGATCATCTTGTTGTTCATCTCTGCGACAGCCTTGGTAGCCTCCTCGGGACTGGAGTAGCAGACGAAACCGAAACCCTTGGAGTGGTCCTTGTCGTCACGCATGACTTTGGCGCTGGTGATGGTTCCAAATGGCTCGAACTCTGCACGGAGTTTTTCGTCATCTATGTCGTCTTCGAGATTCTTGACATAAAGGTTGACGCCCTGATACTTGCCCAGCTTCTCCATCTTGGCCTGCTCGTATGACTTCCTCAACTCTTCTTCGCGTTCAGCCTTCTTCTGTGCCCTGGAAACGAAAAGCTTCCTGCCATTGTGCTCGCTTTCGTGGAGGGCATCGACTGCGTTGGAAGCATCGACATGACTCTCGAAGTTGACAAATCCAAAGCCTTTGGTTTTTCCTTCGATATCGGTCTGAAGGACAGCAGAGGTGATCGGTCCGAATTTGGTGAACAGCTCCTTGAACTCCTCCTCGGTTACTTCGGGATCCAAATTCTTGACGTAGATGTTGGTGAACTGTTTCTTCTGCTCGTCAATTTGGGCCATCCGTTCCTGGTTAAGGGACCGCGTGAGCAACTTGGACCCCACGATGATGAGGTACGGACCTTCTTAGAGACGTGGTGTCCAACGAAGACCTTCTTGTCGTTCAACAACATACCATCGACGGCCTTGATAGCGGACTCGGCAGCCTCGGCACTGTCGTAGTGAACGAAACCATAACCCTTTGAACGACCACGTTCGTCGGTCGCGACCTTGCAGGAAAGGACGTTGCCGAATGCAGCAAAGGTATCATGGAGAGCCTTAGTCGCAAAGTCAGAATGATCGAGTCGCCCAAAGGCCAGGTCGGCGAAGTTTTACCTTGTTGTCGATCTGTTCGTCAAGGTTCTTGATGAAGATATTGCCCTGACCCGTCTTGCGGAGGGCTGGGTCTCGCTGAGACCACATGATACGGCTAGACAAAAAGATTTAAGCCGGCCGTTGACGGTTATCAGCGTGGACACCTACCAGGCTCTGCCCTTGATGAGAGAGTAGTTGAGCTGCTCCAACGCACGTTCGCCTGTGAGATAAGCGTTGAAACGCAGGAGCGAATGTATGTACAGGCGAATGCTTACCATCAGCGGTATTGAGGTAGTTGACGTAGGCATAACCGAGGGAACGGCGGGTCACGGCGTCACGACAGACACGGATGCTAGAGATGGTTTCAGGTCAGCTGGGTCAAGAGAATGACGAGACAAGCGGCCACCGACCTCGCCACGGGTCCGATCATGTTGAAGATCTCAAATAACATCGCCTCTGTAACGGTGAGATCGAGTTCACCGACATAAAGTGAAGCAGAGGGGGAAGCGCCAGTAGCAGCGGGAGGATGGTAGGAGGTAACCGGTGGATGAACGGGGGGAGGAGCAGGAGCAGGCAATGTCGCCTCTGGGGCGGGCTGTGCGGGGATCTCTGGAACAGCGGCGGTCGACATGTTGCTGGAGTTTTTCGTTTTGTTTTTTTCTTATTCGATAAGGTCGTTACTGCTGGTGAACTTTTTTATGACTGCTCAAAGTGTAATCGGAGTGAGCCCACCATGGAAAAAAGTAATAGAGAAGATGCCACGCACACAGAAGTCAACACTGCGACTGCCGGATTTGGATTTTATATTTTATGATTTAAAGATTTTTTCAGCTGCGAAGAGAGGAAGGGAATCGTCAGGGACGGCTCGCACGACTTGGAGAGAGGAACACAGACAAGGAGACAGACCTTTAAAATGGAGGTGGTAGAACGAGAGACACGAAACAGTCGATTATCGTGTTTTATTTGTTTCAAACTCCGCCTGGGCGGAGGGCGAGTTATTTGTGAGGAAAAACCCAATCATTCTCGCTTATGTACTTACGTGTAGAACAATGCGGCGCTAAACAGTAGATATTCCAAAGGACACGAGAAAGATACAAGTCTGGCATCTTACAATCTCATACAACCCTCATCCACGACTGAAGTAAGACTTGGCACCGTGGGTCGCCAGTTCTGCTTTGGCCTGCGTATACCGAAGGTGTCAACAAAAGGTGGACCGACTTGTGGGATGCCCGCCGTACCTTGTCTACAGTGTGTCCAGCAGCATTGTGGTGTTGCCATATCTGCGCAGAGACTGGTGTGAGAGAATTCCAGGTAGTGGTGGAAGGGCTTTACCTGACTGTAATACCAGCCGTTTCCAGCAGCTTGGACGATCCATCCTATTGAAGCAATGATACAGAAGATCCCTGCGACCCAATGACCGCTGTTGAAGATTCTGATCGTCTGAATGATACCGGCGGATCCAGTACTAAGGGGGTGTCGTTGACAACTCGGATTTTGAGAATTACCGCAAATTTACCTTGGGATACCGAGGATCCTAAAAATAGATCAGGAAGTGGATAAACTTGGGCGCAATGGAGACGAATCGCACATGTAAACAGAGAAGAGGAGGTGCCATCCACAGAAGAAGAAATAGAGGTCTAGAAAAGCTCTAAGCGGTGGTGATCGCAGCAGTGGGGATCGAACGCACAGTAATACAACGCTTGTTCCTTCACGAGACTGCGGTAAGCCGTCGGGGAGACCGAACTCAAGACAGAGGGGACAAACCTTCATGTAACCGTTGTAGATGGGTCTAAGAGCGGAGTTTCGGGGGTGTTGACGTTAAGAACGAAGAGGGCTTACCTGTACCATAGCAAGAAGGAGAGTGGCGTGATAAAGATGAAGTAGCTGGGGGGGATGGTGAGAACGGTCGTGAGCGAACGAGATAGTTTGCGAGGAGCGTACCCGATGCTGGAACCAAGATCGCTGCCGCTGTCTTTGGCACCTACAGCAAAGTTTACGATGCAAGCGATCATGTTGAAGAATAAAGTGGTGCCAAGGACCAACCACAGCTGGAAGATGCGGGTGATCAGAGGGCGAGATGCTTCTGGTATCTCATCCGGAATTGAGTGGAAGATGAGGGGGTAAACTATCGAGGACGTTAGACGTAAACATGGGCAGAAACTGGGGACTTGCAGGGAGGGAAGTTGTTTCTTCCGTGTCTCTTGATGTGATCGGCTTTTTGGGTGAGTTCAGCCTCTCGCCTCTCGAGATCGCGCTCTCGCTGTGCAAGTTCCTCCATCCGAGCGGCGTGGGCGGGGTCTGGGGTCGGGTCATCGAAAGGGTTCGTGTCCAGAGAGTGGGTTGAAGCGAAAGGGTTTTCTGTGAACTGAGCTGAGAAAAAATAATGAGAAAAGGGGATGGATATGATTTTTGTGGAAGACGTACACATTTTCGGACTGTCGGTTGTTGGGTGAGGTCAAGTGGTAGCGAGGGATCGAGACTGCGGACTGCGACGGTGATACGGGGCTGATGCGTACGGATCACACTCGTCGTTCGGCTAAACAGAAAAAGAGATGGGCGGTGCCTGTCGTGACGGTCATCATGAGTATATAAACAGCGCGAGTGAGACAAAAAAATTCCTCTTTTCTTCACCCACCACGACTCTCGCCTTCCTCTCCTTAAGGCCTTAGGTCTCTGTCCATCTTTCTCTTTCTTGAACGCTCCCTCTTTTCAAGCGTTTCGCTCTCTCAATCACTGCACACTACAGTCTTTTCTCTCGAAATCAACGCCATGTTCAAGTTATTCGCTCTTGCTCTCGTCGCTCTCTTTTCCATGGCTATGGTCAACAGTGCCCCCATTCTGCCCCGTCATTCTGACCTTCGTGAACCTGACTGTGAATTGGACCCGATCCCTTCCTCCACCCTCTCTGGACCGCCCGCGAACACGCTGCTCGCTGAGCCCACCTCTTCCCCGGCTCCTGAGCCAAGTTCCACTCCTGCTTCAGGTGATGATGATTGCGAGGATGGTGATGACAACGACGACGACGGGGATGACGACTGCGAAGATGAGCCCTCGTCCTCTGCCTACGAGCCTTCTTCCACCCCTGCTTCTTTCCCTACCCCTTCCGGCGGACCCGAGTTGACCCCCACTTCAACCCCTACTCCGACCCCCACTCCCAGCCCGGAGCCATCCCCGTCCTCGTCCACCAATGATGCCGCACCTTCCCCGACTCCGACCCCGACCCCAGACAATTCTAACAATTCAGGCACTGAGACTCATACCGGTGGAGAGTAAGTATATCGCTTGTATCACCCGCTCTCTATTTTCTTACCCCACGTCCAGTCTCACTTGGTTCACCCAGAATGGTGTCGCCGGTGCCTGTGGTTCCGTGCACTCTGACAACGACTTCATTGCCGCTCTTGATACTTCTGTCTACGGGGACACCAGTGTCCAGTCCTCGTACTGCGGCAAGACTATCAGGATTAGCTGGCAGGGCAATTCCGTTGACGTCGTTGTCGCTGATGCTTGCCCGACTTGCGACAATGCCTCATCGGTTGACCTCTCTGAAGCAGCCTTCCAGGCTCTCGCTCCCCTCAGCACCGGGCTCCTCACTGATGGTGAGTATCTCCCCTATTATTTGTGGCGCCTTCTAAATGTTCAACCCTGTGATCTAGCCACCTGGACGCTACTCAATTAACCCCCCCACCCCGCCTTATTTTTATTTCCTTCATCTCATTCTAGAACATGCAAGTTCTGTTCTCCCGAGCCCCAGTTCTCGTTTCGGACGGCAAAGCGAGTCTTCGATGTTCACGGTTAAATGCTTAACGCCTATGACCCTGGCGGTGACCTCTAAAACATCGGTGGTCCGTCCAATGACCCCTCTCAGTTACTCATCATTTTCTCTGCTTTTTTGCTCTCATCTCCCACGCGCTGTAGAGTTCCAGGTGACTCTCGTCTGTATTAGACTACAAGCTAGTCTGTACGTTGGTCGTGTAATTGAAGTCAATTCTGAATCATGATGCCTGTGCCTTTCCCTCGATCTGCTTCGCGACCGATCAAATCATCAATCTTTTGAGTCGTGAGGCCGTCATAAGTGATCGAAAAAGATTTTGAGATCATGATGCCCAAGTACAACCAAATTATGTCATGGTGTGACCGCCGATCACGTGAGCTTGACAAAAACCTAATGATTCAAATGAACGCGTCGGAGTCGCGGCAAACTCTTCCCCTCGATCCATACCTCAAACCTCTGCACCAAAAATCATGCCAACTGCATAGTGAGTATACTCCAGAAAATCTGCTCTTATCACACACCGAATTTTTCTGACACGCATGCTTCATTTGGGTCTCGTGTAATCTCAGCGAGCTCGAGAGACAGGCGAACATCGCTAGAAATAAGGCACTACTCGATGAGTTAGCGTTAACGGATGCCGTAAACAATCTCGGATTTTCGAAGAAACCTCCTCCCCCCTCTCCCAAGGCTAAAACAAAAGCCAAACCAGTACAGTCTGCAAAGCGAGCAAAACGCGAGGTCGCTGAAGTTTCCGCAGGTCCCCGGAGGCAGAGTGCACGATTAAAGAGGCCCGCTGGGGATCCTGACGAAAGCCCGGAGAAGAAGAGGGCAAGATTGGTGCGTACACTTGCCCGATTCCTACCGCTGTTATTCGATATCTGACTTTTGTGACAATTCTTGCAGCAAGCAGAGGAGGGGCAGAGACGGGAGGCTGAAAACGAACGTCTCCAAGCCGAAGAGCGCGAGAGGCAGGCAAGGAAACCTCGTCATCAGGACCTTGAGCTTGAGACCCTCCTCGGCGTTGAGAATACCGAAGACAAGGACGGGCAGAAGGACCTCTGGATGTTGAAGGATACCATGATCAACGTGTGGCCCAGGCCTCAGCGGACGGGCACGCACGACTCCTTCACGTACGAAGATGTCACGGAAGAGGAACGCGAAATCTCCGATCTCAAGGAAAAACTAACAAAGCTCAAAATTGTCGCGAGAGCTAAGGTCACCATGAACAGGGTTTACTGCGCACAGTACCACCCAGAGAAGTCCAAGGATCTAATCTTTTTCGGAGGTAACGTTTTTCGTTCGGAGCCTTGCTGTACCCAACACCAATTTGTTGCACAGATAAACATGGACAGTTGGGCATCTGGGACCCCAGAGCACCCGCAGACGAAGTTGAAGACGATGAGGATGCAGATCCAGATGCGCAAGAAGGTGGGAAGTATTGGAGACTGCAGATGCACTGGCCTGCCACCTCTCGGTCCTCGATCTCGTGCATCCGTTTTGACCCCACAAACTCTCATAGTGTAAGTCATTCAAGCTCGATCTTCAGCTGTTCCTGGCTCACCACATTCTGTTACAGATCTATACAAGTTCCTACGACTGCACGATTCGGTGCCTCTCGATGGGCTCCGGAATCTCCAAAGAGATTTTCTCTTCGGGAGACGTTCTCATTAACTCCTATGACTTTGACCCTGCCGGGCGCGTCGTGTGGATTTCCGACGCTGCAGGAGGGGTCACCCACTTTGACACGCGATTGGGCCAATCCAAGGCTACTTGGTATGGCCTTTCAAAGGAGAAGATCGGGAGCGTTAGCGTAAACCCAACAAGTCCTCACTTCCTGTTGACTGCATCCAATTCACGATCTCTGAGGTTTCTTGGTTCCGCGTTCTAAAACTATTCGGGGTTTCATTGACTCGCCGTTCGTAGGATTTGGGATACACGGAACCTCGCTGGACTCGCCGGTGGCTCGAAGCCTTCCTCGTCCGATATCGTCGAGTACGAGAACGCAACAGTAGAAGATTTCTGCAAGAGTGCGAATGGTTCTGCGCTATTGAGAGCGGAGTGGTCGCATAAGAAATCCGTTTCTTCTGCCTACTGGGACCCTCGGGGAAGGACAATCGTCAGCACTAGTTACGATGATACTATCAGGCGTGAGTCTTCCACCTATTCGCTTCGGGCCATCGGGTTCACCAGGACTACAGTATGGGATATAAGTTCCTCGGCATTGGATAGCAACGATCAGTTCGCATCCTCGCGGCCGTTCAAGCATATCTCACACGACTGTCAAACGGTGGGGATAGCTAAGCCCAACTCATCCCCCTTGATGATCCTAACGCGCAGATAACAGGGAAAGTGGTTGACGATTCTCAAGGCACAGTGGACACAAAACCTAGATGTCTATCCACATTTTACGATAGGTAACATGAATCATTCCGTGAACATATTCTCTGCGAAGGGAGACCTGCTGGCAAACCTCTCGGACAGATCAAAGTAAATCTGTCTCATTTATAACCCTGTTGACCCATTGACTCATCAAACCTGACAGGATCACCGCAGTCCAAGCCGTCACTTGTTCTCATCCCAGCATTATAGAACGTGTTGCTACTGGAAACGCCTCTGGGAGGTGTGTACTTTGGGCTTCCCCTGAAGGTTTCGAGCCACCGGAGGAGGACGAGCCAGAGGGCGTTGATGCTTCCTAGATTCGCGGGATAATGCCGCGGTCTTTGTTCAGATTGGACAAATTACATGACTTTATACACCTATTAGTTCAAAGTATGATCTAGAAGGTCGTGTGCTAATCTACGCGTACATGCTGTCCCAGTCATCGTCATCCACAGGCGCGGGAGGCCCAATTGGAGGTTTGGCACCTTCGTTTGATTTCACCTGGACTTGGAGTTCATCCACAAGGTCCCACATATCTTGATCTTCGTCATTATTCAGGGGCCGGGTCGGTCTTGCTGAAGGTTTCGGCAGGTTGGTGGAAGTAGACATTGGATCAGCGATGAAGGGGGCGTCATCCCACATCTCCACCTCGAAATCGAGCTCATCCCCTCCTCCTTGCATCCCGGTGGATTTCTCCCCAAGCTCGCCGTCTGCGTCAAAATCTGACGTCCGCTCTGAAGCAGAGGAAGGCGGTCGTGTGGGAGGTTCGGAGGTTTGACGGGAACCTGAAGGTTGCGCTTGATCCTCGTCGTCGTCGGAGTTGATCCCGTCGATATCGAATGACTCCCCTGGAGGCTCCTGGTGTCGCGACATCCCTCTGGCTTCATCATGCCATACGCTTAGAGCGACCTACGTGTCAGGACTCGTGAGACCGGGAAATGCGGAGCGACAGGGACGGCAGAGCCATACGTGCATCCTTCGACTGTGCGTCAGTCTTTCGACCCTCTCAATAGTGTCATTGAAAGTATGCCGGGGGTACATTTGGTGAGCCCAATATTGATACGTCCGAATGAGACGGTTGAGGTCCGAAATCTGATAATTACACAAAACCATAAAGATTAGACATTTGATGCATTCGAAAGGAGCAAATTACCTCATGTCCCTTCCCTTTTGGCCGCCACCGCTTTGCGTCTTTGATGAGAGCCGGGATGCCCTTCTCACTCAAGAGTAGGTCCTCGTCCAGTTTCGGGATTGTACGCCTGGTACCCGCAGCCTTTCCATCTTCGTTCTTTTTGTCAAACATGGAATTCGCATTCGAAACTCCTTCAGAGGGGCCTTCGTTCGCTTCTTGATTTTCTCTGCTCGAAGGGCCATCGTCAAGCATGTTGCCGCCCGACAGGGCATCCCTCTGGAGTTGTTCGTACGTGACGTTCGATAGCTGCCCGTTGTCATCATCATCGACATCAAATAGGGCTCCAATATCTTCCGGGGCTTTCGACTGACGGGGCCCAGCAGCACTCGTCCCCCCTTCATCCTCAGAATCCGACCGCAGGAAGAGAGGATCCTCCGATGAAGTCACGGGTCTCGTTGCAAGATGGACGGACTCAGATTCGACAGGCTCATCCCAGAGGTTGTCGATGGTCGCCATTGTTTTTAGATCGAAGGGAACGCACCAGATGGTGGGCTCAGGCGGTGGCGGACGCGACTTCGCGTTTTCATCAGTCACGTGCTCTCATGAATCGATGTCTAATCGCTTCGCGCACCTGGCAGATCAAGAGCCCGTCGTCGAAGACGGCATCGAATATTGGGAATCACAACCAGCCAGCTTGGATGGCGTTCTAGGTGAGCACCTTTCCCACAATCGTCTATTTCTTGAGTATCTCCGATCTCTGAGGGGCTTAAGGCGGATTTGGGACTGGTGTAGGTCAAATTTCTCCAGTTCACAGGATCGCTGCTACGGGAGTTTACGTGTACGCGTGAAAGTCTCTCCCACGAATTGATGCCTTAGGATCTCGTCAACTCCTTCTCGAGCTGTTCCCAGAGCTTTGCACGGTTCCATCACCACTAAAACCAGCGACCGTCCGAGAAAGATCCGCCAGATTCCGTGCTTTGGATGTCGGAGCAGGTATCGGTCGAGTCACTCGAGATGTCCTCCTCCACCTCGTCCAAGACGTCGTGCTCGTAGAGCCAGTTGAAAAGTACGTTCAAGAGGCGTGGTCTCGCGCGCAATTCCAAGAGAACCCTGTATTAGACCAAGACTCGATCGACGCGGAGGATGAAACGTTGGAGGAAATCGACTTCCGCGTCCTCTGGAAGGGGATCCGAGAACAGAAGACGAGCGTTACCCTCATTCAGTCGACTCACCAATCTCTGGACCCCTCAGACCCGCTTTCGTCAACGAAATACATCGGACGAGTCGGGTACAAGCCCAGTCCTAACGAACTCGGGGACATCAATTCAAAGTTTGACTTGATTTGGTGCCAATGGAGTCTAGGACACCTCTCGAACCCCGAGCTCATCCTTTTCTTCACACGCGCTAAATCTGCATTACGGGACTTCGAAAGCGTTATGATAGTCAAAGAAAACGTGTGCGCGGAGATCGAAGGATCTATGAGGGGTGGTATGGTCTTTGATGATCAAGATTCAAGTCTTACACGGTACGTGGGTGAACGGTCTTGATGACGAGGTTGGGATTGACACGCTCAATTGAAAGCTCCAACCGGACATTCAAAGCGCTGTTTAAAGAGGCTGGCATGTCCTTACACCTCGAGAAGACGCAGGAAGGTTTTCCAGAAGGATTGTACGAGGTGAAAATGTGAGCGTGAATATTCGGTTCTCCTGCTTCTGTTCAATTGAACAAATGGCTAGGTGGGTCTTGAAACCTATGCGGCACCCTCAGACCCAACGGTGATAGATATTGCACAAACGTCACGGCGAATACAGTCCATTACAAAAATATTAGATCAGTTACATGAATGCCCTTGGACCCGCGTGGTTCTCGTCCTCGTGGTGCTTGTTCCCAATAGTTGAGAGGTATTGGTGCTCTGCTTCTTCGGCCATGCGATTCGAACTCCAGAAGTTCAAGTGATCGTACGCCTCTTCGAAGTACTGGCCTCTTATAGCGAGAAGCTCGGGGTCAGGAGGTACCACGATGCGGTACAACCAGCATGGAAGGAGAAGGAGGAACGCGAGACAAATGTATCCGGTGAAAAAGGCTTGGAGGATCCAGAATGCACGAGATTCGAATATGTTTCCGAGGAGGCCGAGGGTCAGAGTAAAACCAGCTGAAATTTGGTGGTTAGAATTCCAATATCAGCACGGAAAGGTTCGTTGATAGTTACTGCAGGGAAAGGTCAGTGGCCAGGCACCAGCAGGGTTGTATGTTATGTGCTTTGTGAAAGTGGTGCTACATTTGGTTGGTCATCTAGCTTGAGGTTTGATGTCGTAGGATCGCTCACATCCATGGGACCAGCGCGAATACCCAACAATACAGCGCCAGTCCTAAGAGGCACAAAGCCATCGGAATGCTTGCGTAATATATGACATCCGCCGCCTCTTGAGGGAGGGGTGTGTGTATAGGTAATCTGGAGCTTATCGTCAATTCGGCGTTTCTCCGACGCTGAGAAGTGTTCTCACAGCTTCCTTCCCCAAGAACCGAGCTGTAGTATGGTCAAGGCGGTAAAACCTATCAAAGAAATGAGCCATATGGCGTCGTGTTTGTGATTTGAGCTACCTGGTGGACCAACGGAAACGAAAGTGGAAGACGCGGCGGCACCTCTAAAGGTGCGCAATTGAGCTGGATTAGAGAAATGCGGCGACATCGGTCAACGCACCGATGGAAACCATATCGTATTGTACGATAGAAATGGACTGTTATGAACTATATGACATAGGTGAGGAGCGACGATAACAAAGGGGATCAAGTCTCACGATAAAAGCAATCGCCATCCCGAGCCCTTGGAACACATATCCCAAGGCCCAGATAGCAAGTGCGCTCGAGGTTGAGGGTTCGATGACCGCAAGTGTGTTAAAAGCTATGGTTCCCACGAGCATCTGGAACTGTCTCAGCCTTCTAACATGTATCATTTTTGTGGATCTTCCATACCAAAGGGAAGACCAGGAAAGCCCCCGTCATGGCGAAGGAGCGAAGTTCGAACGACTTTCCCCAGCCAAACCACACAAACGTCATAGGACCGCAAACGATAACGGCGAGGACAAGATACGACCTATTGAGATGGTCAGTTTGCTAGCGTTGTCTGACCCATGGATCTTGGGCAAGTTACCAGAAGAGTCCCTGGAAGGAGTTCATTTGTGGTGCACCGAGCTCATGAGCGTACAGCATGACACCAATGCATATCGTGCCGTAGTCAAGGACGATGAGGGGCGCAAAGAGAGGCGTCGATGGGTCAATCAAATGCTTCCGGATTAGTATGTCCTTCCTTAGGTGCGCTAACGAATCGGTGAGCAATCGGCACTTGCGTATCAAGAAGGGACGCACATAGTATGTTGATGCTGAGGAGTATCAGATTGACCGAGAATATGGCCACGTTTGTGAAAAACAGGATAAGTCTGTGCGGTGCGACGATATGAGTAAAGCCGAGAAGGTCAGTTTGGTAGGCGTACTCGATGGTCGTAAGCCAATGAGGATGCCAGTGTAAACCGTGAAGAGATGCATATGCAGCTCCAGTCCCGATGCCAGCAGCAAAGTTCTGCCACTTTCCAGCGTGTACGGCCATTCTATAGAAGTTATGGGCCTTGCGGCGTATGATGCCAACATCTTCGTGGGGAAGGTGGGCAGAAGGAAGATTGTGGAGGAAGTGTATCCCATCGAAGGGATACGCCTTCGCCCTGTTCATCTTGTTCGTGTTAAAGAGGTGCAAAGGAGAGGGGGTTTGATTGACCAGTCGCTATGCAAGCGGTCTAATATATATATGTAAGTACGGGCATGAGCATCGTGGAAGCGGTGAGGCCGGGCCGGACCAACCTAATGGAGTTGATCGGTGACGAGGATAGGTTGGTTATATTTATCCTCTCTAACTGCTCTCGCCTGCACATTTGAGTGAGGCGAATCGCAGCCTAAAATTAGCTCGAATATATCCCACGACTCGGAATGGGCGTGTTGCAGAAAGTGGTGGTATTTGGAGGCAACGGATTCGTCGGTATGTTCCCAAACTTTCCGCAGGAGGTGCCTCTCACAAAAAGTCCCGCAGGCTCTGCTGTCTGTAAGGCCATCCTCGCGAAGGGAGTGAAAGTAACGAGCGTTAGGTGAGGGTTTTCGGACTCGGAGTTGAGTGTACGTGATCATCCATCGCTCATTCGCGTTCCAGTTCAAGTGGGAAACCTTTCACCACACCGAAAGGGTACTCACCAGCCTGGACGTCCGATGTATGACCGGTCTTCCATATATTTATTTCCAAGGGTGCTGATCAAGACCGTGCAACTCTCAGGTTGATTGGCAGAAGGGAGACGCGCTTGATCCCAACTCGTACGCGCACCGCTTAACTGACGCAACAGCTGTCGTCCACACTCTCGGAACCCTGTTTGAAGGAGCGAAGTACAAGCAAGCCTTGAAGGAAGGGAGCATACCTGGCTTGGTTTCTTCCCTCACCAGTGCGTTTGGCTCTTCAAATCCACTAGGCGTGATGGATGCGAAGACGTCATATGCCACTCTCAACCGAGACTCTGCGTTGCGAGTATGCGAGGCATACATTTCGACAAATCCCTCCTTTTCGTTGACTAAGCCACGATCATTCGTGCACGTCTCAGCAGAGGATGTTCTCAGGCCCTTGATACCTGCAGGTTACATCGAGATGAAGCGTGAGGCAGAGCTTGGAATCAACGAACTGGTCTCCTCTCACTCAGACCTGAGAGCTGTACACATCAGACCCAGTTAGTATAAACCCGCTTCGAACGCTCCTCAACCCCCTCACACCTTTTGGAACAGGTCTAATTTACCATCCACACTACCGACCTCTGACCTCCCCAGTGGCGGCCGCGCTCGATCTTTCTTCCACGCTTCACTCCAAAATACCTCAGGGTATCCCCACGCCAGCAGGTCTCTTGCGAGCCCTTGCTTCATTGAGTCGATCGCCCTCATCCCCGCTGCCCCCGTCTTTTGAAGCGCTGGCCAACGCGTTGACGATCCCGCCAATGCATGTAGATCACGTTGGTGAAACGATCGCTGCAGCAGTGGATGTTGAGAGAGATGATATCAAGGGTGTATATGGCGTGTGGGAGATGAGAAAGTTGTTGGGCTGGAATAGTACTTCACCGGTGTATGCGCACTAGTACTGAGTCGGACGATTTGTCGGCAAAGCGCGGTGTAGCAGCGGCAATCACTGCGGCTTCTCTGACTTGGGCTTCCCCAATCCCCATCAATAATTATCTCTGTTGCACTTCCCCGCAATATAAGTCCTAGCCCGGGTGGGCTGACTTTGAGACATCCCTCTTCGCCCTCCTTCCCTCTCTCCTTCCTTCCCCCCGCTTATGCTGATATCTACTCTGCAACGGTCATCCAAGCACTGCGGCCCCGCCGCATCTAGACTCAGCAGAGGCTCAATCCCGTCGACTATTGCCTCGCGTAGCCTATTCCTCAATGCCACGAGGCTAAAGGATGAGTCCGTAAAGCCAGGGAGGGATGGAAGGGTGTTAAGAATGATCATGTTTGGGAAACCCGGGGCTGGCAAAGGCACCCTGTCCTCTAGGCTCGTCAGAAAGTATGATATCATGTCCTTGTCGACGGGTGACATTCTCCGGCAAAATATTCTTGAGAGGTAAGAGGTTCATCGGAGATGTGCTGTCGGACCACTGACATGTATCCCTACAGGACTGACGTCGGTGTAATGGCAGAAGAACTCGTGAAACGCGGAGAGCTGGTCTCCGACGATATAATGCTCAAAATCCTCACGAACAAACTAGACAGTCTACATAATCAGGTGCGTCTCTGCTGGCCTCGCTGAACCATCATCCAGCTTGACTCAACGTCATAGCCGTGGATTCTTGATGGTTTCCCGAGGACTCTTGGACAGGGGAAGATGTTGAACGAACACTTGAAGTGAACATCCCATTATTTCTCCCCCTGCGCGAGCATTCAACTCAGATACAGGAACAAGTCGACCCCTCTGACTTCAATTATCAATCTGGACGTACCAGACGAAGTCATCCTTTCCCGTATTTCCGATAGATACGTTCACCTTCCATCGGGAAGGGTCTACAACATGTCATACAACAAACCCAAGGTCCCTGGATTCGATGATATCACTGGCGAGCCTTTGACCAAACGTCCCGACGACAACCCAGTAAGTCTTGCAACCTCGCTACGCTCCCCAGTGTCAATATTCATCGATTGCACCATCATAGGAGACCTTTGCTCTCAGACTGAACAAGTTTTACGAGGCCACCTCTCCTCTCCTCGAATACTACGCGTCCAAACACTCGGCGAGCACGAAGCTCGTGACCCTGAAAGGATCGACCTCGGACGAGATTTGGCCCCAGCTAGATGCCGTTATCCGTCAGATGTTTCCCAGCCTTCCTGAGAGGACGGAGCCCAAAAAGAGACACAGTCTTGCCGATGCAATTCTTAGCGGCGAGGAGAGGCAGAAGCGGACCGATCCCACTCTTCCTGTGTTGTAGACCATGTTTTGAAATGCCACAGGGTGTTGACTGTGAACTAATCGCTTGTTGTGTATGGTATGGTTGTACTTAGATTGCGGTAGATTCAATATTATCGGGGGCTCTTATCGTCGGTCGCTAATGGACTATGTGGCGTTTCTCTTTTCTGCAAGTCCGTTATCTGTACCTCTCTGGCGGTTCAATGGCATCTGATGGAGACCCACTCGTGACGCTCGTGGTCGAAGATAAGGTGCTTGCAGCGCTCAATGCCTTCTCTGTATAAAGCCCCAAAGTCGCGCTGTCTATTAGGTAGCGGCGCTCTACCATGTCTGCTCCGCCCACCATCGACCAACCTGCGCCGTCAGAGTCACCTAGGCTCCTGCTTCTGTCTAGGAAAGCTTCTGCCATCGGAAGGAAGGTCACTACACGACATGGGTGGATCGGAGACTACGACTACCGTTGGCTATGCACACCATCCATTCCGTTCTTCCGCAATCGCCACGTCTCTCCACCGTTCTATGGTTTGGATTCAGAAATACCGCTCCTGGTCGCCATTACCTGCGGCTTGCAACATGCGCTGGCTATGCTCGCCGGCCTGATTACTCCACCCATAATATTTGCAAGTTCCCTCAATTTGGACCCGGAGACCTCCGCATATATGGTCTCGGCTTCTCTGATAGGATGCGGTACTGACACTTATCCACACCTCCATCGTGTCCTAAAGGGTTATATGACCAGGGATACTCAGTCTCGTACAAATGTCGAGGCTCAGGATATGGCGAAACTATTACTTGGGAACTGGAATGCTGACCGTCGTGGGCACAAGTTTCGCGACCCTCAGTACTGCCAGCGCCGTGAGCATTATTCCACATCTAGCGTTCGGTCACGCATACTGACATCTCACAAGATCTTCAACGTTATGTACTCCAACGGCACATGCCCCTCAACAAAAGGGCAAGATGGTACGATCACACGACTCGCCTGCCCTGATGCCTATGGATATGTCCTTGGTACTATGATTCTTATCTTCGTCACAGGTCAATTTCTAATAACCTAACAGGAACTTCCCTTGTCTGTGCTTTTCTCGAAATCTTTATGTCCATGGTCTCCCCGAAAGTCCTCCAACGGATATTCCCACCGATGGTGACCGGAACCGTCATCCTGATGATTGGTGCTTCCCTCGTCGGCACCTCAGGCATTCCAAATTGGGGAGGCGGTTCAAACGGTTGCCGCAGTCGTCCAGAAACAGGATTCTTCCAACTGTGTCCTGATATCGCCGCCCCAAAGCCTAGACTGTGCGTCTGCTTCTACTAATGAGCATTCCAACCCACCACTCACGATCCTGCAGATGGGGATCTCCGGAATTCATCGGTCTCGGATTCGTCTCCTTCATTTCAATCATCTTGACGGAAATATTCGGATCTCCATTTCTGAAGAATACCAGCATCATCGTCGGTTTGGTTGTGGGGTGTATCGTTGCGGGTGCTGCCGGCTATATCGATGGCAGCAGTATTAGGACCGCTCCTGCTATTACTTTCCTCTGGCAAGTTTATCGCTTGGAAAATCTACACCCCAGTGGATAACGAAGGTCGTACGCAGGGTTCATACTTTCAAGATCAGAGTATACGCTCCAGCAATTCTCCCGATGTTGGCCGTATACGGTGGGGTCTTCCAACTCAGGTTCCTTTTTTCCATCCTGATTACTGCATAACAGTATCTTTGGCCATGGAAGCCATCGGTGATATCACTGCATCAGCTGAGGTATCTCGCCTCCCCGTCCAGGGCGAAGAATTCGACACGAGGATACAGGGCGGTATCCTAGTGAGTACCCTTAGTCCAACTCGCTGACACTTCACTTTGATCGATGCCGCAATGTAGGGCGATGGTTTGGGCGGCTTTTTATCGGCACTTTTCACGGTAACTCCACTATCCGTGTTCGCTCAGGTGTGCCCTTGTCATCTTGCCCCCAGCGAATCATCTGATTGTGAGAATAGAATAATGGTGTCATCGCCATCACTAGATGCGCTAGCCGTGCTGCTGGACGGTGGTGTTGTTTCTTCCTCATCCTCTTCGGAGTCCTAGGAAAGATATCCGGTGTTTTCCTTGCAAGTGGGTCAAAATTTTGTCTCATCCACGTTCCATTTTTGAACGAGGTCATAAAGTACCAAACTCCGTACTCGGTGGGGTCACGACATTCCTATTCGCAAGCGTGGCGACTTCAGGTCTTAGGGTCTTAGCGTACGTTAAATACGCCCGCCGCGATCGGTTCATCATCGCCGCTGCGCTGTGTTTCGGGTTCGGCGATCTGCTCGTGCCTGACATATTTACCCACCTGTTTGACGGAGTCCGCAACCCTTCATCTGGATTGGCGGGACTTTTGGATGCCATAGAAATCTTGTTGACAACTCCATGTGAGTACAAATCCTCTTGTCGCGTTATACCCTCCCATGTAACGAACCGTTGACCGGGGTAACAGTCTTGCTCGCGGGTTTGGTTGCCACGACACTGAATCTGATTTTACCCCAAGAGGATAAACCATCCGAAGAAATGTACGATGCAGAACGGATCATGGAGAATGCAGAAACAGGCTCAATACACAAGGAGAGGTCGAATGCTTGATCTTGTACATCCACAATCCTACAGTGATTGCGGCTCTGGTAGCGTGCCCTGGGATACTGTGTCAATAGGGTAAAGCAAACGCACACGACAAAATGCTTTACAAATTATCTCCTTCGCCGTGCCGGGACATCATCGAACAGCCGACAAGAGCGGTAATGCTGAGATACAGCAGCCTGAATCTCGGATCGAAGAGCAGATTTGACGATGAGTTTCCCGCATACATAACAAAAGTGACTTCGAATCAAGGATGAGAAAATGCACACAGATGAATAGGACCTGCTTACGCGTTGCATGCGGGTGCCAAACACTGAGAGGTCTGGCGTCAGTATCGCTGAGAGGAAGAATGTTATCCACTTCCTTACAATCATATGGTGACACCCCGATTCTTTTTGAATCGGCGTATCGCATCCTGCGGTTTTGATCAGCCGGTTAATCGAGCGGTATTACGAAACAGTTGACCTGGACAATGCTTCCAGCCTTGCTCTTTCATCAAGTGGCGGAGTTCTGACGAGCCATCGCAAGAATGCCGCGGACCGCCAATGTCTATTTGGGCCTGGCATGCTTTGCACCAGGCGTATCCGCACTTCGGGAGAGGGCAGTTAATAGTACGGGATTCTTGATACTCCGATCTGTCAACGAACATGGATTTCTTGCACCTAGCGAAGAAAAGGGTTAGGGCGTGTGAGGATTTCGATGAACCAGCAGCGTCTTACTTTCTACAGTGAAGAAGGATTGAGAAACTGGATAGCTGCAGCTCATCAAAAATTTGGAAATAATCCTGAGATATCCCAATGTCGATAATGAGGGAACTCGTTATAGCTCCAGGCGGGCGTTTCAACTTGGCATCAGCAACAGAGGATTGACGACTCACTTCCGGGCTCTTTTCCAGTATTGTCCGCAAGACAACTTGGACACAGGATCGGGAACCGATGCTCCTCCAACTTTGAGACCGCATACTTCCTGAGGCATTCCCTGCAGAACCCATGGCCGCAACCTGGCACGCGAGCGACAAAATCCTCTGGGAACTCATCCGTGCACACCGCGCACGTGAATATGAATGGTTGGGCGTTCGCAAGCGCCTCACGCTCGGTCCGTAAACGGGAATCTTCATCATCAAACTCCTGTTGCAGTTCCTTCAAAACCAGGGTACTGCCATCTTCGTCGAGTGCTGAGACAGGAGGGGTGGGAGTACGTGATGAAGGTGGTGGAGAGCTCCTCGGGGTGAGGTATGACTCATTTCGCTGTTCGGATTTGAGTGATGGCAGTGGAGGCCAATCGGTGTCCTGTATTTCGCCGCTATGGTAGACTACCGCAGCAGGAGGAGCTTGAAATAGGCCCATAAGCAAGGAAGTAGGCTATGAGATGGACTGAATGTACTTGGACGGTAGTCTGTAGGACCCGAAGAACTGTTGTCATTCTTTTTCTTACGATGTTTCTTTTTTGTAGGTGCAGGAATCCACGTGGAGTCAAGAAATTTTTTCGAGGGCTTAGATGAGCTAGATGGCTTGTGGGAGCTCCGTTGGTCATCTTCCACCTTAAGCACTGCGGCCTGTAGGTCCCTCTGCAACGCGGCATTTTGTGACTTCAGTTCTGCAACTTCGGCTTGCAAGGAAAGGATTATAAGACTCGACTCGACCATGGCTCTTTCGGCTTCGATTGGATCTGTATCAAACCTGTTGGTTTTTGCCACGAATAGGAGACCCGAAAAGTTTGCCAAGAGCTGGGTTTGCCACTGTAGGGTGCGGTCCGAGAGAATGCTCTCATCGATGGCCAGAAGGTTGTAGAGATGCTGGGCTGTCGTGTCGATCGAAGTGCTGAAGATAAACCCAGCACCATCCGGATGATCCGGGCGTGAGTGAGAGTCGAATACCATAAATACGTCTGCATCGTCTGGAATCGATATCTTTACACAGGTGAATATTTCCGGAGGACGCGTGATGACGATGGCGGCGGATTTGGTTCCACTCGTCGCAAGACGCCTGCGTACATTTGAGATCGAGGGCATGCACGATTGGACGGGGAAAATATCACTCACGAGAGGACAGACCTAAACCTCTCGAAGCTCGGGAGACCAAATTCAGAGGTCTCAAGTTTCAGAGACTTGGAAAAGAGAGGAACTTTGTAGATTTCCTCGACCTCGAGATGAAAGGGGCTTGACCACTGAGCACAGATGGACGTGATTTCCTGGGATACGGGTAGATGAATGGAAGAGGGACCGCAGCACGATTTAGGACCACTCACATGGGCCGTCTTAGTTCTTACCACAAACTTGAGGAGATCTTTCCCTTTTGGCCCATCTTGCTCGGCGGTAAGAACGATACGTGCGCAGTTCAAGGCCGCGAGCCCGCAAGCTGAGATCCCTCCGGCCTGATACTGGCTGGCGCCGTGGGAGATCACCACCCGTTCACCTGAGAGAATCTTGAGGACGATCGGGTCTGTGCGAGAGACTTGGACGTCCTCCTTGGTCCCGTTAACAGTGGGATTAACCTGAGGTTCTGCGCTGTCGCCCATTGATCTGCCGTATGCGTCGTCACGAGTGTGGCTGGAAGGACGACGACTTCAACTCGAGCGGTGCCTTCCAATGCTGATGATTCTTACGCTACCCTCCCTCGAACAATTCAAACGGCAAAGTGTGGCCGGGTCTCTGGACGCGTGGCTTGTTATATAGCGGAAACTATGGCGCCGAGTAATCGAAAAAGGCAGGTGTGGCTGGTCAAGGCGTTATCGAGGTCCGCCTATCGATCCCCATCGATTACTGCCCTTTACTCCTTCCTCCATGGCAGGCTTCAATCCTCCCCCGTTATTTCCTTCTGCGAGCGCAGAATCCGGTGCTGCAGAAACCGAAAGTGTGATCATAACTCATAGTGAGATTCCTTGCTCACTAGTTGAACCGGAAATCGTTCATGTTCTTGTCCCGTAGACCCCGATACTAACAATGACACGATGAATACGACAAGCCCCCCTCCGCCTCACTGCGAGCCTGAAAAATTGGTAAAGCAATTACTTTATCTCTCTGATGTCGACTGATTCTTGGTTGGAAGCCGCAGGCCGTCAACTCGAATGCAACTTCAGATTCCAATCCGAGGCCAGAGAACGCTGATACTGCAGAGAGCGAACGGGCGCCGATCGTACGATCTTCCAGCTCTCTCATTGACCCTACGTGCCTCACTCTCAAGCTCACGTCGACAGGACTCCCCGCCCGCCTCGAACCCAACGAGTGCCGTGCAAGGCGTGCAAAACGATGCCCAGCCTCAAGGCGGGGGAAAGGTATATTTCCTGCAGGCGCGCCGTAAGAGTTAGTCTCGTTAACCTCGCTACTTAGGACGAAGTCCCTCCGGAAAACCGGCGCGTAGCCAGCAACGGTAGAGAAGCCATGACCAACAAGGCATTGCCATGCGACCCAAACGATTTGATGTACTCAGTCAAGGGGATGTATCGCATCCTGGATTTGATCAGCGAAACAGGCAGCGGTGGCCTAGGTACAACACGGATATCAGCTCTCGCTCACTATCCCACTAACCCCTTATGACAGTGGAAAAGGTCATCATTGACCAGGAATCGTTGAAGCGTTTTATCAACAAGATCTCCCCTGGGGCCTACGTTTCCTCAACGAAGATAGACTTTCGGGCGCTTGATGGTGCAAACACCGAACCGATCGGTGTTTACGGTAGCAAGGAAAAGATCGTGGACCTGCTCTTAGAAGTTGGGGCTATTGAATCTCACCTGTCTGTGGTTCCATGGCCCTTCAAACATGGTTTGGCACGTACTTACAGTCTCACAGTGTCAACGCGCTCCTTGCAAGCAAGACTAACTCTCTGATGCCGCACCTTCGGTCTGGCATATATTTTGTTCAACCTCCTTCACCTTTGAACAACAATCCTCGGGTCTTTGTCATCTACTGGCCTGAAGAAACAACATGGGATGATGATGTTGTTACCTCTGTGAAGCGGAATAGGGTGACATTCATGAGGTATCATGGAACACCTCCACATGGAAGATCTCCACTGAGCGACCTCTTGCAGATATCTGACGAAGATTGTGGATCAGCTGTATTGCCTCATCTCTTCTGACCATATGTCCTCAATAATATGGGCAGGTGATGTCCAGGAGGAGCTGGGAATTGGGGATGATGAAGATGATGAAGTGGATCGCTTGTTCACCTTTGAAGTCACGAAAACTAGTGAACAGGAGGAAAATGTTTTCCCCCGGCCAGGCATTACTGTGAGAAGATTACTGTCCCCATCAACCAATGCTAAAGCTGGAACAGGTTGATCTATCAATGTTGTTCCCTGAGGCTAGTGTTATAGAGGGACACCCAGCAATGTTGATCCCAGTGTTCCTCTCTGGAGAGAGAAGGCAGGCTGTCTACACCTCCACATCTATCCCCCCAGTAAAGAAGGTGGAAAAGGTGGATGCAGAGGTTAATCAAGTTCAGCTCAGAAACTACCTGTACGTCACTTCCAGACTATGCAACATGATGAGGCTCACATTTCAAAGGTCCAAATATCTTATCAATCTCAGTGGAGACCTTGATGATGCTGCTATATTCCTTTTGATTGATAATGGTTTGAAGAAGAGGTTTTCTACTGCCTGTGATGCTTGGAGGTTACGCAAGTTTGAGAGCAAGGAAGCTACTCAGAAGTCTATTGTTGAGAAGAAAAAGCGGGTTGATGAAGAACTCAGGAATACTCGACACCTGTTGGAGGACACCTTGGCATGGGAGTTAACAAAGAAAATTCTGGATGCATACCCGTATGTTTTGCCAGCTCCATTCTTCAATGAAATAAACTTCTAATCATACTGAAGTTTACTTGATCCGCAAATGTTTTTCAATGGAACTCAGGGCATAGATGTTGAAAATTCTATCTCAGGTAGAAAACTTTTATTCCTGTGTTTCCAAATCTAAGAGTTAGCTTCAGACTCTACCAGCCTTCACCTCCTTACATTCTTCCCAGAGCTTCACAAGGAGCTTGATGCCACCTTCAAAGATATCACAGGCAAGGGAACAACACCTAGCTTACAGCACCCAAAGGAACAAGTCATTATTGCTGAAAACCTCCTCAACAAGATGCCTGATCGTACAGAGGATTCCCTGAAGGCCCTTGTGGACCTGATCAAGGATGTAGGCAATTCAAAGGAGCTCAAGGCCCGTATTAAGGATTTGGAACCATCACCGACAGGAGGGTTTGCAGCCTTTTTGTCCCTGATCCCATCTATCTTTGGTTCAAAGGGTCAGGCATCAGAGATAATTGATGAGGCAGTTGCCCTGAGCAGGAATACCAAGGATTGGGAGTTCTTTGGAGCGTTACAAGACAAGGTGTCCAAGGAACCCCTCCTTGAGCAGCTTGCTCACGATTTTGTGGCAGAGGCATCCAAGTACTTCCAAGATTCCATCAAGCGTCATCTTCACAAGCTTTATTCACGGTCTTATGACATCAAGCGGCAAGTAATGTATCGTCAAGTTGAAGCAGAAGAGAAGGACCAGGACCAGAAGAGGAGTGCATCCATAAGGTCTGAATTGTTTGATGGAATAAAAATAGCTCAGGCTCAAGTGGACCAAGGGTATGTTACATGTTCTACACAAATCCATCTGAAATTGCTCAATATGTGTCTTAGATCTAGTGGTGTGGTGCTCATCCAGCATCTTGAGGCAAGACATACTTATTATCACAATACCAGTGGGTCTCCAGATTCATTGATCTTGTTCCATACCTCATTCACCATCAACAGAATTCAAGTTATCCGCCGAAGTAACAACACATTCAAATGCTCTGCTTGAGTACAAGGTCCACAACCTGTCTTTATCATCTGACAGCAGGCAAGATTTGCAACTGGATCCAAAATCTATCCCATCTGTGCATGTTGAGCCAAGGCACTCATACCATTTTCGCTTGCCTGAACATCATACTATCCTGTAAGTATCATATATTTGCCTTGGCCTAATCTGACCTGTTTTAGGCACCTCCAACTCCTTGAGAATGATAAAGTTCTTCTCATTGTTGATGACCAGAGTGACAGCATCCTGGTTTATCTTGATTCGCAACAAAGTATCAGCAATGCAGTTTTCCGCTCTCCACGAAAGACTTTGCATAGGAGTAAAATTGGGAAAGCTTGCTCATTCTCATTTGATGAGGCAAAACGAGCTCTTGCCGTCTGTGAAACTACAAAGGTTAGATCCTTGCCTCAAGGGCCCTGCAACCACTCATATTATATCACTTCTAGCTTCAGCTACACACATTTGTCTTTGATGAGCAGTATAACCAACTCCAGAGTTGGGCAAGTGGTGTTGATCTGGTGTCTTGGTATCCTTTTGGAGTGTCAATTATTGCCATGTGTTTTGTTCAGGGGAGTGAAGAGCTCTTGTTTGTTGGAACAGATTTGGTGGCAAAGATATACTCTCTGTTAACACAACAGTTCAGGTATGATTTGTTTAATTGCTACCTCAACAAGCTAACTTAACTATCTTTCCAGGCCAGCCTCTGTAAAGTTGGACCAGCCTCCAACAAGTGTACACTCAACACCTGATGGAGCTTGCCTATTGCTCTCATTTGCAGTTGGGCCTAAAGTTGTCCTCAAAGCATATCACTGGGCAACATTTGGATCTTCTGATGGCATTTCCATTGACTGTCCAGACAACTTTACAGAGCCTTTTCTTGTGACTGCAATGGTCAACCGAGCAAGTGTGCATGTGCTATCCCTTAATAGCACTGCTAAAGCCTGTACTTCACTGGCTCTGGACATCACAAAGAAGATTACCGACTTTACCTTCCAGGAGCATGGTGAAGCTGGGGCCTCTCAGAGAAAATCAGTGAACACTCTTCATAATTGTCTTATTGACTGTCATGAAGATGTGTGGACTCGATTTCCTGTCCTTGCAGCTGTACCACATCAGGCCATCCTTTCCTCTTATGGGTGTTGTCCTCCTAAGCTTGTGTTTGTTGCAGATGGAGAAGAACATCACCAGCACGTCAACCCTCATTTTTCAGAAATGAAACAGAGGTTCTATCAGAAGACGCACAAGCCACTCAGTGACAATCTCAAAAATATGGAGGTCACAGCCCAGAACTTTGACCAGTTTATGCACTCTCTGGGCCAGGGTGTATCTGTTTTCTGCACAGGAGAGTGGATAGTCAACATCATCTGCCTTGTACGTAACCCAAATATTGATACCTCCATATGGGCCATTAATCAGCATTTTACAGATCCCAATACATATTGCAGTAACACGGGACAACATCTTCTTACCACTGAAGGATGGTGTGACATCAGCAGAGCATGAACATGCATTGCTTGGTGCAGAAGTTAGCCAGATTGTTGATGCTATTTCACTGGGATGGTACGAGTCAATCTTCCAATCATATATGGCTCAAAAGGTCAGAGATTGCATTGTGCCCAACCTATTCTGTAACTCATTCCTATTTAGCCAGTGAAAGTTGTTTCTTCTGTAAGGCCCTATTTTTTCTGAAAATTTTCAACTCAATTCTGGAAAAGATGGGAGAACAATCTGTTGGCAAGAGCTTTGCTTTGAACCATCTTGTGGATACTTCATTTGCTGGAAGTGCAATGAGGACAACTGGTATGTTCTCCTCACATCAATCTGATACATACACTTGATCCTACTCTCCCTAATAGAAGGAGTGTGGTTATCAGTAACTCCAACTAAAGACTATTTAGTCGTTGCCCTGGATTTTGAAGGTCCTTATTTTATCCATATCCAAAAGTGTTGACTAATATAAAGGCTTATCAGGTGTTCATAGCATTGAGCGTTCAGCACAGGAGGACACACTCTTGGTATTATTTAATACTGCAATCTCTAATATGGTGGGTGTATCAATTAGCTGTTATGTGTTTAGGTAAGAAGATTCATCACACAATACAGGTTCTCTTTAGGAATAATTTTGCATTGTCTCGTGATATTGCTGGATTATTCCAATCATTCCAGTCTTCATCCACAGTGCTAGATCCTGCTGCAAATCCCACTCTCTTCCAGTCAAGGCTGATGATCATTATTAAGGTGATTCACGTGGAAAGCATTGATAGCCTATGCTGACATCACTTCCCAGGATGTCGTGGATGGTGACAAAAAGGACATTGTTCGAGAGTAAGATGACCACCACATATATTGCAGACTGCTCACATCCTTCAAAGATTCTCATTGAAATTCCAAAAGATTGTCCAAGATGAACAAGATGCAAACTTTATCACTAAACTCCACCGTGGCAAACTTGACATCATTCCATGGCCAGTGATTGGATCAAAGCAGTTCTACATGCTTTTCACAACTATCCAGAAGCGGTTGGATCAACAGGAAGTAACCCACAAGACTGCAGGTGAATTCTTGCAGACATTGAAAACTCTCATGGCAAAGTTGAAGGTAGGAAACTACCTCTGCACCATTATCAGAATTATATATATTTATACTATTGATAGGCAAATGATTGGGGTGCATTATCACGTAAGTTATATAAAGTATTGAGATCTTTGTTTGTTGATCATATCTTTCTTCCTTCAAGAAAATCTTGTTGCACATCGTGCCCTCCAACTTCTGGACATGCTTCCAAAGGCTATCTCACTTGGTATGAGTGATACTGATGATCCACTGAAGGTTTCCATTTTCTGCTCTGTCTATGGTTGATTACTAACTGAAACCCAGAACCTTGACACCAATGAGCTGATTGGTGCCCCAGATACTGAGATGAAGTTCTATCTTTCCAGTCAAAATGGCTCTAATGCTGCAGCCAGAGAAGCTATCCTCTATGCTCTGTGCAAGAGTTGGAGCGAATTCCCCTCCCGGCTTAACATTCCTGAAAATGATTGGATTTCTGGACTCTCTGGCTACCTTGAAATGATTACACAGATGAGGGCCACTCATGTCCAGGAATGGATACATCAGAACCTGGAGAGATTCAAAGCTAGCCATGCAAGCCTAGAGACTCTCAAGCGGGCCTGTGACACAGCTATCATTGAACTCAAGGAAAATGCCCACCTCTGTAGGGCACAGTGCTCATCTTGCAATCTACTGTGCCTTCAGAGCCGTGCCCATGACACCCCACATGATTGCCAGACCTCCCACCACTGTCCTCACTCCTGTGGGTTTAGTGATAAACATAATCCTGGTGAAGAGAAAAAATGCGGATTCAGGTATGTCATTCCATATGATATATATTCCCTTGCTGACTCCTTCTCAGTGCTGGACATCCAGGACAGCATATGTATACTTTACAGCTTTACATGCAAGATCTACCATACTAAGATACCCACTTGTCAGCTGTGCTGTTAATATTCACTTATGTGGAGAGCCCTGCAAACTGAAGGACAAGAAAGGGTGTCTGGGTGGATGTACCAAGGTTTGAATCTCTAAATAGCCACATAATATGGGCTCTCAATCTCTTTCTACCAGCTTCCAAGCCATGCAGAAGATGAGCACATGTGCTCAGCACGGGTTCATACATGTGGGGAGGTAGGCAATTCAAAAGCCAAATTGATTGACTCTGAACTATTTTCAGCCTTGTGGACTTAGGAATGTCCCACTTCCCAACTACTTAGGGCAGTATAACTGTAGTGGTGCATGTGCTATCCCCAGGTGAGAAGCCCCCAAGAATGCTCACAGCATGTCTCAATAATCCCATATTAGTGATGAGGCACACAACAAACATACCTGTGATATGCGCATGTGCCCAATCACATGCCAGCTATGCAAGCGACTATGTTCCAATGCGGATCATTTACATGGCCTCAACAAAGATCAGCTTCACCTCTGCGAGTGAGTAAATTTATTCAGGAGCATAATGTGCGATTTCCAAGATGACGGCAGGTTAAAACACCCTTGCCCTGGGTTGTGCAAGGCACTGGGAACGTGCGAAATTGAGACAACGCCATATTCGATCGAATCCACATTCACAGGGCGTCACGAGTCCTTCAAGTATACCAAGGTGAGATTCCTCTAGATTTATACGATGGCCTTACAATCTAACACACCCCTAGTACTCACAAGGTTTGGCTGAGTTTACCAGATTTGAAAATGACCTCTCACCACCTTCACAGTTGCCAAACGACTTCCGTGCGTTATTCCGATCCCCGAAGCGAGGCTTGATCATCCAGGAGACCACTGCCACTCGTCCGACCCCGATGCTTTCCATTTCTGTGAAGCTCGGTGAGGCCACTTCTTTATTAGGATTTCTCCAGCATCTGATAACTTTGCAGTTGCGAAAACTGTGGGTACTACTGTATCCTTCCCAGAGGTGCGTGCAAGAATACCCCCACTTAAATGCGGCATTGATTCAATCTTCCAAAAGGTCACCCACAGAAGGAGCACGAAACTAGTCATGGGTCGATGTCAAGGGTGAAATGGTCGGTGGAAGGACCAGAAGACACTGCCCTCGAGGTTAGCGGACACAAGTTTGCAACTAACGACGACGGCGCCCCCATGATGTGCAACCTCTACTGTACGGACCTCGGGAGACACGCCCATGTCGATTATTGCCGTTCTGCGGATGCTGCGTCCTGCGGCGGATCCGAGATTCAACACATTTCGGCCAGAATACAACCTAACCCTGACAAGGCCAAGGACTGGATTACTCACGGTCTTCACTGGAAACGAATGGGTATGTCATCTATCTCTTCCTCGTTGGGATTTTGCTCATACGCCTACAGGCTTCAAAGGCATGTCGATGCAGGGGAGGCTTCTGCATGACTAACGGTTTATAGATCCATACCCCAAGGACGACCAAGCGAAATTTGCTAAATGGTGAGTGTCCGCCCTCAAATCCTGATTCTCTAAAATTAAAAGATGCGTCATCAGTGACCATATGTGTGGCGGTAAACCCTTCCCGGCGCCCACTCGCAGGTCACGAATATTGACCTGTGTCTTACAGGCCCGGAACATCAGGCAACTGCGACGAACCCGGCACAACCGTCCTATTGTACCTTGCCCATGTTCCATCCCCCTGCATCGGCGGATCAAGCCGCAGGGCTGGGCTACGTTTCCAACGATGGACACGTGTTTACATGCAGAAACCCCGTAGTCTTGAGGCAGGCTTTCCATGTGTACGTTTCAAGCGCCTTACCTCTTGGTTTTCTATTTCTCTAACAAAGTAACAGTATCTTCGTGATTGACAGGCACGTTCACCCTCCTCAGAGCGGTAGAAGTGCTGACTTATTCTGCACATAGGTCCAGCTCTATGGCCGGGATGGATCTCCGGCCTCTCCCAAATACTCCAATGACCCCGAAAATTCGCCAGCACAATAACAACAGACTAGGTGCTGTGTATTCCTCACTCCACGGATTCTGGGCCTCCCGTCATTCGGCTTTGAGTGCGGTTGGACAAAACGCAGCCGTCGCACGCAGAGACGCATATAGTGTGATCTTGTTCGACCATTCCTCAGCTAGGTGTATCTCAAACGACCTCGCTCGCTCTCCGAATGAGCTTTTGGATGCTGTTGTATCGTGGCAAGCAGGCGGGGGCACCGATTATACCATAGCCCTCGCTGAAGCCCAGTCGGTCATGGTTCAGCACTGGAGTAATGAGAAGTACGTATGTCCCCATGGGTTACTCCCGGCGACTATTGACGTCCCAAAGGTCTCCTGTTATTGTCTTCCTCTCGGATGGGGAGTGTGATGTGTCGGATGCCACTGTCCGTTCAGTGTGCCGTGCCGCAATCGATCGTGGGTGAGTACTCGTGGCCCTTCAGAACTCCGTCCGCCTAACCTCGCACAGGAAACCTCTTTCGTTACACACAGTATCTTTCGGACCCCGCAACGAGACATTGCGTCGCATGGCTCAAATTGCTCAAGAGGTGGAGGCAACCGCCCCTAGAGACCCGTTGCTTCCCCCCCATGTCGAGTCCTCCTATGCAGCTGCACTTGATTCCGTATGTATCAATCATGTCATTCACATGCTGAGGCTGACTTGGAACAGGTCCGATTGGCGGAGACATTCCTGGGACTGGCTAATTCTTTGCGAAAGACGAGAGGATCCTTGATACGCTGAAGGAAGCAGGCGGTAGGATAGTGGTCTTCAAGTATCGGTGACGGAAACTTTTGAATGAGTTCATGTAACGTTTGTAACGAGAATACGTTGTAATCAACTAGGGTCGAGAAATTAGGTTGCAGGAACGGTCGGAAGCAAAAATACTGTTATTACAGGAATCGCCAACGTGGCATAAAGCCTCGATGCCAAAGAATGTGAACACGCGAACATAGATAAAGGGGAGTAAATGGGGGTAAATGCTAGCCCTCGAGGGCTGCGACAATTCCGAAGGCCGCCGCCGCCGCCGCTCCTCAGACCATGAGTGTGCTAAACGCGCCCCAAACACACGAACGAACCCCGCCCTCAGAGGTGGCGGCACCTGTGACTCGAGCCTTAACCACGCCAAAGATCAGCAACACCGTCCCGGTTAGGACACATGAGTAGATCAGCCCCCTAAACGCCTCTTTAATGAAGAAGTAGGGTGGCAGCGGGATGAGGCCGCCGACCAGGTGGCCGAGACCTATAGTGAATGCAGACATGTACATTCGTTTATCTGGGACCTCCTCTGAAGCAGACAGAACGTGATAAGGAATGTGTCGCTGTGCGAACCCAGCGAATCTGACTCACCAAGACCCTCCCCAAATTTAATCAGGAACGCAGTTACACCAACGTTCTTGCTCTACCTCAGACCGCCATCCTCTATGCTTGAAGGTCGGGAGTCAGACTCATGACCCTCAGACTCCAACTCGAGATCGAGCAGACATTTCGCCACCGTGCTGCAAATTTTTTCGTCTACACCGACCGGGCCGAGGACTTGAGCGACTTCGCGTCCGATCTCTCCGTCGCAGCTGCCCTTAACGCGGGCAGCAGTCGACTTCCGTTGGTATCGGTAGTAATCCCGTTCGGTTGGGATGCTAAGGAGCCTCCGATTCCCATGGATATCGCTCCGGCAATGAGCTCCGCGATAACTCCCAGCACGACGAGTCTAGAATCTCCCAAAGACCAAAGTCCAGCGGTCAAGGCGAATGGCACTGTAAGTCCATCCAAAAGACCCATGACGCTGGATAGGCGTTAGCCACAGAAGCAAAGCTCTGAAAGGACGACAACGCGGACACACACATCCCGTACAATTCCCGGATCGACTAACTGACGCTCATATTCCCTTATTGACTCCCTGCAGCTAACATCACGCCTCTCCTCCCCGTGGGCTGCGCACTTTGCTTGGAGAGGTGCGCTTGGCATGTCAGGACCGGGAACCTCATCAACGGACCAGATTGGGGGTCGATTCTTGTGAATGATGTTGAACTCTTCTCTTGACCAACTGTTTGGGAAAGGAACGGACAGTTCATCGGTGTGCCGCTGCTCTGGCTGAGACGTCATTTGTGGTGGGCAAGGAGAAGCCACCCTGACAGAGCCTAGCCGAGGCAGCAGATCGCATCATCACAGCGTGGTTGGCGAGGCGCAGCCAATCAGCAGGCGAGGAAAGCGAATCCGCCGTGCAAAAAAATCTGAATGAAAATGGAGGCGCTAGCTCGATGGCGAACGATCCTACAAACTGAGCACGCGTAGCAGATGGTTTCTAGGCACGGCACATCATCAGAAGAACGAAGAAACCTTCACAGGCTTCCGAACAGCAGAATAATTCCCCTCGTTGAACTTAAAGCTAACCACCAAATTCTGGCTCGTAGCTTTGTCGAGGCTGGTCCTGGAAACCGGTTTCGATGAAGGCTTCACCGCGATAGGTCGACCAAAGAAATCGGTCAGGGGCTGGAACGCTTTTAATGGCAAACATCGGTCACGACTGGCTGGTAGCTCGCTGCATCCGCGATGTCCACCTTCCTCCCGACTTTCACTCTGCTTCTTGTTCCCAGAGTCGGGTACACCGGATGAGGAACCCCCCTCGGTGTGTTCTTCTCGTAGCCTATGCTCGTTTTTGAGAGTGTCTGACATGTCTAGATCAAAATTCGCCCACCGGCCGCCAAAGCGCCGTCTGCCTGTCGCCGAGACGCCCTCGCATCGAGCTTTGAAAGTGTGAGTTGGTTAAGCCCAGGGTTTCGAAAAGGATGCGTGTACACCAACCTCATATTTGACCAACTGTCGGACAGCATACCGCGAAATGGCGATGTCGCTTGACCGTTTTCCGTCGTAAGTCAAGAATACGTCGACGGGTCTGGAACAAAAATTTAGACACTCCCTCGGCGACAGGAGTGTCACATATGGGTCAGGGCGATAGATCATCCTCGGCCTTATTTTGGACGAATCGCAGGTCGAGTGCGATCATCGAGTCGACGAGTCGATTCAGCACGGCTCTTTCTTCTGTTTTTATGATCGGGCTATCGACCTAAGCGCATCTTCAGCATCGAGTGTGTGAAAGGATTGAGACGTCTGCTTACAGGACGCAGTGGTGGGGAGAGGATTCGATTGATATACGGAGACAGCTCGAGTTGAAGGATTTGTTCGTTCAGGAGGTGCCTGAAACATCCAACTTCTCGTGCGCAAGCGCTCCTAAGGCACTTCGATGAGGATTTATATATCTCCTCGTGTGCCTTCGTTTTGGTATAATTCTGCAAAGATTCATCAGTACTCTCCCTTCGCCTCCAGCCTGCAAACGCGTACCTCCCAGTCCATCTTCGGTCGCTCCACCCTCTGAGCCTCACGCTCCTAGTAAAAAGGAAAAATGGAATGATCATGTAAGGCAGGTAGTTCATAAGCCCGTATTCCCTCTCTGAACGCATCCCGTTGGAGAGAAGATCATAGTTACCGGCCATTCCATCGCCTCTGAGTACTTTGAGATCGTGCTGTCATGTCTGGTGAGGTTTGGATAACGCTCAAAACAGCCTAGGGGGAATCCGTTGGTAAACCATTCAGAATCAACGGAAAGCAATCTCACCAAGTGCAACCTTATCCGGAGCCCCAGTGCTTTCGATACTCCGGGCCAGCCGACTGACGTATCTTGATTCCTCTTCCCCAGTCATCCCCGGTCCCCCCGCCCGCTTCCTTCATCCCGTGTGTCGCCTTCCTGACCACGTCCTCGGCCACCTCCGCTTCCCGGCGTTTCAAGAACTGGGGGTGTTTGCTGGATGGTTCGTCAGCCCGGATGTGGCGATGTTTCGAGCAGCGGGTGTGACTGGTGCAGGGTGAGGCCCCCAACCTTTTTGGTCTTCGCAGACTAATACACACTGCATCATCCGTAGACTTTGGGCGGGCAATTGGGAGGACTGTGAGACGAGTTCATGGTCCATACAGGGCGCGAAATCACCGTGCCCCGCACGTACATACCACTTCAATGAATTTCTCGTGGCCTTTTGTCTTTTGCTGTGCGACCCCTTTAGTGCATGAGATTCCATTGATTCATTGAATGCGGGAAGGATTCAAGGAAAGAGGGTTAACCGATCACGTGCACGGGGCAAATACATCCCGTCGGCGCCAGACGATTCTCTTTGCTGAACTGCCATCACCGCGCATTTGTTCCTTGCGTTCTGTCTCCTTACAGGGCACCGATGGAGGACAGAGTAACGCGCGGGCTCATTCTGAGCGCAATTTGCTGTTGGTCGTGACCGAATCGCCTTCCTAATCGCTCCGTTCACAAATTTTTCCTACGTCGAAAGGAGTTTCATGATTTGGCTACAAACTACCCTGTCTTTTCGCGTATTTATGGTAGACACGCAAACGCCTAGGTTCTGAAGCCACCGAGGAGTGGATGCGTCGATGATATATAGAACTGGTAGATCTAATGGCAAGCGCCTAATCTAAGCCTCAGCCATCTCTACATCACCTTCGACAGCTGGTTCACCCTCGATCTCCACTTGTAGCTGTTCTGCAGCAGACCTTATTGTGGAAATTTTTTGTTTCAAGATCTTGATAGATTCCGGAAGGAGATTTTCTGGGGCGTAAGGGCCCTCTGACTCAATGTGAACTGGAGGCACGCCATGTGAGCGTCTTCTAACGGCGACGACGAGGTCAGCACTCACAGATGAAGAAATCTCGTACACGCCTGAGCGCGACGCAACCTTCCAATTCCTTGTGCCGGAGAACCTCCCTGCTCATGGTCTCATTCCGCAGATTTTCCTCGTTAACGGACACCGCTTTCGTTACGGGATCAATGTCGATGACGCCTGGGGAGAAGCACTTCTGAAATTTCTCCGCGTGTTGTGGGGGGACGGGCTTTTCGGGGTTGAGTATTACCAGGGGGAGGAGGCGGTATGTGGCGGTAGCTGGTGTTATAGTTAGCAACATGTCGCAGCGAACACCTGCAGATCCTGACCAACTGGACTCCACTTTGCGTGTTCTTTACCGACACCCTTTATCGCGTGGAGTTCCATGGATAACGCCTGGCCTGGCCGTAACTTAGCAAGTACAATATTTTCGTTCGTCGGACGAGGTGGGTTGGATGCGAACACTTCGTTTTGTTCGCCCTGCGGCTCCCAAGTCAAGTCTCCCGACGTGACAAGCGAGTGGTTGTAGATCTCCTCTGGCTCAGGTTCAGCTTTCTTCGCTCCGCGGGCCGCCGCCGCTTTAGGTTTCCGCGTACATGTGACGTCCAATCTGAACACAAGCGTGTTACGATCTGTTGCTTGCTCTTGCGAGGCAGATTTGAATTCGAAGTACGAAGGATCCACGTTCAGTGGAACCAAACCGATCCGCTGGGCAAGGACCTCGTCTTGGATCACAGACGTGTTGTCCCAGACGTATACGTGTTCGATAGCGATTGTGGGGACCTTGTATACGACGAGGTAATGAAAAAATTCCGATCGGAGAGGTGGGCTGGACGTACCTTACCTCAGCTATGAGTATCCTTCGGAAAGCGTTGGCAATTGAGGCATCGACACCAACGAGGTCAAACTGAATAGACCGCTGCGAGAGCTTATTGACCTTAACTTGTAATTTCTACGAGGACAGCCCGTGAGTCTGGGGGATAGAGCCTGCGAGAGAGGGATCGAATTTTGACTTTACGAAAAAGGTCAAGATTCCAGGAATTATCTTCGTCTGGGTAGTGTCCAGGAAAATCATTGCTGGACACGTTTGAGATGTGTTCAGCATGAATGCCGACGTGTCTTCGAGGATTATAGATGTCTGACTGCATCGTAGAAGTAACCCGAGAGAGATAAACGAAGAAACATTGCAGGAGAAACAAAGCTGACGCATATATCGATTTCACCAACACGTGCAACATCTCACCCAGAAATTGGCATTAACATATATTTTACACTGCTTACTATACTGTGATAAGGTGTTAGGACCGAAAACCCTGCAGAACTTACTTTCCAAAGCAAAGATTTGTTTCCTGAGTCGTCGCTTCGTCATCATCCTCGTTCCAGTCACTAGTAGTCTCCCACTCGTTCTCAAACTCAATATCCAGAGGCATGTCTGGCTGATCACTGTTTTGATCGCTCGCGTTCTCGTGGAGTGGGAGAAATGAAGCGAGCACAGGCAGTTGGGAGGTGGGTGTGTGTGAGACTGGTTGGACCCAGCGGCGTTCTCGTAATCGTTTGTGTCGCTCCCGGTCCTCCTCAATCCGCTTGATGACCTCGTTGCGAGAAAGTCGTGTCGAAGACGGTGCGGAACGAGGCTCCTCGTCTACCGCGGCGAGGGTGTTTTGACGGTCGGCTAATTGGGCCAGTGCTTCGTCCACAATATGAGGATCGATGATGCGTTTGCTACGCCAGCTTTCCAGTATCTAAAGAGCCGAGAGTCAGCTCCTGCCATATAAGGACCTGTGGAACGTTGTAGACCTGTGTCGTGCTCAACAAATTCGGTAGCCCTTGTCTTCCCTCAGGGACAACCAGCTCGACGATCGTCCCCAGGTCTCGTGCGACATAATCAACATAGAATGAATTGGTGCCCGGACCGCTACGGAGTATCTCTGTTGCGTCTGGGTGTGACTTGGCGAGTAGAGATGCCTCGCACAAGGAATCCAAAAAGTAGAGGATGTTGATCCGGTTGTTAACCGTGCCCTGGCGCATACGTTCAGAAAGATGTCCAGCAAAGAACGCAGGGCAAGTGGAAAGGAACCTTCTGACATTCTTCTACGATGCAACCCCAGAGGTCCTCCGCACAGTTGGCGAAATATTTGAGTGCAAACCCAACCGCCTTTTGGATGGACTGCTGGGTGCTGTACCGGAGGACGCGTAAGCAACGAACAACTACCCTCCATGGCTACTCACGCGTTCAGCCGCTTCAAATGGTCGAGAAATTGGATGTGGACTTCAAAGCCATCCATCACAAAGGGCGTGAGGTGAAGTTCACGGCAGTTGATTCGCACGATCGATAAGCTTGTTTTTCTGCTACCACCATCATCTGCCATCTTGCGACTCCACGTCTGAGGTGCACCAAGAGGTACGCGACTTCAATCATCTTCTACGAACTCTCAACTCATGGCCACAAATTCGACTCAGAGGATGCCCTCGGATGGAGACCATACTCCTTATGACCGTGACGATCTGAGTGATGATGAGTCTCTCTTTGGCTCTCCTCCGCCTTCTCCAATTACGGGGAAGACGTCGCTGGCTCTCCCTAGCGGAAGGTTAGACTCTGAACAAAACGTGGGGACCCTTGCACTTCCTGGCTCCCATGACCCTTCTAAACTTCCCGTCGATTCGGTAGTTTCTCTCTTAGATGCTCGCCATCGCCCCTTCCAGGCTCGATCATCTCGTTCCTCCACTCCTGCGTATACAGCCGCTAGTCGCGCCGCGTCCTTGGCCCCAACCGTGATGGATTATGACGCAGTAACCCGACCATCGCTGTCGCAGAACAGCGGGACTTCGAACAAGAGGAAGCGTACCAAAAAATCATCGAACACCACCTCGGCCATGGCCCCCGGCCCTTCGATCGAACTCCCCCCTTCCGATGCGCCGGTCCCTCCTAATTTTTTGCGGAACCAACAAGCCCTCCTCGGAATAGCAGGTCTAGTCGCGAAGATAAATCCCGCGTCCCTGTCCACGCGCAGGTATAACCAGGGCAACGACCCCCAAAACCCAATTGTTGTGGAGGAAGGAGGAACAACGTTCACTCGATTTGGGAGACCTGTCGCGCCGACCCCTGCCCAACTCTTGGCCACCCTTTCCGCTCAAAAGGACTTATTTCCTGTGTTGGATCAGTTGCTTGGTATCCTTCGCCGTGGCATCGATCCCCCAGCGCAATCAACCTCCAGTCCTTCTCAGCCATCCTCAAAGAGGCGGAAGCTTTCTCAGGTTCCTGCTGGTGCTGCCGACTGGGATGTTCCATTCCCCTTCTCGCCTGGCGAGGGACCTCCGAATTACAAAGAAGAGTGGACGAACGAGCGGTGTGAGCGTCTTGTATCAGACTTCATTGCCTTGTTACGAGAGGGGGCAAACAAAGCGGCCGCTCGGGCACCCACCAAAAGAGCCGCCTCCCAACCGGCCCCACAATTGTCCACGCAATCCCATCCGACTTCCGCTAGGCGTTCACTCCCTCCCGCGAATGTCAACTGCTGTTCACCCTCTTCAAAATACGTCCCGCTGCCACTTGATGCGTACCTCCGACCAACAGCACCCTATGGCTATGCGGCACCAACTCCAACATCCACGACGACACAGTCACTGGAATCGGGTTTGGACACCTTGACATTGATGTTCGGCGCTGTCGAGCTTCCGCAGAGTAGTCATCTGCCTGACTCGGACCCTTCCGGCACATCTATGGATCTTCTACCGCCAGGGATCGACCTTGATCCACTACTACTGAGTCTAATGGGAACCGGCCCATCTCAGGAAGGACCGAATGGGGCGGAAAGTCCCGCCCCTTCTTCCGACGAAGCTCCGACACCCGCATTGTCATACTCTCCTTACCCCTCACAATCCATTACTTCTGGGCCAATGACGCCGAATTTCGACCCTTCGTTCGCCATTTACTCTCCTTCCCCTTCGGGCTCGGTGGTAAGCCAACAAGATCGGACAGGGTCAGTGCGACACCCAAAACCTCAAGACGGTGCGTATTTCAGTCAAGGTGAATCACTATACGAAGATCTGATGGGGCGTGGGATGTTCACAGGGATGGAGTTGGGTATGGATGATGATTTCAGTCGCGTGTTTGGAATTGAGGCGGACGTTTCGCGTGTGTCGAGTGTGGCGAATCAACCGCCACACTTTTGCGATCCTCCAAGTGTGGAGTTACAAACGTTTCCCGGCTTAGAGCTGCTATCTCAGGGTTCCATGATGGCTGACCAAGCCGTCCTACTGGTCGATACTCCCGCTCCGAGCACGCCACTACCTTCCTCTACGCTCACAAGTGGAACCTCTGATATCCCCTCGTTCTTTTCTTCGTACCAAGACTCTATCCCTTCATTTTCGAACACCGACCCGCCAACATTTACCACTGCGTCGCTTCAACGCCAGCGACCCGTTCCCAAGCGTCCAACTCTGCCTACCCCTCCGTCAAAAAGTAAAGCCGCTGCGACTTTGGCTGTCACAAAGAAACGCAGAGAGGATGCGATCCAGCAAGCGAGAGAACTGCGGAGGCAGTTGTTGGTGGATATTGGCAAGTCCAAGGTGCAACTGTGGGAATTGACGATGGAGCAGGGTGTGCTGACGCGGATTTCGAGGGACGAGAGGCTAACGAAGTCGCGAGTCCACCTTTCCTGACCGTTTCCTATGTCATGTACCACTTTTTATCACCAAGCCTTTGCATTTATCTCCGTAGACGTCCCCCAACGCATTCACGTCCCCTGCATTATCTCGCCCATGTCTCCTCACTACCTTCAATGTCTTCTATTTGCATTGCACTTGAATTGAACACAAGAACCGTTTCCACAGCGAGAGATCCATCCGACATATAATTCCAAAACCGCATATCCTCGCAGGCGGGGGACGTGTGCGACAAGAACGCAAGAAACCTCTAGAGTCCGAAATCCGAAACTTTCGACAATCCCAGAATCTGCCGCGTCGAGATAGAAAAAAAAGGAGAGGCTGACTACGAGCGCAAAGAATAATTAAGTGATACACGACGCACGAGATAAAAAACCGAACCGATGCATATGATTGAAACCACCCGCTTCCAACCTCTAAAAAAGGAGAGGCTATAAAAGACCAGCGGTTCTCAAATGTCTCGCCAATCTCATCTCAGCCTCCAACTCAGGATCCATAGACGCCTCCAACTCCCTATCGTCTCCGATCCCGAATATGGTCTCGAGGTTCCTTCGAACTTGAATGTCTCGAGCGAGGTCTCCGGGAGTGACAGGCGCTTGATGACGGGAAGACGTCCTGATCGACATCTCCCACCTTTTCACTCTCCAGAAGCCGAAAACGGAAGTGAACAATAGAACCCAGCCTGTGTGTTCGTGAGATGAGTACGGAAGCAAAACAAGGGGAACGGGTTCAGTGTTTTGTTGTGCAACAATCGGTGATGCGCTGAGGGGTTGCACAGCCCCCGAGCGGTGAGAAGAGAGAGCGATTCTCACCAAAGGTCATGAAGAAAAGGGCCAACCAGTCCTTTCCACCGAACCCAATATCGTCGTAGTACACTTCGCCGGTCTCCGTACCGTTCTGGTTTACCATAGATTCCAATAACGCGGTTGAGTTGGGGGAGGCGGCAGACAGGGTCGCGTTCCAAAAAGCCAATTCCTGCTGTTCCTCCCTCGATTGGCCGGCCTCGATCTGGGCTGCCCGCCAATATGCGCCGTACTGAATGAAGGTGAGACCGAGGCCGGCGCGAGAACCGTATCGGGCGGCGTGTGTTGTGGAGAGGAAGTAGGTGATCACGAATCCGATGAACTGGAAGAAGAACGAAGTGAAGAGGTTGAAAACGAAGATGAGAACGCTGCCCGTCGGAAGGTCGTCGACAAGAATATCTCCGGATTCTGAAGGAGCGACGACGGTGGTTTCCCAATAGGGAGGGACGGCGTCGGTTTGGGCTTCGGTGTAACTCTGTGATCCTCAGATCAGTTTACTCATCCTAGGGTATAGTTGAAAGAAGAGCATTCGCGGGTGTAGACATACAGGAGGTGCCTGGGATTGGACTGTCTCCGGAGCGAGGAATATGCCCCCGTCGTCGGTGACTGGTCTTGCAGAGAGCACAGGTTTTGCCATGACATTAGCGAAAACACCATCGTTCTGGGTTCCTCCGCCCACAACTCGAATGCTTGGTGATTGAGTGGGGAGTGTCTGGTAATGAGTTGGAAGGATCGAACCGACGGCCTTACGGAAGAGGATACTGAATCCAGCGCTACTCTGGCCAGAGGCAAGGGGCGTGACTACAGGAGAGGTGGGGACGAGACCGTTTGAATTTCCGTAATCGTTTGGGAGGGCGGAGGCGGAGGGTCGTGGAGGTGAGCCCGGGGGAGGCATCGTATAATCGTAGTCCCTCTCGAAATCATAGGTTCCCGGAATCTGAATGGGCTGTGGCCTATTTCCATGCAGTGAAGGGTTGGCACTCGGGTGGTGATTCTGATTAATAAGACGAGTAGACTCAAGCACGTCTTCTTCGTCGTCGTCATCCCCGAAAGCGTCTTGTAGGTCTCTGTCAGCATCCTCCTGGGTTGGCTGAGTGGGAAGTGGAGCGTAAAGAGCGGAAGGCATATCTTCCTCGGTGGGAAGGAAATGCACGAGAAAGAAGATTAACAATAAAGAAACGGGGTCAGTATAAAGTTAAAGGTAGGCGAGGTGTGGGGTAAGTTGAGATGAGAAGTGTTTCGATGCCTCCGCTCGAAGACGACGGTGGCGGATGTTGCCAGTGTGGGTACAAACTACCAAAAATGGAAATGTGCCTTTCCATCGCTTGTGGACGATGAATTAGACGCTGGACGGTCTGACCCGGAGAATCTTCTACGGCCCGACGCTCGGCATCTGGAGTCAAAGCCAATTAATTGACCGCGGACAAAACATCTTCGTCTTGTGGGATGCCCACGAGTTCCGTATGCCGGCGTGCCGTCGCACAAAGCCTCCCTCTTACTCATCTTGTCTGGGGATAATTGGGAGAATGAATCATATGTGGCTCATCGCTCGAACGGAAAACACTGCCGTATCAATCCGAGATCCGTCCGGGAACGCAAAAGGTTTCTATAGCTGGAAGCATGTGGAGATCTTGAGAAAGCCGTTACGTGCGTTGGATGATTACCATCGTTCGATTTCCAAAATATACACGTAAGGTTAACCTGCGATGGATCGGTGGTGGGTTAGTCGTGGGAATATACGCGGAAACGGAGTAACTACATTGGCAGCCGAGAGCGTCGGCGCGGAGCCGTGGATGATGCAGATGATTTATAAGGCCCACCATCGTATCCTGTCGGTTCCCAGTCTCCCTCCCCTAGTTCTCCGTGGGCACTCACAGGAACATGGCCGACACCAAAGAACAAACCCAGCCCCCTCCCGCCCCCGCTGAGGAAAAGAAGGCGAAACCCGGTGCCGGTTGGAAGGACAGTGAAACCCATGTTCTACCCAAGAACAACCTCCCCCTCGTGTTCGCTGCCCTCGGACTCTGCACGTTTTTGGCTGCGTTGGATCAGGTGAGTCTGCCCAACTTACTCCGCTGAAAGCAGGCCGAGATTGACAACCTCCCCCTTGGTTAGACAATTGTCGCGACCGCATTGCCGACGATCGTCCGTCAACTGCAGGGTGGTTCGGACTACAGCTGGGTAGGAAGGTAAGTTGTTGTGCCTGATGTACGCACGTGGTGATTATCTTATCTCAATTTAGTGCCTACCTTCTGTCTTCTGCGGCATTGGCTCCATTATATGGAAAGTTGTCCGACATAACCGGTTAGTCCCCTTCATGAAAACAGGTGATCTAAACATTCAATATTCACCCATCACAATCGTGTCCTTTAGGACGTAAGCCCATTCTGTACGGATGTATTGTCATTTTCCTGGCAAGTCCAAGTCAATGCTCCTTCCCTTCACCTGCGCTCATGCAGCGGCTTAGGTTGGCTCCGCGCTATGTGGGGCTGCACAAAGTATGTTGTGGCTCGTGATAGCAAGGGCAGTTCAAGGTATTGGCGGTGGAGGCATCATGCAACTCGTTCAGATCATCATCTCGGACATCGTCTCTCTCGAGGATCGTGGCAAGTACGCAGGTTTCATTGGTGCCACCTGGGGTATTGCTAGCGTTGTCGGCCCGTTATTGGGTGGTGTAAGAAGTTACCATTCATCCCGCACCATACATGACTCATCCTACCGCAGGTTTTTACCGATCACGTATCTTGGAGATGGTGTTTCTGGGTCAATTTGTGCGTTACTAACTTTCCATTCGTTCTTTCATTTATTGACGGTTTACCAGGCCAACCGGCGGAGTTTCCGGTCTCCTTCTTTTCATCTTCCTCAATCTCAACCCTCACCGAGGGAAGACCTTCCGAGAACACCTTCGCGAGTTTGACTTCATCGGACTTGGCCTCATGATCGCCGGGGTTGTTTGTCTCTTGCTCGGCTTCAACTTCGGCGAAACATCATGTGCGTGTAGTTGAACACGTGCGCGCATCTTGCACACTAAACTCCCCCTTTAGGGTCGGCTCCAAAGACCATCGCCTTGGTTGTCGTCGGTGGCGGTCTCCTTGTCCTCGCCGGGATCTACGAGGCGTTCACGACACGATCACCAGTTCTCCCGCCCCGGTTGTTCCAGGTGGGCAACTCGAATCATAAAACCCTTTACAAGGTTATTCAAAGAATATTTCACAGACCAGGACCACCGCCATCCTCCTCGTGACCACCCTAACACACGCCCTAATCTTCTTCTCCATCTCCTACTATATCCCCCTCTACTTCCAAGTGCTCGGTCACTCGGCCACAGGCGCAGGTGTTCGCCAAATTCCGTATTCACTTGGGGGTGCGCTGGTGGCGACAATTTCCGGCCAGGTAGTCACAAGGTCTGGCAAATACCGCGAGCAGATTTGGGGAGCTTGGTTCTTCATGACATTGTCGACTGGACTGTTGATCATGTTGGACGATCGTTCTAACCAGTAAGGCGCCTTATCTATTTTGATGTAACACTGATGCTGAGGAGTTTTGTTTCATTAGAGCCGAGAAAGTTATATTCTTACTTCTCGGTGCTCTCGGAACAGGTCCTCTGTTCCAGGTAAGTTTGTGTTTACAGACGTTCTAGTTGTCGAATTTTCACCTTGAACCCACAGTTGCCGCTCATTGCACTCCAAGCCGCAATGCCCCTGAAGGACATGGCCGTGAGCACCGGTGGTTTCATGTTCCTTAGGTGAGGTCGCCGCGCCGATAGGGAATTAACCATTTGCTGAACGGAATTTTAGGGTCATCGGTGGCGCAGTTGGAATCTCGGTCTCCGAAGCCATCATCTCTTCTGTGAGTAATCAATCTGTGACGCGAGATTCCTAGATTAATCCCCTTGTTTTAGACCTTGCGTCAAAAACTGTCTCATATCTCCGGTTATACTGGCGGAACGTCTCCTGCCGCCCTCACTCAGGGTGTGTCACATCTAAAGGATATTCCGGTGAGTAGAATTGAGATCACGTAGACAAAGGCAGCTGATCACAGACAATCACAACCAGGACCCTGTCACACGCCAAGCAGTCATTCACGCGTTTACCAAAGCGATAAGCACAGTCTGGCTCGTTATGACTCCTCTCGCTGGTGTTTCTTTTCTTCTCGGTGCGTCACCTAATTCATAGCTTCTTGGTGCAGAGGCTAATCTTTTTCGTAGTCCTCTTCATCAGGAACTACAGCATGAAACGTGTCATCGTCCAAGAGGGCAAACGAGAAAAAGTCGCCGACGCGCCATCTAGCGAGGTCACGTCTACACAAGAGGTCAGTAGGGACGCTGAAGGAAAGCTTGAGAGGTCGCCGAGCGATCTCGAAAGGGGGTTGAGCAGGGGCGAAGATGATGTTGAGGACAAGAAAGGCGAAAATGAGGAAGGATATGCCAAAAAATAACGAGGACGCTTTAACGAGCCACATTCTTAGCGGCCTTATATCTCACCGTTATAGACACTACCATGGACACCCCATATATCATCCCGCCTGTCTTCCTGCTTGTATACAGATATCGTACTTACGACAGTATAATGATTCGCCTACGTGCATGCTTCCAGTCTTGGATTTAGTGTGGCCTATCGACTGGGTCCCAACGCCTTTACCTTGTCTCCCCATCACAGGCCGATGCGTGGAAACAAAAATGGACTCGCGCGCTCCATACCACATCTATTTACGCAGGTTCACGCGCTCGAACGGCGATCGTTCATATCAAGGCACTCGTCGTCGATCGTCGAAGCTTAGAATTTAAACACGCAGCTCCGAGTCAAGCACATACCAAGATCCAAGATCTTCCGCCGTAAGCCACTTCGCGCATGTCTCTTGGCGTCGGGGCGCCCACACCACGGTATGGAATTCACTGGAATTGTGTGAAAACGGAGCTCCATTACAGGCGCATTCTATCATTACAGCGGGTGGCGATCCACAATGAACGACACATCGGTACAGGGTTAGAACTGGACCCGAGTAAAAGAGAGGGTAAAGCTTAGGCAGGGATCCAACCCCTCTCCTTGAAATCCGCAATCGTATCCCTGACGGACTCATCCACCGAGGTGATCTTGATCCCCAAAATCCTTTCCCTCTTCTTCGAGCTATAGATCACAGAATTCTTCACGTTCGCGGGGTCGTACTTCTTGATGCCCGTCTGGACGCCTTTAATTCCAAGCGAAGCTGCGGCCCTCTTCGCGGCCTCGATGAACTCTTGTTCCGGAACGGGCCCAGCGGCGATGACGATTCGTTCATCAGCAGCCTCTTCCTTCTCGAGAGCCGCGACGTGAGCGGCGGCGACGTCCCGCACGTCGACCCAGTTGCCAGCGAAATAGAGCTCTTGATCGCTGAAGATCGGGTTGAAGAACAGATCGAACCACCTTTTCGAGGAGGTATTGAGGTTTTCGGGCTTGTCGACCTCGTGCAAGTTTGGACCGAAGATCTGGTGACGTGGAGATCCGCGTTGAGCATGCACCTCTTCAAGCAAAGTTAAGCCACAGAAAGCTCACGTAGGGTGGATTTATGGCGACCATATCCCATGGCAAAGAAGCCTTATGTTTGCGGTAGAGCTCCCAAGCAGCTAACATACGGTCTGCGTAAGAACGCGATATGAGGGCTTCGGGCCGAAAATAATCGCACCTCGCTCGGCAAGGGTCTTGGAAGCCATATACTTCACGAGTCCGTTCGACTCCTTGCCTTTCGCCTTGACGTCGTCAATTGCGGAATCGTTCCATTCTTCCTCGGTGTACTCATGATTGAACCTCAGGAGACCGACGGAAACGGAAGAAGAGAGAATAATGACGCGTTTGATGTTACCGCTGTATTTTCAGAGAATACGTGGTAAGAATGGGAACGCGAGGCGATGAGGTGGAGTGGACTTACGGGGCCTTGATAGCGGATTTCAAAACACTGAGGGTCCCATCCACGGCGGGGCGGATGAGCTCTACGTGTAACGGTTAGTCTCGTACTAAGGCGGATCTGTGCGACATTGGCGTACCCTCTGGGTCTTTGACATCATATTGAAAGGGAGAGGCAGTGTGCAGAATAGCATCCAGTCCGTCAACAACATGGTCGAAAGCGCCGTCCTAAGTCTAATTGAGGTATGTAAAAAAAGGGGGGGGGGATGGATGGAGCTCACCCTGGTAATATCGGGCACGACGACGAACTCGAGCTTGTCGCCGTATTTACTGAAGAGCTTCTTGAGATGGGCTTCCTTCGACTCCGACCTGATGGTAGCTCGGACAAAGTAGCCATTCTTGAGGAGGTTGTCCACGATATGGATGGCGACGAAGCCGTTCGCGCCGGTGACGAGGACTTTCCTTCCTGGAGTGATGATTGGCATGTTCTTTGTCTTCTCTGGGTTGGGGTGAGAGCGAGGGGTGAAGATTCTGAGAGATGTATTTGGTGAGGGAACTCGAGATATGAGCCCCAGCCTTTTATACTGTCGCAGACAGTACAGAGGCACCAGATGCAAACCGTCTAGTTGACCATGCTTACGATAGCCCTCGGTGTATGGGTGACCAATCCCTTCAAGAGTGGGGCGTACGGTCTCAATTTCAAAGAGATTTCCAAAATATCCAGAGGGGCTGCATACGCGTATACGGGACCATGACCGGCGTGGGCGAAGCCAGCCCGAGGTCTGAATAATAAAAAGGCGATGTCTAAGAGGTGACCGAAGTGCTGACTGAAGTTTCGCTGGAGCGCTGATGCTAGGCAAGGCGAGGACGCGTGTCTTCCCTACTTACAGCAGGGCGAAGGTGCCGTCAACATACCAAGGCGATTATGGAATAGTGGAATAGTGAGATGATTGTGAATCATCCCGATCCCCGGTTTCGCGCCCCTTGATCACTACATTCAACGTGGTCTGCTTGAGGAGACTACTTCACCTTCGTTTTTCACACACCAATACCCTTCCTTCCGCCTATCAGTCAAGCGAACGATAGGGTCCACTCCCTAGGCTCGGGATCAGCAAACAGTACCCTCGAGTCTGGGCAGAGGACACAACCTTTGATCTATTTGTAGATTCGGCAGACGCGGTGGGAACCTTCGACCCTCAGCCAAATCTCACAATGTCCGTCACCTTCTTTCCTCCGCTCTTCGAGCAGCGGCAGATGTGGGTGCTTGGTGTGTTAAGGAGGGAAAACGTCAAAGCCGTAAGAGACCGTATCATCATCTCTAAGCGCTTCTGATTGTTGCTGTCATAAACCCCCGCCCTTATATTGCATGCGATACGGTCCAAATACTAGGTGTTGGACGTAGGCTGTGGAGAGGGCTCACTACTCATCGCATTATGCAACCCCGCACCATGGCTCGCCACCCCAGACCGAGACTCGGCTGAGCGTTTCAAAATCCTCCGCGTGAGCCACCTCCACGGTCTCGACATCTCCAGCCATGACCTTCAAAACACAATCGTTTCCACATCACCCCCTTCCGAATCATCCAGAGAATACGCTTACTACTCAAGAGCGATCCGATGGGAACCGCTTCAAGTACAGATTTGGAAAGGCAGCCTTGCGTCTGTGAACAAAGCGTTCATCGGAGTGGAATCCATCGTCTCGACAGAAGTGTACGTTCGTTGGGATTCGTAAATTCCATCCTCTCGTGGGACCACAACCACTCTTCTGTGCCACAGGAATTATCTTAACTTTGGATGCTAGGATCGAACATCTTCACGACGAGGAACTCTCGAAATTCGCTCCGATTCTGCTCGGTGTCTACCACCCCCGGCTGCTTCTCATAACCACACCCTCGTACACGTTCAATGCCCGCTTCACGGCACCGAAAGACGGTTCGCAATCCATGCCTTCCGACGAGGACTCGAAAGTAAGGGACGGCGGGTTCCTCGACCCAACTCGCAGGAGCAAGCGGGTGTTCCGCCACCCAGACCATAAATTCGAGTGGACTATCCGCGAATTTGAAGAATGGTGTACGAACACGGCTCAAAAATGGGGGTACACAGTCCACACAGGAGGAATCGGCAAACCTATGGAAGAAGATGGGTGGGGAAGAGACTCTGAGCTCGGTTACGCAACCCAGACTGCGGTGTTCACCAGGCTAGATGGGGCGAAACACGAACGGCTAAGAGCTGAGAATGCTCGAGAGTATTTACAGGGCTCACGTCGAGGCGTAGAGTTACTGGCCACCCACTATCACGTTCCACACCCAGCGGTTACGTCTCCGCCCCAATCGAATGAAATGATCCTCGAATTGATCAAAGAGGAGATTGACAGAGGTGAGGACAACAAGATTTTGCTCCGCTACCTCTGGATCGAGGAGAGAATCTGCTGCGCTTGTTCTGGCCGGATAGGTATGTTGATTGGCGCCATAAATGCTGCTGAGAACGTCGTGCGGTTGCATATCACGGATCCGGGGGCTCTGGAGGACTGGGTCGTGGAACTCATTGGTAGCTCGAAACGGAGGAAGGAGAACCTGTGGGAGGACCGACAAGACGATGATGCGGACACATACAACGGTGTTCCGGACCAGGAGACGGAGGACCAGCTAGAGGAGCTAGAGGACATTGAACGTGAGAACAACGACCTCAGGGAAGATGTTAGCATGGAGCCAGAGGAAGCGATCGCCCCCTCAGGATGGAGAGCTTGGGGAGTAGACAGTAGCAACAGCGGTAATTGGGGGTTCCGGGCGGATGAGTCCTCTCACGGTGGCTGGGGCGCGGTGAACCATTGCACTGGGGACGGTGGCTGGGGAAGAGAGGACGTGGGCAGCTCGTGGGAGGTATAGGTGAAGAGTCTCGCATTGCATTATCAACATTAGAAAATGATACAGAGCATTAAAAACCTCCAAGACTCTAGCGTTAGGGGATGACGGCTGGAAGCAGGTTGGTTGGCTTACAAGGTATGAACGATGCAAATCAAACGTGCGAAGGGATTCACTCATGTCCAACGGCGAAGACGGGGGCTACAGCAAACGGGTTTTCGGGTGAGACGACGTTCCGCTTCGTATGACGATTGTGCGCACCAATGAGCGGATGTAACTGGGCCATGTAAGTTATCATCCAGATGAGATAGCAGCAAGCGAGGGCGAGTAACGAGCTTGTCCTGATCAGCCTAGAATCCAGAACCTTTAGCTTCAGCCTCTGCGTGTTCTCCAGCAGAAATTAATTCACGTTTGGTTCGGCCCTTTGGGTGTGAACACCCAGGAAGTGACCATGAGGGCCGCAACGACGACGAGGACGAATAGGACGTTGTATCCAGACATATTTGCAGTGGTGGACAGTCAGAGGGGCTGCGAGTCATGTGACGTGGGACGGAGGGAAACCTCTGATTCTGCGTCTCGGCGGGCACAATTTGGATGGATTCTCTTCTGCGCGTAAATACAATGGTCTCGAGTGTAGGTTAGGAGGAAGCAAGAACACAAGTAGGTTGTTATCTCCTTGGGCTCCCGTCCCACCTGCGATTTCTTTCCTGATCCCTCTCGTTGTATCCGCCTCTTCGAGGCGGTGTCCTCGACCAGCTCCTGGACCTCCTCGGCCTATACTCTCTCTCCTGTTCTCTGTCCCTATCCCTCCTCACAGGCGACCGCGACCGCGATGACCGATCTCTCGACCTCGACCGATATTCATCATCTTCCCCATCCCTATCCCTGGGCCCACGCCTAGCCCGTCTCTCAGCCCTCTCAGCCCTCCTCATCCGCCTCTCTTCCTTCTTAGCCTTCTTCTCGGCCTTTCGTAATCGCCGCTCCTCTTTGTCCCCCTCCGTTTCGACTTGTTTTGTGGGGTTGTCTCGCACGGGGACCGGAATCGAGTTCGACCCAGATGCGCCGGTTGAAGAGGTCCCTGGTAACCCAGGTTTTGAAGTGCCAAATCCCCTGTAGAAGATGCAGAATCGTGTCAACCCTGTATAGGAAAAGCAGTGGGGCAGAGAGGAAGGCGTACAAAGCAGCTGCCAGAGCTTCAGCCTCAGCTTCCTTGATCTTCTTCATTTCCTCCTCTCTCTCTTCGGCAGTTTGCTGCTTGTCCCTGTTGTACCAATGGACGTCCTTGTTTTTCTGCCAACGACCCGTTGGCGCGTTGATACTGTGACCTAGGTAGTTCTGTGTGTCCGCCGTGGTTAAGCAATGCCACCACGACCGCACACAACGAGGGTTCGAGGAGACGAACCTCTCGGTCTTTATCCGCTGAAACGTCAGACCACTTGAATTCAGCTTGTCCGCCTCGGGTACCACCACGGATGGGTTCGAACATCCTTCACGAAGTGCCTGTAACACGCAGTTTGGTGGCGGTGGAGAGGGGTTTCAAAGTTTCCCACGGGTGGGATTCGATCGCATCCGCCCGCTTTTGTTGCCGCACAAGCCAAGCACAAGCTACTCGCATTAATTATCCCCCTCCTTCTGGGAATCGATGTCTGCCAAGAATGCTTGGGCATAATGTGTTATGAGTGCACTTCATGTAGATACAAAAACCTTATGAGGAGAGCCCATTGTGCGCGAATATATCAGGAACCAAAGTAGGGAGGCATATAAACACGGAAGAAAACCTCGGCACGTCAATATCGTGCACCACCACTCGCCTGTGCTTCAAGTTCAAGAGAATGGAGCTCTCCTCTACATGGGAAACGAAAATAACAGTAATTGCTCCACCCAACGCCCCAACCACCGAAGGGTTTAGGGGAATTCGTAGGCTGAAAATGCAATCTTGGGAGGGAGGGAGCGGGATTAAAACCGCCGAGAAGAATCTCAATCAGAAAAAAAAAAGTGAAATGCAAAGATGAATGCAGTCGGCCGGCCCTGGCTACTCAGAGCCCCCACTTCAGCCGCTCGTCCTCTTTCAGGAAGTCCGGTTCCTCCGATGCCGGTGTTTTGGCTTCCAGACCCACCATAGAATGCACAACAGACACACCCTTACCCGCGGGCGTGACTCTCAATGAGCCCTCCAATAAGATGACTTGCCGGGAGACCTCCGCGAACGGATACCACTCGAGGTCACCCGGGTAAAGGACAGGGTAAAGCTCGCGGATATAATACCAACACGACTGTCACGATCGTCAGTGGTGTTTAGAACCCAAGTCACTGTTGTGACTTACGATGAGAAAGTAATCAAGATGCCGGAGATCGCCTTCCTGATCGAAGGTCTTGTATATCAAGAAGAAGGATTGGACAGAATCCCTAGCCAGACCGCAGAAGTGATTTTTTTGACCCTTGGGAACGATAGGGAGTTCGGATGTCGCTTTGTATATCCGGGCTTGAGCTGTCACGCAGAACAGCTTGCAGGACGACATGAGAAGATATGTCTGCCTTGTTTCGTGACTTTCCCTCGGTGACATCCGCCCTGTGTCGTTCAACAGCTTGACGGCATTCTCGAGCGCTTGATATATCAAATCAAGTGGGGCCATGAGGTTCACCGCGTCAGTCAACCATTCTTTCTGCGAGATCCCTAGACCATGGATGAGTATCGGGAGCGATAACCTACGAGGAAGCACTAACCTGGTTTCCCGAGCAGATCGAGATGCAGAAACACATCCCGAACCAAAAGCACGGTACGAGTTCTGAGCACCATCGAAGAGAGCTCGTAGATCTCCGGGTAAGCCCGCTGGAAGCGATACTTGAGCGCTGCATTTTGGGGAATGTGGACGTAGAAAACGTACTGCAAAATCTGGTAGCTGGGCTTCGAGGTCTGCGAACATCCCGTGACATTCGCCGTACAACAAACAATGCATGCATTGTAAGTACATGAGATTGACCAGCACAGAAACAAGCTCGTGCTTTTTCTCGGTATATTCAGGCGGACAATCGTGGGCGGGTGCATCAGATGGTGACGCTCTCGTAGAAGCGTCGATCCAGTTCGGCTCAACCAATCTCATGTCTTCCGATTTGATCAGCTCCTGACACCTCAGGAGGTATCTTTGGGCGGGGACGAGGGTGTGAGTATAGGTGCAGGACATGGCCATGAAATACCAGGCCTGCAAGAGGTCAAAGCGAGGCCCAGTATCCTTCATACCGACGACCATGGTAAGGAGTACCTGCGTAAGGTGGCGTTGGATTCCTAGTTGTTGCCACTCGTGCCGGATTTCTTGGTGGAGGTGAACACCCATCACAGCCATGAACCAGATAAACCAGGGGTGGACAACGTGACCGGTAAGGTCCCCTTCAAGAATGAACCTCTCTTTCAGTTTGGTAAAACATATCCCCAAACGCAGCGCGTTGGAGAAGGCTAGAGTGCGGCTTGAGGGCAAGGTAAGGGAGAGGATCGAAAGTTGACGTAAAAGGACGACTGACAAATAACGAAGCTCATCTACGGCACGGAGGAGCGGCAACGGTCGAAGGGGCGGAGGCGTTGATGGGGAGCTTAGCGATAACGAGCATACGTCCTCGCTATCGGAAGATGAGGGCACGAGGACTCGGAGGTTAGTGTTATATTGTCCGGTATGGCTGTCCAGGTTGTATGGGGTGTGCGTGGGAGAGTCGTCCTCGAATTCACCTTCAGAACCGCCGCGGGAAGTGTTACTGCCCTCATCATATGTGCACGGTTGACTGTCGCGGGAGCGGGAACAAGTGCTACAGACCGGGCGGAGTCCGTCGCATTTCTAATACGACAGAACCAACGAGATGAGATGAATCGGGATGGGCAAGACTGGCGATTAATACGGACCTTTTTCTTACTCCTGGTGTTGCGAAAGAGAGGGGAGTATGAGGAGGGAAGTGGATCGAGATAATCCGGACCACGAACCTGCATGACAGACAAGCTTTACCCTTGGGCAAAGCGTTCCTCTTGTCACGATTCTCTGCTCTCTCCGGGAACACGCATTCCAACGGACGTTTGGCCATGGTACATGGTCCGCATTTAGGTGAACTGCCGTCGCATTTCTGGCTAATCTGTGAATTTGGGGATGATGGGAGTGGATGTAGGATTAGCACGCACAACTTTTCGTGTACTGGTGGAGAGGGTGTGAGTGATGTGGAGGCGGAGGGAGGGGGAACACTGACCGACATGGCATGCAAGTCTTGCGTTCTTGATTGTTCGGGATATCGCTCATGGAGAAGGGAGGATGAAGGAAGGACGGGGAGAGGGGGAGGAAGGCTTTAAGGTGCGCACCCGCCCTGGACGTCAGCAGGGTGACATTGAGATATAAATCCGAGGACGCGCGCCAAAACGGAGAAGGAAGTCTGAATGGTTTTTTTTGGAAATTATTATTTTTGGATAAATTCTTAATTTTTTACCCTTAATTTCCGGACGAGAATTCGGCGAGTTTTCCCTTTTTCCTCCGGGCGGTCAGCGCATGCGAGATGAGAAACGAGATCTGGATTTCGATCGCCTTCCTTTTTCGGACTCACCCAATGACCATCACTCACAGGAAGAGACAGCCTCAGCCACCCGAAGAAATACAGGGTAGCCCTCGTTTGTTCTCGCTTATTTCCTCGCTGAATAGCAATATCATCAGCCGTAACAGAACCTGGGCTCCAAATCGAATGCGACAGCTGTCGCTGCGATCTCACCCACTCCGTCAGAATCAAATGCGCACATGCCGTCTGCGAACCTGACGACGGCGTTGACATCTGTCCTTCATGTTTTTGTAACGGGAAAGAGTTCGCGAAGCACAAGCGTGACCACCCGTATCGCGTCGTGGTATGCGGCCCGCTCCAGTGGTGCATCTCCAATCTCGCTCTCAACCCGATTATAGGAACTGCACTCATACCCCATTCTCACGGAAGATTGGGGCGCTGATGAGTACGTGGCCCACACTATCGTGAACTGTATTTATCGCGTCCTTATCGCTTTCCCACAAGGGAACTGCTGCTGCTCGAGGGCATCTCTCTACAGGGCTTGGGAAACTGGCAGGCAATTGCCGAGCATATCGGAACACGAACCAAGGATGAGGTAGAGGACCATTACAAATCTGTCTACATTAACTCGCCGAGCTGGCCATTACCAGTATGTTACGTCTTCCGTTTCCCGCATGATTCAATCTGACGGCAAACGCCAGCGAATGGATCTACGCTTCGAGGTAGACGCCTCCGAATTCCAAGAACGGAAGCGGAGGCGAATATCAAACATGAATACCGCCCCGGCTCCCAATCCGAAAGTCCCCCCTACATCACTTCCTGGCGTCCACGAGATCGCCACGTTCCTTCCAGGGCGTCTCGAATTTGAACACGAACTCGACAACGAGGCTGAAGATCTCGTAAAGGATCTAGAGTTCGGCATCGTTGCCCAATACGGTGGCGATTCAATACCCTTCGATGATACCGCCCCCCCTCCCCCGCCCAGCGAGAAACTAGATCCAATCGTTTCAAATCCTGGGCCTACTCCCAATCCGGTCAAGCACTCTCAAAAAGTCGCCAACGGAGGCATCAATGGGCACACCCCTCAGCTCAATGGGAACGTTAGCAACCCGAAATCTGAACCTGTGGACAAATCGGAGGATGATGACGAGGACGCCGAGGGCGAAGAGAACGTCACGCCACCTCCGATCGAGACCGACGACTCCATTGCGTTCAAGCTCACTCTTCTGGATATCTATGCGAGCCGTGTCGAGAAAAGGCACGAAAGTAAAGCCATCATGTTCGAGCGTGGCCTGCTTGAATACAAAAAGGCGAGCTGGCTGCCACGTGGAGCTGTCATCTTATCTAATTCGTGCTCCACAGACACAAGCCGCAGAGAAAAAACGACCCAAAGAGGAAAAGGACATCGTCCACCGCCTCCGCCCTTTCGCCAAATTGCAATCCGCAGAAGACTATGAGGCGTTTTGTGCCGATATCCTTTGTAAGTTGTATGTATTACCGTTTCCTCAGTGCAGCCTTGCCTCAATTTGAACCCAAAGACGAGGCTATGCTACGGAAACGCATCCAAGAGCTTCAGACGTACAGAAGGCTTGGCTTACGATCCGCTGGGGACATCGAAAAATACGAGGCGGACTACGTCAAGAGGGTACATCCGGCTCTGATTTTTGTCATCTGACTTGATTTGTCTAACTTTTCTTCTGTAGACGCACGCGAAAGCGACCGCGACGGTCAACCGAGACTGGAATGCCTCGGAGCGGATCCAGCGCAGTGGATCAGCACGTCAATCTTCCGTCACGGACCCAAGAGGGTCGGAAGGACCCGAATCCACATCGGGCGGTCAAGCCAATGGTATCCCCATTCGCAAGCCTGGTGCGTTGGCCCTCGCGAATAAAAGATGCTTCTGTTCGGAGAGAGGGTGTTCTTCTGACATGTTTCTTATTCACGTTGCAGCGGCGCCTTTGAACCTCGCAAACAGTCCCATGCTCCACTTACTCCGCCCGGACGAACAGGCCTTGTGTTCTTCCCTGCGGATCTTGCCCAAGCCATATCTGGTGATCAAGGAAACGCTCGTGCGTGAATACGCTAGGAGAGGTGGTAAGCTCCGCCGACGCGAAGCCCGAGACCTGGTCAAGATCGACGTGAATAAAACGAGCCGCGTATGGGATTTCTTGGTCCAAACTGGGTTCTTGAAGATCGCAACGGACTTGACGGCGAACGCAAACGCCCAAGCTAACACAAACGCTAACGCTACCAATCCGACGAACGCTGCGCAACCGTCAGGGTGAGTAAGTCGGAATCCAATCAATCTCGTAATCTATCGTGCTCTCCCACTTTCTCCCCCTCTTCCCATCACGCACATTTTCATCTCTTTTTCGGTGTTTTTTCCTCAGAGCCTTTTCCCTTCTCATGCGGCTTTTTCCTATTGCACCCGGCCACGCGGGCAAAAATTTTCACCCCGCCGTCTCCGCGGCCTTGTTCCAATTGATCTCATTTCGAAAAAGCTTCCTCCCCCGACCGAGGGAGAAGGTTATTTCCTTCGTCGCGGTCACTCCGCTGGGATCAAATCCTGTTTCTACTTTATTTTTCCCCCTCGCCCGCGCTGCGCACCCCATCGCGTGATCACCTTCGAGATGGCCTAGGGCCATTCTAGAGCGGTTTTACCCTGGACTTTATTCCCTCTCTTTTCCGCTTAGCTTCCATTTCTCACGTTGAGCCACCCATTGCCCTTCGCTCTTTCTTTTTGGAACGATCCCCTCCGCAGGGGTGCAAAAAGAATCCCGCCATTGTGCCTATTGAGATCACTTCGACACGATCATCAAATTCAATTTAATTGCCGTCCCCCCGTTCTGAACACCGCTTCCGTTCGCTGGGGGGGTGGATCCGTCCCTGCTGCTCTTCCCCTCTTCGTTGAAATCACCCATCATGTGTTAACGTAGACTTTCTGATGAGCACCCTTCCCTACATCATCTCTTCATGCCTCTCAGAATTATCCTTGATTTCCACCTTTGCTCACATCGTTGCCTTTCCTTGGTAGATCTCAGGGCGTGAGGAACTCCCCAAGGCCCCCGAATCTTGCCGTTCCTTCGATTTCTGCTTCGACGAGCTCGTCTGTGCCGATATCTTCGACTCCGTCTGCGGTCACGCAAACGCCTCCACCGCGGCAGTGACCCTTCTCATGCTTTCAATATATCGGCAGTTTCGATTCACCCTGTCCTCCCGTCGCTCATTCCACCCTTCCACCGTTAACAGCCGCGGACGACGCCGACTCACGGCCAACTCTTTGGCTTCCTGCCCGCCCCCTATATCACTCGCTTATGTCGAAGTGGAGATATCTTGTAACACTAGCCCAAAATCCGTGCTTGTGGTGGGATCCGGCCAAATTAATTGATTATCAAAGAGTTGGTCGATGCAAGGGTCTATGTAAAACTGAGCTGAACTCCCATCTTCCGTTTGCTGCCGCTCGCTTGGAGGAGCTACATTTGAGTGCGATATATCTGACATTTGTGTGAGGTTGTGTGGGTCACTACTAACTCACGGTAAGACATGTGCACAGTGGTGAGAAGAAATGGTTCTGTATCCGTGTACGATCCGTGGTACATCAATAAACCTGAAGGAAGGGCCTAGGACTGTCAACCCGCGGGCGAGACGACACTCGCAAAATTTAACAATGGCGTGCCAAGGAATCCGTGAACAAATATGGGGTGATATATACAGGAGGAGATTGGAGCAAAAGTCCGCATGTCTAAAGCTATCCCGGCTGCACGAAAGGGTGGAAGAAGGAAGAGAAGCAGACGAATTGATGATGCTTCAGGCGAGACGGGCAGTGGTTTCTGAAGCGGCATTCGAAGCAAAGCTGAGAGCCAATGAGAGATAAAGCCCCTCATCAGCCAATAGGATGCCGAGTTTGTGGCGGGCAGCCAATCAGCGTTCATGTTTGTCTTAAGCGATTATCTTAAGCGAAAAAAGCGTTATTTCTTAGTATATAGGATAGCTTTACGACACTGATCCGTCCGTCTATACGTTACGCGCCGACCTCGGCCAGTGATACGCAATCCTGACCTTCACGCACGCACAGGGGGGCTGTCCCAGAAAGGGTAGATGTGTTCTTGCTATCTGATTGCAATCTGTACCTGTATCGCTACCCTCGTCATCGAACTCTGGCCGGTGTGACCAAGGGTGTTTCACCATCACCCCCTTGATGCGAAGCGATCCTGGAAGATCATTTAATGAAGCATGTCGGTAATAATCTGTGTGTCGATTGAGATGCCCGCGTTGCGGAGGTACTCGTCGTTCCAGAACTAAGGATCTTCATCAGTTTCCACACACGCTGGGGGAGCTCAACGGGATCCGACCTTTGAGTAATGCCTATTGCCGGAATCACATCTACGGAGAGAAATTCGGTACGTCAAACGATGCGGGGGATACGGTGTCTAGGGACTCACAAGATCGTGACGACGTTTTGACCGTCCTTCCACCCCATTTTCCTGACGTACCTAACGGCCGCGACCAGATTACAAGCGCTGCTCGAGCCCACAAACAGTCCATCATTCTCCACGAGGAACCTGGCCATCCCAACCGCCTCGGGGTCGGTTATCCTAAACCCATAGAAGAAAAAAAAAACAAAAGATCCATCAGCGTCAATCATTCCCCAGTCAGCTCTGCACGTCCGGTGCCGTACGTGGAGCAGATGCAAGAGATCGAAACAAGATCGCTCGAGGAAATGAATGAGGAAACGAGGTGAGAGAGGTCGTCGGTGTTCAGTGCTCAGGCCGCACGACCGATTCAGTGCATCCCTGCGTACGACGCCAACCCGGCGATGTGATATCGACCGGGATCTGACGAGATTGAGCGGCGATCCGAGATGGACGTAATGGGCGGTGTGGAAGATTCAAAGAAAAAGAATGTTTTTCGTCTGGGTTTGGAAGGTGACCTTACCGGAAGGCGTCGTCGATGATTGGGAGAGCGCGTTCGAAGTTCTTCACGACTCGGTTAATCCCGCTGTGTATCCGAAAAAGTAAGCGTCGAGGGAAGGAGGAAACGGCAATGCTACTACTCACATTCCCTCGACGACAGTATCGACTTGGTGCCGCCTCTTGGTTCCTTCCGCCTCCCGCCGATCAAACATGACGCCATGCTTAACCTGTCCAACATGACATCCCCGTTATCGCCCCCAACGGTTCATCGCAAAAAAGAATTTCGATTAGCCATCCGACCCAACCCGAGAAAGAAATGAGTGGATAGGTTAACGGCGAGTTTTACGGCGAGTGAATCAGTAAAGAACAGCGATACAATCAGAGATAAGATGAGAGTGGACGAGACGGGCGGCCCGACTCGGGTCTGGAGCGTGCAGAACACGGTGCTTCCCCGCAATCAGGATAGGAGGGGGGCCCAGGGCCAGAGCAACAGAGATTGTCACGGACTCGCAATGTTGCGTGCAACACGTTCAAACCTGTTCAAGCTCACCTTGTTGTATAACCCACTTCCCTCTGGGTCAGCCAACAGAATCTTGACGTCTTCCTTTACAGACTTCAAGAATCCTCCGATCCCGGAAATGGTTCCGCCGGTGCCTACGAAAAGAAGGGTAAGATTTATGCTCCGTTCGCGTTGACGGTCCCGTGTCGCAATCGAAGGGCAGATGGAAAACGAACTGCGCATGAAAGAGTGCATGCAGATATGCCATGGGACAAAGATTTGGCGTAACGCATGGAGCGTTAAGAATGGAGGTCATTCGCCCACACGTGTGAAAACGCAAAGGGGAGTCACAAGCCCCAGCGACCTCACATTTCAATGCGATCGCCAACCAAGAGTCGTGACTACGCATTGCTTGCACCATTGGCAGGGTCGTGGCATCGGTTACCACCCGCGTAAAAACGGAGCGAAACAGCAGCAATAAGATTCAAAAACTTACCCGCCCCGGCAACAAATGCGTCGACCATCCCGTTAGTCTGGCGCCAGATCTCAGGTCCCGTCCCTTCGAAATGAGCATCGAAGTTGCTTCGGTTCTACGGTGGAAAAAAAGATGTGAGAAAAGAGGTTAACGCGCAACAGAGTTTAGCATCGCGTTCCGAAACAACTCGGAAAAGCAAAACGAAATAGGGGGACAAATGGTGGCGAGTTGTGGGATATTGGAACCGAAAGGTTTTCGTTCGGGTCGGCGCCGGGATGACGTGATGCGGGACAACCGAGTACTAGCGCGACGTTTGGATGCGAAGCTTGCCTTTTTTGGATGACCGAGTGGCCGAAAGGAAAATGGTAACTTTGACCGGAGCGCCTGCGATTTCCGCCCGCCATGCGCCAAATGTGTCATGACGGTTATCCCGTAAGCCGTCCGCGTAGTTGAACACCGGTTGCGAGAAGTGAACGTAAACAGACTCGTAATTCGCCGAAAAGTACCAGGCCACAGACAATGGGGCCGGCAAACGGACACCAAATCAAAGAGGTTTACGCGTGGCGAGTGTATTGGTCTCATGCCATCGCCTCGTGGATCATGGATCATCATCAGCGAGCGTGTGTCATAAGGCAGCACACTCCTGGACGTAAAGGCCAGCCACGGGCGGAGAAAACCGAGAGCACAATGAGTGGCTGGTTGAAGAACGAATCAAATGGGGGACTGCGTGCAAACCCCTTTTGGCTGCTGACAACGCTCGCCGTAACAGGGTCATGGGCATGTTCCAAGTCAAAAGACGTAAACAAATCCACAGCAAGCCACGAGACCCGGGCGGAGCATGGACTTGGGGGAGAAAAAACGGATTGCGATAGAAAAAAATGAGGCCTTACCTCGAATTGATCAGCAAAGAAACCTCTGGGCTCAAACTCCGGGTCCACGATGTCGCCTGAGCGGCCTACCCCATCTCCTCGTGGGGGCAACAGGTTCACCGTTGTCGTAACCAATACAGATTCAGTGCTCTGGACCAAATGATGGCTCAGCGGGTCCTTCGCGTCGTTTGTACTAAAGTTTGCAGCATATTGGCGTGCGACGTTCTGCCGCGCGTGATTGTTCAAGTCAGCCCCGCACGCACCCACGGTTTCCGAGAAAACCACCGTACCACATACTGAAATTGATAAGGGTTATAGATCAAGCACATGTTCTCGGGCGGGCACAGAGGGGAGACCGCCGATAAGGGGGACGTACGTGTTTTGTGTCGACGATGCTCGCAGGACGAACGCGCTCGACAGTTGCGCCTAAGCACCTCAGAGCGTTCACTTTCTCGACCGCGATGTCGTCTGGCATTATTATCGCTACCCACACGCGGGGGCTCAGGGAGTGGGGCGTTCAATGCATTCAACCGCACTCACTTGCATCATACCCACTAGAAGATTTATCAATATGCACCCTAGGGCCAGGAACTGCCGAACACACCGTGCCTTGGCTATCGTTGCGATAGATATACCGGTAGAACCCACGGTCCCTTCGAAAATCCGAGATCCAGTGTGTGGGTGGAGCAGACCCTGCCGTTCGGCATCCTCGATAACTGGCAAAGAGTCAGCGTGCAGTCTTGAGATAGTCGGGGATTGACCAACTTCTCAACGCGACGCGATCTTTTACGCTTCCTCCCGGATTCAAGAACTATGGAAACACGTCAGGAATTGTGTGGTATCAGAACGCACTCCTTGGAAACAACCTCCGCCTTTCCAAGAATGTTTACACCCAAAGCATCGCTGAGAGAGTTTATCCTTATCAGAGGTGTGTTTCCTGAGGTAACGGGTCAGATCGCGTGCAGCGCCACCCGAACGAGAATCGGTCTACCAATTAAGCCAGTAAGTCCTTGGGCAATCTCATCGCTCCTCAATTCAATCGGACGCGACTGGAAACTGGACGCGACCTCGCGTTGTCTTTTCTCCCGGTGGTAAATGACGAAAGAAGTCGCGGTGAGAGAGAAGGAAAAGCCGAGAAATATCCCATAGAGCAAGAATCGGACGTTTGCGGCGTTCTGCGGTTTAAGCCAGGTGGGTACAAGACTTTGCAGATTCCCGAGGGGAAGCGAAGTTGGCCAAAATCCCATCTTCACCCAAGGCAAGTTCTCCAACCTCAGCGTAGTCGATGACCAAGTTTTCCGCGTGCAACACAAGAAGGTAAATCCGCCACAGTATTGTTTGGCAAAAGCTTTCGAACCAAACAACCGCCTTTCTAGATGCCTTATAGTCATCACTCTCATTCTGGTCAATTCTGCAAGCACGCGGTGGGCGATTTGGAGGATATTGTAACGGAGGCGATTAGACAAGGCTTTCGAGTTTTTGGCCTATCTGAACATGTGCCGCGTTACAGAGCCTCAGACCTCTATCCGGAGGAGGTAGGAGCCGTTTTTGTTCCACTGTAGATGGACGTTAACGGATCCCCAGGATGGGCTCACGCCGGAAGATCTCATGAAACAGTTCGAAGGGTATATCGAGGAAGCTCATCGGCTCAAACTTGCTTATCGAGACGAGATTACACTACTCGTGGGGCTCGAAACTGAGTACATCACGTCGCTGGACCTCGATAATTTGGGGGGAATATTGGAGCGGTTTGGAGAGGGAGTGGAATACGTTGTTGGGTCCGTGCATCACGTTCGAGGCATCCCAATCGACTTTGACCTCGCCACCTTCCAATCCTGTCTTGGAACCTTTGACGGGGAGACCGAACAAGAGAGGATGGAAGGGTACCTGTGCGCATATTTTGATGCCCAGTATGAGGTGCTGGAAAGGTTCCGCCCGGAGATTATCGGTCACATCGACTTGTGTCGGTTGTACATCCCTCACCTGCTGTTTTCGGATTACCCAAGGGCTGAGAAGAAGTTGAAGAGGAACATAAGCTTTGCTGTGGACTATGGAGCGCTCTTCGAGGCGAACGCTGCGCCGTTTAGGAAGGGATGGGACACAGCATACCCTGGGGAAGATGCTCTTCAGGTACGGTCACAGCCATCAAAATTTGAGGCTTGGCGCTCGCTAACGCCAAAGTAGATCATCGTCAAACTTGGTGGTAGGCTTGGACTCTCAGACGATAGCCATGGAAAACACGCGGTCGGATTGAACTACCCCCGACTAGCTGATTATCTCAAGAGGTCTGGGGTCACGAAGATTTACTACCTAATGGAGGGCGAACGAGGGACGGGCGTGAGGCGAACAAAGCCGGCGGTGGTAGAGGGGGATTGGTGGGATGACACTTTCTGGGACCGGCAGCCGGAGTGATCTCCCATGTCGCCAAGGTAGCCTCCGCTTCATTGCCAAGCACAGGCCAAGTGGGCGCGATTCACCTCAAGAGAGAGGATTCAATGGCCCAAACACCTTCAGGCGAACTGTTCTCGACTTAGCAAACATAGCCACGACGATGATCACGCATAGAAAGCGCTGCAGACGAAAAAAGAACGAGGCGATGAGCGGTCAGGAGTGCGGACGACACGTGATCGACCCTGATCGACAGGTCCAAAACACCACCATTTGTCCTAAAAGTGTCCTTTCCTTTCATCATTTCGCTCCCTCCCTCCTAGGCTCTCCTTCATAATGATCCCCCTACCTCTGACCCTGGTGGCATTATCGTGTCTTAGCTTTGCTGGCGCAGAGCCCATACACACGCCTCTCATGAGGAAACGCTCCGCTCTCACAGTTGATGACTATGGAGTCGCTGCGGACCTTCTTCGATCCAAGTACGGCTACAACCCCGGCTCCACGACTTCAAAACGCCAAAATGCTGCTGGTATCTCAATCATCAACCAGGTTTGTCCTCAAACCATCCGTTGAACTCTCTCTAACCTCGAGAAATGCCCACAGAACAGTGACACCAGCTACCTGGGTGCCGTTCAAATTGGAACACCGTACGTTTAGCTCGCCTAGCCAATTCATTTTTGAGCGCTCTTAATTCAAATCTACACAGTCCCCAATCCTTCAATGTCGTCTTGGACACAGGTTCTTCGGACTTGTGGGTCACTGGAAAAGGTTGCGCCTCTTGCACCTCCACTACCCCAAGCTTCAATTATAATGCCTCAAGTACCTTGCAAATCAGTCAAGGTTCCAACGGTCAACCAGCCGCAGTCTCAATTACCTATGGCTCCGGTGCCGTCAATGGTTACCTTGTCCGAGACACCGTGTCAATGGGCGGTTTCCAGGTTACGCTCCAGCCTTGGCTCTTGGTTGATCAAACCACCTCTGGCCTCTTAGATGGCACCGACGCTGGTATCATGGGCCTGGCCTACGATACAATTGCCAACACCGGTGCAACTCCATTCTGGCAGACCCTTGCCGCAGGTGGCAAACTTTCCACACCAGAGATGAGTTTCTGGATTACCCGCGAATCGAATAATCCCAACGCTCCAACGGAAACATTCGGTGGCGTTTTTACCCTCGGCGGTCAGAATCAGACCTTGTACCAGGGCGACGTCGAGTTCCTTCCGCTCGTTGAAAACATTGGAAAGCCCACCTACTGGCTCCTTAACGTCACGGGTACGCACACAAACCCCCTTTCTCCGTACTCCCCCCTTTTCTCACATCCATTTCTCAATGATGATAGCGGTCACCGTCAATGGGAAGAGTGTCACCTTGCCATCCGGAAATGTTGCTGCGATCGATACTGGCACGACCCTGATCGGCGGCCCTTCCGCCGCCGTTGCGGCAATCTATGCCCAGATCCCCGGCTCCTCGCAACTCAGCGGTAACCTTGCTGGCTTTTACGGATTCCGTATGTTTGTCCTCATATCAGTCATGTCTCTTCGTGACAACTTATTTTTTCAGCTTGCACAACCACTCTCGCCATCTCCTTCTCTTTCGGCGGTCAGTCTTGGCCCATCAATACTGCGGATATGAACCTTGGCCGCGTTTCTACCGGTTCCAGTATCTGTGCCGGTGGGATTTTCGATTTGACAGCCGGTTCGAACATTGGCACTGGGGGAGGAAACCCTAGCTGGGTTGTTGGAGCAACTTTCCTCAAGAACGTTTACTCTGTCTTCCGTTACCAACCGGCCGCAATTGGCTTTGCTCAATTGAGCAACGCCGCGGGTGGGTCATCGGGTGAGTGCCACGTTTGGGCCTACTCCTTCCAGGAACTTGCGTGCCCCGTAGCAGAGGTTTTCAACTGATTAAGGTTCTCCCTCTGCTGTCTCCTCGACTTCGCGTCCATCAGGTACTCCAGGAAGTGGGAACAATAACAGTGGTAGTGGCTCAGCCCCATCTGCCGGTAGGCAACCTGCCTCGTTCCACGCCATTGTAGCCGGTATTGACACAGACGATTCTCCCTTTCCAGCCGTCTCGTTCAAGACCCCATTGGTAGCGCTTCTCATGACTACTGTCTCCCTGCTTGGCTACCTGCTCTGAGTGGCACTGTGTTGGCTTTCCAATCGTTGAGGTATTCACGGCATCTAAACCCTCTTATATCTCTTCATAGCTCATCCATCATCGGTATCGCTGTATTCCGCTGTCGCTCACTCGTAACTAATTTTCTTATTGTTGCACTTACTCCATTCCTTCCTTCATCCTCAGTGCCATTTTTATGCGGACCTGATTTTCAAACAACTCCTTGGTTATCTATACTATCCACTTCAACCCCTATTAAGTCTCTTGATCACGCTTCTGCGCCGTTTACCTTGGGCTTTGGCCGTGGGACACTCACGAATATATACGTAGGGGTTACCATGCAGCAGATTGCTTTCTGCTTTTCTTTCTTTCTCGTGCGTGTTCTTAGGTATTTATGCCGGGTTATGGATTCCCACATGTGTAACCACGCGGATACATTGGACTTGGCGGGTATACATAGAAAACGTGTTGTTCCAGCTTCGAGTATGGGAGTTGTCGGCCTCGGGGACCTGTGGTGCAATTCTCTATGTTGCAAGAATGGAAGGCGCTGCTCAGCCCGATAAAGCTCATTGAGGGTTCACGAGCTTGGGAGTAAATCGATAAGGCTGATCAGTCTATCGTTAAAGGGTGGGTGAATACACTTACATGATCGTTGCTACGATCCGGCGAGAGTGGGGCATGTGTCTAAATTCCGTCAAGTAGATACCTGGAGATGTAGTTGAGCAAAGCCGCCCCGAGTCGACACGATAGAGGTGGATGACAGGTTTAGGAGTCAATTCGGGGAGGCGAGAAGGAGAGGTGAGGAAGGAAAGGAATACCGACCTTGCCATGTACCGAGGTTGAGCTGACCGTCGGTGATTGGGGCAGACACCGTTGAGCCCAGAAGAGACGCTTTCGTGTGCGAGACGCTGTGATTCCCATGGGTTATGAAGAAGACTGACTTGCGATACCGCTTTACTCACGAATCACTACGTGGGTCGGGAACAAAAAAAGTTGAAGGGAGCCTGTGAATAAGAAACTTGGAGCGGTGCTCACTCTGGACCTTCGTCGGTATGTAACCAATTGAGATCTTCCGGTACGATTTTGTCCAACGCCATGTCCATGTCTACATTGGAGAATTTGAGTACCGGAACGGAAGGCAGAAGGGGGCTCCAGTGTGTACCTTTTCGAACGTCTGTAGTCATTCATAGGTTTCAGCGGAGTTGTGGTGATAGAGGGATGACGCGTGACGGGCGAGCGAGGATGCAGAGGCTCACCTGGATCCCAGTTCTCGTTGATGGTCAGTGCCGCGGACGTATGCTGACTGAAGTTTCAGGTCAGTCGTATCCGCACTTTGCTGCTCGCTGGATGAGATAGATACTGAACATGAAGAGGAATAACATCCCAGCCTGGAAGAGTTTCGCGGGTGGAATGAGGACGTTGCGGTTTTGATATTTATGAAGGCGAAGCAACGCACCTTGACGTCCTTCAAGCCATCTTGGATGTGGCTCACGATTTCATCTGTCACGAGATGACAACCTTTTGCTCGCCTTGAAAGTGTGAACGTCTTTTGCCAACCCATGGGATTTTCTTTAGTGAGGATCAGTAAGACCTCGTCAGATTATGAGAGCGTAGGTGGGAAGGCTGGGTTCTGATGTATCGCTTAGAGGCCACGAGTGTTCGATAAGGATAATCGAGGACCGCGTCAGTGGTGAGTTGTGAAATGGCGATCGATTGATCGATGAAGCTAAGATTTCCCCTTTGCGATGAACTCCACGAGTCTCCATCCCACACCTTCCCTGGCGCTTGGGACTGCCTGGGACGACCAGCTCTTGTGCTGACGAATGTGTCAAGGACCTCCGATGGATTGATATCTCAATGCCCTCACGCCATGACTTCACACACTTGAAACCTGCCTGCATTCTCTGACCCCCCCCCCCCTACTTTTTAAAAGGCCCGGTTTCGGCGGGACTACCCGGTCTTGCATGTACTGGGACGCAAGAGATTCTTCTCTCAAGGTTTTCATCGCTTCTTCTGGCTGGCCCGGACTTGACTTTCAGTTTTGGGATTCTGAAATGGTACCGCAAGGTCTCCGTCCTCCTTGTGGAAGTGGCTAATGAACAGGCCACCCCGGAAAAATGCTGCGCCGCTCGATGTATCCGCGGAGACGAGCTCGTTGATTCAAGGTCGATAACCCTAGGCCCAAAGACATTGACCGGTGGTACCCAGTAAGTGGACCCACTCACCGGGAACATGGGAACCCGCCATACCAGTTGCTCTGGAACTTGCCCCAGCATCTTCCGTGCGTTAGTACCCTTCCCATCCACGAAGCGTTCCAAGCCCTTCTGAATTCTCCCCCGCAGAATCAATTTCCACTCCACTTAGACAGACTTAGAATATGTGGCGAACTTCTCAATATTGTGACAAGTCCAACCGACTTCTCTCCGTCTTCCGGAACGCCCACTGGAGGTTCCACCGAGCCTGTCATACCACCCTTACGAAGAATTTGAATGTTTTCCAAGGGCTCTGAGTGTGGCAAACCAAATGGAAGATTCCCACTTAGTGGCCCCTTGGTTTCAGGGTGAGCCTTCTCTAGGCTTCCGGGAGCTCGTCTTGGTGAGGCGGCCGCAAAACTCCCTCGAAGCGGTCATCATCGGATCTGAGCCTAGTCTGCCCGACTTCCTTCTCACCTTATCATCGACTGCTTCAGGCATGGTCTTTTCCCTTATTGTTATATCGCACCATCACCGAAGATCTTATATCAAACGAATTGCCTCCGCCTGTAAGAGAGGCGTCTCAACGAGGCCCGGTCGGGTTAACGCCGCCGTGCAGATACAAGCCTTCTGGGCTTCTCTCGAGCTTAGAGTGGCCCCCCGCCCTGATGAACCAATCTACCTATATTCAACGGCATATGTACGCCCCTATTTACACCGTGGCTATCACTCCGTGGAACTCCGAGGGGCCGTATTTATTGAAACCACGAACAGAGGGCCACGGGCGGAGCTCTACAGGGTGCCGCCGTCCGACCCAGCAGAGATTCTCGCTTGATACATCAATGGACGAGCGATCCCTCGGGAGGCAGCGGTATCGTGCCAATATCGATACTCCGGACCGGTTGCGAATTTGGAGTTAGGTTGTGTGCAGGAGAGTACCCCGGGAGATAGGCTCGCTCAGACCGCGCGGTGTCTGCACCCGCGTTGCTTCAGCTTTTGGTTCCGAGAGGGAATGAAACACTTCGAACGAGAAGCGGGTGATTTAGATGCGTGTTGCCCAGATCGGAGTAGCAAATTTTGTGTGGTCGTGTTACTTCTTCAATAACGGGCAACAGGCCCAATACCACAGACTGTCACTGGTAGAAGCAACCGTGGGAAGATCGGCATTTCGGGGGCGCATCATTGCGGAGGTGTAAGTCCGAACCCGACTGGAATCATGTTAAGGACTACATGCTTTCAAACAACCCGGAGGCTCTTCAAGGAGCAAACACCGACACGAAAACCGCTGTGCTTCCGTGCGCGGCTCTATGCGACAGAAGTTCCTTGGGTTCGGCCACCGTACCGACCAGCCCCAACTGAACAACCCCCCGCCGAAACCTTCTCCTCACCCTCAAAACCCCGTCAATACTACGCCAGACCCGCACCGAAACGAGATTTACCCGTAGTCGAGGTGACTTTCTTGCCTGCTCTTGCTTTCGTTCGTTGCACTTGGGCCTCAGCTAACGATCTTCGTGGTGGGATTGCATTTACGGTTTGGTAGCGCAGATGGCCTGCGTTAGTTATCCTCGGGACGCTTGGAGTCGCAGCTTGGGTCGCGTTCATAAAGTATGCGAATAACCAGGAGAGGTTGACAAGCTCCGTCACGCAGCAGATACTCCAGAACCTCAGGGATAGTCCAGAGGTTAACGAACTGTTAGGAGATGCCATTCGACCGGAACCAGTCTGGTATCTCAATGGAGACCCATGGGTAGACGGTGTTGTACGTCCACGTTCCCGTCAGGTCTCGTTTATCTGTGTTTTAAAACGTTGGGCGTAGATAAGCATGCCACAAGGGAACGTAGACCTCACGTTCCGAGTAAAAGGCCACAAAGGTGAGAAGGGGCTGATACACGGTTTACCCATAAGCTCACTCCTTATAGGTTCTGGGACAGTATACTTCACCAGCATACGACGAGCCAAGGGCGAACCTTTCACAATCCGTACGCTCTTGCCATCACGTCAACTCACTCCACTCGTCTAACTCTCGCATGTTATTGCAATCCCAAAGTCCGTTTCCGAATAATCAAAGACGATGGTCAAATCGTTAACATCCCAATCACACAACCACCGAACCCATCAACCTCATCGCAGTAGTAGGGCCTGGGTGTTTCAATCAACTCCCTTCCATCGGTAATCCGCATACATTCGTCAGTATCACAATATATATCTCCCATTTCAAGATCCTCTCCGCTTCCCAGAAAATCTCCCTTTTTCTTTCTTAAGCCATCTCGGGGTCAAAGATTTCAACCCAAAGAAGATTCCAATGGGTGGTATCAGCCAACAGAGGAGCCATGTCAATCCTCCCGAATCACGATCAAGTCTGTTGATGAGCAACTGAGTCTCTCCCTCGAGTTCCATCAGGGTACCGGAGTTCTCCACCACATGGTCAGCGTAGGGTAGTTTCTCCGCAATGGGGAGTTGGGAGTTCAGTCTTGAGGAGGCCTCCTCACGGGTGGATCCGTCTCGCTTCATCAGTCGCTGAAGTTGGATCTCTGCTGACCTAAATAACGAGGCATGCGTGTGAATTTGCTAAGGATCAGAGAGGATACCGATGAGGAACACTCACGTATATACGACGACAACCTTTCCAACCCACTTCCACAGCCCCGTCTCAATCAACAACGGCACATCCACAATGCAGACTTTCTCTCCCCTAACCCACGCTCTAATAACACCCCAAACCATCGCTCTCCTTACGGCAGGATGCACGATTCCGTTCAGCCACTTCCTCTTGCCCTCGTCGCTGAACACCGCAGCCCCGAGCTTCTTCCTATCCAGGTATCCATCCGACTGGAGTATCTCCTTGCCGAAAGTCTTGACGATGGCAGCGTAAGCGGACGTGCCCGGAAGGACCGCTTCTCGTGCGAGCACATCCGCATCGATTATTGGATATCCGCGAGCTTTGAGAAGAGAGGAAACAGTCGACTTTCCGGTTGCTATTCCACCTGTGAGGCCGACGACTGTATTTTGTACAAGTTAGAGCCCTTGTCATTGGCGTACGGCTGCTCCGGATGGGGACGTCACGAACATACCAAGCATAGTCAGGGATCGGAGTTCCAAAAGCCGGCGCCAATGCGAAGACAGGATGTACTTGCAGTATATATGCATGGCGATGGATGTATGCGTATGTATGCGCGTGTACAAGTGCAGTAAAAAGTAAAGGCACTGTGCCTTTAAGAAAAACTCAGACCGAATCGAAGGGAGGGCTACAAACCAGACTCAAAAAGGAACGCAGAAAACGCTTTGGAGAACTGGAAACTGGGGAGAAGGAAGAGTGTCCGAGATGATATCACGTACTACTACAAGTCCCTTGGAACTTAGTCCGACCTCGGCACAGTGAAGCTTTTCAACATCTCCCGCTTCAACGTCATCTCGTCCTTCAACATCATAATCCTGCTGTCCAACCTCGCACTCATATCCACATCCTTTCCTGAGATACTCATCGCCCGATCCAATTTTGCCGTGGCACCCTCGATTGCCTGTTCCCATCTCTTGACACCTGCAGGCGATACCTCGTCCTTGCCGGTCTCCGAGGAAAGCTTTCCCGCTCTCTCCTCGTCCTCAACTTCCTTCAGGTCCAGCACGGCCAACTCAAACAAAGCAACTCCACCAACCCATGTACTGCACTTGACCTGGGGGTGTTTGCTCACAGAGTCCTCAAGGAATGCGCGGGAGGTTGCGAAGTCTCCAACGGTGCGATGGACGGTTCCCAGGATGAGCGATCGGATGGCCTCTTCGTCTGGGGTGTCCAAATCATTGGGAGTATCTTTTACTGGCGAAGGTAGTGGTGAGGAAGCGAGGATGTATTGGCTAGGGATGGAGACAGGGGGAGTAAGCCGGCTCAAGTCCTCAACGTGGGACAGTGCGACATCCTGCGAGATTCTAGAATGCGTACTCCAGACTGAAAGGGAGTTAGGTTCTTCTGCGTATCGTATCGTTGTACAAGTTATAACGTACAGATTGCAATTTCTACGGGGTTCACGAGGTTAGAGCGAACAAACGGGAAGGGTAATCGCAACTCACCTTCGGCAGTGCTAATCCTGATGCTTTCGGCATAATTATCTTCTGAACCTGTCCTACGCCGTTGTTTTTCCTTATAGAATTGTACTGCGATGGACGCGTCACCATGGTCCTCAGACCGTACCTGAAAAAACCTAACAGGGTGACTTACACTTCCTCAAAATGAAAATCTCCGTTGGCAAATATTTGGTCGCTCCCAGTTTCCGCTTTTCTGTCAAGGCAGGGCAGGCATCTAGTAGTTTCTGGGCTTTCTTGTGATTTCCCATCTCGGTATAACATCCTGTGGTGCGGTGAGATGGGTTGGAAGACCGGGTTGTGGGTCTAACCTGCAGCGATGAAGTGGTAGGTGGCATGGCTCCTTCATTGTCCGTCAGAAAAACATAGTCGTCGTACTATTCTCAGCTTGGTGGCTTACCATGAGTTGAGTTTTCCCATCTTCATAAACATGTCAGCTGCTTCCTGGTACCTCCGCTGACTCAACAACGTCCACGCAAGCTCGAATACCAGCTGCCGAAAGATTAATCACAATTCCGAATAGATTGGGCTAAAGAGAAATCACCAGGGAGTCGGCCTGCTTGAACTTGTTCTTCTTCTCCAATTTCAATCCATCCTGTAATACCTGTATCGCACCGTCGGCGTCGTATGACATCCGCAAGATCTTTGCCTGGGACCACGTCAAAGTAGCCCCCAAAACATCCGACGACCCACTCACCTTATTGAGGATCCACAACGAACCAAGCGGAAACTTACCCGCAACCTTTTCAACGATTGCTCTGTACTGCTCTAAAATGTGTGTTTCATCCGCTTGATAACCTGCAAGCAGGAGTACCAAGCCGTAGTAGGCCATCAAGGTGAGTCTGCAACAGGCCAGGATTCAGTTTTCCGTCGTGGGTCTGCAGTGTGTGGGAGCCAAGCAGCGTACCCTGCGAAGATGGAATGGACATCTGACTTGGCGGCAGAGACTGCCAGAGCTTGCAATGCAATTCTACGATTATAGTCATAGCCGAAGAAACCTACGACGGTTCTACGGAGAGGTAATTTCGTGAACAGTGCATCTGTGAGTGGGCCGAAAGTTTACGTACTTCACTTTTCCCGGGAACATCGACAACACCAGATTGAACAATCCGTATCCTGGGCGGTAGTTAGCTCGGTGAACTCTAGTGTTTGGCCCCGGATAAACCTACCAAATGCAGTCCCCGAGATTACAGTTTCCTCTGGCGGGCCGTCTGGACGGGGTGGCGGACTCGGAGTCCTCGATGGGACGTTCGAGTTCGAACCATTCCCAAGGAAGCGACTAAAGAGACTGGGTCTTGATGATGTGCTGGGTATGATGGTTGGTGTCAAAGACCGAGAAGGGGGCGACGACTGTGATGGTGTACTGTAATTATCCAAACCTCCCGGGAACACGACCTTATAAAGCCTGCAGATGTACTCAGTATGCGTAATTGTGTGCCAGCTGGAGTGTCATACTTCAAGTACTTCGAATGGGCTCTGGAGCTACGGTTAGTCATAGGAGACAACAGTGAGAGCATATATCTCACGTATTAATTGAATACCTGTAGAGGAAATAGCTCAGGAATGTGATGAGTTCGCAGAATAAAACAAGGCTTACAGGCATTGAAGATATCCCGTGTACGATTCGCTAGCAACCAGGACCCTGAGCTTGCGTTTCGCAGCCGTATCCAACACGAATAATTCACCTCAAAGCCTGGGTCAAGCCAAGAAGGATGATACAATCTGCGTGAATCAGTTCCCATAGTGTTCCAGGCGGGAATCTGTGGGTATCCTTGTTGGCCTTGGATGCAGACTTGAGTTGTCTCTTAGCGTGTGCCTCAGCATTGCTCAACGCGGCGTTCGCTTCAGCCATCATCGTAGACTTGATATACACATAAGTAGTGCTAGAAGCTTGACTGCAGATTCTGAGAACAAACCTCCATTCCGAGCGATGCTTCTAGAAATGAACATACACCGAGACCTAGGAGGTGGAATGGGGAATCGTTGCTTTGGAACACGGTCTTCGCGTCTGTAATCTCATCCAGGAAAAGATGATCAAACCCGACATTAGCCTCCTGAAGGATGTCCGCGACGTTGTCGTAACCCTCGGACATAGTGGTGGTGAAGGACAGCCGGCGAGGAGTTCACTGAGTATGATCGATGTCCCGCCACAGCCGGAGCCTAGGGGTGTCTGAACCATCCCCCGCTTGGAGACCTGATTTGACACTCATAATTGGGGCAATGTGAGATAACTGGGATTTTATAGACACGCATGGACGAAGATGTAGTCCAAAATATGTAAGAACCGAATTTATAGTCGACTGCACAAGTTTGTTGGTTATCCAGTGCCACTGCGACGTTGCCTTACCCCTTTCGGATCAAGGGTGGGGCGAATACTGCCGTGGCGCCGTCCGCCTTGTGATCGGGATATTGCTCCGCAATTTCCCCGCCCACCATCTCCGGTCATGGCCATCGGCCCCCCAATCACAGTCAAGTCCCTCCGAACCCTGAAGAACTCCGTCATAGGGAATCCCTCGGCTAAAGCGTCTCTCGCGCAAGATGAATCCTTCGTCCATGTGTTCGTGTTCAATCCTCACAAACTATGTTTGTTCGGGAGTGCTAATGACCTCAGTTCGCCCACACCAGTCTCGTCGGTTGTCTCAACGAACCAGGAGTGTATGCTGAATGCGAACCCGGGACATCCATGGAGACCATTCGGATCGAGGCTGCCCATGTCATCTCCTCCCTTGCCTACGGTAAGTCAACCGAAATCATTCCCTCACACCAATCACATCAATTCGGGTTGAAGGGACTCCCGCCAGTGTACACGAGGGTCTAGCGTCATTGCTGCGAGCCAACGCTCACCAAGCGTTTCTGTACGCACTCTCAAACCTTACATCGGGGGAATCAATCGCCTTCAAGGCCGCTTTCACCCGCGGGCTTCGCGTTCTTGCTGTCGCGTTTGCAGAGTGCGTCGGCCCATCGCAATGGGGCCTCAAACCAGAATTATCACAAGTGCGGCATGAGGCAAAGTTTGCGTTAGAAACTCTGTTTAAAGTGCCCTTCATTCTAACCGTTTCAATCATATCACATTTGAACTGATCTTTCACTTTCACATCTTTAGACGGAAGTTTTGGACGTTTATATCCCGCTTTTGGAGGACAAATCACCGCAAATTGTGATATCCATCGCCTTGATGCTCACTTCAACTCTCTGCACACAAGTATATAGGACTAAAGTCTCAGAGTGGCTACCACCAACAGACCGGGCAAAAGAGACCAAGGGGAAACGAGGGTGGGAGAGACCAAATCTGATTGACACGAGGGCAAAGCAGGGAGGGGGATGGGTTGCGAAGAGGCTATCCGCTCTGCTCCAGAGCAAAGACGTGAAGGTATCCCTCTATGCGGAGGCCTCATGACCAATACTAACGTGCTGCAGGTCCAAGAAGCCGCTCTCGGGGCCCTTGGCTCCCTGGCACATGATAATTCTGCCGTGGCGTCGACATTGGCGAAGGTCTTTCCCGACAACCATAAGCCAGGTTCATCAACCGCTGCCCTTCAAACTGTGCTTAACCTCTGTAAATCACGCACGACCGATGTCTCCTTAGCCGCTTGTTTATGGTAGGGAGGTTCTCGACTTCGGACCTCTTCATGATTGACTAGGGTTTCCAGTGCAACGTTCATTGTTCGGTCTAGCGTCCCCCACTACCACTACCCGGTCAGCGGTGACCATACCGCGTCTCTCACTGTGCTCCATATCTTGAACCGAGTGATAGGGAATGAAGCCGAAAGTCCTCAGACGAGAAAGAAAGCTTGCTTTACATTGTGTGGGTCTTTTATCGAGTTATTCTACCTTCGGAAGCTCACGCAAACTCGCAGACTATTTCGTGACAGATGATAAAGACTTGTGCTTGTTCGCGTACGAACGTGGGAGTCTCACAAAACTGAGTCAGGTCGTGAACTCCATTACACCGACCGACAAACCGCTGACCTGGGAAGAGGAGGAATCCGAACATATCTCTTCCCTGAGAGAGGCAAGTCTGTTTATGATACTCGCGCCCTTGTTATCAACTCACTGGAATTGCAATAGGCAGCTCTCAGCGCAATTGCAGCCCTATCGCTGTGGAATAACGATATTCGTCGGGAGGTCGCTGAGAACTACTCTCTGATCACAATCATCCGCGCATCTCTCTCCCATCCGCACACAGGCGTACGATTTTCCGCGTGTCAATGCGTTCGAGCACTCTCGCGCTTGGTTGCTGTGGTTCGCACGAGTCTTGTGGATAGCGGGCTTGGGATGAAGGTATATGGTGTTTTCCTGAACGAGAATGAAGATAGGAGAGTCATGTTCGCTGCGAGTTCCGTCATTTGCAACCTAGTCAACGACTTTTCACCATTACGCCCGGTGGGTGGCCTTCCAGATTTATCCTTTTCGGCAAGCTTAACTCGGATAGGTTATGCTCGAACAAGGCCTGATCGCGCGGCTGGTTGACCTTACGAAATCCGACGACCGAGGGTTAAGGCTCAATGCTCTTTGGGCGTTCAAAAACCTTTTGCATAAGAGCTCCTCTGCGCTTAAGCAAACTGTCATGACCGCTCTTGGGTGGAGTACCCTCTCTAGGTATGGCGGCTTCCATTGTCTCGGCTCGTCTGGGATTAATTCCCTTGTAGTCTGTTGGTTGAGACGGACCTGGGCTTGCAAGAACAAGCGTTTCACATCGCTCGGCACCTCGCAGAATCGGAGGAAGACGTAGATACGCTCTTCAATGAACTCGGCGCCGAACCCCTTCTCAACTTCATCGCTCCAGCTTTGGAAACCGATAACCAGGAAATCCTCCTCCAAGCCACTTGTCTTCTCGCCAACCTCGCGAACGGATCATCACAACGACAAGTCAGCATCACGTCCGATAGACGCATCATGGCTTCCGTTCGGTCTTGTCTGGTCGAATCAAATGTTGAAGTGAGGAGGCCGGCTGCATCCTGCGTTCTCCAGTTGGCGAAGAACCCAAAGTGTCAGAAGATGTTGCGAGATGAAGGGTTTGATTCTACGTTGAGGCGCATGTGCGATTTTGGAGGGGGGATGGTGAGCGGGAGTCCCAGTCCACTGGGTCACCAGATGGGCGTGGAGGATGATGTAGGGGTCAGGGAGAAGGCCAGGGAGGCGCTGGCCTTACTCGAATATGGGGAGTTCACTCTTTAGGCCTTAGGGCTCGAACAGTTCAGGATAGGTTTTGTGCAAGGTGTGATATAGTTTGTTAGTAATCTACTGTTCAAAGTCCACAAATTGAGACGCGCATGAGGAAGAGCTCTTGGATGAGGAGGAATCATTCTGGGCACCGTGGTCGCCTGTTCGGCTGACATCACCATAACTTACCACCGAAGTCTCAGTGGCTGCGACGACAAAGTCGGCTGGCCTTGGATGAATTTATTCTGCATCTCAACCGGCCCCCCATAAAATTACCTCTCCAGATCACTGGCCGCTTGCGACCTGACTGATCCCCCGTCCCTGGACACAATACCATTATCCCCGTTTCTACTTCGCTCGACTGCACCGGTCCGCCTCTCGTATACTGTGAATTTTTCTCCGGGTTCGTTTTTCCGTGTCTCCTCGTTTATCTTTCTCCCGTAAACGCAACCTCCATAGCTCGAGTCCGCTTTGTTTTAGTTTCTGTGATTGTCGCGGACCGTCTGTGACCATTGTCATTGTTTCTGTACGAAAAGTTAAGGCTATGTTTCCTGGCTTGGAGACCATGTAGGCGTCGGTACAAAACGCCTGGCCGCCCGTCGCCATGTTCGTCTGTAATCCATCTCTCAAGTGTGTAATCAGCACGGGGACGTTCTCCCAACGTCAACGGTCCTTGAGATTACACACCGGCAGCCAACAATTCGCAAAAGTATCAACGAGGCAAATTGTACACAACAACTCGACGAGAAAGCGAAGAACAGCAAGGAAAAAAAACACAGGCTCGAAGCGAACGCTAGAAAACAGACTACGTGGATTTCGAAAGGTTTTCCAACCCAGCCACAATCATCGCCCAAACTAACTGGTCCCCTGTAGCCAAATCCTGAAGGAACGGCATGGCTCCCACGGCGAATTTTATGTCTTCCGCAACATCGAGCAAAGTAAACTGGGCAGAGAGACCTGCTTTGACGAAACCGTCGGCGAGATAGCCAAGTGGCTTGTCCGAATCGATGGTGTCCAAGAAGTGCTTGATATATGCGTAACCTTCCATGTCTGCTCCATGATCCTGAGTCTGGCTAAAAATCGGTGTCGTTCGACGGCCTGGAAGACCTTCCAGACCAATTTGAAAGACAGTCCACCCAAATTTATTGGATGTGGCAAAGACTTGGAGGAAGGGAATACTTTCCGCATATCTCTCCAGGTTACGAGAGAGGACTAACAGGTCCTTTTGAGATGCGATACCCGCCTCCCTGAGGTTTTCTGCGAGCCATCCCAGGTTTATGCATCCCCCTGCACCCAGGGAGCGGGTAAACCTCCCGACAGGATCACTTTCCTCCAAGCTTTCGTCCAGTTGTTCCATGGGTTCCTCCTCCAGGAGTTCTGTAAGCTTCTTCTTGAGCATCATCCATAAATATTGATCGCGGTCGCGGAGTTCAGCAAGCACGGGTATTTTTGTTCGGAATTCCTCAGGTCGACGAGCAACAACCGTAAGCTCAGCAAGCGTCGAGATTCCCGTTGCTTGAAGGTCCTTCTCTAAAAATCGTATCGGTCTGTGCGGGGATACATCATCGAGGAAGGTGACGAGAGTGAGGGCTGCGCGATCGGTTCCATCGGCATTCTCGGCTGTAGATTTTGCTGGTTCAGGGTTGTTGTGAGGAGTGAGGGGAGGGGTGATGGCGGGAGCAACAACAGATGGCTCTGGTTGGGACCGCGGAGGTTCTACGGAAGGTTGTTGGAGAAAGATTTCAGGGGGATCCAGGGTTATACGAGTATGATCGCCTGGCCACGGCAAGAAGGGAGGTGATTCCAGGTCCATCGCAGACGTCCCGTCCGAAAGCACCCCCTCAGTGTCCTCGTTCAGTTTGGGCATGGTCGAAACCTGCCCAGAAGATAGTGGCCCATCCGATACCACTGGTATCTTATATAAGGCAGGTAGGGGTGGGGGATGCTTCTCCACGCCTCCCACAGGAGCTGGGCTTGGGCTGTATTCTGGTTGGCTAGGAGTAGGATAGCTGAACTTTGAGGCAGAAGGAGTGTATTTCTTCCAGATAGACCCGGGCGAGTACAGATCCCGTCGTTTTTTGGGGGTATCATCCCCTGTTGGCTCGCGCTTTCGTTTTGTTGCAGGCAAGGCCGTGTTGGTGTCAAAAGAAGGCTTCCGTTTCGATGGCACCTCAATTCCTCTGATCCGACCGCTGAACAGTTCCTCTGTTCCCCCAATGAGTACAACATAAATGCGATGGATCGTGAGGATCCCACCTTCTGTCCGGTAATTAAAGTCCATCCTTGCGACCTGTTTCCAGCCCTTCGCGTTTATATCCGCTGCATGAGGGGAGGGTTGTCCGATTACCATTTCGCAACCGGCGAGCCTGCACAGCGGTCACACACAGCTGACAGCTGAAAGGAGACCTGGGACCTACCTGACGCACAGCTTCCAGAATGTGCCGTCCATACTGACCGGCAATTCTAGCTGTTCCGTTGGTTTTTCGGGAGGAGGAATTCCACTTCCAACCGGGGAAACTTGATAGACCGTGATGCTGATGCATCCGGTTTCGGACGGCGGGCGGGAATGTTTGTTACCCGCACGAGTCAATGCTACAAATAGTCATCGGCGGGTCACCCGTCCGTGAGTGAATTGCCAAGTGTGGGTTATCAGCAGTTGACTTACCGGAAACTAAACGGAAAACCATGGTGTGGGATCCAGTTCCGTCGCATGTCACCGTATCTCCTTCCACACCGGCAGGACGGAGAAGGTACTGCTGAACGTAGCACGCATCAACGGAAATCCGGGCTACGATGTCGTTCCCTGTCGTATTCGTGCATCGAACTCCAAATTGCTGGGTCGAAACTCAAGTAAGTGCGGGAATGTGATTAGACGCTGATAACACGCACCTCCCCTTCCTTCGCGAGCACATAACATGACCAACTGCTCGTGGATGATTTCGCTTTCACTCCGTACTCTTGATATTCCAGCCAGACATCTTCGTCGGAAAGTGATTTTAAATCCTTCCGGAGTATCTCGACATTTAGAGGCTTATTGGGTGGCATCGCAACGTGAGGGGACTTCGGAACAGCGAGCAGAGTGGCGGATTCGCGGAATTTTGCAATCATCATCCCCAGCTCCTTGTTCTCACGCTCGCTCGTCCATAGCGCTTGTTGCAAATCATGTGACCACTTAATCGGGACCCCCCTCGGATGCGGATTTTTGACCTTGTGAAAGACGGCGACCATCTTGGGCGGATGAAACATACAGTAATACGAGGAAGGGCACCTGGATAGGTACCACTCACCCGTGAAAATTTGATACAAAACGACTACATGATATAAGTAGATGCTCGAGTTTGCACTATGGCCATGAATACGTATAGAACACTATAAAAGCTGATGTGTGGAAGCCGAGGTACCAGAAAAGATTCGACAAAAAAGGCGCGAGGTCCTGTAATGTAGTGTATAGGAGAGGGCCGGACAGAAAACGGGAACGGTAAAGGATGATCGTACGAGAGGGAGCTCAGTGGGATGAAGAACGAGGACCGGAGAACACATGCATCATAAGACGGGATGGGAAATTGCAGAACGACATGAAACTTGAGAGACTGCAGACGATGAGGGAGGAGTAGGGGGCAGCAAAACAAGCAGAGAGATGGAGAGGGGAAACAACTGAGTGATGGGGGCGGTCGCGTATTCATCGCTGGCCAGCCGCCTCAACTCTAGCTCGACTTAGAGCGGGGTCGATACTCTGCGCTCCAAGCTTGTTGCCGTCCGCAGGTTGTTGAATGACCACGAGATGAGGATCAATAGGTTCACCCGTAGCCCCTGATCCATGGCCGTTGGGCGAAGGGCCTTGGAGGCCGTGATGCCCGTCGGGTGGAAAGGTTCGGAAAGGAGTAGGTGCCACGAGCGAACGATGAAACCTCGCACGGAAATCTTGCCCCGGTTCAGCCCCGTACACCCCATCAACGGGTGGCGGAGGAAAGGGGCCAGATGGATCCGTTCCATCTGGATGCTTCCCCGCGTGTTGTTGCGCAAAGTGGATTCGACGCTGCAAGCGTAAAGATCGCATCGTCAAACAAAGAAAAACCAAAGAAAATAAATGAGCCACGGCGCGTTCTCGGGAGACGAAGTGGATTGATAATGCGCACCTGCTGGTCCCAATGATCCCATGCCTGCGCGATGATAGGTTCCAATGAAGCAAGTTCTTCGTTCGTCATTGAGAGAGTACGTAAAAGGTGTTGTTTGAGGAGAGGTGTGCAGGAGAAGGATAACAGGAGCGTAGAGGCAAAAGCTTGGCCACCCGGTATCTGCCCTTGGGGAAAGGGTGGTTCGGGCATCCCGTGAGGCGGAGGCGGGGGCGCATGCTGGAGTTCAGGTGGTAGAACAGCATACTGACCGTCCGGATGAACGCGATATTGGACTTCCTCCATACCGGGGATCAACTCGTTCCCCATAGGATCCAGCCCGAGTTCGCGCATCTTGCGTTGTTTGACGAGCGCGCGATGTTTCCGTTGCCTCTCTCTGGCAGCGGCACGTACGCGATCCCTACGGTTAATCTCTTCAGGGGACATATCCTGTTGGTGGAGATCGGGGGCAGAGACGGTGGAGATAGGGGGTTGCTGTTCTCCTGTCTGGATGGCGGACGAGTTGAGGCCGGCCTGTCTGTCGCGTTCGCGTTTTCTACGCTGTCTCTCTGCCGCTTTCTCCCTCTTTGTTCTTTGGCTGGGTGTTTCGTTCTCGCGCATTCGCTTCCTAGATGCGGAGGTGAGGGGCGTTGCGAGGTTACTTGGGTGCAGATGGGGACCCTGGTTCATACGGCGGGCAAAAGTTGTATTTTTCTGATGTTATGGATGTAAGCGTGAGCGTTATGCCTCTTGTGTGACGAACGGACCAGAGGCGAGAGGCGGGCTGAGTAACAGAAAGTAACGTCGTGACGGTAACGGAACAAAACCTTCCCTTTGCGCCCTTTTCGGGAAATATACTTCGGATTACAATGTGGGTCACTCTGCTCTCTACTTTTTTACCATGCTCTCTCGCCCCGGTCCAACCCCAATCCACCCAACGGATACTCCCAAAAAAATTTCAATGAACCCAACATATTTCTGACAATTCTCTGGTAATTCCTCAAACGACTTGACCGAAGAGATCGACGTCTTCCACCCCGGAAGCACAACGTAGACCACCTCAACTTGTGCCAGGACGTCCAAGTCGGCTACAGGAGCGAGCAATAAGCAATCGGAGCGCGTAACCTTTGGTCTTTTGTTCATACCTGGGAAACCCGGTAGTTCTTCTTCGTTCACCAGGTACTTCACCCCAACTTTGATCTCTTCAAGGTCGTCCAGAACGTCCAACTTGGTCAGATTCAACGAGTCGTAACCATTTATCAAGCACGAGTGCTTCATCACAACCAGGTCGAGCCATCCACACCGTCTTCTTCTACCCGTCGTCGTGCCGTATTCTCTGCCCACCTCTTGAAGGTGCTCGCCGATCTCCTACAGCAATCGTGAGACACAACAAACCTCAGCGTCACTCCACCACTCACGTTCAGCTGCTCGGTGGGGAACGGCCCTCCCCCAACTCGAGTGGTATACGCCTTTGTCACACCAATCACCGTCCCGATCGACTTTGGCGGGATTCCCAAACCGGTGCAAACCCCTCCAATGCTCGTCGAGGACGAGGTGACGTACGGGTACGTCCCAAAATCGAGATCCAACATCAATGCGTTGGCTCCCTCTATGAGCACACGCTTCCCGTCCTTCAGAGCAGAGTGGATATAAGTGACGCTGTCGACGACGAACGGCTTCAGCCTCGCCGCCAATTCCTATATATCGGGGGGAAAGTCAGATTGAAAGGGCAAATCGTGGTGTGATCTGAATCAACCTGGTACCGAAGAATTTCCCCTTCGGTGTCATAGTCGAACTGGCCGTATCGTTTATATCTGCCCTCAACCAACTTGCGGAATTTTGTCGCAAAGGATCCATGGTCAAAGAGGTGGTGAACTCGGAGGCCAGACCTGGAAGCCTTCCCAGAGTACGCAGGGCCGATTCCCTTCTTTGTAGTCCCAATGCTACGTCCCCCCAAAACGAATGAATCAACGTGAATTCTTCGACGCAAGAAGCGTATACACACCTCAGTCCACCAAGCTCGACCTCCTTGAGTCCATCCACGATCTGATGAAAATCGAAAACGAGTTGTGCTCTATCGGAGATGAACAATCTGTCGGAGCAATCGAGACCTTGAGTTTGCAGTGCGTCGAGCTCCGCGAAGAAAGACGGGAGGTGCACGACGACGCCGTTTCCGATTAATCCAACGCAGTTCGGGTTCACCAAACCTGCGCAAAGACAATGAGCGCCATTCCACGAAATCGAGAGAAGTGTGTGTGTGACGAGGCGACAATCAGATAACCCGACAATAGATACAGAGAAAGTCCAAGAGAAGAAACGGGAAGATGAGGCTCACCGCTAGGCAACAGATGGAACGCAAACGTCTTTTTGACCACCTCATCTCCGTTCCCGGTCTCGACGGGGACAACAATCGTGTGTCCGGCGTTGTTCCCTCCAGCACACCTCGCGCAAACGTCCGCATCGGCGGCCAAAATGTCTACAAGCTTTCCTTTCCCTTCATCTCCCCATTGGGTACCGAGCACGACCGTGACCGTGCCGCCGGTGGACATTATCGGTTGTGGGAAAAAGGTCGACGATTTTTCCCAAAGGGTTTGCCCGATGACTCGAGGATCGGTGGCCTGATCACAGCTGCGAGTGACACAAGAATCCAACAAAGGAGGGCGTGTGATGAGACCCGTTCTCCACAAGGGCTGGCGGCGGCCTCAAGTTCAAAGGCAGGGTGGACGCACTTTAAATGGGGGAGGTGCCTCGGGGGTGGGAGGGCGACGCCTCCAACGGAGGGCCAAATGGACCGATACCTACCGGAACGGTAAAAAAACTCTCAGAGTCTCAGGCGCGTGAAAACCTCCAAGAATGCTGCAGACCACTATATTCCACCCGGGGCAGGATTAATCTAAGCACGGGAAACAGGATCGATAACTAATGACATCTAAAAGTAGTGAACCTGCGGAGATTTGTCGTCAGCGAGAATTCAGTGAAACGAGGTCAGACAGAACTAACCTCCTCCCTCTCTCGTCCTCGCATGTGGGTCGGCTCGGTGCCTTTGTAGTAAATATCCGACCAGAAATCATTCATGTCGGGTATGGGGGAAGACTTGGCCTCCTCGGTAGCCTTCTCGACCTCGGACTTGGAAGCCTTGTCGATGGCCTTGAGCTCGTCTTCGGAAGCAAGACCCCAGTCCTCGATATATTTCTGGAGACCACGAATGGGATCCTGGGTGTTGCGCATCTTCTGGACCTCGTCACGGGTACGGTAGGTGGTACCGGGATCGGACATGCTTGAATGAGATGAGAAGCGTCAATCGAGGATTCTAATTTTGGAGCGAGTGACTTACGAATGACCACCATAACGATAGGTGACGTATTCCATGAGGAGAGGACCCTTGCCGTCAGAGACCCATTGTTTCGCGAACTTGACGCTCTGATGGACAGCGATGATGTCCATAGCATTGACCTTGCAAGTTGATCAGCTCGTGCACCAAAAAGAAACACTCGGAGACGGTTCCTACCTGGATACCAGGGATCGTATCGCCTCGAGTGTAGTAGGCGGTGTTGGCCGAAGCTCGCTCAGCCGATGTACCCATACCGTACTTATTGTTCTCGCAAATGAAGATACAGGGCAAGTTCCAAAGCTTGGCCATGTTGAACGTCTCGAAAACTTGACCCTGGTTGCTGGCACCGTCACCATAGAGAGTGAAGGTAGCAACGTCGTTTTTGCCGGTGTATTGTTGCGCGAGAGCGAGACCGGCCCCGAGGGGAACCTGGGCACCGACGATACCGTTTCCTCCGAAAAAGGAAGGAGTGAAGATATGCATAGAACCGCCCTTTCCGTTGGACATACCGTCCTGGCGACCGAGAAGCTCAGCCAGGACACCCTTTACTGTTCCACCCCGCAGCACCGCGAAGGGGTGGCATCGGTATGAAGTGATGACACGATCTTCGGGAGTGATAGCCGATTCTATTCCGACAGACACGGCTTCCTATTGTGACGCGTCAAGGGCGTCGCGCCATGAGCAATCAGCGTTTCGTGGTAGACAGCGCAAAGGCTGAAATTGAAGATACGGACCTGGCCGATAGCCAAGTGACAGAACCCGCGGATGAGCTTTTGCCTGTAAAGGGCATCTGCGGCCATTTCCATCCGGCGCATGAGGGTCATTTTTTGGTACATGTCCATCAGCAAGTCCTTGTTGACCTCGACGTCGAGAGAAGGGGGTTCGGTCTTGTACCCTTGGAAGGTGTCGTCATGAAGCCTGACGGTGAATGGCTTGGAGGGGGTCGGAGCGTCCCTTGGCTGAGTGCTGTCCGCGACCGTCTGGACAGAACGTGTTAAGGATCGCTGGAGTAAAAGTCAGCCTCGCTGTTTGGTAAGAGATATAGTCTAAAAAAAGTGGGACTCACGAAGAGACGGGGAGCACGACGCGATAGGGTAGCCAGAGAAGCCATCTGGAGCTGGAAGGGAGGGACGAGGGATGGGTTGGGGGGATACGTTCACGAACGGAACTGCTGGGGTTTCGGTCACGATATGGTCACACGTCCGCATCACGCCGACATCTCCCGGGATCCTAAACAGTCCGGAAGGATTTACGTTCGCAGGACTTTTGTCAAACCCATTTCAATTCGCAAACACGTTGCGCGGCTGTGGCGTGCAACCCGCCCAAAAAATTCGCGAACGCAGAGGAGGGGACGGTCGAGGGAACAACAGGGTGGGTTATTTAATTATTTTATTTAATATTTTAGTTAATTGTTTCAGAGTTCTCGAGCGCTAGCTTGGAGCCTTCGAGGGCGTCGGGATGACGGGATGATGAAACGCGTCGGTCGTTTCGTATCCGTTGTTTCTCACCATCATGACCACGCATAGACTGATTGCGATTGTGATATATAAGGATCGACAGCATTCCTCCAAACGCTCCTCCTCGCCCCCTCCCGCTCTCTGTAAACGCCATGATCCATTCGAGCTCAACCCCCTCGACTCCCGCACACAAGCCCAGGACGCTCCGAGGGTTCCCCTCGATGAACTTTAGCCGCTTTCAGAGAAAGGTGACGCCGTCGTTCTTCTCCGGATCCAGCTCCGAAGCATCCAGCTCGCAAACATCCCTTCATGCCCTCGACACATCCTCCACGAACACCCGCACGACCTCTTCCTCCACCTCCTCGCCGGCAGAATGCACAAGCGATCCACGTCCGAGCTTAACGGTGCATTCCACTTCCTCCATCTGTTCGGGGCATCGTGTTGATCTCAACCGACAGGCCGATCTTGTCGGGCGCCCTATCATGGATCCCAAGCTATTGAACGAACTGATGGAAGGGAGAGATCCTGCCGCATTGCTCGCAAAACCCACTCAGCCTCCATTAATGCGCTCGAAGTCCGCCGAACCTCTGACCAAACCAGATGCGTCGCAGGATCTCTCTCCATTGCCCAGTCGACGCCACTGCACGCGGGAAGATAGATTCTATCGACCCGACGAACATTCAGAGTGAGTCTCGTCTGTGATTGGGATTGAAATCAGCGTTGCTGATTGGTTTCCAGCACCGAAGGACATGCGAGACCTGCGTCGTCTCAGTCCCGACCAATTAAGGCGGACGTGCGGTTTCCGTTCTGACCGCTTATGTGGATGATCCTATCTACGCCATTACCAACTGCAAAGGCCTTGCACCCACGCACCCAATGAACTCTTGTTATCGTGTCACATCCCCTCTCCGTTCGCTCTTATAGTTTTATGCGCTGTTGTGAATCGCACACCCCATCATTGTCCTGTTGTACCTTTCTCGCATCCCTCGCTAGCTTCGTCCCCCTCCTAATTCTGTGCGTATCGTTTACCCTTTATAATCCGTTAGAATATTAGATATCCAGTAATCCGCTACCGTTATTCCTAATACCCACAAAATTTCCCATCTCCGATTGTGGACCGGTGTGCGACCCTTTGTCCCTGCTTTGCGCCAAAGTGGCGGATCTGCTTTGTGATTTGAGGAGTTCTGCAATGAACATTCCACGATCGGCGGCGCTGCGGCGGGTAAACGGGTGATACCACAACATGGCTGAGAGTCTTCGTGGCGCTGCTACCAGACGCCCGGAGGTCGTTTTTGCCTTGGCGTCGGGTGCAGTGGTGTGGGATTTTTGGCGGTTGACGTCGGTCGAGGTGCATGGGAAACGGCAAGTCCGCAGGCTCGGACCGCACCTCCCTAAAGCAAGTTCAGGCATAGACCCGACCGAACGCTTGATCCAGTTTTCTGGAATGTTTACATTTCAAATTTCGAAGAGAGTGGCTCCGGTCAATTCTTTTAGGCTTGAGGAAGGCGAAACTGCAACTCAGCCGCCTTGACGAAGGTCGCACAGCGCAACCCCCTCCCGCCCGCATCGGTCGCTGTGGTGAAGTGAAGCCATCGAGAACGTCCATCGCGTTGGAAACGACCTCCGATACCTCGTTCTCGGAAATCGGGAATACCCGACCGTGTTTGAGCGCTCCGTACAGGCGCCACCGTGCCACCGAACAGCGGGGAAAAGGAGTTAAATTAAAATAGAGAATTATTTTCTCACAGGTCGGTGCCACGATATCTGACCAAATTTAACTCGACTTTTTCTGATAGAAATGGAACGCAAAAGAGCGAACCGAGTTCCCTGCGCATATTAGACTTTCCCCTTTCTGCATGGGAGTAACTTCTCGTGAATTTCACACGACACGCGGGGCACAGTTGCGCTGTCAGTTGTCTCCACGCCGTGTGAGCCAACGCCAGTCCAACTTTGTCCTAGTCTGGCACAGAAGAACGAAAGGGGACAGACCAAGAGGTTCCGACGACGTTCCCGAGCGTGTGCACCCAAAGCCCATTGTTAGCATGGACGCCACGCCCTGTTATTATGGCATCCGAAAGGCACCGGAACTTGCAGCACGAGTGGCAGGACGTGGAATTCGGAAGACTCCCTCACCATTCCGACAATCCGATCATGCTACCACCACGCCAAAGTCACGGGCACTAGTATCATGATGGATCCCTGCATTCTTCAACTCCACGTGTGATTGTGAAGAGTTTTTGTTCATCCACGTTTTTGTGAGTACTTATTCGGCACCGGTTTCGTAGTAGATTGGCGCCATTGTCTGCTCGGGTTTCCAGGTACGTCTTCACGCCCAAGGGAGTCGAATGTGACGGTTGCTGATTCATATCATTCACGGTCTGAGTGCGGCCGGCGGGTTGGATATCGGGGAGGTAGAAGAACTATGGATAGAGGCGACGATGTGAGTGAATATAATTCACTTCTGAGTTATCATAAGCTACCGTCGGGAGAACCGACGCTCGTTCATTGGGTGTCGGCAAATACCTCCCGATCTATAGGAGGATCTCCGTGCAAGAGAATGGAAAAAAACTGATCCGTGACCGAGGGAAGGATTGAATACTCGAACGCACCCGGGCAGGAATATCATCGCATGTGTGGATGAGCGCACCACCTTTTGATAGGGGCTTGGGAATGTCCGGTCAGCTGTTGACGGTGGTAATGGAAGAGATGGTGAGTAGATGAGCGGGCTAGACAACGTCAACGAACAGGCCCCCAACAGGACGGTGTGGGAGCAATGGAATCTGTCGTGATCATGTATACCGGCGCCGGCTGAGTCAACAACCGACAGGCTACAAGCAAAGGATGGGACCGACCGAAACGACAGATGACATGACAGTTCGCCATCTCTGGGGTCCAGAGCTCTCAGGGTGCGTACGACACCCAAAGAACGAGTGAATGGTTTGGCAGAAGCATGGGAGACCCCAAGGTAAATGCGGTCGCCTAAAACCAGGCGCGCTCCCCCCGCAAGGATCCGGAGTCGACGAGACAGTCGAAACAGTTAACCCTGAGTCCCGTATTGATCTAATATTTACAGGTTGATCATCACCAAACGTCAGTCTCTGCTGCCATTACCTGAAACTGCGATTCTGCAAGCTTCAAACCCAAACGCGTCGCCCAGTGTGATATCCGAGACCAACGAAGGATGTTCTCCCAGATGTGCGCCGACCTCATCTGGTGGTGGCTCTCGCCAGAGCAGGCCGCGGAGTTGATCGGAGTCCGAAAACCGCGACAATGCACCGAACGCATTTGCGTTTGACAAGTAACATCCGACCAAATCCACCGCACATCTTCGAAAACCCAGCTCTTCTCCCTCTAAACTCACCTGCTATGGCCCAGACTTTCATTGGGTAAGTATTTTCTTCCAAATCCTCTTTGGTTTGCGCGGAAAAAAACACCTACCGAACAATCCAACCCGCGCAACGTGTACGAAGAAATTGACAGACAACCTTCTTTGGCCCATCCGTTTCTGCAGGAAACCAATCTCCTTGATCTCCCATTCCGATGTACGATATCGGGGCATTCTCGCGGGAATTGATCCCCACGCGTCGACGATCCAATTGTCCAATGGTGAGCTGCCCTTCATCCCCACCTGGATGCAAACGGCGTCCCTCGTCCGCCTCAGTCGTTCTGAGCTGTTTCTCTCCCGTGTCAAGTGTATTCTATGGGAACCGAGACGCGACGGTATGCCCATGGCTCGATCCATTCGTTTCTGGTTCCACATCCTCATCCACCGTTTCTACCAACAGACCGCCAGAGCAATATATCCCACCAACTCAAGAACCATACCAGTATATCATTTTCCGAGCCTCAGAGGTGAAGGACCTGTCCGTGGACGATCCCGTCCAAGCTCCCCCTCGACGAGCCCACGAGGACCCGGCGATCTTGGCCGTGAGTCACCATCCCTTCGGTCCAGTTTTACCCTGGGTTTCTCGTAACCCAACTTTTCCTGATGAAAACATTGACGGATGTAAACGAGTGAACCTCGTGCTTTCCGAGAGCGCAAAACCCCTTGTGGATTAACCGTTGCCTTCCTACTGAACTCCTTTGACCATCCCCCTACTTCCTTGGTCACCAACATCGTCGGTACTGATTATGGTTCTTTAGGCTTCAGCACCGGTACAGCCACAACAATTCGGTGGATATGGGGGCCCTGGTCCTCAAAATGGACAAATCCCTCCCCAGCAGCAACAACAACAATTCCCTCCACGACAACAGCAGCCCATCCCTCAGCAACAACAGCAACAACCCCCACTCCAACAACAACCAGGCCAACATCCCGCAAACAACACGAACCCCCAAGGCAACGGAAACAATCGACGGAACGGTTCTATAAATTCCGCCAGACAGTCCATGGAAACCGTCGAACGCGCTTTGGGCGACCTCAGGATCGACCAGCAACAGGGAGGACGTGGTGGCAGGCGGAACAGAGACATCAAAGCTGGCGATATCAGAGTCCCTGCTACCGATTTCGATTTCCAATCGTCAAATGCTAGGTTCAATAAGGGTGCGGTCGGGCCTCCCAAGCAGAACAAGGAGAAGGAGACGAATGGGGACGATGGCGTTCAGGACGAGAGATCTGAGGACGGTGAAGCGAAGGAGAAGGAAGAAGATGTGGCATACAACCCTAAGAAGTCTTTCTTTGATGCCCTCTCTTCTTCAGCTGCTGGGCCCGGCCAGGGTGTCGGACAGGGCGGAGGTCGCGGACGTGGAAGGGGTGGGAGGAGTAGGAGGGAGGAAGAGAGGGAGAAGAATGTGGCTACGTTCGGTGAACCTGGTGGTATCGGTTTGCTGGGTCCGGGTGCATATGTTGGAGGATACGGACGACGAGGTGGTGGAGGCCGTGGAAGGCGAGGGGGAGGCCCTCCTCCCTCCCGTTGACCATCCTAATTTTTGAGGGGGTTCATTTGTGTATCATTCCAAGATTTACTTGTGTCAAGCCGTTGTGTTGTTCTGTCGATAAGCAACTCAACTCATCTTGTCATCTTTCGTGTCTGTTCACCTCACGCGCATCGGTGAGATTGTTGGGGCTAACGCTTTACAGCGAGTTGCAAAACGATAGACGTGTTTTTGAAAAAACAGGACTGTATTTTTTTGTTTACTCTGTGACATATAAACAAAGATATTTGAATTCAAAATCGGACGGGGATCAAAATCGGGTGTCGGTGGATGGTGCCGCCGTGGGACGGCAAATCACGGAGAGCACTCAGTTCAATGGGCCTGAGGTCAGTTTACGTGTCACGGTGTAAACAAAAGAAACTATCCTGTCTTTTCAAAAACACGTCTATCGTTTTGCAACTCGCTGTACAATGGAAGAATTCTACTTGTCATGCACGTTCCTGATCCTGCAACCCGAAAATCTGCCACAACAACCTAACCTGTCCAAACGGCCGCTCGCTCCCGAGCAAAGTCGCAGCAGCCTCATACCTGTTGCTGGGCTTTCTAACCTCCTCACACAACCTCTGGTATGAACTTGCCAATCTCTCTAAAGCGGCGTGGTGGACCCGAGCATTGAGAGACTGAATAGTGAGCCGCGCGAGACGTGGCGAGTGTACGACTCCGATATCTGACAGCCATACGGAGAATTTGTGCAAGGCCGCCTGGAGAGCTTCGGGTTCCGTTGCGGGAATTCTGGACATTGGTTCCTGCAAGAGAGAGGTAGATGTGCTAAACAGGCGGCAGAGTGAGAGGGAGAGGGATAGGACGAACTTCAGAGGTGCGATCGAAACATATGGCAAGGACTTCATACAGCCCCGCGTCTCGAGTAAGATTTTGGTACTGAAGATACCATCTATCAGCTACAAAAGCCCCTTCTCGGGATGATCGGAGGAAAATCATACGTGGTCGTCGACGAGGTCTTCCGCCTTCTCGTCAATCAACTCGTCAATCACCTCCTGCTTCTCCTTCGTGAACCCATACGGCTCAATCACACTCTATCGAAACGGTCAAACCCCCCTCTTCCGCATCGGGTACATAAAACTTACCTTGATATACGTCAAACAGTTCAACACGAACACTCGGTAATCCCACTTCTGCCTCGACCTGTGTTTTTCCTCCGAGACGGTCAAACACATTTCGATCGCGGGGTCGATCATGGAGTCCATGATCTGTTTCGCTCCCGAGGCTTGTTGCTCGGGAGTTTCGTCTTCTGAAATGGACGATTCATAGACGGCCATGATCTCTCGCAAGACTTGACCGTGATCTTGGATGACGAGCGGAGGTACGACTTCCAAGTCATCGAGGTCCTGTCGACCCCAGAAATCAGCGTTCGCTCACGGCAAATCTAGGCAACATACCAGTGTGACCCCAAGCAACGCCTTCCCGTGCGCCGCGGTAGAGTCGAAGAATATCTTGTACGCAACGTCGGTGATCCTTCACGTGCGTCATTAGCGTAACACGACAATCGTACAACGCGAAGGCACGAACTCGTGCAGTGTCTGTGACAGTAGTGCATCCTCCCCAATCGTCCTCTGCATCGTTAGCATGTAAAACTGCAACATATTGGCGATTTTGAACGACACGATACTGCTCTCCTGGGATCTGATCGTCTGTTGGACCCTAACTTTGAGTGGAACCGAGACCTTGCTCATGGCAGCATCCATCAACTCCTGCATCCATTCCTCTTCCTCGTTCTCCCCGAATTTCCTTACGCTGCCAACCATGCGCATGTTAGTTTTCACGTCAAAGAGGCTCTCCAGGAACTCGTGCTCGGCGGCGATGGTTTGGTGAACCCAAGCGAGCATGTCTCCTACGTATCGCATTGGATCGTGGGCGTGCAATTCGATTGGCCGAGGGAGCCCACCAGGGCCTCCACGAGTGAGGGCGTTTGTGAACGCATTGAGAAGGACCGTTTGTCTACTTTGCGAGAGGAAGGCTAGAGCTTCACTAAATGTAGGCAATGAACACGAGGGGGAGTTCACATGAAGAGAAAGATGGAATACCTGAGAAGTTCCTGCCGTTGACGAAGCCGTGTGACTGCTTCGCGCATCGTAGGGCTGACTTCCACTTGGACCTCGCGACCCATCTGGCGGAATTCAAACGAGCACCAGCGAAAGATCTTTTCGTATGCTTGCTCGAGGTTCGAAGAAGTCGAGGACATGATATCTAAGCCAACCTGTGTAGGTCCATCCTCGCCGGCCATTAGGATTTGACAGTCTTGGCGTATCCTTTCAGTTTTGTCCATGGTGTCGAAAAAGCGACGGCTGACTTGGATATCTCGTGATGTCAAGATATCGGTTTCCTCATCGGTCAGGGTAAATTTTGACAGGAAAAGGGTGATGATTGACTGCCTTGTGGCGATGCTTTGGCTAGATGGTGGACGATCAGAAGCGGGGGCTGATACAATGACAATATCACGGACCGCTCCTGCCTGAGGCTGCCCGCACGTTCAAGCAAGGCTTTGCATGATTCGTTAGTCTCCTCTAGGTGACTTTCAGCATCATCGCAATGCATCCTCATCGTGGCAACGTGCTGTTGTAGAACATCTAGTTGCTATCTAAGTCATTAGGTATCACAATGGAGCACGGACCAGCAAAACGCACTTGATCTACCTCTCCGAACGCTTTGAGAAATTTATGACTAGCCTCTGTCAGCTTGTTCTCTACATCGCGTCGTAGATGTTTCCGCGCGCGTGCGGCTGTATCGCCTGGAACATTCGCAGAGCCGAGAAACGTTTCGGCAAAGGTATTTTGGGTAGCACTTGTATCCTGCCCTTCTTCTTCATCAGAGTCAGAGTCGGGGCTGGGCTTGATAGATTTCCGCGACATCGTACGGGCGGCGGAGGATGGTCCATACAGCTCGGAAACGGTTTTCAAGGCCTGGCGGGTGCCCTCATCGTCAAAGTTTGTGCCCAGTATTTTATACAGTCTAAGCGCGACAGGGTTACGCGAAGATGGTGCCGCTGGTTGCGGCGAGGGGGAGGCCGTGGCCATTGTCTTTGACAAAGTCGGACCTAGCCGAGTGATCGGTTCCAGCCACCAAGGTTAAAGAGATGCAGCCATTGGCCAAAGATTGGCCAAAGATCATCCGGCCACACTTTTGCTTCTCTCTCCTTCTCTCCCAACCCCAACCCGATGGAAATCCAGATCCGCCACATACCGGATACAGCGGACAAATGGGAAGTCGTCCGGGCTATCAGCCTTGTCGTTCACAGCCAGCTCTTCGTCACGGCCATGCGGGATAAGGAAATCAAACTCGTCAAAGGCAACATGCCACTCGAGTGTATGAACTTTGATGTAGAGCTCGACATGTGCGAGAACAGGGGTTTGAGGAATAAAACGACTGGGACCCTCTTGCTCTGCCAGTGGGACATCGGTAACCTGTTCCTCCAACGCGTCACTACGGATCTACCTGCGAGGGTGGACGGAAAGAAGCTCAAGTTTCACAGGAAACCTTGGGAATTGTCGAAGGACGCGGTCAAGAAAGTGAATGTGCTCGAAAAGACTCGGTTCATGGACCCAGGGATACAGGAGAAACGTGACACGATCTCGTATCACCTCCGCGAAGGTTTTACGACAGTACGAGCCCTGCACATTGGGTTCATCATAAAGGAGGGATATACCAAGATATTCTCGAGCGAGTTCAAACTCCAAAAGTACGGTCAGTTACGGGTCGAGTATGAGCATAAGCTGTTTCGAATTGTGGTGCGTCTCGCGGTCATGGATACTCAAATCTGCCACGCTAAACATCTCACTCAGCTCGGAGAGCCCGAGATCGACACAGAGTTCTCCTGTATTGTCATAACCTTCGACAACCTCAGAGGAATCGGGCTGGGCGACGACCACGGGAAGCCGTGTATGTCTGCTCGTTACGCTTACGAATCCACCATTGACCCCGAGCCTTAGATGTGGCGTTCGGTTTATATGGTCCCCCCTTCTTCCTGAAGGAAAAGCTTAATCGTGACCCCACCATAAAGAAGAGCTATCGCGAGCGCCTCAGTTCGCTGGGCCCGGCCCACGCTCGCGTAGCGCCATACGTTCACCAAGTCATTTTCTACCTCCACGAATACGAGGCTGGTGACAAGATTAAGGCCCTCTGTCACTGGGCTAGTCTCCCACGTCCCGCAACCATGGATATCGAAATCCAGTCTCGCAACCTCTTCGCGCAATCCCAAATCGACCGCCTGGCGAAACTTCTCAGCAGGACCGATTGGAAAGTCGCGTTTCAGTTCGAGTGTCTGCTTCGGAAAAACCTTTTGTGCGTTGGCGATGTCGTTCATATCCACACGCATCGCTTGGCGTCCTTGTACAAAAGGTTCAATGATGACGAGGAATGTACCGATCCGCACCATTCCGTCTCCCAGACCTTAAAACACCTCGTCGAGCAACTGCAAGACCGACCACAGAATGAATCCGTGATTCAGTGTATCGATAGGGTCATGGTTGCTCCGAAAGGCACGTCTTTTGATCCCGTCGCAAGGAAGATGAGTGCTGGAGGGACGTTCCTGTGTCACCACGTCACCTTCACGCCAACGAGGATGGTCCTCGAAGGACCATACATCACTCAGTCCAACCGTGTCATTCGCCAGTTCCCTGGCTTCGAACACTATTTCGTTCGGGTGGATTTCAGAGACGAGAACCGGTCTCAATTCAAGTGGGCTTTTGACATTAATGGACATCCCATCCTGGTGGAACGAGTTGGAAACGTCCTGAAGGTCCGTCGTTTGCTTCTAGCGTCACAACTGGCGTTTCTGGCGTTCTGGCTGACGCTATCGTAGGAAGGAATCGATCTCGCTGGCCGTCATCTCGAATTTTTGGCGTATTCGTCCTCTGCGTTGAGGCAGCACGCCGTTTGGTTCATAATCCCTTTTGAACAAGACGGAGCGCTGGTAAACGCAGAGAGCATTAGAAGGTCCCTCGGAGATTTCAGCCGGGACGAATCGAAGCCTGCTAAAATGGCCGCGCGTATGGGTCGTAAGCATGCCAATCTCCGCAAATTCTTGGTTCATCTCATCTCGGTTCACCCATTGCAGAGGCATTCACTGCGACTAACCCGAGCGTTACCTTGGTACAAGGCGAGTGGGAAGACATGGTCGACCTAGGAAAGGAACCACATTTATTCACTGACGGTGTGGGGACAATATCCAAAGAACTTGGATCAAGGATTTGGGAGGCTTTATGCAAAGACCGCCAGGACAAGATAAACTTGCTTGAGCCTTCCGCGTACCAGATTCGGTTTTTAGGGTCAGTATTTTCCATTTCGCGCGCCATAAAGTCCGGATACATCCTATTCCAGGTACAAGGGTGTTGTCGCCATTGACCTACAGCTTGAAGGCATAAAGATGCGTCTGCGCCCCTCTATGAAGAAATTCCACGTTCCAGATGTCAAGATCGCAGAAATCGAGATCGTACAGCCGTTCGGTTATCCCATTAATGCTTACCTCAACAGGTGTTTACTCTTCGCTGGCTTACATCATTGGGGCTCTGAAATCTGTCCCTCAGATCAATAATCGTCGTACTCGAGGATAGGAAGATCCCCCCTAGCGTGTTCCTCAAAATTCAAGAAGATGCTCTCGAAGATATCCGAGGCGCGCGGGAGTCCATCAAAACCGCTTGCGACTTCTTATACAAGAACAATCTCGGCAAAGGCTTCAGCATGCGCTACATTCTTGATCAGCTCGGTAAACTCGGGTTCGACCTCCAGCAACGGCCAGAGATAGCTCGGATCGATGACGACCCTGCCGACGTTTCTAACCCTGATCAGTGGGTACTGAACAATAAGTTTATTTTGAGCACTTTAAGGTTCGCGGAGTTCCAGATTTTGAGGGACATTAAGCACAGAGCGAGGATCTCCATCAAAGATAGTTACGTTCTCGTGGGTGTTGCGGATGAGGGTCCAGAGTACAGGAAGAGGAAAGTCGGGAAAATAGGCGAGCACAAAGTATCCATGTTGCCCCCGGGAAACGTGTTCAGTATGTCTCCAAGGCGTAACTCGAAGCCCATCTGACGAAAGTGTTCCAGTTTGTATTCAAGGGCGGGAGGATACCGAACCAAGGTATCTTGAGGGGCCGTGTTTAATATCCAGAAACCCTGTGGTCCACCCTGGTGATAGTACGCACTTTTTTCCTTGGCGGGTAACTCGATGTCGTCTGCTCAACTGCATTGTAAAGTCCAACAAGTGAATGCAATCGGACCGCCTCCAGAGGGGTCTCTGTTTGGACACCTCAAGAACGTCGTCGTGTTCCCTTCACATGGTGAGGTCATTTATTCCCGTCACTGACGATGTAACTCATAGCGTCAACAAAGGCGATCGTTCATTGCCTTCCATGCTCGGTGGTGGGGACCTCGACGGGGACATTTACGCAGTGATGCAGTACGAGCCCCTGCTGTCCGTGATTAGCTGGACTCCTGCCGAGTGAGCTTGTCTCTTCACCTGTTGCTGGGCGATATATCAACACACGCGTAGCTACCCCCCGGTGGATGTCTTGGATCTCGGGCGTAAGTGCACGATCGACGATGTCTGTGACTTCGTTGTCCAATACATCGAGTCCGACATCCTAGGCCTGCTTTCAGATCGTCATCTCACGATTGCAGGTGCGGGATCTCCCTTGAATCTTCACTGAAGGGGTTTAATCATCTCAATCCAGATCAATCGGCGGTCGGTACACCAAACGCGGATTGTACAATGGAAAGTCTGACGTTTTGAAACAGTACGGAATCATGGATCCGGCTTGCGAGACTCTGGCAGAACTCTGCTCAAAATCAGTCGATTTCAGCAAGAATGGAGGTGCGCGTGGACTACTTTATAGGGTTTACCGACTTCTGAACGTACTTGTTCGTAGTGCCGGTTCCCTTCTACAAGTGTCCCAAGCCTCTGATGCAGTATAAACCGGATTGGCATGCAGCGGAGGTAGTGGCACCTCGAGAAGTGGATTACTACGAATCCCCCCGCGCGCTCGGTCAGCTCTATCGTGCGGTGTCTCTCAAGATCCCGCCAGAGAGGGAGAAGGAGGAGTCCACGGACCCTCTTAATGACAACATCACCCTCGCGTTGCGGCCCAAAGTGTTGGGAATGATTCCTGACCTCCAAGAGGTCGAGGTGACCAAAAAAGAAATTATCGCCAGGATATTTGATCACTACCAGGATGAGCTCACATACATCTGCACAACGCATGTGGTCACGAACCAGCCTGGTGCGAGGTTGACCGAAGAGGAAATCGTTACTGGGACAATAGTTGCAAAGGCAAGTCTTCCTGAACTTAATCGGACCCGGCGACTCATGAGACCTTTGCAGTCCACTGACAAGGGATGGAGGAACGAGCGCGTATACCGGATGCAAATCAACTCGAGTGCCCTCGCATATGAAACTCGGCGTCAGTTGACGAAAGGGTGGAAACGTAAAGAAGTTCTCGGAGCGATTGAAGCCATGGGTATGGCCTGGAGAGCATGGGTTTTCAGCGTCACAAATAGGATGCAGTTCGCCGCCAACACGTTTGGGTTGATTGCGCTCGCCGTCATCTTCGATGTTTTGAACGATCTCGCCTTAGCCGAGTCCGCTGCCGGGTCAGAGGAGACATCTGAGGAGACATCTTAACTCCTACATCAGTACCTTGTATTTTTTTTGTACACATAACCTAGGATTTATAGGATGGAAACATGGATACCTTTAGAAACCCCGTGAGGATAAAAGTCGCCGTCCAAACAAACGCAAACAATGTGATCTCATTTCCCACAATCGCGTCGCTTGGCCGAAAGTCCTGATTCGCGCTCAGACCGTTCCGCCTGTATACCCCAACACCCCTCCCCTTGCGCGAATGCCTCCCGCACCCCGCAAGTCTACTGGCAACGCGCGTAACAAGAAGCACGTTCCGTATCGCCACGATGACCTTCAACATGGCAGGCGAACTGGCTTGGCGGTGGACGTCGTCGACAGGAATTCGGATGACTTCGAACCGTTCGAGAAGATTCTCAGTCAGGCAGACACCAGGACCCCACCACGCGTCAAAGGGAGCAAACGGAAGAGTGCCATTCCTTCTCCGGTATACGAAGACGAGGACGGGGAGATGTCTATGGATCTGGCCAGTCCGATAACTTATTTCAGTTCTCAACGTGTTCGTGTTCCCGAGAGTCTCATCAATGCTGGATCTTTCTCTCGAGCGTCTTACCTCTCGCCTGAAATCGATTTTGATGAGGTTCCTTCCCCACGGGCGTCTGTGGCCGCAATTTCGACCTCGAGGAGACGATCGTCGATAAAGCTCAATGGAAAATCTCCTGGTTCTGGCCTCGGACGTTCGAGGCTATCGCAATCTCATCTCAGCGCAACGCCGAAGAAGGCTACGGCTCGGAAGAGTAGGGTGGAAGAATCACCTGGGTTCCCTGGGGATTCTGACGAGGACGAGTTTGAGCCGCCGCCAGCTTTCGAGTATCATTCGCAGAAAGTGCCTTCCCTTTCACCCGAACAAACTAGCTCTCAGGACCTCAGCAGAGAGGAGGATGAACCACAAGCTAAGCCTGGGTCCGCTCCTCTCGTTGGCGACTCCAAGGCGAAGAATCGGTCCACCCGAATGAACGAGCGCGATAAACCGCTGTTCTTGCCCAGTAGTGAGGATGAACAACCGGAGGCATCAACGAGTAAACACACAGAGAGGAGGAAGTCATTGAAGGTTAGCATTGCGCAGGTCGATCCCGCGCATGATGGAATGGAAGAAGAGGTAGAAGAGAACCCCCAGGAGGACGGGGAGATGGACTATGACCTGCCTGCCGAAGAAGACTTCGACTCTCGGCGGAGTAGGAAGCTATCATCCATCATGGAGGCGCCTGAACCAGAAGATGAGGACGAACCAGAGCCTATGGACTTTGAACAAGATGCTAGACCACCAGATGATCATCTCGATGAACCGCCACAGTCTATTAGCCCACCGAAGAAGAGAGGCCGCAAGAAGATATCTTTTGACGAGAATTCCGCGAAAGCTCAACGTCCCTCCAAGAAGCCTCGTTCGAACCGTACACCCCTTGCTGATATGACCTCAGACCCGCGTTACGTCTCTATTCGCCCGGGTAAGTCCTTATCAATTGTCGCATTCCTGGGGCTCTAATCAAACTCCGTCCCATATTAAACTTAGTCTCTGCTTCCCCTGAGAATCCGAAGGGGTTACGGAGGAGTCGCCGGTACCGGTATCCACCGTTGGATTGGTGGCGTCTGGAAAAGGTCGTTTACGGTGCCGAAGATGACGAGGATCAAGATAACGACGAAGAAGGCGAGGATAACAGGGCTGTCACCCTTGTCCCCCCAATCAAGGCCATCATCCGCGTCACACAAGACCCTGTAGTGCCTCTTGGGAAGAAGCACAAGAAAAGGCGAGGGAAGAGCGTCACCGTTGATCCGGAGTCCGCTCCATTCCCTGAAGCGGGCTGGGACAAGGACACGGAAGCCTTTGGTTCCGTCCTGGACTACACCACTAATGAGGAGGTTAGCCGAAGGATCGCCTTTACGGCGCAGATGTCTCGCGAGAGACCTGCGAAGAAGGCAGATTACTCGTACCAGAAGATATTTAGTGACGGAGATAACGTCGCTGCTGGACACATCCAGTTAGAACCTGGTGCGGAGAAGCCGAACAAGAGCTCAAAGGACAATGCATACGTGCGCCGTACCCCCTGTGTTGTCTCCAGATTGCTAACCACAGAAGGGTAGATATTTCACGTTATTCAGGGCGCCATTCATGTCAAGATCCATACTACGAGTTTCATGGTTTGTCAAGGAGGATGTTTCTTGGTCCCTCGGGGTATGTAACTTTCTTTTGGCATCCACGACAAGTTGCTAACCCTGATTTGGTCCCGTTCAGGAAACTACTACTACATCAAAAACGTCTGCGAAAGGACCGTCAAGTTATTCTTTTCTCAGTACCGTGATCCTTCAGAAGACGTAGGAGGTCAGGAAGCCGAAGAACATATCAGCGAACGGGAACGGGGCAGCCGCCGTGTTGACGTTTCTGAGCGGTTGGCGCTACCTATCGTCAAACGCGGGAAGACGAAAGACCAGCAAGCCAGGGAGAAGGAGAAAGCGCCCTCAAGGACTGGGCCGCCGAAAGGGAGGAAGAAAAAATAGTCGCCTGAAGATTCCTCAACTATCTTTCCCGCTAGCTTCCTCTCAATCTCTAGCTGTATTGGTCTACTGGACGATGTTTTCTTCACCTTCACCACTGCCATTGTTCATCAAGACCCTTGGATCCTCATACGCACGGCCCGGTCGGATATTTTCATAACCTTGTTCAACACACTGTAGCTACTGTAAGCCTAAATGGCCTCCATTGAAATCTTTAGAGAACCAGAGTCCCAAGAAGTCCTCCCGAGCGATCGAATATTTCTGTACGAGAGATCCGCGAAATTTCAGGAGGCTGCATGGCTTGGCTATCTATCGCGAGCTACACGTTTATCTGGTTCAGGAATCAAACCCACTGGGGTCCTTGAGACGGGTTCAGACAGGGTCCCCTGCGCCTCGCTTCGACCGCCAGCATGCTTTTATAGTGGAGACTTCGCTGGTTCGTGAAACACAGCGCGCGTACTGGGATTTATTTTCACGGTATCAGTCATGATACCTTCCTCAAACCGGTGCCAGATGCAGGGGTGTTGTACTGTTGAGAGGGTCCCGTCTGTGGTGGAGGCAAGGACGAAGGAGAAGCCGTGGCGATGGTAATTTGGGCGTTCCGTAACTGAAAGCTTTTCTGCTCCGCCGTGGAAGCCACTCGGTATTCCATAAAAATGCTCGCTTGTATACCGTGTAATGCGTTTGGGTGTTGATACCGAATGAGAATGGGATTTGAGGGTTGGGTCAACGAAAGGAAATCAACTCAGACTCTCTCTCTGTGGCATCCCACCAGGGGGTGAGAATGACAATCAAGAGTCAAGCGATCCATTGATCCCGGGCCGTGACACGGCCACAGGCGCTCCCACTTCAGGCAAGACACCGCAGCTTAAACTTTCCCGCCACGCAATGTCCAGCTCAGCGACCCCGGCCACTCCAGACTTCTCGTCACCGCCACTGAAGCGGAGCAAGATTGTGCTCCTTGGTGACCAGAGCGTTGGAAAGACGTCGCTCATCACTCGGTCAGTCTAAACGCCTCCTTCGGATCCTCCCACCTTCGGCGTCGTGGTCGCGTTCGTAGTTATCAGCCATATGCTCATTTTCTCTATACTGTGGACAGGTTTATGTATGACACCTTTGACAATACGTACCAAGCTACGATAGGAATAGACTTCCTGAGTAAAGCCATGTACTTGGAGGATCGGACAGTGAGGTTACAACTGTGGGATACTGCTGGACAGGTGCGTTATACAGCGTTCGGGCGAGGAAATTATCACATACGCTGACCCTCGGTCCCCCCTTGTCTGCAGGAACGATATAGGTCTCTTATCCCCTCTTACATTCGGGATTGCTCCGTGGCGATCGTCGTCTTTGACATTACCAGTGAGCAGTGCTCAAACTCAGCAAACCGAACATCCTAGACTTCAACTTCCCTCAGACCGTGCTTCCTTCATATCAACTTCCAAATGGATAGACGACGTGAGGTCGGAGAGAGGGAACGACGTGATCGTCGTACTGGTAGGTAACAAGGCAGATTTAGCGGACAAACGGTGCGCAGAGAGAACCTTCTTTGGCTTGTGTGTTCGCTAATATTTCTATCTCATTGACAGACAAGTGACCTTGGAAGAAGCCAATGCTAAAGCGGCGGAATTAAATATCATGTTCATGGAGACGTCTGCGAAAGCAGGACACAACGTCAAGAGTTTGTTCAAGAAGATAGCTATGTCTCTAGTTGGCATGGAAAAGGACAACGAGACCGCGGAACAACAGAACACAAGTGTGTTTCGCGTGTTCGTCGAAGTTGACCGATGCTGACGACTTCCTCTCCGACCAGAAATCGATGTTACAACGCCGGCTCCCACTGACGTACCCGATGCCTCGCAATGTTCTTGCTAATGCCCTGCTCACTGGTGTAATCTAGATATTCATGGTGTATAATTTCGACTGGCTTTGCTTGCGAAAACCTCTCGTTCCTATTCTCCTATCCGCGATTCATCATGTTCCCAGCACCCTTGGGGTGCGTGTCAGTATACCTGGCCCAGCTTTCGTCCTTTTGTCGTTTTTCTTCCTGTTTTACTTCGCCGAACATTGTCCCGTCACTCTCCGCATCAAGAGCCAACCGTTCTGATGTGGTAAGTTCTTTCTCTGATTGAGGCCTATGAACAGTTGTTAAAAAGGTGTCGATCTGTCAGTGCAAAACTCACCCTCCGCCCGTGATGATGTTGCCTCTTTGTTGCTCAATCTCCAAATATTGATCAACGGTCATAGTGGGGAGGCGGTGATCAGGCTGAAACACTTGTCCTTGTAGGCGAACCCTGTCAGGTGCACCTCCCGGAAGTAACTTGAACGGCCTCTGAGGCTAAAGTATACATGAGAAAAGGACGGAAGATATGGAAAAATCCCACAATCACCTTTCCGCTTTGGTCAACCAATGGGCCACGGCCGTCAAATATACTGCCCGACTGCGGAACATCCAACCTCCACGCGTCTGCACCCTTCTCTGCGGTCGTCTGTGGCCCACTCTTAGGTGAGGGTGGTGCGTTGCGGAGGAGCTCTGTCTCCTGCTCGAGACTGTCGATTTGGCTCCACGCTTGGATCCAAAACAACCGGTGGAGGTGGATCGTTAGTTCCCGTATGTGCTCATCCCATTCGGATTCTTCATCTTCAACTCCAGCACCGGTTCGGGACAAAAGAGATGCGATATGGTCAAAGTCTGTGGATTCGGATGGTGTTGGCTTCCGTCCCTGCCGCTGCTTGATCTCCTGTGAGCTTTGGAGTGAGTGTGCGGTGATCACACGACAAAAGTTATTCACAGACGTTTATCTTACTCCGGAACTCTTTCTCTTGTTTGTACTGTTTGATCTTGAGCTCTCGTCGTTTTGCAGGATCCGCGGTTTTTGTTGGTCCTTTAGAGTATAGTGAACTCAGCGATTCTGGAACAATTTCGTAGGTGTGAAGCGCATTGTGGAAGGCACGATACTGGTCCTGCACGGAATGGAGTGGTGAATGGCGGGAATTATGGCGTAGATAATGCAATGCACCTCGATGGATCTTACCCGGGCCAATCGCTCCTGTCTCCCATTCGTGCGCAGCCGGTTCTCAACTTCGGCTAGGACATAGGGGACAAACAGGTAGGGCAGATTATTCGTGGAGATGTCTTCCAAAGTTTCGTTCGGGCTGAATAGCGAAAGAAGTTCGACTCTCTTCGCGACCTCCCTTGATGTTTCGAGGATTCGGTTTATTAAGTCCTGATCGATTCAAAGCCGGCCTCCGGTGAGTATGACGCAAGCACAACGATGAGCGAAGTGAATGTGACCTGTGTGTCATCCTCAACTGTCGGCAAGTTCGAGGCCTTGCTTGCATCGGCAAGGGCGCTTTTGAAGAGATCAGCGAGGGAGGAATCAGGGTCCATGATCAAAAGTTCAATCGATCATGTGACCAATACCGCGCTTCCATCCCCTCGTCCACTTGGCGTTCACGCGCCCGAATTGTGATCGCCGCTTTCGTGTCCTTTCGCGTTTTCTTGCCTTACTGCATCACTTCGAATAGTCGCAAGAACCATGTCAAAGCGGCCAATGCCCCCTCTGGATAGCCATAAGTCGGGAAAACGGCAGAACACTAGCCAGTCCCTGAAGCAGCTACAAACCTGGCAGGTGCTTGCACGGGATATCCCACTTTACTTTAGAGGACAGCCACCCCTCGACCCTGAATCGTTTGTCTGCGTCCGGGTAGAAATGCTCTGGCCAGCTTTGAGAAGGGCCTCTCTCGTGGACATACGGATGTCCGATGCCAAATCCAACCCAGCGCGGTTCTTTGCATTCTTCACTGGGGGTTGCATCGGTTTCTTCAGTGGTGTGACGCCATCGACCCAACTTTGCCTGTATCTTTCGGATGCGACAGTCCTTCGGGTGGAAGAGCAGTGCAAGCAAGACACGCTCAACCTTCCCTTCACCCTGACTTGGGACAAGACGTGCCGGCTGAGATATTTAGAAGGTGGTAAAGTGGGTAGGTCTATCACTTTCCCAAAACGTGCGTGAGTTTAATCCCCCTGGAGCGACTAACGTTGATTGACGCTTGAATGACCCAGCAGAGGAACCAGCTGCCACAAAAGCGAAGGGAAAGCAGAATAAAGTTACGCAGAAAAATATCGCTCCCTCTGTGCCAGGAGACGGCCCCCCGGATCCAGATCCCGCACCCCTTGATGGTGTCGCAGAGACGCCACGTCGCCCTGACACGGCCCCCGCGAAAAGCAGGTCCCTCCCCAGGGATAGGGATGCATACACCACTCCCCAGCCAAAGGAAGTGCGCCACACTAAGGCATATCGCGGTAAGGCCTACAATGAGGTCCAGCAGGCGGCAGAGTTGCAACAACTGCCAGATCCTTCATCCGATGACTTGGACCCAGCAACGAAGCCGGATGGTGTGAATGCTATACCTTTAAAAGCCGCTGTCAATGGGCCAAATCCACCTGAGAAGGAGGTCATCGACCTTACTACCAAGGAGGAATCGCCTCCTGCAACCCCTATCCCTCCCGCTCAGCTCCCTGAGTCGAACGAGGGTTCTGCAGAGCTCAAGGCTGGTTGGGTGTGTTCTTCGGAAAGTTTTGAACCCTGTGCACACTGACAGGAAAGCAGGGCCAGTTCTTACCATTGAACGACATATCATGTTCCACGGATACAGGGAAAGTTTATTCTACTATCGGCGTGGTGACCCACGCTCGCGACGTGACGGAAACTAGGACAAAAGGTATTCAATCCAACCTTGACCGCTGGTGTGCGAGACTGATTCTATGCCCAATTTAGAGCTATCGCAGCGCGTCCATCTGTCTGATCCTTCCTGTCCTAGTGCGGATGCCCCACTCGCGAACTATAAGGGCCACGGCATCACAATGTTCGCAAAGCGTTATAGGGAGTGGCTTCCATCCCCAAAGCACGGCGATATTCTCATCTTGAAAGGAATCAAGCGAGTAAAGGTCTCTCATCATTTCTTGTTGCACCCATGCACCTCGTTAAATCTTCTGCTGCTAGAATCATCAATTCGGAGATCATTCTTCGGTGATTTTTGGCGAAAAACTCAAGTGGGCAATATACGACCCGGTCGCAAACTCTGTAACTCACGGTGACCCTGGCAACGCGCCACGCGAGTCCGCAGCTGATGATAACAGGAGGATGACGATAAAGCCATTCTACCAACCTGAAAATGATGATCTTCTCTACTGCAAACGGTTATCGGAATGGTGGAAGACCGTTGAGAAAAAGAGGACCGAAGAACTTGATGTGACAGTTCAGTGTAGCAGCGTTATAGCAGGCAGGACGGGCCATCGGATACATCGATTGATTTCCGAAACGAATCACGAATCCGAGCCTGGTGGATATTTCGACTGCACAATTCAGGTGACAATTTCTCCCATATCCTGAATCGTCAGATCTCACAGAATCTGGAACAGGTGCTAAATGGCTTCAAAAATGACAATGGCGTATACAGCCTTTACGTCACAGACTTTACCAAGAACCAGGCTCTAGGTCACAACGAGAAGTGGCCCAAGAGAAGGAATGGTACAGTCCTCAAGGTAGAGATGTGGGATTCAGCGGCCGCCGTGGGGCCCGGTCTCAAACACAAAGGGTACTACCGGGTCAAGAATTGCCGTATGTTGATCCACGATCGTTACTTGCAAGCGAAGCTTGTGGAACCGAAGTTACGAGAGTTGTCCAAGGAGAACGAAAGTGACCTGGCGGATCCAAAGTTCGCAGAGCTCCTCAAGTAGGCGATTCCCCATTGTTTCGCGGTTGTCATATGCCAACTAGTTTACAGGAGGGAGGCCGAGTTCGAGAAGGGAAGCGACGCACCCCTGACGTTGGAAAATGCCCCAGACGAGTCATTTTTCAATTGCATTGTTGAGGTACGCGCTCAAACTTGGTGTGGGTCTGCAGGGGTAACTAGTTTCATAGTTGCTCGGCAGGACCGTTGACGGAAGCGATGTCTACCTTCACGTGACGGACTACACCCAGCTACCGGAACTTTTCAAGTCGACATTTTCCCAAGAGCCAAGATTTGAGAACCTCAAAGGGTACGTCGTTAAGGTTCGGGTTAGGGGAGCGTTGGCGGAGAGGGCATCAAGCATGCCAATGGTCAATTCGTACTACCTCCTCGAGAAGATACGCTTCTGGCAGACGGGAGGCACCTGGGCCTGTGATATCAAGGACAATCATGGATATATCGATAAGCTCAACCCCGCAAACGCGGATCAAAATGGTATGGCAGAAGTTAAGAGGTAGGTTGCGTATGCCTCAGCAGAAGCTGCCATTGTGTTGACTGGACCGCAGACGTAAGAAAGAGCTGGGACCAGCCGTGACCGGGTCCGATACCGCTTCGAGACCTCACTCAGTCACAACTGATCCCGTGGGGAGGCTGATCGAGGGTACCACGGGAGGCCTGACAGAACCTCCGCGGAAGGTCTCTGCGTTACCGTTGAGGGAAGAACTGCCGACCTGCTTCGAGGTAAGGGCGAGGATCCTAGATTTCTACCCGATTGCATTGGACGAGGATTGTTTGCTACGCATGTGCGGTGACTGCAAAACCATGTAAGTTTCTTCCGTGACCCCGTTCCTCCTCCATGTCCAACCTTTCTTTGAAGGGTCGCACCGACTGCCGAGTCATGCCTTAGTTGTTCGAGTCTGGCATATCAAGCTCCTGTTGTGTTCCGTTACTCACTTTTGTTCATGCTGAACACGGAAGACGGAGAGGAGATCGTGGTAGCAGCTGGGAACATTGATGTAGGCACCATCCCGATGAGAAGGCTACAGGGTGACATGATGCTGATCTGCGTTCAACCAGAATGGATTCACCAGCGGAATAAACGGCCAAGATGAAGATGATGCTTTGTATTCATTAAAGACGCGGCTGAAGCCGCTGCTTGGTAACTTATTTGAGATTCACGAGCGCTGGCTGCGCCGGGAGGAGACTGAGCTCGAACCCGATACGCCTTTGGTAAACTTCAAACTTTGCGCCTGGGGGGAGGAACAGGAGTCGGATACCATTGTGCGATACGCCGTTCAGGACATTATGACTTCGTAGTTGATGAGTTTTCGACGGGTCGCTTCCCCACTTATACGCTTCTATGTATCTTCATCTGTTCTGTGCTTTTGAAACAACGTATAGCCTCGATCAGTTGAGTTGGCGCGGCAAAGCGGTGACCGTGGACAGATACACTCCTGCTCTCTCCCCTCGCATCCCTTCGCGCTCCTTTCTCCACCGACGAGGATGCGCCTCCCACTCGCTCTGATTTTGCTTCTTTCACACTCCTTCGTTCTGGGGGCACGGCCAACGAAACGTTACTATCACACCCATGACTATTACGTTCTGGAACACGACCCCCACGGCGGGGCTCCTCTAGAAGAGTGCGCCCGCGCGTTGGGTGTAGAGGTGGTCGAGCAGGCAGGAGAGTTGGTCAACCATTGGCTGGTACGGATTCCGAAGCACATGCAAAGGCGGGATGGTGTGGATGTCGTTTTGTCATCATTTGAGTCGTTGCAATCGCTGGCGCTGGAAAACTCTTCGCTTTCAGCACGGTCAACATTGAGCCTACGCGCGAGGGAATTGTCTTCTTCGATACGGTGGTTAGATCGACAAGAGCTTCGTCAACGAGTTAAGAGGGCCCCTCCTCCGATTCAACCAGACCCAGACTCCCCCGACCCCGTCAAGGTCGTCGCAGAACGTCTAGATATTCAAGACCCCACATTTCCTCAACAATGGCATTTAGTAAACACCCAATACCCTGAACATTCGATGAACGTCACTGGTCTCTGGGATTTGGGCTTCACAGGGAAAGACGTTATTTCCGCCCTCGTAGACGACGGACTTGACTACGAACACCCTGATATAGCTGCGAACTTTGTGCGTTTTACCTAGAAACATGTTTGTTTTCGGTCGCTAATATTGAGGAATGACAGTGGGCCAAGGGTTCGCACGATTTCAACGACCACGAAGACCTCCCTACCCCAAAGCTGTTTGATGACCATCACGGAACTCGTTGTGCAGGCCAGATCGGCGCTGTTAAAAACGATGTATGCGGTGTTGGTATTGCCTGGGATTCCAAAATAGCTGGGGTTCGGATACTTTCCGGTCCCATTACCGACGTCGATGAAGCTGCCTCCCTCAACTTCGGCTTCCAGGAAACTTCGATCTTTAGTTGCAGCTGGGGACCTCCCGATGACGGAAAGTCAATGGAGGCACCTGGATATCTAATAGAAAAGGCCATCGTGAATGGGATCACCAACGGGCGTGGTGGAAAAGGCTCCATTTTCGTTTACGCGAGCGGGAACGGTGCATCCCATGGCGATCAGTGTAACTTCGACGGTTACACGAATAGCATCTATTCAGTCACGGTCGCAGCTGTGGACCATCAGGGACTACATCCATATTACTCGGAAGCTTGCGCTGCGAACTTAATTGTGGCGTATAGTTCTGGAGGTGGCGAAAACATTGTAAGTCGTTTATGCAATTCCTACTTCACGTCCTCATACCAGAGATAGGTCACGACCGATATCCACGGAAAATGTTCATTTGGGCATGGAGGGACGTCTGCTGCGGCTCCAAACGCAGCTGCCGTTTTTGCGCTCGCACTCGGTGTCCGGTGGGTACCGAAAAAACATGGGAGGAAAAACACCAAAGTTGACGACTATCTAGGCCTGAGTTGACGTGGAGAGATATCCAACATGTCGCTATCAGGACCAGCAGGGTAGTGAACCCTGACGACCCAGACTGGGACTATACTGCCGCTGGTCGACCCTTCAGTTATAAGTATGGTTACGGCGTCCTCGACGGATATACGTACGTTATGGAGGCCCAAAAGTGGGAACTTGTCAAGCCACAAGCCTGGATACACCTTCCCGCCGTCCAACTTGCTGGAGGTGCCATGAATGCCAACTTCGAAATGAATGGAGGAGAGCCAATTGTCCCCGGAGGAGTCTCCAGCCAGATCACTGTCACTGAGGATACCTTGAAGGAACACAACTTCGACATCTTGGAGCACGTCACTGTCCGGGTTTGGATCCAGCACTCCAAAAGGGGAGACGTATCAGTAGAACTGGTCAGCCCCAATGGAATCAAGAGCATGCTTGCCGCACCGAGGTCAGGCGACACCGCCGACACTGGTTTCCCGGGCTGGAGATTCATGAGTGTCAAGCATTGGCGAGTGGCTCAGGTATATCTTAGCTGTGCTTCACTCACTTTTGACACAGGGATGAGTACCCCGTCGGAGATTGGACGATCAGGGTCTTCGACAACGAGGATCCCATGCACGATGGAAAGTTCCTGGGTTGGACCATGAGCCTTTGGGGCTCTGTCATCGACCCTGCTGAGGCAAAGGAGTACATTGTTCCTCAAGTCGAGCATACCCTTCCACCCGACTATGAAGCTGAGAACCCTGATTTGTCCACTACGACGAAGATTCTACCTAAGCCCACCGATCACCTGCCTGGTGATCACGACCAGGCGGAAGGAGAGGCGACCAAACCTGCATTCTCCCAACCCACCAAATTACCAGAACCTACCACCGGCACTCCCACATCTACCACCCCGACTGCCACTGGAACGATGGTGCCCACTGTGGATGAAGGCTTGACTTCCCCGTTGTCAAATCTGTTCGGCGAAAAGGGTTGGATATTCGGCGCTGGTGCCGTTGTTCTTCTTTTCGGCATTGGTGTTGGCATCTTCTTCTGGAGACGTGCAGCCAGGAGGAGACAAAATTACACATCTCTTCCTGGTGAAGAAGTGGCGATGGGTACCATGCGCCAAGGTCCTGGTGGTCGCACTCGCGAGCTATATGATGCTTTCGGGGAAGTTTCAGACGACGAGGATGACGTCGATGAGAGCACCGGACTTCACACTGGCCACGATCCCAGAGATGGTCTAGGGTTCCATGCCGGCTTTTTGGAAGATGACGACCCGCAGTCTGCAGGAACTCCTTACGTTGGTGCAGCGCCGTACAGGGACGATCCGGTTGACCAGGGCCGTCGGAATTCACCAGGGACGGATGAGAGTTGGGAACACGCGTCACAGATTCGGTAGTATATAACCTTGTTTCCATTATTCTAGTTAATGTCTTGGAGGCTCATGACATACTCATTATATATGTGCATATAAGGGCTGTTCTCGAAGGACACGAATCCAATTGTGTACCATGCTTGTGGGAGTTTCGCGAGGTTTGAACTTCGTGACAAACCGTAACACCTGTGACAAACGCGTCTTGCCTTGAACACGGCGCGTCCACACGCGTCTTAACATTTGTCCTTTTCGTCATGTCACTACCGGTGGTCGATCTCGGGCTAAATTACGAGGATGACAAGGGTGGGTTCAGCGGTATTTCACCACCAATTCCTTTGTTTTAACTGTCCGTACAGTGACGATCACCAGTTTCCTCTCCGGATTCAAGGGCAAGACGGAGGAGATGACTGCTGGACTGGCTGATATACACCTGGACGACACCCTACCGTCGGAGACAGTAGGGCTGAAGTATATGAGACAACTTGTTCGTCGCAATTCAACCTCTTGCGTCCCGCTCATTAGCTGACGAACGTTCCAGCAACAAATAGCTAATCGAGAGCAAGAGATGCTCCTCATAGACTTGCAAGACATAGAAGAGGTTCGTGTGACAACTTCTTGGATCATGCTCACTGACCGATAACCTCATCCTCTCAATCAGGAAGGCTTGGATGATCTCTTAAGCCGGATAGAAAACAACACAAGACGTTACACAGGTTTGTTCTGTGACGTCGTTGACGCACTGATGCCTGTCCCGACAAAAGATATAAGTGAGCACGACGAAGTGATCGACGTGATCCTCCACCAGAGGCGAGAGAGGAATGAGAGGATGCAAGGGGAGAGGTCGGACGGGATGCAGGAAGGGTTCCCAAGTCATCTCTTACGAAGATAGTGAGTAAGACCTTATGTGACATCTCCCACCCCGACTCTAACCTAGCTCCAGCAACCTCTATTTCAAACCTCTACCTGATCGTACCCCCATGGCCGTGCGAGAGGTTAAGGGAACCCACCTCGGAAAACTGATCTCAGTGCGAGGAATTGTCACTCGAGTATCCGAAGTCAAACCGCTTCTCCTTGTCAACGCGTATACCTGCGACGTCTGTGGCTCAGAGACTTTCCAGGAGGTGTCCAACAAACAGTTTACGCCGATCCAAGATTGCCAGAACGCGGACGAGTGCAAGAAAAACGGTATACGCGGTACCTTGCATATGCAGACGAGGGCTTGTCGGTTTGCTCCTTTCCAGGAAGTTAAAATCCAAGAAATGGTAATCCGATCCTGTATTAGTTGGTCATTCATACTAACGTGATGCAACACCGACATCAGACAGACCAAGTACCTGTTGGCCACATCCCTCGATCCATGACAATCAACTTACAAGGTACCCTGACACGCAAATTAAGCCCTGGCGATGTCGTACACCTTGGAGGTATCTTACTCCCCGTTCCGTACACCGGCTTCCAAGCCGTCAAGGCTGGACTCCTCACCGACACATACCTCGACACACATTACATACATCAACTGAAGAAGCAGTACGACGACATGGAAGTCACCCCCGCGATCGAGAGGGCTTTATGGCAGCTCAAAAACGATCCCGCGCTGTACCAAAAGCTGGCGCAGAGCATTGCACCCGAGATCTACGGCCACTTGGATGTCAAGAAGGCTCTGTTGTTGCTGTTGGTGGGAGGTGTGTCGAAAGCTATGGGTGACGGTATGAAGATCAGGGGCGACCTCAACATCTGCCTGATGGGTGACCCCGGTGTTGCCAAGTCACAATTGCTGAAGTACATCTCAAAGGTGGCGCCTCGTGGTGTCTACACCACCGGAAAGGGTTCTTCAGGTGTTGGTCTAACCGCCGCAGTCATGAAAGACCCGGTGACAGACGAGATGGTCTTGGGTGGGTTTCTATCTTCGCAATCCCGCATCGTCCGTTTGACTCACTGCTCGGTCAGAGGGCGGGGCTCTTGTCCTTGCCGATAACGGGATTTGCTGTATCGACGAGTTTGACAAGATGGAGGAATCGGACCGGACTGCCATCCACGAAGTTATGGAACAGCAGACAATTTCAATCTCCAAGGCTGGGATCTCAACCACATTGAATGCACGGACTTCAATTCTCGCCGCCGCTAACCCCCTGTATGGACGGTACAACACCAAGGTCTCACCAGTGGAGAATATCAACTTGCCCGCCGCCTTGTTGTCCCGTTTCGACCTTTTGTTCTTGATTCTTGATCGACCATCGAGAGACGATGACGAACGACTGGCTCAACACGTCACGCATGTGCACATGCATAATTCGCATCCGCGGCTGGAGCATGAAACTGTGGATCCTGTGTTGATTCGGTTAGTGATGTTTTAGCAGTGGTAAAGCCTGACTAAAATACGCGTGTCGCAGTCATTACATCGCTCTGGCCAGGCAGAGACGACCTACCGTACCACGACACGTTTCGAGTTACGTTGTCGAGACCTACGTCAAGCTTCGGAAGGCCTCTAAAGACGATTCAGAGAACCGAAAGGCCCACACTTACACCTCCGCACGTACACTTCTTGGAGTCGTCCGTCTGGCTCAAGCCTTAGCTCGGTTGCGTTTTGCGAACACGGTCGAGCAAGCCGACGTTGACGAGGCCCTGCGGCTGATGGAAGCCAGCAAAGAGACTCTCATGGAAGATGAGCAGAGGGAAGACGGTGCTGGTGGAGACAGGTCTACCGCCAGTAAGGTCTACCGTCTCATTAGGGACATGTTCGATAAAGGGAAGAAAGGAAAGAAGCGGCGTTTCGTGGGGAAGAAAAGGTTTGGAAGGGGACCAGATCGGGAACGAGATATGGACGTCGATGCTGACAGCGACGACGAAGATGAGGGCATGCTGTCCATGGTCGACGTCCGTGCTCGTGTCTTGGCAGCTGGGTTTACGGAGATGGATTTGATGAATACCATCAACGAGGTGAGCCGGATTTTTCTCCTTTTCTAGTAGGAGCACCCGTTGATGTGTGTTGGATGCTACAGTACGAGGCATTGGAAATTCTCATGCGGGCCGCGAATGGTACGAAGTTGCAGATCATCAACAGGACCTAATGATCCACTTGTCGACATCCCCTATCGTATATCTGTCCGTTCTCGACTTTTTGCATAGCTGTACCTTATTTTGTGCTCTGTTTGCTACGGTCATGTCCACGTTGTTGTCTATCAGGAACATTCCTATTTTGTTGCGTCCCTCATAATGTACTTCAATGGGCTCCGAAACATGGAGCAATAATGTGAAGGGCCCGATGATGCCAAGCAACAAGGTTGGCGCGGCGGATGACTTCCAGTCGTATGTGGTGTGAATATGAGAGGATGGAATGTAAGTATGCGAACACGAGGGCGTCCAACGCTGTTGGTCTGCTGCTGAGCAGGTTAGATTGGAGCTAAAGGTACAAAATAACTGGATCGACCTAGACGCCAGGAACCATTTGTCCTCCCCTAGCCGGTCGGATAGGGCAACTATCGCGTTCTTGTACTCTGCGAAAACACCTGAGACGTCAACCTGGGTTCCTGATGGGGGCAAAATGGAGCTCAACCCGCTCAAAGGAGCGGGGGGCTGAGCAAAGATGACTTTGAGGGAGTTTAGGGGTGATTGGAACGAAGGAGGAGACATGATTTCGCTGAGTAAGGACTTTGGTGGTTGTGCCAAGATCTACGAAGGGATTAGGGTGGATTGGGAGGGGCAGAACGACTTTACGAACCACAGCAGCATGAACGGTACCCTCGAGCAAGGATATCCAGGCCTCACTCTCGAGCTTTGCCTCTTCGTCATTGAAACCATCCAGTCCATCTGCTGAGACCTGGGTGTCAACCCACCCAGGTATCATCTTGCGGTCAAGCAACTCGTAGTCTCCCGCAGACTCAGAGTACGTGCAGAGATTCGGTAGGTGACCGTCAATACCGGCATCCGGATGGAAGTCCCATCTCACTAAGATATTCGATAGACCGCGTAGAGCAATATACGCTTGCCATTTGAGACACTCGATGTCGGAGCTGAGCAAATTAGCAGACGGATCAAAAGGTGGATGAATCCAGAGCGTAGGGAATTTCGAGTATTCCTGACGCTCCCTAGTCTGAATTGGTGGGTAAACGTAGAGAGGGAAATGAGCGAAGAAAGCTTTGAGCGGAGGTGGGATTGGGATCACGCTCGTCATGAAGAGAAAGAACGAGTTGTCGTGGTCACTCGATCACTCGAACCATATACGGACGGTCGACATAACGCGCATGTCTCCTTGAGACTTTAAGCTTCTGAAGCTTGAGACCTGAAGATTCCTCCCATGTCTGATAACGACTCTGCCTCCTCTCTCCCAACTTCACCGGTCACCGCAGTCCCAGATTCACCCAACAAACGCGCCCGCAAACTCACATGGGACAACCCACAGCGGAGAGGCCCCGCCAGCATCGTATCAGAAACAACAGAAGGGAATGGGGATTACTTTGGCCCAGCGAGCCTCCCTTTTAGCTTTTCTTCCGCTTCGCTTGCGCTTTCGGCTGTTCCGCAGGAATGGAGCAGCAGTAAACACGGCTTTCACGGTGCGTGGCTGTCACCTATCATCATACAATGGTATTCACCCAGCCTGTAGCAATATCTACCGTCGTGAATAACCCACACAAACGATCCGCTCCTCCGAAGGCTCATGCGCCAGTGCCCTCCGTCACTCCAGTCGTTCTACCCCGACCGAACCGCAAGACCCTCGATCAATACGCCCAAAACGTGGCTTCTGACTGGAACCAGCTCCTTCAGAGCAGGCTGAGTGTCAACGATCAATTGGATGGTTCCTCAGACGACCAAATGGGTGCTTTTCAATTGGTTGGGAAGGAGCTTCCTCCTCTTGAATCGGTTCCAGCTGTCTTCTTTGACCCACGGTTCACTCTGGGGAGCCCCCGCATGTTTCGTGAGGTAACGGGCCAAGAAGAGGATCAATATGCTCTAGACTCTACCACCCTTGCTTACTCCCTCCCTCTGATAGAGAGACTTTCCCACCACGCCGATATCATCGAACAACACCTCATTCTTGAAGTCTCGCTCCGGTCTTCGTCGTTCTTCGCCGCTCTATCGAACCTGCAGGACCTACAGACAGAATCCGAGCAGTGCACCCAACGAATCGCAGAATTGAGGTCAATGTTAAAGGAGGTTGACGACAAACATGCGAAACGCGGACTTGAGATCGTTCATGCTGAACAAAAGCTTCGGAACCTCGAAAAGGTCAAGTCTGGTGTGCGGATGGTATCAGGTGTGGTAGAAATGACTGGAGTAGCTAAAGGCCTGGTCAACGCAGGACAATGGGGAGAAGCTTTGACTGTACTCGAAGGAATCCACGCTCTTTGGGATGAAAATCCGACATCCCACCCCGCCCCTTCACAAGCCAAGCCGGCCACCACTCGGCAGACAAGACTGGAGCAAGTCCTCTCTCCCGTGCAAGAGTCGCCGCGTACAGAGAATGATACAACCCTTCCTCTGACTTCTTTGCCCAAAACTGTACTCCCATCGGACGCAAGGATCCCACTCTCGTCACTACGGGCATTCTCCTCTTTACCAGAACACTTGCAGGTCCTGTCCCTCGAAATCGCCTCTTCTTTGACTGCTGAAATGGTTGAAGTCCTTCGGCTCGATCTCGTCGAACGTATACCAGAGTTGCCCTCTCGGGAGGCGTTAGATCAATCGTTGATGGATCGACTGCGACCACTCATGCAAGGTCTTATTCGGACGAGGTCTCTTAGGGAAGCAACGTTATCGTGGAGAGATGTGGCCCTGACGGAGGTAAGAAATTGTGCCAAGCCCGTAAGTCAAGCCTCAACTCTTCTGTCATTGGTCTTAAAATTCATGTCGATAGTTTGTGGGCTCCCAAGAACCGGTGGAAGAAACCCCTGACGCGGTTCCTGATCCTGAGTGAGTGTAGTCTCCTCCCCAGCTGCGATTTGCTCAGACTAGGGGTCAGAAACGAAGAAATTCAAACGGTACGCTCAAGACCCCACGGGGAGTTCATGGAATTATTGCGTTCGATGTTCGCGGCCCTTCTGAGTTGTATAGAGGGGTCCCAACGGCAGAATGCATTATTTATGGAAGTTTTGGAAGCCGTACAGTCCGTTCGTATGGTCTCCCAGATTCCTACTGCTGACTAACTCGTCGAATAGATTATCGGAGGCTCCTGTGGACGTGGAGCCCATACGAGAAGAGCTGGCTGATATCCTCTCGTCGATGACGGAACTCGCTAATGTCCGGGCATCGACTGCCATCAGCGCGCGCTCCGAGCAACACACTTTGCTATCCTTACCAGAGTTCCTTGACCTGTTCAATCATTCGTGGACATTCGTACTCAAGTGCGAGGTCATCTGCCGTCGGATGATTATCGGTCTCCGCGGTGTCGTTGTTAGTCAGGTGCGCGAACACCCACCGAGGTCATTTCTTTTTCCCCGTCTTGACGCAAGGTAGGGGAAATCCTTCCTTCAAGCGTTCCACCAAGATCGAATATCACGTTCGGCGAGGCTTGTGGAAGATGAGCAGTGGAATCCGGCGGAGGTGCCACAAACAATACAACACTTGGTCAAGACGATCGTCGAAGCCGCAGTCCGGGATCCTCCAGAACTCGTTGTTGGAGCGGATCTCCCACCTCTTTCTGCTCCCAACTCGCCTACTGTGGCCACTGGTTCATCGTCGCCTAATCCCACACGAGTTAGCAAGCACCTCCGCGTTGAAGGAACCAGCTACTTCGCTGTATCTGCCACCCTCGAAACCCTCGTCCTTCTACTTGATTACCTCAAGATCATCATGAATCTGCCCATGTTGACTACGGACACCATGAGCAGGATTATCGAGTTCCTGAAAGCGTTCAACTCGAGGACCTGTCAGGTAGTTCTCGGTGCTGGCGCTATGCGTTCTGCAGGTCTGAGAGTAATCACGGCCAAACATCTTGGTATCTTTGGTTCTCCTACTCGAGAGGGTGTCTGCTAACATGCACCCTAGCGCTTGCCTCGCAATCGTTGTCCATTATCATTGCGCTTGTGCCATACGTTCGGGAGACGTTCAGGAGGCACCTAAGTCCCCAACAGGCAGTCATGCTCACGGAGTTCGACCGGCTTAAACGGGTATATACATACGCTTTAACCTCCACGTCTACGCTCCTCAATGGGTCATTCATTTAGGACTATCAAGAACACCAGAACGAGATCCACGCAAAACTAATCGCCATTATGGGTGACCGGCTGGCAGTGCACATCAACTCTTTACAATCAGTAGACTGGAATACTCCTCCCGCAAACCCTGGGACCAACGATTATATGGAAGTTCTTGTTAAGGAAACCGTCACGCTACACAAGCTGCTGTCCCGGTATTTGGCGGTTCCTGTCGTCGAGGTCAGTGTCACCCTGGTACCTGATTTTCCGTGAAGTTGACAGGCGACCCTTCGCAGTACGTTATGTCTGAAGTTCTTGCCGCGATAAACCACAACCTTCAAGAGGAATACACGGCAATCAAGCTTCCGACACAAGGGGCGAAGGACAGGCTTCTAGCGGATGCAAAGTTCCTTCATGAGAAGCTTTCTGTACTCAAGAATATTCCTGGCGCGTCAACCGTGATGCTGGTCACTGTAGTCTCAGAAAAGGTTCCAGAGAATGCCAGGAGGCTTCCAGCAAACCAGCGTATCAAGGGTATGCTGTCAAGATCGAACAGTAGTAGCCAAGAGGATACGACTCCCCCTCCTCAGCCGCCCATGGGGAATCTCTCTCCTTCACCAGCTCCAACCTCACAGCCGAACTCTCCTGACCCTCCTCGCCCGGCATCGCCTCGTCCAATGTTGTCACCTCAACCAGTGCACTCTCCAACAGACGGGAATCGCGCCACGAGTCGACCAACAACCCCTGTCCCATCGCCTCCGTTACCACCGCTGCCGGCGCAACCCACGGAGTCGGCTTCCGCCACTGAACTCAATGGGGTAAATGGGCACTGAGGTGACTCGCCGGGGTTTAGCATGTCATCTATCACTCTTGGATTTTTACGTAGTAGTGTGCTGTGTGCGGTTAAAACCGTCGTGATTGGAATTAGATGAGAACGCAATAGCGTTCTATGCTCAGCCACAGGCAGAGACCCATGGAGATGCCCATTTGACCGCGCGGGCTTCACGACGGGCGGTTATCCTTGTTGGTGTTCAAGTCAACATTTCCCACGCTTGCTGTACTCGATCGTCGTTCATTCTACTCTGCCGCCCGCGTCTCAGATTTCACCACCCACGCAAAGGAATGGCCGAGCTGCCCCCCGGTTAGTGACTTGACGCTGCAAACAATATCATCGTTATATTCACGTTATCTATCAGTTGAGTATGTCCCCGATGACAACGAACTCCTAGAGTCCGAAAACGTGGAAATCATTGGCGAAGACCCTGGAAACGGCTCATTGCAGACAGGAACTGTCCCTGTCAGGATACTCACGGGCTTCTCCGTGTTTGACGTCGAAACCGGCCATCTGGTCACGCCTCATTCGCTTTTGGCGCCAAGGGACTCACTACACCTCGCTTCCTACCGCGCCGTTGGCTATGTTCTTCCTGCCCCAGAGAGCGTCGTCGATGACGCTGGAGAGGCGCTGGATCCTGACTTGGAGGATTGCCAATATCTCAGGCTCTCTAATATTCGCTCTATGAGCCTCTTTGATTTTGATGAGGAGAAGAAAGTTTTGGACAGGCACAGTCTCTGACACTTTATAGGGGTGGTCATAAGCTGATGGTTTTAATATTTAGGAGGATTTGGTTGGAAACCAAGCATGCTTGGTATATTATTGGCAGACCCTCTTCTGCCTATGCAGAACTCTTCAGGGAGTTTGAGCTCACTCATGAGCTCACATATGCACTCCTCAGTTCTTGCCTTCAGGACCATCAGGTTACTGCTTCTGCCTTCAAGGAGAAGATTCTGGAAGAGTACCCTCCTGATGTAGCCCAGAGCTTTGAGGAGAGTCTAAAAAATGGTGATAAGGTGAGCTAAAGCCCCTAATCAACATGGGCAAGCTATCAATTGTTTGTAGGTGCCATTCATTGTGCAATTCCTGATGGATTTCCCCTATCAAGGGATAATCAACACTCCCTTGATCCAAGAATTTTTCCCTGACCTGGAGCCTGATGAAGAATTGCTTGAGGAGACTCCAGTGCTTGGTCAACCCCCTGTGACAGTCATTACCCCCAGGGTTGACCAAGTTTGTGGGAGGGTCTTCAAGTATTATCAGAACTTCAGGGTAGAAGGACATTCACTTCTTGAAATGTGTTCTTCTGTGGGAAGGGAGGCAGTGGAAGTCCATGGAGTGTCCCCAGAAATCCAATGGGTTTCAGGTGAGGTAGCTCCAGGGTGCCATGGTTCAGTAAGAGTGGATTGCGCGCTTTACCAGGTGATTGCATTGTTTTGGGGCTTTGAAATATTCTCAGATGTCTGCAGATCAAGGACATTGTACTGGTTGAGCCTGAAGAAGAGTATGTCAGAGCTGGGGTTACTTCTGCAAATAGGAGTATAAATCCACTGGCAAATCAATATTGGTATATTATTTTTTGTTTTACTACTAATCACTCATCACTCTGCTCAGGTTTGCACAGATATGGTATTTCTTCCAAGATTCTCAAACTGGAGAAAGAATGTTCCATGGCCAGTGGCTTGTGCCTGGATCCCATACTATCCAGGAGGAAGCTGCCCACCCCAACTCGCTCTATCTCATTTTGGAGTGTACTGATATTCCCATTGGTGCTATTGTCAGCAAATGCAATATCCAGCCCTTCCATTATTCCTCCCCCCTCCCTACCTTCAATATCCACCAACCAAATGAATTCTTCACCAGGTATTGACAAAACTTCCAGTTCTTGCCTTACACTGATTAATCATTTTCAAGCTTTATCTGGGATAAAGACCACTGCAGGTTTATCAACCCTACAGAATCCATTGTAGAGGATGCACTCAAAGCCTCTAGCTCTCCAATGCCTTGTTACAACTGTGGTATATCTCAGCTGGAAACTTTGGCCCAAGCCCCCACCTTGCTCTCCTCTCCCTCTTCTCCTTGTCTGAAATATCTGGGGCTTGTCTTCTACCCTATGGACTTTGTTTACCTCATCCCAGAGGGTGATTCCCACCTCTATGAGATTGGGCAAATACTCTCTATTCCCAATTCAGAAGAGGTCATAATCTTGGAATATATGAGACATAATCAGTCTCAGAGACCATTCAGCGAGGTATGCATACTATTTATGGGATCCACTGGACTTCACCTAATGAGTTACAATAGGTCATCCTGATTCCATCTCCTAAGGTCTCAACAATATCAACCCAGAAGCTAGAGGGGATTTGCTGGGCCAAAAGCTATAACTCCATGTCAGAGGATGAACATGATACCTGGTGTTCTCTTCCAGACCACTATGTTGTTCATGGTGTCAACCTCAAACACAGTTTGGGTTTTCAACTGCACTGTGATCTTCTAGTCACAGAACAGAGGTTTCTTCAAATTCATGAGCCTCTTAGGGGACTGGAGCTTTTTGCAGGTATGTCATTTTTGTGGATATCAGATAGAAAAGTACTTAAAAGGCCTAGGTGCAGGTGGCTTTGGAACTGGGATTGCTCAATCTGGGCATGTCAAGACTCTGTGGGCTATTGAGTGGGATGAACCAGCTGCAATCACATATTGGTCAGTTAAAAAAAAGGGCTTCACACTAAAACTGAGGATTGTGTAGGCTGAACCATCAAGATACTCAAGTTTTCAACCAAGATTGCAACCTCTTTCTGTCAAATGCAATCAGCCACTCCACACTTGAGGCCCTAGATGGCAAATCACACCAATTGCCACAACCTGGAGATGTAGAAATCATCTTTGGAGGTGTGATTTGTATTTTTTGAAAAAAAAATTAGCTCTAATTAGTTGATACAGGGCCACCTTGTCAGGCATTTAGTGGAAAGGCATTTAAAAAGGTAATCCTACATCAATTGATCTCTTTGCATGCTAACATCTACATAGAAACAAGATGACCCAAGGCAAGTCTACCCCAATCATAGCTGAACTTTCCTGTCACAAATTTTCTAGAGTCACCCTTATCTGCAATATGCTCAGCTATGTGGAGTATTACCGGCCAAAATACTTCATGCTGGAGAATGTTGAAAGGATGATAAATCATCCTTTAGCTGCTGAACTTGTCAACAAGAGATTTGTTGGTGGTGTCTCTCAAGGCATGCTTAAGCTTATTACTGCATCCTTGGCATCCCTTGGGTATGATCTTACCAAATTTCTGAACTTCTACTGATAAGGTGGTGCAGGTATCAACACCAAATTGCTTTATTACAAGCTGGCCGCTATGGGGTACCTCAAAACCGGGAGAGAATCATCATTCTTGCATCCAGAGGAGACATTCCACTTCCAGATTTTCCCCTTCCTACCCATACATTCAACAGGCGAGCTACTAGGAAGAAACTTGCAAATGGAGAAGAACTCCAGCCTATCCAACGGTCTGGAAGCAACCATCCTCTGCTACACAACTGTTTATGTGCGCCATTGCCTCCAGTTACTGTAAATGACTACCTGGATGATTTGGTTGGTACTTTCACTGTATTTATTGTAACACCACTGATCTTATTCCACTATAGCCTGTCTTTAACTGGTGTGTCCTCCAATGTAAACTTATTCTGACCTCTAACCTCCCATAGGGATGAACAAATGCCTGCTGATTGGATTGGTTTCCCCAAACCTGTACACTATGCCTCTCCCCCCAACAACACCTACCAATATCATATGAGGGATGGAAGGTTAAGAGTATCCCAACACTACACAAAGAGGTATAATAGAGTAACTGCTGAGAGGTATGTGTGGCAACCATTGATATCATGTAATTTAATCACCTGGATGCTGCTAGGGTTATCAACATCCCCCTCAGTCCAGGCGCCAACCATAGTGACTTGCCAGAGGTCCTAAAATTCATCCCAGAATTTAAGGATGGGAAACCATACAAGCGCCACACTCGTATGTTACAACTTTCTCACCCAGAAATCTGTTGAAATTCCTCTTTGCAGAGACTTTTGGTAGACTTGATGGTGATGGTTACATTTCAACTCTACTCACAGATGGGCCAAACCCATCATCTATTGTGAAATCGATTCACCCAAATGTGGGTAATTTTCCATGCCACAGCCATGCTACTTACTCCCTGTGCTAGCAAAACCGGGTGCTGACTGTGAGGGAGTATGCAAGGTTGCAGGGATTCCCAGACAGTTACATGTTTGGGAATGAATCTGACCATCCATCATCTGCCACAACTGAGGTAGCAATGCAACTCTTCTCCTTGTGTGACACGGTCTGATGCCTTCTACCTTAAAACAGCAATTCAGACAAATTGGAAATGCTGTACCAGTCCCTCTTGCGGCAGCACTCGGAAGGGCAATTGGAAAGGCAGCTGTTCAAATGTGGAAAGGTGAGGATGAGGAACAGATGCGAGTGGATAGTCCAGAGCTGTAATTTGCATGTTGTTTGTGCGACTAGTGTAGCTTGCTGTTGTAAACCACATCACCCAGTTCCCATCCCAAGGGATTTGAAGAACACAATAACTTCATTAAAGAGGGCAACAAGGCTGAACCGGCGCGACAGGGTCAAGTGATGGAGCTCTGGCACAGATGTGAGTTTATATCAAAAAAAAATCAGCCCCCAGAACTTTGAGGGATTTCCCTGTTGGAAATACGGCGTCTTACATCGCACATCACCACCTCCGTCTCGGCGTAGTCACCGTCGCAAGACGGTGATTCATTCTGATCAGAGAGGCTCGGAACCGCGCGATCGTGCCGTCGGGTTTGTCTCACCAAGCGCCAACCTCTCCCAGCTCATTCTTGACCTCTATCCCCAGCCTTGTACGATGTCTGCATCCGTTACCACCGTAAATGGAGATTCTTCACTCCCAACACAACGCCGAGGCGGCGGAGGGCGGAGCCGAGGCTCCAGAGGACGTGGCAGAGGGAGCGGACCGACTCAACGGCCTAAGCCGCAGAATGATCCCGCACCTGCTGAAAACACAGACGCTGCTGAGACACCTGCCACACCGACTACGGCCACTCTTACCCTGACGGAACCAGCCGCCGTGATAGAAAACACAGATGCTGCACCTCGGGATGACGATTCCGGAATTTGTCTCATCTGCGCGGAGGCTGTGAGCTACTACTCGGTCCCGGAATGTAACCATCGGACCTGCCATGTCTGCGCACTCCGACTTCGAGCACTGTACAAGAGGCAAGACTGTACTTTTTGCAAGGTACATCTTTTCTTCGTCCCCAGATGCAGGGAGGAACTCGAATTGATAAATCACTCTTTTTCCCCCATAGGAACCCCAACTTTCCTTAATATTTACGACATCTCCCACCGCGACGTTCAAGTCGTTCACACCGAATGCCATTCCATATAAAGACGCCAAGTTATCCATATTTTTTGAGACCCAAGAAATGATGGAGGACACTCTTATCTTGCTACGTTTCAACTGTCCAGATGGGAGCTGTGATTACATCGCACGTGGCTGGGGTGACCTCAAGTTGCATGTCCGGGGAGCACACGGAAACCTCATGTGGTACGAGCATCCCCCTCTGCTAATGTCCGACTGTTGCCAAAACTACGCACAATTAGTGATCTTTGCATTCGGATGAAGAAAGTGTTCGCCCACGAACACACAACACACCCTCCAAACTTAATGCCGTACCACTTGCCATCTATTCGACCCCTCGGGACATCGCAAAAACCGAAAGACGTCGACATAGAAGCCCATCCGATGTGCGAATTTTGTCGCGAATGTTTTTATGACAACGACGCAATTTACGCACACATGCGGGAAAGTCATGAAGAATGTTTCGTCTGCAAACGAAACGGAGTTACGCATAAATTGTGGGTACGCCTCTTTGGATGCATGACGGTGACTGATCGTTGGCCAGCTTCAAGAATTATGACACATTGGTGAAGCCGGGAACTAGTCGTCGCCCAGCCCGTTGTCTAACCCCCGTTTCAGGAAACACACTTTTTGAAGGATCACTTCCCATGCAAACAACCCACTTGCGTTGAGCAAAAGTTCGTCGTATTCGCCACCGAAATGGACCTGAGGGGCCACATGGTCGAGACGCATGGTGCAGAAATGACACAGAGGGACAGACGCGACTTGCGGAGGCTCGATACGGGTTTCGAATACGAGGATCATCGTCGAAGAGGCATGAGCGGGAATCGTGGAAGGGGCAGAGACCCCCTACCTCAACGACCACCGCCCAACGTGCGCCGGCGGGAGCTCGGTACAGGCTTGACAACAGATACCCCAATACCCAGTGGTTCTACGCATGACCCACCCGTCGATCTACCCGCTCCCCCTCAGGGTACCGACCTCGCCACTGCTGAGTAAGTAAACGCCACGACATCATTCAGGTTATACTCACGAGGCCACAGGAGGTACCACACCCTATACTCAAAGGTTGCTTCAATCGCGGCAAATCCACCACGAGCGGTGGGTGCCGTCGAACTGTCGTTGAGATCCTATCGCGGCTCAGAATCGACTGCTCGAGACTTGATATCGTCGATCTGGAATGTGTTGGATCATAATTTGGACACGTGCGCAACCCTCGTCAACATGGTGGTGGACGTCCTGGATGTAGAAGATAAGAAGAAAGACTTGCTCAACGCGTGGAACGGTTTCAAGATTGAGGTGCGTTCGTCGTCGTTGATCATGTTTTCCGGGATGCAGTGGTTGAGGTTTCCTATCAGCAACGCGGCCAATTCCCAGAACTCGTTCCGACCTCCATTGGGACAGAATATGCAGGTATTGCGGGCGGAAGAATCTTGAACGCCAAACAACAAGCATCCCGGACTTCACGTCCACGAAGACAGGTCCTGGATCGCGTTGCAGCTGCTGCCTCGAGCACATCTTGGTCACGTCCAAACTCACAAGGCGCTAACCACTTCCCTGCTCTCGCATCCACCTCTCGACTACCACCAAAACCTCCGGGACCTTCACGCCCTCAGCAGAAGTCAGCAACGCCGTGGACAAACAGTGGACAGGGCTCGAATAGCGGTTTCCGTCCACAAGTTCGACAACCCGAGCCTGCGGCCAGACCTCAACCGAAAAGAGCACCGGCCCCGCCACCGTTATCTAATTCTGCGTTCCCAGAGTTACCAAATGTTGCGTCAAATAAGCCACCGAGGAAGTTTATCTCGGGAAACAAGTCGCTCAAGAACATCTTGGGAGATACGCTGCCCGCAGAACCTGCTTGGGGACAAGGACCTTCTACACAACCATCCTCGCCGCCTCCCGATCCTGAGCCCGAACCCACGACTACCAAAGGAAGGAAGGGGAAGGGGAAACAAAAACAGACGCTGCTCAAATTGGGGGGCTTACCCACGTAATTTTGTCAAGGCTTTGTGATAGACATAGACCTATCCCACGCCTTAAAAATCCTTGAGATGCCGGCTGGGGTGGTAGAAAGTTTTGGCGGTGTTGTGTATGTTCGTGTGGAGGAGAGAAATGGATCATCGTAGATTGAACGAGCCTATGAGGTAGAAATGCAAGGGTGGTCCTGATGTGAATCCGAAGTGCAGGTATAATTCGGAAAAGCGGGGTAATTAAGAGCAAACGGACAATAATTTACCATAAGGGAATCCAGAAAGCGAGATGAAAAAGGAGCGTCCAAGAGGGAAAACAACGGCCAGTGTCCGGCAAGGTGCTAAAGCGATATGCAGATATCTTCCACGTGAAGGGGTGTGAGCGATCACCTCAAGATCGAGCCAATCCTCCTCGGCTGCCTCCTCGAAATGGATCCATTCCCCGAGTTTGGACTGAAGGAGGACGGGTTGAGCCTCGCCTTCCGGAGTTCCTCGTCGATTCGCCACATCGCCTTCACGAAGGCGTCAACTTCGAGCGAGCCAGTATCGGAGCCTTCGCAGTCATTCCTACACACAGTAAGGAGCAGGGGATCTCAGAAACCGGGAGCGATTGAGCGAAACCGAGGAAAGTAAATCCTACCAAATCATTCTCAACTTCTCCCGATCCAAGTTTGAGCACATCCATATCCGTTTGACAACAACCCCCTCCAGACGGTCGTCCTTTCCCCGCTCCGTTACCCCTCCACTGTCCGCACTCTCCATACTACCTCTTCTGGACCCCGGGTGAGAAGGCGAGTGAGAGGGTAGGTTCTCGGCAGGGTTGGTGATGAGGTCAACCGATAGGCCTCTCCACCCGGCTGCCTTCCGAGCCTTCTTGACGGACGTCGGGGACGAGCTACCCATCCCAGGCACTCCAAGTAATCCAGGGATCTGTTTCTGCGACGTTTCAAGCCTTGCTCTCTTTCGCGCCTCGACGTTTATGTAGAAAACTTTCTCATATCTGTGCCTCGCAGACGCAGGTATTGGAGGTTGCCGAGAAAATTTGTTGATAGATGAACCCGAGTTGCCGAAAATGGTGCTGTTAATGGTTGGTGTATGCGAACTGCCGCTGGTGTAAGATGTTCCTGTTGTTGCTGTGCTCAATATCGATGACCTGTCGGACGCGGAAGTCGATGGGGGAGATGCTCTGGATGAGGCGGTGGTTCGGGGGATGGATGAAGAGTTTCTGTTAGGTGGCGGCGGGGGTGGCATCCGACGGTTCGACGTCGTCGATGATGTACTTGGCATCCTAGCAAGTGGAGGGACGGGACTTTGTGGTGGGGACGAGATTGTGGCCTGTGTCTTAGACGTTGCGATTGCGGAAGCACCGGTCTGTGGCTTATTCCGGCGTTCGGGAAGCCGAGGGGGGATTTGGGGTTTGGTCGGAGGGAGGCTCCCATATGCGAAATCATAACTGTGGGAATCTGATATGGTTGAGACATTCTCAAACGATTCGTCCAGACTACAGCTATCGTCGCCTCCTCCGTGGACGCTGCCGTTGTTGCCGCTCCCGCTTGTGTTGCCAGTCACGTTCCGGTCCATGGGATAGGTAAACACAAAATGGGTGAGAGAGCTCGGTGTCCCTGTATCCCCGCCATCCGAGAGAGAGACCGAATGGAACGATGAGACGGAGGACGCAGGTGCGTGCCTCCCTCTTCCATTCGGTACGATGTCTAATTTGAGTGATGGGGGATAGATATGCTGGGGTTCTACGGTCAACGAATCAGTTCTCCTCGGAAGTGACAATGTCGGAGGCTTCGGAGAGATGGAAATAGATGAGGCCAGATGAGCAGGCCTGACGTTTGGACTGTTCGTGAGTTTGCTAGCGGGGACCTTTTTCGGTGGGATTGGCGGGCCAGATTTGGATTTTTGAGGGGTCACTTCGTCCAGCTGGATCAAGGGGGTGGTCGTACTCGGAGGCGAACGTGTACTTGTGGGTCGTTCGGGCATGCCTTTCCTCGGAGGAGGTAGGGGACGCGTACTGAGGGAGGAGCCTGGGGCAGGAGGGGCCAGCCACCGATGGGGGGCAGCACCAATCGGTCCAGTTCCCGTCGAACTGACGTTCGGGCCCTCCACATCTACGACCCAATCATTCAAGTCCAGCAAACTCGACTTCCGTCCAAGACTAGGGGGCGACCGCGAAGGCGAATGTAAATCGCTTCCGCTGAGTGAATGCACCCTATTCATAGGACTCGGAGTTGAGGATGGTGCGATGGTCGAAAATGCATGGGCGATGGGTGAGATCGGTTCCTCGAGGATGTTGGGGGCGTCGCTCGGAGCGTCAGCGTCGTCTGCGAGCTCTCCAAAGTCATTAATGATTTTCGGGTTTGTTTTGTGTGGCCGTTGGTCTTTGAGAGACTCGAAAGCGGATATCCTGGACTGGATGGACGTCGAGGGAGACATGATCAATTATGTAAGCTAAGCAAAGTCAATCATGTCATCCTCATCCTCCAAAGAACTGTACGCCGTCGCAGGTAATCTACAGATAAATAAACCGTTCTTAAACTATTGCTCATATAGGTTCAAGACTTTTGTCTCGTTCCAATTGGAACTGGCCCTGACCCATCTGTACGCCGTTGGGGGGACGACACGTCACATAGGTCTTAATGAGTGTCGGAACAGGTCGCAGAATACATCGCAGAATGCCAGCGTGTGCTTGAAAGAACCGGGTTGAAGTACAAGGTTTGTAACAACCCCGCACTCTCCTTTTTTGTGTTTCGCTGACCTTCTAGTTCAGTTGCAGTAAGTAGGCTTGATGTGCCTTGTTCGCCTTCTTAGGGATTGACGAACCATCAAGTGGCTACGGAACCAATCTAGGTGAGGCCGTCCCATTCCTGATTTGTCTCCTTCCGACCATTCACCTATCATTCAGAGGGACCATGGCATGAAGTCACAAAGGCCATTCACGATTGCCACGCCGCTGTGCACGCGAAAGGGGCCCCGCGAATCGCAACCGATGTGCGCATCGGCACAAGGGTCGACAAGCAGATAATCTCAGGAGAAGGTAACGACCATAAGGTCGCACGTGTGCTGGAGATCTTGGCAAGGGACGATGCACCCGAAGCACCAGCTGAACCACAAGCAACCTGTTGTGAGATTCTTTGACACCGTGGTAATCGACCAGTATGAACATAGCCCACAGGATTATTAGAGCGGCTTAACACCCAATCACAGCACCAGCGCAGTTCCTCGACATATGAATGATACAACTGTTTGTAAAATACAGTAATCATACGGTAATCACCGGTTTCGAGAACAGGCGAATCCATCAAGGTGCATCGTATGTCAAGTTGTTTGCCTTCTCTGGCACATTGTCCTGTTGCGATGATCATCGTTTGAGAACGGAGATGGTGTTTGATGGTGTCGAGAGGCGAGGAAAGTAGGAATTTGGAGGATGTGCGCGTGAATAGCTTGGGGGAAGTTGCAAAGACGAGATTGCCCCAGCACGCAGCACCCTGCGCCACGGCCACAGTAAGTATAGCCCCGCACTTGCACTGGTGGCCGCATCCACCGTAAGTGATCCCCCCACCCCAGGAGAGTTCGATGAAAATCAGATGAATTTGTATGAGTGAACATGATGTACAAACGCAGCCAACCCACCGATTACTTACGCGTGTGTTGAGGCGCAAACGAAAGCCGAGCAAACAAAGACGACAAGAGCCCCAGAAGCGAGGCCAAGATACAATAATGTCATAATTATGCCCGTTCAGAGCGTCAGGAAGACAACAGTACAAAGAACAAGACAGCAATCCCACAGTACTAGCTTGGCCAATGAGCGATTTCACCTTGCCGCAGACCGGGAGGGTAATTGTGATGACACCCTGTGTTTCGGCATAAACAACACCGTGTCAGGTTTCTTCGGTGGCGGCGGTTTTGGACCCCCAGAAGCAACCGGTTCTGTCGTAGTGGAAGTTGAAGAAGATTTGCCAATGCCACGCTCGCGCATGACCGCTTCCCGTTTGGCAAACTTCCTTGCGAGCTGCGGCAGCACTGGGTCCATGTATCTCTGTCTCTTAGGCACAGTCTCCAGAGGGGCGGGCTTGGGGGCCATAATCCTTGTAACGGTAATAATGCCAGACTTGGGGATGGGAGAGGGAATGGCAGATGAAGAAGCGGGTGATGTTGATGGTGTGGAAGGGGTGGGCGTTGTCGTCGATGCGCCCAGTGGATTCGATCTGCTCGACGAACTCGCGTGTACAGGTGTGGATGTTGTAGATAGCGCCTGAGAATGCAAGCCTAGGGTCGAGGTCTTTAATAGTGTGGCGGTAGCCGGAATGGATGTAGAGGGGCGCGGGGCTGGTGGAAGAGGCTTAGCGGAGGCCGTCCGTGGAGGCAAGATCGCCGAGTAATTTTTATACTGCGGCATTGGTGGCAATATCTTTGTAGCAGCGTATACACCTTTCTGTATCTGAGCTGTTTTAGAGCGAGCCTTCTCAAACAGCGTCTTAGGTGTAGGCGATTGACTCCCTAGTTTCGACAAGCGAGCAAATAAGGTTTGGGCCTTGCAGAGGGTTTGGCCAAGACTCACAGGTTGATGTGCGTTGTCGTTTGGATGGGGGTAGCAGGCTAGCATACCTGACCTCTCTCTCTTTTCTGCGCTCTTCGTGTTCGACCCTCTGATTTCGCAATTTAGCACCTAACTGTTCAAATTTCTCGGCCTCCAGAGTCCGAAGTTCCTAGTATGGGCCGACGGGTAAAGATCAGCTAAAGAAACCAGGTAAGTGCGTGGAATACGCACGAAGAATGCGACCTTCCACGACTTGGGCTCTTCGATTCTGCCCAACTCATAGTCTGACCAGAATTGTTTGTAAGTGTTTTCGCATAATCTCCTCCAGACCCCTGAGTAAGATCGAGGAGCGGGAAGATGAGCCGTGGCCACCCGGCTGGTCGAGGTTGTTTGCTTACCGTTTGTTTCGGATTGGATAGTCTGGGTTTTCGTCAGAATTGCAGCCGTCGTAAGACATGAAAGGAACGTACGGGACTTGTTTGTTCCAATCGGAGGAGAGTGTCGGCTGAACAGGCTTCAAGAATACATTTGATCAGGGAGAATGGCAGCCCTTCGACGCTGTAGATTGCTATCGGAGATATCTAAGTGAACTTGAGGCAGCGTCGAGCAGGGAAAAATTTACAATCCAGGTGGTTTATGGCGACTGTAGTTTGGCCCAGAGTCGGAACATGTTTCAGGGGAAATGTGGAGGTGTTTGCTCACCACGTTGGCAATACCAAGTTAGTGAACGTAGCCCACTGCCATTCGCCCCTTTGTTGTCAATGAACATAGTGGATTGTGGAAAAGAGAGCGAGAGGTGGAACACTGAACAGCCTAACGACCTTTGTGAGCGATCCTGGCCTTGTGGCCTGATGTTGACGCTGGGGGCTGTAAGCTGATGCGATCAAGGACGAGGGCAACGGCAGGGATGTGAATGAAACATTGACTAGGACTTGTTTCCTCCAGGCACTAAAACTATAGTACGGGCACGAAGGCAAGGATAAACAATAGACAAAGATGAGAAAAGGCCATCCAGGAAAAAATGACAGGGGCGAAGAGTAATTTACAGTGGTATCGGTAGTTCATGCAATGCATCATGCTCTATTCGAAATCGATGGCGCACTGTAACATCTGTCAGCTCAGCTCAGAGGGAGGAAGGTGAACGGAGTGTTGACCCTCTCTTCGAAGTCATAGCCTGCTCTGCGGCCTTGAGACGTTCGTTCATGATCCTCAACTCCTCCTCTAGCTTCTTATGCTCGAGAGAGAGCTTCATGACGTTCGAGGCCCTCTTCTGCACCTTTGTAGACCTGTGGGTGGATGAATCGTTTTAGTTATCCTCGTGCATTTGAAACTGAGAATCGAGCTCGGCCCACTGCTCAGGGATTGGTTCTGACGGAGCGATGATGAAGTCAAGGTCGAGATCAGAGGAGGGAATGTCTAGAGCAGGAAGGGAGACAGTGGTTTCTGGTTGTTTCTGGGAGGACCCCGAAGGGACAGGGTGCTCGTCGCTCATGGTCATGGATGTGGTTAAAGGAGTAATTCAGGAGTAATCACGTCCAGGGCGTGCGTAAGATCATCGGACTCAATCCACCCCCGTCGCGTCCTCCCGCTCGGCAATCGCACACTCGCCCCCTTCATTCACTAATTCGCGGAATTGCGCGTGCTGAACCCCCCGCCGAACCTCAGGAGGGTTTTCACTGACATATCGTCAGGTAGCCCACATCGGACCCTTGTTAAACTATGGTCACCACGGCACCCGCAGCCCCTGCGGTAATTGCTCCCGGCTTGTTATCATGGACCTAGCTACCCGTGCTGACAGCGTGTATTAGTGGAAACAATTCGCGTTCTTTGACTTGGTGCCCGTAAAAGATGTCAACGACCTCGCTAGTCCTCCTGCGATATTCAAGGTACGCCTCTATCCGTTCGGCACCCACAAGTGCCTGCTGGGCACACCTCCATAGTGATTTCGTTTGCTAGAACCCATTCGAAATCGCAACTGTCTCTTCCTCATCTGTGGGTATCCTTGTCGCGGATGTCAACGGCAGAATATACATCCTCGATAAATCTTTCGAGCCGATCCGGACATGGGTGGTCCACGTTTCTGGACGTGTCACACATATTGTGGAGAAGAAGGGAATTCTGGTGACTCTTGGGGTGCGTCTGGATTATATTGCTTTCCGCCTTGGGTACTGATTTAGTCAAGTTATAGGAAGAAGATTCTGTGCGACATCCTCTCTTGAAGATATGGGACCTTGAGACTATCGACAAAAAGTCGGACTCCCCTATTCTCTTACGATCTACGAAGTTACCACACCCTGCGGGTCCGCACCCCGTGTCGACTGTTGCGTTATCAAATTCCCTGACACATCTCGCAATTGGCCTCGCTAACGGCACCGTCTTATTATATCGCCAACTGGATCAATCTATCTTCTCAGGTTCAACCTCTCTCACGTCTCTACCCAAAGCGAAGGTGGTGAGGGAAAGTCCCACAGAACCTGTAACCGGACTGGGATTCAAGGAGCCTACTGAGGAGAATCCGAACGTCCACTTGTTTATTGTCACCACCAACAATGTCCTTTCGTATCAAGCATCCGGTAGAGGCAGCGGTGGTACGCCAGCGGTCGTTGACCAGGTTGGCGCAGGGTTGGGATGCGCAACGCTAGACTGGCGGTCAAAGGAAATGATCGTTGCGAGAGATGAAGCGGTTTACGTCGTAGGAACCGACGGACGGGGAGCATGTTACGCTTACGAAGGTCAGACACGAAGACAGAGTACCTATGTTTAGCCGCTGAATACTTGCATCCAGGGACGAAGTCGTCGATTTACACGCACACCAATTATTTGGTCATAATTTCCCCCCCGTTCGCGCCTACAGCAACCTCAGCTTCTGCGACTGTGAGAAATTTTGTGGCAAGGGGGCAAACGCAGCCAAACACAGATATCGCCAAAGTAACCGTCTTCGATCCCGAAAACAAGCTGGTTGCATTCTCGGGCACATTTGTGGAAGGCGTGCGCCAGGTGGTTTCGCAGTGGGGAGATATCTATGTTCTCTCCAACGATGGCAAAGTAAGGTCATGATTGTTTCCCCCCCTTGTGACATTTATCGATTTGCCGTAGCTCTCGCGACTTCAAGAGAAGCCCACGGCCGCGAAGCTCGATATGTTGTACAGGAAATCACTGTACCTCATCGCAATCAACCTCGGCAAGACGCAGAATTTGGATGAGGCGAGCGTTGCTGATATCCATCGACAATACGGCGATCACCTGTACTCAAAGGGAGACTACGACGGTGCGATGAAGCAGTTCGTCAAGACCATTGGGAACGTCCAACCGAGCTATATAATTCGAAAGGTGGATTGGCACAGACAGTAATTTTCACTTGGCTAATAACCGCACCTCTAGTTCCTCGACGCTCAAAGAATCCATAACCTCGTCACTTATCTGCAAGAACTCCACGCCATGGGATTGGCAAACTCCGACCACACGACCCTCCTCCTCAATACCTACACCAAGCTCAAGGATGTCGCCCGTCTCGACAGCTTTATTAAAACCGAATCCAAACGTTCCGACTTGGCCATCGCTGGGGGGGAAGGAGACCACTCGGGGAAGCTGCCGGAGCTGCCGTTCGATCTGGACACGGCAATCAGGGTGTGCAGGCAGGCTGGTTACTTTGACCACGCATCATACCTTGCCAAGAGATACGAACGACACGAGGATTACTTGAGGATCCAAATCGAGGATGCAGGGAACTACAAGCTGGCGTTGGCTTACTTGAGAAGGTTGGGCCCTGAGACGGTCTGTTTTTCTTTTCAACTTCCGCTACAAGGCGTTGACGGTTCTGTGTCTCAAGGCAGAGACAAACCTTGCGAGATATGGGCGGGCGATGCTTGCGAATCTCCCCCAGGAGACCACCGAGCTTCTCATCGACATTTGCACCAGTAACAGTCTCCTCACGGTTGACGACGCCGATGAGGTTGTGGAGGATCCAGGCCTCCCATCCGCCGGACGCCAACAAGGATTCGGACCTTCATATCTCTCTTACCTCGCATTGAACCGCAGACCCGCGACGAACGAGACCGCAACAACTGGGACGGGCACGACAGTCACGGCAAGGGGAAGGAGGGAAGCAACGGCCGTCGAGGAACCCGCGGAATCGACTCCACCGATGGCTGCATCTGCATTACCTGGCGATACGACTGTGACGATGCAAACCCCCAAACCCCGGGAACCTGTCAAACGCCCCTCACCCAAGGTGTATTTCGCTCACTTCGTGGATCACATGGAACAATTCGTCACCTTCTTGGAGACTGTTGCTTTGCGACGGTGGGGTCAGTCTGCCGATCCCGGTGCAGCCGCAAGCAGCGAGAAGGGAGATGCGGACGTTCCGGTTGACGAGGCTGCTGAACGAGCAGACCAGACCTCCGTTTGCAACACGTTGTTGGAACTCTACCTCTCCATACCGACAAAGTCAGAAGAAGAAGAGAAGAGTGTGAGAGCGAAGGCCCTTAGGATCCTGCAGAGCGACAAGATCCCATACGATGTCACACATGCCCTCATCGTGTGTTCTACCTATCAGTACACCCCAGGGTTGCTTCTCTTGTGGGAGAGACTTGAGATGCACGAGGACGTCCTGCGGTTCTTGATGGACAAGGAACGAGCTTGTGACTCCTCTGGAGACGAGGACGGGGCGGACGGGGCTGCGAGGCAACTCGTTGGTTATTTGGATCTGTATGGCCCAAAGCACAGACAACTCTACCCCCTCGTTCTCCGGTTTTTGACTTCGTCCGAAGCGCAGCTGAACAGACATTCGAAAGATGTGGAAAGGGTGATTGACTACGTAGATGAAAAGAAGATCATGCCATCCCTCTCCATACTCCAGCTGTTGAGCAGGAACGGAATTGCGAGTGTGGGGCTGGTCAAGGGTTGGCTGGTAAGGAAGATCGCTGAGGGCAAGGGAGATATTGATATGGTGAAGTACTGTTTAATGTCGTCCTGCTTTTGCTTACTTCCCTTCTCCCAGGACTCACAACTAACGACTTCCTACCGGCTCGAGACAAAAGGGAAACTTGCGATGGTCGAGGAACTATCAGATCCTGATCAGCCCAAGGTGTTCCACGCAACTCAGTGTTCGGCATGCGCTGGTCAATTGGACCTTCCAAGTGTCCATTTCATGTGCAACCACAGCTATCACCAACGGTGAGTTACAGCTACTGTGTTTCAATCCTTTCGTCTGACTATTGAGCCCTCTAGTTGTCTGGCCGAGGGCGAAGCGGAATGTCCGAATTGCGTCCAGAGTCACGGGGTCATCCGGGAGATCAGGGCGAACAACGCACGCTTGGCGAACGAGCACAACTTGTTCCTTTCGGAGGTCAAGGAGGATGGATTCCAGGCCATCGCATCAGCGTTTGGAAGGGGTGCCTTGAATTTCACTTCGTCAACTTCCTCATGACCACTGCGTTGCCTTTAAACGCCTTTGATTTGATTTATTGCGTTTGTAGGTTGTGGTAGCTATGGTCGTTACTTACTGCATCATTGTATTCCTGATGCCTGGATCGCAAAGCCAGGGAGGATCACGACTTCTTTCGTGAAGGTTCATGCGGCGGCACACCCCATTCAGGTGTTCCGGCTGGACGCTCGATACGTTTTGGTTCCCAATCTTCGGCCGCCTTCGCGCTGAGTTTCTGTAGACGGAAGGTAAATCGGAGGGATCGGGACGGAGGAATATGGAGAGACACTTGCGAAGTATTCCTCACGAATATCGAACTTTCTCTTTCGGTTCTCTAGACCGAGCTCCTGTTCTTTTGTGACCTGAAAAATAAAACACGTTTTGTTTTGACGTTTCTGTGGTCAAATCACTTGCGGACGGACATTCAAAACCCTGCGGTCTTGCAGCTCGTACTTCGTCTGAGCGAACGGGACTAGTGCGTACGAGGCGACGACCATGATCATCACGAATGGGACGCCAAAGAGCAGAGGGCTCTTCCGCAATCTGTTGTTGAGAGGCGTCGAGTTGAGCGGTCTCGAGTCGAACACGCCCATGAGGAGCAGTGACACGCCGAATATGAAGTCACCCCCCTGTGGGACGAATTGCATCCGACAACTTTATCATCCTGTCCTTGTTTCCTGCGATCACCTCCCTTCATCCATCCGCACGGCCACCTCAAGCCCCTTTTACCAACAACCGCGCAGGAATGGCGAGTGATAATCAGGTCGCGCTCTCGAGGCCGACCGGTGGCTCGCCACCAAGACTGAGCAAAGAGGCCAGGAAGGTCGTGCCCGCCTTCCTACAAAAGCTGTACCAGTGTGTGGCCTCCGTTATTTCACCTCGGTTTTGCACACCGGACTTGACATTATCCGCAGGATACTCAACGATGAGGAAAACTCCAATGTGATTAGTTGGACCGCAGAGGGGGATTCGTTCACTGGTGTGTACAACCCTCATACCCTAGTATCCGTCTCCGGCACGTCGAAACTCATCAGCGACGCCCCTACCTTCCTAGTCTTGGATCACGAACGCTTCGCACGAGAGGTCATCGCCAAATGGTTTAAACACAACAAATGGACCTCATTCGTCCGCCAACTGAACATGTACGGTTTCCACAAGGTTCAACATCTCCAACAAGGCGTCTTGAAGGGTGACTCCGAAATAGAGACCCACCAATTCGAACACCCGAACTTTCGGAGAGATAATCCTGACATGTTATGTCTTATCCAGCGGAAAAAGCAGCCGGACGCCGTCGTTCCTGAAGACCATCGACTCCCTTCTCCCCTTCCAGTATTCCCGCAGTCGAACCAACAGCAGATTCTTCAGAATTTACCCTCTGGTCAGGTGTTGGACGTGAACTCGTTGCTTAACGGTATCTCCGCGATTAAACGCCACCAACAAGCCATTTCATCTGAGCTCAACGAACTCAAGAAAGGGAACGAACATCTTTGGAAGGAGGCTATGGCTTCGAGGGAGAGGCATAAGAAACATCAGGACACGATTAACCGAATCCTCAAGTTTCTGGCAGGTGTATTTGGCAATGCTGCTGCCTCGCCGGTTCATAAATCGGACGATGGGGATCCTCAGATAGACGTCCACGTACCACGGAAACGTCAGCGATTGATGATTGCGGACGGCAGCCGTAGCGGCAAGACGCACGCTAGGAATGCATCCGTCTCGGATGAATTGGACGATGACGGGGACATGAATATGGACACACACGGTGAGGCACGTGTATTCATTGACACTAATCCTTACTGACACCCTTCCTCTCACCAGGTACATTTGCACACATCACTTCGCCGTCACCTTCGGCCTCGGAGCTGTTTACGCCGATCGATGATCACATGGAACCCACTACCCCTACTCCGGCTCTCTGCCCGCCCACTCCCACTCCGAACCAGACCTCCATCCCCGTGCAAAACGGCCCATACTCGATGAATCCGCCTCCTCTTCCTCAGTATAACCCTCCTCTTCCGTTCAATGTCAACGCTGTCAACGCCCCAGATTCGCTTCAGAGCGATATGGTTCAAAATCTCATCAACCAGATGATGAGTTCGCCCCAATCGATGCAGAAGCTGGTACAGGCGTTACAGAACAGTAATTTCCCGATCCAACCTCCTCCTACCTCCACTCAGCCGGTCACGATAAGCCACCCTCATAACCAGCTAACCACATACTCACCCGCTCAATTGCACTTCAACTTTGATCAAGACCCGACCCCTAACCGTCCCATTCTGCTTCCTGCCCCTTCATCCTCGACCGGCGCCACAACGGCGGCTCATCCCTCGTCTCTCATCACCCCGCCGCGGGATGACTTTTTGCCTGCGTTGAATGAGCAAGACAGTCGTTTCCACAAAACCTGGGAGAGCGCTAATGCAGTCGCAGATAGCGTCAATCTTATGGATACAAACATAAAATCGTTCATGGACCACTTTGGGTTCGACTTTGACAATCCTCAGAATCTCGACGCGATCGCTGACACTCCAGGAAGCGAGGTTACCAACCTAGATAACGTGCACATCGACCCAGCAGACTTCGACTTCCAAGATCTGCTGAATCAATTCTCTAACGACGGTGGTTTCTGCGACCTTGGAGGTGGCCAGATTGAGCCGCCGGTCGCTGTAACTGCCCCACAACTTAGCGGGGAGGAGGCTAAAGAAGACAGGGAAACCGAGAAGCTGACCGCGTTTTTGGACGAGGTCGCCTCGGACTCCAATTCCGTTCGGCAACTCTCTCCTGAGGCTCCCACCAAGAGTACGAGGAGGAAAAGGAAATCAGATATCGCATAGCCTCGTTCCATCCCGCCTCCATCCCATCCCCCCCTCCGGAAAGAGCAATCAGCTGGAGGGTGTCGTTGCTCGTTATTTGTTGAGTTTTTGCAAGCTTTGATTTGCTAGTTCGTCCGCCATCTTACACGCTTCGCGGCATCTCTTTTTTCGCATATACTAACGTACCTCGTGTTTCTTCTCTTTGTTAGAGCTTGTATGAGTAATTTAATGTAAAGCCTTTTCACGCAACCGGTGCCCTCAGAGCGAGACTTTCAATCCAGACACACTTCGGGATCATGATCGCGGATGAGCTTTTCCAGGCTTTTCCCCATTGGCCTCCGCCTCCGACGGAGGGTCCAGATCGTTGCTTGCCGGTTTATTAGCACCTCAAGTAACCGCCAACACGTTCACTGTCTCAATGTTCGACAGTCAACAATCTTCCCCATCACGTTATCACCAAACATTACATGACAGTGGACGTACACAAGTCCACATGCAGACACACGAACGTGGTCTGGGGTAGCTCCCGTCGTCTCACGGTCATTTCGTCAGATGCGCTTAACCACAAGTCTAGATCAGTTCCGGTCTACGGAAATTGTCAGGCGCCCGTATGTGTGTCCGTTTCTCGGCTTCTGGGCATAAGCCAAAGAATCTATGCCACTTTCGCTTTGACGTTGAACATGGGAAACAGAAAAAAAAAGGACCAATAACGCGTTGTACAGGCCGAGCCGTTCTTGGACTCTGGCGCTCTCTGGCGGCGCTACAGGTAGTGCCTTACACCTTTGTGAGTGCCGTACAGTCAATTTTACGGCTAACGATGTGCGCCCCACAATCGGCCTTTTTACGTGTCCTGACTTGCTCCCTTGATCAAAGCACAGGATACTGCTCCCATAGAACGGAAGGGGCATCATATGTACCCTTTTCTCTCAACGTTGTATACGTAACAAGGGTAAGACTCGAACGGGAAGAAAAGGTATTATTATCCCAGTGTGGGGTAAGGTCGTACATCATGGGTACATACAGGAAAAGGCATTAACGTGGGAGCCCTGATGACCGCGATCTTAAAAGGCCCTGCCGCGAACAGTGAAGGTACATGTATTGCATATCAGAAGTCCGTTGCATCGGTGAGGAATGCTATTGCGAGGGACCAAGGGGGAAAGAAAGCCCGACGTTGATTCCCATGGTCCGAGTCTATGAGGGTGAATTCACAGTCCAGTTCGGTCTTTCCGCCCGTAAATCTGGGCGAGGAGTCCCAGGACGCCTCCGTCTGCCAAGAGCTCTTCGTCTTCTTCCTGTTGCTGGGTCTGTGACTGCCCCAGCAACTTGGGTCGTCTCGCCGTGCCATCAACGTACGATTCACCGAGCCCACTAACACCATCTCCCACACCCTCTTCATCGTCTCCTCTGTCCACGGTAGCCTTGCCCTTACCCTTCGATTGAAGCGCCATCGTGCCTTCCGAATCCCCCAAGATGGCAGTCGTGGCCATGTCTATTCCAACCATCAAGCTTTGCTGAACGTCTTCCGCGCTTCTGGCAGGAGGATTGAACCTGGACCTAACCGTCTGGCTCGCCTTCAACGCCCGGTCGTATTCCCGCGACCTCTCCATCGGGTCAACACCTCCGTTCACCCCGGTGCCAACACCGGCGTTCGAGTTTGGATGGTGATGTGGTCCCCAAAGCTGAGTCGGGTGGTGCTGGTATACAGATGCCATCCCTGGCATCCTGCGACGATTGAAAGGTAAAGTCGGCGAGAGTGGCCTATGCTGTCCGTGAATTGTGGCCATCCGACTGAGGTACAAAGATCCTGTCGGGTCTCGCGGGATCCATTCTGGGTGTGCCGCCTAAAAAAATTCCGAACGAGCGTAAATACCGTAATGGCCCGACGAACGGAGCCAAAAAAATTTTGGGCGGAACAAAGAGCGAGGTGTTTGAGTGATGGAAATTTTAGTGTGAAGGAAACATGTCGATGGTGATAGTGGGAGGCGCGCGGGGTGAGTGGGGGGGAGGACACGAGAAAGACGTGAATGCCGGATCATGCACAACCCAGGCCAGAAGAATGAGTGGTGATCCAATCAGGGAATTTAGAGTTGTTTTCAGGACATTGCAGGCGAGGTCATGTGAGAGTCGCAGGGAATCCACCAGAGTTTGGTGTAGAATGGATCAAAAGAAGGCATCGGTTTTGTCAGTAAATAAAAGTGAACGAGAAGGGGGATGAAGCTATGGGAAACCGGCTGACCTTGAAATTGAGGAAACTCTTCTCCATCTTGCCCTCTTTCGACATTAGGTGTTCATCGTTTACTTCTGTTGGCGCACCAAACTAAAAGATGAAAGAAAGAAGTAAGCGCAAACGTCTTTCTGACACGGATGGTATTCAGTTGCATCAACACATCGATTAGCATTCAGTCCATCAGCAGGTACCCCAAAGATTATAAATCTTGGGGTGGTGATTGACAAGATGGGAAGGGGTAACCAAGGGAAAAATCCGATGCTGATGGAAGAGGGTGGACCGACCTTCACATTCCCATGTCTCTTGAAATCAAAGACTGCAAAACTACAGACGTATCCCAACGTGTCGACATGGATAGTGAACTCTCTGAAGAAATCCACGATCGCCGGTGCGCAATCTGGGAGGGAAAACCATAGGACGAACGGGGTTAGCGCAACGGAAAGTAATTCCTGGGCGTAGATCATGATCTTCATCGCAAACAGTTGGCCAAACTCCTGGTGTACCTAGAATTGATAACGAGAGCGGCAGTTAACGTAATGCCCCAGGTAGTGTACGACCGACATACCGTCTTGGAATGAAGCTGGTCTTTCCAATGGTCCGGCATATAATGAGTGTCCTGGATGACATCCATAATTAACAACTCCGGATCGAATACCCTGTTCTCTTCGGGAATCATCCCCCTCGCGACGGCGAGGATCGATCCGAACACGCCGACGTAAAAGAGCACAGTGCGGTGGGGCGTCACCTCGAACCCGACAAATAGGTCAGGGTCGAGTACCGTTGCCAATAGCAGGACTGCGGCAAAGGATCCGGCGATGAACGCAACAAAGCGCATTATGATCGTCATCTTCTCGTTCGGAAATTGGCCGATGTACATGGAAGCGGTGGGGTATGATTCGTCGAGTCGACGAGTGAAATGGTGGGGCAACTCATTGAACTCCCGGAACTTCCATTCTGCAAATGGGGTGTACTTGCGACCGCCGATAGAAGAGGGATTCTTGTGGTATTCCTATAAAAGGCGAGCACAAGGGAATACATGGTGAGCGCTGGTGTTAGACTGTGATGGAGGTGGAAACGGAAGCACGGACGTCGAAATAGCGGAAGAACGAATACATGAGGAGATATAACACAATGAATGGCGCAAATATTGCGTTCAAAATGCCCATGAACACGAATCTTCGTCTCAACCTGCCAAAATCGGTAACGCGTTAGTCGTCTAAAGCAAAGAAGATAACCGTTTCAGGTGCTGAGGGAAATCGCCTAACTCACCCTTCAACGAGCGCCGGCCTATTCTTTGATTTCAGGAAGACCTTTCTCACACGCCCACCCTTGTCAAACAAGTACTCCATCAGGCAGAAGCGTAGATTCCACTCCAATGCCTTGGTAAGCATACGTCCCTTTCCCTCTTCTGGCGGAACGAAACGCTGGAAGATTGAAGGGAGGGGAACGCGTAGGTCGAGTAGTTCTTTGTTGAAGAGGGCGATGAGGTAGTTTTCTTGTCGCATGATGCGATTAGCAACATCATGAGCGTCGAGCTTTGCGGTAGCGGTCGTGCTATCGGAAGTTGAATGGGATGATAAGGCCGTGAGCGGGTTCTCTTCCCGAATAGCACCAATCCTGCGGACAACCTCTGGCCAGGCGATCGTCTGAATATCAGCCTAGGCAACAAAGCATGTTTAAGTTTCCTTGGCGGACGAAAAGGGTTGAAGCACGTACATCCGGAATTCGCAGGAGATGTGTATAGAACTGGTACATTTCCATCAGTCGCCTGACTTCGAATACGAATGTCACGATCCGCCATACGTAGAATGCGGTAAAGAGGAGGAAGAATAGGAAGGTAAATCCTGAGAACCTGCCGAGGTATCGATTGGATGGCTGAGATTGACGATTTGGGCACGCTTACCTGGAGACGCAGTGGTCAACAACTACGTCAGACAGTCGGGTGATATGCTCTGATCGGATTCGCGTATATTCGACGCATCCCAGGAGGAACGTGGAAAAACCAATGACAAATCCTACTGTGCTACGGAAAATGCGTGAGACGCACGCGTAGTAAATGGAAGATTGATTGGACTGACATGAGATTTAGACCGCGTGAGAGTGCGATGCAATAGATCCCTTTGCCTTGGTAATAGTGGTAAACTTCTTGCAGAAAAGCATCGAGATTGTACACGTTGACCCAATTCCACAGGGCACGTTCGTATGCGTCTAGACCGCGCATTTGCTTCGGTTGTGGAGTCCCAGAATAAACGTGTGGAAATTGATCCGGTAAGCCAATCTCCGCTTGTTTAGGAGGGGATGCATAGGCCGCTTTCACGTCCTGTGTGGTGGTAGGTAGGATCGGACGGGTGGATTCACCCCCGGCAGATAAAGAAGGGCGTGTAAATGGTCGGGATATTCCCTTGGCTCTCGCCTTTTCTTTGGACTTGGAAGATTGTCTCCTAGGCTTGGGAGACGAGGCTTCGATCATGAGACTTTGCGGTACTTCGTCGTCGGAAGAATCGGAGTTATCTGGACGAACGTGCTTACGGTCCTCCTCCTGAATATTTGGCCGGAGAACATTCGTGGCCAAGGCGGGGTAGGTAGGCTGGGGTGTGAGCTCTCGTTGGACGCGTTGGCGGGGAGAATTCTGCAGCGCGAACACGGAAGTGTTATCTACTTCTTCCTCTTCGGCCTCTTCCAGCACAGACTGATTGGCCTGGACGTAACCTCGACTTCTCGCCATTGGATTTAAGATGTTCAAAAAAGGTCTAGACCCGGATGTTGAGGAGTTGAGAGAGAACACGGAACGGGAGTTGTTTCTAGAGTTTGGCGGAGAGGACATGGTGGATGGAGAGAGAGGTGGACTGTCAAGTGCTTCACCCGAGGACCCCAGCTGCAGTACTCGCGAGCACTGCGTCCGGCCACAAATGGAGGGGGCGGCGGCACTTACGAAGACAGGGACAGTGACATCTGGTTGTGACTCAAGGTGACCGGTGACATCGAGCAAAAAAACAAAACAAGAACAGAAATTAAATTTTAAATTAAGTCAAAAAATAATTGACCTAGTCAGGTGTGGTGACATGGTCCCCTACTTATATTTCTCGTTAATCCGCACTTTACCACTCTTTCCTTGTCCTTTTCTTGTCCTCCCCCACTTCACATTCTCCTCCGCCCCGAGTCGCTCCCATGTACGAGGACGTCTGTTTGCGGTGCAGCAAGCCCCTGACCGATGGGTATATATAATCCTCATCTTTCCCCCACCCCTGACCCGTTCTTACATCCCGATAGGCGTGCATATTGTAGCTACGGCTGCGAGAGTCTCGACGCTACCTCCCCGTCTATCTCTACCTCTAGTAGCACCTTCCCCTCCCCTCACATCAGCTCCGCCATGTCCCCCACCCCAGATAGAGACATACCAGCGCTTCTGCCTGCCGCACTTGGCGGTAGCGGTGGTCCTCTTCAAAATTATTCCCGTTATCGCAGCATAAATAACCACCCGTCTGCTATCCCCCGTTACTCCACTTTAACCCATTGGTCCTCTAGTCAATACACGGAAGACGAGAGCGATCATCCGGACCACGCCGCCTTGTACGACCCAAATGAGAAGCATATTCCATCATCCGGTCTTAATTACGCTCGGAGACCATCCAGTACCAATTGGCATTCCACTATCCCCAGACCCCGTCTCACCCGGGCCTCCGAATCTGGCGCTTCTTCACCGGTCCGGTCATCTATGGGCGCCCCCCAAAGCGCTCCATCCCTCGCCCTCCCTCCAAGTCCCCCTTCCTCTGGCGCAGATGACGAGCTGTCGGACGGCATAAACGACAAACAAGCCACACTGCGCAACAAAAAAGCTACCTCTTCCAGCACAAATACATCAACCTCCAAAAAGAGGAATCGAGCCAGTCTTCCTGCCTATTTCTCTCTGTTGGCTTTGACCTCTTCTTCTCCGGGAAAGAAGTCTCCCCAGCGCCTCCCGCTATCTACTGGCGTCAGTACATCACGCAACGTTCCAAAGTCTTCCCAAACGAAGACCGCTCCTTGCACGACTGCAATAACCCCGACGACCGTCCACGCGAATCAGCCGGACTCCTGCTCGTCAGCCTTCGAGGCGTCGTTCAGAGGCCGGGCTGAGCGAGGACGATCAAGGCACCGGGGTCCTGGCTCTTCTACCTCACCTGGAGCGAGGAATGATTCTCGGAACAGGTCACCCCCCAGGCTACGCACTGTGGTTTCTCCCTCGAGATCTCCTGCGATTGCCGTCCTCCCCGTCTCACCGCGTCTACCTACCCCGAGGCGACATCGAGGCCAAGAAAGTCATGAAAAAGTCTCCGACTGGGTCTCCACTAGCATCGATCTCCAATCCGGGTTGCGGTCAAGGTCTCGCAGATATTCTAACGAGTCCGATGAGAGTGAGGAGCGCGACTGGAAACCGAGGGACGCTTCAACTCTAAACCGCGGGGTAGACGGTGAACGAAGGGGCAGGCGCAGAACCAATGAACTGGATGCCCCTCCCCCCTATCTGAATGGCCCCGGCATTGGTAACGGGAGGAGTGGTCTGAGGGACCGGGAACGACGAGGAGTTGGGCTGCAAGGCCTCGTTCACTAGGCCCACTCCTGGCTCCCTCCACGAAAAAACGGCGAACACGGGAACCGCGAATTCATCGATTCTGACACTGTATCACCACACCACCACTCAGGCATTTTCCCTGTTCCCCACTTGGGGCGGGGAGGAACAATATCATCATTGAACACCATTTACGAATCAGCTTTCATTATTCCCCAGCCTCTTCCTTTCATCTTATCTATATACACATATCAAAACGCTTGCTATTTCTCATACTTCCCTGCCCTTTGCCCGATGCGCTTTGCATTCAAAAGTGTACTGTACTAGTTCTTGCATTCTCGCATTCTCGCGTTTGTGATAATCACAACTTACCTCCAACTTGGACGTATTCCTACCCCTCCACCCTTTCCTCGAAAAATGGAACTTTCCTTACTCGAGATTCGAACGTTATGAGCCACTCGTTAAGTGCTTCCGCCTCGTGATCCGCATGCCTTCCCTTTTTTTCTTCTTGATTTCACTGCCGCACCTCGGAAACGTGTACATTTTGACTGAATCTGGGACTCTCTGACTACTGATTATACTTGTACAGCTACGATCAGAAATGCGAATACTCACGTAGTATTTTTCTGCAATACTTCGATTTCCACGGCTAAAGTCTTGAGTTTTAGGGGTCACCCCCATAATTCGACCTTCGACATCTGTGGCGACCTTGGGCCAAAGCTGTAAATAAAGAACAGCCATTGCGTTTTTTTCGCTTGCCCAATGGTATTATGAGCGCAGACGATTGCGAAGTGACGGCACAATAGCTAATCTCGCGCCATGCGGCCACAGTCCCCCATCACGTAGGCCTGCGGATCGTTCGCGTCATCCCTATTCTCTCGTCCCTAAAGGAACCCCGACTCTACTGTAATTGGGTTGTTATTGGACCGCGGATTGTGGGGGCCAAGTATTACGATGCGACCGATTCTCCTCTCGTCAGTGACCCTGGACCTGCAACCAATCGACCACCGATCGAAAGTTGCGGGAAGCCACGACTTTCCAATGCGGTCCGGTGCTATGGTTAGGGTTGGATAATTTTTCTCCAGTTAAAATCAAATCCCTTATTTTTTACCCGTGGGCTTACAAGTAACCGGCGTCCGGCGAGTGAACTTACACGCCCCACGTTTGAACCGAGAGGGTGTTTTTTTTCTTTCCCTCGAAACGTTGTGCTCGCCCACGGTTCCGCTCTTTGGGCCTTTGGGCCCACTTTGTACGCGTAGCAGGCTGATCCGTACGTAAGACTCGGACTCGATTACTTGGATGTCGAGTTTCCAGTCAACTATGACGATTATGAGGTATGATGATAACGATCCTGGGCGGAACCATCGGTGAGAAAAAAAAATCCTTTGACTCGTGCAGAGGGGATCGAAGGATGGCCACAGACACCACCGGGGTTTCGTAAGTTTGAGTGAAATCAAAACATTCAATCTCGTCATCAGACTACGGCAACACCAAGACAGTGTGTTTCTCATATTGTAAAAGGTTATCCACAACTCAAACGCACGGTCGCGCGGGGTTTCCGTAAGCAGCTGTTGACAGTACGTGAGAGTCCGAGTAGGAGACTAGGGGCAAACCGGGCCCAAGGGCTGTCAACCGCGCTCTTTCGCCCCACAGACAAAAGGATTACATCGTAGTAGGAGAGACAACGTTCGTGGGCGAACCTCAAATTCTGCGGAATGAGGATTGAAATGGTATTGATTTTTTGGGGCTCATCCTCGAATTTGCGTGATGATCAAACCAGGAGGGTCGAAACCCTCCCGGTCGGCTAAGAGGAACCCGCAAATGCGGGGTAATTGAGTTAGGCGCTCACCTGTCGTTCCCTGGCTTCGGTCCCACGTCGCATTCGTCAAGTGCCGGGGGCGAGTGACCCCCCCAACGCGTGTCAACCACCGGCCACATGGCTTGCGTAGAACGCGCTAAACCGCGACAGGAACTGATGCTTCGGTGCGGGTTTGTGGATCGAGGACTCGTGACTGCGAGGGTTACCGGAGGTGCCTCTCACGGAACTTGGAGGGATATTCTAGTGTGTCGCGGCCGGACGAGCAGGTGCCATGCTGATGTTCAGGATGACGCGGAAAGCCCCAGGACAGTTTCCGCAGCGCCAGTGTCGGATCTTCTTTCTCACGAGCTGCCAAAGTTGGGGCGATGGAGGAGCGAGTAAGCGCAGCGACCCGTCCCAAGGATGATCCCGTTTGTGATGCTCATGACGCCGGTGGAGCCCCCCACTAAACGAGTTTACCAAGGTTCGGCGTCCCACCCACTCCCGACCTGGGAATCCTCAGTTCGGTACCATGAATGCGACGAACAAAAATATTTCCGTGAGACCAACGGGACCGGCTCGGCAATCATCGATACCTCTTCGCCTGGAACGAATCGGACGCCACAGTATCTGTGGCGGCACTGTCAGCACAGGTCATGAGCACCGATAAGTACTTCTGAGAATGGATGATGTGGACGATGCCGCAGGTGGCCGGTTGCCAACCGTGGGATGCAACCGATCCCTAAAGAGGTTGGCAGAGCGGCGTGGATAGCCGTTCCTGAGCAAGATGACCGTTCAAAGGAAGAACCTGGACAATGTGACACATCTCGAGCGCGCTTCTAGTCTGTGGGCAGTTGGCAGTCTCTCAGGAAGAAATTGGGCGTTCTCTCCAAACTTACTGCTTACGGTGCTCAAAAGGGATCAAGGGCGCGTTGAGATAAGTGGCCTAGATGAGCACAAGGAACCCGGACGTTCAATTTTACATCCTTCCATACTACACGGCCAACCGAGATCGATGTCAGCTGATGTCACCGGTTACATCCGAGGATATCTACCCAACGTAGACGTCTCTTGATGTGTACAGATGTTACGAGGATATGTAAAGAAAATCAAATAGATGGTCGATATCTACCGACATGTTCTGGGGATATCGAGTGATGTTAAGTCTGCAAATGGCAGGCTCCGACTTCGGGCACAATCGGCGGCCCAATAAGTTGGGACTCGTGAGTTTTTTTTGACAGTCTTTGCCTCGCTTCCTCTTTCCCCTCCTCTGCGACGATGAGCAGCATTCCCAACGATATCATTGGTTATGCTCCCAAGTCGGGAGCATCACCAACGATACCGTTGAGAATCGTTGAACACCGCGTCTACACTATCAACCCACCAGTTCGTGCAACCTCAGAACTCACCGCCAACGGAGAAAATCGCTTCAGTGAGTTTAGTCCGCTTTTTTTATCCCTCATACGATGCACAATGTTAACATAACCTTGCAAAGGGGTCTCCTGGATTGTCCCAATATCGGGCCTTGAGACGTTTGGTGGCCTAACAACCGGCGTTGACGCGACGCACGACGGATGTTTTTTTTTCGACCCCTGCCTCGGGTGATCTTTAGACACATACTTTGAATGTTATACTCCAGGATCAATATTCAATTGCGAATATACTTGTTTTTCTCTCCGCTTATGTTTCTGGTAATCTGGGGCAGGTCCCAAGGGCATTCGACAGAATAAACCTATGATATCTACAGATGTCTAATGTGTCGGGCGATGTCGTATAATAGTAAGTTCGGCATCGACAGATATCAAGCCCTCGGGAACCCTGATATCGAGTGATGTCTACAATTGATGTCACGCCCGACGTCGGATTCGATCTGCCGTGTAAGCTTTCGCTCACTTATCTCCGGTGGAAGCGAACTGAATCACCTCACCTCTCGAAAACGGTTTGGTATCTACGCCCATTGAGTGGCCCAGGAAACGACTGAGGGATAGATCAACGCAGTTTATCAATTCCGGTAAACATGAATCGCGTAAGAAAGGCGTCGCAGCTTGTCCGGTGAACATCTAGTACGATCGGTTCTGTATACAGCCCGCAGGGTTCAGCTGGCTGAGCCCGAAACTGTGTCTGGTGGACGACACGGGAACGTGCAATCGGTCAAAAAGATAGGGGGTGCGACTGGGACTAGGAGGGTTCTACGGAGAAGGCAAATGCTACAGAGGTGGCCGTCACAGGGACGAGGGGGAAGCTGGGGGGCGCGAGCCTCTTCTTTATATACCTCGGCAAATACCGCCGGAGGCGTGAGGAAAATGATCGTGATCGACGCACACACCTTCACGTGATCGTGCACGGGTCCCCAAACACGTGATGTAAATGCACCTGATGATAAAAAGCTGCCGCCTCGCCGCCTGCCACCCTCCCTTTCCCTTCAACCGCACACTACCACCCAATCCACCCCTCTATCCCCCAAACCGACGCCTCCCCCTCCAACCAAAACAACAAGAAATGGGCAAATCAACGACAGGTTCGTAATATTTTCCCCCCTTCAAAGTCATGTGGTTCATATCGGTCCCGCCCCCGCCACCGCCCGAACTCGAGCTGACGTGTCTTGATCCGACAGAAACCAAGACAAGGTCGGCCCGTAAGGCTACCACCGAAAAAAGAACAAAGAAAGGTCTGATTCTGCGCGCATATAGCCTGGCTTCTCTCATCTCATTCACTGATTCCCCCCTCCAGATGTCGAACCGAAGTCAAAGAAGGCCCCAAGTCCTTACAACCTCTTTGTAAAGGCCCAACTCCCTATCTGGAAGGAAGCCAACCCAGGAAAGAGCGCCAAGGATGCCATGTCAGCTGTACGTATACGTGCGCCCAAGTGGAGATTGTACGTGTGTTGACGTCATGCTTTCAGGTCAGCGTCTTGTGGAAGGACTCGCCAGAAAACCCAAAAAATTCTGGCGGTGAGAAGAAGGAATCGAAGGCAAAGAAACCCGCCACCAAGGCTGCTTCCAAGCCTTCTAAGAAGGTCGAGGAGGAGTCCCCCAGCTCCGATTCCGATTAGTTGTCCCTGTGTTCACAACGTTGTGGCGGTGTCACTCTTATCGCTGACGCTACACTAGTTCTCCTGCTGTTTTTCGTGCCGTGTAGACCCACTGTACCTGTATCATTATTGTAGTCTCTCGTGCTGATAATTACCTTCTGAATATCCCTTTCGAGCCCTCACAGCGCGGACATGTAATATCCATTGGGGTGACGATAATAAGTATACAAAGAGGCCGACTGCGAAGCGATGGTCCTAAGATCCTGCAGATTATACACATACTGTAACATTTCTAAGGCAATTGCTTTGTGGGGTAGGTGGTGAGATGGTGGTATGAAGTGGGGGAGTGTGCGGACCGCAATGACGAGGTTGATGAAGCGAATGCGAGGATGGAGGAACGTTGTAATCACGATGTAACCTTTCCTTTTCCCTTTTCGTTCTTCGAACTTCCGGCCACACTGGCGCTGTCGCTCATGACCGTGTCCTTGTCTGCAGGAGTAGAAGCGGCAGCAGCTTCCAGCATTCCTGGCGTCACAGCCTCCCATATACGGATCGTCTTGTCATCTGAGCAGGACGCGAACATCCATTCGTTCGTCGGGTTCCAGGCCACAGCGTTTACGCTCCCTTCTCCATGACCGGATAGGACCTCGAGCAACGCTCCCGAGTCTCGATGCCACACGTACACGTTGCCGTCTGGGTGGACCATCAAACAACGCTTTAATCGAGGACTTGAATCATAGGACGTACCCTCAGAGCCACTCGCCACAAAGTTTCCGTCCACTCCTCCATAGCAACTCCTGATAACATGTCTTCCCTGCTTCTGCCCTGTGTATTTGCAGGCTATCCGTGATAGACTCAGATCCCATAGAAGCACTTCCTAAAAGAATTTTTTGGATCAGTGGATCGCGTGGGCAATAACGGATGAAAACGTACATCGGGTGCGTGGCTTATCAGCGCGTATCTTGAATCACGGGAGACCCTGACACTCGTCGTCTCTCCATCCAACCTCAACGATCTGTCGACCAATCGAGCATTAAATGTTGCAATCATAACATAAACTTGGAATACGCACGCTATCTGGTGCTTCGTGGCCAGATCGTACACGATCATCCTGTTTTCTGCTTTCACGATGTAACTCGGCGTATGCGATTGAGATTGAGGCGATTGAGACGCGGAATCCCCGCGTGCTCCAGGGGCTGGGGAATTCCCCGTACTAGTTGGGGGGTGTGGGATCGGTGGGAGGTGAATGACTCCCACCGCCACAACCTTCGTCATGTTTGGACTGACATCCAAGTCGGTAACCCGAATGGGGGCCATCCCCCAGGAATCTCTCTGGTTACCTTCAGGATCCTGAAAAAGTCCGTAAGTTTTGTGTCTGAGACATACGTGAGGCAGATACCGACCCATATCAGAATCCTCCGATCCAAACCCGCAGACATGAATCCGGAGTTATCAGGTAGCCATCTGATAGCCGTCACTGTTTCGGTATGCGTTTCAATGGTACGCATACATAGACCGGACTTGACGGTAAACGTGAGCACTAATCGAGGTGGACATCGAGGCGGACATACACGGGTGTTCCACATCTTGATGTGGTTTTCCGAACTGGTGAACAGTATTGAGTCATCCAGAGACCACGATATACACCCCACAGGATATTGGTGATCTCGCAAAACGAGGTGTTGTGTGTATTCCCTCTGAGCTGGCTCTTTCTCGGGCTATGTGAGTTCCGGGATCAGTGCTCGACCGGAGAGGATGAAGATATCGACCTACCCCAACCCTCCAGATAATCGCACTCTTGTCTTTCCCTGCGCTGGCAAGGTATTCGCCACTGTGACTCCATTCAATGTTCCACACCTCGTCAGTATGTATCTCCAGAATTGTGGTTGTGGTGTTAGGGAAACATGAAGAATCACAATGGTGGTCTCGGTACAGGGAAAAGGACATGGAGTCTGGCGGTGAATTGTGGTACGGACACCGTTGTTGTTGCCATAACCGCGACTGTTCTAATAGGGTGAGGAAGCGGCGTTGTGGGATCATCACCGCCGAAGGAATATGCTCTGAGTTATGTTAGTCTGAAACCGAGTAGCTGGAACCTTAGCCCGAAACCTACTCTGCAGATTACTCAACAACCGTGTTCGGGAGTTCCCCCTCGACCCATCCCAACCTGCCCGATGTCTCAGGTCTTCAGGGGTCGAACACATAATGAGGCTTTGTCCCATGAAATCAAGAATCAGCCTAGAATGGAGTAAATAATTCCGGACCACGAACCTCGAGAGCGTATACAGATGCTCTGGGTCTACGTGGTGTGGAGCGAGTTCGTTCCTGAGGACCATCAGAGCCGCGGTCGTGTTTCTGTTCTCCAACAACTCCAGATACTTCTGTTGGCTGATAAGGAACCTCGACTCCTGTTGAAAGAACAAGAATGGATTTAAAGCAGAATAACTAAGCAACGTAGAAACGCACCATTAAATTATCTTCATCGGTGACGCCCAGCCGAATTAATGCGGCCTCAGCCTGCTCCCATGACGCCTCCATCACATAGTTTCTGAATTCCGCAACCTCCGTCGATTCCATAGTATAGCCAGATTCGGCTTCTAAGGTTGCAGCAGATTCACTATGTCATCGGTTAGCAATCACACACATTAGCGTGTAAGAGGGGGAGATATTGTACGTACATGTAACCTACATCCCGGAGGCTCTGGACAACAAGTCGTACGAACTCCTCCCTATCCACATTCGAATCCGAGAAAAGCTTCCTGCCGGGAAGCGAGACATGTGCCACATTCTTGTTGTGCTTGATAACTCCGTTCTTGAGAGAGCCCGGGGTGGAGTTGGAGGGTCCGGTGCCGTTCGTGAGTCCATTCGAAAAGCCGTTGGTGGTCGGACCAGTTCCGTTCGAATGACCGTTGCTATTGAATGAATTCGAGCCCTGTATGGGAGTGGAAGAACCGGCTAGCGAATTTGAGGGGGCTGCGAGGGAGGTTGAGGAGGAAGATGCTTGATCAGATTGAAGTCGCATGGCACTAAGCGGTTTCGTCGACAGCGAGTCTGAAGGCAAGATTGAGAAAGAGCCAGAGCTATTCCCGAGCCTCAATCTCTTCCTTGCAGGTTCCTCTTGTTCACTATCGGTGGTGGTTGGAGAGAGGTCCGCTGCGGTCGGTGACGCCGGTTCACGGTCTTCGTACTGAGAGCGAGAACGGATTCTTGCGGAAGAGGGGGAGGTTGGGAAGAGAGAGAGGGAGGTAGACTGTGGTGGCTGGGGATTCTGATTGGAGGTCAAAGATTCCAGGACTGGATTGGGAGGGACAAGGTCCCTTGAAGTGCGATGTGGGTGAGAATGAATCGTGACAACAGGTCGGTTTGGAGTGGGAAGGGTTTCTCGTCTCGCTCGTTGCAGGTTTATTTTCTACCTACGCTGCAGAGGAAGAGGAAGAAAGAAAAAGTAAACGTAAACCACGAGACGGCCACGCGAATAAATATTCATATTTATTTCGAATTACGATACTCAGGCATTGAGAATCTTCCGTTATCGTCCTTATCGCCCTAGTGGGTCGTACGAGATCAGTTCTTTCTCAAATTAATCTCTTCTACCCTCTCGCACCAGAGGCGACCCCAAAAGACGATGGGTTGGCATCAACCGCAAGCTGGGCGTTGGGCAACAAATTGATTCTCACGACCACTCATCCTCATCACGTGCATCTAATATTGACTCACCACTGCACATTGCAATGGCCACGAAACGTAAGGAAACATCAGAATGAAAACATCGCCGCTCCCTTCCTCGACCCAAACATGTAAACGAATGCCTGACTGATGAATAGCCCCACTGTGATCCCAATCGACACCGCAATCATCGCTCCTCCAATCGCAATCCCGTTCCCACCCGATAGTGCGCCCGTTTGGGACAGCCCAGAGGGCACCAAAAACAGAACTCCCGTCACCATCGAAGTGAATGCCGTGCCGCCCATTTTTCGAGAATACGCATTTCCCAGTATCCCGACCGTGAACGCTCCGATCATCGAGACCACATCTGACCGCCGGAAGATGTACATGTTGGCCGCCTTGTTCGCTGCGTATGCTGCGCAAGAGATGACGACCATGACAACGAGCTGCCCACTCAAAATCGGTTGCTTGTTCGACAGGGACGAGAACAGAGAGAAGAGAGGCACGAAGATAAACTGAGTCCACCAGGGAAACGGTTGGAAGTACCAGGAACGATTAGGAAACCTGTAGCATCCATCAAAGATATAGAGATTCTCCTGAGGTGTCTGGTGAGTGACTGTGAAAGTCCCGTTCAGAAAAGCATTCCGTGACGATGTGTCGGTTGCGTTGAAAGTAGCCTCGACGAAGAAGCTCGTAGTCAAGCGATTCGCGAGTTCTGCGAGGCGATTGCGTGCTGCTTTATCGATCCGGAGGTACAGATCAGAGCCAATTTGAAGACCAAACGCCAAAAAAGTGGTGTAGATCAGCGAGTAGACCATTTTTATACTCCCGCAGACGATGTTCTTAGATGCCAATTCCAGAGAGCTCGTCACTACGTCAGATATTTAGAAAGGCTGCATGGGTGGAAATGGGGCAGACATACGAACGAGGTAGCCAGGGAGGATGCCGACGATGGCCGCGGACGAGATCGCGATATAGCAGAAGTAGTCCCCAGGAATGGAGGATAACGCCCGGGCGAGAAAAGACATCAACATCGCCATAGAAATCCTCAAGTGGAAAATCAACCTCTGCAAGTGCCTAAAAGGGAAGGAAAAGCTCACTCGAAAACATGACCGTACACTTCGCTCTTCGTCGCAACCCTGAACTTCATAAAACTCACGATTATCGCACCAAGTCCAGCTACAGAAGTGTCCACGAGCGAGCCCCCAAAGGCCAGGGGACAGATCATGAATGACATGAGGAACGAGAAAGACATCAAAGCCCACGATCCATATATCGGTTTCGAGACAAGCAATTCATTTAGGAGCGTGGTGCCAACCTTTGCGCTAATCTCGTCATGGACGACGTCCCGGTAGATAAGATGGATCTGATGCAGAATTCCAAGATCAAGGCTGCCGTTCACTTGAACGAGTTGTGTGTTTGGTCCTTCGAACTCCGGGTCATAGAAAGAGCAGATGATGAGACTTGGGATGTGCACGAACTCCGCCTTAACGTCCAGGATCTGCGCACAATCCTGCAATTGAGATTCGATGCGATGGGAAGGTGCGCCAAACGTGAGAAGAGCTCGTGCTAGGCGCAAGAGAAAATTGTGACGGTTGTATATTGCTGAAGAAAACCCCACAAATAAACACCAAATGAGAGGCGTAGGCTTGAAGGTACTCACAAGTGACATGGAATTCAATTCGCTTCTTCTTCAGGTACTTCTCGCGTTCCTTGGTATCCATAGCCTGCAAGCGTTCGTACTCAATCTCTGCTGCCGTCAGTCGTTCCTTCTCCGCTTTCACGGGATCTTTCTGTTGAAGAGGGTCCTGTTCTGGAACTTCCCCTAGGCCACCCCGAGGATCATCATTCCACGGAATATATCTCCCCGGAGGCCCCGTTTCAAGGGAACCCACGCTGTCGATTGTGTTCAGCCTTGTCGTGTGCTGCTGCGGCCCCGGGTAACGCGAGTAGACGGCAGATCTAGGAGTCACAAGTGTGTGTGGCGAAGCGGCTCGTCTCGCTCCTCGATCGGAACCAGTTGGATCGTCGTAGACTGGCGTATGAAAAACAGGGTAAGGCGCAGTCGCGGGGCCACGCTGGAAATTCTGATACATATCATGAAGAGACGGTCGAGAACGCGAGGAATCAGAAGGGAAGGGGACTGCATCGTAGTCTGGCTCAATCTTTTCGGTGGACATAGTGGGTTGGTTTGACGTCAAGGTAGACTGATCGACATCAGGGTAAATCCATAGAAACCCATATTTTCGAGCACCCAGTCAGAAAATATTAAATACACTACTCTAAATACCAGAGTCCGGGAATGCTTAAAGTTACTCGATGTCATCAGATGCGTCAGTGAACGTATACGTATTCGTCGCCTCGGCCGTCTTTTCCAAGACCGGGACTTGAGCTAATGAGGTCCTCCGACTCGCGTTTGGAGAGCCTAACAGACCGCCTCTTGGTCCAAAACCGAGCATGTGCATCCCGGATGTAGGACGTTGTTGACGGGATGGGGGCCTCCCAACAGGAGGCGACGATGGTGCGGGTATTGGTGATGGTATTGGTATGCGGAGGTGGAGCCCGGCAAGCGGGTCGAACGATTCCAGTGCGGGCGATTCACGCATTTGTGGGAGGGAGGGGGCATGGCGAAGTCTAGGCGTGGTCATCACGGACCCAAACGTTGGTGCAGGACTGACTGGTCGCGAGGGCGGTCGTTGCCTGAGGAGACTGGCGGTGAATGTGGACCACGTACCAGAGGACTTCGGGGGTTCTGGAGCGTTTTGTGTTAGGTCGTGGATGAAGGCTTTAATAGAAGATATATCGTGTGTCAGGTCGTCCAACTTCTGCGAAAACTGTCGCTTCGCTCGAGAGACTGATTTGTCTGTCCCCTCAACGAATGCTGTAATTCTTTGCTCGACCTCACCCATCTCTGCCTCACTGGTGATAGCACCCTTCACACACAGCAGGGTCTGAAAAGCCTGTGTGGTCCTCTCTTCATCTGCGCTGCGGATTTCTAACTCGACCCGGGTATCCTCGTTGAAGTCGTCCAGCCGCTGGACGGTTATCCGGACGAAGCCAATAGTGTCACTCTGGGGGACTGATGACAGTGACTTCGTGAGGTCATGAAGGGTCGTATGACATTCGCGAAACGCTTTCTGCAGATCATCATACCGCGACTTGACACCGGACAGCTTCTCCAACATTTCCTGGAGTTTTGGGTCCCCCGATTTGATAGCGGGCGTCGGTGTCCGAGCGGTGGGTACTGAGGGACAGATCCCCGAGGCTGATCGTTGAGGGGCCAGGGTTGGAGGAGCTACTGGACCATTGCTATCATCCACATAAGTGGAGGCTTCCTCCATCGTCGGTACGTGGTGCCCATTGAGCGAGGGAGTCGGTTCAGGATCGACTGGAGAGACGTGTACCGATGGTATAGAAGGGTCTGTCGATTCCACGACCACTTGGGGCGGAGGGATGGTCGGAGAAGTCGCCTCGGCAGTCATTTCCTTTTCGACCGCCTCGTCCGAGCCACTGAGCTCCGGAGCTAGCCACGGAACGTTATCGAGGGGGGAAGTAGCCACCGGAGATGGGTGGTATAACACGAGATTTGGAGAGGGTTTCAAAGGAATAGGACTTGTTGGGGAGCACGGCAGGGGTTTGTGAATCTTAGCTCCAGGAATGATGGGTTCGGTATCGGCCTCGGGGTGTTCTGGAGGAGCACTGGTGCTCAAATTTTCGGAGGAGGAATCGTCTGCAACGTGACCTGGTGGTCCCCCAATTTCGCTTAGCTGCTCTGTGGAAGTTGGCAACGACGGGTATTGTTCCTGTATGTGAGCCAGGTATTTTTCCAGTTGCATTCTCCTATCAGTTTCTACCTGGAGCTCCTGCGAGAGAAAACCGGCAGCATCCCTTGCCGCGATTATGCGGGCCAAAGCACCAGCGGGAAGGTCCTCCAAGTACACGTCCCCATCTAAGGCGTCAAGGAGACCATCCGATTCAGATATTACCCTCCCAAAGACGTCTAACACCTCCTCGACGCCCGAGAGTGATGATGCACGTTGGTGGTATTCGCGAGCCTTCCTGTGCCACCGACGGAGATTCTCTGCGAGGTTTTCTTCCCGCCCAATACAAGCCAGCCTAAGAGAGGTTTCCCTTCGCCTTCCATAAGTCTCTCGGGAAATATCCTCTGTGAGGTCATCTAAAGCCATTCGAAGTTTCTCGACCGTCCTTTTCTCGGTGAACAGGCATCGTTGGAAGTAGTCGATCTGAGAGTTTAACGTCGCGGTTGTCGCTGCGTGCCTGACCTTGAGGCTTTCCAATGCATTCTGCAACGTGTCGTTGGATGTCTGCGAGAATTTCCTAGGCACGTGTGAGACACATGGCGGTACGAGAGATGGAGAACGCACATGTAACGAGAGACCATCTTTGCGGCTGTGGAATCATCGAGGCTGAGCTTGTCGAATTCGGTCTGGACGCGTGCCAGTTCTCGTCTGTCTTGTTCGGCAAGCTTGCGCTCAGATTCCTGTTGGGCTTTGACAAGCTCGAGCTCAGACTGCAAGTCGTGTATCTCAGCGTGTAAGTTTTCGGTCTCCTGGTTGAATTCGCTGATTAGTTTTTGAAGGCCGATCTTCCCTTGGGCAAGATCCTTTGAAAAGGAAACTTGGCGCGAATGCTTGATCTCTGCGGACTTAGAGCTCTGCGGGGACGAGGGGATCCTATCAGTCAGATTTCGGACCAGACTGGCGTATTCCTGCGCTCCGATAATGAGAACATGGTCCTGCTTGGCAAAGGGATGGCAGAGCTAACCTGAACGACAAGATCTGCCATTCTGCTTTCTTCCTTGGCGTTGCGAGCTTGCAGCAAGAGACTCCTCTCTCTAACCTTGCAGTCTTCCTCGCGAGCCCTGGCCTGGGCAGCGATCTCAAACGCAGCATCTCGGTCATACTTGACCCTGGCAAGTTTATGTGTCGCATGTAACGTTTCACTGGTACGCTTCAATAGCAGTTCCTCAGTCTGGGAGAGTTTGTCAGAGAGATGGCGGAGAGCGTTGTTTAGTTGGGGAGTCTGGAGTGCAGAAGGATCTGGGCTGGTGATTGGGTGGGCTCGAAGGACGCTGAGCTCTTCCACTAGACGAGAATTCTCCCTTTCCAAAGCCTGGGACCTCTCGAGGGTATATGATGTGTCGAGTGAGTGTCTTTGGAGCTTCACGGACGCAGATGTCGCCTCGTGCTACAAAAGGGAGGGATCAAGGTGTCGGGAAATCGGTCAAGGTGTAAGCAAAGGAAAGAATACCTGGTACTTTGCGACGGTCGCACGCAGGCTCTGCAATTCGAGAGCGAGAGGATGGCCATCGTCGATAGCGAGCTCGTTGCTCATGACCTCGAGAGGCAGGCTTGCGTCCCGCCGAACACGCGCCGGATTACATCTGCCCAGTCTTGGCGTCAATCCCTCCTCTTCCCCGACGACCATCGTACTCACTCTCGAGGTATTGAGTCTGATCCGCGCTGTGTCTCGACCATCGAAGGCTATTTTGCCGGCCCCATCCCCGCACTCGACCACGGAGGCGTATCGAAAACTCTCTGCCAAATTTTACTCACGATTCATCGGTCGCTGACGCAAACACTGGGATTCGGCTCGTCTACTCTGCGATTCTGGTGAGCACCCTATATGCTCTTCCATCCGCTCAGAACACCGTCTTATACCGCTCCTTTGCAGCGATGGCCAACCAGCAACCTCCCTACCATAATTCAGGGTATTATGCTCCTTACATGTATCAAAATGGTTACCCTCAGCAGTACGCCCAGCCACCACCACACTACGGCCTGAATGGCCATCCCCCATCTCACACACCCCCGCGAATGTCAGCAGGGCCTTCTAATGGTGTAGGCAGAGGATCGTATTCTAATCGCGGTCACCAACCATATCACCCCCATCTTCCGATCTACAACCAGCATTTCCAGCATGTGGACGGAGCCACTCCCAGTCCACCACCAATCTCACCCACTTATGCTCACCCTCACCCCCACAAATCACAATCCACACACGCTCCGTATCCCCACTATACAATTCCCCCGCCTAATGCCTACCACCTCTCATGGCCTACAGAGCCACTCTCTCCACTGCCCAAACAACTCTCTGGGCTCAACCACTTCCCTCCGAACGTTACCGCAACTCCACAACCTGGTCCCTCAACTTATGACGTCCCGCCTGTATCTGAACCCGTCCCTGGGGTTACCCCAGTGCCGGCTCCAGAACCTGCACGGGAACCCGCTCTTGAACCCGTGTCTGAACCTGCCTCTGAATCTGCACCTGTATCAGAACCTATCTCCCAACCCCCCAGCGTACCCTTTGAGCCATCATCCGAACAGACCTCACCCATCATCACTTCCCCACTGGTGACAAAACGATCTGCGGCTTCATCTGTCGAAAAATCCAAGAACGAGTTTGCTATATGGTCACGAAGACCAACCGATCCTTCGGTAGCCCCTGCCATAATCATCTCCCCCCGGGCCCGCCCACCGCCTCAAGTTATCGATGACGCGCTCAAGCTTCCCACTCCCCCACTTACTCCAGTTCAGGCGGCGGTTAACGTACCTGAAGATCCGGACCGGGACAAATCAACGGAAGCATTTGACGAACCTCCCACGGCCCAAACACAGATCGCAGACTCCCCATCTCCGGTCACAGAAACAACCACCGCGACCCCTTCTGTCCATGATATAACCACCCCCGCCTCTCCAATATCCTCTCGCACTTCAATATCCAACGCGTCTCCCGCAGACGTGAAGTCTCCTTCGACGCCCTCTACAGCTGTACTTGTTGATATACCTGCCGCGGCTGAGTCTCCGAAAGATAAAACTGAAGTCGAGATCACGCCTCCTGCACCTCCGACCCCCGCTACTCCACCTGTGAAGAAGTCTTGGGCCTCCTTGTTAAAGAAGGATGATGTCACGTCCACAGGCAAAAATGCTCTTCCTACTTCTACAGTCGTCGGATATTCGGTCCCTGGTGGGTCTATCGACAATTCACAGGCAACTCCTATCGCTATGACCAAGAAGCAAGAACTTGCTACACTGCTGACGGCTGGTCCTTCAGGACCCGGCCAGGTACCAAAGATTCGTCCTCGTGGATTGGTTAACAGCGGGAACATGTGCTTTGCGAATGCCGTTCTCCAAGCCCTGGTCTACTGCCCTCCTTTTTACCGGCTCTTTACTGAACTGGCCAAGTACCTGCCTGGACCGTCCTCGGACTCCAGGAAATCGATCGACAACAGGATTTCCTTGACTACTGGGACCATCGAATTCTTGAGGGAATTCAATCCTCTTTCCGAAAGAGAAAGAAGGCGACGAGAGGAGGATGGGGAGGATGGATTTCTTGACTCCTTCACGCCCGTCAGTGTGTACGATGCGATGAGGGCTAAGAAGCGGTTTGACAACATGAGAGTGAGTAGTGAGGACAACAAATCAGGAAGAACGTCTAGCTTAGCTTATGCGTTAGGGTGGTCATCAAGAAGACGCGGAGGAGTTCTTGGGCTTCTACCTCGACACGCTCGAGGACGAATTTTTGTCCCTTCTAGCCTCTGTTTCTCCCAAGTCTGATCCCCAGAACCTCAACCACACTGAGGAACGCGAAGAAGTGGTACCTAAGGAAGATGGTTGGATGGAAGTTGGGCGTAGGAACCGAATGGTTGTCACACGAACGGTATGCGATTATTTCTCTGCTTTCGGTAGGCCTAATCTTCTCGACAGGCTAAAGCCACCGACTCTCCCATCACTCGCATATTTGGAGGCACTTTCCGTTCTACGCTTCGCGTGCCGCAACACAAGGATTCCGTGGTCGTGGAGAGCTGGAGAGCACTACAACTCGACATCCAGGTTCGCCGCTGTGGAATCGAAACAGCCATCTTCATCGCCTGATAATGTTCCCCGCAGCGCGAACAAGTCAACACGATTGGAGAGGCTCTCCAGTGCATCTCAAACCCTCAGCCAGTCACTGTTACCTCGCCAACGAGGCCTGGTGTGTCTGTGGACGCACACCAGCAGGTTTTAATCGAGTCTCTACCACCGATATTGGTCCTTCACCTAAAACGCTTCCTGTACGACACGGAAGTGGGTGATGTAGTCAAGATTGGAAAACCGATCTCGTTCACTCCCGAGTTGGAGATCGATTCGAGTGTGTTCCAGTGGCCTTGAGATTCTATCACATATTGACTCATGACTGTTCTTGTAGACTTGATTTCTCCGGGGCGTAGGCAGGCACAGAAAGTGAAGTACAAACTCTTCGGAGGTGGGTGATAGAGAATCAGATTATGGTACTGGTTGGCTGACCATACGACAGTTTTGTATCACCACGGCTTGTCTGCCTCCGGTGGACACTACACCCTCGACGTTCTCCATCCGAACCGGGACATGACCCAGAAGCCCCGCGAGGCTTGGATACGCATCGATGACGAGCTGGTTTCGGACGTTCTTCCCAAAAATGTGTTCGAGGCGGACAGAGATCACAGATGCCCATACCTGCTGTTCTACAAACGGGTAGCTCATGCTTGGTCGAAATAAATCCGACTGCTCCTCAGGGTAACGGAACTCTGTGGATAGGGAAGGGGCAAGCCAGCGTATATGACAAATTACGAGCACGTCTTTTTGGTTTTCTCTGCGAGGGCGCTACTTGGTTACACCCTAAAATGTCTAAGCGAGGTAGCAAGAGAATCGAGAAATGGTAAGGGAATTAGATAGGTTCAATGTCCATATGATTAATATAGATTCCAGCTCTGAGGTATAGGGGGTTCACGTTCATCAGCGATCAATTCTCGGTGGCGTCAGTTAGGTACAGGGTACTCACAGAACGCCAGCCACGATGCTTGTATTCAGATATTGGTCCCTCGATCCCCCAAGCCAATTCCTTGAACCAATAGAACATGGCCAATTGAAGGAACACATTGATTCCAAAGATGATGTTCTTCGTTTTTTCCGAAAACCGCTTAGTAGAGAAGAAGCAGTGATCGAGGATGTGAGCGAGCATCAGCACGGCGAAATATAGGGTCGGAAGCTAAGGCATGAGGGGCGCAGGAGGAGATTCGATAGATAAGACAGAGATAGATCAGCTTTCAGCCGTATCGGGAACATCAAAGGGTGTACGAACATAGTGGTGAATGTAGGTGACACGATCCATGATGAGGAACGGGGCTGGGTGGATATGAAATCAGGCCTCGCCGGTCTAGACGAAGTGAACGTGGCTTACCAAAGTGGAAGAACCACCCAAAGAATGCAATCTTTCCGACGTAGAGAAAATGGTCCCATTCACCTGCATACAAACGCTCAGTATTGTCAATGACGAAAATAGGGGGATGAAACACCGCACGAGGTTCCATGTCGACGTATTTCCTTTGCTGCCTGAACAAGTAAAACCCGAGAAGGAATACCCCAAAGAAGAGGCTGAGTGTGGATCCAACCCATATCAACGGCGTGCCGATGAGATAATATTTGGTTTGATTATCTGCCCAACCACACATGCGAAGGCCAAGGTGCTGGAATGGCCAATCGAACGGTGCGGAGGCCAATACGTCAAACTTGTCTGGGTCCGGAACCAGAGCGTTGTTTGACGTCCACATAGCAACATTGAGGTGCCAGAAATCTCGGAGGAAAGGCGAACGGTAGAATTTAGCGTTGCCGCTCGGCACTGTGTTCACTGGTTAGCATCAGATGGAAACACAATCCACCTGGACTCACGTCGATCATTCCAGTGGCTTTCCACGTTCCAGTGAGTGTGAATGTCTTCGGGATCGTTCTCCTTGTCGCAGCTGACCTCGATTTGTTTGAATCCCCACTGAGGCAAGACCGCATTCGCAGCTCTAAGGTAACACCCCAGATGCACGTGCCGGAAGCGTAACCTAGTTGTCAAAGAGTGGATTTTTTCGAAGCTACTTTTGCTTCCCCTCTTCACATCATCCACGACTTCGACCTTCCAATGGTCTTGAAGGTCACCTATCGTTTCATTTCCGTAGCAAGACACTTCATGATTGAGTGTAGTGACTGGAGCTGGAATTGGGTGAGAGTGCAGATTTCTCAAGGTGGGTCCATGTCGCAGGCGAATGACGTCTCCGTCCTTGAGGAATTTCAGGGGGGCATTTGGATCATATGCCGGTTCGTCCCAGCGCGGGAGAATGATCCAGTCATTGTTCTCGTCCTTGTAATGGTAACAAGTGACCTGCTGTTGCAACGATCCAACGGGGAATGTTTGCACGTGGGAATGAAGGAGACCACCTCCCCATCCCATGTTCTTAAGCGTGAGCTTAGACCCAATCGCAACCTCTGAAATCGAACGGTGTGTTATAAGATATCGGCAGCGATCGGGTAGCGGAGTGGCTGGGCTGACCTAGAGGGTTCCTAGCGAAGTCGTTTCCGACGAGATTCGCTTGGAACAGAGAGCTCATTTGCGAATCGCCGGGACCGGAATGGTTCAAGATGAGGAAGTGGATCTTGAAAGTTATCATGTAGACGATAATCGGGGTGATAATGAGGCAAGCAACGCGGGCGCCCCAATGCCAAAGTTGATCCCGCTGTGTAAGCCGAGTTAGCAAAGTTCTGAGGCAGGATACGTAAGAGCTGACCAGCGACATCTTGAGGTCGCCAAACTTGTGCCACAGGTCTTCTATCGTGTACACGCCAACCAAAGCTGTCACGAACAGGCCAACGAGTTTAACACTGCCAACGAGTTCAATGCCTGGACTTGATCGTCCACCAGAATCTGGAAGAAATACCTTGTTACACAGCCAATTGAAATACCAGTAAATGCCAACCACATCCACCAATCGAAAGTGAATGGGCTGAGGACAGCGTTAGTCCAAGAAACGCGTCAATTGGTGGAGCGACTCACTGAAATCGTTGGTTATGAAATTTTGTGAGGAAGAAAACAGTGGTGAAAGTGAAGAATAATAGCATGGAATCCAAAAGAATGAAACGGGAGATGCACAACCACCCGACATCTTGTAGAATTACGTGAGTTGACCATACCGTCCGAAGTAAATTGGACTGACCTAACAACACCATAAGAGCTACGAGATGACAAGCCTTCCATGACATCCCCAATTCGACAGCGGTGTACCACGCAAGTGGGACCATTGCGACACCAAACGTAGCAATCATGACCCGCATGGCAACATATGGTACAGTTTCAGGGTACTTCTCCCCACTCTTGAACTCGAAGCCGCCGTTGTATCCGGACAACAACCCCGCGAGCCCAACAAGCATCTTCCCCAACGGCGGGTGCACATCAAAGTAGAACTCGCGTTTGAGGTAGTGTGAACCGAATTTTCCAAAGTGGGCTTCGTCCCAGACAACGACGTCTGCTTTGCCTATACCGTGGAAGCGAGTCCAGCACGAGAGAAGGGTGTAGAAAACCGGAGGTATGTGTTCGAGATTCTGGGAGATGAACTCGCGCTTGTGATGAGAGAAGATGTCAGGGCACACGGTAACGACAAACGGAACAAAAGGTGGTCACAGAAGCGGAGGGACGTACCACAGACGTGGGAGGCGGAGGAGGCAATCTCCTCGGGCGCCCTCCTCCGAGACCGCCATGACTCTGCCTCATTTTGGCATAGACATCCTTGCCACCATCATCGTGCTCGGCGGGATTGACAGGGTAATCAGCGTACCCCGCGGGCTGTTGCTGTGAGTATTGAAGCTCGGAGTGCTGGTGCACGCGACGGCGAGTGGTCTCCTCGCTCATGTAGTGTAGCGGAAGTTCTTCAGGCTGCCCTTGAGACGAGGGCTGGTAGTGAGGATAGTGAATCTCTTCGAAATCAGATGAAGTGCGTGGCGAATCCTGAGGTGTCCCAAAGTTAAGGGTGACTTCAGAAGGTCGCATGTAGCGCAGCCTTCGGTTCTCGCGTCCAGAACCTCAAATTTGACGTCCGAACAGCAGAGGTGGCGGCGATGTTCTGTTGTTTGTGCAGCCGAGGCGCGCAGCAGTCGCGGGATTTGAGAAACCGACGGAATCGGCGACGTGTCACCTCTCCCCGAAATAGATCGCTCGAGCTAGAGGCAACATAGGCGCAACACGAATGGGTTGTACACAGGCATACACAGTGATTAAATCTATCTACCATACACTTAAGCAGTAACAATGGAGCGAAAATCATGGTGCGCGGAGGTATTGTGCTGAGGAAATAGGTCAGGGATCAAACTGTAACCAATCCACCTGGACTGGACTTACCAGACACCATCGCATGGTCTCGCTCGTACGGCTCCAGCGTGACCTGTTCGATCGGTTTGAAGTTATCTTTTCGTAATGTTTCAACTTCTCGAGCAAACACCTGGGCAGGAGGTACGGTCGAGTCGATACAATTGGCCTTGATAGAAATCACAGCGTGACCATTGTTTTTGAGGAAGTAATGGGCGTTCACGGCAACAATGCGAGCTTGATCCGGCTGAGCCACATCTGCAAAGATAACATCGACTGTTGAAAGCAGCATGCGGTATCGCTGAGGCAGTCGTGCGTCTTCCACGATAGCTGCGAGATGATCATTAAACCAACACCACGGGGTGCAATGAAACACCAAGACTCACGGATAACGTTGGTCCTCCTTTTGGCCATGTTGATAAGATCACGGCCCGACCGTGGCGAGAATTCAACGGCGTAGACAAGACCTTCCTGTAATCCGAACAAGGACAGGTTAGAAGCAGTTGGACGCGTTGGACGCGTGTGGGGTTAGATATGAAAGACACACCGGTCCGACAATGTCAGCAACGTGGCTGACACTCGTGCCACTTGCAGCACCAAGGTACAACACCTTCTTGCCAGGGGCGATAAAGATGTTGTCCAAACCATTGAGGACACCAGCAGCAAGCTTGCTGCGGAAAGGATTCCACACTCGGTATTCGACCTTGGTGTCGGCCTCTTCACCCTCTATGGTGATTCGTTTTTCACCGTAGACGGACTCTCCGGGAGCAAGGTTTTTTGTGACCAACATACTCTCCTTGGCCTTGGCGATAAAAATACCAGGATGTCTGTGGGGTTCAAGGATAGTTTTTGCACCTCCTTTGAAGCCCCCACGTCCTCCACCGCGACCCCTGCCTGGGGCGCCTCGGCCTCTAGGGGGGGCCCCGCGTTTTTGAACACCACCACCTATCAAGGAGCGAGCATGAGAGAAAACGAAAAATTTGTGAACGAAGGGAAGTACCTCGTGCCCCCCCTCGACTACCAAAGCCGCCACCAAAGCCACCACCGCGTCCACCGCCACGTCCTCCACGGTCTCCCCCTCCTGTTTCAGATAGAGCGAGTAGCGCGTGAGATCACGAAACTGGAGGGAAAATTGAAACGCACCTCTTCCACCTCCCCGTCCACCGCGACCTCCGAAACCGCCACGGCCGCCTGATTCGCCTGTACAGAAATGAGTTTAGGAGGTGAAAATTCTGGGAGGGTTTTCACGCACCGAAGGCCATCTTTTGTTGCTGCTTAATTTTTCAGGTGGGATGGGAGTGCGTCGGCAACGACCGAAAGCTCCGGTACGAGGGAAGCGGCACCGAAAATTTTTCGTAATTTGTACTCACTTGTACTCACCTCACCCACGTATCATACAAAAAAAAGGAATAACTCGACTCTTTTTTTGTTTCTCCTTGAACACATACAACCATGTCTGCACAGTAGGACTCGGTCGCTTTCTACCTCGCGCACCTGGACACTGACCCCGATGTCGCAGAGAATCTCTTCAAGATATCCCCGATAGCGAAATTGAATCCAACTGGGATGAAATCGTCGATAAGTTCGTGTTTTCTATCTTTTGCTCGACCTCTGGGATCGCTGACGGATCCTTCTAACATAGCTTCGACAATATGGATCTAAAGCCAGAACTGCTTCGCGGTATCTACGCTTACGGGTACGCTTTGTGTTATGGCTATTGATTATCTCTGACGTTTTCTCCCCCATAGTTTCGAGCGTCCCTCTGCCATCCAGCAGCGTGCGATCGTCCCTGTCATCAAGGGCCACGACGTCATCGCTCAAGCCCAGTCCGGTACTGGCAAGACTGCGACCTTCTCCATTTCTATCCTTCAAAAACTCGACCTCTCGATCAGGGGTACCCAAGCTCTCATCCTCGCCCCGACCCGTGAGCTCGCCCAGCAGATTCAAAAGGTCGTCATCGCCCTCGGCGACTACATGAACGTCGAATGCCACGGATGTGTCGGTGGTACCAATGTCCGTGAGGACATGGCTAAGCTACAGGAGGGCGTGCACGTAGTCGTCGGTACTCCCGGTCGTGTCTTCGATATGATCAACCGCAGAGCCCTCAGGACCGATAACATCAAGATCTTCTGTCTCGACGAAGCCGATGAGATGTTGTCCCGTGGTTTCAAGGACCAGATCTACGAGGTCTTCCAGCTCCTCCCTCAGGATACCCAAGTCGTCCTTCTCTCTGCCACCATGCCCGCTGATGTGCTCGAGGTGACCAAAAAGTTCATGCGGGATCCAGTCAGGATTCTAGTCAAGAGGGATGAATTGACCCTGGAAGGTATCAAACAGTTCTACATCGCCGTCGAGAAAGAGGAATGGAAGTTGGATACTCTGTGCGATCTCTACGAGACGGTCACGATCACACAAGCCGTCATTTTCTGTAACACTCGCCGGAAGGTGGATTGGTTGACAGAGAAGATGCATTCGAGAGAATTTACGGTGTCAGCTATGGTGTGTTCCCCGCGGTGGCCGTGAAAGATGAGAGAGCTGATCGCTTTTTGACAGCACGGAGATATGGATCAGAAGCAGCGAGAGGTTTTGATGAAAGAGTTCCGCTCTGGTTCTTCGCGCGTTTTGATCACCACGGACCTGCTCGCGCGTGGTATTGACGTACAGCAAGTGTCTCTGGTCATCAACTACGACTTGCCCACGAACAGGGAGAACTATATCCACCGTATCGGCCGTGGCGGACGTTTCGGACGGAAGGGGGTTGCCATTAATTTTGTGACGACTGATGACATCAGGATGCTGAGAGATATCGAACGTGAGTGTGGCTGTTGATGCGCCCTTGAAATTGGAGAGTAACTCATCGCGCTGACAACCCCCAACGTAGAATTTTACAACACGCAAATCGACGAGATGCCATTGAACGTCGCGTAAGCAATCTTTGCGTTTTGGGTCGAGAGCGGTTTGCTGATGGAAGATGTGAATACAGCGACCTCATCTAGATCATTCTCCGCCGCTATCTGTTTCCTGCACTACATTCTTCGCTCTCGCCGGCCATTGTTCGAAATTCGTCTCGCTCTCGGTCTAACCCTTCACAGAACAACCTCCGCTCGCAGATCAAATCATCGATTACGCACACCAAGACGCCCGAAGGCCAAGCCCACTCCGTGTAGACAACACAACCCCAAAATCGGCAACAAGGAGGCAACCCGTTTTAAGTCTGTTTTACTTTCTTTTTTTACTCTACTGTCGTCATTCGCGTCATCCTCTCTCCGTCCATCACCTTTCTACACTCGTACACTGAGCATCACTGTATTTGATTGGAATGTACATCACGTGCACCGATAATATGAAACGCCTTCATGCTCATTTGAACGCGCGTGGTCTGGACAGAGGCAAGGCATGGGCACACGGGTTCTTGATCGAGGGGGGGAAGGCGATGCGTGTGCAGTGGAAGGGCCGGATTTGTTTTAGCGTCATCATTTCGGTCAAGAGGGGGGCCGAGGCAATCAGCAGCAATCATCAGAGGTGCACAACCACAAGTACGTGTTCGGCGAATTGCAAAGAGAATTGGAAATCCCGGATTACAAGTACTTGCCACACTAATTTGTTCGGTGGATATAAGCCTTACTTGTAACTCATCCCTCCCGTCCCTCCTCCTCCCTCTATTCCCGGACAATGTCTACCGTCTCCCTTTGTCCCAAACAGCCCCCAAAGCTGCGGCTCACACCCCTAAACCTCAAACCACCATCCCAATCCTCTCCAATCGCCTACCCTTCCTCCTGTTCATCCTCCTCAACAACCGCCTCAGAGGTCTCCACCCAGTCAGAACTGACGGAGATCCTCCCCAACCTCTATATCTCGGACATCAACGTCGCAGAATGTCACACCACACTCTCCTCGTTGGGCATCACCCACGTCCTCTCCGCAATGAGTGGCACCGTCCACATACCCGCCGCCCTCCCCATACACAAGCTTCAAATACCCCTGCTTGACACGCCGTTCGCAGAACTCGCAGCTTTCTTGCCGAACACGACGGACTTCCTCACCGACGCGTTACGGGACAAGAACGCCAAAGTGCTCGTCCATTGCGTGAAGGGCGTCAGCAGGAGCGCAAGCGTCATCTCGGCCTACCTCATAGCCAGGTACGGCTGGACGACAGACCAGGCCGTGAACTACATTCGCTCCAAACGCATGAACGCGCAGCCAAATCGTGGCTTCATCAGTCAACTGGATGAATACGCGAGGTCCCTGAACCAGTCACCATCATAGCAGCGGCTCCCTCCGGGATTCGCCTCGTGACACAGCCATCTCCCATTCAACGCCCACGCGGCATCAGAGCATATCTATTCCCACGCACCCCCCCAACCCTACATGCCACATTGCTACCACCTGTTCGCCCCTTTCGTGCGCTTCATTGTATCATATCCCCTATACACAGCCGCCCAAAAATCATAGCGTAGAAGTGGTATATTTATCTATCACCAATTAGTTGTACACATAGATCCATTCATAGTAATGTTCATCAATCATCATCCTCATGCCCCACAATCATAATCGGCCACGAGGACAACTATTACAAGCCAAGGCGGAAACAACGGAACGGTCGGAGGATTCGCGAAGCAGAGGCGATACGGAGACGATCGCGGCCAAGGTGGTCCGGACAGAGCCACATCCAGCGTTTGACGATGCTGACAGATAGCAATGGGATAGGGCGGCTGCGGGGGCTGAAACAAGCCGGAACGAGCGATGGTCTACGAGCAACATCCGGTTTTGGCGGATTGCTCCAATGCGAGGTTTTTTTCCCGTTGGTTTCGAGGTCTTAACGCCGGGCGACTGGAACCGAACCGGGTCAGCGCTTAGATATCCCGGAAAATTCGACATGGGGCAAGGGTCCGAGGAGGAGGGGCGTCTCAACTCACCCGATCATCATCAAAGACGCCGTTGCGGATCTTCAGGAGGATGTCTCTTGTCGCTTGCTCAAACGCGAGTTCCACGTTCTCTCCCGAACGCGCGCTAGTCTCGACGAACAACAGCCCCTCCTGTTTCGCCCACAGCTCAGCTTCTTCGGTTTTTACCTCCCGATTTCGCTTAGCCGGGCCAGCGTCGTCCGAACACAGGTCGGTCTTGTTGCCGACCAGGATACATGTCAGGTGTGGGTCCGCATGCTGACGAACATCCTTAAGCCAAGTCCGAGCATTTGAGAAACCTTGGAACGCAGAGTCAGCGCGAAGTGCAAGTGTAGGCGACGAACATAAAACGAGTTGACGGACTCTGCCGTGAACAGACGTCATAGACGAGCAAACAACCAGCTGCGCCACGATAGTAGGACCTTGTTATAGATCTAAAGGATTCCGTGCCAGCAGTATCCCAACCTATAATCCGACGTCGGAGTGGGTATTTAGCGTAGGAGCATGACAGGACAAGATACGAGACGTACATTGAAGCTTGACCACCTTCTCTTCCTCCGGTATCGTAATCAGCTTCGACCCGAACTCAACCCCGAGCTACATCAAACGACGGCCATCAGATACGTGAGCACAGATTTGTGGTGAGACTCAAAGCTAACCGTCGGATCTGGATTAGCCAAGAAACGTTGGTCGGTAAGGCGTACAAGCAAGGACGACTTGCCGACCGCCGCATCGCCTACAAAACGAACACATCGTCGGTCAGTCTCGTTGAAACGTCAAAGATGCACAGATTGAGCCGGCTCGCCAGTGATGATGAACTTGAGAACATAATGCCATGTTACACCGGCCATGGTATTGCGGTGGTGAGGTCAGATGGCAATTGCCGGAAGCCGGAGCCCGCCTCCTTCGCTCAAGGACCTCATCGCCCGTTTTCCTCTGTAGCTGAAGTCCGCATAGCTTTCGAGGGTAACAACCTCTACTCGTTCTATTTGGCCAACCCACCACATAGCGGAGTTCTTAGGAGTTTTACATCATCGGCACTGTTCATTTCATTCCGCTAAGGCCAAATCCTATCGCGGACCCTGCTACCCACGCTCATCCGTGTTCTTCCGCTCATTTGGTTGTTAACTCGAGCACGCCTCGGAGACCACATGCATCCTCCTGCCACGATCTTCTGTCGTGGGCCGCAGTCGTACGCACAAAAAGGTGCAGTGACTACCGCATCGCGCGATGCCGCCCGAGCGTAGATGACCGCCCGAGAACATTTTTCCACTCCCGAGCCTCACGTATTGCCGCAAATCCATCTCTTGTTTTCAAACATCGGGCTTGGCCCGCGCGTCCGCCTGATGCACAACTAACCTCTAGGATCTTCGTTTTGGCGGACCCATCGCTATGCTTTGAGCCGTCTGGCGTCCAGTGCGTCCAAGCTTCGATTTCTGCGCAAAGCTTAAGTAATCTGCCTTCCTTAGCTCCCATCTGAGCACAGGTTTTCAAATATTTCCAAACCAACCGGCTACGCGAGGCCAAACCCCCATCTTCGTTCTCGTACCTATCAATCCACCAACTCTGATTGACACCTAATCACCCTGCGCCTCTTTCTTCACGTGAAAACCAAGTATGGATCCAGGGGATCCTAATCGTCCATCGCTTTATTCCATCCGCTTTTCTGATCGGGCCTTTGGCCGGCTGGTCAAAGTAAAGCACCAATATATCTGACTCATCCCCTGGTGTCCCAACTTCGCAGAGGTGTAGACCCTTGATTATCTTAAGCCTGATGGGCTTCTGGGGGGTCTCACAACTCCACCCGCGCGGCCAGCCGATGCCCACGGTGGGCCTCCCCCGATGCGCCACCAACACAGATGAGTGTTCAGCAGTCGGTCGTGTGCGGTGTCACAGGACACATCTATCAGTTCCTGCATCTTTTTTCTCCATTTCATTGATCGAGTGTTGCGCCCCTGCTCAGCCATGCCGCCATCAAGTTGTCGTTTTTGGCATTCCACCCCACCCTCTGGTCCGGAGCACATCTGTTCCGCCCTCGCTTAGTCTGGGTCGGATCTTTATCGACGCAGCCACCCGGTGTGCTCGTGGGGCCTTAGTACCTGACACAGATCATTGGCCGGGTCTTGCCACTTACAACAATCCTGCACATGATAGACAGTTGTGATCACGCCGCTGACGGTGAGAATGCTTTTGACACTCCCGATCTGAGGCACAGTCACCCGTATTTTCACCTGCCCTTGCAGTGCTGGGCACCTATCCAGAGGCCCGTGCATTCTTGGTGGATTGCGTCGGTCCTAGTCAAAAGCTCCGGGCTCGGACCACCTTCCGGCCGCGATACATGACTTTGCAAAAGCAAACGCCTCTCGCTCGAGTCTCAGCACTTAGCGGCATGCGTAACCCCTCGAGGTACTTAGATTACTTACATTGGGTTGGGCCTCGAAGATACGCTTTCCGAACTACGGGAAAGCACATAAGCTGAAACCATGTCACTCATGCATTCATGCTCAGAGACAGAACAATGCAAAGAAAGATGAAATTGAGGGCAACTCCTTGAAACAGCAAGTGATACAAGATTGATATTTGAGATCCCCGACAGCCCTGGTCTAGTAATAATAATCGGAAGAGTCCCCGTCTGAAACGAGCGAGGAATGAGCATACGGAGTATCAGAACAGGTGACTGAACACACCGTCATAGTCTCCATCGTCATAATCATCCCAACCATCGTAGGAATCCCCATACGAATCATGATCGTCTCGGTCGCAGGTCGACCCTGACTCATAACTTTCTGGAACATACCGGTCCGAACAGTCGTCCGTCTCCGTCTCACTCTCACTGTCGGGTACATCTTCTGAAGGAGACTCGGAATCTGGGGGTCGGACTGCGCCTCGATCGTCTGGGACGTGGTACACACGACTGGGCCCGCCACCCCTTTCTCTGTAATAATCGTCGTACTCGGAGTCCGTTTCGTCCGGACTTTCTGAGGAATAGTACCCCCCGTCGCTCCTATCCTCGTCGCTGTAGTACTGTGGGTAATAGTGCCTCACGGCGCCGTTCGGGGCATGGTACTCTGCGCTACCATCAGGATACTTGTCGTAAACGCCACCATCCCTGGCGCCTCCCCTCAGCGAAACCGCCTCGGAACGAAACATAGGAAGAAAGTAGAACTTGCCGGTTCCGGTACTGGTATGATCTAGTCCCGTCTGAGTAGCGTTTGGCGGTATACTCGTTCCCCTAAAGTGTGAAATTAGAGGGGCGGAGGACCAGAGTGGAGCCGAAAACCCGGATCTCGGGGGAGGAAAAAAAACTTACTTGGCTGTTCGTGCCGCTGTTGGTCCGTGCGATGTATGGGGAACCCCTAGAGTGATGATACCCCAAACTCGACATCCTCTCGCCAAGTTGGGAGGACCGGTGGGCTGGAAATCTGGGTTATCGAAAGCGATCACTGGCGTAGAATGTTCCTGGTTGATCGACGCGGAGAAGCGTTTTGATTAGGCTGGGGTTAGCGTGGCCAGCGAGACCCTCGACTGATCTCGAAAGCCGGTGACTGCGCGTTCTCTCGACGCCTTGGATGTTCGAGCAGTGACGGTGTTGGTGTACAGCCCGATCCGTGCGTCTCCAAGGTTGGGCACGTGTGCTGCACGCTCCGGGCTAGAGGCTAGAGCGCCGAGAAATTGTACCGGACAGTGATCTATGGCACTGTCCAGACCACCACGGAATATCTCAACGACTAGACGTTACGATTCCATAGGCGAAACGTCGAACATTTCGGTGCCTCCAGTAGTCACCAAGACCATTGGGGGTTTCAGGTGGGCTGTGATAAGACCGGAAACAAACCGAGTTCCCCATGGTGCGTCATTGAATGGATCGTTCCCTCGGGTGGACTACGCATTCTCACTGACGACCGCAGTTGGCACAGTACCTTTTTTAACTACTCAAAAACAGCCTTAGTGCTCGTGAAATACGGGGCCCGTGATTCCCTACACGTGTCTCGCTGGCCTCATTGCGCAATTCTCTCACCCCGCTCTGGGTCGGACGCGTGAGCCTGGTGCAACGATTTCCCCCTACGGCAGCTAAAGGAGCCACAGACTCAACGTTTTGCTCGCATTGTCCGACAAAAGTTACTGACGGCTTGACGTGAGAATACTTAGCGCCCGCTTAGCCGCGCCAATGACATGTTCAATGACAACGGCCAACACTGTCAACACGTTAATCCGTTCGTAACATAGTTTATGGCCTCTCGCATGTGGCGACGGTCACTAGACGCATTCCTAACGCGACTCAGGTGGACGCTAAGGTTTCTCACCATACTACCTAGTCTGTATACCATGCAGCAGGTTCGGAACCTTCTAAAGACCGCATTCATTTTATCACTGGCAAGCTTTAAATTAGTTGACCCCACCCCTCACATGTGCACTTGAAGTTTTCACTCGGTTGTTTGGCTTGCGCACATATTCATACCATATATTCATACCATACACTCATAGCAAAGTACTGTACTAAAGATAGACACAACGAAAAGTGACAACTAACGAGACGCTGCCAATTAGAATGAATTGTATAGTAGAAAAATTAAGTGACTGCAAATGTTGCATTATTATTTCGCCATCCCCAAGCTAAGGCTGTATCTCCTTCAGCCCACGTTCCCAAGAGGTCTTGAACAATGTCCTAATCAGAACGCGCGACGTGCCTTGACAGAGTCCTGCTTCCAGGTCTTTGTGGATCGTCGCGTCTTTGAGTTTCGTGATGCTGGAGGAGGGGAAGGGGAAGGGGAAGAGGAAGAGGAAGAAGGAGGGGAGGTCCATCGGTTGGTCGCTGGTTGGGACCTGTGATCATGATGCTTGTGACCTTCATCAATCATGTTCTTGGTGGAGTCGATGAGTTCCGAATGTCTAACATCTTTTCGCCTGGTTGTACACACCTTCCGGGACGCTTTGGGATACCCTTGCGACAAATCCCTAGCCTCTTCAATATCAAGTTGCCTAAACCCGACAGGTTCATCCATGACGGGGGCTGCATAATGTTTCGCGAATCCACGGTTGCGGTGGAGAAGGTCAGCGCTGCCGTCGCGATGTTTCTCATAATGGGTCCCGTCCTGGTTGTCGTACTGGTAAGGATTCGTCCCGTCAGGGTAGTGCTCCCCGAGAAACTTGTTGCCGCGTTTGTTGGTACCCCTCACTATCCTGCATGGTTTTTGAGACGGGTCTGGGGATGGCGGCGTGTCTACTGGATTCACAAGCACACCGCCATCATGATTTGCATCGCCCTCGTACTCGTTCTTTGGTTGCTTATATGTGTCACGGTAGGTCGCGTGCGGTCGGCGGTCTCCCGCCTGGTAGCCAACAACGTAGGGGGATTGATGGTCAATCACGGATCCATCCCGGCACTTATACGTGTTGAACCGAAGGTCTGTGCCCGGCAAACGGGTCAACCGGCTCTACCGCTTCGTGCGAGAGCTGATGCCGGAGAGCGCTGAATAAGCGACCCGAAGGGACGGTGTCACATCAGTGACCCGATCGATCGGTATGACGCGCGCGTGCCTTAAGCCGCCGCACGGACCATGCATCAGTCACACTGTATAGATGTGACGTTAATAGAGTAGATAGTATATATACCCCTCATGTGTCCATAGATCAATCAATCGCTTCTCTCTCTCTCTCTCCCACTTGCACTACTATATCTTCCCCTCTCAGGTAAGAACTAGAGTACGCCATGTAGTAGTATAGAATATACTCTACCTGCTCAACAGGTTATGAGCCCGGGCTACGCCCTGTGTTCCAAGCTGCGCCTCTGTGGCTGCGCTGTGAACAGGCTCTAATCTTACCTTAGTGTGCCCTCTGTGGCTGCCACTGCGCTATCCAGGCTTGACTGTCTACCTGCTTAGAAAGCGCTATTCACCACATTCTTTTTGATTTGTAGGCTTACCCCTCATCAAAAGAATATGGAAAACGAACCTACCCTCATCGACCAAACGCCACCTCCAGAGGAGCTTAGAGCGCTGGACTTGGGAAAAGGGGATAACCTCAGAATGCGTATTAGATACGTACTAGAGGAGATGACAAAGCGCGCCCAAGAAGGCGGACCACGACGAGTCATACGTCGCGTCCCTAAGCAGTACTTCTTTTAGACATGCCAATAAACCTTCGCCTATCTACTGCGCAGGAAGGGGACTTAGAACAAAAAGTCAAAACCCCAAAAAGGGGATGAAACGGTGATTGGCTAAGCTGAGCACAACACACATTCGTAGACCCCATAAGGGGAGGGTAGTCGATTAACATCTGCCGACGGTGTGGACTGAGGCAATATGCAATAAACCTCTCACTAAAGTAATCCTTAAAAGGGAAAGGCTAAATTCTTCCCTCTTTCATTGCATTTGGCATAGAAGCGTTCATTAACTGATGACTCTTATTTTGGGCGTAGGCACTTCCACCCCCCAAAACCAAATGTCGTCTCAGCTTACCTCTCTCGTCCCCGTCCTCGAAGGCCCCAACTATCAGCGATGGGCCCCTGCCGTCAGAAGTTTCTTAATGGCACAAGGACAGTGGAGACTGATGAAGAAGGGAAAGCCCACCAAAACGGTACGACCATATATAGCAGCTGTCCCTGCCACCGATGATGCTGAAGAAATTCCGGCACAGGAGGGCGGTGAAGACATTGACGAAGACGCGCTCGAAGCGTGGGAGGAAAACAATTCCAAAGCCCTCGGAAATATATTCCTGAGGCTAAGCCCTGACATCCAGGCAAAACACAAGTCCGAAGAGGACGCTTGGGCCTTGTATCAGGCGATCGATGCGGAATATGGGAAACCCGGCGTAATGGGGATCTATTCGGAGTTCAAAAGCGCTCTGGACGTACAGATCCCCGGAAATGCGGACCCCATCCCGGCGATAGATAAAATCATGGCCCACTTTGGTCGACTCGCTGAAGCCAATGCGGCAGTCCCAGATTTCATCAAGGCCATGATGATACTCTCCCGGATGCCCCCTGCCTACGATTACCTTGCCCAGATCCTCTGCCAGGCCGACAATATCGGTAAAGTCCAGATCGATGAGCTGAGGAAAATGGTCAAACTGGCCTGGGAGCAGAAGTCCAGCTCCCGTCGCTCCGGACAACAAGCACAAAAGTTGTCCAACGTACAGCGCGCCCCTGGGAACCCAAATTTCCAGCAGCAGCAGCAGCAGCACGACGGGAGCCAGCCCCAAGGCCAAGGCCGAGGACGAAACCGTCGAGGACAAAGAGGAGGTCGAGGAAGATTCCAGCAACAGGCTCAGCAAACTGACGAGTCTCAAATGCCACCTCCCCCTCCACAACCTCCGGTTCCCTCCGGCTCTAACATCTCGGTCTCGGATTATGGTTTTGCCTCCATGGCGGCTTTTCCCATACGCCATCCCCCCGTCCATCGTCAAGGCACAGGGGCCCCTTCCTTCTACCCCTCCGTACAGGAGGCTAGGGACCTTGCAACACGCATAAGCGTGAGGCCTTCGATTGAGACCCTAAAAAGGCTGGAACGCTCTTATGAGCAGACAATCGATCCTCGCCCCCGCAAAAAGGCGCGTACCCCGCCAGGCGAGGATGAAGTAAGCCTGGGATGGTCGGATGAAGAGATGGATGTTGTCTCCCCTGCGTCGGTTGCCGGTCCGTCTGGCCTTGGTGGAAGGTATGAAACAAATTTAGTGTTGAGTAACGAAACTAACGACTCCACAGCACCTGAAGATAAGTCTAGGTCTTCAGTAGTAGCTTCCAAATATATTTGTTTTACCTTGTCTGCCCCGAGTGAAACTGAAGCTGTGTGGATGCTCGATTCTGGAGCATCCCGGCACTTTACTTTTGACATTAACGACTTCGTGGAGTACGAGGCTATTGAGTCCATTCCTTTAAGAACAGCGACCAGCTTCACGACGATTATTGGTAAAGGAACAGTGGTCCTCCACATAAACGAAAAGGCCGTTCGACTAAGTCCTGTCTATCATGTCCCAGACATCTCCCATAGGCTGCTGTCCCTTGGTCAGTTCCTCAAAAGCGGACTCCTCTCGAGGGGGAGTGCTCGCGAAATCTCACTCTATGAGGAAGAAACAGAATTTCTTACCTTCCACCCTCGAACCGAGGATGACAGTATTTACGTCATCAAAACTCTCCTCGGAGCGCAACTTACTGCTGCCAAAATTGAGACCATTTATAGTGCTGATTTTGAAATCATGCACCGCCGACTGGCTCACCCCTCAAAAGAAGTGATCCAAAAGGCTGGGAAACATGTCAAGGATTTTCCTCATGTCGAAATCCCAAAAGAGCACCTCTGCACTGGATGTGCGCAAGGAAAGATGACAAATAAAACCTTTCCCCCATCCAACACCAGAGCAAGCACCCCTTTCGAGCTGATCCATTCGGATCTAAAAACCTTCCCCATTGAATCCTATCGCAAGTACAAGTACTCAATCGTCTTCTATGACGACTATACCTCACACGCCTGGACCATGAATTTACGCACTAAAGACGCTGCACTTATGGCTACCAGACACTTCCTGGCTATGGTTGAAACCAAATACCAGAAGAGAGTACGTCGATGGATGTCCGATGCCGGGGGGGAGTACACGTCCCTAACATTTACGACGATGCTCAAGGAAAAGGGGATTGAGATCCTCCAATCTATTCCGCATGCACACCAACAAAACGGTCGCGCGGAAAGGATCATTCGAACATTGATGGATAAGGCAGAAACCATGAGATTGCAGGCTTGCCTCCCTCAATCTTGGTGGGAATTCGCCCTTGACCACGCAACTCACGTTTACAATCGAACGCCGAACCGTCGCCTAAATTGGCAGACTCCATTCCAACTATTAAATGGAAGTAAGCCTTCAATTGATCACCTTCGGGTCTTCGGCTGCGGAGCCTACGTCTTCATCCCAGAAGAAGTACGGATGAACAAACTCGCGCCCCGATCAGAATTGATGACCTACCTGGGTACTCACCCGGGAGGAAAAGGATGGATCTTTATGCGCGGACCTAACAACATCATTTTCTCCGCTGCTCAGGCCACCTTCGATGAGTTGCACTTTCCAAAGTGCCCAACTGCCAGTGTACGGCGAAACACACGGCTGCAATCTACTGCGCCACCCCTACCCAGTCATCACTGTCATAAAGACGGTGACTGCCAGTGTCCCCTTCCAGGAGGACAAGAGGAAGATGACGCAGCACCCTCGGCGCATCCCAAACCTACCCCCAAGCCTTCCTCAAAAGGCAAGGGACGTGCTATTGAGCCCGCACCACGGCCGCAGACGCCGGTGCAATCTAGAGCGCCCAGTCCGGAGCCGCCGAGATCACCTACACCCAGCTCTAGCTCTGATTCCGGCCCTGAGGATGCACCACCCGCCCCGCCAACGATTATGCCTCCGTCACCTGTTAAGACTCGGAGGCCTCAGCGTGAGCGGAAGGTACCGGCCAAGCCCGGCAATGTTTACGGTAGTAAGCATCCGGTAGAGATAATTAAATCTACCCGGCGTATGAAGGATTGGAAAAAGGTTGTCGGAGATTTTTCCGTAGCACCTAGGCGCGGGCGAAGTTCAGGAGCAGTTCCCGGACCTAGCACGCGGCCACTTCCTGAGAGAGAATCCTCCGCTGAGGAAGAGACCGAAGCGGTGTCAGAGTCCGAAGATGAGGTTGAGAAGTCCGTTGAACCATCCGGATTCACCACCCCTGAGGAAGACACTGACGCCCTTCTAGCTAGGCTATGCCGGGAAGGGGGAGTAGAACTCCAAAACCTCTTAATTTCGAAAGCCGTCTCACCAACCGCCAACGAAAAAACTCCAAAAAAATGGAAATACCGAGACATCGCCACACTACCACAGGCAGAGCTCGAGGAATGGAGGACAGCCTGCAACGAAGAGTTGGAAGCTCTTCGCAGGCGCAAAGTATACGACCTGGTAGAGCGCCCTCGAGGCCGCAAGGTTATCAAAAATCGCTGGGTATTCGACCAGAAACCAGATGGTCGCAAGAAAGCCCGCTTAGTAGCAAAGGCTTCTCACAGGTTGAGGGAATGGACTACGATGCCGTGTTCTCCCCCATTGTCCGATTCGAGACAGTGCGCCTAATATTTGCAATGGCCGCCCTCGGAGGATGGGTCCTCAAAGGACTTGATGTTCGAAACGCGTACCTATACGGCGAACTCGACGAGGAAATATACATGGAACAACCAGAGGGATTCGTAGCTCCAGGAAAAGAGACCCATGTTCTCCGCTTAAAGCGTGCCCTCTACGGACTGAAACAAGCCGGACTCGCATGGTGGCGAGCCCTGAAACGGTCCATGGAAAAGCTCGGATTCAAATCCTTGAGCTCAGATGCTGGGATCTTCATCTACCAGGATAAAGATGGAAGATTCGTGATTGCGTTAATCTACGTAGATGATGCCATCTTTACCGGACCCCACACAGCGCTTACGGAACAGCTCAAGGGGGAGTTTATGAAGATATGGGAAACCAGGGATTTAGGGGACCTAACCGATTTCCTCCGCATGAGGATCACCCGACATGGCAGCAAAATCTCCATAGATCAATGCGCCTACCTTCAAACGGTCCTTGAGCGATGTGGGATGCAAAATGCTAAAGTCGCAACAACCCCTCTCCCGGCCGGGTATGTGCCGACTCCGTCGACAGAGGTAGCATGCCCGGAAAGACGAAGCAGGTTCCAAACCATAATTGGTTCCTTACTATACCTCATGCTGGGTACCCAACCAGATATCGCCTTTGCGGTTACCAAACTTGCGCAATATGCTGCAAACCCATCAAAAGAGCACGTCGAGAAAGCGCTGTATATCTGCCGCTATTTAATCGGGACTTCCAAATATCGATTAACCTACGACGGAGATTCACGGGAAGGTATCTCAGCCTGTACCGACTCAGACTGGGCTTCAGACCCCACTCAGAGACGATCCCAAAGTGGATACTTTGTCCGAATGGCAAAAGGGCTCATCTCATGGACCTCAAGAGCGCAGAAAACCATTGCGCTGTCGTCCACTGAGGCTGAATACATGGCGCTCTCCGATTGTAGCCGCCAAGTAGTCTGGATGCATACCCTACTGGGGGAGCTCGGCTATGACCTTAAAGCCATCCCAATCTGCGGAGATAACCAAGGCTCGATCTTTATCGCCTCAAACCCGGTTACTGAAAAGAGATCAAAACACATCGACATCCGCTATCATTATATTCGCGAGGTCATCAATGATGGACGCGTGGTAGTGTATTTCATTCCCGGAGATGACAATCCTGCGGATCTCCTGACGAAGAACCTTGGAGTCGTCAAACTCAGAAAATTTAGAGATGCCTTAGGCCTTGAATTCTTCTGAGCACATACCTCCAACTTACTACAGTCCAGTTCCCACCAATAAAGTTATACAGGGAGCTGTACTTAGTAAGGGGGAGTGTTGAACCGAAGGTCTGTGCCCGGCAAACGGGTCAACCGGCTCTACCGCTTCGTGCGAGAGCTGATGCCGGAGAGCGCTGAATAAGCGACCCGAAGGGACGGTGTCACATCAGTGACCCGATCGATCGGTATGACGCGCGCGTGCCTTAAGCCGCCGCACGGACCATGCATCAGTCACACTGTATAGATGTGACGTTAATAGAGTAGATAGTATATATACCCCTCATGTGTCCATAGATCAATCAATCGCTTCTCTCTCTCTCTCTCCCACTTGCACTACTATATCTTCCCCTCTCAGGTAAGAACTAGAGTACGCCATGTAGTAGTATAGAATATACTCTACCTGCTCAACAATACGAATGACCTTTGAATTCACAGGGGTCTCGGCCGTCGGAGTAGGTATGCCTGCCAACGTCCTCACTGGGCACCTTCATCGGTGCCCCAAGGGATTTATGAAGGGTTTTTCGGGGTGGGGTTATAATCTCCGGCGTTGGCGAGAGGTGAAGGTGAGTGATGAACTTACGGGTTGAAAAGCGTGGTTGTGGGGGGTCTGATTGGGGGCTGAACACATTTATGTGGGTTATTGGTAGAGGTTGGTGGGGATCGAAACTAACGAGAAGGATGAAGGTTAGAAGTGAGGCCGGGTCTCTTTTATACTTTTCCGCTGCGGTTATTTCCAAAGATTCAGGCCCAAAAACATTGAGCCCAGCACCCTGGCACCGACCTTCAAACAGGTTGTAGATTCATTCAATTCGTTCAATCACGATATTTGGGCTGCTAGGGACGTGTCATTCTTCTGGGGTAGGTCACGCCGAGGGACCTAGGCTGCATTGTCGTGCGCAATGCCGGGATACAACGGTGTAACAGAACCCCAAGACATGAGCAAAAGATTTGGGCCCAAATCCCTGGAAAACCGTCATCGAAAGTTCTCGAACTTTCTGTCTGTTTCCAGAACATTCCAGAAAATCCAACGTAGAGCAAGTGGTTCTTCCTGTTTCCATTCTCTACGGAGTTGGGAGCCACGTGTACACTACCAGTCATCTTGTATGAGACTATATGAGAGGTTCTGGCCGTGCACATTTAATATCTCGCGTCAACCTGCGGAACAATTTGGCGCCTCAAATCGTCCGGAGAGTCACGTCGATGGGGCGGGGAACAGAGGGGAGTTGCGTTGGGGCGCAATGCACGTTCCACCGGGTAGCACTCTGAGCTGGTTACAGTCATTCCCACGTCGAAACATTGCATCAATAGTTACTAAAGAACCCAAGGGGTTGGATGCTCCTAAACAGACAGACGTTCGAAACCTTTCCTGCAAGTAGGGTGGCCGAGCAGGTGCCACAGCCTGGAAACAAAGAAAGCGCATGGAATAATACAGCAACTTGAAGTGGAGATGGTGAGATTCAGTACGGTTTTGATCTGTGGCTTCTCGAGATCTACCAAGGATAGTCATCGTCGAGGGTCGAATAGACTCTAGCGATCGCAACAGTCACAACTGAAGTGCGCGTGAGTAGTTAAACTATCTGGAGAAAAAAGGAAACGCACATTGGGAAAAGCCGAGCCCGATTGAAATGTCTCCTGCGGGGGGTGGTACGTGCTCCTTTGGAATAATTTATCCGGGAAACCAAGTACTCGCGATGCTCCTCCTTGACCACCTTGGCTTCCGCGGCGATTTCCTCCACGGTGGGGGCTGGAATGTTCGACTCTGGGTCGCGCTCTTTTCGTGGTAGGTATGACCCCTCTTCGGGAGAGTACGTAGTAGACCCGTCGCGGTGCTTCATGTAGACAGATCCGTCGCTGCAAGATCCGGAGCGCTCGTTAGCCTCAGGAATGAGAGACGTCAAGGGGGCACACACTTATTGACGTAGTGATATGTTTCGGTCCCATCTTCAAACCTGTGAGTGCAAGCCCAGCTGCCCTAAGAAGTTTTGTCATGCTCCGTTGATGGGCAAAAGCCTGAAAATATGAAAGGTGCACACGTTTTTGTTCGTACGCCTAGACCAGATCTTCGAATTTTGGGACATGATCCTGAAGGTTCTCGATGAGCTGGAGAAAAAGAGGGAAGGGGCGAAGAGACAAAATCAAATTAGTAACCAGCAGATTAATATATGACGCGGTACTAGCCCCTCCGAGTTCTCGGCCACGAATCCATGACAAATTCAGGAGTGGATCCGCGACCCCTGTCGAGCTGTCCTTGTCGGCTTTCGAGAATCGCGCTACTGTGGTTCTAGACGTGCAAAAAGCCTCGGTGACCCGTGAAGCCGCGCAATGGCGAGGACGTAGATGTGTTGGTTCATGTAGGTGAACGAGACCCGGCCGGGCTTGGAGTCCAATGAGAAGGATCTACTCCGGGGGTGTCTGGGTGTGACCCGGTGGGGTGGCTGTCGCGGAATCCGGAATAGCGTCACTCGGACACCTATAATGACCCACACTGACTTGCGTTAGGGGGGCCACGGTCTGGGGACAGAGACTTGTGACGAACCTCCAACTTTGGATGTATGATGCAAGTTTGTTAGACTTGTGGGCGCAAAAGCGGACCGCCAAACAGCTTTAAGCTTATCATCAAGTGCCTCACGTATTTGGGCAGTATTCCAAATATCAGGGTGCTGCGCTTCCATTTGGAGTCTCCATTCGCCAACCTGACTCCACAGGTGGCTGCTCAATTTCGGGATGGCGAGGCACCTGGACCTTGGAAGTTTGAAACAAGGTCACTCCGATGCCTCTGAAGTCTACAGTTGGCCTCTCGACATGAGAGGGAGAGCCACAGTTTGCCACGATTTACACTAGGCTGGAATCCAGCCTCGAATTCAGAGGCGGAGGAGGAACGGTTTGCGAGGGGACAGTACCTAGGGGGGCGACGCCTCGATTTACACGGCTGTGCTCAGGAACGGCTCTACCCAGGCTCAGACTGTGTAATGATCGCCCAAATGCGTTTCCAGTGCACGAGAAAAGATAGTATATGAGATGATGCAGCATGCCGTATGGTCGGGGACAGGTGGAAGGGTTTGATAACCGGAGCCCCGACTGGTCATGGTTCGCAGCCGTGTCTTGCCAGGAGACAAAGTGCGATTCGACAGGTGGCACTCATCTCCCTGAGGACCCCCCGATCTTTGAATCCAAAGCTTGGCTTTCTTCGCTGGGCATTCCTTCGTCAGCACTAACGTGGACCAGTGGGAAGGGCTGGCCAATGCGACAGAACGAGACAGAACGCCACCCATTGCAGACGCCGATGACTGTCAAAACCAGGGTGTGGTCCATGCAATATTTCTACGGGGATATTTCCGAAGTGGTAGGATATGCGGGAAATGGGTCGTTTGATAGCGGCCGCGAAATCGACGACTTCTTGTTTGAGGGCGAGTAGTAGTAGGGTTTCCTTGCGCGCCGTATCGCCCGGCTTGACGCGTTCCAATGCATGATCCACCATCTTGGTTGCGGGTTCAGGCTTCTTCATCCGTAAGAATATAGTCTTGCGCATCTTGCGTAGCCCTCCCACCTAGTCTGGAATCCAGCCCCAAATTCAGAGGCGAGGAGGACGCGATTCGTAAGGGCACGATACGTAGGGTGACGACGCCTACTCCCACCGTGTGGCGCGAAGTCGATCACTCACTCCCGGCAAGCATCCTCGAGAGCGACCTTGAGGTCTCCAAGCTTCTCGTGTACCGGAGCGCGCGAGTCGAACAACTGAGAAACCCGGCCGCCTTTCGTGATGGACTGCAAAGCCACATGTCAATTCACTCAACAAGGGGTGCGAAAAGGAGGCATACCTCATTAAGGCACGTCAAGGCATCCTCGTACTTTCCCAAGCGGAAACTAGATTTACCGCGTTCGAAGGATGGTTCAAACTCGGCCATGGTCGCGATTGTCTCCGTCGCAGCAGAAGAGGTGAACCGGACTGGACTGTCCGGTGGGCCGGTGTAACCCAGCCTCCGACAAAAGGTCGTTCGATACACGCTCCCTCTTTACCACGTCACGCGTCATGAGTTGGGGTGCAGCGTGCGATACGAAGTGAACGTGAGTAACGGTAAACTACAACGAAATCCATCGGGAGCTCACGGTATCGATTATAGCCATCCATTCCTTGAATCGTCCGATGTAGATCCCGTATTGATTCAACCAAGAGGATAATTGCCGACATCGATGAAGAGTTGGATAGATGCGTGTCTAACTCTATCCCTCTATCCTCAAGCTAGAAGGTCTCGTCGGCCGGAGCGGACCGTCTTCCACCGGGTACTCGCAATGGTTGCTCTGTTCCTACCCATTGGTGACCTGCACGTCGAATTACGCGGCTCTCAATGCTGATACCGTGTCATATGTTGCCGGTCCTCTGGTAGGATATCGAATATGTCGTGGCTTCTGGACCAAATCTTCGACGCCCATATCTTCCTGTGCATGATAAGCGCTTGCACGAGGGGCGCCACGAGAGAATCACCGCCCATCTACAACGTGTCAGGGTTAGGGTTCTTCCCCGCAGCCTCCTCGTTCCGTACCACTTCCTCGCAACCACCTCCAGCTTCGACGATGGCCACAGACCCCACAAAACCGAAGGAGTGGGACGGTGTTGTTTCGACGTTGTACATTTTCATCGATGCTTTCAATCTTGCGAAGGAGATCTCGAGCGTCACACCCGCCAGGGCCGTTTTTGGCACGGTCGCTGTCATCCTGACGATGATTCAAGTATACTTCTTCCTCTTCTATGTGATGGCGAGCTTACGCCTCGTCTTCATCCAGGAATCCTTCGCCAACCGGCAGGACTGTATTGAGCTCGGGCAGACCTGCGTCGAGATCTGTTGTGTCCTGGACCGAGGAACGAAGGGGAAAGAAGCTGAGCACCTCAATCAGCTTGTGCGGGATGCGATAAACCGGGCGCAAACGTGGGTTGAATCAACGGTGCATGGTTGAGATAGCTGACAGATGATGCTCCCTATCTCAGAACTGTGGCGGAGATCGAGTGGAATGTCAAGAAACAGAGCAAGCGCAATTTAGCCTCTCGCCTTTTCCACGCGAAGAACGATAAAGACAAGATCGCGGGCTGGGTGTCGGATCTCAACAAGATCCTCCAGATTTTTCGGGTACGTTATCTCGCTCCCGAGTCCGCTTGCGTTGCTGACCATCGATTTCCAGACTGAACTTGCAATCGATACCAATGTCACGGCTTCCGGCACTCACAAGATTGTCTCGGACACCCAAAATGTCGTTTCGAAATCTCACAACCTCCTCTCCGACATCCATCAGACCATGGTGAAACAGCAAGAAGTGTCTGATGGTCAGGATCCACCGGTAAGCAACCGTGATATCCTGTTCGCCACTCGCTAACATACCCTTGACTTTTCTAGGCTCACACAAGGTTTGTTTTGATTTCATTGCTAACACACCCGGTATTTCATGTTTGCATCTAGTGTACGCGGAGAATCCCTCCCGCGACCCCCAAGGGCGTGTTTTGGACGCGACGAACTAATCGAGAAAGTCGTCGGTCTCGCCGAAAGCCTGGAACCGTTCGCGCTCATAGGTGCCGGAGGGATCGGCAAAACGTCCATCGCGTTGAAGGTCCTCCATCACGATCGGATCAAGAAACGGTTTGGCGACAACCGTCGATTCATTCGCTGTGACAAGTTTCCGGCGTCTCTCCCCCACTTTCTCAATCGACTCTCGAAGGTCGTCGGCGCAGGGATCGACAACCCTGAGGACTTGACTCCCCTGGAGCCATTTCTGTCCTCGAAGGACATGATCCTGTTCCTCGACAATGCGGAGTCTATCCTCGACCCGCAGGGAACGGATGCGCGGAAAATATACGAAACGGTGCAGGAGTTGAGTCGGTTCAGCAATATCTGCCTTGGCATTACCTCCCGCGTCACCACCGTTCCCCCACACTTCAAGCGTCCTATCATCTCCACGTTGTCACCAGAGGCGGCGTGCGACATCTTCTACAGCATCTACGACAACGGTGGACGGTCCGAGGTGATTAGTGACCTCATCAGACAGCTCGACTTCCATGCGCTCTCGATCACGCTGCTCGCAACCACGGCGTCTCACAACACATGGGATCACGCCCGATTGGCCAAGGAGTGGAACATCCAACGGGCGCAGGTGCTCCAGACAGATTTCAACGAGAGCCTGGCAGCAACCATTGAACTCTCGCTCACTTCCCCAACATTCCGCAACCTTGGCCCGCATGCGCGTGACCTCCTCGGAGTCGTCGCTTTCCTCCCGCAAGGCATCGACGAGAACAAGCTGGACTGGCTTTTTCCCACCATCCCTGATCGGCAGAACATATTTGACAAATTCTGTGTTCTTTCTTTGACATCCCGAAGCAGCAGCTTCATCACCATGTTGGCGCCGATCAGAGACCATCTTCGACCCCAAGACCCAAAACTATCCCCACTCCTCTGCACGACCAAGGATCACTACTTCACACGGTTGTCAGTTTTCGTTTATCCCGGGGAGCCTGGTTTCGAAGAAGCACGATGGGTTGTTTCAGAGGACGTGAATGCTGAGCACCTGCTCGAAGTCTTCACATCCACTGACATGAACTCGGACGTTGTTTGGGATGCCTTCATTGGCTTTATAAATCATCTGTATTGGCACAAATGCCGGCATACTGTGCTTGGGCCAAAAGTTGAAGGGCTTGCGGATGACCATCACTCCAAACTGGGGTGTTTGATTCAGCTCTCGCGATTGTCTTACATACTTGGGAATTTTTCGGAACAAAAGCGGCTTCTTTCTCAGGCCCTGAAGCTCGCAAGGGAGCAGGAGAATGACTCTCAGGTTGCTCACACATTGGACCTGCTGTCCGATGCAAACCAGGCACTAGGCCTCCACAACGAAGGAATAGAACAAACAAAGGAAGCATTGGCGATTTACGAACAGTCCGGTAACACAAACCAGCAAGCAAGTTGTTGGAATGACCTTGCCTTTTTGTTCCGTTTGGAGGGACAGCTCGACGAGGCGGAGAAAGCGGGATTACACGCGATTGATATCCTCCCGGAGAAAGGCCAAGAATTCCGTGTCTGTCAAACTCATCGAAGTCTCGGTCGAATATATGGTGACAAGAGGGAGAAGGAGAAGGCGATTGACCATTTCGAGAAAGCCCTTGGAATCACATCCGCTTTTGGATGGCAAACTGAACTATTTTGGAATCATTACTCCCTTGCAGGTCTCTTTTGCAATGAAGACGAGTTCAACAAAGCACATTCTCACATCGATCAAGCCAAGTCGCACACAGCTGATGACACACTCTACCTCGGTCGTGCGATGGAGTACAAGGCTTATATCTTCTATCGACAGCGCCGGCTTGAAGATGCGCTCTTTGAGGCTTCGGGTGCTCTCGAGATCTTCGAGAAGCTTGGGGCATCAACGGACACAGTGCGCTGCAAAGTTTTGCTCCAGTGGATAGAATGAGCAATTGCTGGTGAGCTTCTGAAATTTATGCTGTTTCTTATTCCAGCTAACCCCCTTCTCAGTGCGTGATGCAGCATCCAGCAGTCCAAGAACTTCCTCTCCAGGTGACTAGTGACTGACCACATACCTGGGCAGATCTCCCATCCCTGAACACAATATCCTCTATCCCCTTTTGCCTCTCATTCGATTGCACGGCCGACCCCCTGCATACATTTCCCTCTGCTTCGTCGTTTCAGAGCTCCCTTCCGTAACGGCCAATTCTGTCTTCCCCGTTGTATTTTGTTTTGTTTTTGCGTTTGCTGTAGACTGCCTGTAATTCTTCAAGGATCCGGCTCTTTGACATTCTTGTCGATGGATAATCTGGATTTTGTGAAACCGGCATTTGTGGATCCTCCCGCCCTCCATATCAAGATTCGACGAAGCCTTTGGTCAACATACACAAACAACGCGTCCCTGTCGGCTTGATCGATTCAATCATCGTCCATATCTCTCAACCAAACGATGGTCGATGGCACCTTGACCATCTGCTAAGCGATCTGCCTCTGAGACGTTCGCTTCAACTTTTAAGAAAACGCGATTTCTCCATCCCGAAAAAGATCCCACCAATTCCTTCGAACGGGTCGAATCCCATCTAGCATTGTGACGACCAGGATATGTTCGCTTCTGCCGCCACCGAGGAGAACAAACCCGTGGAAAAGGTCAAGAGGACAAGACCAAGTTTTTAAGACTTGGAGGGCCAGGAGTTCGGCTTGGGCGATGGATCAGACTCTTCGGATTCGACTGGGTCAGAAGACGAACACAACACCGAGGGGCCGAAGAAAGCCGGGATGGGTTACGAATCGTCCTCGTCCAACATAAGGCAGGGGATTGAGGATTAATGCCGGTTTCTGTGTGAGATGTGGCACGTGTTGGCGAAAACGGTATGTTGGGGGGGTCCCTTCTGCAATGTTTCTTGGTCTATCTCTCTCAGGTTGCTTCTACGATGCGGTCAGGTATCTATCATCCTCGAAGACACGTCGGCATTCATGCTGAGCACATCTCAGATGTGTCCAGCAAAGACTTTCCCGGACACTCCCAGACGATGATGACTTGACCTTTTCTCTCCCTTAAAGCCAATCTTCGATCCCTCTCACGCATCGATGAACGTTTGAACTTACGGGTTGTGGAGTGTGGAGGTGGGGGGTCTGATTGGAGGCCGAATATGTTTATGTGGGTTATTGGTAGAGGTTGGTAGGCACCGAAACTAATGAGAGGCCGGGTTTCTTTTATACTTTTCCGCTGTGGTTATTTCCAAAGATTCAAGCCCAAAAACATTGAGCCCAGCACCCTGGCACCGACCTTCGAACAGGTTGTAGATTCATTCAATTCCTTCAATCACGGTATTTGGGCTGCTGGGGACGTATCATTCTTCTGGGGTAGGTCACGCCGAGGGACTAGGCTGCATTGTCATGCGCAATGCCGGGATGCAGAACTCCAAGATGTGAGCAAAAGATTTGGGCCCAAATCCCCGGAAAAACGTCATCGAACGTTCGGACTTTCTGTTTGTTTCCAAAACATTCCGGGAAATCCAGCCGGGTCGTTCTTCCTGTTTCCATTCTCTACGGAGTTGGGAGCCACGTGTAGACTACCAGTCAACTACCAGTCGTCTTGCATGAGAGGTTCTGCCCGTGACACATTTCGTATCTCGCGTCAACCTGCGGAACAATTTGGCGCCTCATATATCGTCCGAAGAGCCACGTCGATGGGGCGGGGAACAGAGTGGAGTGCTGGAGCCCTGCGTCGGGGCGCAATACACGTTCCACCGAGTAGCACTCTGAGCCAGTGACACTGACAGTCACTCCCACGTTGTTGCATTGCATCACTGGTCACTACAGATTCACAAGGTGTTGAAGCTCCTACACAGACGTTCAAAACCTTGCCTACAAGTGGGATGGCCAAGCAGGTGCCACGACCTGGAAACATAGAAAGCGCGTGGAATGATACAGCAACTTGAAGTGGATCGAGTCAAGATGGAACATGGTGAGATTTAGTACGGTTTGGATCTGTGGCTTCTCAGGTTCTGCTAGTATCTTGGCTAGTACAAAGGATAACCCTCGTCGATGGACGAATAGAAGACATCGGCATCTTCATCGTGGAAGATCGGATCGAAGCGATCGCAACAGTCGCAACTGAAGTGCGCGTGAGTAGGTAAACTATCTGGAGAGAAAACGAAACACACATTGGAAAAAGCCTAGCCAGGATATCACGTTCCCCGCGGCGGTCCAGGTACTCGCGATACTGCTCCTTAACCGCCTCGGCTTCCGCGACGATTTCCTCCGTGGTAAGGGCTGGAATGTTCGAATTTGGGTCGCGCTCTTTTGCTGTGAGGTATGACCCCTCTAAATCTGCGGGAGAGTACGTAGCAGAGCCGTCGCGGTGCACCATGTAGACAGACCAGTCTCTGCAAATCCGGAGCGCTCGTTAGCCTCAGGAATGAGAGACGTCGAGGGGGCACACACCTGGTGATGTAGTGATAGGTTTTGGTCCCATCTTCAAACTTGTGAGTACGAGCCCAGCGGACCTAAGAAGTTTTCTCAAGCTCCGTTGATGGGCAGAGGCCTGGAGGGATGAAAGGTGCACACCTTTTCGTTTAGTAGGGACAAGACCTTCGATTTTTGGGACATGGTCCTGGATGTTCTCGAGGAGCTGGAGAAAAAGAGAGAAGGGACGAAGAGATAAAACCAATTTAGTACCCAGCAGATTCCTTTCTAATATATGACGCGGTGCTTAGCCCCTCAGAGTTCTCGGCCACCGATCCATGACGAATTCAGGGATGGAATCCGCGACCCCTGTCGGGCTGTCCTTCTAGACGTGCAAAGAGCCTCGGTGACCTGTAACTTAGCTGCCTTGTAGCCGCGCATCGTGAGGACGTAGGTGTGTTGACTCATATAGGTGAACGAGACCCGGCCGGGCTCCAACGAGAACGATCTCCTCCAGGGGTGTCTGGGTGTGACCGTGTGGGGCGACTGTCGCGGAATAGCGTTACCCGGACACCTATAGTAGCCCACAACTTGCGTTAGGTGGGCACAATATGGGGGCAGATCTAGACTCGAGACGAACCCCCAAATCTTGTTGTAAGATGCGAGTTTGTTAGACTTGTGGGCGCAAAAGGGGACCGCCAATCTACTTTTCATCAATTGTGCCTCACATATACGAGTTGATCGCCTTCGGGCAGTATTCCAAATCAGGGTACCGCGCTTCCATTTGGGGTCTCCATTCGCCAACCTGAGTATACAGACGGCCGCTCATGGGAAGACGAGGCACCTGGACCTTTGAAGGGTGAGATAAGGTCAGTCATATACCTACAGTCAGCCTCTCGACATGAGAGGTAGAGTCACAGTTTATCGGTATGCACACGGCTGTGATCAGGAACGGCGCTACCTGGGCTCCGACTGTGTGATAATCGCCCAAAGGGGTTTCCAGTGCACGAGGAAAGATAATCTATGGGACGATCCAGCGTGTCGTATGGTCGGGAACGGGTGGAAGGGTCTGATAACTCGAGCCCTGACTAGTCATGGCTCGCAGCCGACGTCATGTTAGGAGACAAAGTGCGATTCGATGGGTGATCATCGGTACTCATATTCCCTGAAACTTGCTTGATGCTCCTGTCACACTCACGTACTAGTATGCGCAGTAATAATAGGCTGCATGACTTCGATTGAATGATTACTCTGCAAAATGTCAGTGTTCAATCTCGAAGCCGCCATTGTTCAGGGAGCACACAAAGTTCGCCCAAAGCCGAATCTATAGTGAGGAGTGTCCGGTCTAAACCGGCCGGGACTTGGATCAAAGAATGGATTCTTGACAGCAATGGTCAAGATGAATGGGCACCTGACCTCCAGAGGGATGCGGGAGGGACGTGCCGTAGAAGTTACGAGATATTGAGATTACGGGATCGATGGGTGTGGTCAGAATAAAGTGCTGGAAGGTCTGCAATCTTTATCTCGATCCGAGGGTGTCAGAGGTCGCTGGTAAGAAGCCCGAAAAGCCCGGCCAAACGCGCTTCCACAAAGCGAAACCTAGAATGAAGGAGTTCACGAAAGAGAAATCTTAAAGACTGGATAGAACTCTACCAGAGATGAGAGCATCCCGGGCTAGGGGTTGAAGGAACGGACCTATAGCAAATGGTGCGGCCTGTTTGACTGGTCCACGTGTGCGTCAAGCGTCGCCAGACGTCTTCCCCTAGGGGCGGATGCGGAGTAGAGAAGGGTAAGATCGCTTTAGTGGTTCGACTGTCCATTGGCTACCCAGGATCGGACGGAGCCTGGGGCTAGACCGATGGGCCGCTAGCGCTGTTGGGTGGACGTTCGTATACTGAGATCGTTATCAAGGCGTTAGCTGAATGAATGGGCTCAAGAGAAATAGGGATGGACCATCAGGTAAACGTCGACTCCGGAAACAACATTCACTCACCTAGAAGTTGGTATTGCCATCTTTGTGAACGAGACAAACTCCGTTTTCCATTGGAACACTGGGTACACGACAATCGGAGCGAGGAGACCGAGGTCAGCCCTATGTATTGTGGCAAAAACGAATGTCGGTTTCTGGTGTTGGAAATCTGCCTTCGAAGTGTCAGAGTCTCGCAACTCCGTGAGGGAAGGTGGTTGTGATAGTTATGGGAGACCGTCAGCCAGCATCACCACGCCAAGGTTCCATGTTCGAAGGGTCGTTGAAACGGTACGAGGACTGAGTTCCTCTATATTGTCAAAAACGTAAGATGGCCGTAGTCTGTGACCACGACTGACAATGTCTCTCCGGCCATCCACGCATGCACCGAGCGGGTTGGGCGCATGTCCGAAAAGGGTGAAATGATCGACGGTGGACTCACGCGGAACCTGCCGGAACCTCATCCAGAAAACAGTAACCATCCTCACCCAGTACGACTATGAGCGCAGCAACTTGGCGTCAGTTCTTCTCGTGCGTAACACCTGATTCCCCGTGTCTCATTTGCGGATGCTGAACAATGACGAAAAAGATTCAACAAATATTCTCAAATAACCGCTTCTGCACTCCGAAGATCCCTGAACGAGACGGAGAGGTTGGCCGCTGAGAAGCGAGGCACGACCAACGTGAGGTATCAGAACTGGGCGAATGGGGAGGGAGGACAGCAGGTGAATCGCCAACTGTCGGAACTCACTCGTTGAAGTCTAACGCGTGTGTGCCCTTTCAGGTGGTCCTCAACCCCCCTGCGGAAACACCCAAAGCATCGGCGTGACCGCATTTTCGCCTAGTTTTTGACTGCCTACACAATAATCACGACAGCAAATAGAATTCTGAAACGCCTTGTTGCGTGAAGCCAGTCTGTAAAAGGAGAAGCACGTATGCTCTATCCCGAGCTGGGGTCCATCTTTGCCCTCTGCGCTCAGTCCTCGTGTGTTCGCCGCGGCTTGGAACATCAATGAGGTTTGTTGAACGGATTCCAGGTTGGCCTCAATCCACGTGGGGTGTTTACGTAACCTCCCTTCCTCATTTTCTTTTTTTTCGTGATCTCCACAACCGTCGCTTTCCTTCGTCCCTCAATCCCCCTGCACCTTCTGTGTGTATCTCGACGGCTTTGCTTTCCTGAGCCCACCGTAATTCAACAAGATAAACCCCGCTTGCTTAACACCTTATCGTAACGAACATGTCTGGACGCGGATGCTTCAACTGTGGAGGATGTGCGTTGTTCTTGCGTCGTTTTTTGCGTTTTCTTGGCCCGTAGCAGGGTTTGCTTCCCGGGAGTCCCTCAGACACCTGAAGCAACCCCCTTCGCTATCATTTGTTGCCATTCGTTAGCCCTGCTATAACTTGCAATTCGTCGAACGAGTCTTGCACTCGTACACCGCATCCGACGCTTTCCACGACTTTGCGAAATATATCCCGTTCTCCCCTCCCCACACCCCTCAGTTACTCCTCGTCCACTCTCGCGAACGATCACCTAACATTCTTCTCGATAATCTAGACGGTCACCAAGCCGTCAACTGCCCAAAGGCTGGAACCCCGACTTGGTAACTCTTCATTGAACGCCACGCGGCGTCTTTATAATCAACGACTGATCCCCCTTTTCCATCTCCGCGATGAAACCTCGACATCAGCTACAACTGTGAGTTTATCGGCCCCTTCCCGATACGAGTATTTTGACGCTCGTTGGGATAGGCGGCGGAGAGGGTCACGTTTCCAAGGATTGTACAGGAGAGTCAAAAGCTAAAACTTGCTACAAGTGTTCCCAAGAAGGTCACATTGTACGTCGATTCTCCAAAAATCAACCTTTGTGTCTCGTTATCTTAGCGCCATTATAGTCGCGTGATTGCCCACAAGCTGACACCACCACATCGGGAGGAAACAGTGGGAACAGCGGAAACAGTGGCCAAGAATGCTACAAGTGCGGGAAAGTCGGTCACATTGCTCGCAACTGCAGCAGCAACAGCAACAGCGGAAATTCCGGTTCCAGTTTCAACTACGGCGGTTCCAGTCAGAAATCTTGGTGAGGTTGACCATCAACATCCTCTGGTCCTTGGGTTTACGTGACATTCACAGTTACACTTGCGGTGGTGTCGGACACCTTTCTCGCGACTGCGGACAGGGTTCCAAATGCTACAACTGTTCCGGTTTTGTACGTACTTGATATCCTCGATCGCTTGGCCGCTGCTGATAACGCATTCTCGACCAGGGTCACATCAGTAGGGAGTGCACTCAGCCCCAGAAGCGTGCTTGCTACACCTGTGGCTCGGAAGGGTTCGCCCATACCGCTTTTTTACACTCAATTGTTGCTGACAAACCATTCGCAGGCATATCTCTCGTGACTGTCCCAACCAGGGCACGTCGGAGGCATAATGTTCCGTACAGCCCATCTTCTGCTCTTTTTGTTCCTTATCTCTCTTCGATGATATCTTGCGCGTGATGTATCCCTTTTGTCCCGTGTACGACTAGCGAGTTATCGGAAGTGACGTTCGAGCCCAGCTCTGGACTGACCAGGAGTGCGTGAGAAACTCAGATGATGAGCCAATAGGCGGTGCGGTTTTTTCGAGGGAAAGACAGCCGCTCCGTCGCGTCCCGTTTTTCAACTCGCATAACTTACTCCCTTCCCTAACATCCTCTAAATGCACGCTGTTCGTCTCGTCCGCCCTATCAAGGCCGCCAACAGGCAATTCTCTCGTTCTCTTGCCACCGCTACCGCGACCACGACCCGTGTTCACGATACCGTCATTCCCCTCTCCAACGTCGAGGCCCAATGGGAGAAAATGACTGCCGACGAACAGCTCACTGTTCATCAACAGCTTGAAGAGCTCCAGAAGAGAGACTGGAGGTCCCTTTCGCTGGATGAGAAAAAAGCCGGTACGTACATCCGGCTTTCCCTGGAAGCATATCCGCTGCCTCCTTCACACGGCCCACACGGACTCGGGAATAATCATCGCTGACCACACGTTGTTATGTGCAGCTTACTACATTGCCTTTGGACCTCACGGACCCCGTGCCCCTCTGCATCCTCCCGGCAGCGTGCCAAAGCTCATACTTGCAATCTCGCTCGGTGTTGGCGCCGGAGGACTTTTGTTCCTTTCGAGCAGAGCGTTTGGTGGGTCCTGAAAATAGCGCAACCTCCCTTGTGCCTCTCAACTGTGCTGACTGTGATACTAGCTGGTCCACCTCCGAAGACCATGACCAAGGAGTGGCAGGAGGCTTCGAACGAGCGTGCTCGGGAGCTGAATCTCGACCCCATTACTGGTAAGCTCACGGATAATTCCGTTCCCCAGATTCCGCGCTCACGCGGACTCGCTTGCAGGTGTACCATCCGAGGGCTATTCAGGGAAGGGATTCGTGCAATCCAAGTAGATTTTAGGAGCAACCAAGTGGAACCCAGGGCCGATCGTCTGGATCGTATTTTGCGGCTGTGCTTTATACACTTGGCTATAATCAAATATTTTTACTATCCCTCGCCCGACCCACGACAGGATCCCGGGAAGTGGGATGATGTACATTTCATCTGAGATCATTACAGTGATGTTTACTCTGCCTTGGTTTCCTTTGCGTCCTTTTCTTTCTCACCCTCTTTCTTCTCTTTCTTCTCCGGATCTTCTAGCTCCGTTCTTCCGATGCTCGCCTTGTTATCGACCAAAGCGTGGAGCGCAATGACTGCCCGCATGAGACTGCTCAGGTACACCACCAGAAGCTCGTCATTCGTCGTCGAGGAGAAACTCTGGGTGAGAGCTGAGTCGTTGAGGTCGGGTAGCAGGTTCAGGGCGTCCTGAAGGTTGTAAACTATCTGATGGTTCACTGGCATCTTCCCTCGTGCGACATCTTGTAAGTAGTTGCGAATATCAGTCAGACGAGATTGCAAGCCGCGAAGAGAAGCCAGTTGTTCAGCTACGCGGGTTGAGAGGGTCGTTGTCGTCGAGTCTTTGATGTCCCGAAGGAGATGCTCTACACCGATCTCTTCGGCTTCCTCAGCCTCGATTGCGGATGGGACGTGTAGGAAGGTTTTGCGAGTTTCGGTTCCATCCTGTGAGACGTCAGATCAGCCTTTGCGTTGAACGCGATCTGAAAACGCTTACGTCTTTGATCTCCTCTACGGCGAAATATGCGTCCGTCGGGATCCCGACTGTTTGTGGTCGAACGTCAACGATAACCATTACCGGTCGAGCGATAAATCGTTTGAAGAGATCGTTAATCTCTTGGTCGGAAGCCCGAAGCTTCGGCCCTGTGTGATACCATCCAATCATTTTTTCACGAGCTGTGGAGAGTTTAGGACACGCCGTTCGCCTTGAGATGCCTCGACGCTCACCGTTCACCTTCTTGAACATTTCCCACATCCCTTCGATGTAGTTGTGGTCCAAGAACCATGTTTTGGAGTCCTTCTCGTCTTCCTCGAAAGGGATACCAAAGGAATTAGCGACGTTCACCGTCTTGCCGTTATCTTGACCGAGAAGTACACCGACGACACGCTTGTTTGAGCTCCGTGATATTGACCGGGCGTGGTGGTCAGCGACGGATAGGAGCACAAGAGGATGTACGACTGGAACAGAGGTAATCAATCCATGCCCGCTTTAGTTCCTGATATCGGACACGGACCGACGGTCGTTGTGGACAACGCTGTTAACTGGCATGAGATCCGTTGTGAGTAGGTGCGCTCGTGTGGAAAGCATATACTCACCTGTTCTGTAGTTGTGGCCACCATCGTTAGGAAAGGAGAACGGTTAATAGTTGATCGGATTACGCGTCCCCTTCTCCGCTTCCGCACCTCGCGTTGTTGTTGCATATTTACTACACTCCCGATGGGATTCATTCCAGTGCACAACTACTTGTGGTGAATACAGATACAGGGAAAGGTCCGCGATATCACAAACGCGCCGCTGGCGGTGGCCGTATCTTTACCACGACTTTGCCAAACTGTTCGCCTTTTTCGAGTATCTCAAACCCCTTCTCGATCGATTCGAGGCCGTCGATGGTGTGCGAGATAACTGGGATGATCTTCCTCTCAGCAATGAAATCCGTGGCGTCCTCAAGGTCCTTCTGAGACCCCATCGTCGAGCCTTGCGAGAGTAATTCAGCGGGCATCTGAGACGAGCGAAGAGGTCATGCGCACCTATAAATTGGATGTTTCGCAGAATTTCGCGCATAGAAAACGTGAGTTTTCCTCCCGCATCACTGTAGAGACATATGTCAATGAAAGTTATCGCGTACAATCATATTAGAGCCTCACATCCCATATGACACGATCCTTCCACCGGGCTTGAGAAGCCTTGACGTCTGCTCGACAATGTCTCTGCCGGCAGAGTCGATCACCGCGTCTAAAAGGCCGTTCTTTTCTTTCTCTAAAAGTTTTCCAAGGATAGTAGGCCAATCTTCTGCGATGAAATAAGTCAGGTTTCGGTGCAAGCCAGGCCTAAGGAGGGGTCCCTCACTGCGCTTATAGTTTACGCCGCCTTTGACCCCCAAGGGAAGTAACTTTTGAATCTTTTCGTCGCTTCCGCTCGTCACAAATACGTTTGCTCCTTTTGCGACGGACAGTTGAACTGCAAGTAAGGCTACGCCTCCCCCTGCCCCAGTTATGAGGATGTTGCGACCCTTATCCGCGCCTGCGTTGATGACAGCGGCCCTGAACTTGTGATTAGAACTGTGGATATCCGCAGAATAGAAAGGGCGAACCTCCACGCAGTTACGCCAGCAACAGGCCATGCCGCGGCCTCTTCAGACGATAGGTAGTCTGGGGTTGGAATTATATATTTGCGTTCAACTGTGACGTACTCTGTGAACGTTCCGATGGGAGGGTTGGAACCGCCTCCAATTATATTGAACCTATAACAGAGAACAGTCAGCCAATGCAAGGAGTACAGGGTCCTCGGGCACCTTGATTCTGGCCCACGCAGGTCAGAATCCCACCCACGGGTGGGTACGAGAAACACTTTCTTAGACAACAGGGGGTCATCTTCGTCGGAAGAAGCGACGACGATACCTAGGAACCACGCATTAATTCAGCCCATCTGAACAGATTGTGCGTCCAACGTACCTGCTCCGTCTGCGCCGTAGACACTGCCGGTGGTTATGCCTGGATACAGACCTTTCCGGGTCCATACCTAGACAGGTTAATGACAAGCACCCAGATGTATGCGTGTCATGGGCTCACCTCTTTATGGTTGAACCCTGCAGCCTCAACCTTAATGAGAACTTCGCCATCCTTGAGAGACGGTATTGCCCTTTCCTCGAGCACGGCATCAAACTTATATGGACCCCTTTGATCCACCGCCTTTCGAAGGACAATTGCTTTGCAGCGTTGAGGTACATTGCTGAGGGTCATTGGTAAGGATATCTTGGAATTTTGTCGTTGATGTTTCTCCGCTCAGTGACCAGTGGGTGACCAGCATCGCGGAGAAGGGCCGACTTAGGTAATTGATATAACCTCACCTCAACCATCAATGCCTCAACAATTACGATCGCGTCGCTCTCGTCCAAACTACGCAGCCCTACACACTGGCGAGGATGCAGAGGTCTACGATCCCGATCCAGAAGAACTGGAGAGTGGTAGCGAGTTTGCTGCGAACGATTCGGACGCAGATGGTGGCGCACAAGATGATGATGCTGTTGAACCCAACGCTGAGGGTTCAGGGGATGAGTCGGGTGACGAAGCGGGGCCTTCATCTAAAGCCACTCCTCAGGTGAAAAAGTCCAAGGCCAAATCCCAGGGTCCCACCTCGAGACCACGGAAAAGCGTCCCAGCCGGGCTTTCAAAACCAAGCAAGTCAATTCTACCGACAACACACCATCGGCATCGACCCCCTCCTTTGTTCCGAAGAGATGCCCAAGTAGAGCGTTTGCTTGATTCCCCAACTCTCTTTCAGCCCTCTGCAACGGTTTTGACAAACAGTTTTACTTCGTCTGCCAGAACGACGAAGAGGCTGGAGCGGAGTTGGAGTAGGAACGTAGGTCCTGGGCCCGTCCACGAAATTCTTGAAGATAGAGCCTGGTTCAAGGAGGCTGCTCCTACCGCTGCCACTGCTTCTGAAGCCGGTCGGAGGCCAGTGGTCTATGACGCTGTCAAACTTGATGGGAAATACCGCATCATATCTGAGAGGTCAGTGCCTTGGACGTCAATTTTCCTGTCCCAATAACAAGGAATCTCCAGAGAAGCTTCATCTCATATTGCACATTTGACCGGGCCTGAAGCACACGGGTTGTCTTGTCATTTCGGAAAGCTCGGGAATCAAACCAAAGTGGGGCTCAAACCATTGGAAAGCATCAACCTCTGTATGCTATTATTATCGTCTCCATCCTCGGCCCCCAGCTAATGAGGATCCAGCAGAAACAACGCCACAAAATTACTCTAATGTGTTCAATGCTGGAGGTCCAGTATGGGGGCTAGATTGGTGTCCCATACACACTGGCGACCGTGAAAGTGGGGGTGGTGATTCAATCTGTTCATTCCACCTCTGAGATCTTTTCACAGACGTCTCATATCGCCACTACATTGCAGTTGGAACACATCCACCCACGTATGCACCGAAGATCGGCGCCAGGGTATCACGTCCATCCCCCAGCGGCATCCAGATTTGGTCCTTCAGTCTAGAGGAAGGTAAGGCGAGAACTCGCTGCGAGGCACTTTTATGTATCGAAAGTGGTCACGCGAACGAGTTGAAGTGGTGCCCGTTGCCATCTCATGACTCTGTAGGCTGCGTTTTTCTGTGGACCACGATTCTTCGCTGAGGATTATCAGCTTGGGACAGAACATGTCCCAAACCGACCCCGAAAACTGGGTCTACTCGCTGGAACCTTCGAGGACGGGTCGTTCTCCGTCTTTGTCGTTCCGTATCCTGGAGACCTCCGTCTACCGAACACTCAAGGTCCAATCTATGGTGAGGAGTGTGTCTCCTTCTGTTATTCTGTTCTTCGCACACGAAACCTCAAGTCTAGTCAAGATCGACCCGATAATCCGCATTGAATTGCAAGATACGAGCTATTGGGCCTTTGACTGGGCAAACAGCGAAGTGGTCGCCATCGGGTGCACAAATGGTGGGAGCGCGAACTGATGAAATTCTCTGAAATTTCTGACGGTCCGGCTAGGCACAGTGGCGGTTTACAATATATCGAACCCTATCAGGGAAGGGAAACCGCTCGATGAAGGTGGATTATTTCTCTCCCTGGTGCTTCCCGTGGCGTCTGAAGCAACCGCAGATATTCTACCGCACTTCTGTGCGCCAATCCACCAATCTGCCATTCGCGCAGTAACCTGGTTGCGCGTGCCTCCCTCTTCTGCGTCAGGCAGTCCACTCTGGGATGAAGATCCTGTCATCATTGCGACTGGCGGATACGACGGTGCTCAGGGTTACGTGGACTTGAGGGATGGGGTGATGAACGAATTCAATAGGACGAGAGGTCCGTTTCACCAATTCCAATAGTATATTACCAGGCTGACCGTTCGCAGACGTTGTAAATGACATTAGTTTCTCGCCATACATCGCCGGGACCATATCCATCGATCACGAGAACAGCGTGAAGGTATTCTCGGCTTCCCCGAGTTTGCTAGGTAAAGGTCATAACTTGTTCAACGCAAGCGGTCCGATATGGGTACGTAACGTTGCCCAAGGGCCTTGGTGGTGCTCCTAATGCCTTGCATAGAGCATCGAATCCTCAGACTACCACCCTTATGTCGCAACCGGCTGCGCGGATGGGTCTTGTATCACGACGAACATGTTGCGGCCTCCTCGGAGAGGAGACGTGGTGCGTGCCAGGACCTCCTGCACTACTGTTTCAAAGACTAATCGTATTCTTAGCCGTTTTTCTACTATAAAATTTACCAGCTCGACTATAGTCGCAATGCTGGAGAGTATCGCATGCTAGAACAGTTTTTACCTCAAGTGTGTCCTCCGCATATTTGCCCTCTTCGTCTTCTGACCAGTGTAACCTGGAACCAGGAAACACTTGACCGGTTGACAGCTAGCAAGGCAAGGTCAAAAAATCCCGAAGCAACTCCTGCTCAGACGAATTCTGGAGCGTGGGCCCCGGAGGTCAGCGTGCAACGAGTCGCATGGAATAATGGAAATGGGTTGGGAAACTGTCAGCTTCTTGTGTCTGGGACAGGTTCAGGGTTGTGCAGGATAGACTGGGTGACTGGCCGGTGGTTCAAGGGTCGGAAGCTAGGATCCGGTGGTATTGAGGCATTACGCGGGGAGGTCGATGGGGACGGGGATGTTGACATGGATGATGCCGAGGGAGACGGCGAAGGCGAGGGTTTAGATTGAAGCGACGTTGTTTAAACCACGCGTCATCGCGCTAATAGTAATTTGCGAACTCGATCGCGTTGAGGTTAAACGCGTCCAGTCACTTCCTCCGGAGCTTCATGATGTTTGACCTGACGATTCTACAAAAATACGCCAAGAGATCCCCGTCATCGTTACCCCCAACGTTGCTGCTCACGAACAGTGAAACGTCTTTGACGATCTTCGACAAGTACCCAAAGGCCACATATCATTTCTTGGTGTTACCGAGGATCACCGCCGACTCTGGGTTCACTGCAGATGAACTGGAGAACCTGCAAACCTTGCTGGCGAGAGGAAAGAAGGCAGAGGCCAGGGGGCTCATTGAAGGACTCAAGAAGGACGCCCAAACGGCAAAGGAGATGGTTGAGAAGGAAATGCTCAAGAGACATGGGTACAAGTGGGACGTGTGGATAGGATTCCACGCGGTACCTTCGCTGACGTGCGTCTGGGAACTGCGACATAGTACGCCAACCACGATATCTCCTGACCTTGTTTCTCTCATTGGACATCTCATGCACTTTGACCTGCCTCAGCCACTTACATCTGCACGTCATCTCTTCGGACTTGTGCTCGCCGAGTTTGAAGCACAAGAAACACTACAACTCGTTTCACCCGAATCTGGGGTTCTTTCTCCACGTAGACGAAGTGTTAGCTTGGTTCGGGCAGGATAGCGCTTCATTTGATCAGCAGGTGAATGGACCTCGTTTCCGATCCACGCTCAAGTTGATGTCGAGGGATGTTGACCTGTTGTTTCCGACCTAGCTCATGTCGCTGCAAAATAATTTACATGAACCTCTTCTGAAAGAGGATTTGGCGTGTTGGAGGTGTCGCGAGACCTTCAAGGCCATGCCGAAACTCAAAGAACACTTGGTGCGGGAGAAAGGGGCTGAAGCGTCTCGCGAAAAGAAGTCTCTTCAAGGAAAGAAGAGGAAGCGCCCCGAGGAAGGGGAGACAGGCAGGACGGAGTCTGATCGAGAGGTTCCAAGTTCCAAGAGGCAGGCGGTGACCAACGACGTGGATACGTGACAACACCAGGCGGAGCAGAGACCAGGCATGTATACAAGGGTGTATTTGGGCTTTCGTTGTACAACATTAATTCTAGGGGCTCTCCCTTTATTTATGGACCCTATGCCTGCGCAGGTGGCTGATAAGACTTTCTCGACTTCTCACTGGCGAGACGAATGGCCCAGGTGAGCTCGTATGTCTTGCATGCGTCTACAAAGAAGGGCTTCGATGAAATTCGAGACACGGCGAGTCACAGAATCCGCACCTTCGTAAGAGCTCAGCATCGTCGCGGTCTCTGGATCCTCTTCGATGTCCTCTATGTTGTCAATGAACACCGAAATTTCAGAAAAGAATGGATCATCATCAGGGAATCGGTAGGTTTCCTCTAGGTCGCTTCCTGGACGACGGATATGGAGAACTGGCTGAACGTATGGGTTCACGAGCCTGCGGTGTACTGGTGAACAGCCGTAATGCGGTTCATCCGATGCGACCTACTTCATTTGGTATCCATCCGCGAAGACCTCGAGTTCACAGCTATAATCGTGGCCTTTGAGGACGACACAGTGAGTGAAAGTGCCGACGGCTCCGCTCTCGTATTTCCTGAGAAGAATGATCCGGGAAGTCCGCAAAGGAGGATGAGCTTAGGATACGTTGACGCACCAAGTTGCAGAGGTGATACGAGGAATCCTGTTCTCGGGCTCAATCTTTTCTTCATCGATTACGATTCCGCCGAGTTTTCCAGCTTCCTCATACCACTCCAACGAGTGGGCAGCGACGGTGGATATATCCACCTCTCCTCCAAAGTAGCGGGAAAGATCACAGAAGTGGGTTCCCTGTTCGATAACCGGACCGGCACTATCGTAATCACCCCCCGCTGTCAGGGAAAGCTCAAGCGCGGCGATAACAGTTATAATCACCTCTTGGATTTATCCCACCAGTCTGGCTTGGCGATAGACTCGTATGCGCAGGCGTAGCGCGCAATTGTGGCCATTACCCTGAGTTTGTTTACTTCGATCGTCTTTTTCATCATCTGCACGGCTTTGAGGTATCGAAGCATATATCTGAAGCGCCTTCAGCTGGGGCAGAATTGAGTCCGGAAAAGGATGGTTACCCAACGGAACAGATGTTTCCACTGCTGTCGATCGCCTTTGCGACCTCAAAGGCATCCTTGAGTTCCTCAAACGGACCGGTCGCGACGGGCTTCTCGACAAACAAGGCGATTCCGGGGAACTTTTTCAAAATTTGAACCTCGATATCTCGCCCCGAAAGCGTGCTGCCTCGAAACATGGGTGGGCTTCCGATTATGACAGCCTTGGGGTATTCTTCCTTGGTCATCGTGTTTACGAATTCGTCCAAGTCCTTGCAGACCCGAGTATGTTCGTAGGCAGACTTGACGAAACTTTCGCATTTTTGCTGGAGAACTGCAGCAGCGCGTTCTGTCGCGGGGTCTACGAGAGCGACGACCTTTAGCCTCGGCCCCAGCTTGCTAAGAGAAGATGAGAGGAGATCGAGAAACGTTTGGGGCACGGCTACTCACTGTTCAAGACGGAAAGAATGGTTCCACGGGCCTTCGGGCGAACCTTGACACTTTTATCAGAAATCTATCGTACCAAGGGAAGATATTTGACCAACCAAACATGATGTTTCCAGCACCGATGAAAAGGATGTTGAATTTATCATCTCCTGGAACGAAGGATGACCTATGCGCGCACGGGAGGATTGATCGGAGATCGTGTATTTCTACGCCATGCAGGGCACATCGGTGATCAGCACGAACCTGTCCATTCGAAGGAGTTTCGTGGGGTCGATAGAGCTCTTCCTCGAGCCGGACTTGGACGACCCACGCCTGGGATTAGTCGCAGGGGGGCCGCCGCTGAGAGGCGTGATGCTGAACGAGAAGGACATTGGAGATTATGTGGAGATGGGGATCGACTGGAGAGAGCGGTCGCTGGGGCTGGGAAGATGAGGGGAGAAGGAAAGAGAGGATGGTGAGCTGAGCTGTCGGTTCTTTAGCCGTCGATGAACTTGTACTTATCGAAACCGGGGGAATGGACGTCATATCCGACACGCTTGTCACCCCACTTCAGAAGCGCTGCAACCAACGGTGATCTTCTCTATCTGCCCGAACCGGACCTTGGACCACTAGAGGGTCAATCTGTTCTTCCGCAGGCCTCGTGTGGGGGATTGGAGCGGAGAGAAGCTGGGAGTATCTACACCATCACAAGGTCCAGACCAAGACTCCCAACGCACATTGGGGCTCTCCCTGGGACGAGTACGTGGAATTCCAGCAGTTGCGGTGGGGCTCTCATTCAACGAGCGAACAAACTTGAAGAAAATTTCCATCACGATCACTGGGTCGCTAGAAATTGCGTTCACCAAGTTGCGACCCTACATCGAGTCCATCGACCCTGCGACTGAGTACTCCAAGTTCCGGCCAGGCACACAAAACCTTGGGAACGTTTTTCGCCAGGGTCGCTCACTTACCTCACGGCCAAGTTCGATTACCCACAGGTTGCATCACCAGCCAACTAGCCGCCGGTCCTCGTTCCATCCCAACGGCGCCCAACGGTTTCGTCTGCCTTCAGTACAAATGGAGTCAAGTAAGTAGTCTATGTACAAGGGTCTGTGCCTTACATACAATTACCCGACGTCAGAACTTTCCCTTGGAAATATTACATGGTCATGCTCTCATCGCCTCGCCTTCAACAATTCTCTCAGCTCCTCACTCAGCGTGGGTAAGACCGCAGCCGGTAGGGAAGATGACCCTCGAGTTGAGTCTGGATCTCGCCCTTCCTGACCTTCTTTACGATTTCGGAGGCCACCGGTGGGGAGTTGGATCGGTTCTCCTTCAGCCCGACGGCGGTCGATATCGGCCACAAGCTGTGAGAAGGATAAAAATAACACCTCTGCCTGGGCGAGGGTGGTATCCAGCTCTATCGTCATGCTCAGTTCGTTACAGTACTTGTTCGTGTGTTAGTACTTTTGGTACAACGAACCGCACAGCAGGGACATACCTTCAGTATCTCATCAAACTGCAAAAACGGGCGTTTTCGATGTCAGCGACCATTAAGGGCCCGCAAAAGCGACCACCCACCTCAATCAAGTATCGGAGGATCATGTCCCTATGTGACTCGAGGACCGCGAACGCGACGAACAGCAAGAACTGATTCGAGTAGTAATCGGTCCAGAGCACTTCCCAGAGTCTCAACACTTCGTTGAACGAGAACTCGCGCTTGAACGCGATCAGAACCCATCTGAAGCAGAAGAACAAATTCAAAGCTTCCGCTTTCTCTGTAACCACAGTTGAAAATGGGTTTGCGCTCATGGAAAGTACCAGAACTCACCGAAATGCCGATACAGCTCAGGGTCCATAACGGCGATCAATTGCTGTAGGGTTGACAACTGTTTTTTCATCCCGCTTTGGTCCCTCAGGAAGTTTTGTTTCTGTGAAACCATCCGAGGTTTCAGGATATCACACCATCCTGAACCGGAACCGAACTCACCATTCGGTCCATCACTTCAACCAAACACCAGAACGTCATCTCGGGCTCTCCACCCATAACGACGTAAATCGGAGCGCAGAGATCAGACATCCCCTGGACATAACCTTCATTTCCTTCAGTCAGCCAACCCGTGTCACCCGCAATGAATGACTTCTGCCATATCAGAGGACCGAATCTTACACACCTAGCTCTCTCTCGTAGAATCCATACGTTAGTAAAATCGCAGCCAGCTGTTCCGTGTGTTCGTTACTGGGAGCTTGAGCACCTATTTCATCATTCTGCGGTGAAACGATAGCGTATCGAGCAGAAGCGGTTTTGTCATCAGGGGATGTGGGAGGTTGCGCGAACAAGGATACGGCCCGATCCGTGCGACGACAATCCACATCGATGCGATGTCTTTCCTCCAGCACGTCTTGTCGCTCAAACACTTCAGGAACGCCACACCACTCGTCTCTGAGTTCGTAGTATCGCTTTCTGTGTGCAATAGACATGAGCCAAGTCCGAAACAAACCGCGAGAGAACCAGACCTCTTCTCTTCCCACAACTTTTCCCTTCCCTCAGTTGTGGTGTCCCACTCGAGCACGCCCAGAAGAAGCGGCCACACGGTCCTCCTAAGGTCCCCGACCGAGCTTATGCCACGCCTAAACACCTCCCTTCTCATTTCCTCCTTACTCACCTTAGGCCGACCCGTGCTATCAAACCAACTCATCCACATCTCTGTGTCGACGGGATGTTTGGGGGTTCTGGTCGTTTTCGGGGTGGGGAGGTTTGAGGTGTTATGCAAAAGCTCAAAGATTCCCAACGAGGAGCTTTCTTCCCCCGCATCTTCATCTGAAGATGGGATGACTTGAGCTTCTCGCCTACGAGCTCGTTCTCCCTCTTCCGCAACAACTCGGGCCCACCGAGCTAGATAAACTCGAGCGCTCTCGAATTCACCCACACCGCCCTTTTCAACCCAGCTACGAAATTCCCATTCGCCATTTGCGTTTACGAGGCTCTTCACGGGATCAGGGAGATGAGGAACAATAGGTTTGGCGAGCGGGTGAGAGAGGATGTTCTGAGCAGCGTGTTGCGTCGCTCTCTTGATGTTCGAGAAGGACTGAAGTAGTGCCATCCGGGCTTGCGAGGTACCTTGGGACATGGCAGGCGGTGGAGCGGCCATCGAGCGGTGCAGAACAGAAGACCTCGAGGAATATGGATTCGGCGAAGTCGTCGGGATGGGTCTCGGACGACGGTGAGCGGGAATAGGAGAGAACGAGTTCGCATATGATGACTGTGCGAGAATGTCGTCTACCTCGTCGTCACCAAAAAGAATTGTCGTGTGCGCCTCCACGTCTGCACGGGAAGGATCGACCAAGAACAATGCTGGATCTAAACTCGACCGAAGGACATGTGAGTAATTCCGCAGTCGGGCTATCAGATCTTCTCCACCCCAGGATGTTTGTGGCTCCTGTGGAGACGTTGACTGTGGTGGATATGTGGCAGGTGAAGTGGCTTTCGGAGCTGGTGACCGAGGCGAGAGGCAGAAAGACGTTGATTCGTCATCATGGAAGTAGAGGGTGGGCAGTGTTGAACCGTTAATGAGGTTGATCGCGATTGATCCATCTGTAAGACACCGAACCTCAACGTGAGCATATCGGAGATCATAGGGATGCAGGGATTCTTACACCAGGAAGACAAGTTTGGGGGGTAGACGAGCAAGGAGTACACTGACGTGAGAGGCACGGAGAAGGCGTATGTCTCGGGGCGCGAAGTCGGCATATCGATGAGGACGGCATCTGATGACATCAGAAACAATGAGCGCAGTTCCGACGCTTGGCCTGTCCGACTGACCTTCTTCCTCATCGTATGGAGCCTTTCCTTCTACACTGACAAACTTATCCCATTCGCTCCTCCCCTTCTCATCCAACAAACTTTCAGGTATCCACGCAAGTAGGTAATCCGGATTTACGGCCTCCTGTGCGCACGAAATGGATAGTGAGGACGCAAGTAAGTTTGCCCGACTGCGGATAGTGACGCACTCGTTTGACGATTGCCACAAAGCCCGGAATGTTGTCTCTCGAATAAGCCGTGGGGTTGACATATACTTTTGACTTTGTGTACAGTAGTCGGTACTTGTTGCCATCTGTATCTTCGTGGTGACTGGTTGCAAGGTCTTCCTTGGTCTGCCTCTTGATCTCTACCATATCTTCAGTCTGGGTGCAACGTTGGTCAGTGTGGCATCGGACAGTGTGACCGTCCACCAGATAACAGAAGAACGAGGCTCACGGAGATCGTAGAGATAATACTATCGGCGAGTGATGTTGGGGGGTTTCCTCCTCCCATTGCTAGATGGTCGAGGTTATATGCGGGTGGCTGGGCGCAGTTGCTGCGGGGAAGATCGAGACTTGATCGTTCCAGAAGTTCTCGTGGACTGCCGCCCAGCGCTTGACCACATCTCATGTCATCACACACACGAAACTCAGAGTGCGAGTATAGTATGCGTACAACAGGGAAATAACGAAGTGGACATGAGCCAATATCTACTTTTGATACGACCAAGCGAGCCTGAGCACTGAACTCGAAAAAATCCCAACAACAGTTCCAAAGGACGAGGTATGAGAAATCTGGACGAATGACACCAGAATGAAGAGACTTACGTCCAGCTTGGGTGGCCAGCCTGTTGATTGAATCGTCACTCTCGCCCATGGCCCTAACCGGCCCAGAAATGGCGAAACTTGTTGATGTGTTCTGGGCAACACCGTTGGCATCGACGTCGGCGACGCTAATTTGAATCGCTGCGTGATCTTTGGCAGTAATCAAGCGGTCTGCGGAAGATTAAGGACGAGGCAGCAACTTTTGCGTGAGCTTCGAGGCTGTAGATTGGCTACCAACTCCGGGACATACTTGTAGCCGCGCATTTTCGTGGTACGTAAAGATCGACGAGAATTCCCTGTAAACAGAGATATGTCAGGCCCACCAAGCGTGTCCAGTCCTACCAACGGCCACTCACCTGATCGTTCTCCATGGCTTGAGGATGTGTCGGCTGTAGATATATTTCGTGAAGCGTCAGTGTCGGTTTCCTTTTCCGGTCGGCTGTACAGTCGTGATCAGACGTCACACTCAGTCACGGGCTCTGCCACAGGCGTAATGAGCCATTGGCAATCTCTCTTTCAAATCTTAGCCTACCATGATTGTTGTTCCGCTTCAGCTTCAATGTATGCACCATCACGAAACACACGCAATTTTGGTGTAAACTTGGGCACAGTCTCGGAATAGGCATCAATTAGAAGGTGGGATACATGTGGTCGTAGAAAATGCGAGAAAGCGCAAGCTCTAACGCAAGATCTTGGTCATCAATGGTTGGCATCACTCCCTCCCTCCACTGAGCAAATCGTGGTCAACCCTGCTATCTTCTGCGCCAAGGTCATCGTGACCCTTCCAGGTATCTCGGAGCTGCTGGGCGCCAGGCCTCTGCACAGTCCCTTCCAACTCAAAGGAGTCGTAGCGACGACCATCTCCTTCATACCCCTGGCTCTGAGACTGATTGTGGACGGGTAGAATGGACTCGGAGACGTCATCCTTGACCCTTGGAGAGTATGGACGGTGAGAAAGTTCATCTGCCAGGTCGGGGTAATATTGGCGGTACGAAAAGTACGCGACAGTGAGACCGAGGATGGATCCAACTGTCACATCTTGCCAGTGATCTTTTGAAACCGATTTAAATTAAAGGTGGAGGCAGGATCGCGGGATATGATGCTCACGACGGTAGTCCATCGTACGGGAAATGGCGACAAGGGTAGCAACGCAAAGTGGAAAGAGAGAAATCCATGCTTTGGGCTGCCGTCCGCGGAAATGTCAGAATGATTTAGGGCGTCCGAATCAAGTAGATGATACCCACAGCATACCCCCTCTTGTCGAATAGGTGGAGTTTGCCAGCGAGGTAAAACGCCAGGAATCCTAGACCGGCAAAAGACACTGAAAAAAAAAACTCAAGCAGGGCGGAAGTGTGGGTGATTGTCACTCACAACTGGAGTGACCACTGGGAAAACTCCTGAAACCGTCGTTGAAAATGCTTATGTCCGTCTGCGTACAGATCGAGGCGGTTGTAAGGCCAAACGGTGGGTCTACCGACCCTGCAGGCGGCATGCACCGTGATATCACATCTGGGGAGTACATTGGCTTGCGATGTTGAAGTGCTCCAGACCTACTCACCTGGTCTCGGTCGACCAACCGACAATTTCGTGAATTGGGTGATGACCCCAGCCACACTGAGTGATAACAACACTGCGGTCTGGTGAGCTAAGCCATGCTGCAGAAGGCAATTACGCACATCCTAGGTATGAGTTGTGTAGATCCCAAAACGTCCTGACAGTGAATAGGTTGATGATCGCGAGTAACACGACTGGTGCTGCAGCACATATGACAAAAAGCAACCAGTTCTGCGCGAACACTCGTGAGTTGGAGTTATAAATCCCGGTGAACTGACACTCACTGGTACACGCTCATGTACTGCATATCTGGGGAATACCATGCGGTCAGTCCCAGATCATCTAAGCAGGGAACCAAACTCACGGATGTCGCAAACTATCAAAAGAGATCTAAGAGGTTTTTCTCCTGCTAATATGGTGGAAGGACTCACGAAGTGTCTTCCAGGGAGAAATCCCGCTTGAAACCGGAGATCTTGTCCAGGGCAAAGAACCCGCCGCTGGGGAGGGGATTCGGTCAGATAAGCTCGAGAAGTAGGAGGCCTGAGCATACGCGAGAGCAATAGAGATGACCCTGGACGGTTGTTAGATATGGATTGTCTCGGAGAATGAATTAGACGCTTACCAGTCAGGAAGATAGGAAAACAAAAGCCTTCGCCTCCTCTCTCTCGAGATTTTCGTGCTCTTTAACTCATTGGGGTGAAGTTGAGGGAGTTTCATGAGGAATGAACGAGAACTGGACGCAGGTAAACTTGAGGAATTATGGGACGAGTAATGGGCAATTGTGGGGTTGTCGAGACGAGTATAAGGCATATATCCACTGGCAGAGCTCTGAGCACAGCTACGCGTCAACGGGAGCCACCGCAGCAGTGCCAAGAGCTGCTGCGGAGAGGCGGCTAGAAACGGCAACCTCCGACCCCGAGATATCCGAATCACTGTGATTTAGATCAGACCCTGTCCTCTCTCTTAACCATGGCCGGGGCCACCGCGGAGAATGTGAACGGGGTGTCAAATGGACTTCGCTTGTCACCAGGTATCGTGGTCAGTGGCACATCCTGCCGCTTATAATCTCACCTCTTCCCTTCGAGTGGGCAGATTCCGACGCCAAATTGGAACATATCGCTTCTACAGACCTGCTCCAGTCCGTCGTTCCCTAACAGTTCTTGGCCACTTGATTTTACTCAGACGAACCCCAGTGTAGAATGGCCTCATTTACGCGAAATGATCAAGTATAAAATCCAAAAGGTTTGGCTGAATGCTTCCCTGTCATATCCTCGGCTTACAAGCGTTCGACTCCAAGAACATAGACACGTTTCTGGAAAATCCAGAGTATTCGGCACCAAAGCAGCCCCCACCATTTTCCAACCGTCCTGAAACCAATGGTGGCCTTAGGTTGCCACCAGTTCGACCGAGGGTCCGCAACCCGGCGAATCCGATCGAAGCACAGGTAAGCTACATGACCAGGGCCGAGGCCGAGGAGGCGAAAGGGGGAATCTTCACGCAGCTGGACGAATTTGAAGAGTACGTCGGCGTCCCGCCCTGTGCACCAATCACACCTTGATGTTCTCATGCATAGCAACGCGCCGTTCACTATTCAACGCATTTGCGAATTGTGTATCCGGCCGCAGGAACACTACAAGGCAATCGGAAAATACCTGAGGGCTATCGAAAAGACGCTTCTTGTAACTTCTACGTGGGACAGCTTCCCGAACCCGGTTAGCAGTGAGGCCAAGGTGAACGGAGATGGCCCAACGACAACACCTCTATCCATTGGTCCATTGTCGGCCCCCACCACTCCCATTTTCTCGCCGATTCCCTTCCTTCATAGCGACGCCCGGTCTAGGTCGAAGTCTAGGAGTCCCACGCGGACATCGCCGAACGAACCGGACGACGCAGAACCAGCTTTTGGGCGCGTCGATGAACTCGATGACCCACGTCCAGGTCACCTAAGCGATAGTCCAACACCGATTTCTTCCACGACAACGATCACCACGACCTTACAGGACAGGTTTGTCAAAGGCGAAGACCAAGATGAAAAGGAAACTCATGGGGAGGCCGAAGCACCAAATGCTGACAAAACGGAAGCGGAAACTAAGCCGGAGAACACTGAAGAGAAAACCGAGGCTGGCAAAGAAGAGAAAGCGACAGGCTCGGAGGGGGGAGAAGACAAGGAAAATCATGTGGGATGCGACGATTAGAAACTAGTAGCTTGTTGATTTTCCTTCGCTGCTCCTCATCGGTTCGCCGACAACTCCACTGTAGAATGAATATCTTTGTCCTCCCAAAGCGCGCACGCGCACCTCGTCCAAACGTCTGCCCAGTTCACCTACGTGGTCGATCACCAATCGATCGATGAGGATCAGCGACCTGTGTAAACTCCAGCATCAAGAATCTTCTCCAAAGCGTAATATCTCGGGTTCACCGAACCTACTTCCCCTAATCGCTCTCTCTCTGGATCTTCTCTAGTAGAGTGATCATCCGATTCTTCATACTCGGTTTTTTCCCCTGATAACCGCTGGGACGTCCTGACCGGCGATCTTTTTCTTGAGACGATCCCACAGCCGGACCCGTTCTGGTCGTACGAATGGGTTCCCTAACCGTTCGTGTATTTGGGACTTTTACCGGGTGTCCTTTGGATGTAGAAGGTAGTGCATCGGATCCAGTGTGGGCATCGATGAACTGAGGCTGATGATCCGGTTTTGGCCCTGGAACGTTCGGCACAGGAATCTCGAGCTCCGGCGCAGTGGAGGGTGTTCCTACCGATTCAATCCCCTCCCTGCGTTTTTCGGCCCTCCACTTGGACTTGATCTTGCGTGTCTGGATCCACGCAGACTTGAGTTGTTTCGCTGAGTGAATCTCCTCGTGAGAAAAATTTCTAGAGTAATAGGGTCCGATGATTACTGTACCTCTTGCTTTCGGGAGATGCTGGAATTTTGGCGGGCCCTTCCGTTTGTTGGCGGTGTTTTGGTGGATCATGGCTGTTACTCGCACTCCTTGGGGCCTGGAGCAAAGTGCGCAGATCCGGATCCAATTGCTGTGTCGTGGGACACAATGTGTGCGGTCAGCCACCAGAACAAATAAGGACAAACATTTGAATCAGACCCAGTTACTATGACGGGTAAAAGTGAATAAAAAGACCGTTCCCTTCTCTCCTCACCACCCTCGTCCCTCTCGACACCTTCTGTACTACCCTTAAGTTTCTCGTCGCATGAACGTCGGTAACCTCACTACCATCGGTAAGTCGTCGCCCCGCCCTGTGCTCTCCGCCCCGCCACCATTCTTATCTGGTGGTGGAGTCCTCCTGAGGATGACGATCGCACGATCTAACTTACCTCTTGTAAAGACCCCTTTGCAGACGAAGCACAGAACTTTGATAACGAGGACGTAGGAAGCCAACAGAATTACATCCATGTCCGTATCCAACAACGAAATGGCCGCAAGTCGTTAACGACCTTACAGGGTCTTCCGAAGGGTGAGTCCGTCCTGTAACCAACTCCTCTAGTAGATCTGATCTCGGATGTTCATCGTCTTCCAGAATACAGCTCTAGAAAGCTCCTCAAGGCTTTCAAGAAGGTACGTTTGTGCTAGCGACCACCGCGCATTTGGCCCGCGGCTCGCCGATACCCTCTTTTGACTCGACACTCATTCGGTCTGATCCGGTAGGAGTTCGCTTGCAACGGCACCCTCATCGAAGATGAGGAGGCTGGCATGGTTATCCAGCTCCAGGGTGACCAGAGGGTCAAGATCAAGCACTTCTTAATGGAAGAGGGTATCCCTGAAAAAGACATCCAGTTGCATGGTTTCTAACCTCCCCAGACGTCTTGTCACGCCCTCGACGCACCGTCTGCGCGTGTTGCGTCAAAGCTCAGGTGGGACGGTCTCTCGCCCCCATCATTTCCTTCTTTGACGTTACACACTGTTCTTGCGCGGCTTTTCATTTCCGTTTATTGTGCCTCCAGTAGTTACGAATATATGTAAGGTTCTGTGGATTCAGTGCAGTGTCGTGGAGCACTTACTCTCGTGAGAGATGTCAATCCAGAAACGAGGAGACTGAGAATGTGGCTCGAGTACCGTGGCTCAAGGACGGAAGTATGGAAGTACTCAACTGGGTCCACAAAGTCAGTCCAATGACCCGTTGCTGGTGGCGGCCTATTTGATCTTGTCCAGTGGCCTAAAAAATGGGGTAAGAGTCGGATAGAATCTCGAAAAACGTAGGTGACGGACCTGTTGAATCCACCACGACTAGAGGGTGTTCGTGTAGTCAGTTCCATATCAACAGAAACAAAAGAGCGACAAACCGGTTCATGTACTGTCTCCACGTTCGGACCTTCTTGATCTTTGCGGTACCCTCTTGATTCCCTTCGACGTGCTTCCCCTGTGAAAGATGTTCAGATGATGATACGCTCATATCGAGAGAAACCAAACCTTAGTAGAACCAAAGCCAGTTATGCCCATCATGGATGTCATGGCTTCGTCCTCCTGGTCCACGGCATCCATTGATTCTCCCTCCTCCTGACCATCCTCGAGATCCCCACTTTTGATACGTGGCTCCGGAACCGGAGGCACTGCATGAAAAGTGAGCACCTGAGATATGGTTGGCGCTTCATACTTACCTAGCTCTTCTTTCAGTCCCAGGGAAGGCTTCAATTCGGGGTTCTTAGGTGTGCCTCTGTCCCGAGGCTCTTCCTTGTGGTGGTCGCGTTCATCCCGTCTATCATCTCTTCGACGATCGTCTCTGTCTCGTCGATCAGAGTCCCGCCTGCCATCGTAACGATAGTCTTTCCTGTCTCTCTCTGTCTACATTGAGCTGTTGGAACTGAAATGAGAAGAGGTTGTGCGCACCTGAACGTCTATCGGTCTCACTTCTCCGAGGACTTCTGGAGCGGCTTCTTCTACGTGAGTCTCGATGCCTATCTCCTCTCCCCCTATCTCCACCACGGTCCCTGTAGCGGTCCCGATCCCTGTCACTACGTTCCCAGCTCCGGTCCCGTCGTCGGTGGTCGTTGCGAGAAGACATGGATCGCGTTCCGCGTGACCGGTCCGATCGCGTGTGACCTTTTCCTTTGACCACTGCGGCGGGCTCGATCCCTGGGTGACTTTCCATCCAATGGAAGAAAACCTACCACAAACTCAGCAGAGACCGAACTACGAACCGAGGTTTATGCTCAGTGGACACACAATGTCTATCTCATCTCTGAAGTTCAGCCCTGATGGGGCCATGCTCGCATCTGCAGGTGAGTTGCGCTTCCTGTTCATGGTCATGCACGTTTCAGTTGTCGTCGTGCTATTGTTGTGAGAAGTGCTGACATGCAAAGATCTCAAGCGGCAGATAAATTGATCAAGATTTGGGACACCTACACTGGAGATATCATCAAGACCCTACATGGGCATTCCGGAGGAATTTCAGATGTTGCCTGGGCATCAGAAGGCGAGTTCCTTGCCAGCGCATCGGACGATAAAACCGTACGAATATGGGATTTCAACCTCGTAAGGCCTGTTGTCCAACGCCCGTGTCTATCTTCGCTATATACCAGATCACCTAGGGAACCGCGGTCAACGTCTTGAAAGGACACACGAACTTCGTTTTTTGCGTCAACTTCAACCACAAGTCCAACCTCCTCGCTTCTGGTGGTTTTGACGAGACAGTGCGGATATGGGACGTTGCCAGAGGTATAAGCCGTTTTCCTTCCCTCACGATTACACTCACAATGTAACAGGCAAATCGCTCAAAATCCTTCCTGCTCACTCGGACCCCGTCACTGCGGTCAGCTTCAACTTTGATGGGACCATGGTGGTTTCGTGCGCCATGGATGGTCTTATGTATGAGTCGGTAAAGAATCTCGTTTGCGGCACCACTCAGCATCCTCCATAGACGCCTTTGGGATGCCGATTCTGGTCAGTGCCTGAAGACTCTTGTAGATGATGACAATCCCATATGGTACGCTTGTTCTACATCCCGCTCCCTCTCCATTAACGCGCGATGACCACGTAGTTCACACGTCAAGTTTTCCCCCAACTCAAAATTCGTCCTCGCTGTGACCCAAGACTCAACCATCCGACTCTGGAACACACAGACATCGAAATGCGTCAAAACATACAAGGGGCACACGAATGTGACGTACTGCTTATTCGCGTGTTTCAGTGTGACAGGGAGGAAGGCAATCGTAAGCGGTAGCGAAGACTCGAAGGTGTACATCTGGGACCTGCAAACGAGGGAGATCCTGCAGGTACTCGACGGTCACAGAGGTAGCTCTTTCTGTTCAGCATTCGTTACGCCCTTCCACCTAAGGCTGATCCTTTCCACTTAGACGTGGTCATGGCAGTTGCGGTACGTAGCATTCTTGTCGAGAGGAACAATGATCGTTTACGGCTTATATTCCCAGACCCATCCAACGAAAAACATTATCGCATCCGCGGGCATGGAAAAGGACCTCACGATACGCCTTTGGTTTGACGAATAGAGAACAGTGGTCTCTGGATTTCTTGTCATATGCAGTTTAGGAATTTGACTGGGTTGAAAGTTTATGCCAACCTTGCCGTGAGGAAAAAAGCTGCCTGCCCCAGAGAGGCTTGAACTCTCGACCTTGTGATGTCGGAATAACAGTCACACGCTCTAACCAACTGAGCCATGGGGCATACAATCATGCAAGTTTTGTTACCACTATCCTCATCTGGCTGTCGTCCTACCCCTGTTTCTGCCTAAGCGGAGCTACACTCTACATTTTACGGGTCGACTGGGCGGTAATTACATGCGGTCTTCCACGTCCAAACGAGAACGCGCAGCCTGTGTGGAAGAAATGTCAATCGTGGGGCAAGGTACCACAATTGGGAACTCACCCTCTCCCGTTCTCCATCGTCTTCCGGGGATCTGCCGCGTTTGAGACTCTGGTTGGGCACTTCCCCTTGCCTCCAATCTCCACCGCCACCGGCCACAATGCCTGTCGTATCTGCATATCTCTCCTCCACTTCTCTCCTTCGCTCAGCCTCGGACTTTTGGGCTTGGGCACCCCAGCCACCACGGCCGGGATCGTAGTCTTCACGATGCTCGTCACGTACCTGGCCTCCGCTTTTGCCTCGACCGAATTGCCGACCTTCTTTATACCCCGCGTCCAAGTCACAACGAACTATCCGTTCGTCAAGTTTAGTTCCGCTGATGTACCTTAAACTTGCAAGGGCTTCGGCACGCGTGTAGTATTCGACGAAGCAGAATCCGCATGGCGTTCTCAAGACGTCACATCAGCACCGTCAAGGATGACCGGTCCGAGCGGAAACTCACTTGGTATTCCTATCCAGGCCCATGATGACACGCTTGATTCCTCCACCTTCGGAAACATTCGCACATTTGTTGAACAATTCGTATATCTGTTCTTCTGTTGTGTAGAAGCTCAGGTTGCCGATCTACGCAGTTGTTAGCTGCACGGACGTGTAGCCGTTAGAAAATCTACACATACGTAAAGGGTGGAAGATCTCGAGAGAGCCTCCTCTTGTCTGTGCCTATCCACTCGCGCTTGCGAATCCTTGTAGTTCGACGGTTGGTCTAGTGGCTGTACGACGTGCGCCATTGCCGCAGATTGGTGGAGGGGTGAATGTTCCTTCGATCGTCACATCACGTGTTGCTATAAGCCAATTTTCTTCTTGGCCCATCGCTCGATCTTAGAATCCTGGAAGCAATCTTTAGACCGCAACGGAAAAAATCTGACAACGATGTCAGATATCGAGACAGCCCTGGCTAAAATTCGGCCCCATACAACGTCCTCTCTTGCCCACCAAAAAGCCCCTGTTCAGCTACTGCAGGCGTTGGAATCGACATTCGAGCAACAAGGGGCGGAGAGGTCGCCCACCGCTTACTTCGCTGCGCTGCTCACGACCCTGGAGAGCACCGTCCAGTCCTCCGAGACTCTGACTTTTGGAGAAGGCGACGTTTTACCAGCGGAACTATATCTTCTGGCGTTGGTTCTCCCCTTCGTTCCACATCCAGTCATCCGCTCTAATCTTTCAACGATCTTGTCCCTCACCGCCCCTTTATTTCCCCCATTGGTTCCACACGCCCCGCCATTACGTTCGCAATTAGCGATTTACAATTCTGTGTACACTGTACTTGAACGATCCCAACTGGAATCTGCACAGGGCCTCCGACAATCATTTGCTTCAATCCTCCACTTGACACTTGATCCTCGGCCCAAAGTACGAAAGAAGGCTGCGGAAGTCATCCATGATGTTCTTGCTTCAGCTCCTCCCCCATCTGTTAGGCATCCTTATGCGTCACAGGTTTCCGACTTCATTCAGTCCACACTTACGAACGATGTAAGTCCCGTAAGGGCAAGGAAAAATAGTGGTACAGACGGTACAGAGACCGGGATCCATATTCTTGCGTTGCTCGGACCGATTGTTCTTACCCTCCCACCCTCAGTATGTGTCATTTTGATACACTCGTGCAGGTTCGCTCAAACTTCCCCCAGTCACTACCGTCCATTGCCGCTTCTTTGATCCCTCTTCCCCAGTTAGGGAACCCCTACCTTTCTCGTTCTGCTTTTTCGACACTTTCTGTCCTCCTCACGGCTATTTCTGACAACGACGAATCTGCGCTCACCGCCCAGTTACCTGACATAATATCCGCAATCCATTCCGCCGCCCCTCAGCCCAGTGACACCACAGTGGCTCCGGCGTGGGCGTTGGTGGTCGCGAAAGCTCTCGTATCGTATAAGGAAACGGCACCCGACCAATTTGCATCCGAACTCCCCCGTGCGTGGAAGAGTGTTTGGAATTTCCTGGAATCTACGGATCGAGAGACTCGGAAATCTGCAGCGGAGGCACTCGACCTCATCTCGACATGTTTCACCCCTTCCCTCATAGAAAATGCCCTGTCGGATGCAAACCAGGGAACGGATAACTCGATCGTCGTGAAAATCATAACACAAACGCAGAAGGCGTTGGATTCTCTGACGTTCGCAAGATCAATCCCGGAGTTACTGTCTGTGGTTTCCTCTCTCGTACAAGCTCTCCGGTACCGTGATGTGGTAACGAATCCCACAGCGGCTGAGGTGCTGATGCCGGGTATGGTGACAAAGATAGGGACTCTCCGCACACAAAAGCACTTCGAGTTTAAGGAAGATGCGGACAAAACTCTTGGGGTTATGATGGGTGTTCTTGGCCCTGAAGCCCTCTTGAAAATACTCCCACTAAACCTCGAACCTTCCGATAGGTAGGGCATATGTCTCACATCCCCCTGTTTCTTTCTTACATTTTCCGCACAGGACCGAAGGCAGAGAACCGCGCGCGTTCCTTCTCCCCCTGCTTACCCAACCACATCCTTCTCCTCTGAATCACTTTATTTCATACTTCGTCCCCCTCACTGAACGGATGTTCGATTATCAGCAAACGGCCGAAGCGGAGGGTCGAGCTTCGGAGGCAAAGGTCTGGAGTGTTTTGGTTTCGCAAATATGGAATGGCCTGCCAGGTTATTGTCACGGGACAGTCGACCTTAAGTCGGTATGGAGTACCATTTCTCCATCCACACCTACGATCTTACAACAATTGGCAGGCTCTAACAACCACCTTCTCTCAACTTCTCTCACAACTCATCTACAGCCAAGAGGAGTTGCGACCGGCTATTCTCAAAGCTCTGAGGACGATGGTGGATTCCAATGTTGCCTTGGCTTCTGAGGGTAACGAGGGCGAGAAATTTTCTAGTATTGAGCATATATCCAGAAAGGTAGCTCAAGAAAACGTGGCTTTTCTCAAGTCACAGGCGGATAGTTGGCTCGCTGTGCTCTTCAACGTGTTTGGAACGGTCGACCGTGAAGACAGGGGAAAGATCGGCGATGTGATTAGGGCCTGGGCTGGCATTGCCAGACCGGAAGTTTGTTTCTCCGCTGCCCGTCGCCTCCTGTGCGCTCACAGTTCGACAGCATATCTCAAAAGCGTTCGCAAAGGTGGCACAGTTATTCAAGCAAAACCTAGCCACCTCGGCTGCGACCTCCTCCAAGTTCGGGACGAACACCGACGGGGACGGCGTTGTTACTATGACCCAAGACCTGCTACAGATCCTTCTTCCCTTCTTGGGGGACAAAGACTCCCAATCGTTGTTTGAGTTTTCCAGCATGGAAGATGTGCTAGAGAATAAAGCCACCGGCGTTCAGAAACGCGGCTACAAGATTCTCAGCAAGCTTGTTGATAGCGAGAAGATCGAAGTCACCCCCGAGAGTTTCATCCAGCGGCTCGAGGGTAAGGCGGATGGAGTTTCCGCAGCGGCAAAGAAGGTTCGCGCTCAGCCGCGCTTTCATTTTTCTGGATGAAACTCTGAAAATTTGCAGGATCGACTGCACCTGCTTGCATTGCTGGTCAACACGCTCCCCAATACTTCACTGCATCTTCTTCCCTCTTTGATACCGGAGGCGGTCTTGGGAACGAAAGAGCCATCAGAGAAAGCACGCCTCGAAGCGTTCAACTTGATCGTCGCCATGGGCAAGAAAATGAAGGAGGGTGGTTTGGTCAAACGCAATCTGCTCGAGGGGATGGACGAAGACAATGCTACGGAAAGTAAGTTGTAGATCGACGGGCATCGTTACTTATCCTGATCACAATCGACCCCGATAGCACAGGCATCTTTGGAAGAGTATTTCACGATGATTGCTGGTGGCCTCGCTGGCGCAACCCCACACATGATCAGTGCGACAATTACAGCTATTTCCCGGTTGGCTTTCGAATTCAAAGGTTCGCGTAATTTCCCGATTGTGGCACAACTTCGTAACGACTCACTGTTGCAGACGATATTTCTCCCGATATGTCCAATGAAATATTCACAACAATGATGGTCTTCCTTGACTCTGCAAATCGGGAGATCGTCAAATCTGCCCTCGGTTTCATCAAGCTCGCTGTCCACATGTACACCACAGATACTATCCGCGAACATCTAAGACCAACGCTGAAATCCCTTCTCGGTTGGTCTCACGGTCACAAAAACCACTTCAAGATGCAAGTGAGGTACATCTGCGAACGCCTCATGAGAAAAGTTGGCTACGAGGAGCTACTGGCCTGTGTGGAAGGTAACGAAGACGGGAAGAAGATCCTAGCCAACATCAAGAAAAGGAAGGAATATGCAAAGAAAAAGAAAGCAAAAGCTTCTGAGCAACAAGATCAGGTTTGTGCTCGGGTTCGCCGTGTGCTTCTTATGCCCCCTCACCGTCGACCGCCAGGCACCTGGTGTCCACAAGCCGGTCACTGAATCAACATTCGAAGAAGTTCTTTATGGCGGTAACTCGGATAGCGAGGCAGAAACCGACGAAGAGGAGAATTCCGGGGGCCGTAAGAAGCGGGGCGATGTTCACGGCGGCCCTCGGCTTCGCGTCGACAATGACCAGCCAATGGACCTACTTGAATCTGCCGCGACCCAAGTTACGAGTGAGTCGAAGCATTCATTACATTACCGGCCCTGTCTGACTCCCGCATTCGAAGGCACCCGTTCGAAGAAGTCCCGCAAACCAGGCCAAGAAGCTTCCAAATTCAAGTCCGATGCGGAAACCGGCAAGATGATCATCGAGGATGGAGATGAGGCAAATGATGGAACTATGGAAGTAGAAGAGGATGTCGCTGGGACGGCTTATCGTGACTCCATCCGCGCTGTTGATGGCTTCAGTCGTGGTCCCGGTGGACGGGTGAAATTCAATAAGGACACCAAGAAACGTCGAAGAGATGAGCTGGAGGGCGATATTGAAGACATTGAGATGGTTGATGCCACCAACGTAAGTGGGAAGAACAAGAAACGCTCACCTGAGAAACTGGGCAAGGAGTTTAGATCCAAGGTTCGCACCTCCGAACGTGCCTGCTATACCCTGGCTTGTGAGACTGATCGGCCAATAGAAAGCGGGCGGCGATGTCAAGAGAGGTGGAACGGATCCGTACGCGTATGTCACACTGCAGCAAGCTGCAAAAAAGAAGGCCGGAAGAATCACAAACAGACGGTGAACCTGTATCTTTACTGTACGTTTATACGCCCTATCACGTCTGTATCGGTGGGGGTTTCTGTGTGGTTCGGAGAAGGTGTACGAAGTATCATATCAACGCCGGGTAGGGGAGGTACGCTACATAATACTGACATGTATCCGGGGTGTGTGAAGTGTAAAGAGGTGAACTGGTGCCAAGGGTGCACAACCATTTGCCCCAACCCGAGGGATCGTCCCATCAGAGAGCTCAAGGGTCTAGCCTGAACTCCACCTCGCCCACGTATCTTCTGAACTTGACCAGCAAATCGTCCGGGATGCGCTCGTGCTCATCCCCCGCTATGAAAATGAGTGTGTCTAGCGGGACGCCGCGTTCTTTTCTGGTGGCGAGGAGGTCCTCAAGCCCGGCCGCGCTGAATGAATTTTTTGGGGAGAGGTGTATCGTAAGTGTGCGTAGCGAAGGGAAAACGACTTCCGGTTTCGCTGGTTGTAGAACAGCAATGAGCGATTGGCTCGGGCAGTCAACAAGCGTTATTGATTGGAGACTTTCCATGGTTCGGAAAGCCACAAAGCGGGGAGATTCGAAAGCTTCGTGTTGATTGACACATCCCTGGAAGCCATTAAATAGGATTCTCTCGACCTCTATCGTGGATACGGGTTGGAAGGAGCGGATGGCGTCGTATGAAAAGCAACCGTCCTCGACCGCGACTGCGTTTGAGGCCTCGATGTATATCGTTCCGTTCGGCCCTATGTAGTGGAGGGAGCACACGTCTGCCGTGTCGATTGTGAATCTGATGACCGTGACGTTCCTTGCCATCGGGATGTGCTCTAAGGACGATGGGAGGAAATGCTTGGTGATGCCATCTTGACTCGGCATAACGCCTGCGCGCAAGGTCACATCCGCGCCAACGGGCAAAGCCAAATGGCAGATAATTCCTGACCGAGCCGATCGCCCAACGAGCTTGAGTTGGCTGAGGCGAGGCAGGTGAACAATTTTGTCCAGGTTGTCGTAGGACTCGACATCGTCACACAAAGGTCCGGCAGCTACCATCACTAGGCTCTCTAGAAGAGGGGCCTGCTCGAGGAATTCCAACAGATCGGCCATTAACGGCTCGCCATGGGCAGTGTACTGGAGGCTGAAGTGAGTGAGGTTTGGTGTCCGGAACTTCGTCAGGTCGAATGCTGCGCGTTCTAAACTAAATCGTCGCAATTCGGGTAGGTCTCCCCTGAAGATGGTCGGAAGGTGGTGTCGCGAGGCACTATGGGGTGCAATATCTAATGTCCTCAGTTTTGGAGCCGGATTCGAGAGATCGCGACACAGGGCTGTGGTGTCCAGGGCAATCATCGGATAGGCGATCAACGATTCTATGCGGCCGGCCTGAGGCGCGATGAAGGTTCTGAGAGCTGCGTGAGAGAAACGCGGCCGCAAGTAAACGTGTAATGGGGCTGTCTTGGCTCTTTGGAGGAAACAAAATGTCTGCTCTTCACCCGCGCAGCGTAGTTCTGCCCAAAGTGATGCAGAGGAGAGCAAGGCCGTGCGCCAGTGTCGACAAACGTGTGTGGAAGAAATGAGATCTCTTCCTGGCCACCGATGGGCCAGAATTGTGGTGAACACCTCTGGGGGTAGTCGGTTGACAGGGCTGAAGGAATTTATTAAAGACTTCAGCCGAAACGACGCGGCCGCTATCTCTTGCTCCATCCTTGTGATCTGCAGCACGGGATCTCAGTGACGTGCGCCCAGAAGGGCGATGGAGGGGCGCGAACCTCTTCGACTTGAAATTCGGCAAACCTACAGTCATGCCCAGATAAATAAAAGGTTTGTCTGTGAGTCTAGCCGTGCCACCTACTCGTCTGGGTGAGTCAAGATTTCTTCCAATTTACGAGAAAACGCGCGGAATGATTCCTGGAGCGAGAGCTCTTGTCCACGGTAGACCACGGTCATGGCGGTTTGTGCTTCCAGCTTCAATACATTTTGACCCTGCTCACCATCAGAAATCCTGATCAGCTTCCCACGACGATTCTCCAAAGCCTCAAATGTTACTCAAAACATCATTGTGAAGTGGATCCTGATTATGGGTAAAGGCACGAAAATTAAAAGAGCTACAACTATGAGACCACGCGGGCGCCTATCAAGTACCTGTCACCATAGAAGGCCTCGCTGAAGTGGGTCATGTGGAAACGACGGACAAGTCGGTAAGCTTCAGACGGGGTCGCGCACCGAACCAGGTGCCTTGAGGTAAGGGAGAGCCTTTCGCTACAGCATGGTTTTAATTAAAAACTACACCGCATAGCGTACCAAAAACTCACGGTTCGATTTTGACAATGCTCTGCTGTCCATTCTCGTCAGATAATCGGAATGCCCTCAGGTAGTTTCTCAGGCCATCCGACGGCAATTTCCCAGGGAGGCCCCACACGATTACATTCTTCCCGTTCCCAGCAATTCCACCGTTAGGACCGTGTCCGTTGATGATACCTTTGTCGGCAGCTTCCTGACGGCCAACTGAGCCTCGCGTCCTTGCGACAGGAGAAGGGTCCGGAACCGCCGCTGAACGAAGTGACAGGGATGCCATTGTGGCATTGTTCAGCATTCGCAAGTTGCGGGTCACAGAATTCTGAGACGATAGTGTCAGGTAGGCAGCTCCGGTCGGCCTAAAACGATTGTAATCCATGGATACTTTAACAGGGTGTGTGTTAAATCACCAAACAGATGGAAAAGTCGACCGACTCACTTGCGGTAACGTTCTCGAGTCCCCGCTTCTGTACGAGCCTCCGAACATCTTCTGGCAGGGCAGTTTTTGGCAGGCCGCTCACTTTTATATGTGTTGACGGCGGGGAAGCTGTACGCCGCATGTGTGAATAGATACCTCATCCGAAAACGATGCAATCATACCAGATGAACGAGCACTTGGGCCAGTGAAGGCCTGCTGCAACGGACGCGTACAACGCATCCTTGGAGTGCGGATGGAATGATCGGAAACTTCCGAGATCCCTCTTCCTCACAAAAATGAGACAGAAGAGAGCCAAGGCGTACCGGAAGTTAATGGCCATGTACTCAATGAATTTCGGGTTCAGACAGCCATACCAGGTTCTCAGTAAGCTCCCCCCTCTTCAATGATATTCGTCACTCAGCTGAAGCCTGCAGTCGATTCGGAGATGTGTAAAACGGCGCACCAGGGCGGCATGGATCTATCCAACCTGTTGACTACTGTCCTGCAGGGAACTGTTAAATTGAGTGCGTATCTGTTCCCCTCATTCTTTTCTTTGGCTGAGCAGGTCTTTCCAAGTTAAGTGATAACGCAATGCAGCATTCACGAGCTTTATCTCCAGGGGAAACCCATGCAACCCGTGGTGGACCTCGCCAAGAGTTTTGACCGAAGGAAATGCAATCATAGAGAGGTTGTCCCTGGAGATGCATGCTTGAAAGATGTCATCGGTAAGTTCAAAGTGTCGGCACCGTTCAACGAGCCAAGCCTCAAACTTAGCAGGCGAAACAAATAAACACCGTTACGTCGTCGCTACGCAATCTCAATCCCTTCGCTCATCGCTCCGCTGCGTACCTGCTGTACCAATCGTCCATGTCAACCGCTCGGTAATGATTCTCGAACCACCAAGCGGTGCCACGTTGAAAACCAAGGAAAGAGTGAGTCGAACCCGTCTTGTACGTTTCTTCCGTTGATCACTTGTGCAAAGTCGGATGAGGCTGCGCTTCGACCTGCTGAGGCAGAGTTATCTAAACTGTCTGTGTCCGTGAAACAAGCCGAAATCCCCAGAAAGAAAAAGAAAGGGCCAATGGGGCCAAATCCCCTTAGCGTCAAAAAGAAGAAGCCTGCTGTTACGCAGATCCCCAGGTCGGAACCGACCTCTACAGGTTCCAAACGGAAACGCGAAGATGAGCAGGACGTCGCAGACACACTCGCGGGAGCCAGTCAAGCTCGAAGTGGACATAAACGGAAGAGGAGACGGAAAACGGAAACCAAACTTTCCACCGGCAATGATTGCGCATAATCGAATCCCGCATGTATCTTAGTACGACAGATTGCGGCTATATTTCTCATCTACAGGCAGCACATAAGTTTTGGTAGTAGTTTGCCAACGAGGATCGTATAAAGGTCGCAAATCGCAGTGCCCCGTGGCTCAGTTGGCTAGAGCGTGTGACTGTTATGTCAAGGCATCACAAGGTCGAGAGTTCAAGCCTCTCCGGGGCAGTACCCTTTTTACGCCCGTAAGGTTGAGTTCAACATGAACACATCAGTGATGACTGACAGAAATGAACTTCGCGGACCACTGCAATTTGAGATCTCCCATCATGCAGGCGGAAGTCCAGCAGTTCAGTGCGTTGCTGCAATCGCTCAACCTGACCGCTGGGTTATTCAAGCCAACACCTGCCCCGCCTTTGTTTTCTGCCCTCGGGAATGGCTCATCGTTCGACCCATTCGGAGTTCTGGGCAACACTTCCGTCGCTTCCTCTGATCCTCTAAATCTCAACGCTCAGGATAACTGCATTCCAGAACCCTACTCGGCACCGCCAATCACTGACCAGGAATTTCCGCCATTTGACTCTGCGAAGGCTACAATATTCCGATACAGACAACAGCAGTCCGTGAACCTTGGATCGTGGTCGGTAATGAATTTGTGGCACATTCCATCCCGGTTCAATTTCTTCCAACAGGTTTGTTCATGAAGACTGGATGTCACCCTCGTTGTTCTTGTGCGCTTCTGGCTCCAAAGTCTCTGAACTAGATATTGCGTACGGCTGGGGCTCTGTGGAAGGTGCTCGCTCTGTTCTCGAACGTCACTGGGATACCTGGATCACCCAATCAGACATGGAATACCTCGCGGGCATCGGAATCAACACTGTACGATTGCCAATCGGGTACTGGAACCTTGGGCCGGAACACTGCAAAGGCACGAACTACGATCAAGTTTCTTCTGTTTACCAAAATTCTTGGCCAAGAGTCAAACGGGCAATAAACATGGCGGGAAAGTCTGGGCTGGGCGTCCTAGTGGATCTTCATGGGGCCGTCGGTAGCCAAAACGGACAAGGACATTCCGGTGTATCCGACGGTGTAACAGGCTTGTTCCAGTCGCAAAACAACATGGACAGCACCGCCAATGTTCTGAATTTTCTCATGAAGGAGCTGGCGTCGGTGACGAACGTAGTCGGGATCCAGATGCTCAACGAACCGAAGGATGTCCCGGAACTCATCCCATTCTGTACGTTGGGTCATTCCTCTCGTGTGGCTCAATCGCTCACAGGAAACCAGACGAAAGAGTCATCGAGGAGATGAGGCAAGCCTCGCCGTACGGGAGTTCCTTCCCTCTATATTTGCATGACGGGTTCAACCTCTGGAAATTCAGCGACTTTGTTCATGGACGGGACGACTTCGTTGTGCAGGATTACCATTCATACTACGTATTTACCCCCTCAGATGCCTCCACACCTGCCTCCAAGCACTCTGAGAACGTCGAAAACGGGATCTTTCAATCGCTGATAACTGCTTCCGGGAATCAACGCCGAAACCTCGTCATTGACGAATGGTCATGTGCTCTCACAGCCCAAAGTCTCTCATCTGAGAAGGATCCGGATGAAGCACGGCGGAGGTTCTGCACAGGTCAGATGGGTGTTTACGCGACTGCTGCCGCGGGGTGGAGTTTCTGGGGTAAGGTCTTGTTTGAGCATGCTCTCTGAAGACTGATGGACGATTGGGACAGCGTACAAAAAGGAGGACTGTGACCAAGATCCCGGATGGTGTTTCAAGCATGCAGTCGGAAGGGCTCTCCCGAACACTTTCTTTCCATACGGTCAAACTTCGAAGGCAGCACTCTCAACAAGCGATATCGCGACCCTCTTTCCGGACAGCCGTCTGCCCGTCATGAGCGGGCTAGTGGCGAAGATAGAATCTGTGACGGGGCCACTATGGCCGAAGAGCCACAAACGCGAACTGCCCGTATATCTCACAGGTTTCCGTCCCTTCGATGTCTTTTACCATCTCATCTCGTTGGCGAGGAAACGAAACGAACCGCTGGTCAACTTCTCTGCAACCGATACGGTCGCTGCAAAAGGTCACTCCGATGGGTTGATGACGGCCAAGATCTTTGCCCTTATGGACTCTTCGAAACTCGGGTTTGTCGATCAATATGTGAATGACAGCATCGCAGCCTTGGGACCGAACGTCGTCGACGGGAATTCTCGTCAGGCATATCGAGACGCCTTCTTGCAAGGTTTAGCGGAGGGTGAAGCAAATGTCAGGGCTGCTCTATCAACGTAGTCTATCGGAAAATTGGTAGAGAATCTATGACACTTTTTCAACCTTCTCTGGCATAGTCCGATTCTGGCCCATGCCTGAGAAGAAGACGGATAGAATCAGGAACAAATTAGCAATTAGCAGTGTCAGAGAAGATGTATTTGTAGAAGGGAACACGTTCCACGAGTATTCCACAGCAATCAGCAGCAGGATTCTAGGTATCACGGTCAGCAACATCCATATGCAGAGCAGCAGTGACTAACTGCAAAAGGAAGAACAGGGCTTGTTGTCTTCGACTGGAAGTTCGCTTCGGTTCCAACAACGACTTCCACGTGAGTAGAGGCAGCTGTTGAGCGTACCACGAGTAGAACTGGTAATGCAGTGAGCGTGCACAAGTCATCCCAACTAGGTTGCACGTGAAGAAGATCACAATTATGGCTGCATTGAAACGTTAGAAGCGGACGGGCCAATCCCCAGGGGAAACGTACAATCGGATGTCACAGGCAAAGCCGTAGGGGGTTTCGTGGGGTATTTGATCGCCTTGGTGATTGCGGTAAACGGGCCGTGGGGATCGACGAACCATCGGTTCAAGAGGAAAACAAGAAGGATAATGAGGTGAATAATAAGAAGCCCTTTGGCGAACAGCTTGCTTAAGAAGACGTCTTCCGGGATGAAGCGCCAGTTGACGGTCCATTTGTACAGGAACACCCGCGAGAAATCGAAGGCACCAGTAAGATATTCCCAGGGATATTCCCGTAAGAATGGGAGACCGAGGAAGCCCTGCAAGACGAAAATAGTCGCCACATGCCCGGTTGTTGCTAAAAGCCCCCTCTGCTTGCATGTCACCACCATGATACCGGGAAGGTACAACATATTCGACATCTTCACGGATAGGGCACCACTACATCACATGTCAGTATCCCATGAGAGTTTCAACCGCGCTCTCATCGGAACTTACGCGTAAAGTATTGTACCGATCTCCGAAAATCCATTACAATATGCAAGGATGGAGGCTTGGACGCTGACGGCTGCCCAGCAATCGTTGAACAGCCGTAGGCTGTATATCGAATGGAGCCTTTTGCTCAAGGGAAGTAGGAGCAATAGCCAGTTTGGAGCGGCGGCCTTCCGATAGATAGCAGACGTGAGGGCGACAGAGATTAAATAGAGTCCACCGTAGATGTGTTGGGCGAGGCGAATGTTCCTTCCAGAGTCTGTTATAAGGTATAGGAGACGGTGGATGTATACATGACCAGCAGGGTATCTGTAAAGCGTAAATAACTGTTGCACACCCCACCGCAAAAAGTACTCACACAAGGGCCCCAGTTGGGCCGTCGATCAGCGAGTAATTCCGTTCACCCAGAGAATAAAGTTCCAGATGGTGCATATATGTCACCCAGTCGATCTCTGTGTCTGTGAAAACGCGTTCATTTTCATGTTTGGATTTGTGCAAGTAAAGCAGGTGTCTGACATCGTACAAAGCGGATGATGAGTTGCGTCAAAAGTGTGTCTCCTAGAAGCACGAGAAGGGCGGTGTACCAGTAATATGAAGGGTCAAACAGCAGCCTTCGACCGAGTCTTTCGAGTCTCCGGACAGAAGTAGCGGGCATCATGGTGGTGGCTAAGTCGTCAGTGATCGGCATCACCTGCGCCTATCCTAGTACGGCCAGCCTTCTCCTCGATCTCACCACAAAAGCGTTTGTGCATATCTCCCTCGCTGTGGTCATCAACTGCGAGGCGGATGCGTCTTATTTCTCATACTTCAAGATGGTACTTCAGCGAGTCACGGTGACGTACGCCGCATCCTCGACCCTACAGTCTCAACCCGATCTCTGGGACCACCTTCGCTCTGCTATTGCTGCACAACTGCCCCTCCGAAATCTTCACTGGAAATCAGCATCTCGGTCTTCGATACGAACGGTCCAAGAACTTCCCATCAATCTCGTTCCATTCGACAGTGTACTTGGAGAGCACGCCTCACAGATACCAGGGAGTTGGTTGGAGAGGCCACTACTAAACTTTTACGTGCTAACGTGCGACGTAGGATCCATGCCTTGCACCAAATAATTTATCGTGATACTGAATTTATGCTATCAGGATGTTGAAGCGTACAAAACAACGGTCCGTAAACAGATTAAGGATTGGTACGGCCAAGCGACACAACGAAGGAATCAGGAATGGATGATTGTCCACCTCGTATCGCCCGATATACGAGCTTCGGGAGGTACATTTTTAAAGATGAAAGGCACAGTCCTGGATAAAATCCGTGCGGACTATAACACCGAAAAGCGGGACAGGTCCGTCTCTCCGTGAACGAGCCACAACCACGAACCTGAACCGCGTTCGAAGATGTGTGCAGCTCTCGTGGTCACCTGGAAAAAACAACCCAACTACCTGGGTCGACTTCAGCTCTAAGCTGAAGGACGGGCTGTTGTTTGCATTTGACACCGTTGTCACGTTTCGAGAAGAGGAGGTCAAACGGTCGGAGGGCCAGAGGCAAATGCCTGGATGGAATTTTTGTACATTTTTTATTCTCAAGGTGAGGTCGCGCCAGCTGCAGCTTCCATTTAGCTCATGAATACACAGGAAAGCCTTGCCTTTTTGTTCGAAGGGATGGGATTGTATGAAGATGCCCTCACTCAATACGACGAACTGGAAAGCTTGTTCTTCCAAGTGTCAAAGGAGAAGAATATGACTTGGTTCGGTACATTTATTTCCCCCGGTCCAAAAGACGATAGTACCCCTCTCCTCTCAATAACTAAGAAGGCATACCGGGATCTTATCCTCGCCAACACGATCACGGTCTTCGATCTCCGCGTCTACATGGTTGCGCGTCAATGCCTCATCCTCGGCATGATGGGAAGTGTTCTGGATGTTTGTCAGAAAACCAGTACATTTCTTTCAACGTTCGGTAAACGACTCCGAGAAGCGCAGGTGTGTGAGAAGCTTTGCGCATCTCATCCTTATATCTGATAACCAACGGAGGGGATATTACCACGGTTCTTTGTGGAATCGTGGACTTACTCTTCCGCATTGAGCGTGGTTGAGCAGGCAGAGAGCTGGGCACAACACTTCGATTTGGACAGTGCAGCGGCCGCCAGGTTCAGCGCTGCAAAAGGTGGGTTGTTGGAGATGGCTATTTGTCAGGTGCGAACATGCGGATACTCACGGATCCGTCTAACACACCCCAGTAGCTGGACATTATCGGTGTCGTCATCGGCCATCTACCAGCATCGCTCCCATTCTCTCCCTGGGAGGTCTCACCCGTGACATCGGATCGAGACGATACGAACTCGTTTCAGATATCTCGGGCGGAGATCCTTTCTGCCATCCAGGATCAAGCAGTATTCTATGATCTCTATGTCAACTTGACCAACAGGACAATCGACACATACGCAAAAGGGAATAGGAAAAAGTTTGCAGTGATGTTGCACGGAAAATTGGCAGCTCTCGACGTGTAAGCTCGGCACCGGTTTCTCTGGGGGCACTTTCCAACTATACTTCAGTCACCGGGATCGATTACCCAAAGCATACCAGACATTCTCAGAGTTACCTGGGCATTACGGCCCTGGCGGGTGGTCATCATTACAGGCCTTCATGCGTTATCAGGCGATTCGAATTCACGCGCAGAGCGAAATGACTCGGGATCAAGAGTGGGTGATGGTCGTGACGGAATTTCTCAGGATGTACACCGACGATCATTCCCGGGAGCTCCTTGCTCAAGCTGCAGATACAAGAGAATACATCTCTGCACTTACGGGACAACTCAAGGTAGCGGCTTCCAAGCTAGAATCAGGTTTGTTCTCGGAGTACCGCCGGAGGTGTGAACTCACCAACCCACTTAGACTTGCCGATTGAGAATCACTCTGCGCTTACGATTGAGATACCTAAGCGCACTGCACGACCTATTGGTACCGAGGATGGATACCTTCTCGATGTAGCCATTTGCAACTGTCTACCTTCAGTAAGTGTGTTTGAATTGTTTGCCATTGTCTGGTTGACAGCCTTCGTGCAGGACTTATCAGTGGATGAAGTGAGGGTTGTATTTGTGGGGCCAGAAGCGGAGAGGATGACATTTACGACGACGGAAGATACGATCCTGGCCTCTGGGATCACGGACGTAATCTTACGGTGCACAGTGAGTGTAGGGACTTCCATTTTTTAGCTTCGGGCTGACTGTATCAGTCATCATCTTCTGGCCCATTCCTTCTCGATCATAGCGAAATACGACTCTCCAGAGTACTCTTCCAGCGGAATCACCGAAGGAAATCCCACATGTCGCGGCTGGTGGACGAGCTCCCTGTTATGGTGAGGATACCAAAAGATCCGGAGTCGATTGACGTCGAAATGAATCAGCCGCGACACAGTACGTTTGATCGCGGTACCTGGGTTTTTGCAGCGGTTGATTAACTGCCTGCGTAGTCGAACTCGGGGCCCCGGCGTGTGCACAAGTGACACTGACCACGGGACGAAACCAGATCTCCCACGCAACGCTCAAATTTTCATCGCACGCTGGGATAAAATTCGACTTCTCGAAAGCATATTCCCTTGATGAGAGTGAGCCAAGGTAATTCAGTGAAACTAATTAAGTCTCACCCACGTATATGCAGAGTTTTCTTTGATAACTCTCGAGGACAGGCTGACGATCATGAACGTCCCTGAGCGAACAGCCGTCACGTTCTTCCTGCCACACTCCAACACGTCAGCATATACTGCCATCGTCAGTACCAACGATATCCTGCGCTAAACTTATGCTCACATTCCGTACTCAACTCAGAAAGTAAACATCAGGGTAGAGTACGTTACGGATACTGAGCCACACTTGACGAGGACGTTGAGGTTACTACACATCGTTCCGACGTTACTCCCCGTCGCCGTCAACGTCCAGGATTTTTTCAGGACCACAAAGTAATTAACAGCATTTTCTCCCACTTACCCAACAGCTCATCTAACCCAAAGGCTTTTTACGCGATTCTCTGTTTCAACGACCTCGAATCAACACGTTCGCATCCGCTCCGCCAAGCTCTTGCCGGAATCTACCGCACCCAGTGAACTTCGAATTTCTCCATCAAATCCTCAGTCTTCTGGTATTTTGGTACGCCAGCTAATACCGTACCCTCTGGGTTGCTCCTAATGGCATTCAAGACGGTCACACCTGACCAGCCTGCGAATTTCCTGTTTAAGATTGAGTCTGACGTGGGGCAAGGTACGGACTGTATGAGTGTCCGTGCGTTCATCTGATTTATTTCATGATAGTGGGTGAAACTCTCAAACTACACATTGTGTATCGAGAGTTCAGGAAGGGTAAGTAGGGGACAGTGAACTCCCCAGACCTATAATGATGAAAACTCTACCCCTCCAGAGGTCGAGACACTGGTTGAACGAAAGGTTAATAGAACGTTGGAAGACTTTCCGGCCCTCGCAGATCGCCGGTCAGATCTGGTCCACTCTATGGTCAAGGCTCTCGAGATGGATTCGAAGTGGATACCAACATACAATATTACTGGGAGACTCAAGGCGCCGCCACTATTAAACCTCGAACCCGACCTGAAGCCTGTGGTTTCTAAACTCGAAATGGTACCCTCGTGATCCGCTGTCGAGATAAGTCGCTGATTTTGCTGTTAGCTGCTCATGGACAGTCAGGTGAAGCTGGAGGACGAGGACACGTGGAAAGAGATCGTCTTCCCTGTCGATGTCCCGCGGATGAATGTAATTCTTCGCTCCCCTGCGTTGCATTCGAGCCTTTGCTGAAACAAACTATCCGAACAGGTCGTTGCCGCTGTAAGGGTCGAGTTGATAGACAACCCGATATCAAGGACGAGGCTCCCAAGTGGGACATCGTTATATGCGGGACAACCGATTCAAGCTCTCTTGAGCATCAATACCTCATTCCATTGGGGGCCGGGGACCTTCGAGAGGACGACAGAGAGGACGTACAGGATGAGGTTTGATGTCGAGGAGCTGCTCAGCGACTGGTTGGTAAGCGGACAAAAGAGAGGAGACTTCCAGGCGACAGTGCGTACCGTCAATAACTTGACCGAACCGTTGCTGATTATGAGTCAGGACGGTGGAACCCACAACGTGACGATCACTCTTGTAGCCCTCCACCACGGGGAACTACCTCTGCCGAGAGCCTCGGTCACCCCGCTCCCTATCTCTGGTAAGGTTACAATGGGCTCTGTCGTACTACCTAGTTGCGAGACATACCAAGAGCACGGCGCGCACAAGGTTTTGGTGCTGCCGAGAGGGGGAAGAAGTACTTACGTCGTTGAGATGGGCAACGACGAATGAGGGAGGTTATTCCTCGTGGCATATAGTATTCGATCGCGTAAATCATACAATCTAATTTCAAACATAAAGATACAACATAATCAAAACAGACAGTTAAAGCCATGGAAAGAACAACTACGGGTGGAGGTCAAAGGTGCCCCTGTCCCACTCTGCGTGCGAGTACGGAGGAGTGAAGCCGTTTCTGCCGTGGCAGGGGGGCAACTTCTTGTTTAATGGAGTTGAGGGTGTTTTTAATGCCTGTGAGCACCCTGGGGGTGGGTAGCTGCGATGAAGAGGGCAGAGGCGGAAGTGGTTTTGATTCGCGCAGTTGTTCGTACTCGTTATCACAGACCATGTCCGCCTCAACCATGATCTTCTGTGCAAGTCGACACGGAGAGTCCGATTGCACAAGCCTTCCTAGAATCTCAGCCTGCGCAGACGATAAGAGGTCGTGTTTAGAGTAGTGGGGAAGAACTCGTGTACCTGTGAGATGTTTCTGTAATGGGAAGGCTCGCCCACCAGCATCTTTTCTGTGTCTTCCCGAGCACACTGTTCAGAGCAGTACTTGTTGTCCCGACAAGGTAATGCGGGGTAGCCACAGAAGCAATTCCCCCTTTGAGAGTCTGGCATGTTTAAGGACTGGGGTGAGTGCGACATAACTGAGGAGGTGGGTTGTTGGAAAGCGAGCAATGGACGTAGGAGGTTCCTTAAAAACGGACGATGAAAGCTTCATTGAGGCCACGCATCAGCATCGCTTTGTCGTTGAGTCAGTTATCAAAGCGCCGTTGCCCCTCCACGCGGTCAACTCAGAACCGTGAATTTTTGAGCCGGGCTTCACATGGCAATCGAGAAAGCGAGTGGCATGAAAGAGCACGACAACAAAGACGCTGAGAGGCGATCGGGAGTAGGAACAGAGTTGCCCCAATTCCGATCAAAAAAATACTCTCACCAAACCGACTTCTACGGTCTCGATACGAAAAAATGCCCGAACCTGAGGAAGCCTCGACGTCCTCGACCAATGTCACGTTCAAGTCACTGGGCCTGATAGACCCGTTGCTGGAAGCTCTGGACCAGATGAAATTCAAAGCGCCGACTGATATTCAAGCCGAAGCTTTGCCTCACGCACTCCAGGGCCGGGATATCATTGGAGTTGCATCCACAGGTTCGGGAAAGACCGCGGCTTTCGCTCTGCCCATCCTGCAAAAGCTTTGGGAAGAACCGAAGGGACTGTTTGCGTGCGTCATCTCGCCAACTCGCGAACTTGCCTATCAAATCTCGCAACAATTCGAAGCTTTGGGTTCTGCCATGGGCGTACGCTGTGTAGTCATCGTGGGTGGAATGGACATTATGTCTCAAAAGGTCGCTTTGGCAAAGAAGCCGCATATAGTCGTCGCGACCCCCGGCCGGCTGAACGATCACCTCGAAAACACCAAAGGATTTAGTCTGCGAACTCTCAAGTTCCTGGTGAGAAATCTGCCGCCGTCATTCTTGGCAGTTGCGCTGATGGTTATCCTGAGGTGCTTGATGAGGCCGATAAGTTGCTAGACCTGGATCTCGGCCCCGTAATCGATAAGATTTTGAAAGTTATTCCAAAGGAACGGACGACATATTTGTTCTCCGCGACCATGACCACAAAGGTCGCAAAACTGCAACGTGCGAGTTTATCTAATCCCGTCAGGGTCGAGGTTTCGTCCAAGTATGCCCACCTGTCCACCGATGCTTTGGTAGCTCACGATACCTTCCAGATATTCCACCGTTTCCACACTCCTACAATACTACCTCTTCATTCCCATGGTCAAGAAGGATGTGAACCTCGTCTATCTAGCGAACAGTCTAGCCTCGAACTCTATCATCATCTTTACGAGAACCGTTCATGACGCCCAAAGGTACGTCCATCTGCCGTGGAGATTGACACCATGCCAATACAACGAAGGTTATCAATAATACTCCGTACACTCGGTTTCCCCGCAGTCCCCTTACACGGCCAACTCAGTCAAAGCGCTCGACTTGGAGCCCTAGCAAAGTTTAAAAGCGGCGGTCGGAAGATCTTGGTCGCCACGGACGTTGCGAGTCGGTAAGTACAGGGCTTTTCTTCATTCCGGGTCGTAAGCTTACCGGGCGTAGAGGTTTGGACCTGCCTTCCGTCGACGCTGTCATCAATTACGACGTTCCCACCAGTTCAAAGGATTACATCCATCGGGTCGGTAGGACCGCGAGGGCCGGTCGTTCTGGAAAGTCTATAACGATTGTGACACAATATGACGTCGAGTTGATGCAACGAGTCGAGGCTGTCATAGGTAAGAAGATGGAACTGTGGCCGACGGACGAGGAAGAGGTGACGCTGTTGCGAGAACGGGTGGACGAAGCTTCAAGGCTTGCTGTAAATGAGCTGAAGGACCAAAGTAAGGCTGGCTCCGGGAGGAAGCGACGGAGAGATGGGGCCCCGGCAGCTGACGATGTGGATAGGGACGATGATATGGTGGAAGCTGGCATGCCGACGAAGAGGAAAAAGAATCGGTCATGAACTTGTCGTCCCAGGGCACCGTGCCACTCATGTGGAATATTGTCCGCGTTGGAACTCTTAGTTGAGAATCTGATCACTTGCGAAAATGCCCTGCTTTTGTAAAACCGGTGCAAGGTTCCAACAAAGCCTTCCTCAAGAATGAGAGAATCCCAACAACAGGTAAGCCAAAAAGCGACACCTGTGAGATTCGAACTCACGCGTGCAATGCACAACCGCTGACTCAAGCCGAGGCCAGTAGCAGGCGATCCCGTTAACCACTCCGGCAAAGTGCCCTTGGGAAGGGCAGGTTTCTGAACACCTTATCAATTTCGGACTAGCGTTGTTGGGAGTTTGGAGGATTCCCAAGAGTCTGGACGAGACGGTGAGAAACTCCTCGAGCTCGACACTTCACGTTGCTCGTTAATCATTGACATTCCCTCACTTCACGAGGGCACCTCGAAGACCCTTTTACATTTCTCTCATCCAAAAGACGGAATAACGCCGGAATCGAGAAACAAAATCTATAGGTACATACAAATCGATATCACCACCCCACACCAAGAGGGTCTAAAGGTTTGTCCGTTGGTATAGAATTTGACCTTGCAGACGTGGTAGACTCCACAACCTGCTTCGTCTCCTCCTTCATCACCGGCGATTTTGGTAAGGATTCCGAGATTGTTGGGTCATGGGGTAACCCTTGGCTGTCGGCTCCGAACAGGTCGCTCAGCCGCTTCGAAGCCGGAGGCCGAGTGGGCAAACTCGTAGAACTCTGGGTTTGCCTGAAGGAGTTCCAAGGGTTGTCGGAAAACCCTGAAGATGTAGGGGGGAGATTCTCTCGCATTGTGGTGGTGGCCCAAGGATTTGTCGTTGCGGTCGAGTAGTCGATCGGTGGCGATCCGAGATTCCAAGACGACGACGAACCAACGCCATCGCCTTCACCCCATACCCTGAGTTCCGACCTGCTCCTTAACTCTCCCTCTCTGGGTTCCTGATTGGATCCTGTCTTCTTGAACTCTTTTGTCACGTCCTCGACGGCACCTTGCACAACTGAAAGGGCCGCAGAAGCGTTGGTCGATAGCCGCCCCCACATCGACCTCATCCCCCCTGAAGAAAACACGTCGGTCGCCGCATTGGACTTGGCGAACGGAGATGGCGATCGCCTAATACCGGTAGACTGTTGTCTCTGCGTGAGCGTCTGTAGGGGCTCCGGTTCCCTCTCCTCGTCATGACGTATCGGGGAAAGGGGGTTTGAAGGCGAAACGCTGCGTTGACCGACGATCGAGGACACCGAAGGGTTCAACCTCGAAAGCGACTGGGTCGAGATGATGCTCGGTGGGGAGAAGACAGGATCGTCCTGCTCACTCTCGACTGGGCCAACAGCCTCCACCGATCCCTGTGCTTGAGCGACCATAAATTTCCCATTCATTTCCTCGTCAGTCCGTCCGTACAGGCCGTGCCAGAACCGTATATCCTTGGAATTTGGTATGAGTACTCCCATGTCTGGCTTCCCCTCTTTCCGGCCCAGGTCGTCGAGCGAAGGGTCATAGTCCGGGTTCCGGTTCTTGTTCGTCTCCTCTGGTGTATTGAGCCAGTCCCAAATGCTGACGGTAGATTCAAAAGGGGGAGGGCCGCCTGCTTCATCTACCTTTCTCTCCCTCTCGCAATTCCACAAGAACGTTCCGAACTGGCAGGAATATAGGTGATAGTATAGTTGATGAAGAAATCTCTCGTTGAACTCGAATCGTTCAGGGAACTGCCTCTGCACCTGTCGCACGCACTCGAGGAACTGGTGGAATATAGGGCTTGTCTCTTTGAGGTGACCAGGAGAAGTGAACTTGTTCTGCACGGAGGCAAAAAAGGCCTGAGCTGCCTCGGCCCCACCACCTCCCCCGTTGCCTTCCGCTGGAGATAGGAAGAACTTCTCTGAAGAGAGGTGCCCACAGCGGTCCAAAAACTTGTGCCCAAACGATAACCAGTCCTTCTCAATCAATATCTGGAACCCCTTCATCGTCCGATAGTGCGGATCTAAGCAGAGTTGAGCCATGGCTGAAAGTTGTGAAGTCCTGTCCCAACCGTCCGAACAGTGGATGACAACGTGCGAGGAATTGACATGGACGTTCTTGACAATAAGAGCCGTTCCTTCCATCACAGCACCCAGATGTCTCAGCCAGCCAGACCTCCGGAGGGCTTCCCTGTCCACAGTCGTTGTTGATTCGCCGAGGCCGGACTCGTCAGGTAATTTCGTCTCTCGGATCGCCTCGACGATTTTGGCGAGGGACTCGCGCATCGTGTGAATGTGGTCGATACCCAGATACGCCTTCTTCGCGTCCTTGTAGTAGTCCATGTTCTCTGACCCAGCCCCCTTGGCAGTATTCGCTACGGCGTTGGCGGTCGGTCGAGCGTCGATGATCAGATTCGTACACGTCGAACCATACACATTGGCTGTGACGCGAGATTCGGGTGAATGGTGAGTTTGGAAGATCGCCTCGATAAGTTTCTCGTCCTGGATCGACCGGTTGTTCGTCAGACCAACCATAGGCTGGCTAGACCGAGTAATGCTACCCTGAGTTGCGATGCATGAGACGTCGTAGGATGAAGGAGAGGATTGGGACTCACGTAGTTGGTCCGATGGAGGTACGTCAGGACAGGTATCCTAGCCTTACTCCTGTACTTGGCAGCGTATTGCAAGGTGTTGTCGCTGATCCTGGTTGGCACAACCATCCGAGCGGGATACGTCGGGCAGAACTACGGGAACTTATATGTTATTGGCGAACGACCACATTACGCCAATTGAACGGGGCGCTTACCGAATAATCCTTGTTGATATCCGTAAACCGCCAGGCTTTAGACCGCGAACCGATTCCCATCCGGCTGAATTCTTCGCGAGGGGAGTACAGGGACCATCCATCATTCGTGGGTAGAGGTGGATTGGGGACGTATGAGAATGCATATAACTGGGTGATGGAGTCTGAAAGGTCGAAGCGATCAGCATCCAAGGCGGGTAGGTTAGGAGAGGGTCAGAAGACTTGCTTGCGACGGTGAGTTCTTTGATACTCTCAAAGACGTCCAACGCCTCTATGTCGTTTTCGAAAGAAAGCAGGAGATTCTCGAACGTTCTTGTGCGGATCGTGAGCGGATTTTTCCCGGTTAAAGTCTGTGGGAGCCGGGTGACGAGAGAGATCAAAGGGTATGGAACCTATCCACCCAGGAAGTACATCACCGGGCACGACTCATCAATTTGAAAGGGACAGGGCAAGTGCTTTCTGCAGGACTTACCCACATCTCTTCGAGGCTCTGGTCCTCATACTGGAAGATCAAGTGGTGCGCAGTGAGATGGAGGGTGCAGATGTTCGAGCCATTCAACTTGGAACAGACCACCCGCTCGACCTGTTTCGAAACGACCGATGAAATGAGAACTCGGGGGGTTCACAGGGCCATGGATCGTGTATGATGAGTGAAGCGGACCTTTGCGATTCGTATTTTGTCCATGTGGGTGCTGGGAGAGGGCGGAAATTCCACGTGCAGATAAACAGCTTGCCACTCAGATCACACGTCACGCGGGAGAGATCTTGAAGCCAAAATGATTTCCCTCTTTCAAATGAAGGTTCTAATAGGAACTTAAAGACACGGACACGGTACAATGGTCACCGTACATATGTAATGTTCGAAACGCTCGAGAGTCATTCTGTGGTGGAGAGGAGGGAGAATACAACAACGGATTTGGAGAAGCTCTCGAGAGTGTCAGGCGATCAGCAGCGAACAAAGTGAGACTGAAGGGAGAGACCAGTCCGTTTACAAAATAGTTCCCGCAAGGATTGCCACCAAACCGATAATTCCGGTGAGCTTGGACGAATCAAAGCGGAGAGCATCGCTCGAGTAGCTGGTGGCAGATGGGCTTGGAACAGAGCCCGTTTGACTCGGAACAGAACCAGTGGACGAAGAAGTGGTGTTAGTACCCATTGCCCTAGCCTGTGGTGAATGTCAGCAATACAGAAGGAGGCAAGAACGAATGGAACGAAACGCACCTTGAAAGCGTCGAAGGTGTTGTCAGCGGTGGGGTTAACGGCAAAGACCATACCAGCTTCACAGTGGCTGGAGATAAGATCAGCACCCAGCCTCGAGCGAGGATGGAAGGCACTTCTACTACTCACCGTGCCTGCCTACAATAGAACCACAACGGAGAGCTGGCATTGGTGACGGAGAAACTGTATTGAGGGACCATTGTCGCATTGGCGGAAACCGGCTGGAAGCCAGAATCGATGCCAAGGGTCGGAGTGGTCAACATGGTGCAAGGGTCGGTAAAGCTCGACTGGGTGACAGTCTACAAAAAGGGCATCAGGTGTGCTGTCGAGGAATTTAATGGTAGGCATCCTACGTGGTTTCCAGCCACGCTACCGGGACAACAGGTTAACCTGAGCCACAGAGCATAGAGACAGTCCAAGGCTCACAATTGGAAAGCAACAACATCTCCGTTGTTGGCAGTGACGCTGTCGTTGCGCTGTCAGCAGCTCATAACGCAGGAAGACTGATTGTGTGGCTCACCTGCTAGGCGTAAAGGTCAACGTTCCGTTCTCGGCGACGGTGACATTGATGGTAGCGGCAGAAACACAAGCAGCAAGACCCAAGAAAGCGGAAAGGGCGGTGAAACGCATGTCTCAGACAGATGGAGAGAAAGAAAGATCTCAAGAGATGGGTAGAAAAATAAACGGGCAGAGCCTGGGGGACGTTGGATACGTTTGGAGAACTTCAGGGAATAGGACTTACGCAGCTTCTGGAATTTTCAGAAAGAGGTAAGAAAGGGAGAAAGAGGGATGGGGAAACCTGCGAGGCGGCCGATCTGCCTTAAGTATACCATCTCCATCAATTCCCGTCGCGAGGGTCGGCCGCAAAATATGCTCAATCTCAGCTTCGTCCGACTCCCGTCCCGGCGACTCGCCCGCGGTTTCTCTTCCTCAGCAAGGAAACTCGAGTATGTCCAGAATGTTGACCAAAAGGTTACTGGGCTCGAGGCTTTGCGTATTCCTGGCTTTGCTAATACCGCGCGCGTAGGGATTCGAAAAGGCACTTCAAGTCAAGGACAAGATCGTCATAGCGGATTTCCACGCGGAGTGAGCCTCTCCTAACTTGTGAATTGACCTTCAGCATATCAATCGTATCTTCCACTTAGCTGGTGTGGACCCTGCAGGGTTCTTGGACCAATCCTAGAAAGGGTCACTGGGGCCTTGACATCTGGCAGCGGAGGGACGTTTGATCTTGTTACCGTTGACACAGGTCAGCCTAAGAAGATCGAGCAGTACTCTAGCTCTCGTTCGCTCGCTCACACTTTCTCAAGATGAACAAGTTGAACTGGCCAAGAAATATGGGGTGATTTGCCTCCCATTTTTCACATGTCTCATTCTTAATCATCAAATTTGACCACCCAGGTCCGGGCGCTTCCTACGGTCATCGCTTTCAAGGGTGGCGAACCGGTGAAACAGTTCGTTGGCGCGATTCCGGAGCCAAAGGTAGCAGAGTTCCTCAAGTCTGTGACTACAGGAGAATGAGGTATAGTAGTAGGAAACGAGAGGTAGTCTACACAAATAGACGCATACATTACTGAGCCTTCGGAGAGCAAAGAGCAAGACAAACATGGGGATGAATGAATGAAGCTGAATAGAAAAGCTATCAACAAGAGAAAAGTTTAAGAGGGGAAAAACGAGTCTGCCGATGAAGAAGCCATACGAGAAGGAAAAAGAACCTGAGATAAATACCACACTGTCGGGCCCCAAGGCAAACCCAGACTGTTCTCCTCTCTTCGCGACGAAACGAGATAAAGCACAGAGCGACACCAGTCCGAGTATAGTCACCAAACCAAGGTGAGATGATGGCGTACATTGGGTCAAGAAAAAACCCAAGGCGAGGGCCCGGTTACTGCACGACACAGCACTTGCCACCGCCTTGTGGTGCGTACGGGTCATCGCTTTTCCCGACTGGACCCCATACTGATGGAACCTATTGGTTTGGACGGATGAGCGGGGACAATGGAGCGATATTAGCGTGGGCTCAAGACGCACCAAATGATCTGTCGTTGTTTTGCAGTACCGAATCAGACTATACCGCGTGATTAGTAAACTGGTTCGACAAGCCGAGGAAACTGGAGAGACCGGGCTCACCTGGCGCTGGCTTCGCTGACCTTTATCCTCGGCCGCGCGAGATCGTCTCTCAGCCGTTGGTTGTGTTCTAGTAAACGACGGAGCTTGAGCTCAGACATTGACTGCTTGTGTGGGCGATTCATGATGGTCTAATAAGCTGAGAGAGAGAACGAAATTAACGTCGAAATACGAGGGTGCAGGTGGTGGGAGAGGGTGAGTTGTCGTTTGGAGTTGGAGGGGTGAGTTAACGCCGCAACAGCGGTGGGAAAGTTTGTGGGCGGCGAGACTCACGGTGTGATAATTGCGGGAGGGCGGGCGGAAACCGAGGACGGTTTTTTATGTTTTGAAGGCAGACAAAGCAGGAGGAGGAGTTCGAGGAGGGGGGAGATGGACTGGACGCTGTTGTCAAAGGCTTATGGAAGAGGAAGCGGGTGACGGATTTGGTCAATTTCCTGATCTCGCACAAAGACTGTGGGAAAAAAACGGAGAGACAGATAACGCCCCTCACGAGAACGCATCAGCATAGTAAAGCTCCGAATGTATCCGGGTTGCAGTCACTTCATAAGACGGTAACTATAGGTGGCCAGTCCACATTTTTTACAATAGATGCCAAGTGTAAGTGTAATCCAAAAAAAGTGGAGAGAAAAAAGTGAGGTATGGGACAGGACTCCTGACCGCTGTCAGTCGATTCGCTAATAAGTGGTGAATATGAAAGAAAACGAAGGGGGATAGGTAATGAACGTGTGTGCGGCTGAACGACGACGATAGCGACCCGGAGAAACCAGCTGCAGTGGGACCAAGGAGAGGGCGTTAACTTGCGCTCCGCCCATAGATTTCTCCAAGACCGCTTACTTGGGCACCAGCGGATCACATCAAGATACAACTGCATCCCTGTGCCGGGGGTGCGTATGGGTCCTCTGCCTTGCTGACAGGTCCCCAGACGGACGGTATCTGCGGGACGGTGAGGAAAACATTCAGTGAGCCAAACTCAATCAGAACAACGGGCGATTAGAAACGCGTGGACGAGAGGGGAGCGCGACCGTGTAGCGCTAACAAGCCATTCAACGACGATATTTTGGGAACCCGTGCCGGGCTTCCCATATGGCGTACCCGTTTACACCAAGTGACTTACGAGGTGATCAGTTGTTGTTTTGCAATAACGAATCAGACTGGGGAATTAGAGATGTTAGGGAACGAACGATCCGAGCGAGTGCGTTCAGACGAACCTTGCGCTGGCCTCGCTCACCCTTATCCGTGGCCGAGCGAGGTCTTCTCGTAGCCGTTGATTGTGCTCCATCAGCCTCCTCAGCTTGAGTTCAGTCATTGACTGCTTTGGTCCTCGCGAGCTCATTTCCTCGATGCGAAAGCGGGCGTTCAGGCGGCCAGTAGGTGGTGAGTTGGTAAGAAATATAAAAACGATGGGAGACGCTGGGGCAGAAGGGGGTGTGTGTACGAAGAGACCCGAGAGTGGGCGAGCAAATGAGAAGGTTGAAGAGAGAAAATGGGTTGCGCCTGACGATCCTCCGTTTACGTCCAACCTCCGCTTTCTCCAAATGACAAAATACACCATCCGTCCCAAATTCTCTTCCGGTCTGGTCCTTTTTCCTTGTTGCCCTCATCAAATTCCTTGATTAAACTTCCAAGCCAGCTCCATTTAGGTCGCCAAAGTTTCACGCGACACGGCCGGCAGCCCAGCCTTTCCTCAAACCCCGACAGCGCTTGCGAGCCATTCGGGATGCACCACAGGAGTCGGAGGACATCGCTTTTTACCGCCGGCTCAATTCATACAAAGAGCACGACGACGCCGTTCATCGCCATCAGAACGTCCTTGCCAACGATGAGGGCCCAGACTGGGCCGACGAGTCCACCCTTATTGCTATGCTTCAGGACAAGTAAGTCTTCATTTTAGTCCACGCCCACAAAGACACGTAATTCCTTTCAGCGATTCACAGGAGGACGGCGACTGCGACGTGGCGGATCTTTTAGACCGCTTGAACAACGCAATGGTCGCCTACAGGCCAGGGCTCAGAGACTACCTCAGGAACACTTTAATTCCGACTGTCCATCATCAAACGCGTCTTCGCGACGCTCTCCGTGAAAAGATTGACACTTCATTTGCCACTGGCATCCTGTCTATTGACCAGGTCTGCAAAAACGTCGAATTGTTCCGGTTAAAAGACGAAGACGATACGACGAACTTTCATTCTGCGGTCAAAGTGCGCATATACTTGAGCCTCCCTACATTGGCTTTGCTCATTCCCCATGAAGGTCAAGGTGGGGCAAATACAAACTCAAATAGCCGCGGCGGAAGCCGAACGACAGCGAATTATCGAGGCGTTTAAGCGGGAGGTGACCAAACGCTGTACAACATGACTTCTCGTTCCGTTCCAAAAGACCCTACTGATGACCACTCCCTCCGAACCTAGTGAATGCCATAGCCTCTATCGGCGAGGGCTTGCCAGCTCACGGAGAGAACCTATTGTCCAAACTGGAAAAGAAATGCAAAGATCAAGAAAAGGAAACCCCCGACTTGGAAAAATCCGTGGCTGCGTTGCTCAAACTTCAAATGAACTGATCTCATTCTGTCTTTGTTCTTGGTCCTCTTGTCGATGATCCTATTGTGCCCCTCCGCACCACTGCCTTCCTGTATCTGAGTGCATCCAGACCCTCTTGTCCCGCGTTATTGTATCGTTATGAATAGAATGACTCATACATGTCTAGACTGGTGTGATTCACGATTGGTGTACCCACTGTATAGTACACGCAACATGGAACATGGAACGCGTCCCGAAGTCCCGAAGCGCATGCTCTCGACCCAACAGCCGAACATTACTCGGCACTTAGCTGATATTTATCTCATCGCGCCCACATCGTGCTCGCATGTGGGACCACTTTTCAAGCTACCTTCCGTCCGTCTGTCCGTCTGCCTCCTGTCCCCCCGCACGATTCCTTCCCTGCTCCTTATCGTTGAGAAGACGAGTCCAGCCCTCGGATTTCGATGATGGCGCACCTTTTAGACAAGTTCACGTCCGCTTTCGAGGCGTGTGACTACCTCTTTCGAGAGATCTCTCGCCCGGTGGCGGGCGTGTTTGGACTCGAGAACCTGGGACCGCATTTCGATGTCATGGTGTATTCTTTCGTGCTGTTCAACCTCGCGAGAACAGTATTCGTCCCGGGCCTCAGCCGTCTGTTCTTCAACAGGATTTACGGCGACCTAGACAGGAAGACCAGGAACAAATGGTGAGCCCAAATATTCTTTTCACGCGCTGGGCTCTTCCTTTTCAGTGTGTGCCTGTATGTAAATGTAACGGGAAACTGATCGTTGCCCACACCGTGCGCCATTCAGGAATTGTCGTGGCGTTTCATTGATCCACGTAGCGTTTGTGATTCCCTTGGCCATCCGATGCCTCGATTCCCCTGCTCTGTCTGCAGACCGCGCATTTGGCTGGGATGAACGGGCCGGGACTCTCTTCGCCATCGCGGCTGGGTACTTCCTATGGGATACCATCGACACGATCACCCATTTTGAGGCTTTTGGCTTTGTGGCTCACGGTTCGTGTCATTTTGCGGACAATCGATCGGTTGCACGGATTTACCAGCGGAGATCCGCAGGTACAGCGTGTTTCTTTGTGTATTTCTTGTGTTTCGTAAGATTGCCCAAAGTCCTTGTGAAGATCGTAGCTGATGATCTACCCAGCGCCCATTCTTGGCTTATTACGCCGTCCGATGCTTACTCTGGGAGGGGTAAATCCATCACTTGACACCCGTTTGTACGTACTGATGTCCACCCCACAGGAGCACAATCTTCTTGAATTTACATTGGTAACCCCCCTCCACATGGGTCCCTTTGTTGATCCTAATTTGTTTTTCCCCCCAGGTATATGGATAAATCCGGCTTTAGCGGAAGCAGGATTCAACTGATCAACGGGTGCTTCTTGCTCCTCTCATTCATCGCGTTGAGGATTATATACGGGGGTTTCATTGTGCGTACACATCCGTCGCCCGGTTCAGTGCCACCGGCGAGTGAAAGTGACCCCAAACCGACTGACCCTCGATCAAAAAGTCCTTTGAGTTCTTCCGGACTGTGCTCCAAGTCCGTAACGAGGTGCCGCTCGCTGTATCATTGTATTACGCGTGCGGTAACGCGGTTTTGCAATCGCTCAATTGGATCTGGTACGTCCATCGTTCGGCGGTTTCCTCCGTCACGTATCTCTGATGACTGGGTCAGGATGATCGCTATACTGAAGGGATTTAAGAAGAGGATGTCCGGATCAGAAGCGAAATCCGAGCCCCAGGTTTCGCACCGCAAATTGGAGTGATGGGTTTATTTTGGCCGTTTGTTGGTTTGCTTTATCCGCTGTGGTGGTATGTCGGAAATGCGTTATGATGTTGATCTAGGATGTTGTTGTATCTTCTCTCCCTGCCATCGCTTTCCGAATGATAAGAAACGTGACGAAGAAAACTCAATGGGAACTCTGGAACACACAACATATAGATCCTACTTTACATGCCGGAGCACAAACAACGAAGTCCCATTTATCTTTATTATTTGTTTGGGAAACCCGTAAACGACCCGTTGTTTCGTATAATCTAGGATGATGGGGGAACTTTACAAAAGGGGCAAGAAACGGAGAAACCCGACGAGCGCTGTGCAGGGTCGGATCGAACAACGGGCGATGCAATGGAGCGAATCGAGTGTATCAAGGGCTGCCTAAAGTGATCGTCGTGACCTGACATTGAAACCGAGATCAACCATCGGTTTGAGCTATCGGGGCGCCGTGAATCTTTGCGTGGGAAATGGGACCCGAGGGCCAGCCTGACATCGTCTCCATTCGCCTGACGGAGGGGCGGACGTGTATCGCTTCCCGATGTACAAGCACCTCGAGGTAATTAGGAGCTTAATCCAGAGGAAGAACGCCACACTGCTCTTAAGGAAGAAATTCAAGGTGTCAGTTCGTTCGTGACCAAACGATAAGTTCCTCTACCTTAGTCGTGTGAGGTTCGAGAGATCCGGCCGTCGGTCCCCAGGACCCAGGCCATTCCTCTAAAAACCCAAGCTCTCGGATGCTCGTCTCAGAGATGTTGAAGCGTGGACTGGAACTTCGAGAACCGACAAGTTCCGTAGGACGAGACATGGAAGTGGGTGATCCATAGTTATCGACAGGTGAGAGCGTCGGACGCTAAGACGAAGTTCCTCCAGGAGAGGTACGTGTTCCAACCGGGGGACGAACAATTTGGACTCGACAGGCATCCAAGGTAGGCTGAGTAACCAGAGAGCGTGGAACTGCCAGCCACGATCCACGAGTCCTGCAATCAAGGAAAGTGTCCGATGGTAAAAGATTGTGGGCGCGAAGGTGATCGGGGTGCAAGAACAAGTACCACCCCTGGTGCGAATGGAGAAATGACGCAACCCCCCGGCAAGTCCGCAATATTGCTCTCCCATGCCATGGTGAATTCCTCCATCGAAACTTCGTGCGTATTGTCGCGAAAGTGGTCATGTAAGTGACAGTTGGTGGTATGGAACGAGCGGGGATCGGCCACCCTGGATAACGTGTACGCGGTGTGGATGTAGGACCAAATGCGGACACCGGAAAGCGAGGGTAAAGCGGTAGCACCCGTATGACTGTGTCAGCCAAGACGGCGACCTCTGTGCCACCTCTCTCCCGTCTCGGCGCATGGTTGACTGTCGGAGCAAACTCGATGTGATAACGGCATGTGCCATCCGCTCCTGGGTGCAGAACTGCATACGCTCGGTGATCCTTTTCTGGTGATCCTGAGACAGTCGGGAATGGTCCAAATTCCGGGTGAACATGGAGGGCGAAAGGGTATTGTTAGCGGATGCTTCGTGCGCTTCTGCAGTCAGCCCAAAGTCAGGACAAAGATGCATTGTGCTAGGTCCTCCGAGTCCGTCGAGCTGCGGTCCGTTGAAATCAAAGGTGCAAAACACGTGTAATGGTAAAACGAAGAGGGTATGCGAACGCAAACTGTGTCCAGGACCACAGGGATGATCCGAGCTATCATCGTTACATTTTTCCCTGTGAAAGTCCCACAATTCTTGGAAACCTCAGGCTGGAGATCTGCGCATAGCCTGTGTCGAAAGAGGAGCGAAACCTTCAACGACAGTTTACTTGCTCACCGTCGAAGGGCTGGACGAGATTTTCGCCCTTAGCCAGTCCACTGGTCAGAGTATACTCCGTGCAAGCGAACGTGCCACGGAGGTTGTTAACCTCCAGAAGAACACAGAAACAGCAACAATAGGGCGAGTGATATTAGGGCTCCCAACTTAAGCCAGAAGAGCCATGAGGTCGTCTGCCAACGGATTGAAGATAGGGACAGGCGCTGTGATGACAAAGTGTTCCGCCATGTCCGTGGATCTGACAAGCGATTGAGCTAAAAATGATATGGAGGGATCGGTTGCCCGCCTTGGCGGATGTGGAGTTCCTGATGGCCATGAAAGCTGCTGCTGTGTACCCCAAAGCGACGGCATCAGATCAGGTGCACGAAAATAACCGGCGGGGCAGCTGTGTGCCCGTCCATAACGGGATTCCTCTGGAATGGTAATGCCCCATGTGAAACTCGGGTGAAGCTTTCACGCAACAGGAAAGCCCTTACTCGAGTGCGCAATACTGTAGTCTGCATTGCCAGTGGCAAAATGTCACCTGAGGAGGCTGCTGCCAGCAGTGTTGGATAGGAGTTTTCTTCCATTACGAATAGATCCTCAACGCCAACTTCCGCCGTTTGAAGTACGGTGCTGATATCGCTCCTAATCTTGAGCACTGCACCCCAGTTTTTGACGTTCGGGCGCGGGAAAAAGTAGCGCCCATAGCGCCAGGAAAGTAGCCTGTGTATGAGAGAGTGCAACTCCATTCCCGAGTGTTCAACTGGAGTAGGGCGCTTGTTCGTCACAGATCTTGCGGCCTAGCTCATGGGCCTGAGCAGTTCCGTATCGTTCGTTCAAAGCCGTACGGGCCGGCATCCACATCCCCCGAGCTACAAAAGTGAGTTTTACCACGTCACCGTAACAGCTAGTCCTTCTGTCTCGAAGGTTTTTTTGCATCCAATCGAGGTGGCTATGCTTGGCTATACCGCCACCAGTGCTTTCGTCGTTAGACTTGGGAGGTTTAAGGAAAGTTATCTTGCGTCGTCGTTCCGTAGGGTCACTGCTCCGGCGCCGTGAAGGAAGTCTATTGGACAGTAAAGAACGAGCGACTGGGATGGCGGACGATTAGCAAATGATCATCACGGCCTCTTTTCGTCGGTGTTTCAATGAGACGCAAAACGTCATTTGGGCGCTCTCAGAAATGAACTGGGTTGATGAAGAGGTGAAGAGGACAGCTCGGGGGGAGTAGTGATGTATCCTCTACTTACCTGATTGGAGATGGGGCTGCTGCGCACCACTTTGGTGAGTTATCTGATCAATCCCAAGACCGCTCACGGCCACCGGTACCGCAAAGGTTTCCGTAGCCGAGGAACCCAGGATAGTCTACTGCAACGGAGTTCGCTGGCGTGACGGTGGGGTGTCGCGTATCTCGCAGTTCTGGCCAAATGTTCCATTTCCTTCCGTCCCAGAGGATCGCAGGATCACAAAATTTGCATTCCGTCCTTTCGCCGCGCACTTGGCTCGGGTATAATATGCGTCTGAGCGCTCTATAGTACACACGCAGTAAATCGCTGTCCTCCTGCGATTTGTTCCCGCGGGGCGGATGTACTCGTTCCAGCATTTCCTCAAACAGCCCACCAAGCGAGTGCAGGGAAAGGGTTCCCGCCGGATCCCGCGATTGGAAAAAGTGTGACTCAGTGTGACAGGCACTGTCACGGATCAAAAGAAGTGATCGCTTGGGTGCTGGACGTGAACGTTTGAACACTTGTCATACACACAGTCAGGCAAGCTCCCCCTCACCTCCTCCGTCCTTGCCCTGGATGTCTCAGGCAACACTGTGAGTCTGGAATATTCTTACTCAATTCTCTATTTTGTTTACCACGTCATCTTAGCACGTTACGCCCACCTCCTAACGTTGACTTCGTCCAAGGTCAGTAGAGATACGACCCTGCCAATCCTGCCGCGACAGACTCGCCGAATTCTCACCTTCCTTCAAAAGGCTATCCTGGTATCCCACCCGGTGCTGATAGGCCCCAGGCCGCCGTCAAAGGGGTTAGATCCGCTTTCGCTAACCTCTAGCTCATGGGACATCCTAACAATCCTCTTGCCAAACAGGCTATCGAAGTTCGTGCCGGCCAGCAGGGCGTCAAGGCAAAATGGGTCAGAATTGAGCTCAGGAAGGTCGAAGTCCTTCCTGGTGGTGGCCAGGTGGGGACCTTCTTTGACTATGTCGGCCAGAGTCCCATCAACCTCTGGACGGGGCCGGATGGAGAGTACGGAATCTTACGCCCGGTACCTCCTTTTTCTTGCCTTCTGTCCATTTCTATCCTTCTCAACGATGATATAGCAAGATTTTCCGTTTTATATCCGCATCCCTGAATCATTACCTCCAACAATTGCTCTCGAGAAAGGAGGCAGGTTTCATCTCAAAAAGTCTTCACATCCAGTCGCTCATTGGCGCTCTAGCCGGGATCAAGTACGAATTGATTGCTATGATTTGTATCAAGGGGAAAAAGTGCGTAGCTCCCATTTTGTTTCCCGGTCACATACTCATCCATTTTTTAGAGGATTCTTCCGACGCGACAAATCCACCGTTGTTTCGACCGCCTCTCAAATTATCATCGACAAACACGAGCTTCATTCCACATGGCCCATCTACTCCCAGCCAGAGACCCGTAACATCATTCAAGATGGCGTCACCCTCATCGTTCAACGCGGCCAAACGTGCTATGGCCCCGGCGATCGCATAACCGTTAACGCGACAATCAAGGCCGATAGTCTCAACACCATTCTCCTCCGCGGTTTCGAGTTCACTCTTCGAGAATCAACTGTTTTCCGTACCGGACCAGGTGCTGGAGGCAAAAGAGGAGCCCCCCAAGTCAAACTGGTCAACATTGCCGAACAGAAGGTACCCGTTAACGCGACCCTTTATGGTGGCACTCAACACAGAACCGAACTTTCGTGTATTGTGCCTTCCTACCACACGTCTGCCACGATCAACGCCGCACGACACATCGATATCACTTATGCTCTCTCCGTAAAGGCTTTGATGGGTACTGGTTTGCCGATTGCAATAGACCTGCCCGTTGTGGTTTCGAATTGGCCCAAGTAAGCATTTCTCCAATCCTAGTTCGCTCCTCCTCGGACTAAATCATCCCTTCCCAAGGACTGTTTCTTTGGAGGCAGCAAGGTGACGAACTCGTGAGAATCCCAGTTTTGCGAGTGCGCTGACCCTTCATGCAGGCGAATAGGCCCCGTTCCGAACCTCTCTTTGATTTCCGGTCAACAGCCTCAGCCGCCTGCTCTCGTTGCGACTCCATACGTGCGTCGTCCAAGCGAAGAGCGCCAAGACAAGACACCTCAATTTAATACCGCCCCCACGCAACCCGCCAATGGTGGTCACAAGGCAGATGAATTTGGCTACGGAGTCGGAAGCGCTACCCCGAACACAGTATCCGGCGGTACCCTCCCCACAAATACTACCCCAAGTCGCTACGTAGACCCTAGAATCGTTGGCCCTAGCAATGTGCGCCCTGATTCCAGCGGGGGGAGACGTCCGGGTTCGAGTGGTACTCGTCCGGGCTCCAGCGGTGGGCGTAATCGGTTGTTGGTTGCGAACATGGGTGATGACATTCCAGAAGAATCGCCAGTTAATCCTCACCCAGTGTCTCCTCCCAAACAACCTTCGCCTCCTCTATTTTCGCCTCAGCATCAACGGTGGCTCACTGCCGAGGAGGAAAAGAAGAGGTTGTACGAGAGTGCCGTGGCTCGCGTGGAACAGGTGCAAGGCATCCAGTCGATACCGCCACCCGAGCCGAGCCCACCCCTTCATCAGGTTCGTGGAGATTATGATTCTTGATTGCATCGCTAACTCTGATTTAGCCCGTTGGGCATGTCGATGCGGGCCCCATCCTGGTGGGTCCCAACGCCAAGCCACCACCCTGGACAACCGCAGAACAAGAAAAACAGCGATTGTATGATCAAGCACAGGCCGCCGTGAGCAGGACACAGGGGATTTCCTACTCTCCTCCTCCAGAATCAACATCACAATCTGTGTCAGTCGGAGCCGCTCTATATTCTGACGCCATGCTCTCCCTGCGGCGCGAGCCACAAGACACTCAACTGCAATCTTCACCCGACAGGATTACCGCTATACCTCAATATCCCCCACAGACTGAGAAGGAGATGATGAAACGATATTATGACGCAAGAGCTGCAGCCTCACGCAACCAGGGACAAGACTATGTACAAGCGGAACCAATATCTTATGACGCTCTCTATCCCTCTAATCACCCCAACGTCGGAACAACTTCCCAATCTTCTAACTTACAACAACCTCCTTCATTCTCGGGCAGACCAGATGATCCTCCTGCATTTACTCCAGAATCTCAGCATCCCATCTTGTCGGAGAAGGAACGCTTGAGGAGGCACTACGAAGCTCAGGATACAGCTGCCAATACCGTTGCGTCCCCCCTAACCTCCATGCCGACGCCCGTGTACATGCCATCCCCCCAACCCTTCCAGATCATGTCGCCATATCCCCAACAAAACCCCACCACCCTGCCACAAGGCAACTCCCCTCCGCCACCCATGGACAACCCGCCCGCTCCCTTGAACGCGTTGGCTGAGAAGGAGATGCTGAGGAAAAAGTTTGAAGCCGAGGATACCACGCGACAGGCTCAGAATCAGACCACCAGGATGCCACCGTTTACCCCCACCCGTAGTGGCTCGGCCCTGCCCCCCCTCCCACGGTCTCCCTCGATCCAGGCCAATTCACCTGGACGCCCCCTGACCGCTTCCGAGGAGAAGGCACAGCTTTCAGCGCGATACGCAAATAATCCTCCCGCGTCACCCCCACACACAGGACGTCCGCTGACTGCTGCCGAGGAAAAGGCGCAATTGAAGGCTCAGTATGAGGCTCGGGACCAGGTGACCACCCCTCCCGTCCACCCTCAACAGGTACAAACCCCGGCCTCTGCCTTCAGTAATGTCAACCCGAACAATACTCTTCCCACTCCACCCCCGCTGAGACCCCGACCCCCTGTTGATTACATCAACCAGACAAAGGAGGAGGATAACCGCACCCACTCGCAATATCTGGTACTGCAACACGTCGGATCCATGGGGTCATTGAGGGAACAAGCAAACTCTCACCCGTCAAGGCAGTTATCCTCGAAGGAGTCGACCAGAAATATAAACGGTAACGGTAACGCGTATGGTTATGAACCCTAAAGCGAGACTCGGTCGGGTCCCACTGCTGGAGCCACTTCCGTAGAAGCCTGCTGTATATACCTATCACCCCAGCTTCCTTCGGTGCCGTTTTGTTTTCACCGTTACTTGCAAATTTGTCCCCCACGCAGCGCCTGCCTCTTCTTTTCTATCTCTCGAGCTCTCCTGGCCTTCGTTTTTTTAGGCCTTAATGCCTCTACCCTTTGCCGTCTGTATGTTCCTCACCCTCATTCCTATGGTAGTTCTATCTTACTCTTCGACGGTGGTTCGTCGGCTCACGTCGGGCTCTTTTTGCCTTATTTATTTTACTAACGTTCCGTTATTTTTATGTCTTCAATCGCACACTCATGTTACGCTCTATCAAACCTGCTTTAGGTATGGACGCCCAGGAAGTTGTAAGCTGGAATATTTATGACCAGTGGCAGCTGAGAGCCTTGGTGACCGCGGTGGCTCGGCTGTAAGTTTGCTATTGAAAACAAACCAAAGGCTGCAGGGCAGTCGTGTGCAGAAGCCCCATGACCTGGCTGTTGATCGGAAGCTGGAATATTCGGGTAGCGATATCCCTTGCTGACAGACCAGTTGTTGAAGCTTGAAGAAGAGAGATGGAATCGTGCGTGGATTTTGTAGATGGTCGTCACAGGGCAAGCCGAAACGCGTCCTCCTGGTTTACGCCCAACCACCGTCATCCGACCCGAGCACCTCATGGCCACTCAAGTCTTGCCGCCGCAAGTAGCGGATGGTATTACGAAAATTAATGGCGTGAATGGAAAGGCCTTCAAATCCAAAAACCAGCAGCGCAGGGCAAAGCTGAGGGCGAAGAAGGCCGAGCAAAAGGATAAACCCGTGCGTCGCGTCCGTTCGCCACACTTCTAGACCCAAAGACCGAGATTTTTGTTCTTCCCCACAAAAGCAAGATGACCCGTCAGCTGAGGAACCTACCCCGGTGTCGGAGGAGGCACCTAACGATGTCGAGTACGTATTTGAACAGTTGGATATAAAGGGCTCTGGATTTGAAGAGTTCGCCGACGTACTTGCTCGTTTCCAGCAAGCTCCTGAAGTTACTTCAGTGCGTCGATTTCCGTTATCTTATTCAAGCGTCCGCCGTCTCACCGATGCGAAATCTTTGGGTCTCATTCAGGGTGTCAAAAACGAAGGTCCTACTAAGGGAGAAATCATTTACTCGGACGATGATATGGCTTCTGAAGGCGATTCAGACGCGGAGGGGGAGAAGAAACCGCTATCGAAAAAGAAGGCGAGGAAACTTAATCGTCTGACCGTCGCTGAATTGAAGCAGCTCGTCAAGAAACCTGAGGCGGTTGAATGGACGGACGTGACGGCCTCGGATCCCCGGCTCCTGCTTCAACTTAAAAGCTACAGAAACACGGTTCCTATCCCCGCTCACTGGAGTGCTAAACGAGACTACCTTCAGGGAAAGCGAGGTATCGAGAAGCCGCCTTTCCAACTCCCTTCCTACATTGCGGATACCGGCATCGCGACCATGAGAGACGCGATCAAAGAAAAAGAAGCCAACATGTCTCTCAAGGCGAAGACCCGTGAAAGGGTTCAACCGAAGATGGGCAAGGTCGATATCGATTACCAGAAACTTCATGACGCGTTCTTCAAGTTTATGACCAAGCCGAATGTCACTGGCTTTGGTGAACTGTACGCCCTCTTTATCCGTCGTTGTCGTTCATCTAACATCTGTTCTAACTTTCAGGTATTACGAAGGCAAAGAATTTGAGACGCAACTGAAGCACAAGCGACCGGGCGAACTATCCACTGAGCTGGTGGAAGCGTTGTCAATTCCACCTCTTGCCCCGCCACCATGGTTAATCAGCATGCAACGATTTGGACCGCCCCCGAGTTATCCCACGTTGCGAATACCTGGTTTGAATTCCCCTATTCCTGAAGGGTACGTCTTTTACCGGTCCTTTCGTGTCTAGATTTAACGTTGGTCGTAGCGCTCAGTGGGGCTTCCATCCTGGAGGTTGGGGCAAACCTCCGTTAGACGAATACAATCGTCCATTGTACGGTGACGTATTTGGTGTGCTTCCGAAAGTGAACGACGCCAGTGTAAGTTATCCGAGAAACTGAGATATAAAGCTTAACCACATCTAAACAGCTCGGCGAACCTGTGGACAAGGCCACTTGGGGAGAACTCGAGCCAGATGGTAAAGTCTATTTTTGCTTCCCAGGTTTATGCGCTGACCTTGCTCCGACTTTCAGAGGAAGAAGAGGAAGAAAGCGAGGAAGAGGAAGAAGAGGAGGAGGAAGAGGCTGCCGAAACACAACCGGATGGGCTTCAAACACCCTCAGGTTTGGAGACACCGTCAGGCATGGCATCTGTCGTCTCAACCGTCGCCGGTGGCCTCGAGACTCCGGACTTTTTGGAGTTGCGCAAGAACGCGTCGAGGGTCACGGATGTCGGAGATTCTCGCTCCTTGTACCAGGTCGTGCCGGAACGGCAATCTTCAGTCCGCGGTCTCATGGGAAGCGACCGTGCGTATGACATCGGTGGTGTCGCTGGTAGTGCGCAAAACCTCCCGGTGCTTGGTGAAGAGCGAGGAACGAAGGTAAGTTTTCTAAAGAAGTGTAAATGTTCAATAGGGTTGATCCGATATGCTCCCTACCCTCAGCGGAAGGCCGATGGAGTGGAAGTGTCAATCGACGCGAGTGAGCTCGAGAACATGACAGAAGACGAGCTTCGACGGAAATACGACGCCCAGAGCCGTGGTTCCGCCGGAGTTCCTGGTAGCCGAGAGGATTTCTCGGACATGGTTGCGTCTGAAATGGCGAAGAAAAAACAAAAGATGGAGCGACGACGTGAGGCAAAGGAGAAGGAATTCAAGTTTTGATGATTTCTTCTTAGCTGTAATTCACCTGACCCTACTACCGGTAGTTTTTCCCCGTAATGAATCCTTAAACCTGACGTACATGCACCAAGTTGTCCCCCGTCCGTCTAGCCGGACCTTGTGACTCAGTCAGTTTTTTGACTTTATAAAAATCACTCCCCACTCCGTTCCTTGTATGTAAGACCCCAAAAATCCACCATGCCGATGCTGTTCGTATCTCTGCTAGGCCCGCTTGTGTCATACCAGAGACTCATAAACCCCCTGCAGCACTGACCCATCGCAAAAATACAAGCCTTACACTCCCTTGCAGCTCGAAAACCGACAATGGCCGTCGAAGATCCTCTCGAAATCCCCAATCTGGTTGTCCACAGACTTGCGAGATGGAAACCAGGCCCTCGCGAACCCAATGACGGTTGAACAGAAGACCATCTTCTTCCAGACCCTCGTTAAATGCGGTTACAAGGAGATCGAGGTCGCATACCCTGCGGCCAGTGACACGGACTTCGGTTTCGTTCGCTTGCTCATTGAAAGGAATTTAATTCCGGACGACGTTTGGATACAGGTGAACCCAGTGATCTCGTCAAAGAACTTCCAGACTCACTGGCACAAAACTTTCAGGTCTTGACTCCGGCCCGCGAAGATCTAATCAGGCGGACCATAGAATCCGTATCCGGGTGCAAGAAAGCTATCCTGCACATGTACAACGCCACTTGTCCAACCTTCCGTCAGGTTGTATTCAAGAACTCAGAAGAAGAGACGGTCGAATTGGCCGTCAAGCACACGAAACTCGTTCGCCAGTTAACCGACGAGTGTACCGCTAAATTTGGCACACAATTCCGATACGAGTACAGTCCGGAGACTTTCTCACAGACGGAACCGGACTTTGCTGTTCAAATATGTGAAGCCGTGAAAACCGCTTGGGGGAGAGCGGGGCCTGCTCATGACGATCGTATTATCTTCAACCTTCCCGCCACTGTGGAAATTGGCCCCCCTAACCATTACGCCGACTTGGTGCGTTTGTGTCATAGGCTTCGGTCTAGCCCCAAGTCTTATAACAAATAGGTCGAACATTTCTGTTCCAAAATCTCGGAGAGGGATCATATCTTCATCAGTCTCCATCCTCACAATGACAGAGGTATCTGGGGTTCGAGTTTCCGAAGAGTCGTCTCACTGAAAAAACCTCTCAGGAACTGGAATTGCGGCTGCGGAGCTCGCACAACTCGCTGGTGCTGACCGCGTCGAGGGCTGTCTGTTCGGCAACGGAGAGCGCACAGGCAACGTTGACTTGGTGAACCTGGCTCTGAACCTCTATACTCAAGGTGTCCATCCCCAAGTCGACCTCTCCGATCTCGATGCTATTATCGAAATCGTGACGAAGTGCAACGATATGCCCATTCACCCCCGCCACCCTTACGCTGGAGAGCTCGTCTTCACCGCCTTCTCCGGTTCACATCAAGACGCGATCAAAAAGGGGTTCGAAGCCCAGGCCGTCAGATGGAAAGAGGCGGAAGTGTCCGGGGAGAAGAAGACATGGGACATTCCCTATTTGCCTATCGACCCAGCCGACATTGGTTGCAGCTACGAGGCCGTCATCAGAGTCAACTCCCAATCCGGGAAAGGTGGCATCGCCTATCTCATTAAACAACATCTGGGTCTGGATATGCCGCGTAGGATGCAGATTGCGTTTTACTCGGTCATACAGGCAATCGCAGATCGTGAAGCCAGGGAGGTCACCGTCGAGGACATCACGTCTTCTTTCAGGAAGGTATATCACTACGGCGGTGGGAGTTACCAAGGTCGATTAGTGTTGAAGTCTTTCCGCCTGATGTCCGAGCCGTCGGTTGACCCCGACACGGATGAGGGCGGAGAGGAGAGGCGTAGATTCGATGGAAGTATTTATGTGGATGGCACCCTTCGAATTCTCCGTGGTGAGGGTAACGGTCCACTGTCGGCCCTCCTCAATGCCCTCAAGTCCCACTTGAAGATCGACTATTCAATCAAGGACTATACCGAGCACACTCTTGGCGAAGGTCAGACAGCGAAAGCCGCCTCCTACGTCGAGCTCGTCCCTCCTGGGCCGCGGTCGACAAACGAATCTTGGTGGGGCGTTGGAGTAGATTCAGACATCGCTGGATCTGGTCTACGAGCGGTCCTCAGCGCGGTTAACAGCGCCATAGGAGATCGTACCCTTCCGGAACTCAAGCTCAGTGTGGGCTTCGACGTCTCGTCAGGACAATCTGACATCGCTTCCGTCATCGTCAACAGCCTGCATCTGGAACTTCCTCGTCGCCTGCAATCCTCTTTCTTTGAGGTCGTCCAACGCACCGCCGAGACTTCAGGTGGGGAAATAACCTACACGAACGCCGTAGAGCTCTTCAGAGAGACCTACAAATACGGTGGCCCAATTCGTCGGTATTCCATTCAAGCATTCAAGGTCGACACCATTGGGGACGGCACACGGAAGGCTTTTAGCGGAGTCATAGACGTCGAGGGAAAGCAGATTCCCATCTCAGGAGAAGGAAACGGCCCATTGTCCGCATTTTTGTCCGCGATACACTCTCGGATAGAGAGTGGCACGCTCTCGATCCGCGAGTATTCGGAACACGCGATAGGAGAGGGTACCGAGGTCAAGGCCGTTTCTTACGTCGAACTTTCGCATGAGGTGGAGGTTGATAGGAAGACCAAAAAAGTCAGTACGTGGGGTATCGCTGCTGATACAGATATCACAGGATCCGGCCTTATGGCTGTACTGGCTGCCGCAGAAAATCTGGGGATTACATTCAAAGCGTAGTGTAGGAGTAGTTGAGGCGTAACTGAAGTAGCACTTTCACCGTTGTAATCTACAAACGAATCTACTATAGCTCTTCGTTTTCGTCAATCCTCTCCGTGACTCGATCGTATCGTACCCGCCTCACTCAAGCGAGCGACGCTTACTTACGCATCTAATGTCTCTGACGCTATCGTCAACGCTATCGCCGTTTCCTTATGCTGCAGCTGCTCTGGCGGTATACACTAAGCACGCAGAACTCATTTTCGATGATGCCTCGACCGACGTCTCCCTTGATCTGGGGGGAACAGTGATCTCTGGAGAAGAAAAGATCGTTGAAGAGCTGGCCAAGGCTGGCGGACTCTCCAGCGATAGCACAAAGGTACGAACCAATATTGAAAGCATTTGAAGCGGTCGGCTGATCCTGCGCTCCAGACCCCAGCTCTTGTATCTTCAGCCAGAGCTCTTGCTAAGACGACCAGCCACACGGAGGTTGTTGCCGCTCTGGAAGATTTTGACAATCGCCTGGCCTACCGAACTTTCTTGGTTGGCCATGATATCGGTGCTACAGATTTCGTACTCTGGGCTGCTCTGAAGGGTGAGCACCCCATTCGCCTTGCGGTCGATCTCGTAGCATAACCCCTTGCTTCAGTCAACCTCAAGGCGATCGGTCTTTCCAAGGGCGGCCAATATCCTCACCTACAGAGGCTTTTCACCTACATCGACACTCTCTCCACTACTAAAAATGTTCTCGATGCCCTCGTTCAATCGAAAGCCAAAGCGAGATCGTCGAACAAGGCTGCTGCTTCATTCGCTCTTGGGCTTCAAGGTGCAAAGGAGGGTGAAGTCGTGACACGGTTCCCTCCAGAACCGAGCGGGTACCTCCACATTGGGCATACCAAAGCTGCGATTTTGAATCAGCATTTCGCCAAGATGTACAAAGGAAAGCTCCTCATCAGGTTCGATGATACGAACCCGACAAAAGAGAGGGTAAGAGAATTGTGTAGACAATCGGAAGGTTGAGAGCTAAACTTGATCCAGGCCGAGTTCGAGGAGACTATCCTCGAGGACCTTGCTCTCCTAGATATCCGTGGAGACAAGGTCTCACACACTTCAGATCACTTCGATATTCTGTATGATCTTGCCGTCAAGTTGATCAAACTGGGAAAGGCATATGCAGACGATACTGAGCAGATGCAGGTCTGTCGGATGCGCTAGAAAACATTTGGTTACTGACTGCGCGTCTACAGATGCGCCAGGAACGGATGGACGGCATTGCTTCAAAACGAAGAGACAACTCCGTGGAGGAAACCTTACAACACTTCGAGGAGATGAGACTAGGCACCGACGGCGGTCTCAAATGGTGTATTCGAGCTAAAATCAGTGTCGACAACCTAAACAAGGCCATGCGCGATCCTGTTATCTACAGGTGCAACGTACTGCCTCATCATCGTACAGGGCGAGTTCCCCCGCCTTTCCTCTCACTTTACTCCAATTGATAAGGACCAATAGTGATAAATGGAAAATTTACCCTACCTACGATTTCGCCTGTCCAGTCGTCGACTCAATCGAGGGCGTCACTCATGCCTTGAGGACGAATGAGTACCGGGATCGTAACCCTCAATATTTCTGGATGATAGAGGCTTTGGATCTCCGCCCAGTCAACATTTGGGACTTCAGGCGGGTTTCGTTTCCTTTTCCTTCTGTCCTCGTGCTGACTCACCTGATGCAGCCGTCTCAACTTCATCTACACCCTACTCTCGAAGAGGAAGCTCCATTGGTTTGTGGACAATGACCTGGTTCGCGGGTGGGATGACCCACGATTCCCCACAGTCAGAGGTACGATTATCACCCTCACAAATGGCGGTGCGCCTAAATCCCAGGTTGACGTGGTGCGCATAGGCATCCTTCGGCGCGGAATGACGGTACAAGCACTCAAGGAGTTCATGCTCTCTCAAGGTCCATCTCAGGCGATCGTTTCCCTGGAGTGGGATTCCTTGTGGACTTTGAACAAAAAAATCATAGACCCGATCGCCCCGAGGTTCTGGGCTATTTCTAAGGACAAACTGTATGATTTTTTGTCGAAGCGTGCATTAGTGACCTACTGATGTCCTTTTTCAGTGTCACAGTTACGATCAAGGATGGCCCATCCACACCTGAAATCAAGACCTTGCCCAAACATAAGAAGAACCCTGAGGTTGGAGAGAAGCAGACGGTCTATACGTCCACCATTCTCCTAGAGCAAGAGGATGCTGCATCGTTTGAGGAACAAGAGGAGGTAAATTAACCTTCCCGTCCAGGCGGTTGAACGGCGCGCTGACGAACATTTTTTAGATCACCCTAATGGACTGGGGCAATGCTTTCGTTCGTTCCAAGGCTGTCGGCGCCGACGGGACAGTGACGGCCATCGAGATGGACCTCAACCTTGACGGCGACTTCCGCAAGACCAAGAAAAAGATTACCTGGCTCGCCCAACCGGCGGCTGAGCACCCCCTCGTGGATGTGACTTTGCTCGATTATGATTACCTAATCACAAAGAAGAAGCTGGAGGAGAACGACGAGTTGAAGGACTTCGTCTCCCCCGTCACGGAATTCAGGTTTGAGGCCTACGCAGATTCGAACGTCAAGGAACTCAAGAAGGGAGATATAATACAGTTTGAGAGGAAGGGATACTACATCTTCGATGGCACAACAGGGGATGGAGATGCGCAGAGGTTGGAGTTCATTCATATTCCTGATGGAAAACAAGCGAGCCTGGCTAGCAAGCACATCCCATCGGAGACACCTATTCCAAAGGAGAAACCTGCCAAGGGGGGAGGGAAGAAAGACAAGCAGCCCCAACCTCAGCAGTCCGCTGCTCCTGCGAACACCGATCTGCCATCAATGTATAAGGTCGATCCAGTGTACGGCAAGGATGTCAACTTTGAAACGGACGGCCTTAAGATGTATAAGGTAGACAACGTGTACGAAGCGTAGTTGGGGGTTGGTTCATTGACAAGTTCCAGAATATATGCATTGTAACATTGCGCTGTGAGGATGTGTGAATAAGATACATTGCTGTTTGTGTGCATTTGCAAAGGACGGGATCAGCTATGGGCGCGAGCAGGTTGAATGACACGACGTTGATACGGATGTGCGACGCAGAAGGGACGGTCATGGAAAAAAGAGAGAATGGGGCGAAGAGAGGGAATTTACGAAAGGGAAACTGCAACGGGGAGACAATTACGGGGTGACTACTCGATAACATGACTTCTGGGGTGAGGTGTCCGAAGGAAACGAAATCCAAAAAATATTTACCAGGTATTAATAAACAGTGATCACGATGATATGCAAGTGGAAAGAGGGCGATGGGGTGGTAGGCTTCAGAGGCGATTGAATATCTCTTCCAGTTCTGCAGCGGCCTCGTCCATGGTTGGTCGCTCCGCGGGGTCATGAATCCACATGCGCTCCATCAGGTCGACTAACTCGGGACGCCACTGCCGCTTGAGTCCCTCTGTAGCAGGTCGCTGTCGCTTTGCGCCAACGATATCATAGATGGCGTGCTCGTTCATACCCTAACAGTTTACCATCAGCGACGAGGAGAGAAGGCTCGGTCCGGGGTACTGACCTCCCAGGGATATTTGGGATCCGGTAGATGCCATTGAAACATCTCCCAATACACCATCGCGCATGAAAATACATCGACCTTGAAATTGTATTTTGGTTGCGGATGCCACAGCTCTGGTGCTTGCCAATTGACCGTCCCGACCAAACTTCGAACCATAGATCGGGTTGATTGTTTGACTTTGGCGAGCCCAAAGTCCGTGATCTTCGCGACACCTTTGTTGGTGATGAGGATGTTGGATGATTTGCAATCTCGGTGAATGACGGATGGCTTATGGTTGTGGAGGTACTGGATCCCGCGGGCGATATCGAGCATCATGCATACCTAGTCAAAGTGTTATAAGTATCCCGTAACGTACCCTATCAAATCAATAACTCACCATTCTCCGGACGGCGGGTACCGATGAGCCACGAAGGTAGTCGAACAGGTCCCCATTCGAGCAGAGTTCGCTGATGATCATGACGGGGGTCTCTCTCGTATTGACCGGGATGCTGACGCCCAGCTGTGTACGGTTCAACAGAAGCAGTGAAAGACTAGTAACACTAAACATACGAATCTGACGATATTGGGATGGTTGAAATCTCCAAGGAGTTTGAGTTCCTTGATATCCACTATCAAACAAATCCCGTCAACGATCCCATAAATGCAGTCGCCCTGACTGAACACTCACTTGCGTTCAACTGCCCCCGGAACTCTGCGATTGCCACTCTCCGTGTTTTCAGTTTGCCGACGAACACGTCTTTGAATCCGCCACTCCCGATCTTGGACAACTTCGTGATCTTGTCGGGAGGGATCTCCCGATCATGTAGACCCAGGCTGATCAAGTCCAAGTCGACATCAGGGTCTGTGTCGCGGGGATTTGATACCGGTGGGGTCTGTGGAGGGTGTACGCGGGTTTCCCCCTTGCCTTTACTGCCCCGACCACGACTTGATCGGGTTTGTGGCCTGACCGTTCCCGTTGACGAGGGGCACGATGATTCAGGGATAGGGCGATCTCGCCATTTAAGCAGTGCGCGAGCCAGTTGGACCTTCTTTCCAGAAGTATTCAAGTCCCGAGCTTCGCAAAGCCTGACAAGGTCATCCCGGCGGAGTCGAACTAGTGACCTGGATGTGGCAGCACTCAGGTCGACTAAGACCAATGGCGATCAAGATCAGTCTGAGCTCTCCCCCTCGGGGCAAAGAATCGACGCTCACATTCGTCTATGGACTCTTCGCCTACGTCCCCCTCCATATCTGAATCCTCTTCCTCGCCTTCGATATCGGACGTTGATTCCGATTGAACGCTCGCAGTCTCGTCGTTGATCGTCTCATCACCATCGACAGATATTTCTTCGTCTTCTACCTCCTCCATCTCAACGGGTGCCTCGCCGGCGCTAACGACCTTGCCACTTCTGAGAATGCGAGGTTTTGTTGATGGAGCTTCCGTATCTTCGTCGGAAAGGTCGGCCCGGTCCTCCTCAGCATCTCCCTCTTCAGCATCTTCCTCAATCGTTTCTTCCTCCTCTTCTTCTTCGTCGTCTCCGTCGCTTGGAGGCGTATGCGTCTGAGCTGGCCGAGGTCGCAGTCGGGACTTGACTGGGGTCCTCCTTCCACGGCCTGTGTTCCGCGAAGGTCCAGCCTTGGATGGGGTGTACACCGGCTGTTCCTCGTTCTCGTCTTCATCCTCGTCCGAAACGTCTGGAAGCCCTTCATCCTCCACCTGAGGAGGGAGTTCCGCAGCACGCCGTTTTGCCTTTTGTGTAAAGGCGGTTTTGCGGCCTGAATCAACGCCAGACTTTCGTTGAGTCTTGTCCCCCTTGCTCCGTAAGCGCCTTGGGCTGAGCAATTCCGAGCTTTGGTCGTCAAGTTCAGCAAGATCTGTGAGGTCGCTTTCCTCGGCGCCGGTAATGTCCACAACATCAACCTGACCAAAATCAACCTGTTTCCCTTTCCCGTTCTTCGAACCTTGGGTGGCGGACACCTTCCTCAGCCGCTGCCGAGTAGCTGGAGGAGAGGGTAGCGAGGACGAGGCATGCGAAGTGGACGGGGAGGACTTTGTGGTAGAACTCTTCGATCTGGTCGATCGAAGCTCTATCAGAGCACTTCTCGATGTATCCGATTCGAGTCAGCTCACCTGACGCCGAGGTTACCGTACTTGGCAATTGCGGTATTGAGCTTCGTATCAAACTGCTCCTTGTCCAGCTGTCCCAGAGAGATTGTCCTTCCTGCTCTGCGTGTTGGCTGGGCCGTGACATTGTGAACGGTGACTCGTCTCTGGAGTCCGTTCGTGGCGGTCGGTCTGAATCTGTGGCTGGCATCAGTCTCTTCCCCGCCACCAAAATGGCCATCATCCGATGAGCCATCACTCGAGGTGCATCCTGAAGGCGATGAGGGCGGTAGGTCTACAAGATCGTCGCGGGCGGAGATGATGGCTTCGGCCAGGTCGTGCTTTGTTAATGCGTCAAAGTCGTCCGAAAGGCCAGCGTATGTGTACAACCGGACAAGGGCGTCCTTTCGTAGCCTGAGAAGTTCTTTTACGTTCGCATCATTGAGGTAATATTCGTCGGCTGAGGGACCGAGGTATGCAACGCGAAGATGAGCGTCCAGTAGGGGAGAGGCTGACATAGGAAACGTTCAGACTCACAAGAATCGCCAGCGGCGCTGTCGCTCTCGGAATCAGCACCCTCCCAGTCATCCTGACCGTCCACTTCGTCCACGTCTACTTCCATTGCGCTTCCCACCGTCTCAGCGTCCTCCTCATTGTTCTCCTCATCGTCATCATCGTCAGTGTCGACCAGGTCAACCTCTCCATCTTCTTCCACAGAATTGTTTTCGGTAGTCTTGGTCGAAACGGACAGCCTGTCATCGAGATCCTCGTCGCTTTCACTACTTCCGAGGATCGATTCGGATTTCTGGCGCTTGAACCTCCCGCGGGGGACAGTCCCACGGGTTGCGCGCTGGGGGGCGACGCGCCCGGCGGTAGTCGTCGCGTTTTCCGCGCCGCTGACGGACCGCTTCCGTTTTGTACCCGCCTTGACGAAGGTCTTGGAAGAGAGCATCATGGTGTCTTCGTCCAGGGAGGATGGTGGAGAGGGGTGGTGGGAAACGAGGGAGGTGGCGATATTGGAGGATTTGGATGAAGACAGTTGCCTAGAGGGCAGGCGACGGAGGTTGATGCGGAGGGGTACAAGAGCCACGCGCGAAGAAGGTGGCGAAGGTGAGAGGGGCGAAGGCAGAGAGGATGAATCGAGTTTACGGTTGGTGGTCGAAAAAGCTCTTCTGGCTGTCGCTGTCGCTGTCTGAGTCGCCGTATTCTTTCGTTTCGTTTGCTTGGACAGGGCCATTCCACTTTAACTGTCGGGCCGCCACTCGCGCTGTCTGTCGGTCTGCTCTCGCTCGCCGCGTCGTTCTCTCTTCAAATCAGATTTTTCCGAGGAAAACCCTCTGATCCTCTACGTCCACCGATATTTCAGTAGATCGGAAGAGAGCGCGAGAGCGAGGGATTATTTTCGTCGGCGATTTTTGCTCGTCGTTGTCGGAATCCGTTGGTTGTTCAACTTGCCCTCTCAGCCTTGCCACAAACAACTGAAAACAACGGATACCACCGGATGCACGTGATTCACACGTGCGACCGATTAGGAAGGAGTTCAACATCATCATCGTGGAATACCTCGACTTCAGTACATAAGCGCGTCTCACTCGGATAAACTCATAGCACGTCTACAGTTTAGTGACCCTCTTGCGCAATTCAACTTTCTGGATCTTTCCGGTAGACGTTTTCTACGGGGGAAAAAATCAGCGACCCGACGAGACGCAATCGAGCTCGCTACCCACCGGAAGATCAGGAACAACGACAACCCACTCTGGGGTAGCAAACCCAGGCAGGGTCTTCCTTGCGTGAGCCTTCAAATCAATTTCAAATCCTGCATGCTTGTTTTCCCACTTGGGAGCTTTGCTGGGGTGTAGGACGACAAAAGCCATGGGGCGTTCACCCCACTTGGGGTGGGCACGGGCTACGACTGCAACCTCCAAAACATCGGGATGGTTAAACAATTCCTGCTCAATAGCCAAGCTGGATGCGTTCTATGTGGATCCGACGGTTGGAAAGTAGTGCGTTGGGGTAAGATGCCACAAACCTCTCCACCAGAAATGATGATATCCTTGCTCCGGTCCAGGATGCTTATTGAGCCATCAGGGTACATGACGGCCAAGTCGCCGCTATGGAAATAACCACCCTTGAAAGCCTTCTCGGTCGCCTTCTCATCTGTGAAATACTACAAGATCCAAAAGAAAAATCAGAACTGAAAGTGAATGACGAAGGGGGATTCTGTAAGGCGCCTACCTCTCTCATCACGAGGTTTCCACGGACAACGATTTCGCCAATGGTTTTGCCGTCCCGCGGGACATCCTTGAGGTCTTCGCCTTCTGTTTGGTAAACTACGCGTACCCCGTCAGCGGTAGTATATCCGTATCCCTGCCTAGCCATGTACTTTGCACGTTCTTCCATAGGGAGTGCTGCCCATGACTCTTGTGAGTGATTGCGGGTGAATGGGCCGTATGTCTAACGGTGGAGGAACCGTCAGCTGAATGTAGGTCTCCGCGTGTGGTCGGAACTTGCCTCACTATGGAGGTGAGCGGTCAGGAGGTCAAAAGTGGTTGAATGGACTCACGTGAGACCATAAACATGAACAGGGTTGATTCCGATCTTTTCTAACGATGAGATAAGGTGAGCGGTCGGTGCGGAACCTGCGACGATGGCGGTGACGGGTCTTGGCAGCTTCTTTACCCCCGGATAGTTGACAAGCCCGATCTGTTGGAGAGTGACAAACGTCAAAGTGTTATCTCAGAGCTCAGGAGTGGGACGGGGTGTACCTGTACAGTAGGAGCTCCACAGTAGTGGGTGACCGAGGAATTGAAAAGGTGGTTCCAGATCAAGGGATATGATACGGCTCGAAGGATTATCTGAGTGGACACAGCGAAAGTTGCCGCCCAAGGGTACGTCCAACCAGCAGCGTGGAACATGGGGAGAACCCAGAGATAGACAGAGTTGATGTCCATCCTGAGAGAATGGCGTAAGCGAGTATATTGCGGAGCATACAGGTGAAGACTCACTTGGCCTCGTAGGCGTTGGCCATCGCGGCGAGATAAGTGCCTGGACGGTGTGTGAGTAAAATGAATGCGATAGGAGCTAAAACCCGTGCCTCGCAGTGTCGTCAATACACCCTTGGGCTGGATTGGAGGGGGGAAACCATCAGATCCTGGGTCGATGGAGTATGAAATGAGGCGCAGACCCTTCCAGTAGTCCCCGACCTAACGCTGGCTCAGGACACAGAGGAAGATGAAATTGGGAAAATAAAGAACAGACGTGTAGCAGAGTGCGAAACCGGCATCTTCATCTGGTTCCAGGTCGAGGCCCCACCAGCCACGGTCCTGACTAAACATTCTTCCCCGAGATAGAAATCGCTCATACGGATCACCGGCGTGCCCGCTGTCGTTGCTGACGATGACTGGGATCTCGGCGTCTTTAACGAGGTGCGCGTATTCATAGTCGGCAAGGATGAGCTTGGCGCGACTGTGTTGTAGAATATACGCGATCTCCGGAGGGGTGAGCCGGGTGTTAATCGGACAGATCACCGCTCGCGCCGCCGGTATTCCCTGAAACGCGTCTGCGATCATCGGCCTACCGAGAGAAGTGTACAGGTTAGTTAAGAAGGCAGAGGTATAGGGACATTGAGAGCGGACGTGTTGGGTGCGAGGACTGCAACGGTGTCCTGAGGTTTGATGCCGAACTGGATAAGGGCATAGGCGAGGTTCTGAACACGCTGTGCCCTTTGAGTTCACAGTGAGAATGGGGTGCAGGGAAGAGAAGCACTGAGAACAGACCAGATGGAATAGGTGTAGTATGCGGGGTGGTTCACATCTGGATGTCTGATGGCGATGCGGTCTGGATAGATCAAGGCTCCGCGCAGAAGAAACGCCAAGGGATTCTGAGGCAGAGAAGGGTCAAGTGTTTGCCATTTGGGGCAGAAGGAGTGACGCACTAGCGGATGCTTATGCACAGGAAGACCAGGTGGCACTTTCTGACGATAGCTTACATCCGGAGGAGGGATACTCTCAGGCGTGGGGACGAATGGCTTGTGATCGACTACAGCAGAGCATTGTGGGGTAAGAACATCGCGGCCACCAAGGAAACAAACGTACGGGAAGGCATGATTGCAGACTAGAAGAGAGGGCGAGCACGGATTCCCGAGAGAACGACCTCGTGAGCTCAAAATTCGAAGGTGTGTACTCGGCTCTTGAACAGCGTGATTCGACGGACGGGAAGAATGCCTCCGAGGGACTTTCTCTCGGAATGGGGCCTCCGCGCACTACCAGAGAGAAGAAAAAGTATAAATTCACGGCTGAGAGGAGATCCCCCTCTTCATGGCTCTCTCTTCTCCCTCTCTCGCCTACCTCTCCTTCGTACAGGGCTATTTCGACTTTGTCGGGCTCATCCTCACCTCCATTGTCACAGCATGGGCTCAGTACCAGCGCCTCGGCCTTAAGCGGATCACTCACAACGACTTCCCAGCCATCACCCCGGACGGAGACCTCTCTCACCACCTCTGCAGAGAGACCCGCGAACGCAAACCCAATGCAATAAAGAATGTCTGGCGGATGGCACAAGCCAAAGGGCCTGGCAAGGTCATCACTCTAGCAAACGGTAACCTCTTCTCTCCTCCGGGCTTTAGACTGCATCACTTACTTCGATCTCCTAGGCGACCCGCACGTTAGCCTATACCCGATTCGGAAAGTTTCGTTTGACGTCGCCGCTCTCAGCAAGGGTTCCGATCCCGTCCTTGAATGGCGCAACGGTTCCGGCCCACTCAAGACAATCTCCAACCGAGAACGTCCTGGCGCGCTTCCACTTCAGATCGCTCTTGCTTACGGCGCCGGTGCCGGAATCTCAGCTGCCCTTGAAGTCTTGACAAACCTAATCACTGTCTTCCATTCACCGAGGAATCATCTGGTCACCCTCACCCTTGGCAACAGCGACGGAATTACAAAGTGTTTCAGGCTCTTCGGTGAAAGAGGAGACACATTCCTCGCCGACGAGTTGACCTTCTCTGCCTTGACGGACACTGTGACCGCCCAAGGCGTCAAATGGGCTCCTGTTAAAATCGATGCTGGCGGTCTTATACCCGAGGAACTCGAGAGGATCCTCTCCTCTTGGAGCACCAGGAAGCAGGGAAAGTTCCCACATGTCCTCTATACCGTCCCGTACGACTTTCAAATCTCCTCACGTGCAAATACTCATTCATTACTTCCCACAGCTGCGGTCAGAACCCCACTGGTTCGACGCTCAGCCTGGAGAGGAGGAAGAAAATCTACGCCATTGCTCAGAAGTATGACTTGCTTATCCTCGAAGATGGTAAACCCCTGTTTTCAACCCCTGTATTCTTCTGATCCCGTCCGTTCCCAGATCCATATTACTTCCTTCAATTCGACCGTACCCAGGACGTTGACCCCTCCGATGAACGATTCCTCGAAAAATTTGCGGGATCTTTCATCCCCTCCTTCCTCTCCCTGGACGTCGACGGCCGTGTTCTCAGGGTGGATAGTTTCTCCAAGATCTTAGCCCCTGGCATGCGCCTTGGGGCCATCACCTGTTCACCTCTCTTCCAGAGGTATCTCATTGAACTCACCGACAACTCGACACAGCAACCTGCCGGTTTCGGCCAGCTCTTCCTCACAGAGCTTCTCGGAGAAGAAGGCTGGACTCTCAACGGCTTCGCGCGATGGGTGAAAGGCCTCTCACAGGAGTACGAGAGGAGGAGGAACTTCCTTCTCGGTCACTTCAACGCCAAGATCGCTTCCACCGGCTATGCAAGCATATACAAGCCCCAGGCTGGGATGTTTGTTTGGATCAAGGTCCACCTCGAGAAACACCCGAGGTATATCGTCAAGAACAACGGGAAGAACAAACCGAAAACGAATTGTATGGAATTGATCCAGGAGGTCAGTGACTCCATCGCTCGGAGATCGTTCTCTACGACGTGCTGACGCTTTTGCATCAGTTGTTTGTCAAGTGTATGGATAACGGGCTTGCTATCATGCCTGCCCCCATCTTCTTGGTCACGGATGACCCCAGAGCCACCGCTGGTTTAGAAGGCGACGGACATTTGCTTGATGTACGTCGGTTTCCTACTGTTACTTTTCTTACCACTGACATCCACTCAGAGAGTCAACTACCTCCGTGCAACGTTCGCCGGTACGGAACAGACCATGATCAACGGATTGGCGATTCTAGGCGAAACTCTCGCTCAGTTCTTCAACGAGTAAACTGCCTCCAAAGCTATACATCCCCTCCCTCTGCTTTCGATACCGGCGTCAGCCCAAACACATTTCCACCTCTGGGTTTCAAGAACCGCGATGTTTCCAGAAAACACTGCGATCTCATTGTTGTTTCAACTATATTCCGGATTCCTCTCTCGCACCCATGCAAACCTTTTTCATTCTCTCTCGGCTTATTTATGTGTATTCTCCATGCTTTGGGGTAATTTGTGCGTTTCCTTGCGATTCGAATCGAAAGATTTGCACCTGTTGTATATTGTGTTCTCGTTCCGACTCTAGGGCGGTAATTGTAGTTGAGGTCGAAGCTGGAATGGCCTACAAAATAATATTGTTTTCATCACACATTCGCTGAGGGCTCGGGTTCACTCTGTCTGATGTGAAGGAATCTTTCTCAAGGTGGATGGCGCAAGGGCTAACCAGGATCCCGGGAACCAGTACAATCCAATAAGATGGTGCAGCCTTTCTGGAAAGAATCAGTCAACGTGGAAACCGTGGGTAAACGTTAAACGTTTTAAACACCCGGCCGGAAGGCACATGAATCGACTTGATCCAACTTGGGGGACCGAATCGAGACGTCACTTTATGCATATACAGCTTTTACAGTGCATGGCAACCCATTGAGATATGAGGGCGCTTATCCGGATCCCGGCTCTCCGCGCCAAGCCAGCGTATAAGCGCTCAAACCTTAAATCACCGTCCGGTCGTTGCTGGGCCGCTTACGGCGATAAGCCCATTGCCGAAAGCCTGAGGAACACTAGGCTGGAATCCAGCCTCGAATTTAGAGGCGGAGTGGACACATGATTTTCAAGGGGACAGTACCTAATAGGGGGGTGACGCCTCTGAAGAGGAACACAAGCGAGGGCCACCAGGAAGTAGCTTTCGGCCTTGCCCGACGGCACTTGCCAAGCCCCAGTGGCCCTCGGGTCTGTGGCAGCGCTACAAATCGACTTCCATTCCGTCTCTTTCTCGCGACGGATGCTCATACATAAAAGCCAGCGGGGAAATGCCCAGGACTCAGGAGGCTTCGAAAGCTCCGGCCGAATCGCGGCGATTCGCCAACGTTTGGCGAGGATATTGTTACATTATCTCCTCATTCTCATCAGCGTTGGTTCCCGCTCATCCACCCCAAATACCTCCGCATCCTTGATCTCTCATCGTTGGACGCTTTCCTGAACCAGATGCTAGTGGGATCTCGTGGGACCGGTGGTCTAAGTTTCATGCTCTTCGGCGTTTCCGCTCGAAAACGAGCTCAAGAACAAGAGCTTCTCAGAGTTCTCCTGTGCTACGGTGCGCGATTCGGGAAGCTTCCTGGCCGATATCATCCCAGTGTTGGTGCGTTTCCTCCGGAGAAGGCGAGTCGTGGCATGAAATGCCTTTGGGAGGAGTTGCTGGATTGTTTCAGCAGGAGGCTTTCTCGAGCCTCATGCGGCTGAGGCACGCTCAACTCAACTCATTCCGCCACCCGCGGCCTGGCACCTCTTGCAGGGCACTGTGTCATTCTTTTTCCCGCTTCAATTTCCGAGGACATTGGGGTGCGATATGCTTCGGCGATATATCTGCTCGAGTCCGCCGAGTGAATGAGAAAGGTGGTCCCCAAACTCTATTTCCCACTGCATTATCCGTCGCTGAAAGAGGTGCATTTTTATGCTGCTAACCGCCGCATGATACACGAGAAGAGAAGCGCGAGTGATTCACGCCGCTGTGCTAGTGGCTCAAGCAAATGATTTATTGCTCTAGCATACTAGGCAAACCCGGCAATACGCACTGCGTGTTTTTTCCTCACCAATCATTTCCCCTGTACCCGTTACGTATCATCCGTGTTTATGCCCAGATCTTTCTCCTCTATGGTATACTTCTAACATATAATAGCACACGGTAACTATTTTCGAATTCGGTCCAAACGGTAAACTCCGAGCGGTCGCGTCGCGTCGCGTCACGCTTGCCACAGCGGCTTTGATGATCGTGTAGTGGCCTTATAACGTCAACCTTGAAGATGACCATCTTGAGCTCCGAACCGTTTGGGAAGCCCAATCTGCTTCTTGGGTCTTCTCCGCTATCGACTACAAACGACGCGACTACGTTCACTTCGAATGGATTGCTCGACGCTGGCACGTTCGGCGGAAGCGGCGATGGCGGTGAGGAGGAGGACGCGTCTTCCGTGCAGAATCCTACCTGGGTTGCTCGGTCGGATGGAATCGGATCCGCCGACAACGATGAATCATCTGCGTTCACGTCGAATGGACTGTTAGATGGCTCGACTCAAATGACAAGTACGGTCAACCGTTTCTGTCCACCTCTATGTGCTTGCACCTCATATGTCCAGGTCAGGCACCTTCGACGCTTCTTAGCGTGCTAGGCAGCCACTTCTCTGATTCTCAAACCCTAATTGGATCTGCCTTCACCCAAAGTCCTGATCTGCCATCTAGCGGTGGTAATGCTGGTCTTTTGATTAAAGCGACAACATTCGAGGGGAAACCTGTCTTCATCAGGAAGAAGGTGCAAACCGATAGGGGCAAGAAGGTGATTACCCGTTCCAGTCTACACGTGGGGGTCTGCACTTCTCACAAGGCCTGGCATTAGAGAATGGGTACCGCGGGCAAAGTCACGGGGCTTCTCGATGTTCCACTTCACCGACTGATGGACGAGCTTGCCGTGTCTGCTTCAGATCCCACCAAAAGCGCACAATGCTCCTCAGAATCCCTATCTGCCTCCTCTTCCAAGGCTCACGGGGAGCTTTGGGTGGACAGATACCGTCCACAACAATATACAGACCTCGTGGGTGATGATAGGGTACATCGGGAAGTCATGGCGTGGGTGAAGGAGTGGGATCACTGTGTATTTGGGAAGTCAAAAGGAAGACGGAAGACGACAGAAGATGGACAATATTTAGATGAATATAGACGTCCTCAAGAGAAGGTTGGTTGATTGCATTCCCTCTACACCACTTTTTCTCATTTGCGATGCTTTTCCAGCTGTTGTTAATTTCTGGACCACCCGGACTGGGGAAGACAACATTGGCGCATATTGTTGCGAAACAAGCAGGATACAAGGTTTTCGAAATCAATGCTAGGTCTGTGATCTTCCCCACGAAAGTGATGTAAGGGGGCTCAAGCCTTTGTGCTATCAGCGATGCTCGTTCCGGTTCAGTGGTAGACGAGAGAATACGGCCTTCATTGGAGTCCGGCGCTGCGATCGGAAGTTCAAAACCAGTTCTCGTTATCGTCGATGAGATTGATGGGGCAACTGGTGCAGGGGATAGCGTGCGTCTCGTTTGACGCCCTCCCATCTTGTGTTGTGCGTCCTGATGGACTTCAAAGTCTACAGGTTTCATCCAAAAACTCATCGCTCTGACTCAAGACAGTTCCCACAAGCGTGGGTCCTTGCGAATGCAACTTTCTCATTCTTCTATTATCTGACGCACACGCAGGTCAAAAGAACGATAAAAAGGAACGGAGGCCGCTGTTGCGACCCATCATTTGTATTTGCAATGATCTGTACGCTTCCTCGCTGACGAAGCTGCGGACATACGCTCGTATCATCCGGCTGACAAGGACCGCTGATATCCATATCGTAAAGCGACTTCGGGACATCTGTGAGAGGGAACGACTGAAGGCGGACTCGAGAGCATTGACGGCTTTGGTTGGAATCGCTCAGGGCGATCTTAGGGGATGCTTGAATACCCTTCAGGTACATTCTCCTGCGTGTCGACAAGGTTCAGCGGCTAATCTCTCGCCCCAGTTCTTGAAACGTCGGGAAGCGGAGGTGACCGAGGACGTGGTCAGGAAGGCGACACACGGGATGAAGGAAGCGGATGCTTCCCAAATATCCGTCCTGAATGACTTGTTCTGTCCAATGCAAAGGAAGCGAGCGAGGGATCTAGGGATGACCGGGGAAGAGGAATCAAGATACGTCGGTCGGCTGGCCCGGAGTATCGAGAGCACTGGGGCCCCGGATAAGGTTGCACTTGGTGAGCTTGCTTTGCGTTGATTCTGAATGGTTTACCAATGGGTTCCATCTAGGCTGTTTCGAGCATTATCCAAACCTCAGCAAACATGACAGCACGTTCTCAAAGTACTCAAAGGCAGTGGAATGGCTGGGGAGCTATGATCTCCTCTCCAACGGGATGCGTTCAGAGAGGGAATACGGGCTTATGAACTACCTGCCTTACATGATCGTTCCATTTTATCCTTTATTCCAGGAACGTGGGGCTCAGAAGGTGGAGCGACCGAAAATGGACTGGGAGGTACGCGTTTGTAGGCCGGGGGCGAAAGGAGAGTACTAATCAGTCTTTGCAGAATTATACCAAAACGAAGGCACACGAGGAGATATATAAATCCTTATCGAAGTGCCTCAGGAGCGCTTGCGCACGAGAAGTTGGATGTTTCAGGCACCTCCTGAACGAACAAATCCTCCAACTCGAGCTGTCTCCGTATATCAATCGAATCCTCTCCCCACCACTGCGTCCTGTAAGCAAACCTCTCAATCTTTTAATACATTCGACGCTGAAGATACGCTTAGATTAATAGCCAGATCATCAAACCAGAAGAAAGAGCCGTGTTGAATCGGCTCGTCGACTTGATGGTTGCACTCGACCTGCGGTTTGTTCAAGATAAGGCCGAGGACGGGTCGCTGATCTATCGCCTTGATCCGTATGTGACACTCCTGTCGCCGAGGGGGTGTCTAAATTTTGTTCCAGACCCGTCGACGTATTCGTGACTTACGATGGAAAGCGGTCGAGTGACATCGCCATTTCGCGGTATGCTGTCCGGCAGTTGGTCGCAAATGAGGTTGGTGTCCACGTATCCTTTTTCGAGACCATGGGGTTCACCAACTCACACTTTCAAAGATCGATGCGAGGGCGTCTCGGCGACAGGCAGACGGCGCTTTAGCGGGCAAACCAGAACGGAAAGGCCTACTCGGAAAAAGGTGGGCATATTTTAATCTAGACATGTCAGACACTCTCAAAAACGAGCGCATAGGTTACGAGAAGAACACACCGAGGGGGGTTCCTCATCCGGTGTACTCAACTCTGGGAACAAGAAGCAGAAGGCGGGGAGGAAGGTGGACATCGCGGATGCAGTGAGCTACCAGCCAGTCGTGACCAATGTTTGACATTAACAGCGTTCCAGCCCCCGACCGATTTCTTTAATCGACCTATCGTGGTGAAATCGAAACCGGTTTCCAGGACCAGCCTCGAAAAAGCTACGAGTCCGATTCTGGTGGTTAGTTACAAGTTCAACGAGGGGAATTCTTCTGCTGTTCGGAAGCCTGTGAAGGTCTCTTCGTTCTTCTGATGATGTGCCGTGCCTAGAGATTATTTGCTACGCGTACTCAGTTTGTAGGATCGTTCGCCATCGAGCTGGCGCCTCCATTTTTATTCAGATTTTTTTGCACGGCGGATTTGTTTTCCTCGCCTTCTGATTGGCTGCGCCTCGCCAGCCACGCTGCGATGATGCGATCTGCTGTCTCGGCTAGGCTCTGTCAGCCTCGCTTCTCCTCGCCCACCACAAATGACGTCTCAGCCAGAGCAGCGGCACACCGATGAACTGTCTGTTCCTCTCCCAAACAGACGGTCAAGGGACGAGCTCAACGCCATTCACAAGAATCAACCTCCAATCTGGTCCGTTGAAGAGGTTCCCGGCCCTGACATGCCGAGCGCACCTCTCCAAGCAAAGTGCGCTGCCCACGGGGAGGAGAGGCGTGGTGTTTGCTGTAGGGAGCTAATTGGGGAGGATGAACGTCAGTTGGTCGATCCGGACATTGTTCGGGATGTGTATGTCCGCGTTGTGGTCCTTTCAGAGCTTTGCTACTGTGGCTAACGCCTATCCAGCGTCATCGGTCTCTCGGATGGACTTACTGTGCCATTCGCTTTGACCGCCGGACTTTCGTCTTTAGGAGATTCTAGACTCGTCGTGCTGGGAGGTATCGCGGAGCTCATTGCCGGAGCGATATCCATGGGAATTGGAGGCTTCTTAGCATCCCAAGCCGAACGGGATTACTACCGCTACCAACGGAAGTCGACCGCTGCCCGCGTTAAGCGCAGCTGCGACGGAGAGATTGGACGCGAGGTCGCTCAAGTCCTCGGCCCGGTCGGTGTAGACGAAAAAATTTGCAGCACGGTAGCGAAATGTCTGCTCGATCTCGAGTTGGAGTCTGAGGGCCATGGGTCTGACTCCCGGCCTTCGAGTATAGAGGATGGCGGTTTGAGGTGGAGCAAGAACGTTGGCGTAACCGCGTTCTTGATTAAGTTTGGCGAGGGTCTTGGTGAGTCAGATTCGCTGGGTTCGCACACCGACACATTCCTTATCACGTTCCGTCTGCTTCAGAGGAGGTCCCAGATAAACGAATGTATATGTCTGCATTCACTATAGGTCTCGGCTACCTGGTCGGCGGCCTCATCCCGCTGCTACCCTACTTCTTCATTAAAGAGGCATTTAGGGGGCTGATCTACTCATGTGTCCTAACCGGGACGGTGTTGCTGATCTTTGGCGTGGTTAAGGCTCGAGTCACAGGTGCCGCCACCTCTGAGGGCGGGATTCGTTCGTATGTTTGGGGCGCGTTTAGCACGCTCATGGTCGGAGGAGCGGCGGCGGCGGCGGCCTTTGGAATTGTCGCAGCTCTCGAGGGTTCCGGTTAGCATTTACCCCCATTTACTCCCTTATATCTATGTTCGCGTGTTCACATTCTTTGGTATCGAGGCTTTATGCCCACGTTGGCAACTCATGTAATAACAGTATTTCTGCTTCCGACCGTTCTTGCAACCTAATTTCTCGACCCTAGTTGGTTACAACATGTTCTCGTTACAAACGTTTCATAGACTCATTCAAAGGTTTCCGTCACCGGTACTCGGAGATCACTATCCTACCGCCTGCTTCCTTCAGCGTATCAAGGATCCTCTCGTCTTTCGCGGGGAATTAGCCAGTCCCAGGAATGTCTCCGCCAGTCGAACCTGTCTTAAGTCAGCCCCAGTATGTGAACGACATGATCGATACGTACGGAATCAAGTGGTGCAGCTGCATAGGAGGACTCGACATGGGGGGAAGCAACGGGTCGCTAGGGGCGGTTGCCTCCAACTCTCGAGAAATTTGAGCCATGCGACGCAATGTCTCGTTGCTGGGTTCGAAAGATACCGTGTGTAAAGAAAGAGGTTTCCTGTGCGAGGTTAAGCGGAGTGAGTTCTAAAGTATTCACCCACGGTCGATTGCGGCACGGCACACTGAACCGAACGGACAGTGGCATCCGACACATCACACTCCCCATCCGAGAGGAAGATGATAACAGGAGACATTTGGGACGTCAATTATCGCCGGGAGTAACCCATGGGGACACGTACCTCTCACAGACTGGGCTTCGACGAGAGCTCTGGTGTGATTGGTCCACCCGCCTGCTTGCCACGATACAACAACACCCAAGAGCTCATCCGGAGAGCGAGCGAAGTCGTTTTAAATGCGCTGAGCTGGGGAATGGCCGAACAAGATCACACTGTATGCGTCTCTGCGTGCGACGGCTGCGTCTTGTCCAACCGCACTCAAAGCCGAATGAAGGGAGGACCAGAATCCGTGGAGCGAGGAACACACAGCACCTTGCACGCCCGTACGGATATGGAATAACCTCAAAACGTTCTCCATACCAATCTCGTCGTCTGCTCTCAGGAGGAGCGAGTACCGCCTCTGGGTGTGTTGGGCGCTTGTGCAGGAAAATGGAGCCTACATGACTTCTTAGTCTCAAGTCGATCCATGTTAGGACTGGAGTAATGCCGTTGCTTTTCACCCCACTTCGGTGCGCACGCGGGGGCAGGTGTGTGCTTGGAATCGCCTAAAATTCGCCGACCAAAGGACGTTTTTTTCGGCCCATCGAACATTACCACGTTTGATGCACCCAACGACCCACCGTCGAGAAGACCACTTGCCTCGGTGACTGTAAAGATATCCACGTCCAATTCGTGGCAGACGTCAAGGGCATGTGTCAGACGCAGTGCATAAGACAGGGTTAGAGCATCCTCATCTGAAATTACAAACACAGGGGATGTGCGCCACGGGGTCCTCAGGATATGAAATCTGAGAAACAATTCAGATGGCTGCTGAAGAGCGCAGGACTCGAGGTACTTTCCACGTGTAAGTTCTCGTAATTTTTGCGCATCGTTTCTGTTCACAAATTCACCTTCGAGATCTACGACCCGAGGCAAACCGCCCCCCCAGACAATAGTAAACTCCCGGACGTTCGTGGAGTGAATCCTAATAGCGTCATCGCCCTCTTGGAGATACGCAATTTCCCCAGCTCTTCAACGTCACGGCTTCCAGTTGTAAATTCCAACGGATAGGCACCCTCCATCCTTTCCTTGAATCCTCCGATGTGAATCTTGTACTGGATAAACTGGGAGGATGCATGCCAACATCGGGGCCGGGTCGAAGAGTTGAATTGATGCGTATTCGACTCTATCTCTTAAACTGGAAGGCCTCATCTGCCGGGGTGGACCGTGTTCACCGGATATTCGCAATGGTTGCTCTTTTACTACTCATTGGTTGCCTACACGCCCGGCTGCCAACGCTGGTACACTGTCATATGCTGCCAGTCCTCTTGTTGGATATCGAATAGTGGCGTCTGGACCAAATCGTTGACGCCCATATCTTCCTGCGCATGATAAGCGCTTGCACGAGGCAAGCCACGAGAGCATCACCGCCCATCTACGAGTTAGGGCTGTGTAGGGTTCTTCCTTCGTTCCGTACCACTTCCTCGCAACCACCTCCAGCTTTGACGATGGCCACAGACCCCCCCAAACCGAAGGAGTGGGACGGTGTTGTTTCGACGTTGTACATTTTCATCGATGCTTTCAATCTTGCGAAGGAGATCTCGAGCGTCACACCCGCCAGGGCCGTTTTTGGCTCGGTCGCCGTGATCCTGACGATGATTAAAGTGAGTTCTTCCTATTCTATGCGACGGCGAGCTTACGCCTCGTCTTCGTCCAGGAATCGTTCGCCAACCGGAAGGACTGTATTGAGCTCGGGCAGACCTGCATCGAGATCTGTTGTGTCCTGGAACGGGGAACGAAGGGGAAAGGAGCTGAGCACCTCAATCAGCTTGTGCGGGATGCGATAAACCGGGCGCAAACGTGGGTTGAACCGACGGTGCACAGAGTGGATAGCTGACAGACGATGTTCCCTATCTCAGAACTGTGGCGGAGATCGAGCGGAGTGTCAAGAAACAGAGCAAGCGCAATGCAGCCTCTCGCCTCTTCCACGCGAAGAATGATAAAGACAAGATCGCGGGCTGGTCGTCGGATCTCAACAAGATCCTCCAGATCTTTAACGTACGTTCTCCCGCTCCTCCGCTTGCGTCGCTGACCATCGATTTCCAGACTGAACTTGCAATCGATACCAATGTCACCGCTTCCGGCACTCACAAGATTGTTTCAGACACCCAAAATGTTGTTTTGGACACCCGCGACGTTGTGTCGGACACCCAAGATGTCGTTTCGGACACCCGCAACATCGTTTCCGGCACTCAAAACATCGTTTCGGAAACCCACGACGTCGTTTCAGAGACTCACCATTTCGTATCCGACATCCATCGTGCCATAGTCAAACCTCAAGGAGCGTCCGATGGTCAGGATCCACCGGTAAGCAACCGTTATGCCCCGCCCGTCACTAGCTAATATACCCTTAACTTTTCCTAGGCTCACGCAAGGTTTGTTTCAATTCCATCGCCAATACACCCGGTATTTTATGTTTGCATCTAGCGTACACGGAGAATCCCCCCCGCGACCCCCAAGGGCCTGTTTTGGACGCGATGAACTAATCGAAGAAGTCGTCGGTCTCGCCGAAAGCCTGGAACCGTTCGCGCTCATAGGTGCCGGAGGGATTGGCAAGACGTCCATCGCGTTGAAGGTCCTCCATCACGATCGGATCAAGCAACGGTTTGGCGACAACCGTCGATTCATTCGTTGCGACAAGTTCCCGGCGTCTCTCCCCCACTTTCTCAATCGACTCTCGAAGGTTATCGGCGCAGGGATTGAAAACGCCGAGGATTTGACTCCCCTAGAACCGTTTCTGTCATCGAAGGACATGATCCTGGTCCTCGACAATGCCGAGTCTATCCTTGACCCACAGGGAACGGACGCGCGGGAAATAAAAGAAACGGTGGAGGAGTTGAGCCGGTTCAGCAACATCTGCCTTGGCATCACTTCTCGCATTACCACCATCCCCCCACACTTCAGGTGTCCCACTATCTCCACGTTGTCAACAGAGGCTGCGTGCGACATCTTCTACAGCATCTACGACAACGGTGGACGGTCCGAGGTGATCAGCGACCTCATCAAACAGCTAGACTTCCATGCGCTCTCGATCACGCTGCTCGCAACCACGGCATTTCACAACACATGGGATCACACCCGATTGGCCAAGGAGTGGAACGTACAGCGAGCACAGGTGCTCCGGACGGATTATAACAATGAGAGCCTGGCGGCGACCATCGAACTCTCGCTCGCTTCGCCAACGTTCCGCAAACTAGGCTCCGACGCGCGTGGCCTCCTAGGAGTCGTCGCTTTCCTCCCGCAAGGCATCGACGAGAACAACCTGGAGTGGTTGTTTCCGACCATCCCCGATCAGCAGAACATATTTGACAAATTCTGTGTTCTTTCTTTGACATCCCGAAGCAACAACTTCATCACCATGTTGGCGCCGATCAGAGACCATCTTCGACCCCGAGACCCAAAACTATCCCCGCTCCTCTGCGCGACCAAGGATCGCTACTTCAGCCGGCTGTCAGTCGTTGTTGATCCCCAAGAGCCTGGGTTCAAAGAAGCACGATGGGTTGTTTCAGAGGACGTGAACGCTGAGCACCTGCTCGAAGTCTTCACATCCATCGACACAAACTCGGACGTCGTTTGGGGTGCCTTCATTGGCTTCCTGAGGCATCTGATTTGGCACAAAAGCCGGCATACTGTGCTTGGGCCAATAGTCGAAGGGCTTGTGGATGATCATCACTCCAAACCGGCATGTCTGATTCAGCTCGCGCAATTGTCTTACATACTTGGGAATTATTCGGAACAGAAGCGGCTTCTTTCTCAGGCCTTGAAGCTTGCGAGGGAGCAGGAGGATGACCCTCAGGTTGCTGAAACGTTGTACCTCCTGTCCGATGCAAACCAGGCACTAGGCCTCCACGACGAAGGAATAAAACAAACAAAGGAAGCATTGGGGATCTTCGAACGCCTCGGTAACACAATCCGGCAAGCAAATTGTTGGAATGATCTTTCCCGGTTGTTCCGTTTGGAGGGACGACTCGACGAGGCAGAAGAAGCAGCATTACACGCGATTGAACTCCTCCCAGAGAAAGGAGAAGAATTCAATGTCTGTCAAACTCATCGAACTCTCGGTCGAATATATGGTGCCAAGAGGGAGAAGGAGAAGGCAATTGACCATTTCGAGAAAGCTCTTCGACTCGCGTCTGCTTTCGGATGGCGCGATCTACTATTTGAGAATCATTACGCCCTTGCAAATCTCTTTTTTGATGAAGACGAGTTCGACGAAGCACATTCTCACATTGATCAAGCCAAGTCGCACGCAGCTGACGACCCACTCCGCCTCGGTCGCGCAATGGAGTGGAAGGCTCAGATTTGGTATCAACAAAGCCAGCTCGAAGATGCACTCTCTGAAGCTTCGGGTGCGCTTGAGACCTATGAGAAGCTTGGGGCATCAACGGACGCAGTGCGTTGCAAAGGTTTTCTTGAGCGGATAGAACGAGCAATTGCTGGTGAGCTTCTGAAATTTGTGCTGTTTCTTATTCCAGCTAACCCCCTTCTTAGTGCGCGATGCAGCATCTAGCAGTCCAAGAACTTCCTCTCCAGGTCACTGACCACATATCCGGGCAGATTTCCCATCCACAAACACAATACCCTCCATCCTGAATTCTGCCTCTCGTTCTCCCCAATGCGATTTTCGATTGTACTGCCCACCCCCTGCATACATTTCCCCCTGCTTCGTCATTTCATAGCTCCCTTCTGTAACATGTGTTCCCCGTTGTATTTCGTTTGCTTTTACGTTCGTTGTGGACTATCTGTAATTTTTTGAGGATCTGGATCTGGCTTTTTACATGATTATCGATGGCTGACTTGTGTTTCGTGAAAGCGGCATTTGTGGATCCTCCCGCCATCCATATAAAGATTTGACAAGGCCTCTGGTCAACATTCACAAACAACGCGTCCCTCTCGGCCTCATCGATCGTCCCTGTATGTATCTCTCAACTGGCAAACAATGGCACCTCGACCATATGCTAAGCGACCTGCATCTGAGACGTTCGCTTCAACTTCCAAGAAAACACGATTTCTCCATCTCGAAGAAGATCCCACCATTTCCTCCGAACGGGTCGTATCCCATCTCGAGTACGATCCTCGCACCCGTCGCAAGGGACGTGTCGGTATGCAAAGCTACGAATCCGATTCTCTAGCGACGACGGTGAAGGCTTGGTCAACAGCCAAGAGCCGGCGAACGATGCTGATGATGGCGACGAGGATATGTACGCTTCTGCCGCCACCGAGGAGAAGAAACCTGTAGAAAATGTCAAGAGGACAAGACCAAGTTTTTAAGACTTGGAGGGCCAGGAGCTCGGCTTGGGTGGTGGATCAGACTCTTTGGATTCGAATGAGTCAGAAGACGAAGATGACACCGAGAGGCCGAAGAAAGCCGGGGTTACGAATTGTCCTCATCCAACATGAGGGAGGGGATTGAGGATTAATGCCGGTTTCTGTGTGAGATGTGGCACGGTTTGGTGAAAACGGTATATTTGTGAGTTTGTCCCTCCTGCAATGTTTCCTCGTCTATCTATCTCAGGTTGCTTTTACGATGCAGTCAGGCATCTATAATCTTCGAAGACATGTCGGCATTCATGCTGAGCACATCTCAGACGTGCCCAGCAAAGACACTCCCAGCCGAAGATAACTTGACCTTTTTTCTCAAAGTCAAACTTCGATCCCTCTCACGCAGGCCCTATCCTGCAGATTATAGAGATTCCACGTCAAGGTCAATCAGCTGTTGCAGCGGTCGATTCTGTTCGACCTTGTCGGCGTCGAACCCTCCATTGCGAACGCTCTCAGGAAGATGCTCATAGCTGAGGTAAGGTACGTTCACCCCACCTCTTCGATCGAGTCCCCACAATCGCTATCAAACGTGTATACGTCCGGGACAACGCGTCCGTAATTCAAGGCGAAGTCCTTGCTCAGCGGATCGGTTTGGTTCCACTGAACGTGGATCCTTCGTACTTCGAATCCAAATCTGCCTCGCAAGACCAAGCAACAAACCGTGACACGCTTGTGTTCAGATTGGACGTCACATGTACGCGGAGACCCATCATAAGGTCTTCTGCAGCACAACTGCTAGTGGAGATTGAGGGTGAACCAACCGTCGAAGGTGATGTAGAAATGGCCGAGGCTTAGACTAGGCGCTTGTCATTAGATCTACCAGTTCTATGTATCATCGCCGCATCCACTCCTCGGTGGCTTCAGAACCTAGCCATTTGCGTGTCTACCATAAGCACGCGAAAAGACGGGGTAGTTTGTAGCCAAATCATGAAACTCCTTTCGACGTAGGAAAATTCGTGCACGGAGCGATTAGGAAGGCGATTCGGTCACGACCAACAGGAAATCTCGCCCAGAATGAGCCCGCGTGTTACTCTGCCCTCTATCAATGTGCCCTGTAAGGAGACAGAGCGCAAAGAACAAATGCGCGGTGATTGCAATTCAGCAAAAAAAATCATCTGGCGCCGACGGGAGGTATTTGCTCCCTGCACGTTATCAGTTGACCCTCTTTCCTTGGATCCTTCACACATTCGGTGGAATGAAGGGGTCGTACAGCAGAAGACAAAAGGTTACAAGGAATCCATCGGGGTGTTGTGAACGTGCGGGGCACGGTAATTCCGCGCCCTATATGGACCACGAACTGGCCCCACAGTACTCCCAATTGTCCGCCCACAGTCTACGGATGATGCAATTTGTAGTATTAGCCAGCAGAGACGAAAAAGGCTGAAGGGCCTCACCCTGCACCAGTCACACCCGCTGCTCCAAACATCGCCACATCTGGGCTGACGACCATCCAGTCCGGACCAAACACGCCCGTGCGCATAGGAAATAACCTCAAAACATTCTCCATACCAATTTCGTCGTCTGCTCTCAAGAAGAGCGAAACCGCCTCTGGGTGTGTTGGGTGCTTGTACAGGAAAATGGAGCCTATATCACTTCTCAGTCTTAGGTTGATCCATGTCAGCACTGGAGGAGTACCGTTGCTTTTCGCCCCACTTCGGTACGCGTGCGATGGCAGAGGTGAGTGCTTGGAATTGCCTAAAATTCGCCGACCAAAGGACGTTTTTTTCGGCCCATCGAATATTACCACGTTTGATGGACCCAACGATTCGCCGTCGAGAAGACCACCTGCTTCGGTGTCTGTCAAGATATCCACGTCTAATTTGTGGTACACGTCGAGGTCATGTGCCAGACGCAGCGCATGTGACAGGGATAGATCATCTTCGTCTGGAACCACAAACAAAAGAGTGCCTTTCGATGAGAGGATCAAGGAAAGTCGGCCTGATGGTTGGATGTCCGCTACGTGGTCCTCGGGATATGAGATCTAGGGAACAATTTAGATGGCTGCTGAAGAGCACAGGACTCGAGGTACCTTCCACGTGTTCTCGTCGTCCTTGCTGAAGCGTGCGAATGTTTTACCATCGTCTCTGGTCACAACTTCACCTTCGACATCTACAACCCTAGGCAAACCGCCCCTCCAGGCAATAGTAAACTGCCGGACGTTCGTGGGGTGAATCGTAATAGTGTCATCACCACTTTTGGAGACACGCAACTTACCCAACCTACGGTACCACTTCAACGTCAGAATTCCGCAAGGAGATTCCAAATGTCCGGATACTCGTACCTCCCAGGGATGGACAACTTCTCGATCCGTAATCCACAAAGTGTATCGCTCTCTGCAGGGACCGCAACGGTCAGGGTGAGCGCACCCTCGATGTTACGCTCGTCCATGAATTTCGTATTCGGTCCGCCGGTATGCCGTTGTACAAAGCTCTGGACGACTTCGTTGTCAAAAACTACATCATACCAATGGGGCTGACTGGGGTCCTCTTTCAACCTAAGGGGGCATGAGTCTCAGGGAATGGATTATTCCGAGGCCCCGTACGTGATATCTGCAGTCGGATGAAGTGATTTAAGTGTGTTGAATAAGCTTCTTGTGTGCCACGTCGGGACATTTTCATCGTCGCCGCTGACGAGTGATCAGATCAAGGCACCTGCGGTGACGTAGCACACTCACCCGTGGACGGCAAGAATCGGGGTGCCTCCGATGTTCGAGAGAAATAAATCATTGTCATCCGGGGTCATAGAGGTTTCGAGGATTGCGTTGAGAGCAGGATCCATGAAGTGTTGAGCACTTTGCGATCGTGTAAAGATGAGTCGGCTGAGACAGAGAGTAAACGTACTGCGACTGCGTCAGAGGTACGTATGCCTGGGACTTGACGTATCCAGCAGCAGCGACAACTGATGATATGGCGTTGGTTTCCCGAACGTAGGGGAAAACAGCTGCTTACCTCCTGCTATACGATCAGGGAACCTTCCCGCTATGTGCCACGCCCCCTGACCACCGTTAGAGTGTCCCATGATGACCACCCGAGTATTCGAGGGTATACTCCAGGAGGCCCAAGGGTGATTCTTATCACCAAGTAGCTCCCCGAAAGATTCGACACAATGCCAAACCTCAGCGGCGCTCGGACCATGCCAGTCCAAACCCTACTGTAAAGTAAGTGACAAGGACGAACTACACAGTATCAGACAGACCCAGGAGGTTCTGCCTGACGGGATGATCGTCCAACTTCGAGCCTGTCGCGGCAAGGCATCCCTCCAGAAGGACAAGTCAAATATATCTACGGCAGCACCATCTGATTAAAAAATATCAGCAGTAAAGATACAACTAACATCGAAGAAATCCTACGAAGCGCGACCACAGGCAACAGTGAGGTATCGCTTAGTTCCAGTGGTGGTTTGACCAAAAACGCGGTGGGAGTGAACTCCGAGTACAGATAGGTGGACTTGATGCAGAAGGCCGGAGAAGCGTCGTATGACCAGTGAGGTAGGTGTGTAACGGACAGTGACACGGCTAGTAGTTCTTCATCGCCGGACGGAGAGGTCATGTGAACGGTGAATTCGAGGGACTTTTCCCGGAATGGTCGCGATTGCAGGATCTCAACAGGTATCACTCTCACTTGGGACGGCCAGATCGTAGTGTGTCGCAGTAACCTCAAGTCAAAACCTTCCTTAGGCGGAGTCAGCTCGATCAACGGCACGAGAAACGACTTACTTGGTCCTGATTTAAGGTGACACCATCTATCACCCGTCGGTTGGGGCTATGATTCCGTAGAAAGATACCTATTGTTCCCCCGAATGCCCAGCCATCTATGAAATCCGGCGCGACATCAAATGAGGAAAGGCGCTCGATTGTTTGCCGTGGTGGTTCAACACGGATGGTCAAGGTGACAGTCAAAGTTGGTGTGTCACTGTTATTATATACTTGCGGATCCCCAAACAGCCTTATCTAGGGGTGGTTCAGTGTGAGCCGTGTTACGCTCGGTCGTAGATTTCGATCAAAACCAGATACCTCGTAATCCCCACTCACGAACACGTCATAAGTGGTGGGGGACGTCAAAGACGGGATTGAAGGAAGATCAATCATTCGCGGTGGTGACCGTTCCATGGAGTATATGTTGCCGGAGTACCACTTGGGAACGTGGTCACCACAGGACTTTGGCAGAATAGTGAAGAAAGAGCCCTGCAAAAGGTTCACATGGAGACGCGGGATGACAGGTGAGCCATCGTGGTTGAGGTGGGAGGGTGGAAAGACCGTCAGAACTGTATGTAGGACAGAGTGATGTTGCAATCCGGCCCAGCCCTCGATTTTTCGTATCCTACTCCAGCTATGGGAACAGTTTTTATGAGCTGATGCCTCGGAATCTCCAGTATAAACTTCTAACCGAACGTCGGAATACGACACGTCAAGTGTCCCAGTCTTTGGGTCAGCCGAGAACTTCCCCCAAGAGGTGCTACCATTATCAAGCAGAGACGACGGGTACGACTTCATGAAATCGATCTCATCAGAAACTGTGAGGTGAGGTGATTAGGTCCCTCCACCTCACGAAAAATCGAAACAGGGCCTACGGTTTAGAGGGTACGACGGAGATAAGAAATGCTGCTCCCGTGCGTGTATGGGAAACGGTCCCAACACCTTGGGATATTTGAGATGAGATCAAGAGTTCAGAGAGGAAATCCGAGCTCACGTTCCACGAAGAAGACAGAGAAACGCCCCAGGAGGGCAATTGAAGCGAATCAGATACTTGCATCATCTCGCCGCGGGCAACGATGCCACCAGGTCACTGCAATCGCAAGAGATGTAGGGAGTTCCCTGGTGACGGCCCGTCGGTCCATTGAAGTGGCGCCCGGCCCGGTGGGATAGGCGAAGGCGAGACTTTCCCCAGGAACGTCCATCAGCCACCCCAATACCAACCAATGACCTGGACCATCGCTGACGATACACCATCCCGACGCATCTTTACGCGACCTCTCGATACTCTCGAACTTGGGTTCTTCTACGCGAGCAAACGCAACGGGGTAACGGACCTCGTGGAGAATTACCTCGCAGTCACCAGCGACCAGTCATTATTTCTACCTGAGAACGTCTCCAGGGCATGGGTAGCTGTCAAGGGGATTTTTCCTCTTCTCGGTGGAGCCGTCAAGGAACTCGAGTCCGACATACCCAGCGCACTCTTCGTGATTTCAGAGTCTGATCTCAAGATCGCTCGTCCGGGCGAAACCACACTTTGCGTAGCGCACTCGGAGGAAGAGGTGCATTCGTTCGTCGATCGGTTGTTTTCCGGCCCCAGGCAACTATCGGACGAGTTGCTTGCCCGCCTGTATATCTACTCCAGAGCCGACGAGCCCGGACACTTCCACGCAGTATTTATCCACAGCCATTCTATTATCGACGACACGTCTGCCTTGGCAATGATCAGAACATTTTTTGATGTCCTTTCTCTTCCCCCCCATCTGGAGGTACCGGATCTTCAGACCCGGCTTGCCCTCTGTGTGGGCATACACTGCCTTGACCCTAATAAGCATCTATCAAAAGCGCAGATGCGTTGGAGACGAGCCGCCGGTCAAATCATCCGACAGGGTCGGAACTTGAAGCTCAAGGTATGCTTGTAACTTCAAATCTACTTCAACCCACTCACCGCATTCATAGGGAGGTACAACACTCCCACGGACGACCACAACGCACACGCGGTTCAAGACATCTCTTTCTCGTAGGGCTACCATAACGTTCTCGCGGGACCAGTCCTCCCTCCTATTTGCCAATTCTAGAAAACACTCCATCACAGTTGGGTCCGTTCTCCCCGTTCTCGGTCAGATGGGAACTACCCGGGTGCTTTATCGAAGATACCTCCGTGGTGAGATCGACGAGGAGCGGTGGAGATGGTATCGTACCCAACCATTTCACGCAGTCGGACCAATAAACCTGCGGTCATACTTAGACCGGGAGTGGTACGAGGGTGGTGGAGCTGAGGTGGTGATGTTGGGAATCAACTTCTACTCCATTACCTGTCCCTCGATGCCTACAGTTTCTGAGGAGTGGCTTTTGCGACACCAGTCTGAGTTAGAGGATGGGGCGCCCCCGTTTTCAGCGTTGCTTCCTCAAGATCTCTTCGTAAGAAGGGTTCAAGCGGTGAGGAAACAGGTCAAAGCCATAGTGGCACATCCCCTATTCTATGAAATCGCAGCATATCCCGTTGCTCGCACCCTTGAGTGGAAAGCGACTCTCGAGAAGTGGGAGAAGCTCCGAGCAGGGGGAGAGCTGGAGGAAACCGAGAAGCCGATCCTGGATTTTCTCTCAGACGATTACCTATGCCATAATGGAGGTGCTAGCTTAGGAAATGTTAGTCCAACTCATTATCGCTGTGCTATCCTTATAATTTTCATAGATCGATCCCCTGAGACCAACGAAATACCCGCTTGACCCTGACAACCCATTGTCATCCCGGAAGTATTACCCAGAGTCTCAGGACCAGGCGACGGAATCCACGACTCCCACAATAAGAATCATCAAGTCTTGGAAAAAGCTCAGCGTCCATCCCGCAGAATTTTACCTCGGCGCGGAGACGAAAGATCAGGAACTTTCCATTTATGTTTCCTGGGACGGGAAGGTGTTTGAGGACGAGCTTGTGGAGGAATGGTTGGAAGAAATCAGGAAAGCGACAGTGTATTATTTATGTTAGATAAAAATTGGCATCAGGCAACTTCCTCTTTTCACCGCTTCCACCTGACGTCCTTTTTCCTGGTATAGATGCAACTGAACGAGGGAACATTGCGGTTCAACCAGTCCCGCACCTCTGGCTCGATCAAGGGGCAGTAGTCTATGAGCAATGTGCCCAATGTGACCGCATCTTCATTTGTAGCCCGCTCCTTGACAAGTCGTACGATTGGGCTACTCGTGAGGGAGGCACAGGACGTCAGGTCTAGCTTCTCCAGCAAAGGGCAGGGAGGCCCCAGCACGGAGTCGGGCGGTCTGGTTGCCAGGAACTCGACCACTTCGTTGACATTTGGGATGTCTTCGATGACGATGGTGCGAAGTTGAGGCGATGCTCGTAACAGGGAGGTGAGCTGGAGATCGGAGGCGAAGCAGCGGGATATTTTGAGATCTGTCAACGTTGTGGTAGGATGGCGGATCAAGAAATCCGCCAACTGGTCGCCAATGCCCTTGAGCCCAGATAGGCTCAAGTTGACCAAGGATGGCATAGTCGCGCGACAGAACAGCGTCAACAGCCAATGGCTCGACCTCAGATCCAGTTGCTGAAGACTTGGGAGCTCGAGAGCTATTTCAGCGAGCTGCGAGGGAGTTATGTCCATGAGGGGATGTCCGACGATCGACATGGAAAAGGCTGTGAGGTTCGGGTTTTCCGAAATCGTGTGTATGATGTCCGAAACATTAAATTGCGCGGAAGCGTGGAACGAAAGCGTGCGACAATCTGAGAGGATCCGGCGAACGCCATCGAAGTGGAGGTGTTCTCCTCTGATATCCAAATTTCGCGTCCTGGTTTTATGCAGTAGCTCGAGCAGATTGCGTGCAGAGCCTGCGTCAGAAATTCGGAGTTGGTTCAATTGAGATATTTTGTCCCCAATCGGTGCAACAATATCCGCAATGTCTACCTGGGTGTCGAGGGTGCGGAGGGTTTCCCACCGAAACCCGCGAAAAGATTGGCGGAGATTGGGATCGGATAGGCACCCTTCGACGAATTTAAGATCGAGGATTTGACCCCCCGACCTTTGAATCCAAAGCTTAGCTTTCTTCGCCGGGCGTTTCTTCGTCAGCACTAACGTGGACCAGAGGGATGGGCTGGCCAATGCGACAGAACGCCACGCATTGCAGACGCCGATGACTGTCAACACGAGGGTGTGGTCCGAATCAACGATGAGTGAGAATATTTCGTGCGAGATTTCTACGGGGATATTTCCGAAGTGGTAGGATGTGCGGGAGATGTGTCGCTTGATAGCGGCCGCGAAATCGATGACTTCTTGTTTGAGGGCGAGTAGGATTTCCTTGCGCGCCGTATCGCCCGGCTTGACGCGTTCCAATGCATAATCCACCATCTTGGTTGCGCGTTCAGGCTTCTTCATCCGTAAGAAAAGTCTTGCGCATCTTGCGTAGCCCTGCCACTGGTGGGGCGCGAAGTCGATAACCCTCCGCGCATCCCCGAGAGCGGCCTTGAGGTCTCCGAGCTTCTCGTGTACCGCAGCGCGCGAGTCGAACAGCTGAGAAACCGAACCACCTTTCGTTACGGACTGCAACGCCACAGGTCAATTCACTCAACCAGGACGCATGAAGGAGTCATACCTCATCAAAGCACGTCAAGGCCTCCTCGTACTTTCCCAAACGAAAATTAGATATACCGCGTTCAAAAGACGGTTTCCACTCAGCCATGTTCGTGATTGTCGCCGTTACAACAGAAGAGGTGAACCGGACCGTGCGGTCCGGTGGACCGGTATCACCCTTCGACAAAAGGTTAATCGATACCCGCTCCCTGTTTTGCACGTCACGCATTCATGAGTTGAGAGTGCAGCGTGCGATATCGAAGTGGACGTGAGTAACGGCAAACCACTATCAAATTCATCGGTAGTTCACGAGATTGATTCTAGCTAACTTATCTGTACCTTCAAGAATCGTCCGATGTGGATTAGTATGCACTGGACTAACCGAGAGGATAAGGCTACTTGCCCACATCGGGGCCGAGTCGAAGCGCTGGATAGGTGCGTGTTTGACTCTATCCCACTATCCTCGAGTTGGAAGGTCTTGTCGGCCGAAGTGGACCGTCTCCCACCGAATACTCGCAATGGTTTCTCTGTTCCCGCCCAAACGTACCTATACGGCGGGGCTGCCAATGCTGATACAGTGTCATATGTTGCCGGTTCTCTGGTTGGATATCGAATAGTGGCGTCTGGACCAAATCGTCGACGCCCATATCTTCCTCCCGATCCAGTGGTGTTCTACTGTCGACGTTAAAATCTCCCGGTCACCAAACTTGGTATAGATGATACTCTGTGACACTCCGACCTCGCGTTCTTAGAGAGCTCTTCTCTTCTCAAGAGTCTACACCTTGGATTCAGTAGCTGTTGCGATGACAGTATCGCACCGAGCAGGGTCGTCGCGCTTTACCGCATGTCAAAGTGAAGAGATTGCGTGTTCTGCTGGAGGAGTATGTTCAAGTTGGGAATTTAGATATACCATGTTTGAGAACCGATTATTATCGTATTGCCATTTCACCCAGGCCTACATGCGACTTTTAGACCACTCGAATTGTTCAACGTTCAGCCCCGAGGACCCTCCAAGGTCCCTTGCCAGAGCTGATAATTTTCGTGCTAAATCACTTATGTCGGATGGGCAGTGTCACGAGTGATTCCATCTCAAATCATCTCCCTTCGTCGAGGAGTGTTTGTATTCTAATGTGGAGCAATACAATGGTCAAATGATCTGCTCGTCTAGATGTCCCTCAGATCACGTACGTGAAGGTTACCTTAACCCCATCCTATCTTGATGGAGTAATACATACCAATATACAAGGGCCAGTGGGATCAGGTAGCAGAGCCCCAGCTCCCCCCACAAATGCACCGTGAGAGCCACAGCTTCTGCCACGCGAACCACCTTAGAGATATCTGCCCTGCAATGGCCGAGGGCTGTGGCCCCTTTATGGACCTGCCCTCACACCTGAAGCACATCCTCATATCTTTTCCGGGAACTAATGCGCTCCTTGTTATCACGTCCCTGTCTTTCCCAGCGCCGGCTGAAGGGACAGTCATAGCCGGCCCTAAGAAGACCTTCGAGATGCCGTCGACCAAGTCGGAAGCTTTGATGAAAAGTCGTGGTTTATCGATGGCTCCTGAGGCTTCAAGCCGTCGACCGAAGGAAACTAGCCGCTCGCGCATTACCGGCGTAGGTCGGCATGATGCCATGCTCTTCCTTAGTTCAGGCACTACAAATTCGAGCGAGGGAATTGGTTAGCAGCACGACGGAGATGAACGAACACGACAATTACCTGGAAGGCTCTGAATGTCCTCGAACTGTTGGGCAATTATGGGCTCAAGCTTTCCCAGGTCGATTCCGGAGCGCTCGATCATATCGATCAAGACATCGTCTGCCATTTTTAGAGGTTCGCTGGTAGAGTGTCGCGAATTGAGAAATGCCCGGAAAGATCTGATGTGAGGAAGAATGTTTCTCAGCGTTCCACATCCAAGTGGGTGGACGAGATGCAACATAATGTTCGGGATGAGGGCGGGTTTGACGGCTGGGGATTGTTCAGTGCCGACGCCAGTTCCGTGCAAGAGATTCACCCACATGGAGCTGAGCCGAAGAGGTCGTCATCATCCTCTTCATCTTCGTCCCCATCTGCTCTTGTCACTTCGGCGCCAGCTGAGCGTTCGCCGAACAATACACATTCCTTCATTAGCCGTTCCAAAAAATCCAGGACCCAGCTCGTCAGGCCAACGAGTTGCCACACTGTGCCTACGCGAAGTGATGACCAATGAGCTACCGATATTGTCGGTGTGGAAGGCGCGGAGGTAGGGCTTACTTGGATCGTACACATCACCTTCCTTGCAGTCCGTGAATGCTGCATAATATGCAGATAGAGAGCACATGTCATGCGCCGTTTGCCACATCCCGTTGAGTTCTTCCAACAATGGACCCTGCGCGTACTTGGCTTTCGTCCTGTACATTTCTAGGCAGATCCCAGAAAATTCTCTGACCCACTGCCCGCGCTGGCCAGCGAAAGGTGGCAGATCCATGGTGCAGCGCAATGCTTTGATGATGTAGCTAAGCTTAACGTTGGGCTTAGCTAGGATATGGATTATATCTGAGGGCGATATCCGGTTGTAGATGGTGGAGGCGAGATCAAGACTTAACAAGGGACTGGGCTGGTCGGAGTCTGGCGGCTTTGAGAACGGGGACCATGAGGGCGGAGTGAGTTAAACTCACCAGAGATTATAGGAACGGGATGCAGGGATATTGATGATTGTACGTCATTGGATGAGGATGTACAGCACAGCAGAACGCCATTTGGAGACATACACCCATTGAGAGGCACTGAAAGTTTCTTAGCGCAGAGGTTGGAATACGTCGCGACAACGTACGATCAACCCCAATGTTTTGGGTGGTTATATGAATCCCGCGCGACTCATAATTTACGTCGGTAGACAGATCTTTCCTTCGCAGGTCATCACCGCTTGCACGCCGTGGACGTGCGCTTTACTCACAGGTCTAACATTATGAGTTGGCCGACGGGTATTTCCTTTCCCTTGACCCTGGGCGTCAACTGGGTGACAGCAATGCCAGGGTTTAAGACCGCAGCAAGGAGTCTGGTGTTGTTTGCAGAAGGGAGTACAAAAGCAAGTGGCCCGTCGTTGAAATGTCTCAAGTTTTCTGGCCGAATTACCTGAAGATCGCTGTCAAAGCAACCACGTCGGAGTTTTAGCTGCTTGCTCACCCATTGCACGTTCTGTGGTGCCCTGTTCGCCATTACGGTGTACACGGCTAACGTGCTTTTCGGTATACCTGAATCTGTGTCTCCAATAAGGAAGTTGCACACAAGTAAAGAATTGCGGCTCTCACAATCACCAAAGTCCACAAAATTTACAGCAAGACGTATCGGGAATTTCGGTATATCTGGAACCGGGTCCCCGGGAGCAGGGGGAATCATTGGGAAGAACTGCATGCTCGATACGCATGGATCATTGTGGTAAATAGATGAGATAGGTCGGACCCCCAAGCCTAGAGAGAAAATATGATTGCCGGAACAGAGAGGATTCGCCGTCACATACCCATGTACAGGCTCTCAAATCGCACGGCGAGTTCAAAGCATTCTATCGTTGGGTCTTCTCCCCACATCTCCCGTTCGTTCGAAGGACCCGCCTCGCTCGCGTTGTCAGGGATATTGAGAGAAAAGTTCACATCAAGACCTTCTATGTCAGAAGCAGTTGAAGGCGGTACCAATGCTGTCCGAACAGCAACGAGGACAGTGGGAGCTTGAAACAGAAGGCTCAATACCTAATATTTTTCCACGATGTCGAGAACTTACCATCATACATGACACCTATCGCGGCAGTGACACACAATTTCGTCCCACCTTCGGAGACGTGGGGTGCCAGGGGAACTGGAGGTTGAAGTTCGTGACCGAGAGCACCATGGGTGAGAGTGGCCCGTAGAAAATTGAAGTTTACGTGGCGCGCTCGCAGATACCACAGTTCGACATGCAGGCTTTGAGTTACGATCACCAGAACGGGGAAGGAGACAGGAAAGGCGGGACCCTTAGTCGGTAGGCGATACGGGGAAGCAGTGGCGCTGGCCTTCCACTGGTTTTTCGGTGAGTGGACAGAAAGTGAAAAACTTATAGGGTGACCCAGCGTACCTGTCTGTCGTTGTTAATCCAGGTAGCAGCCACCACGCCGGCATACCAAGGATACCCCGAAGCAGTAGGATGCTCTCTCGGGACCCAGCTGTCTGCTTCGAAGCTCCTAGCCCATATACACCCCACACCGTCAACATCGATCCCAGGGAAGAATGCAAAAAGCCACATGTTATCACTCGATATTGAGATTATTGTCGGGGGGCTGTAGGAATTGACGGCCTGCGCAATGGCTTTTGGCAAAGGAAGTTCAAAGGACTTGAGAGATGGGAATTGGCGTCCTACCACGCATGGTTTCGTGGGGTGTGCGGTGAATATTGTTGACAGTCCCGACCATGCGACAGGTCTACATCGCGTTCAGTCGCCAGAGCACACCAAAAAATGCATCTACTCACCTCTGGGACCGTTCACCTAGTGGCAAATACTGCCACCAGCCCATTTCAAGGTCCCTGCCCTTGCCCTTGGTGCCTATGTTGATTGTCATCGCGTACGATAGAACGGGGTGGTGATGGGTGGAGGTCAATCTAAATCAGCAAGTCGGAGTGGCAACTCAATCTCGGGATTGATTCAGTGATCTCTTTCATTCCTTCACCACGTAACGCCAGCATGCTCACACAAAGGCAAAGCTCGAAAGTGATCAACGGTGTCAAGACGGAAGTCGTTATCCAGCCCTTTGCAGATCGATTACTTATCCTTATCACTCAGATGGGGAAAGTAGGAAACCTCGTGCGATTGCAAACCTATCCAGCCCAAGAACCTATGCTGATTTACGTGCTAAGATACAAGCGTCCATACCACAGACCGCCCCTTTGCTAGCACAACCACCCCTAGACCAGGGGGAGCCGAACGCCTCTACACTACCTCCCCCTCCACCATCAATACAGTTGACACCGCTGCTGGGAAGTACACCCTCGGATCATTTGCGGACACTATATGCGCTCTACGTGTCACAAGTCGCCACAATAGTTTGGATTGCGGAAGCGGTTGGGTCGATGGATGAACGTAGGCGCAGTGTAATAGTTGGACTCGCGTTGAAAAAATCTGGAGAAGAGGACCAAGGGCTGTCTGAGGCTGAAAGAGGAACGTTCCATCAAGTCATGGACATGGTTGGAGACCTAGTAAAAGGGAAATTTTGATGGGAGGTTGCGTTAGCCAATGCCCTTCAGCTCTCCAACAGCCGACAGACCTGTTGTTATTGTTTGCCACCCTCCGGGGATAAACCTGTCCAGTCAACATTTGCTTCAAGGCTTTCGAGTTTTTTGTCCCTCTTAGCTCTGTACTGAGCCCACTTCCATTGAACAAGAGGTCGAAGCTTCTCTTCCGGGGCGAAGCCGGTCCTGGGGTGATTTTCCGCCAGGTAGTAGGCGAACACGCCAGTGAAAATGCCCAGTATGGGGTCAAGAGACCTGCAGCAATATTGGTAGGTACATTTGGAAGTGAGAAAGCAAATGCGGACCTAGACAGCAAAGCGGGCATGTGTGCCGCGTCGGGGGTGCAATTAAAGCGTGCACTCGGAAGGATCGGATTCGGATAATTTTTGTGGGCGGGTCAGCTGCCGCCTGTTCGCTGGCAGGCGTTGAACCGGATTCCTCTTAACCTCAGCCTCCGTGTTCTTCTGTCATAATCATGCAGCCTGCCCAGCTCGACCGCCAGCTACGTCCCATCTACGGTGAGCGTCTTACCACCCGTCTCCCGCTCGTCATCTCATCTAGACGCTTCTGCCTCCGCGCTCCACAGACGCCATCGATTCCGGATCGAACAAGACCGCAATCTTAGCATGCAATAAGCTGCTCAAAAAGAGTCCGAACAACAACCTTGTAAAGGTGACAGGTCTTCTCTCTGAGGATCAAGTATTACAGCTAAAACGCATCAGGCGCTTAAAGCACTCGCCCTTGTCCGGACTCAAAAGGTCGAGGAATCCCTCGTTCTTTGTGATGAAGTCTTAGCATCAAAGACTACGGACGATGCTACTTTATCTGCAATGATGCACGTCCTCCGCGGATTGGGCAGACGTGTGTCTCCCTAGGCCACTTAAGATTTCGCAAAGCTGATAATGAACATGGACAGACAACGACATGATCTCCATGTTTGAGGAGGCCTACAAAAAGCAGCCCCACCACGAAGAACTGGGTGTGCAGACATTCTTTGCGATCGTACGGACGGGAAACTGGAAGGCAGCTCAACAGGTTTGACCGACGATTTATGTGGTTTCTGTCTCTTACTGCAGACCCGTAGCTCGCCATGAAAATGCACAAACAGTTCCAAGAGGATCGCTATATCTACTGGAGTGTCATCAGTGCTGTGCTTCAGGTGAGTTTCTAACCGAAATACTCCGCATATACCCTGATCAGGTCCTTCTAAAAGGCCAAAGATCCATCCACCCCAGCGTCCATGCTTCCCGTACTCTTCAAACTTTCACATCGCCTCCTTTCTTCGGCAGTTATACCTTCTCATGTTTCCGCAGATCGTTTCTACCTCCATCTCAGCATCCTGAAGGAGCTACAGTTATGGGACGATGCGCACCAGTTGCTGACAACTGTGCCGGGTAACGCAATATGTGAAACAAGCTTGATTGTAGACGAAATTAGAAGGGAGGTTTGGAAACAAAAAGGCCTGTGGGAGGAAGAGAAACAGATAGCTCAGCGACGGATAACAGAGAAAGGGTAGGTGTGCGTTCCCGATGTCTTTTTTCCGCCTCTTAATCAGGTTCAGGGATCGCAATTGGCTAGAGTTTTTGGCCGTTCTCGACGCCACGTTCTCTATGGAAGAAAGTGCCGTCGAACGCGTGGAGGAGGCAAGAAAATTCTTCTCTGAAATAGCCGAGCTCGATGGAAGAAAAGACCGCTCCGGTCCTTTGGCCCTACTAGAACTGGAGAAGCGGGCAAGGGAACGCTCCATATCTGAAGGTGCCTTCAGAATATCATACGACCAACCTCTGATCCATACTTACCGTACCACAAAGACCCCAAGGTCCTGGAGAGCTACCTCAAGTCGTATTTCGATCAGTTTGGTGACAAAGCATGTTGTTTCGAGGACCTGAAACCGTACATTGCTCTCAGTGGCGAAAGTCTTGCAGAATGGACTTCACACCTCAGGAACACGCCAGTAGCAACGGTAACCAGATTTTTCTACCCCTACGATCACGTATTGACCCGCTTCGCTACAGGAAACCCAGAGGGACCTTCAGCGAACGATCAACGTGCTCAAGTTGCTACGTCACAATCTCTCTGAAGCGCAAGTCAGCGAGGAATCAGAAGTTACCCGGGCAGATAAATGCCTCGAGCTCTACCTCGAGGGTCTTGAACTCGGGAAAGACCTCCCCAAGACAGAGCTCCAACCCGCTGACGATCTCATCATTCTCTGCGCTCACGCGCTGGTCAACGCATGGAATGTGTCCAACGACGAATCGCATCTATACAAGGCCGCTGTTGCCCTAGAGGTTGCTCTGGTACACAGCCAACAGGCGTACCAGATCCGATTAACCTTAATCAGGATATATCATCTGCTCGGTGAGCCTCTTTGTGCGTGCCCCGACGGTCAGCTCACCAGTGAAACAGGCGCTCCTTCGTCTGCATTGGAGCATTATCGCGGGCTAAACCTGAAGCAGATCCAGAATGACACCTTGTCACATTTAATCCTGTCCCGAGCTAGCACCTTTGCTCTCGCATCCACCGGCGACTTGACGTACTCCACTGAGTGTGGGGAAGCAAGCCAGATCTACATCGCGAATTCGTCTGAGGTGTGCACAAGCGTAGTTTTGTTCGTGAGCGAAAACCTCATTCCCTTGTAGACCTCCGAATACGTCGTTCGCGCTTTCAGTGCGGAAAAGTACTCACAAGTATGTTGCTCTCACGACAACTCCACCTTGATGCTGACTGGGTGTTATAGATCCCGGAATTTATTGAGTTCGAGGACAGACTAGAGAACTCTCTCCAAAGAGACCTCGCCAAGATGGAGCACGTGCGAATGCGAGTCTTCCACGAGTCGGTCAACGCGGATCTCACGGACATGGAGCTGATTGAGCTCAAGTTCATTTTTGCACGACGTGAGTCCATCTGCTGTACATCCAAGGCGGTCCCAATTAAATTTCTTTCCCAGTGCACCACGACAACCGTGACTACGAGATCTTCTCTAATTATCAACCCCGATACGGACTTTCCTTCAATGAGCAGACCACTCTATTCGGGCAGGATCCCGGGGTGTGTGTTCGTTGTACGCCATGGAAAAATCGCTGACCCACAAGCGCTGACTAGTTCGGTTGGTTGCATACCTTCCTGAAAATTTATATCCGTGCCTTCCAACAAGCCAGCGATCTGGACGAGACCGTTGAAGAGAAGCTCCTCGTTGGTGATCGACCCAAGCAAACGAACGATCCCGGTCGTCCTCTCAAAGAGCGTCTGGTTCAAAGGAATGACAAGGAAGAACAGAATGTTCGTTGCAGTTCTCAAAATCCCCGATTTTGGCTGACAGCTATACTTTAAAGCTCACACCGCACGAGAGACAATTCTTCGAGTTCACCTCCGCTATTGCCGAGTGGCTAGAACCATTTCACAATCATGTTAGGCCCTCGCCTACCACTGTGCTCGCAGATGCCATGAAACAGAACGAACTCAAGACTGGAAAGCCCCTCCGCGGTATTGAACTCCCAGCAGAGGACGGTTCGAACGAACAAAAGGAGCCGCCCCAGGTCACCCCTCCCCCAGAAATCGTGACAGTCTTCTTTGATGGTGCGAGTTGTTTTCATTCCTGCCAATTCAACGGTCGATTTATAGTCCCATAGATATGCAGGCGAGACTGGCGGCCGCACTCGACAACGACGAGTTGCCCCCAGAGTTGCTCCAAATAGTCGCGTTAACCCAGGAGGCGCTGATACTGTTAAACGTGGAGACGACGCGTTTCAAGCCCTCGTCCATTGTAAAGGTCCATAAGCTCTCGGCGGTGCGTTGTTGACTTTGTGCTGGGCGCTACGAAAGGAGAGGCTGATGTCTGTTTCAGTTGGTGCAAAGCTTCAAGGAGATTAAGGCAAAGGGTGTCGCGGTCATCCAAAAGATGTCCGCAGATATCACTACAAAAGCTCAAGAGATTGGTGATAATGACAGCAAGCAGGAGTTCATTGATGCCTGCGAATCTTTGAAGGATATCCCCCAGGTACGCACTGTCGAGCCGAACCGTGATCCTCGACTCACCCTTCCCCCTCAGATTGGACCAAAGTTCATTGCCTCTGAAGCTGCCAGACTCGCAGACTCTCGTAGAAAGGTACTAGAGGGAATCGCAAAGGGTATGCTCAAAATCGCTACCACCCACGCATAAAAGTGCACGGATACTAGTAGAGTGCCATGCCGGTGACGCTTAGATCATGTCTGTGACAACATTCTGTACGGTATAACCTTAGGAACCTTATAATGATACACGACCACCACTTTTGCCAACTACAGCGGTGCACCGTGGTGCGCGAGCAACGAAACGCGCCTTGGTTTGTTGACCAGTCGCGTGACGTAACGCGACACGCTCACTCATTTACCATCACGACCTCCGGTCTGCTTCCTCACATTGGAAAATGAGTCAACGTGCAAACACCTCTCGATGTTCGCGAGCATTCCGCTGACGATGATGCTGTCTAGACGACTTCGCAGGTGGATACGTACAAGGATCGCAGTTTGGAGAGAACAGCCCATCTACAAAGGTACGAACCCCTATTCCGAGGCGGGAATCTGATGCTCAGCGTCGCGTCTCAGAAAGCCACCTCGCACTCCCTGAGGCCAGTGACGATCAAACAGCTATTGGCCTCGACGCAGGCGCATGGAGACGCTGAATGGATGCTCGGTGATTGCGAGATCAACCACGTCAGTGCCGATCACTGTATACGACTGCGGAAAGCGAATGTTTACGACTGAGTGATTTAGGTTACAGCCGTCGCCCACGTTTTGAATGTCCTGGTAAACCCAACAAATCATGTATTCGAACTCGGGGACGGTACCGGGCGGATCGAAGCTCGGCATTGGGTAGATGCTTCAACGGAGGGCGATGAAGGGCAAGGTGACGGCGTTACGTGAGTTCGTTCTCTGAATTTCCAAACTCCCAGCCTAATCAGAGGTTCAGGGAACACATGTATGCGAGAGTCACCGGAACGCTCAAACAATTCGGGAACAAGAAATATCTCAATGTCGCACACATCCAACCGGTCAACGATCCGCACGAAATTATCTTCCACTTTTTCGAGGCCGTCTATGTCACGATGGAATACTCACGTGGGTCGGTAAGAGTGTTCCTTCATGTCCTTTCGTGACTATGACTAAAGTGCTGTACAGCCTGGTGGCGGTGGTGGCACCGGTGATCCTATGCAGGGGGTGACATTCGGTGGTAACCAATCCGCGTACTCGCATCAAAATCAGGGATCTGGTGATCAATACTCGCATATGAACGAGACTGAGCGCAAGATCATGCAGTTCCTACGAGGTCAGGACACAGGGGGTGACGGCATTCACGTCGCAGCCATTGGGAGGGCGATCAAAGAGGACCCTGCTGTAGTCAGGTCTGCGTTCTCTGTTCTTTTACCCCTTTTCAATTGTAGCTAACCCGTTTGTTCGCCCAGCGACACGCTCGAAAAACTAGTGGAAGGCGGGGACGTTTTTATTACCTCCGATAATCACTTCGCTGCTATCTAGACGACAATTGTAATCTCTGCATCTACTGTAATATGACCAGGCTTATTCAGTTTCTTCGTTCCACTTGGGATGTGCTTCCCGTAATTAGACGCCAATCATCTCCAGGTTGATCATCATCATGGACGACTTTGACGCCGCCACGCAGGACACTTCGTGAGTCCAAGCCGCTCGCATAGCCTCCGTGTACCTGAGTATCTCTTGTAGGAGGTCAGTTCGACGACACGAGTCCATCCGGCCGGTTACAATACGGCAGTTGGTTCGAACGGAGTTCAGGGAAGAGTTATACAGGAGCAAATCCAAACCCCGATACAGCTTGAACGGCGATGACTTTGGCCTTGTAGACCCAGCTCTCACACTCTGATTCACGTTTCCGACGGAACTGATTTCTACCTCACAGGCCACATTCGTTGGAAACATCATTAGCGTCGAAATCTCTGGTGAAGCCACCCGGACGATCCGCATCGAGGATGGAACCGGAATGATAACGTCGACGTACACGATCGGGGAGGATGGAGAAGTGGAGGACCCACCAAGATGGAGGTGGCTATTATCATATCTCTCGTCTATCGAAATCCAGTGAAATCGATCCTGACATACTGTAGAGCAGGTGCATACGCAAGAGTATTTGGAGTGCCCCGCGAATTCAAGGGCTCGGTGTTCTTTACCGTAAAGTTTATCCGGCTCGTCGAAGACCCCCATGAAGTGTTCTTTCATCTAATGGAGGCCATGGTGGTCACACTGCAGTATTCTCGGGGTCAACCCCCAGTATGTACCTTCCAGTTTTTCGCAGACCGTCTTGTTCGTCTTATTATTGCCTCAGGGACTCTACGATTCGCGGCATGCGAGGGTGATGAGCGCTCCGACATTCACTCCCCAAAGTCAACCGTTGCCAGTATCGGCATCCACACTGCAGGTCGCTGATGACCCTTGGGAAGGTTTACAGGATTCCGTTTTTGGGATGCCTTCGTATTCGATGGGGGAAGATACAAGCGATGACGGTGATGGATCAACGGAATACTATACTGATCAGCCACCCGATTCCCCCCTCGAACGTTCTCCTTCCCCTACTCCGATGGGCGCTTTTGCAAGGAACCACTCCTACGAGGGTCATTCAGATCGAGAAGAAGGCTCCTCCTCGCAATCCTCTCAAACTACGCAGAGGCCGGACGTTCGATCCGAGGATGAAGAAGGCGAGGACGGACGAACTCCCAGAAGGAAGTCCAAGTCGCGCGCAAGGGACGAAAGTGTTCCGAGTACCCCGAAAATGGACTCTGATGACGAGCTGGACGTCCTTCGCTCGGAACTCTCTTCTCAGATCGCGCCAACGACACCTCAAAGGTTAAGACCAGACCCGTATTCGGGCTGGAGTCCGGCAAAGCGGAAGATTATGGTCTTCATTCGATCCAAAACCCCGGGGGAGGAAGTGAACGTGAAGAGGAGCCTAGGTGATGGAATGTCCAAGATGGAGATAAGGTGAGATCCTCGGACGTCCTGGTGGTGGGCTGGCGCTAACCAGCGTACCAGAAACGCCATCAGGGAGCTAGTGAAGGAGGGTGAGATTGAGAGCGAGGACGGCATGAACTACAGGCTCGCAGACAATGGGCCTAAATATCCAAGGTATTAGGCGTCCCTGAAGCGTCGATGTAGTATTAGTTGCACAAAATGCGTTATCTGTTCAGAGTTTGTGGGGTCCCGCTGCTGCCCCGATAACCCCGATCGAGCCGGGATTTCCACCAGCCTCGACCGGAACCAAAGCATCTTTGGCTGTTTCCTGTGCATGGCTTGAGCTTTAGTTTGAGGGAGTAGCACAGGCCATCATTCTATCAATTGGGGGCGCGGTTCGTCTTCAGCGGACTTGCCCGCTTGAGCGCTCTGATAAATGTGTCAATTGCAAATCAGGAAGTGGAGGCTGTGAAAACGTTAGGTGGGGTGCGTGTGTTAGTGAGTGGGCCAGAGCTTCGTATCCGCCTCAGACCATATATCCCCGAGCGGTCCTTCCAGGGTGCACTGAGGCCAATCCAGAAATACCGATAGTTGGAAACCCATCTTTCTTCACGACTACGACGACGATGTCACTCAATCTCAGCTTCCCACTTTCGAAGAGGACTTGCGCGATCGTGGTCTCTGGCATCCTGATAATATTCGCGTTCGTCTTCATGGCGCTGTGTCTCTCCCAACTGGGCGGTAAGTGCAACGTCTTGTGTGTTCTCCGAAGCCCTCTGATCGGATGGCTTGTGGTGCGTAAATAGCCTGGCCTCCGATGGAGAGTGGTGCTCAAGCGGCGGCTGCGATCGCAAGCATATCGCAGGTGCTTCTCGTTGGGTTGGCTTCCACGATGTGCGTTCATTTCTTTACCGAACGAACGAGCAAAAAAAGTTTAACCTACTTCTACAAGCATCTTTGCTTCGTGGATAGAAAGCAGTCGGCTGATCCGTTTTAGTGCATATGGGACCGTCGCCCATCTTGCGCTTAATGTGACGGTGCTTGCGTGGCTGTTGACCGCAGTAACGTCTACCGTGCCGTGTCAAGCTGGGGACATGCGGTGCTCGAAGCTGGTAGCCCCCAAGCCGACATGGGTCGGCCTTTCCGCCGTCATCCTCATCGTCCAACCGTGTGAGTCCGCTCGCTGACTGTCCGCCGAAGCGTGTGTCATGCTAAACACGAGGTTTCGATCGCAGGTTTATCGCTTATTGTATTCAGCTATTCCTTCCACCTACAAGATCATTCGCGGCGGCCGTACAGCCCGGAGATATACTCCCGAAGCCTTTCTGTGCCTACTTCTTCTAAACCTGACTACAAGCGTCTGCCGTCGAACTCCGAGCCTTGGCCCAACGTCGAGATGGGCGTTGTTGAACCTGTGCCGACCGCGCGTTCCTTCAAGTCACCTGAGCCAGAAGTCGGGTACGGTGGGGGGATGAGGACATACGAGGAGGCGGAGGAGAACGAGAAGGCACGGTTGCGTCGAGAGATGGAGATGGGGAATGAGGGAAACCGAATCATCTCGTCCCCGATTGCTTCCATGTCCAGGACAGGAGTTCTCACCCCGCTTGGGCTACAATGGCGAGACGGGGACCTTCCTCCTTATGCTTCATGACAGGGTATAATTTATGCGGATTTATGGAGGGATTTCGCTCCACTCCCTGTACGATAACATCATGCGTATGTATTTACAGTTTCCAGCCTACAAACACCGCTGCGGTGGGTTTGATACCTCCATCTGGCGCTCATGTGATTATCTTCACGCATCTCTTCGTTATCTTTGGTCACTGCGGGGGATCAGAGTGCTGGGTACAATGCTCGGCCAGTTTCCATTCAGAACGCTACACTTGATGTTACAACAGGATTTGGATTCTGATTTTTCACTGACAGGGATCTATTAAAGATGGGCTCCCAGAGCGCGCGTATCCCCGTGACTCAGACGTTTGTCGATGGCAGCCGACGTGCCGGCGGATGCCTCTCAACGGGCGGAGGTGCCGACCGTCGTTGACAGGACGAAAGCCTAGCAGATGGAACTGACAGTGGCGGTTGATTGACCTGCGCCGTTGGGGATGCCACTGTCCCGCGTGTATCCAACCCGTCCTCTCAGGCTGTCGGTCGCCAGGGCACCACTGACTGAGGTTGTGTTCGACTTGCAATCACCCAAATGCCCCTCTCCGCATCCGCACCGAAGGGGGCGTTTCTCGCCGCTGAGCTGGTTCACTGATTCCCTTATCAATTTAAGGATTTTCAAACCAAGTCGGTAAAAGGCAACCAGGCGGCGTCCGTGTGGCGCCCTGAAAGTCAGACTCTATTATCGGCCGTCGTCCTTGTCGGCTGGACCGACTGGAAGCAAATTCGGGGCAGTCGGACGCGTTCCTTGCGCCATGACCTGTTTACGTTTCTAGACCTTCCACGGAGCTTGCGTTGCGGGGGGGGCACCACTTTCTTCTAATCACTCACAGAATATTTTCGGTGCGAAGGCGACCCCCGACGCATTCACCGGTACCTAGTTCGGCGCGCATACATACTACACCCCTGCAGGGGGGGGGGGGGGGGGGCGGGAGAACTGCGCCGAGTGGAACAACGAAACCGAAAAAGGGCATTCGGCTAGGGTGACTTGGAAGCAGCGCGCGGCAAGCGTGGCCTCGGGTGTCCGGTTTATTGTGAAATCCGAAACATCTCCCATAATTGTGGACGGGCTCTCTCTCTCTCGTATCCAATGGCCGTCCCGTCGCCTCTTGTCATCACGGCATTATTCAGTCGCTCGCAACGGTCACGCTTTCATGTGCTCGTTTCTGTTGCTGATATAAAGCGATGCCCCACCCTCCGGCGACTCCGGATTTCGCCCTTTTCCCTTCCAACCCTACAGTGTGGCAAGCTATCCTTGACCAGCTCTCCGTTGGTCTATTCCCCTGGATATCGTCATGACTCCCGAGGTTGTCGATGCTTACGGTCGTACATCCTACCCTTATGTCCTGGGATCTCTGTCAAGCTCTCGCCCCGCTTCCACAGAATCAAAAGCTACGAACACCAGCGCTTGCTTTTTCGAAGTGCCCCACGCCAACAAGAACGATGATTTAATGGTTCGTTCCTCCTCCTCTCCCCTTTCATTGCGCTCCTTAATGGGTTGTGGCGGTGGCGAATACCGAAACTGATGCCGCGCCGCTTTAGCAAACTGTATGCTACGTTTACGAAGAGACGAAATGCGCGCCAATTCACTATCTGGTATGAAACGGTCTCTTTTCTCGGATGCGCAAAACGAAATCCGTTGTCTTATCAGTCTCGCCTAGTTCGACATTGTCACCCCGCCACCGAGCCGTGTCGGAACACCTGTGCCCGAACGCACAGCGACTCCCCTTCTTGACGAACGGGGCCCCAAAACTCAGTTGATCCTTCTGAACCGTAAACCGTCCCTGCGATCTGTCAGTGTACGTTCCAGGTTTTCCTTCGTGTTCTAGAAGGGCCTTTCTAAGCTCGTTACAGGTAAAAACACACCCGGCTCCGTGGTTACGGAAATTGAGGCGTGCGACCATCGTGTCCTTCTCAAAGCAGAAGAGCCCAGAAGCAGAGCGCGCGACGAGAAGCATGAACTGAGTGTGTGTGGCATTATTTTAGCTTCCCCCCTCTTCAAATTCCGTTTGTCAAATTGCTTTCCGTTCCAAAGTTATACATAATATCATGCGTGCCTCCTCGTGATTGTAGTATCATCCTTATCTTATTCACACCACCTTGCTCTTCCCCTCAATCTTTGCATTTTGTTCGTAGCAGGTCTCTAGATAACGCGTTTCGGTCGTGTTTACTCCCCCCCTCCCCCACTTGATGTAAGAACAGAAGTTTGGCAATCCACAGACGGTGTGGATTTCGCGTGCTTTCTGCGTGAATGACAAACGGTGAACGTTGAAACACCATCACTGATCACCAGTCACGGGTCAACGTTCGCACCCGAAGGACTGAGTGTGTGGCGTTAGCGTTTCCCATAGTAAGCTTGGAACCACGCCGGCCTAGGTGGTTTGGAAAAAAAAAAAAAAAAAAAAGGAGGCAACAACCGCACGAGAGGCCCACTCGCGATGTCATACCTTCTACGGCAGAACTTCTAGCTGTGTGGCGGAACGAACCTGTATCGTTTTTTTGGTGACGAGCCGGTTCCAAAGCGGGAACGTGGAATTCCTGGAGTCACGCAGTCGGTAACGGCGAGATCACCCGACGCTTGAAGTGAAGGTGGGGAGGGGGGGGGGGGTGCGAAACCCTCTCGGCACTCTCAGTCATGTGCGTGAGGGGGAGAGGTAGAAGCCACACCGCAGTCAACACCCCAGTAGAGAGGGAAGGTTGATCCCCGTCGTCGGAAAGCCACTCAGGGACCAAATCAAACGATCCGGTGTCTATCACGCCTTACCCCCACCCGGGAAAAGGTAGGAAAGAAGTTGGGCACCCTGTTAAAAAGGGCTGTGAGCGCATCGCAAAATCCCATACAAAACCTAGCATGGCCCAAACGGATGAGGATTCTTGCTCCGCCCCGCATTTAATCGGTACGTATATGCGATTCCTGCGCCCAGAGCCGTGTTTTCTGATGGTCACCTCGATTTCATTCCGCACCGCCATTGTTTCTATGTGAGTCTAGTCTGGGGCCCGTCGCCCGAACAGACGTAGACTTTTTCTGTGAAAAAAGGGGGGAGAATTGTTCGCCTGGGCGTGATGTTAATCTCTCTTTCGATAGACCTTCTTTAATGTGCGATGTCGCTCTCAACTGGAACCTGGAACGTAGCGTAAAGGTTCGCACGAGTGTGATTCGGTTTACCTTTCTCCTTGCGGAGCCCACCCGACGACGTTGCTCGCAAGCGCTGTCTCCGCGGTCGAGATGACAGAACAGGTTGGGTCTGCGCCCGATCAAAGTCTCTTTACCGCCCGAGCTTCAAACTCGGATCCTGTGGGCGATCAAGCTGCCACCTCGCCGCACCATGCAAAGGAGCCCAAGAATTCCGCCGATATTCTATCTTCCCAGAGACACTGTGAGGACATCAACCGGCAATTCTATCCGTCTAGGGAACTTAGCTCTCCGATCCTTGCGTTCCAGACTGCGTCGGATACTCTTCTCCGCGATATAATCGGCGTTCTCGAAGTACAGTACAGATCCTCTATTGGCATCGAACTCGTCGTATGACATTCGGTTTTATTCACCAGGAAAACAAAGCGTACCAGCTCGCCGTTATCGAACAACAGAACCAGCTCCACGATTGCCTGAGCGACCTGAACCGATCACTCCAAGTCAACCGACTGGAACGGCACGCAGAGGTCGAAGAACTACACTCGCAGGTCGATGGCCTACGACAGGATCTAAATCGGTTTTTTGTCGGGCCTACCTACGGCCCTGAGCACAGTGAGCTCTTGTTTCTCGATCCCGTTCATCGTTTTCCCTTCTGGCTGTCGGTGCCGGCTTCTCATCCCAGATCACCAAACTTAGGGCCCGAAGCATCGACAAGGACGAGAAGGCGAAGGTCCCGTAGGCCAAGAAGGGCGCAAACTCCTGGTCCCATCCGGCGATCGCCCCATCCGGTCGACTCAAGCGAAGACTCGCTTGAGCCCGGCGTCGACCCAAATCTCTACCGGTATGCAGAAACCACCGCTCCAATTCGGGGCAGTTACACTCCAGCCTCAACGCACCCGGTAATCCCAAGCGCGAGAATCGGAGCGACCAGGGGATCATCGCGAGCCGTACCCCGTTCCAACAATCTTCGCTTCGAATCGCGACCTGAGCAGTCAAGCCAACGCTCCTCGGGGTTATCGTACGTCACGGATAATCCGGTGATACCACCTCCTCCACCGGGATTCGTTCCTTATCCCGGCCAAGATCCTGTACATCGCCAGAACCCTTTCCCAACGCCTCGTGCGTCCTCCCGACAGTCGCCGTTTCAGTCTACACCGGTGCCACCTCCGCCGCAGATGCAGCACCACCGTACGTCCGACGAGAGTCAGTGGACTTGATTATGGTAGGCCAAACGCTGTAATCTTTTTTGTTTCTCGTAAATTCCAATGATTTGCCGCTTGCGGTTCACCGTTTGGATACCGAGCGTCAGAAAGTGAGCTGTGTCCTTGAATATGGTGATATGCGTAGAATACAATAGGACTACAGTCCGTGACGGGTGCTACTCCGCTATTATATATAACCAACCGTGTGCGTAAAAGTAGAGGCTGTCTAATGATTTACCAACAACTTTTTCAGCTTTGCGTTAGCCCTCTCAAGAGACTCAATCTTCGCTGATGCTTCGCCCATCGCGTTCAAAAGGTACCTCGTCCGCATGCTGACAGCTCTATCTGTACCGAAAACCGAAGACCTGGTGTACTCCCCGATTTCACTGAGCCGTAGCAGTTCCTCTTCGCATGCCTTGATCGTGGATTCCGAAGCAGTGATAAGTTGCTTGTTGTAGTCGATATCTTGCGTAGCACCGAAGACTGCGTCTAATGGTCGAAGAACCTGTCAGCCGTCACGCCCCGGAAAAACCACGGATGATATGAACAAACCTCCGACGACCCTCTCAAAAACGCACTTGTACACCGGTTTTCCCGGTCGAATCGTCGACGGTCGGCCATTGTGTGTGCTGATCGTTATCAATTCGGCATGTTCCATATTCCTCAACGCCGCCTCGTCCCCTTTGAATGGGAAGTTCATCAGAGTGTCGTGGTATGGGATCTGTGGTTTTATTTTAGGTAAAAAGTAGGGAAAAATGTCAAAGGGTCGCTTACTTCCTCTTCCCTGGCCAATCGTTTCATGAGGCTCCAGGCCTGAGCACGTGTCCAAGGGAGGTCCTTGGCATCCTCAGCATCGTCACCGAAAGCGCTCTTTCGCAGCTCCCCGACATCACGAACGATGATGTCTTCCATTGCATCTGCAATGGTCGAACCGTTGCGAACCTTGTAGATCAACTGACGAGCAGTGTGTGGGTCAAAGGGTCGAATAACACGCGCCGAGGCTGAGGTAGCATACGTTGTCAAGGTCGCTGGCTCGTCCACCAAGGCGCCCAATACTGGCAGTCGCGTTAGAGGTGAGTTCGATATCCAGCTTCGCCTCCTTGAGCTTCTGTTGCACGAAGGCAAGCGCTGTGTCCGCATCAGCGTCAGAGAGGGCGACTGTATTGAGGGACCTAGAGTGATTGGCTAAAACCCACTGTAAGCGGTCCGCAAACGGCTTGTTTACGACCCCAATACCTTTCGCAAGCCGCTTAGCATTTTCCCGATTGTCGCTCAGCACGATCACATGTGCGATCTGGACGAAGGGGCATTCAGATCGGCTTGGGGAATGCGAGGCCTGTGGTTCACGTACTTTGTTGTCGACCAAGCCTGTCGCCCATTGGGCTACAACGTCTAGGAGCTCAGACTTACCACCGACACTATCCTCGAATCCCCTGATGACGACCACCGGTAAGCCCTTCATGGAGTCAAGATCGCCATTGGGCTTGGTTTCGGCATCGGTCGCAGCATCCCATGTTTCAGCCCCCTCGACGCCTGCTTCCGAATCATCGGGACCAAACTTTTCGTCCCCGATTCCAAGTTCACTCATGACACCGTTTCCAGCGACACAGTCAAGCCTTCCATCATGCCACTCCCCTCGTTGGATCTTTTTCAGCCTCTCTCGCTGCTGTTGTAGACTCTCCTCCCTCTTCGCTTCGTCTTTAACCTGTTTCTCGTGGTACTCGTGAACCTTACCGAGACTTCTCCCAACAACGTCCAGTATCTGCTTAAGTTGGTCGGTCAGCGATACGCTTAGTCCGGCTACAGGGGTTCAGAATCAACACCGCTTCCGAGCCTTGCGAACGCAAGCCCAAACCTTTCTGCCCAATTAGGCCGACACTGGCAAGGTCAATCATGTTGCTCATGGAGTTGAAGAAGGTGAAGACGGGCCAATAGCCAGTTTGCTGGGCAAGTGCCGAGACCATCTTTGTATCGGAGTCTTTGAGTCTCATGATGGGACCACAGTCGAGGAGCAAACTCCTCCTAGGAGGAGGTTGAGGGCAAGCTTTGAGGGCGGGGATCTAAGCACTTACTTTCCAAGTGACGTGAGGGCCTCGGTGACCAAAGCGGTCTTACCGCTTCCTTGGGGACCGTGAATAAAGGTGATAGCGCAGGCTAAAGGAGAGTTCAGTACGATCACAAGGCCTTGAACGGGTTGGCTGACGAGGGTATTCAGTCAAGTATTTCTCGATATTTTCCTGGGCTTCCGTTCTGTCTTTCCAGACCTCAGCGACATTGGAGAGCCTCAAGGTCCCTTGGTTTCCCGAAGAGAGGGAAGGAGTGTTATCTTTCAGCCACCTGAAGAGACTGTATTCCTCCCAGTCGAACCAATTGAGTATTTTTGCTTGCACCATCCAGACGCGGATGGGGTCGAAGATCTATCACGATTTTAGAGTCTGTGGGCAGCAAGAATAAAATCCTTGGTTTTACCGCATACGTCAAACTTCCTAACAGGAAGACTGCAATCGGGAGCACAATCTTTGGATGGCCAGTAATCCAGTCCCTCACTACGTGGGCCCTTATTAGTTGCGCGTATCCGGTTTTCAGTTTGGTTGTAGCCCCGTTCATTGTAAATGAATGATTGTGCATGACATTTTTAGCGATTGTAGCCGACCGCATAGTCCGGAAAAGGACATTCACAGATCTGAGTGTGCCGGGAGAGCCACTCGTAGGTGGCGAGAGCTCCACAATCCGACCAAAGGGCTGCATCCGGCAGTAAACCCTCAGTGCTCAGCATTGAGAAAGGATGCGGCAACGTACCCTAAAGAGGCCCCAAAGTTGTTCTTCAGGAATATCCGGACCATCGAAGGAGACTTTGAGCACGGGAGTTGGAAATCGTTGTAAATCCTGAAAGTGTTATGATCAGTGAAAGCCTGATTTGCAGCTATCATACATTCACACCTCTCTCCACGGAGTACCCTTGACAGCCCAGACGTCACTCCTGTCGAGGTTCGCCCAAGAAGGAATCCCGCCTTGATCAACAAGACTCGTGCGTAGCTGTTCTTCGATCGCGCTCGCCGCAGTGCCTTCACTATCAAAATCCTGATATCTATATCGCACAAAGAGTCCGCCCTCTTTAAGTTGCGGTTCCAGCGCTACTAGGTTGAAATTCGGTACGCCGGAGTTCGAAAGCATTGAACGGATAGCCTGTGTGAGGTGGTCCTCCCGTAAAATTCCTATCCAGGACCGAATGCTGCACGGAATTAACTGCGCCCTTCTGAGAAGATACTTGAATTTACTCACTCCCACATTCCTATGCGGATTGGGAATACGCTGTCGATGTAGAGCCATCCCTCCTTCAAATTTGGCGGTGATACGGTGTTCACCGTTCCTGCGGACTCGGTAACAGTGAAAGCGGCTGGGCTCGATGCATCTATACGACGCGCAGAAGTGGTAGCGAAAGAACGCCAATGGTTTCTGTTGAGGAGTGCGCTGGTGCGCACGACAGCCTTCATCACAGTTCAGCTTGGGTGTTGGGTAGACGTCATAGGGCTGCCCTCCGACGGCGTCTGATCGAGGATCGTTGATTCCTAACATGGACAAACAACCGCCTTCGGTCTGATCGGCCCAAGCAACGGCGCGCGTTGAATCACGATGCCTTCTATTTCTCTCCTGCATTTCAACGATGTGTACAGGGTCCAGCCACAAAAGTTGTCTCCAAAGTCGCCCGACACGATTGATGTCACTCAGTTTGCTCAGATGGTAAATGATATCCGGGAGTCCTGGAAGAAGTCTTCGAAAGAGGGCCTCGTATTGTTTTCCGGAGATCTATTTGCTCCGTCAGTAGAGAGCTCTGTGACCAGAGGGACCCATATGGTACGCGATTTTGCGCTATCTATTACCCCGATGCGTTCTCAATTCCTGTCACCGCTATAGATCCCAGTCGTGAATGAGATCGCGCCCGATGTCGCCCTCACAGGTATGAATCCAGCATCTGGAACGTTTGCTGACTTCTGACTTCTGGCCAGGAAATCACGATTTTGACTTTGGTTCGACAAAAGTCTGTCAGCGTGAAACTTGGAACCAACGTCTTACCGAAGTATTATTGTAGGATATCCCCATTTAACAAAGCTCGTCTCGGCGACAAAGTTCGTACGTACCGTCGTTAATATGCGCTGAACGTCGGGCAATGATCCCTTTCACAGCCCTGGGTGCTTAGCAATATCATCGATAGCGCCACGTCAAAAGTTCCAGAATATCTCAAGGAGTACGAGATATTTGAACGCGGGGATGTCCGCATCGGCGTTATTGGGCTCGTAGAAGAGTACGGTGACAACTTCAATTGAAGCTATATTCCTTAACGCTCGCATTCGCAATAGGGAATGGATAGCAACCGTCTCTTCTTGGCCTCCTAACTTTGAATACAGAAGCATGGCCGAAGTGGGTCGAGACCTCTCCGCTCGTCTGAGGGGCGAAGAGAAGTGTGATATCATTATTGCTCTGACGCACTCGAGGTGACTGGCACGCATCGGGAAAGTTATGACATTCCGCTGATTCCACCGTTCACAGGTTACCGAACGTAGGTGGACATCAACACGGACGCGTCATGAACACGCAAGGTTTACGAGTCTATCTAGGACATCGCTTTGGCGAGGGATCTTCTCGCTCTCTCACCTGAACACATCCCGTCAAGCCAGATCGTTTTCTCACACGGAGTTGACGTACTCTTAGGAGGCCACGACCACTTCTACTTCGCCTCAAAAGGTGTGACATTTTGGGAAAACTATGATGTCCATCAAGAGTGCCTAGGAGCCGAAGGAGACAAGGGAGATATCCTGGTTATTAAGAGCGGTACGGACTTCCGTGACCTCACGTCGATAGATCTGGAGTTAGGAAACGTTCCCGAGACCACGGATGGGGCGGTGAGACGAAAATTGATCAAGTCGATTAAAGGCATGTCCCTCAAGAAATACCTCCAGAATATGCTGAGACGTGATTTAAGGACGACGGCTCGAAACAAAGCCTGGAATGCCTCAATCTCAAAGTCTCAGGGAAGCCCTCAAGTCCGTCCTTGAATCCGTTTCCGCCTCACTAAAGGAACCCGTGGCCAAGACGGATGTCGAACTTGATCTAAGCTCTCAATACATTCGAACGCAGGAGGTATGGTTCGGAAGATTGATTGAATGTCTTGTGGTTCTATAATCCCCGATTAGATGGCTTCAAGCAACTGGTTTGCTGACATCCTCAGACACGCCTACGACGACGTCCTCTGCCTGAAGGGATGCGGAGGGGCAGACGCGGTGCTCATCTGTGCAGGAAGCTTGCGTGGCGACTCAGTCTATGGGCCAGGTAACCCAGTGATAAACTGGTCTTTGCGCCGCTGACTGAACGCTGAATCATAGGAAATATCACATTGGGAGATATCATGGAGATCCTCCCGTTCGAAGACTCGTTGGTCGTGTTAGAATTAGACGGAGAGACTATCTGGGCCGCGTTGGAAGCAGGTCTGAGAACCTGGCCTGCCCAAGAAGGGTAACGCACCCTTCGTAGCCCACACGTCCTTTTTCGCTGATTCAGATATCTAGTCGGTTTCCCGTCATCTCAGGGTTCCGCGTAGTGTGGGACTCTCGCCTCCCACCTGGACAACGCGTCGTCAGTGTGCATTTTGACCCGGAAATCAGTGACAGTACCACCGATACTCCAACCAGTACTTCCGGTTTAGTTACTCCCACCCAATCGATGGCCATTGGCGTCAGTCGGGACTGGGTCGATCAGGTGAAACGGGAGAAAGGTGGGAGGATGTACAAGGTTGTCACGAGAGAGTATCTAGCCAGTGGACACGACGGGTACGATATGTTGAAAGGGAACAAGTATCTGGTCGAGGATGAAGGCGGGCAAATGATGAGCACCATAGCGAGGAAGTACCTCCTCGGTGAGTCGATGACGGACTCTTCCACCTTTCCAGTCAACTGAAACGGATCATACCGTACAGGGTCACGATTTGTGAACCGAATGTCACGACTGGCGAGAGAAGACGCTCTCACCCGGAGTTTCATACAAGCCAATACGGAGATGATTATCCAACGCGAAAGCAAACGGTCGCAGAAGTTGGAAAACCCGAAGATGCACTGGAAGCTTGCGACCTCGCTTGTGATCAAGTCAATCAGGTCCAGGAGGCATTACCAGGATAACCTGAGTGTCACCCAGGTCGAACACATGAGTGAAGTGGACTGTTTTGATGGAGAACGGGTGAGAAGGAACTGGGGAACTTCTCAGCCCAAAGAAACGAATTCGGAGAAGGGGAAAGGTGTAGGTGAGACCAACTTGCGCACGATGGACGAAGACGACCTGTTACGTATACATCCAACCTTGGATGGAAGGTTCAAGGATAGCGGCAGGGCGTAAGTTCGTCGTGTCAAAAGGAGGTGACGATGGGCGGCCGTGGAAAGATGGAAGTGAATGTAACGTTATGTACTTCTACCGCTTGCGAAATTACTGGTTCGGCTGGCAGTATGCACGCGACACGCAGCAAAGGATACACCGGATTGTGCGGGGTGTCGAGTTATTTTCGACGGTTTTTGGGAAGTCGAACGATCTTGGAGCGACCGAAGTCCACAGGGACGGCATGGATCAGTTGTAAGTCACTCGGCACCGTGACTGAGGGAAGTTGGACGACGGGCCCAACTTCTCCGAACCGCCTTTTGAGACGATAGAAATATTGACCTTGGTCCTACACCCTCTCTAACGACACCCGAGGGGTGGGAGTTACCGCCCCCACGCAATCCGCCGTTGTGAAATGAGTCAAAGGCTTCTGTGAGACCAGTTCCTAACCTGTGGATAATCACGTCCTATTGCCCATTCATCAGGCCTTGCCAGGTTCAAGGACGTTGGAGGGCAAGATTCTGTTGCGTCAGAGATGACGACCCAATGGGCAGCCGCAGAGAGGTGGGATTGAGGGTAATGAACATCTATGAGGGCGAAAATGAATGCAATTGCACTTCGACAATATGTACGCGATATGGTAGCCTGCTGATTATGCGAGAGTCGAGTGGCCGAGGGAGTTCTGATGATGTAGAGCACGCAGTGCGACACAAGGGCAATATACGATGTGAGATCCAGCTATGTAATTCCAGGCGAGCAACGAAGGAAATGTGTGCATGTATGCACAAACGGCGGTAGAAGGGCAAAGAACTGAAGAACTGTCAAATAGTTAGCCGGGCAGAAGGCGTTCAATGTGAAAACCTCAAAATAACTTACGAGTCTCACGGATGAGGTATACACAATGTTGGATCAGCCACCAGGGAAGAAACAACAATATAGTCAAGAGGGACCAAAGTAGCATCAAGAACTTGGATCTGGAGACCTCAAGGACTGATCGCGACTGGTTGGGGAGGCGCCAAAATATTGGAAATATCCAGCTTGCTGCCAATGGAACCTGAATGGTCCCAGGGTCCTCGAACTTGGGAACTGACCGGCGAGGAGCATTTGGAATCCCAAGACAAGGTCGAGGAAATGGAGGAAACCGAGGATGTTGACCCAGAAGGCATGTGGCCATAAACCTGATGTTGCTCCTTGGGCTCGGAGTCTTGAAAAACAGGGAGCTCCCTGTGCGACCTCCGTCGAGAGGAGGTCCGGGTGGAATACGATGAAAGGGCGGAGGGTGGTTGGAAGGTAGGGAGAGGGATGGACGGCATCACGAACTTGGGTGTGCCTCGTGGGACAGGTCCAGGGGGGCAGAGACGAAGGGGAGTAGGAGCAGGACGGCGAGGCATTGTTCTGTGTATAGTCGCAAGACCTAGAAAAGTATCAGCTTGTTTTCCTTTCCGATGTTTGTTCAGGAGATGGATACAGACCGTGAACGCGAGACTGTGTGTTCGTGACTTAGATCTCTTGGACCGGAGAAACGGAAAAGACCTATCTTTCGAAAAGAACGACAACTGAAAAAAGAGAGAAAAGAAGAAAGGGGTGGAAGGAGGGTGAAGGAAAAAGGTCAGGTGTAGTCTGTAGAGAGTGGAAGTCTACAATGACCGACTGCAGCTCACTCGATCGATGCTCACGGTCGTCTCGACGGCAACCAGCAACCGCGGGAGTGCTTCGCCGTCGCGATGGTATATTCTCAGTACATTATATTACGCGATGACTTCCAAAAACAAGACTACGAGATATATACACCAACGGGCTGCAGGGTGATGGGTGAGGACGAAATGCAAAGGGAGGGAGGTCTCAGATTGGTCCGTCCTCGTTGATCGGTCGGTAGAACTTCATCAGCTGCGTCTTGAACTCTGTGAGCAAAAGCGAGGATGCGAAAGGGGTCAGGGTGACGTGCAAAACGCGGGTTTAATAGACTACTGACCTCCAGGCTTGTCCCAGATTCTTGCGGCATCTGGATTGAGTGGTGAAGCGTTGTTGGGTTCTAATGAAGGTTTGTCACTTGTTTCAAATCTACTCTGCATCGGGGAACTCTAACTTACCACCTAGGAGAGACTGGAGGGAGAGGAGGATGGTTTGCACGCTATAAACGGCGGACCACTTGTCCTGTGGGCATGTCAGAATCTCGTGTTTAGAATAAGAGTACGCGAGACCGCATACTTGGAGAATGTCCAGACAGATCGCGCCACCAGTCAGGTCAACGTTAGGGTGGTAGCATGGAGTATCAAATTTTATCGTTGGTGCGGCATAAGGGTAGTTTGGAGGGAAGGAGATAGAAATCTTGAAGCGCAAGCCAGCGTAAATCTAGCCGAGGGAGGTCAATGGAAGGGTTCGACGCGCCTGGAACTTGACTTACAGTGGCCGAAGCGCCTTCAATCGTTCCGGCCCACTCGAAGAGATTGGCATCGGATTTTGGGAAGGCAGACTAGTCGAGACGCGTCAACGCGAACGCAACTGGATGTGAAAGTAGCCGCTCACGATTCCAGGGAAAGAGGACATCTATGAGATACAATTAGCATCACTACATTGATGGGAAATTGTTGGGTCGTACCATCAAGGTCATAAGCTCACTGCTGAGCCTTTTGAATTTTGCTTGAATCCTTATATTTCAATGTGATGTGTAATAGACAAATACAGACCGTTTAGTAACGCTGCCAGCGGCATCTTGAGAAGCGCCCTGCGCAGGTTGCTTTGTGGAGGCGCGAGGGGGGGCGAGAGAGGACGTGAGCTGTTCCATAGCGTGGACTGGTGGTTTATGGTTGACCTATAAGTTCAACTTTTTCGCGATTTTTCAAATTGGGCGCGTCCACATTGCAGATCACGCGATCAGTCACATCACGTCGTCACCCTGTGCCTCAGTTTGGCGTGACCGCATCTCTAGAAAATCGGTAAAAATCCCGGAAAGCCTTCAGACAACTGAGTGGAGTATTGGGCATTGGCAGCTTGATATTTTGATTGTGCGCATACACCACTTTGAGCCAAAAGAAACAGAGCAAAGCCCAGCGGCTTGATCGGAGTTGGCCGGGGTCAACCAATCGTAGCCTGTCTGCACTCAACCTCAAGCTCTCGTCCTCCCCACATCGGACTCAACCTTGTCGCCACGATTCCTCTGTAAATTCTGGACGCAATGTCCAGCGATTTTGCTCCCTCTCAAGCAGAAATTGCTCTGACCAACAAGATATTCGAGAAATGTGACCCCAAGAAGCTAGGTATAATCACTGGAGACACCGCAGTCGGCGTCTTCAACGGTACGAAGCTCTCTCCCACCGTTCTAGGGGAAGTGTGGGCCGCCGCGGACAGCGAGAACAATGGCTTTTTGACCCGTAAAGGCGTTTCGATTGCCCTCCGACTCATGGGACACGCTCAGCGCGGTGAGCCGCTTTCGGAGGCACTGCTTTCGAAGCGTGAGTGCTCCGCTCTAGCCCTTTTGGCAAGAACTCATATTTGTCCAGCCGGGTTACCACCAAACATTGAAGGCTTCTCGTTACCGATTCTCCAACAACACACTGGAAGTTCGGCTGGCCGGGCAAAATCGCCTCCACCCGTCGTTTCATCAGTTCCCCCACTGACACCTCAAGATAAAGCCAAGTTCATGAAGATATTCTATGGGTGCAACCCGGTCAATGGCATACTGAAAGGTGTGTCTAATCGCCCTCAACTCGGAGCCCCCACTCATTTTCGAATCACCAATGACGTGAATAGGTGAAAAAGCCAGCGAGGTGTTTGTCAAATCTAAACTTCCTGTCGACAAGCTGTCACAGATATGGTCTGTCGCCTCGCGCTCGCAGCTGGGGTTTTTCTGATTATTCCACGCTCGTACATAGGAACCTGGCAGATACAAAGAACCGCGGTTCTTTGGACGCGACCGACTTCTGCATCGCAATGTACCTCATTCAAGCCACTATGTCGGGACAACTCTCCTTCGTCCCAACCAGCCTTCCTCCCGGCCTCTATGACCAGGCGTCCGGAAAGTTCGACGCGGTCGCATCTCATTCAACTGGTGGCAGCTTGCAACCAAGCCCTTCCACAAGCCGCTTCCCTGTCGGCCCCATTCAACCCCAGTACACGGGTGGGCTGCAAGCTCAGCTCACAGGTAGAGGACCCGCGCCAATCATTCCTCCCCGACCAGCTGCAGTTCCGGGGCCGAGCACATTTAACCAACCCACCCCCTTTGGTACGCCACCAGCCCCACCGTGGGACATCACCCCGGCGGAGAAGGCCACTTCCGACAGGTTCTTCGAAGGCCTCGACACGACGAAGAAGGGTTACATTGAAGCCGATGCCGCAGTTCCTTTCATGATGCAGTCCAATCTTCCGGAAGAGGTTCTCGCCCAGATATGGTGCGCCCTTTAGTGTCTTTAACCGTTCGATTGTCTGACTTTGAGGCTCAGGGACCTGTCTGATTTGAACAAGGAGGGACGGCTCACGAAGGACGGATTTGCGGTCGCATTTCATTTGATCCAATCAAAGCTTGCTGGTAAGGCCCTGCCAGCAACCTTGCCCTCGTCACTGGTCCCTCCCTCTCTGCGTGGCAACGTACCACCCGCTTCTCTGCCCCAGCAAGAGATCCAGGATTTACTATGGGATGATTCTCCTCCCCCATCTACAACTGCCACAACTCAACCAACTCGGCAACCCCTGCAACCTCAGCGAACGGGAACATTGAACGCGACACCCCTACAATCACATACCACAGGGTCGTATCAGCCTCCCATTCAACCACAAGGAACCGGCCCCCAGTTGTCTCATTCCCCACCCATCTTCTCCCAGACCACTGGAGGCCCGACTCGGTTCACTGCCCCCTCTTTTGTACCTGCCCCAGACCCTTTCGCGAGCTCGGGCTCACATGACTTCCTCAGCGACGATGAGCCATCTGCCCCTGCCCCGCCGCTAGAAGACAAGTCCGCTGAGATCGGAAACCTTCATAATCAGTTCAACTCCACAAATCGATCGCTGGGCACCGTCACAAATGAGCGTAAAGAAACCGAGCAACGATTGGCCGAGCAGGCTACTGAACTTTCGAATTTGCAGAGCCAGCTCACGGCGGCCAAGACCGCATACGAGACTGAAACTAAGCTCCTCGCTGCACTCCGTGAGCGGTACGCCAACCAGAATGCAGATATCAACAAGACCCGGCAAGAGCTGATCACAGCTGAGAGTGACGTTAGCGCTTTGCGTCTCGAGAAGAACGAGGTCCAGAATGCGTTGCTCAGGGATAAAGAGGAGGTCAGAGAATTGCAGAGGAAGATGGCGGCTGCGGGGGCCGAGATTGAGACTGTCAAGGCTGAGATCGAGAAGAGCAGGAAGGATGCGAAACTACAGAAGGGACTTTTGGCCATTGCAAGGAAGCAGCTCGCGACGAGGGAGGCAGAGAAGGTAAAAGTCGAGAATGAGCGGAGTGATGCTGAGGCTGAGCTAGTCGAGGCGGTCAAGGAGGTAAACGAAGCAGAGGCCGAGTTGGCTGAGGAAACTGGTGCTGCGATGCCCACTGAAGTGTCAACCAACGGACAAGATATCTTCACGCCTTCGTCGCCGGACATTCTCGCCGCTGCTATTGCTCAACCTCTCCCAGATACCCCTGGAGGATCCGCTTTTGGTTCACCTAGCCTACGGTCATCTTCAGTCAGGAATACCAATCCATTCGAACGCCGCACCACTGCAAGTCCCCCTCCGTCCCAGTTTCCATTCATGTCGTTCGGTACCCCGGCGGATCCTCCGGTCCCGACCCAACCAATGGATGATAGCAACGTGCAGGTCAACTTGGATGACCCATTCGGACTAGGCAACTCGCACGTCGAAGAACCACAACCCATGGAAGGTGGCACAGAATCGGGCGCCGACAATGACAGAGCTATGTCTCCCTCCTCTGTCGCTGAGGCCGACGATCTATTCGTCACCCCCCTTGCTTCTGTCGCCGCGATGCACGAATCCCCGAAAGGACCCGCGCGCACGTTCACCCCTCTCGATGCTGCCGCATCCCAGTTCCCACCGATCCCTGGAGCGTTTTCCGCAGGGCCTGACTTGGGTGCCCACACCGTTGCGGCCGACGAGGACAGCAGTGACGAAGACGACGGGCCTGAGGAGGCAATCGCCGCTTCTAAACAGCAACCGCAACCGTTCGGTGCGCCGTCGCCGGCTCCAGTAGAGGTCTCCAAAAAATCTTCGACGGGCTCGAGTTTTGACGACGTGTTTGGGGTCAGTTCGGAAACGAGCGCTTCTATCATTTCCATGCCTTCTACTATCACACCAAACCAGACCGGCAACGACGCGTCAAAGTCCCCCTTCCAGACTTCACTTTTGGCCGGAAACAATCCATTGTCGGTGTCTACTCCTACTGACAAGTCAGCGGACCAGCAGAGCGACCCTATTGCAGGAAAGAACGCTTTCGACGAGGCGATGGGAGTGATACCCTCTAGTCAAACGGCAACGAATGATACCTTCGGTTTCGATTCTGCGTTTGAGGACGATTTTGATTTTGCAGCTGTGAAGGTTGACTCGAACGCACCACCTTTCCCCACTCCATTTCCTGCTCCAGTTCCCCAATCAGCTCCCACCACCAATGGCGCCTTGAACCCGTTCCCCCCTGCCCCTACTTCTAGCGGAGATGCGTTTCATGTGAATGTTGGGTTCGACAACGCGTTTAGCGTGGACACTTTCTCGCCTCCTGCCCCTGGGCCACCGGCCACTCAGGCGTCTGGTCCCGGTCAAGAACAAACCAAACCCTTTTCGTTCGACACAGCGTTTGGGACCACGACCACGGCTAGGCCAGGAATCACCGAAAGCGAAACGAAAGGTGCCGCGCTTCATCCAACTTTGGATGGGGTACCCCTTTTTGGAGGGGATAGGACCTCGAAAGCTGATGCGCTGTTCGAAGCATTCGGATCTGGGCCGGTACCACAAATGACGAATAAGCCGTCTTCACCAGTCCCGCCTGTCCAATTCCCGCGGCCTTCGTACTCTCCTCCCCCTCAACAAAGCGCCTCTTCCCCACCACTCGGTAGTAACGGAAGTGTTCATAGTCATCACGAGCCACCTTCGAACAAGCTGACACCGCCAAAACCGCGCCCGACAACGGCGGACAAATTGAAAGAAAAGGAGCACACCACTAGGACCTCGAGGCTGAGTGTGAGTTTTGACCTTTACGCTGATCATTGGGTTTCCTCGACACCCGACTTGGATCAATTGGACAAGTTTTACTGACTGAACATTCCTTTATTCGATAGCAGATCCGACTGCCGTTTGGGAAGAAGAAGAAATCACACGATACGCAAAACCCACCTCCAATCCCAAGCCGGAGCTCACATCTGACACCTCCGCAAGAACACGGTTCCACGGAGAACGATGATTTGGACGTCGTGAAGCAATTGACGGCGATGGGATTCAGCAGAGACCAGGCGGTTGCCGCCTTGGAGAGGTCTTCATACGACTTCCAGAGGGCGTTGAATTCCCTGGTGGGTTCTGTATAACCTACCGAGAGAGCTTTGGCTGTGGGCAGATCTATTTTCACTACGATTGTTGAATATTTTTCATTCCCCGACTCCGTCGGGTCCAGACACACTCGTTGCCTTTGTCTCTTTCCCCCGCGCCCTTATCATCGTCCCATTGTTATCTCCGCCTTCTACCCCCTAGTTTTTCTATCTACCTCGGGTTGGACGGATTGCCTTACTTTAGCCTACCCCTCTTACTCGTGCACTGTGCCTTCATATATGATGACACCTCTCCTTTATTTGCGGCGTTTATTTCATTACAGATAATGCTCACTCTCTCGGGGGTTTATCTCTTCCTTTTCCACTTATTCTTGGCTTTTAAATGCGAGGCATGACTTCTGGACATGGGTTGGTGCAGATTTTGAGCAAAGTAAATGGATCGAACTTGTGTTTTTATTGATCGACTCACCCGCCCAGTGCAAGTGGTTCGTCATGGCTGTGTGCTCTGGCCGGTGAGGTGACTCAAGGCGAAGCCTGTATGCCATTGTCGTACAGGTGGTCGCGATTGAGTGGAAGATGTATGCGATAAATAGATAATGCGGGGGACAATGTGCTGATGCGCACATTCCGTGAGTTGTTGATGAACGTGTTTCAGGCCCACCGCCGTCTTCTGTCACCCGGCGCGCAGCTCGGGAAGAAGAGTGATTGCCGCATAGTGTCCGGAACGGTTTTACACTTCGCATTCTGTTCACCTTGCGCTTATTCCATCATACACCACGGACCTCCCACCTCACAGCTGGACAGCCTCTAGAGGTCCGTGTGCCTTTCTTCTCTCTCAGTATATAACCCTCTACTCCTGCTCCTTGGTTTGCCTGTTCCCGACATCTCTCTCGTCGCTTCCTCTCTCCCGCCGCCTCTCTCGGCTCCCACACCGATATTTCTCACCCATTTCCCGTCCGTCAAGCTGTCGAAACAAAACGAACAGACATATTTATCTCACTTCTTTGCGCCCATCTCTGACTTGTACGGGCACCTCCTCAGGCGGCTGCAACGGTTTTGCCGGATGAGAGTTGGGCCTATTGAAGACAGACATGACGCTGGGTCTCCCTCGACCTCCACCGCTGTCACCGGAACGATCGGGGAAATTGTAGACCAGGGCCCGAGCTTCGATATGGTGGTTATTGGGTGTGGAGGAGGACCATTCGAGACCAACCTATCTGCGTGAGTGAACCTCTCTTGCGGTTCGGTGAAGATCTTTTCACCCGCAAGTTACTCGGGCTGTGTCATGTGCTGACCTCGAGGACGCAATCGGTTTCAGATACCTCGTCAAAGCGTCAGGCTCAGACTGGGAAAAGGATTCTGTCGTCGGCCTCGAAGCCGGTAAGTTACTTTTACCTCGTTGCCTCGTATTTAGTTGTTCCCCCGCGTTTCTGACGGGTGTTCCGCGCAGGTTCGGGACTGGGTGCACTGGAAACGATCATGAAGTCTGACCCTGACCTGTTCGGAGTTAACGGCGAGACGGGAAAACCGTACACCGCGACCCAAGTCTTCTCCTACATGAAGTGAGTCCCAGCTCGTGATCTAATCTTGCTCGCGATAAATGAAAAGGCACGATGATACCTCATTTGTTCTACATGGCGCCCGGCCCGGCCCGTGATTCTCGCCTTTGTCTCTTTCCTGTCGTGTGGGATTTCGTTTGCTGATCGGTGCCGTTTACCACTCCAAAGGTGTTACTTGATCACACATTCGCATCTCGACCACGTGAACGGTCTCGTGTTATCCGCGGGCTCTATGGGCGGCCAAAAATTAATCCACGCTCGGAAACAGACCATCAAGGACCTCGAAGTTATCTTTGCCGATCGACTGTGGCCAAAACTCGCCTCTCATAAGAAGGAGGACGCGAATGCTATGCTTGTATACTCTCCGTGAGCCCCCCGTCCTTGTTTCCGTTTTGCGAAGATGTTTTCTGATCATTCGCTGCAATAGATTACCAACAGATCGCGGATATTATTTTCTTAATCGCGACTTGTCTGTGTGTTCCATGCCTGTGACGCACGGTCTCACGAAAACCGGGAGTGTCTACGAATCTGCTGCTTATTTCTTGCGAAATAACGTGACGGAACGGGAGCTCTTGTTCTTTGGAGATGTTGAGCCGGACTCGATATCTCTGAAACCTCAAACAATCCACGTATGGAAAGCCGCTGCCCCGAAAATCCCACACACTCTTGCCTCGATCTTTATTGAATGCTCGTGGACATCTGACCGACCCGACAGTCTTCTGTTTGGACATCTGAATCCTGTGCATCTCGTCGATGAACTCGTCGCACTGTCCCTGGAGGTGTATAAGGCGAAGAACAATCTCCAATCGGCCTCGATCGCTGTTGCAGAAGGTGCAATCAGTCCGGACACTCGCACGAGGAAGAAGAAAAAACTTAACCCCATACCTCTCGGGTCGCTGCGGGGTATGCTGGATGGCGTTACCGTCTACATCATGCATTGCAAGGGCGATGTGGGGGGAAAGTATGACGGGCCTATTAGCGAAGTCATCGGGGCTGAGGTCAGGGCTTTGGTTGAGAAGAAAGGGCTTGGTGCGGAGATTGTCGTTTTAGAACAAGGAACACGTATACGTGAGTTTGCTCTTCCACACCGATTCCAAGGGAGTGCTAATCTTTTTTGTCCTGGCCGCAGAGATTTGAGTCGCCCGTTGCCTGACCAGACTACAGTTTTTTTCGGTTTTCCTTTCGGCTTGGACATTCGACCTTCTACAAACCCCCTTTGACCCTCGATTTGCTTTCTCTGCTTTCTCCTTTCCATCTGGCTTTGTTCATCTTTCGTCGCTTGACATGCTGCCTGTATACCACCGCACTGTTTTCTCTCCCCCCCTCTGTTTCTACCCCAGCCCACGACGATCTGTAGCCTTATGTTTTTTTATTCTGACGACTGTATACTAGAGACATCTCGACGAATTGCGATGAGTTTAGATTATATCTCGTGGCTGAGTCTGGGGATTCGCGCATCCCTATGTGTATGCTTCCTCGCATCAGCCATTTTCTGTACAACGGGAAACTGCCCTTGAAATCGTCTCTCCAGGATCTGTGCCGGAATCCTGTTCAAAGGCGATCTGCAATCTGCCTCGTACAGGACATTGGGTTAGTAGTGCCCGCAACACTAGAGGCTAAGTGGTTTCCTCTCCTTCATGTCGCCTCTTCTGGGTCGAGACACATTATTGGCTGTGTGGGCCTTCCAAGTGATGTTATCAACGTGGGGTACGAGATGCCATCGCCTCGGGTGCATACAATGACTCAGGCGGGATTTCCGCAGGAAGAGGTAACGCGAGAAGATGCGCCTCTAGAAGGTGCCTAACGTTGAGCAAATAACTGCGCGTTTCGATGGATAAGCGTTATCGAATACTTCCCACAGGTGATTGGAGGAAGAGGGGATCCCCAGTGGTGCAGAAGATCGATTAGATCCCAAAATCTGTGAAGAAACGAAACGCACCTGCAGGTTCATCTGGGCACAGAGACGAAACGAACACGACGACCGGGTCTTTTTTTTTTGGAAGCCATGACTGCGGGTGAGAAGCCTGGAAGGTGACGTGAAGCCATCGTTCCTTTCATTTTAGATATGATTACAGTCCACCATATGCCCCATGTGAGGTTTGCTGCAGTCCGATTGGCCGTGAATTTGAGATTAAGAGAGGATGGAACAGGGTTAGAGCTTGGAGGTTTCAAGCCTGGCACTGGCAGTGGCAAGCTGCAATTAGGCGAGCATGTGACTGGTTGTGCGTGTTCCGCAAAGATTTGGATCACATAGATTTCGGTCATCCACGACGACCATGTCCAACAGGCAAGGAGGAAAGATGAAGCCCCTCAAGGTGCGTCTCCCGCGTAGTCGTGGATCGTGTCGATAAGTCATCTGGACATCGTTCAGGCTCCAAAGAAAGCAAAGAAAGAGGAGGACGAGGATGACAAGGCCCTCAAGGAAAAGCAGAAGGCTGACGCACTGGCCCTTGCCCAAGCGAAGGAAAGAGGTGAGCACTAGTGTTTCTTACGCTTGCGGTGATGAAGGGACTGAGTTTCTGCGGTCTCTCTAGCGAAGGGTTCGTATTCACATCTCGCCGTCTCCTCGATTACATCTAAACGGATACACTTTCAGGCGGCCAGTTGGGAGCTGGACTCAAGAAGTGTGCAGAACCGCACTTTCAATGCCCTCGAATCTCCCTAACTGAACCGGTGGTCTTTCTTTTTCCACAGGTCTGGCAAGAAGTGAGAATCCGACAACGACCTCAGCACCGTTCCCGATCTCTAGTCCCGTGCTTCCGGGGGGAGTACTTGGTGTATTTTCTGTTTGTTTTTAGAGTACGAAGAAATCCTTTGCAGAAATTTTTCAAAGAACGGATATGAGAGTTGTGGTCAAAGACCCATTTGCCACGGCGCTGACGTCGAGTGGCCAGCCGCAAAATTAAGTGGTGACCTAAGCCATCAAGCTGCAAGTACACGCCCACGACCAACACCACCACCACCATCGCGACACCGACGCCGACCGTCAACCGCAAAATGCTCGGTCCTCTACAGGTCCCTAGGCAACAGCAAACCCAGGGCCAGCAACAGCAGGTTCAACAGCAACAGCAACAGCAGCAGCAGCAGCAACTGCAACAACAGGGTGATTTGCTCCCGCCTCCGCAAAGCGGTCAAGACTTCACCCTCTCCTCTGTCCTCCACTTCCTCCAGACCGAATGGCGGAGATACGAACGCGACCGCAATGAATGGGAAATTGAACGCGCCGAGATGAGGGTACGTCGCTCGTCCGACCACCTTTACCCTAGCGCCCAATCTCTAAATTTCCGGTGCAGGCTCGGATTGCGCTCCTGGAAGGAGAACGACGATCTTTTGAGAATGTCAAGCTAGACCTTATGCGCCGTATCAAAATGTTGGAGTACGCGCTTCGTGTCGAGCGGTACGTCAAAATCGTGGCCATTCCTGCATCCATCACATCTTCTGACGTGTCTTTACTATCTTAGGTCGAAACAATTGACCCAATCGACCTCTCAAGGCGTCCAAACGACGAAATCCGGTGTCTCGCACAGCCAGAAGGAAGAGAAGGAAGGCAGCGGTGGGAGCTCCCCGCGAAGCGAAGGTTTGTCGGACATTCGTATCTCATAGTCGTGATCGCTGATTTTCGCCGGCTAGACTCCGCTCTACCCCAAGAACGGATACCAGGAGGTCAGCCGAACGGGAACCCACCGTCAAACCCAAGCAGTAGACCGCACACTTGGGCTGGTATGCAGCTAACAAATGGCCCGCATGCCGCGAACCTCATCAGCAAGCCACCTCCCGGTCGTGATCCGAAGAGTAGGGCTCGAAGCCGAGAGTACCTGAAACAGTGCGTCTAGATTGTTTATGTTCACCGTTCTTCTTCGCTCACATTCGCCAAGGTGTTTGCAAGAGGTTTCGTACTTGACCTCTCCTCAAGCAATGAACCCTCTGCCGAATCGACCACTCTTGAGCAATCCCTCCCTCCCTCTTTCACTCCCCAACGTTCCTTCGTTTGATCAGATCGCTTACAATGGGCGCCCAAGAAAAGCGATGCCAGATCTTCCCAAAGAATTCCCTCAAATGATGAATATGGGTTCTGCTCCTCCTTCCGTGCAGGGGAGCCAGATCACTGCCCTCGACCGCAACGTCTCGCAGTCACAACAAACGCAGCAGCAGCACTCTACCGGTCACTCAGGGTCTCAGCCGCAACAAGAACAATCGAGCCAGGTTACGCAAACCCAACCCCAACAACAGCAACTTCCTCCACAATTGCAGTCGCAGAGCTTAGAGAGGAACCACGATACGGATATCGAACCTCGGCAGCTTACTGCGATCTTTAGGCCCGATGACGCCGGAGAGTGGAAGGAACAATTAAGAATGTCCCACGAAGCTGCTGAACGCGAAAGACTGGAACGTACGGGCCAACCTCCATCGTTGATGGGCGGAGTTGCTTCATGGGAGCGCGGAGGGCCAGTCGATGAGCTTGATGGTGGGAAGGATGTTGATGAGGAGGACGAAGAGGAAGCGACTACTGGTTTCGGGGAGGGGGCGGAAGCCGATGGTGCCAAACTTTGGAAACCAAAGCGGACACTGCGAAAGTACGGCGTTCCTCACTTTTCGGCCGTATGGGCATTCACAAATTTTCTAGCCACCTGGATGCCATTCGGACGATCGCCTTCCACCCAAGCGAACTTTGCCTTGCTAGTGGTAGCGATGACAACACAATCAAGCTGTGGAGAATGGACGTCGCGACTCTCGCTTCCTCAGCGTGAGTCGATCGCCTATCCCCGACGATTCTTCGAAGCTAATTTCGTCCTATCGCAGGTCTCGCTCAACTGTAGAAGTTGAACCCCAGTTAACACTGCGCGGCCATTCCGCAGGTATCACGAAGTTGATCCATATCCCTTCAAGGCACGCCTTGATCTCTGCCTCGCTGGATTCCTCGATACGGATTTGGTCGCTCCCCCCACCGTCACACACGACCTATGCGCCATACGATGGATCTCGAGCCACCGGTGAACTCATCGGACACACTGACGCCGTGTGGGACTTGGCGCTTGTCCGCGACGATAACACACTGATCAGCTGTGGTGCGGAAGGAACTGTGAAGGTCTGGGAGATCACCGCGGCAGGCGGTATCCTGAAACTGTCATGGTCCTATAACGGATTGAACGACCACGGAGAAGAGATCAAGGTCGAAGGCGACGATGAAGATACCCCTGGAGCAACCGTGGTGGAAGCGGTGAAGATGGATCTGAAGAAGGTTGCGGTCGCATATCAGAACACGACCGTCAAGATCTTCGATATCGAGACTGGGAAGGAGGAGATGAAGTTGCAACCGGAAATTGTTGCAGGTGGGCGTTTCAAAAATCGGGGGCCTGGGGATGTGCTCATGTTTCCCTTTCAGATGAGGGAGTTTCAACGCAGATTAACGCTTTGGCGTCCCATCCTACGATGCCCCTGCTTGTAACTGGGCACGAAGACAAGTACATCAGGATCTTTGACATCTCCACCTGTGGGTCCCCTCGAGATCGGTTGATTACTTCTACTCATTCCGGGGTTTTAGGTCAATGCACTCACTCGATGTTGGCCCACCTGGATGGCGTGACTTGTCTCTCGATCGATCCTGCTGGGTTCGCGCTAGTCTCCGGCGGACACGACGGTTCTGTGCGATTTTGGGATATTCTCGGGTCAAAGGCCTGCGTGCAGGATATCAACGTGCACAGGGAGAAGGCGAGGGAGGGAGTGCTCGCGGTGGAGTTCCACCAATCTCTGCCGTTCGTTGCGAGCGCGGGTGCTGATGGCATTATTAAGCTCTACTCGTCCTCGTAGTCGTCGATAGTGTGAGAATATCCCGAGTTGTGCGTGTGGCTTTTAGGATTTTGATACTGTCTGTTCTCGTTGATTTTTGTTCATGACCCCTTCGCCCGATTAATTGCATCACACATGGATCGGTCCTCTCTCCAACACATCTTCGGATTCTGTTTTGTCGGTTTTCGCTGGCTTCGCGTTTATTAGGAACCCTTATTTCTCGATCGAGTCACGCCACCATTCTGATCAGTTCATCCTTATTTCCCGCAATCGATTGGATCCTGCCACTTTGTCCGTTCAACACAGATGAGTGCTTGAGCTTGAGCGAGGGTGGGACAACGCCGCCCCAAACCTTGTGGGCTTGCAACATACAAGCGTGGAAACGTGTGTCTGAAAATCGTAAGGAAGCACGTCTTCGTTCGAGGCTTGAAATAGAGAACAATACAAATTCTCGTCCGCATGACATGCAGTCGCTTTTGTGGCCCCGTCGACCCCATCACTGGAACCCAGGCTTCGCTTCGGACGAGATACCCAGTGTCAAGATTAGCTGATTGCTTGGTGTTAACGATCACGGACAGAATACACCTCGGAAAACAGCAGACCGTCCACGATCAACGCATAAAACAAAAATGAACAAAAAAAACACGGTGGGAGATGCAGAGTTTGTTGCTACAGTGGAATGATCAACGGGAGGCGTGGAACAAGAGGTAGGCTGGCGCAGTCGAGTAATGCATCAGGAAGAAGTAGTAAAGATTCAAATACAGAAGGATAGTGTCCAGAACGGGAAATGGGGTCAGTAATCTAGAGACGTAGCCGTTGGACGTCCTGGGCCTGAATGTTAACCGCTGGATGGTGCATCGCGCGCTGAGAAGGAGGGTTAATTGTAATAAGGAACAGTATAAATTCCAGAGGCTCACCAGCAATTGCTCGCTCTATATTCTTCAGAAGATCTTTGCAGCACACTGTACTTGTCGATGCCCCAAGCTTCTCAAAGATCTCAAGCGCACCCGAAGCTTCAGTGAGTGCATCTTCGAGCTGGCTTTGTCGATACCAAATCTGAGCCTTCCCATCCATTGCGCGACCGAGGCGGAGTGGGTTGTCAGCTGCGTGCGACTTGGCTTGATCGATGTGAGAATGTGCTTTGTCCAATTCGTCTTGACGTGCGAAGAAAAATGCGAGGGCATAATGAATCGAAAATAATTGACCGAGCCATCCGGAGGAGGACGCGATTCCAAGGGCTTTCTTGAAATGGCAAATCGCCTTCTCCTTCTCCCTCTTGTCACCATATATTGCACCGAGACTTTGATGAGTTTGACAGAGCTTGAATTCTTCTCCTTTCTCCGGGAGGAGTTCAATCGCGTGTAATCCCGCTTTCTCTGCCTCGTCGAGTCGTCCCTCAAAACGGAACAATCGGGAAAGGCCTTTCCAACAACTTGCTTGCTCGATTGTGATACTGAACCGTTCGTAAATCGCCAACGCTTCCTTCATTTGTTGTATTCCTTCGTCGTGGAGGCCTAGTGCCTCGTTTGCACCGGACAGGAGGATCAACGTTTCAGCAACCTGAGAGTCATTCTCCCGTTCCCTCGTGAGCTTTAGGGCCTGAGAAAGAAGCTGCTTTTGTTCCGAATAATTCCCAAGTGTGTAAGACAATTTCGCGAGCCAAATCAGACATCTCGGTTTGGAGTGATGGTCGTCCACAAGCCCTTCGACTCTTGGCCCAAGCACGGTATGCCGGGGTTTGTGCCAATACAGACGCCGCATGAAGCCAGCAAAGGCGTCCCAAACAACTTCCGAGTTCGTGTCGATGGATGTGAAGACTTCGAGCAGGTGCTCAGCATTCACGTCCTCTGATACAACCCATCGTGCTTCTTCAAAACCAGGCCACCCGGGACTAACAAAGACTGACAACCTGCTGAAGTAGCAATCCTTGGTTGCACAGAGGAGAGGGGATAGTTTTGGGTCTCGGGGTCGAAGATGGTCCCTGATCGGCGCCAACATGGTGATGAAGTTGTTGCTTCGGGATGTCAAAGAAAGAATGCAGAATTTGTTGAATATGTTCTTCCGATTAGGGATGGTGGGAAACAGCCAGTCCAGGTTTTTCTCGTCAATGCCTTGCGGGAGGAAAGCGATGACTCCGAGGAGGTCACGCGCATGGGGGCCGAGGTTGCGGAATGTTGGCGAAGCAAGGGAGAGTTCAATGGTCGCTGCAAGGCTCTCATTGTAATCCGTCTGGAGCACCTGCGCCCGCTGTACGTTCCACTCCTTGGCCAATCGGGTGTGATCCCATGTGTTGTGAGACGCGGTGGTAGCGAGCAGCGTGATCGAAAGCGCATGGAAGTCTAGCTGTCTGATGAGGTCACTGATCACCTCGGACCGTCCACCGTCCCCGTAGATGCTGTAGAAGATGTCGCACGCCGCCTCTGGGGATAACGTGGAGATCATCGGACGCTTGAAGTGTGGGGGGACGGTGGTGATGCGGGAGGTAATGCCAAGGCAGATGTTGCTGAACCGACTCAACTCCTGCACCGCTGCGTATATTTCCCGCGCGTCCGTTCCCTGCGGGTCAAGGATAGACTCGGCATTGTCGAGGACCAGTATCATGTCCTTCGATGACAGAAATGATTGTAGGGAAGTCAGATCCTCAGGGTTTTCGATCCCTGCGCCGATGACCTTCGAGAGTCGATTGAGAAAGTGAGGAAGTGACACCGGGAACTTGTCGCAGCGAATAAATCGACGGTTATCGCCAAACCGTTTCTTGATCCGATCGTGATGGAGGACCTTCAACGCGATGGACGTCTTGCCAATCCCTCCAGCACCTATGAGCGCGATCGGTTTGAGGTTTTCGGCGAGACCGACGACTTCTTCAATTAGTTCATCGCGTCCAAAACAGGCCCTCGGAGGTTGCGGGGGGGATTCTCCGCTTACACTGGATGCAAACGTAAGACACCTAGTACACTGGGAGTGAAATCGGAATTATAAACCTGGTGTGAGTCTAGGTAATTTTGAGGGTATATTAGCTAGTGACCAACATAACATAACAGTTGCTTACCGGTGGAACCTGACCATCGGACGCTCCTTGAGGTTTGAACGCAGCACGATGAAGGTCGGATACCATATTTTGAGTTTCTGAAACAATGTTTTGGGTGCCGGAAACGACGTTGTGGGTTTCCGAAACAATGTTGTGGGTGTTGGAAGCGGTGACATTGGTATCGATCGCAAGTTCAGTCTGGAAACTGGGGGTCAGCGACGCAAGCGGAGGAGTGAGAGAACGTACGTTGAAGATCTGGAGGATCTTGTTGAGGTCCGATGCCCAGCCCGCGATCTTGTCTTTATCATTCTTCGCGTGGAAAAGGCGAGAGGCTGCATTGCGCTTGCTCTGCTTCTGGACATTCCGCTCGATCTCCGCCACAGTTCTGAGATAGGAAGCATCATCTGTCAGCTATCCACTCTGTGCACTGTTGGCTCAACCCACGTTCGCGCCCGGTTTATCGCATCCCGCACAAGCTGATTGAGGTGCTCAGCTCCTTTCCCCTTCGTTCCTCTGTCCAGGACACAACAGATCTCGACGCAGGTCTGCCCGAGCTCAATACAGTCCTGCCGGTTGGCGAGGGATACCTGGACGAAGACGAGGCGTAAGCTCGCCGCCGCATGGAAGAGGAAGAAACACACTTTAATCGTCGTCAGGATCACGGCGACCGAGCCAAAAACGGCTCTGGCGGGTGTGACGCTCGAGAGCTCCTTCGCAAGATTGAAAACTTCGATGAACAGGTCCACCGTCGACACAGCACCGTCCCATTCTTTCGGTTTTGGAGAGTCTGTGGCCATCGTCGAGGGTGGATGTAGTTGCGAGAAGGTGGTACGGAAAGAAGGAAGAACCCTACACAGCCCCAACTCGTAGATGGGCGGTGATGCTCTCGTGGCTTGCCTCGTGCAAGCGCTTATCATACGTCGGACTGCTTGGGTAACGCTGCTTTCGGACCCAGGCTAAGCACAGTATCGTCGGATACGTATCACGAAAGCATTTGTTCCCTGCACAACTTCACCAGTCTCTAATCAGCCGTGCCGGATGCTTTGCTTTGGGGCCGGCCATCGGTGGAATGCGCTCTCGCATTTCAAACGGGGACCATTTGAGCATAGTTGCAAGGAAGAAGACGGGCCTGGAAAGGATTGACGAAGAGTGTCAACTGAGTTATCCCTCCATCTTGGATGAGGAAGACTGTGACTAGCTGCCAGTGTAACTGCATGATCGTCACCGGTTCATGCCCGGCCAACTCCGTTCCGATGTTTGATTCCACCCACACTCTGGAATTCAGCCGCGATTTCAGAATCTGGGAGGTTCGGAATAAGAATATCGATGGGGCTAGTTAATTCTACCGAAGGTATGCGACTCGTATATATTCTCGTATTGTGCTCGTTGGATCCTGATGCATGCAGGTGCTTATGATCTCGGCGTTCAGGATCAGCGATGGCATTCACAAAGTCGTTGTCCGGGGCTCGAGACTCGACGACATGATCCACTCGGTGCACTCCTGGGCCCCGGAATTCCCAGGGGTAAATATCACGACGTGTCCAACGCGTCCGCGTCACGCGCCATGGACAGCAACGTCAGAGCGTCCCGAACCTCTGTGAAGGCAGGAATCCACACGAATGCACATGTGTCAACTATTCCTTCTCCGGATTCCAGGCTTTCGGCCCCGAGGATGACAAGGGCAAGCACAGGCACCTTACTTTCCCTGCTGAAGATGTATTCGGGCCGAATGAGTGCGAAGGATGAAGGTTTGATTGAGATCACGAGAGGATCAATTAGTGAGCTTAGTGGTGGGAAGGGCGTTGAAAGGAAGGTGAGGGAGATGACTACTGGTCTCGGGGAGGGGACGGAAGCCGATGGTGCCAAACTTCGGAAACCTAAGCGGACACTGCGAAAGTACGGCGTTCCTCATTGTTCGGCCGTATGGGTGTTCATAATTTTTTCAGCCACCTGGATGCCATCCGTATCTTTGATTTCCACACCAGCAAACTTTGCCTTGCTAGTGGTAGTGACGACAACACAATCAAGCTGTGGAGAATGGACGTCGCAACTCTCGCTTCCTCGGCGTGAGTTGATCGCCTGCCCCTGACGAGCCCTCGGCCTCAGAGCTGATCTCGCCCTATCACAGGTCTCGCTCAACGGTAGAAATTGAACCCCAGGTAGCACTGCGCGGCCATTCCGCAGGCATCACAGAGTCGATTCATATCCCGTCAAGACACGACCTGATCTCGGCCTCGCTGGAATCCTAATACGGATCCGATCGCTCCCACCACCGTCACACGACCTATGCGCCTCATGATGGGTCTCGAGCCGCCGGTGAACTCATTGGACACTTACGACGTGTGGGACTTGGCGCTTGTTCGCGACGATAACACACTGATCAGCTGTGGTGCGGAAGGAACTGTGAAGGTCTGGGAGATCACCGCGGCAGGCGGTAATCTGAAACTTTCATGGTCCTATAACGGATTGAACGACCACGGAGAAGTGATCAAGGTCGAAGGCAACAACGAAGATGCCCCTGGAGTGACCGTGGTGGAAGCGTTAAAAATGGATCTAAACAAGGTTGCGGTCGCATACCAGAACATGACCGTCAAGATCTTCGACATTGAAACTGGGAAGGAGGAGATGAAGTTGCAACCAGAAATTGTTGCCGGTAGGTGTTTCAAAATCGGGGGGCTGGGGGTGTGCTCAAGCTTTCCTTTCAGATGAAGGAGTGTCAACGCAGATTAACGCTTTGGCGTCCCATTTGATGATGCCCTTGCTTGTAACTGGGCACGAAGACAAGTACATCAGGATCTTTGACATCTCCACCTGTGGGTTCCCTCGCGGTCGGCTGACCATTAGCACTCACTCCAGGATCTTAGGTCAATGTACTCACTCGATGTTGGCCCGCCTGGAGGGCGTGACTTGTCTCTCGATCGATCCTGCTGGGTTCACGCTAGTCTCTGGTGGACACGACGGTTCTGTGCGATTCTGGGTCATTCTTGGGTCAAAGGCCTGCGTCCATGATATCAACGTGCACAGGGAGAAGGCGAGGGAGGGAGTGCTCGCGGTCGAATTCCACCAATCGCTGCCGTTCGTTGCGAGCGCGGGGGCTGATGGCATTATTAAGCTCTACTCGTCCTCGTAGTGTGAGAATATCCCGAGTCGTGCGTGTGGCTTTTAGGATTTTGATACTGTCTGTTCTCGTTGATTTTTGTCCATGACCCCTTCGCCCGATTAATTGCATCACACATGGATCGGTCCTCTCTCTAACACATCTTCGGATTCTGTTTTGTCGGTTTTCGTTGGCTTCGCGTTTATTTGGAACCCTTCATTTCTCAGGTCACGCCACCATTCTGATCAGTTCATCCTTACTTCCTGCAGTCGATTGTATCCGGGCACTTTGTTCAACACAAATGACCATTTGAGCTTGAGCGAGGGTAGGATACTGCCGCCCCGGGCCTTGTGAACTTGCAACGTACGAGCGCGTAAACGAGTGTATGGTGACTCTTAAGAAAGCGAGTGTTCGTTCGAGTCTTGAAACAGGTAACATACAATATATAAACTCTTGTCCGCATGCCGTGCAATCGTTTGTATCGCTGACCCTATCACTGGAGCTCCGGCTTTGCTTTGGACGAGATACTCAGTATCAAGCTCAGCTGATTACTTGGTGTTAACAATTGCGGACAGAATATACCCCGGAAAATAACAGACGGTCCACGACAAACGCATAAGACAAAACAAAAACAAAAACAAGGCAGGAGACACAGAGTTTGTCGCTACAGGAGAATGATCAATGGGAGGCATAGAACAGGAGGTAGGGTGGTGCAGTCGAGTGTTGGATTAGAAAAAAGGAGTAGAGATTGAAATAGAGAAGGATGCTGTGTCCATGAACGGGAAACAGGGTCAGTGACTTGGAGATGTAGCTGTTGGACCGCTCGATGGTGCATCGCGCGCTGAGGAGGGAGTTAATTGGAATGGCAAACAGCATAACTGTCAGAAGCTCACCAGCAATTGCTTGTTCTATCTGCTCGAGAAAATCTTCGCAGCGCACTGTGTCCGTTGATGCCCCAAGCTTCTCGAAGATCTCGAGGGCACCCAAAGCTTCCGAGAGCGCATCTTCAAGCCGGCGCTGTCGATACCAAATCTGAGCCTTCCACTCCATCGCGCGACCGAGGTAGAGTGCGTTGTCAGCTGCGTGCGACTTGGCTTGATCGATGTGAGAATGTGCTTCGTCGAACTTGGCTTCATTCAAGAAGAGACCTGCGAGGGAGTAATGATTCCAAAATAGTTGATTGCGCCATCCGAAAGCGGAGGCGAGTCGAAGAGCTTTCTCGAAATGGTCAATCGCCTTCTCCTTCTCCCTCTTGGCACCATATATTGAACCGAGACTTCGATGAGTTTGGCAGAGCTTGAATTCTTCTCCTTTCTCTGGGAGGAGATCAATCGCGTGTAAGCCCGCTTTCTCTGCGTCGTCGAGTCGTCCCTTCGAATGGAACAACTCGGCAAGGTCTTTCCAACACTCCGCTTGATTGATTGTGTAGCCGAGCCGTTCGTAAATTGCCAATGCTTCCTTCGTTTGTTGTATTCCTTCGTCGTGGAGGCCTAGTGCCTGGTTTGCAATAGACAGGAGGCGCAACACGTAAGCAACTTGAGAGTCATCCTCCCGCTCCTTCTTGAGCTTTATGGCCTGAGAAAGAAGCCGCTTTTGTTCTGAGTAATTCCCAAGCAAGTGAGACAATCGAGCGAGATGAATCAAACATATCGGTTTGGAGTGATGGTCATCTGCAAGCCCTTCGACTCTTGGCCCAAGCACAGTATACCGGCGTTTGTGCCAATACAGGTGCATCATAAAGCCAGCGAAGGCATCCCAAACAATGTCCGAGTTCGTGTCAATGGATGTGAAGACTTCGAGCAGGTGCTCAGCATTCACATCCTCTGAAACAACCCATCGTGCTTCTTCGAACCCTGGCCTCCCGGGATTAACAAAGACTGACAACCGGGTGAAGTAGTAATCCTTGGTCGTGCAGAGAAGTGGGGATAGTTTTGGGTCTCGGGGTCGAAGATGGTCCCTGATTGGTGCCAACATGGTGATGAAGTTGTTGCTTCGGGATGTCAAGGAAAGCACACAAAACTTGTCAAATATGTTCTTCCGATTAGGGATGGTGGAAAAAAGCCAGTTTAGGTTGTTCTCGTTGATGCCTTGCGGGAGGAAAGCGACGACTCCAAGGAGGTCACGCGCGTGCGGGCCGAGGCTGCGGAATGTCGGCGAAGCAAGGGAGAGCTCGATGGTCGCTGCAAGGCTCTCGTTGTAATCCGTCTGGAGCACCTGCGCCCGTTGGACGTTCCACTCGTTGGTCAACCGGGTGTAATCCCAAAAGTTGTGAGACGCCGTGGTCGCAAGCAGCGTGATCGAGAGCGCATGGAAGTCCAATTGTCTGACAAGATCGCCAATCACTTCGGACCGTCCGCCGTTATCGTAGATGCTGTAGAAGATATCGCATGCTGACTGCGCTGACAACGAGGAGATGATGGGCCGTCTAAAGTGTGGGGGAACGGTGGAGATGCGGGAGGTGACACCAAGGCAGATGTTGCTGAATCGACTCAGTTCCTGCACCGTTTTGTATATTTCGCGCGCGTCCGTTCCCTGCGGATCGAGAATGGATTCTGCATTATCGAGAAACAGGATCATCTCCCTCGATGACAGGAATGGTCGTAGGGGCGCCAGATCCGTGGGGTTCTCGATGTCTGCACCAATGACTTCGGAGAGTCGGCTGAGGAGGTGGGGAAGGGACGTTGGAAACTGATCGCAGCGAATGAATCGACGGTTATCGCCAAACCGTTTCTTGATTCGATCGTGATGGAGGACAGTCAATGCGATAGATGTTTTGCCAATCCCTCCGGCACCTATGAGAGCGACGGGCTCGAGGTCCTCGGCGAGACAGACAACCTTCTCGATGAGCTCGTTGCGTCCAAAACAGGTCCTTGGTGGCGGCGGCGGGCATTCTCCATGAGCGCTAGATGGAAATATAAGACACTGGATACGTTAGTGGTCGAAATCGCGAACCTCGTGGGAGCCTGGACAATGGTAAGGAATTATTGGTTATTCCAGCGACAAATAGAAGATGATGATTACTTACTGCCGAATTCCCGCCATCGGACGCTCCTTGGGGTTTGACCACAGCACGATGGATGTCGGATACCATATTTTGAGTTTCTGAAACGACGTTTTGAGTGCCGGAAACAACGTTGTGGGTGTCCGAAACAACGTTGTGGGTTTCCGAAACAATGTTGTGGGTGTTGGAAGCGGTGACATTGGTATCGATCGCAAGTTCAGTCTGGAAACCGATGGTCGGCGACGCAAGCGGAGGAGTGAGAGAACGTACGTTGAAGATCTGGAGGATCTTGTTGAGATCCGACGCCCAGCCCGCGATCTTGGCTTGATCGTTCTTTGCGTGGAAGAGGCGCGAAGCTGCATTGCGCTTGCTCTGTTTCTTGACATTCCGCTCGATCTCCGCCACAGTTCTGAGATAGGGAGCACCATCTGTCAGCTATCCACTCTGTGCACCGTTGTTTCAACCCACGTTTGCGCCCGGTTTATCGCATCCCGCACAAGCTGATTGAGGTGCTCAGCTCCTTTCCCCTTCGTTCCTCGGTCCAGGACACAACAGATCTCGACGCAGGTCTGCCCGAGCTCAATACAGTCCTGCCGGTTGGCGAAAGATTCCTGGACGAAGACGAGGCGTAAGCTCGCCGTCACATAGAAGAGGAAGAAACACACTTTAATCGTCGTCAGGATCACGGCGACCGAGCCAAAGACAGCCCTGGCGGGTGTGACGCTCGAGATCTCCTTCGCAAGATTGAAAGCCTCGATGAACACGTTCAACGTCGAAACAACACCGTCCCACTCTTTCGGTTTTGGGGAGTCTGTGGCCATCGTCGAAGCTGGAGGTTGTTGTGAGAAAGTGGTACGGGAAGAGGAGGCTGCGGGGAAGGGTCCTAGCCCTATGTAACACGTTGTATATGGGCGGTGTTTCTCTCGTGCAAGCGCTTCTTCTGCAACACTGCTTTCGGACCGACACTAGCCGTAGTATTGTCGGATACATATCACCAAAAGGATCTGTTCCCTGCATGAATCCACCTGCCCCTCGCCAGCTGTACCTGGCTTGGGGGCCGGTCAGTCTCTCACACTTTAAACGGGGACCATTTGAGCATGATCGCGAGGAAGATGGGCCCGGAAAAGATCGACGAAGAGTGTCAACTGAGTTACAGCAGAAACGCTTGGAGCCTCCCGGACACTCCCGGACAACTCCGTTCCGATCTTTGATTTCACCCACACACTGAAATTCAGCCGCGGTTTCAAAAGGTGGGAGGCTCGGAATAAGGATACCGACGGGGATTAGTGAATTCTACCGAAGGTATGCGATTCGTATATCTTCTCGTATTGTGCTTGCTGGATCTCGATGCACACAGGTGCTTATGATTTCGGAGTGCGGGATCAGCGATGGCATTCAACACAAAATCGTTGTCCGGGGCTCAATATTGAAAAAATGATCCTCTCGGTGCACCCCCAGGCCCCGGAATTCCAGGGGTTAACGGTTAATATCACGAGGCGTCCAACGCGTCCGCGTCACGCGCCATGTACAGCAACGTCAAAGCGTCCAGAACCTCTGCGAAGGCAGGAAACCACACGAGTGCGCATGTGTCAACCGTTCCTTCCCCGGCCCCGAGGATGACAATGGCAAGCACATGCGTCTTACCTTCCCTGCGGAAGATGTATTCGGGCCGAATGAGGGTGAAGGATGGAGGTTTGATTGAGATCACGAGGAACGTTCGTCGTTCTCTTGCGCTGGAGCTAGGGGCGCTGAGAATCAGCTAGTGAAGCGTGTCGAGAGGGAGGAGATGACTACTGGTTTTGGAGGGGGCGCGGATCAGACTTTTGAAAGCCAAGCGAACACTGCGAAGGTAAGTCATTCCTCACTTTTTGGCTATGTGGTGCCCACGTCGCCTGGACGCCTTCCGGACCGTTGGCTTCCACACAAGCAAACTTTGCCTTGCTAGTGGTAGCGATGGCAACACAATAGAACGTGCGACTCTGCCCGCAGCGTGGGGTGATTGCCCAGCGCGTTCGACGAACCTTCGGAGACAATTCCTTCGTACCGCAGGTCACGTTCAATGGTAGAAGTTGACGTCGAACGTTGAATATTCGAATCCCAACTAACACTGGGTGGTCATTCAGCAGGCATCGAGGGGTCAATCCATATCCCCTCAAGATATGCCTTGGTCTCTGCCTCGTTGGACTCCTCGAGACGAATTCGGTCTCTCCTCCCGCAGTCATACACGATCTATGCACCATAGGATGGACCTTGTTCCATTGGCAAGCTCATTGGGTGCACTGGCGCTTTGTGAGAACCGGTAATTATCTGTGACGGAAATAACTAGATCAGCTGTGATGCGGAGGGGACTGAACGCCTGGGAGATTACAGCAACAGGCGGTAATTTGAAACCGTCATGTAGGTGATCATCGACACTCCGGATCCCTCTGGGACTTCGTATCAACTGCGGCACCCATTCGGTTTGGGGCTCACCCATGTGGTTTAACTTGCCTCTCAATCGATCTTGTTAGGCTCCCTCAGGCCAAAAGCCCGCGTGCAAGATCTCAATGCGCACGGGGAGAAAGCGAGGGAGGGAGCGTACGCAATCGAATTGCAGAAATCGCCGCCGTTTGTTGTGAGCGCAGGGGCTAACGTCCTTAATATGCTTTACTCTTTGTATCTCGAGCTGTGCGTGCCCCGACATTTGTTGATGTTTCTTCCATGTCCCCCACCAGTCACTCTGCCTGCTTAAATTTGGGAAACCGCCACCCCAAGCCATGTGAACTTGTGACGTACAAACGCAGAAACAAACGTCTGAAGGCTCATAAGGATGCGAGCCACCGTCGAGTCTCGAGAAATAGAGAGCGCTACGACTTGACGTCTGCGAGTCATCCATTCATTTGCGGCCTCGGCGGACCCTCTTACTGGAGGTCTGGCTTTGCATTAGGCAGAGAGATGCTCGGTGTCAGGATCCATAAAAAAACTTTCAAACGGTCTGCCATACCTGACTACTAGTATATCGACAATGCGAAGGGCAACAGACAGACTATTACACCTCGAAAAATCACAGTCGGTCCGCAATGGACACAAAACACCAAAGCATAAACAACAAGAGAGTGGAAGATAGATTTTGCCGGTACATGGGAGAGAGATCAATGGGGAACCATGGGACAACGGAGGAGAGGAAAATGCATAGTATACAGGAGGCTAACTGGTAGAGCCGAGAATTGCATCAGGGGAATGAGTGGAAGCGGAGATAAGGGATACTGTGTCCAGGGAGGAAAATCCGTCCAAGTATGTGATTAGTGACTCGGAGAGGTATTCGCCGAGGCACTGGATGGTGTGCCATGCTCTGAGGAGGGCGGGTTAAGAGGGATAGGAAGTGACATAATTCCCAGAAGCTTACCGGCAATCTCTTGTTCAATATCCCGGAGTAGACCTTTGCAACTCACTACATTCCTTGATGCTCCAAGCTTCTCAAAGACCTCAAGCGCACCCGAAGCCTCAGAGAGCGCATCTTCTAGCCGACCTTGTCGATACCAAATCCGAGCCTTTGTGTCCATCGCGCGACCCAGTTCGTATGCATTACCGGCCGTGTGCAACTTGGATTGATCGATATGAAGATGTGCTTCGTCGAATCCGCCTTCAGCCAAAAAGAGATCCGCAAGGGAGTGATGAATCCAAAATATTTGACTGTGCCATTCGAAAGCAGACGCGATCCCGAGGGCTTTCTCGAAATGGTGGATCGCTTTCTCTCTCTCCATCTTGAAACGATATATTTCGCCTAGGCTTCGATGCGATTCACAGACAAGGGATTCCTGGCCTTTCTCGGGAAGGAGATAAATCGCGTGTGATCCAGCCTCTTCCGCCTCGTCGAGTCGTCCCTCCAAACGGAACAACCAGGCAAGCAGGTTCCAACAACCCGCTTGTCGGATTGTGTTACCAAGCCGTTCGAAGATCCCCAGTGCTTCCTTTGATTGATGTATCCCTTCCTCATGGAGGCCTAGCCCACGGTTTGCACGGGATAGGAGGGACAATGTGCGAGCAACCTCGTAGTCATCCTCCCGCTCTCGCACGAGCTTCAAGGCCAGAGAAAGAAGCCGCTTTTGCTCCGCATAATTCCCAACCGAGTAGGAGAGCCGTGAGAGCTCGATCAAACACGTTGGCTTGAATCGATGCTCATCGGCAAGCCCTTCGACTTTCGGCCCAAGCACGGTGTATCGGCCTTTATGCCAATATAGATGCCTCATGAAGCCAATACAGGCATCCCAGACGATGTCCAAGTCGATGTCAATGGGTATGAAGACATCGAGCAGATACTCAACATTCATGTCTTCTGACACAATCCATCGTGCTTCTTTGAACCCAGGCTCTCGGGGACAGATGTTGACTGACAACCGGGTGAAGTAGTGATCCCTGGTTGCGCATATGAGTGGGGATAGGTTTGGATCTCGGGGGCGAAGGTAGTCTCTGATGGGTGCCAACATGGTGATGAAGTTGTCACTTCGGGACGCCAAGGAAAGAACGCAGAATTTGTCAAATATATTCCTCCTGTTGGGGATGGTGGGAAACAACCAGTCAAGGTTGTTCTCGGCAACACCTTGCGGGAAGAAGGCGACGACTCCGAGCAGGTCACGCGCGTGGGGGCCGAGGTTGCGGAATGTCGGTGAAGCCAGTGAGATTTCGATGGTTGCTGCCAGGCTCTCGTTGTAATCCGTCTGGAGTACCTGCGCCCGTTGTACGTCCCACTCCTTTGCCAGTCGGTTGTAGTCCCACAGGTTGTGAGATGCGGTGGTGGCGAGCAGCGTGATCGAGAGCGCATGGAAGTCTAGCTGTCTGATGAGGTCACTAATCACCTCGGACCGTCCACCGTTGTCGTAGATGCTATAGAAGATATCGCACGCCGCCTCTGGGGATAACGTGGAGATGACCGGACGCTTAAAATGTGGGGGAACGGTGGTGATGCGGGAGGTGATGCCAAGGCAGATGTTGCTGAACCGACTCAGCTCCTGCACTGTTGTGTATATCTCCCGGGCGTCGGTTCCTTGCGGATCGAAAATAGATTCGGCATTATCGAGGAACAGGATCATGTCCCTCGAGGACAGGAAAGGTCGTAGGGGAGTCAAGTCCTTAGGATTCTCGATGCCTGCACCAATGGCTTTGGAGAGTCGGTTGAGAAGGTGAGGAAGAGATGCTGGAAACTGGTCGCAGGGGATAAATCGACGGTTATCACCAAACCGTTTCTTGATGCGATCGTTATGGAGGACAGTCAATGCGATAGATGTCTTCCCGGTCCCTCCTGCGCCTATGAGAGCGACGGGCTCGAGGTTCTCAGCAAGACAGACGACCTTCTCGATTAGCTCGTTGCGTCCAAAACAGGCCCTCGGTGGCGGCGGGGGAGATTCTCCATGGACGCTAGATGCAAACATGAGACACTGGGTATATTTGTGGTTAAAATCGCGAACCTTGTCTGTGTTTAGGCAACAGCAAGGGATTGAACGGTTAGGAGTTGTTTTGGTGACGAATAGCGGGCGGTGATTACTAACCGGAAGATTTCCACCACCGGACAAGTCTTGGCGTTTCACCATGGCACGATGAATGTCTGATACGACGTTGTGGGTTTCATATACAATGTTTTGAGTGTCTGAGACGATGTTGTGGGTGTCGGAAACTTCGCGATGCACGCCAGAAACCGCTACGTTGGTATCACTGGGGGCAAGGGGTCAAATACCCAGTGGGTACATGCTGAATACATTGTGATCACAGTCAAAAAGTGATCACAATGTGCCCAGTGGGGAAAATTTGAATACATTCAAAATGTACCTGGCCATGTGAACCCAATGTGCCCAGTGGGCACATTTTGATTGCGATCACAATGTACCCATCAATGTGATCTCAATGTGCCTGCTGTGCACATTTTAATTTCTTTCACAATGTCCCCATCAATGTGTTCTCAATGTACCCAGCTCATTACATAATAGTTTCTTTCACAATGTTGTCCACAATGTGTCCAGCATGTGACTGAGCCACTCATTCAAAATTCTTTCACAAAGTATCCAGTGATGTGTCTAGAATGTGTACAGCCATACACATAGTGATTTCTTTGAAAGTTCATGATGAAATTGAAAAATATTGTGATTACATTGTGATTACTTCAAAAAAAACCCCCTGGGGACATTATGGACACATCACTGGATAATCTTTGAAAGAATTTTGAATGAGTGGCTCAGCCACATGCTGGACACATTGTGGACAACATTGTGAAAGAAACTATTATGTAATGAGCTGGGTACATTGAGAACACATTGATGGGGACATTGTGAAAGAAATTAAAATGTGCACAGCAGGCACATTGAGATCACATTGATGGGTACATTGTGATCGCAATCAAAATGTGCCCACTGGGCACATTGGGTTCACATGGCCAGGTACATTTTGAATGTATTCAAATTTTCCCCACTGGGCACATTGTGATCACTTTTTGACTGTGATCACAATGTATTCAGCATGTACCCACTGGGTACTTGACCCCTTGCCCCCAGTGTATCGATTGCGAGTTCAGTCTGGAAAGGGATCGTCAGCGAAGGAGGCGGGGAAGTGACAGGACGTACATCGAAGATGTGGAGAATCCTGTTGAGATCTAACTTCCAGGCGGTGATCTTGTCTTTATCGCTCTCCGCGCGGAAAATGCGAGAGGCTGGGTTGCGCTCCCTCTCCTTTGTGACCTTCTTCTGGACCTCTGCCACAATCCTGCAATAGAGTACGTTGTCAGTCAGTCATATAAATTGCGCACCGCCGGTTCAACTCACGTCGTCAACTGGTTTATCGCCTCATGCACGGGCCGACTGATGTCCTTGGTTCTCTTCCCCTTCGTTCCCCGATCAAGGGCTCCACAAATCTCTGCGCAGTTCAGCCCGAGTTCGATGTAGCCCTGCTGGTTGAACATGGGTTCCTGGTCGAGGGTGAACAGGAAGGTCGTCGCGTGGGATAGGAGCGAACATACGCCGATAGTTTTCAAGAGGTCAGTGACCGACTCGAATATAGCCCTGACAGGTGCAACGCTCGAGGTATCCTTAGCCAGGCTCAGGGTCTCGATGCCCGCACCCAACTTAGAGAGAACGTCATCCCGCCCTTCCGGTCGCTGGGGGTTTGAAGCCATCGTCGAAACTTGAGGTAGCGGCAAGAAAGTAGTGTGGAATGAAAGCTGCGGAGAAGAACCCTAATATGTTAGATGGGCAGTGCTGGTGACTCAGCTTCATGATATTCCTGGTGCAAATAAGAACATCTGATGGGGAATTATCGTCCATCGCTGGCACCCCAAGCTGCATATTGCAGGCAAGGAATCGCTCGGCTTCTTCTTTATGCGGCTAAACACTCCCTGCGTTGCCCAGCTTAACCTCGTCAAGGTGTCCGCGTCAGCGCTGATGGAAAGGCTGAAGCGTCGGAGAGACGAGTCGGACGGCTGATCTCGTGCCGTCGTTCTTAAGTTAATGCATTCCATTACCTCTAGCCTCTCACTGCCACTGCCAGTCACTCCCAAGATCATCTCACGCGTCACGCATCATGTCACTCCCGCCCGCTCCCGGCTACCCACCGCGTTCTTCACAGGAAACATCCAATCACACAAGAATCTCGTGTTCTCCAACATCTCCTCTAACTTCACGCACTCGGTCCCTCCCAGTCTTACAACTTCGAGTTGATGAACGTCACGGATCCTGGTGCCACTCTGTCACCCTCTCGAGCGCCCCACCACCAGACTTTTCAATCCGAGCCCAGTCAACAATTTTCTACGTTCTTCCCCACTCGTCGGGTCCCCTCTGGGATCATGGCCAGTGTGTCAGTGTGCATGTGCAGGCCAGACACAGATGTTATCACACGCCCAATCCCCCTCCACCACCGCCTTTACACAAAGTCAGTACTCAAGTACGGTTCTGACATTCATCCAAGAACGCGGTCACACTGGCATGACATCTTAGGGGACCCACAGTGAGCTCGTGTCACCGCGTGTTAGCGGGGGATCTAGGAGGATTTTACGGCCTGGGCAATCCGTTTGTCGGGTAGTTGGATGTATTTGGAGTTGAGATCTTGGCAGTGGAGGGTTGTAGTGACAATCACCAGTACCTAACGCAGGTTCTCCGCACACGCCCATCGCTCCATTCACTACGGCCGAGTCATTGCATGGCCTACGCCAGGAGCAACATCCCCACTACTGTGATGCCTTATTTTGCACGATTGCAACGTGTACATGGATGACCTTCTGGAGAAGGCACAAGTTCGCAAATTGCGTGTCAGAAGCTGGATTATCCGTCGCTACGAGGTAGCGTTGAGACATTCCCTCGTTGCAAGATTTGTCGGGGTAACGTGTTTTCTCACCAGATGCCCGCATAAGGGTTTGGCTTGTGAGTAAATTCTGTCAGCCCACCTGGTGATTTCACGTCGAGCGCCTGAAGTCGATTCATGGTCACCGGTCAAGCTTCAGGCTTTACTCGTCGTCGCTGTTGTGGGTATGTGCCGTCTGTCAGGGCCACTCTACCCCAACAACTACCAGTGCACTGAGCCGACTCCGCAGAGTACTCACTAGTCCGACTAGCTTGTGAGAGAACGATCACGTCTCTATTCTTCCGGTAGGTTGTCCGAGGTCACTGCAAGTCAGGTCGAAATCCTAAAGAGAAACCCAACCTAAACCGTACTTCGTTCGGTTTAACAGACAAGGGTTGATCTCTACAACAGGATTGATGACTCCACCAGTTGATCGACTGGACGCTCGAGGTGTTCTAATATGACTGCTGGGAGTCTATAGTTACGAGGCGCAGTTGACGCGCAGAGCGGGAGGGAGAGCAGATGGGGATGTCTTGGTTCAAACAAGAAACTCTGACTTGTCCTTAACTGCAACTGGGCTGAGAAGGGCAGAGGATTTCCTGAGGTAACAAAACTGAGGTACTACGATACAGCCACAGTTGCTACTTATACTAAAGGAGTGGCCATGACGTCAATACCCTAATATACCCTTATCAAGTCCAGAACAAAGGGAGATAAGGAGTGTGAGAACGCTAAGTAAGGGAAGCGAACAAAGGTGACGCGTGGGAGAATAAAAGACAAAGGGCCTTACTAGCGTGTGAAGGATTGCATAAAAGATAAGGAATGTCCGCATGAAACATAGGGGTAAAGATAACACTAGTCCTAAAAGAAAAAGGGGCATGGGGTCATGAAAGTTCGTACCTGGGGATCACACCCAAGGGCCAGGTAGCAATCTCCCTTTACATAGCTATGCCAGCGGATTCGGGAGTAGAGCCATGCAACATCCCTTGTTGTCTGTAGGCGGTAACAGCATCACGGACTAGTGGCAACCTCAACGTACGTCCGAACATGAGGAGGTCGAGCCTAGACTCATGGGACATGAGGGATTACAGATTCGCCGGCGTTTCACGCTAACGGCTACTTCCACATTCGCTGAGCTAAACAAAAGGAGTCTAAGGCACTCCTTCCGAATAACGGCGATTCCTTCCTCCGGTTAGGAGACTGTGATGTGACTGTCCACGTGTGTGATCAGGGTCCAGGGTTGATCGTAATCGTAAAGTCATGAGGGGTCGTAAAAGGGGTTCGTGATGTCATAAAGGGGTCATCAGGGTCTTGAGACCTATTTTTAGTGCGCGCGCGTTCTAGGCGTTCCGGAACGAAGTTCTTCCAAGGCCGTCCCGCGGGCCGAGGTGTCAGCTTGATGTAGTAAGCCGACGATGATGGTACAGGGGCGGAAGTTGATGTGACCCGGACCAATGAGGTTCGTCGAGGTAGGTCACGTGAAGGATCACCGATCTAGGCTATAAGAAGGACGTCTTCTTGGAGCCATCCTTGATCAGCAACACCAGCAACTTCCCCATCATCTTACCAAAACATGTCCTTCCCCAACAACCATACCTACAAAGTTGCCAACGGCATCTCCACCATCTCTCGCATCGACCGTCGTGCCGCCGCTCGCAAGACCTACGCCTGTGCGGCTGGGACTCCCTATACCACAGATGACCAGGTATGGGGGAGACCTAGAGCTTCTTGTGTTAGCACTAACGCCTTCCTCTAGGTAGAGGAACGTTCTTTTGGCGTTTGATGTTAAACTAACGGCTTCTAGATCTTGGAGGTCGTCACGGAAGTGGACGCCGAACGTCTCAGGGAGACGATGCCTCATTTGAAGGGGTTAACCTGGGATGACGAACTCTGGGTCCGTACCATAATTGCCGAGAAGGTGGCCTTTCAGATGAGGGGTAGGTTCGGAGAGCTGGAACATCCGATCAAGAAGGAGCTCTGGTACACCCTTCAGAGGGGGATCTACGATCAGGATCTGTTGGAGCACGGAGCGACCGTTCCTCGGGCCGTCCGTCATGCTACCGCTTCCACTAGCCTCTTGTGGTCGCTCGTTCGGGAGGGAGAAAGCCGGGTAGGTTTTCTGTCTGAATATTCGAGTATGACTCTCGACTAATCAGACTGCCTAGGTTGAACGATTGGAGCGGGAGGTAAAGGAAGCGAAGGCAGACGTCCTTCGTCTATCAGCAGAGGGTCTTCAATTGAAGGAGACCTTGGCAGCCTTCCAACAAGGGACGAACGAGGCGTTGGAGGCAATGGTCGCCAACCATCAAGAGTTGATCGCCGGGTTGAAGGTTAGGGATAACAACATCAAGGGGGCGTTGGCCAGGAGGGATGAAAAGGTAATGCCGCTTTCATCATTGCTTAGAATGATGGAAGCTGACATTTCCTAGACCGAAGAACTCGAGAACGTTGACATGCCTCCATTCTCTGGAGTACTCGTCGGCGACATTCCCTACGTCCCTTTCCCTCGGGATGCTTCGCGACATTTCGCGACGTTTCGCGACGTTTCTATACTCTCTATACCTTCCTACCCCCCCCCTATGCATCCCTATACTTCCCTACATACCCATATATCTCCCTTTACCTCACTACTCCCTTCCCTATACTAACCTACTCGTCCCGATGCTTCGCGACCTTCCCGATGTTTTAGTATTCTCCCTATCTCTCGCTACCCCCCCCCCCCCCCGACCTCCCTATATCCCTCCCAACACTACACCATTCGCGACCCCTCCCTATATCTTCTCCCGACTTCCCTATACCTTCGCGATATCTCCCTACACCACTCCCCTCGATCTCTCGATCCCTATGCTCGATCATTCCCTTTTGGTTCATTTCTCAACCACATCTCTTTCCTTGGTTGTTCCCTTCGATCCCTCGCCCTCCCTATGTCATAGACTCGTCATTAGGTCTTTTGACATCATTTGGTTCATTCCCTCTTGCTTCCTACGTTCTCAGAGCCTCCTAGATTAGTATATAAGCCTCTGTATTCGATAGACTCAACACAGAGACCAATCCAGGGGACTGATTCCCATGTTTTCCTCTCCCTATCGTTCTCCTCTCGTCGTCGTCGTCTCCCTATAGTCTCCTGCGTCTTCCCTATCGTTCTCGTCGTCATACCTGCGTCTCTGCGTTCTCGTCGTCGTCTCTAGCGTCCTGTCGTCATCCTGAAGATCCCGACCTCCCGAAGTTCTCATCGTCGTCCCGAAGTTTTCCCTCGTCGTTCCTTTGTCTGTTTCATTGATTCCCTTCTGTTATCTTTAGTTATCTTTAATTCCCTCTTGATATCTACTTCTCCCTACACGTCCCGACGTTCCCGACGTTCCCGACGTTTCACTACATTTCCCTACAGTTCCCTACGTGTCCCTACGGAGCTAGGAGGCATCGTACGACTAAGGACCACCTTCATCGACGTTGACAGGGCACCCCATCTTCTCCCCATCGGACTCTAGCCCACATAGCCCCTGTTCACCTGGAACCCACGCCGTGTTAGTCTCCCTGCCTCCCTATTAGCTCCCCAACCCTCGCGACTTTCCCCCCTTCCCTCTAAAGCCATCTACCATGCCAACTGGATATTCCCTCTATGATCTCAACCGCCTTATCGAGCACACTGCGGACTATCGGGATATGAATCGCGAACAGCTCCACACCTATTACGAGCGATTCCTCTCCATGAGCGACTATCTTGTTGACAATGACGACCTCTGTGACTCCCGATGTGGCACTTTCTATCTTCAAGGTTTCCCTCACCCAATCCGTGTAGAGATTCGTCAGAGGCTCTCGAAAACAAGGCCCTATGATAAAGTATATCATCTTGATGATGTTCATGAAGCTGCACTCTTTATCTTCGCCGCCAGGCCTCGCGACGGTTGCGATCCTCCCGATCATCAGCACCGTGATAGACAATTCGAGGAATTTCTTGCTATGTTTGCTGAACTCCTTGCTACCAATGCGCTAAATCCGGTCGCTCATCCCTACTCTCAGCGTCTTCCTTCTCCTACTCCAGGAGGAGTAGTTCAAAACCCCCCCCGGTGGAGCCTAGCCTGTGTCTTCTGCGATTCGCGCGAACATCTTGTTCGCAGTTGTCCAACAGCTGCTCACTACCTTGAGCAGGGATGGATAATCCGAAACAGCTCTGGGAAACTCGCTTTTCCCACTGGACACTCGATTCCTCGGAGCGTTCCTGGAACAACCTTGCAGGACCTTGTCATCAAGTATTGGGACTCTCGACGTCTTCGCGACAAAGAACAGAACCATCGCGACACTTTTGGGACAGACTCCCCTGCAGGTTCTAACCACAACAGCGGAGTCGACCCTGAGCAGGAGCAGATGGAGTTTTGGCAAGCTCGTATTGAGGTTCTCACGAAGAGAAGAGAAGAACTGCGCAGGAAAGCTGAGACTAGTCCTCAGATTAGTCCTCCTCGTCACCAGACCCCTCCAGCATCCCCTCAGCCTCGTGATCCATCCCCTCAGCGTTCTTATCCACCTCCCGAACCTCTCTACCCATCTCCTCAGCATCCCTACCTATCTCCTCAGCCTCACAATCTATTCCCTCAGTCTCCCGACCGATCTCCCCAGCATCCCTACTCACCCCCTCAGTCTCCCTGCCCATCTACTCAGTCTCCCTCTCCGTTTCAGCTGGTGCCGATGCAACTCAACGCTGTCTATGCTGATATCCAACGGAGAAGACAAGAACGAGCCTGGGAAGCTGAGCCTGATTCCCAGACCAGTCCTATCCGTTGCCAAAACCCCCTAGTACCTCCCCAGCCTTCCCACACCTTCGCTCGGCTTCGCGACGTGTCTCCCGAGCTCTCCTATGTTTCCTCTCAGTTCTACACATCCCCTCAGCCTGTCTACGCACCTGAGCCTCCCTACACATCGTCCAAGCCTCCCCATGCATCGCTACAGCCTCCCTATCATCGCGATCATTCTTTTGATAGCGAGGAGCCCATCGTGAACGTTGAGGAAGAAGACAATCTTCTCGATTCCTACCTTTCCACCTTCTTCGGGCCGGAAGACGCTTCTCCCGACATCCCTACAGTCGCGAGTCGCGACCCTCCCATCCCTACAACTTTGCTTGAGGTTGTCTCCATCCCTCCTCCCTTCTCCTCTCCTTGTTCCGAATCTTCGTCCAACAGCCTCCCTACTACCTCTTTCGCCTCTCCCTACACTTCCTCTATCTCTTCCCCACTATCATACATGCCTTCTCCTTCGCTATTCAAGTCTCCCTCATTACTTCAGTCTCCCTTTACACTCGTAGCCTCCCCTTCCCTATCTTCCTCACTCCACAAGCCATTTTCACATTTCCATTACAATTCCCCTTCGCTATTCACTTCCCTTCATAGTTCTCCTTCCCTATTTCATTCCCTTCAGGATTCGAGTTCGCTACCTCCTTCTGTTTGCGGTTCTCCGCCTCTAGCCCATCCCTGTGACGATTATCTTTCCCTATCTACTTCCCCCACTTCCCTACACCACGAATCTTCTCCCTACTCTTGTTCTGGTTCTACTCCCCGTTGTTTCCCACGCGATTTATCTAGTCCTCTTCACGATTCATGTTATCCCCCTCCCGATCTATCTCTTTCACTTCCCGACTTTTCTCCCTTTTCTGCTTCTCTTCCGCCGTTATTGTTTTCGAGCAGCTCTTCATCTATTGCATCTGTTCGTAGTCCTACTCCCCAGTTCCCTATTCCCCCAGCAGACCATCGCGATGTTCCACTCCTCTGATCTCCCTTCTCAGTGGCAAGTCATCTGGACGTCTCCCTTCCTCTCCCGACCACACCCCTTTGATTCCCGAAGCTTCCCTATGGTTTCCCTCCCATTCACGAGGCTTCCCTACAGCTGCCCCCTTCATTTATTCACCGCATCTTCACTCATCCCGAAGTTTCCCTACACCCTTCCTCCAATTTTCGACATCTCCCTACCGCTTGCTTTTGGCTCCCGAGGTCTCCCTTTGCCCATCCTCTCACCCTATATTGCTCCCCTCCATTCCCTTACTCCCATTTTCTTCGGGATCACATTGGGACGAGCCAGTTGGTATCAGAAGTCCCAAGGAGTCCTCCCTATTCTTTGGACAACCGAGGACGGTTGTATTCTGAAGTCCCAAGGAGATGACATGCCTCCATTCTCTGGAGTACTCGTCGGCGACATTCCCTACGTCCCTTTCCCTCGGGATGCTTCGCGACATTTCGCGACGTTTCGCGACGTTTCTATACTCTCTATACCTTCCTACCCCCCCCCCTATGCATCCCTATACTTCCCTACATACCCATATATCTCCCTTTACCTCACTACTCCCTTCCCTATACTAACCTACTCGTCCCGATGCTTCGCGACCTTCCCGATGTTTTAGTATTCTCCCTATCTCTCGCTACCCCCCCCCCCCCCCCCCGACCTCCCTATATCCCTCCCAACACTACACCATTCGCGACCCCTCCCTATATCTTCTCCCGACTTCCCTATACCTTCGCGATATCTCCCTACACCACTCCCCTCGATCTCTCGATCCCTATGCTCGATCATTCCCTTTTGGTTCATTTCTCAACCACATCTCTTTCCTTGGTTGTTCCCTTCGATCCCTCGCCCTCCCTATGTCATAGACTCGTCATTAGGTCTTTTGACATCATTTGGTTCATTCCCTCTTGCTTCCTACGTTCTCAGAGCCTCCTAGATTAGTATATAAGCCTCTGTATTCGATAGACTCAACACAGAGACCAATCCAGGGGACTGATTCCCATGTTTTCCTCTCCCTATCGTTCTCCTCTCGTCGTCGTCGTCTCCCTATAGTCTCCTGCGTCTTCCCTATCGTTCTCGTCGTCATACCTGCGTCTCTGCGTTCTCGTCGTCGTCTCTAGCGTCCTGTCGTCATCCTGAAGATCCCGACCTCCCGAAGTTCTCATCGTCGTCCCGAAGTTTTCCCTCGTCGTTCCTTTGTCTGTTTCATTGATTCCCTTCTGTTATCTTTAGTTATCTTTAATTCCCTCTTGATATCTACTTCTCCCTACACGTCCCGACGTTCCCGACGTTCCCGACGTTTCACTACATTTCCCTACAGTTCCCTACGTGTCCCTACGGAGCTAGGAGGCATCGTACGACTAAGGACCACCTTCATCGACGTTGACAGGGCACCCCATCTTCTCCCCATCGGACTCTAGCCCACATAGCCCCTGTTCAACGTGGTGGCTGTGTTGTCAGCGCAGGTCGAGTCCTTGCAGGACAAGACCTGTAACTGTAAGGAGGGTCCCAAATTGGTTGGTCAGGGGACCGCCGATGTTCCGTTCGAGTTGGAGTACGCCGACGAGGTGGTACTTCCATCTCCTAACCCGTCGTCCTATGCGACGCCTCCAATCGAGAACGCGGTTCCCGTTCCGACTCCCGGTCCGGCTTCCACCTTGGCCGCTTCCGACAAGGAGAACTGTGGGCGCTGCGTCTTGCAGCCGATCCATCAATTGGTGAAGATCGAGGATGAGGTCATGGAGGTTGACCGAGCCGAAGATGCTCCGAGGGTCGCCGAGGTACGTCCGGTGACTAAGGGGCAACGATGCAAACGCTCTCGACGCCGTCCTGCTCATCGCATGGCTCCATCGGCTAATCCCTATCCTCGTCCAGTCGAGTCGGATGGTGACCAGTCTGGTCGAGGTGAGGGACGAGAGTTCCGCTATCGAGTCAACCGTCCCTACCGACAGGTCGAGTCGGAGATCCAGCTTCGCCACCAGCTTCGACTCGCAAGACAGGATTCCGCCCAGGGGTCCGACGAGGGAGACGGAGGGTCGCTTGCCGACTACGTCGACAGTACTGTCGAGCAGTCACCCGGTGATGGAGATGTGGGACCAGGTGTTCAGCAGTTCGGTGACATCTGGGAGGCTGATCGGTCCGCTCGAAGGTATCTCTTCCTATCGGCTTGAACTAGTCGTTCAGCTGAGTGCCGAAGATGGTGACGCCATGTTCGGGGATGTCCTTGCGAGGAGGGGCCAACACTACAATCTCCGGGATGGACAGTTGATGACCTTCAGGCCTGCCGTAGATAGAGTCGACTTTTGATTGGATAGGATAGCACTTGTATAGCTCGTTGTGGCTTCGCTGGGAATAGTACGCGCGTGTGTGTGTTTCGAATGATTGGTGTGAAGGATAAGGAGTGTGAAGCATTCAAAACATAAGAAGTGATAAGAAGAGTTTGAAGAAAGAGCGTGTTATAAAAAGTTTAGAAATACCATAGAAATACCATGTTCCTGACACCGTCTCACCCGTTGTCACCAGCAGCAGCGAGCGATTTGCGTAGACTATTGCCGGGATGGTTTCCCATGTTTCTGCACTGGGTCCAGGATAGGATAGGTTTCTGGGGATTATTCTAAATAATATTCAGAATATAATTAGAATAATAAACATGTCTTATTTTAAACATATTCTAGCCATATCCTAGGATTATTTTATTCAAATCTGATGCCCAGAGCCAACTCTGCTGAGAGTTCATTTGCATTTGCATATTCCTTGAATGTGGGCAGAATCTGTTTTGAAAATAACATATTTATTATTTTAATTATATTCAGAATATTGTTTAGAATAATCCCCCAAAAACCTATTCTACCCTGGACCCAGTGCTGGGTTGTATCGACTTGCGTTTGCTGCTGTCCCCTACCCTGAGATCCAACGAGGACTCTACAAAGACACGCTCTCGGTCTTAGTGTCGATCTTAGTGGGCTGATTAAACAGCTTTCACGCACCATACATTGTGTCGATCCAGACATCGCTGACATGTAATGCAATACCCTTGGCAACAAACTGGGTGGTGTCCAAACACTTGGTTTTGGGCCTGGAACCTACCACTGTACGGGCAATGGGCCTACGCACACAATGCCGTAAATTCGACTATTATCAAAAGTTCAGTCGGTATGGGCGCCTGCCTCAAAGGCGACCCCTTACAATCAGCCGCCACAGTTTTACAGTGATATCGTCCGCAAGCCTTGATGCAGACTCCTCAGTCCCCCGTTACAAGTCATCCAATACTCGCTTCTCTTTCCGCGCTGAGCCGGGAGGTACGGCGTACGATAGCGAAGCAAACGTGAGTAGTGGTGCACCACCGTCAAACTCACTAGAATTCACGAAATCGATGGTAGCCATTCGTCACTCGGATCGTCCGATGTGAGCATTGCGCATCGAATGAATCAAGAGAAATCTGGCTAACATTAGGACCAATGGAAAGGTCGAAGCGTTGGAGAAACGGGTGCTCGAACTCATGCCGCTGTTCGCGAGTTGGAAGAACTCGTGTGTCCCGGTGAACCGTCTTCCACCCGAGATTCTCACCAAGGTGGCGCGGTTCCTACCTAATTGCGACTTATACGCCGGGTTGCGTGTGTGCCGACGCTGGTACGATGCCTTGATGTCGCCGGTGGTCTGGTCAGAAATCGACCTTGACCAAATCTACCAAGCTCAGATCTTCCTCATGCGGTCGAAACAAGCCCCAGTTGACGTGCAAATCAGCTCACTAGGGGAGGTACAACTATCAATCCTGCGCGCATGCTCGTCGCGTATCCGATCGTTGGATATCTCTCACCATGCGGTTCAGAGGTCCCTCCTCGCGCACTTCTCAAACACAACCGCACCTCTCCTGCGTGATCTGAGAGTTAGCGGTAGCCAATATTCTGCTGCTTACTTCCGGCTACCCTCTGCAATCTTCACAGGAAACATTTCATCGCTCAGGAAACTCGTACTCACTAACGTCTCCTCCAATTTCACTCACCTCGTCCTCCCCAACCTCACAACTTTCGAATTGGTGAACACCACGCATCCTGATGCCACTTTATCGCTCTCCGACCTCCTCGATTTCCTCGAGCGATCTCCCCATCTGATAAGTCTAGACCTCGACTACCACAGCCATTACGATAGCACGGTTGCGTTGGGTAGAGTCGTCACACTTCATCACATGAAGTACATAAGGATTAACGGACAACCGCTGACACCATCCGATACTTCTCATGGTCTCCTTGCCCACTTATCGCTTCCCTCTAGAGTCATTATCAAGTTATCAGTACACATTCACGGGTCAGGCACAGATCTCGTTGCACTTACTATCCCCCCTGGCCACGACCTCATCCCCAGTATCAGGTCGCCGGAGAGCATATGGTTCCAACGCTCATCAGAAAGCGAGTGTTTCATGTTGTTCTCCGGGACTCACAGCGCCCTCCGCATAGGTGCGTGTTGGGGGGGAACCCACGACTTTGCGGCCCGGGCGATCTGTTCCTACGGATCGCCGGACGTGTCTGGGGTAGAGACCCTGGTGGTGGAAAATCACGGCAGCGCCCACCAGTACCTCACGCAGGCTCTTCGCAGCTTGACAAACCTACGCTCCCTGAAGGTTTCGCTCTTCCACCACGCGGCTGCGCCATTGTGTGCCCTACGCCAGGAAGGGACATCGCCACTCTTACGGCATTTTTCTATGGACTTGTTCGACGGATGCAGGGTGCAGACGGAGGACCTTCGGAAGATGGCAAAAGTCAGGAAATCACGTGGTCAGAGGCTGGAGAGCTTGCGTCTCGACCTATCATCGGGCAGCGCCGTTATAGGGGATATTTCTTCGTTGAAGGGGTACGTCGGGAGGATAAAAGTTACTACGGACAGCGGTGCAAGATGATTTTTGTCGCAGGTTGTTTACTTATAAGTTAGACTTCGGGTGTAACCGTGAACTCCGCATCGTGTGCCTTGCGGATCGGTGACCTTCGTGAGAATTTTACGCCCTCCGACTCGTCTTTGAGTCAATGCTGCGGAATGGAACCCGTTGAATATTTTTTCCACGTAGGCGTCCACGTTCATCGCATTTCACGAACCAGGAAGACAGCGACAAGGCACATGAGTGCACACAACGGCTAAAGGCGGTGTATAAATGCCACGCACCGCCCACCTGTCATGAATTCTACATAAATTGCCTCCCAGACAGCGTAAGCACTGTCACTTTCTGCTTTCTTTCTTGCCCTCGCCAACAACCCCCAGTTCAATTCTTGTTTACAATGGAACAATATCCAGGAGCGGGGATGACGATCTCCCAGCTCTTGTATGCTTTGGAGAGGGAGCTCGACGACGTCACGAACAAGCGGAGGTCAGACGGTCATCACATCGGCATCTCACTAAAGCTGACCAGCAAAATTCAGACCACCTCCACTAAATTTGAAGCAGGAAGATGTGAGTTGCTGTGGACGTGGCGTGACGATTGGGGACTAAAGACGCGCATAGGTTCGGAAAATGCAGCAGGACTTCTCCAACCTCCTTCCGAAGTTCAAAGCGCTTCGGAACGTCCTAGCTCCTATCAACAAGCTTCCGCCTGAGGTCCTGTCCCGAATCCCCCGATTCTTTCCCATCCGTGATTTAGTCGTAGCGACGCAAGTTTGTCGTTACTGGCGAACGACTTTCATATCCTGCGGCCCGCTTTGGTGTAACATCGACTGCCCACGAGTTTCAGAAGCGCTCACATGTCTACACCGGTCAAAGGGTTCGCCGCTTCACGTCAGCGTGAGGAAGATCCCCGACGACGAATTGTTGGCGAGACTTTCTCCACACATCGAACGAATGAAATCCCTGCAACTCAAGCCGCGTTGGTCCGTTGCACAATCTGTGTTCGCGAGATTCACGGAACCTGCCCCGAACCTTGAAAAGCTGACAGTCATTTGTCATCCTTCCACTTCCGCTGCCGGTCCGGTCCCATCGACTTTGCTCACCGGAAATCTCCCAAATTTACGGTCGTTCGCTCTCCAAGGGCTCGCATCGGACCTGGAACATTTCGTCCTGCCTAACCTCACTCACTTCGAAATGAGCGGTGTCACCAGTTCCCCAATATTGATATCTCTTGCCAACCTTCTCGCTTTCTTCGAACGATCACCCCTCCTTGAGGCGGTGCGCATCGACTTCCACGGAGATTGTGTCCATGACGCCCCAAGTCAGAAGAGGGTCTCGCTCAAGGCACTGAAGACCCTCTACATCAGCGGTTTCGGATTAGTTGGGCACGGTGGCAATAGCCTCCTGGCCCGTTTAGAATTACCAAAGGGAGTTGACGTGACGGTGATGCTGTTAATCCAGGACGGATCGCCCAACCCCATCGCGCAAGCCATCCCTCCGTACCCCGACAGCCTTCCTTTCATGTCGGGAGTCAAGCGCATCCACGCCAAAATCCTTCCCATTGATGGAAGATGTGCTTTCCAGTTTTCTGGGGAGAATGGAAAGGTCACGGTCATGGCACGATGGCCGATAACGAACCCAAACCTCGATAACCTCCTCGTCGGATCGATCCAATCGTTCTTGCCATTCCCCACGGACGAAGTTGAGGAGATTTATATCCAGGGATACCAGGCACCTAGAGATTCTTACCTGCCAGCCTCCCGAGCATTCGAATCACTTCCAAACCTTCAGTATATCCTCATGCTCCACTGCGACACCACGGCTATTCTGCGAGGGTTAAGACACCCCGCTCGGCACCTCACCATGCCAAAGCTCAGGAAGATTGAATTGTGCCTCGACCCACAGAGGGAGGTTTCTGGTGAAGAGCTGATGGAGCTGGTGAGGTATCGGGAGTCCAATGGTGCGAGGTTCGAGGAGGTCTCAATTACCTCCCCAAAGGTCGTCGTTCCCGTTCCAAATGTAATGGCTCTCAAACCATACGTTGGACTTGTAGAATATAAGATGGACGACAGTATACCGAGTTTCTAAGATTGATAGTTTGGCTATGTATAGAAGTCCTGGCTTTTTGGAGGCACTCTACAGTGGTTGGCAAAGATAATGATGAGTCGCGAGCTTCGCTTCCTTCAACCATTCCTCAACCACGGAATCCTCATAGGTATTCCCATCCCACGAAACGAACATAGTCAGTTTCTTGCTTTGGGTGAGGGAGCCAAAGTAGAGCTCGGCAGGTCGGGTACAAAGCTTTCTCCAAGAGTCGATAACTCGGATGGCTGGTTTGCCAGCCAAAACATTCTCATCCGTCTTCGGCTGGGGGTAGTACTTTTGGGAGGAAAGAGGGCTGGATGGAAGTACTGGGTATTCGGTGGGTCGTAGGGGGTCAATCTGATGCGAGCAACCGTCAGCCTCACTACCCAAGGACACAGGTTCAATATCCAATACTCACGTTCCCTAGGCTCGCCCCACCGTTGTGATATATGAGATCGTTCGTCAGAACACTTGGCACATCTTTTTCGGGTTCACCGAGTTCACCGCCTTCACGGTTCTCCATCCAGAGCCTTCCGGCCCGCTTTCGATATAAAATGCGACCTGGGAACCTGAAACTGGCTATTTCGAATAGAAGGGGATGCGCGACGAATTCCTTGACTTTTTGTTTGATTACGTTTGACCGCAGAACAAATCTGCCTTGCGATAGTAAGGCAGAGAACGGTGGTGCGCCATCCTCGAGGGTATGTCGGTTGTTGGCGACCCATTCGTCAGAAACGGAAGGCATGAAAGAATGTGCGAGGAAGAAGTAGTTGATGCCGAGGACTACGACCTCTGAACCGCCGTTGGTATACCAATCCTTGTAAAGGTACGGTCGGTAGTTGAGGGGTCCCATAGTGTTGCACGGTTGGATACGGCGCCACTCCCATTCATCCTTCCCGATTTCACCGCGGATGTACCTTCTGTGGAGGAGGCGTGAACTACCCAGCTGCCCCAAAATGGGAAGTGCAGCTCCGAAGGTCGTGCCGTATTTTCTGCAGTTGGCGATGATGAGGGTCGACTCTTCCTCTGGGAAGGTGATCTCCAGTCTCTTGGACTTCGGAAGTCGATACGGCGTATGCGTTGTGATTCTGCGTGGAATAGACATGCCACCCTGGAAAGTTGATGAATGAAGCGATTCGTGAGGTTGAGGACCCCCTACCTGAATTTTTGGGTTTCTGATGTGATGAATGACCCAACCAATAGCCCTTCTCCATCGTCGACGAGCAAGTGGTAGGTCACGATGAGGGTTCAGATTCTCCGATCCCACGCAGAGGGCGAGCCGTTCCTCCAGGTGAGGAATGTGCGTCGTCGGTGGGAGTGACAGGATGTCAAAGAATGTCCGGATCAGAGATAGTGAAGCAGTTCCATCGATAATCGAGTGGGCAGTGTGGATCACCGCATGATACAATCCTGGGCTGTCCTTCCGCGAATAGATGTAGACTCGGGAGAGGAGATCGGGAGAGAGCTGTCGTGGACCAGAGAGTAGATCTTCCACAAACTCGTGGACTTCCTCCTCTGAGGTGGCGGAGAGAATGGAAACCTCCCCTGGGCGGGTAACATCAAGGTCGGCTTCCACGATGGTGAATGAAGCACCAAGAGCTTCGCGATCCGTCTCTCTCGTGGTCGCTCCGAGCAATGGAAAGATTCGCTTCAGGGCGATCCAAGTTCTGGTAACGTTTGAGAGCTCGAATAAGGAATCACGCGTTGTCTCGACGATGTAGTGCTCTGCTATGTCGGCGACACCGTTAAACGTGGCGTCATAGAAGAACCCGAGTTCGTTATTGTCTAGTGGACGCGTAAAGACGCGGTTGGGGGAAGGCGAGTTGTCGACGAGTGTCCAGACCATCGCATACGCAAAGGAGGGTTATGGCAAAGGGAGTTCAATCAAGCTCAAGGTCCGCCTGAGAACCTCATATTGAGTCATAAGAGCTTCCTTTCCCAGGAAATTGACTCGGCGATAGTCATCCGGCTTCCTAGCGCCCCAGCTGGCTTACACACAAGATCAAGCTCACACAGAGCGGAGCGAATGATCCGATCGATCCGAGGCGGCAGCAAGTGTGGGAAAGCATCAGTTACTACTATACTGCTCGACCGGCAGTTCCCGGTAAGCCACCTTACCCTCCCTCACGGCCGTTCATTGCAGGACGCAAGATCTGTATTCATAATGGCCCCATCGACGACGTATGTTCTGTCGAATGTCTCCTAACCTGCCGACGAAATACTGACTTTCTGGTTTTCTATCTAGGGTCCCAAGCGCTACGGTAAATATCACCGGTTCAAAAGTGCGAGACCAAAAACTCATTTCCCGATCATCCAGGACATCGAAGTCCCAGAGACTCTCCTCAAGAAACGCAAACAAAACGAAAAGGCTCGGGAAGACAAGCTTGCCGCCGTGACCGCTGCTCGCAAGGTCAGTTTTTCGTCCACCCGCGCTCTTATGATGCATATTTCCTTTTGAATGGCTAGTGGGAACACCTTCCACTGTGCTGCCCTCAATCAACCATCTTTCGGGACTGATCTCCGAATGTTGCTGGAGTTCCTCGTATTGAACACCCTTTTATCAGGCTTCAAAAGCTAAGCGAAAAGTAGTGTTCAAGCGTGCCGAGGCCTACGTCAAAGAGTACCTCTCGAAGGAGAAGGAAGAAATCCGTTTGAAGCGCGCTGCTCGTCAAGCTGGTAACTTCTACGTTCCATCTCAGGCTAAAGTCTACTTTGTTGTTCGAATCCGGGGGTATGCCTGCCTGCTATTCTTTCTCACTGGGATGATCGAGGTCTGATCTCACGAGTAGTGTCAACGAGATTGCTCCCAAGCCCCGCAAAATCTTACAGCTCCTCCGTCTGCTGCAAATCAACAATGGAGTTTTTGTGAAGGTCACAAAGGCTACCGAGCAGATGCTCCGTCTTGTTGAGCCATATATCACCTATGGGTCTGTCATCTCTAGAAAGCTTATGCTCATACAGAGGCTGAACCATTTTCAGCGAGCCTAACCTCAAAACTGTCCGCGAATTGGTTTACAAGCGCGGCTACGGAAGGGTTGATAAGCAGCGGGTGCCTCTCTCCAACAACCAAGTGATCGAGCAAGCACTCGGAAAATACGACATTCTTTGCGTCGAGGACCTTGTCCATGAAATTTTCACTGTTGGCCCTAACTTCAAACAGGCAAGGAACCTAAATTTGAGACGTAAGAGCTTTGGTTAACATTTTATCTTAGGCTTCGAACTTCCTGTGGCCCTTCAAGCTCTCCAACCCTACCGGTGGCTGGAGGACACGCAAATTCAAGCACTACGTTCAGGGTGGTGACTTTGGTAACCGGGAAGCTAACATCAACAAGCTCGTCCGGCAGATGAACTAGGTGCTAGGTTTTATGGTTTCATGTCGTAGTTGTTGATCGTGCCATGCTGTACGGATTGTCTCGAAATGAAACACTTTGTATCACGTTTGCTACAAGAAAGGATACAAGCGCAGGATGCGTTGCTGAAATACAATGTTATAACCCGCCGGTAACATTGTTCCCATCGACCGCCTCGACTTCCACCATCTGGACATGCTCCTTGAGGCCATTCATCTCCGAATCCGAGAACATTACTCGCGCCGCAGAGCCGAACACAAACTTGACCCTCTCCAACGGACACTGTACTAATGCCTTCGATTTCGCGAGGTGGGAAAGCAAGTCAAGCTGGACTTTTGCATCCGGAGCGACGTATATGCTGAGGAAGCGGAAGAATGGAAGGTTCACCCCAACTGGGTTCAACGCGTGGATACTGTTGAAGTCGCAGTGAACGAGATCGATGGATTGTAAGGATGGCAGCTGGTGGAGGAATTCGCGGAAAGCCGAAATCTCGGGGAAAGCCTGTTGTCCCCAAGGGTCACGTCGAATGGTCAAGTGAGTGACAGTGTCCAGGACCAACGGGGTGAGGCGTTGGAGGCAAAGGTTCGCAGTAGGTGGTCTCAATGGGCCGTGACCAAGCATACCCCTGTGGTGCTCGTTTTTGACGGTAACGCTCAATTTTCCTTGGTTTCCGGATAAGTTAATGTCGCACGAAGACCTGGAGGTGCTTGTGATGCTGAGCGAGGTGAAGTTTGAAGTGACGGGGAGGTTGTCGAGGCAAGGAGGGAGGAACTCTTCCATTACTCCATCGAGGCGTTGGTTGAACCGACCCACCAGGTCGATATCTGCGGATGCGGGGATGGCAAGGTGTTGGAGGAGTTTGGCTTTGGCAACGGTGCCGCGGAGAGTTAGAGCTCGTAGAGACATGAGTCTCACAACTTGCTCGGAAGGTTCCCTGTCCCCTTCTGGACCGGAGTTGACTAACACCATCCGTTCCAACCAGGGGGTACTATTAAGGAACTGAAGGAGATCGGGCATGCGTGGATTATTTTGGAGGTTTTCGAGGTGAAGGATCATCAGGTGGGGGGCGGGGAGGCACGCAAAGTTCGCGTGAACGCCGTCCAAGTGAAGCTTGGACAACATGAAGAAATCCCCCGTCTTTATAACTGGGAGGTAATCTCCGGAATCGGCCAAGGTGATACTGACCTCCTCCAGCATCGGGGTGGGGGAGATTAGTCGCCCGAGTGGTTTGGTCAAGTTCGTCACGGGAAGGCTGAGGGTCAACGACTTCAGCCTGAAGAGGACCGCATCCGAAAGGACGCCTTCTTGACCTGGATGTTTGATCTCCACGGAGAGAGGGTAAGATTGAGATCGATGGATGCAAGCTCGCATTCGAGCTTCGTTACCGCTCTTGATGTCGTTCCAGAGACTTGGAGACGCGGTGAGGGTGGTGCGCCAGTACCTACAGACGTGGGTAGCCCTGATCAGGTCTCCTTGGGAGTCTGCAGACCAGTACGTTGGGATGGCAGATAGGACTTCCGGTGGGAGGCAGTTGATTGGGCTCAGCTCGTTCACGAGCGCTTTCATGCCGTTGAAAGATTCTAAGACCTCCACCTGGCGCCATTTAGTCTGGGAGGCCCGTCAGTTTTGGGCGTGATTAGATGTGGAACTGGAAGCGAACCTCGTACATGTTAAAGGTCGTCCTGGACAGGCGGTCAGATGAGAATGCGCCGATGGTTGGGACGATGTCTACTGCACCTTCTAGCTTCTGTCAAGGAGTGGCCGACAGCTTTTTCGAGAGCCTGCAACAATTGCGGGATGCTCAAACCGCTACCAGGGTAGACTTCCATTTAGTTTGGCGGGGGTGAAATATATCCGGGGGAGAGAACGATATCGGATTGTGAGGGGAAGGGTTTGACGGAGGGGATAGTCTTTCATCCAGGCACTTTTGACGCTCTCAGGACGGCACTTATATGGACATATCCTCCCACTAGGGACCGCTCTTGCACATCTGGTGACACGCCTTCCGGGATTTACCTATCACCGAGTAATAGAACGGATTGGGACATCATTTTGTTGGGTGAAGATGGTGTAGTTGTGCCTGTCAAAGGCCGCCCATGACATACGACCGGGTCAAGGGCTCAAAATCTCGATTCGACCTAGAGATGTTCCACAAGGCTGGAGGTTTGGGAAACAATGGAGGGCAGTCGCTCTCATCGGAGCGCTTCTGTAGACATGGATAAGATGGTCATAAAGTGCACGAAGGGAAATTGACGGCGGCTGGTGGTTAAACGGATATGGTGCCTGACGCTGTGGCGGGTGTGGAGATATACGGGGATGTGTGGGGAACCTGAGCGGAAGTTAAGTGTCTATCGTTGCGGTCAACCAGGTAGTCCAGTACCGATCATGCCACCAACCTCAGACGACGATCACACCTTGGGAAACCACGCATGATCCTACATCAACGTCCAACAACCGCCATGAACTTCGCACCGTAAACTACAGAATCTCTGGAAACTCCCAAGGATGTTGACAACGAAGACGGAGAAGACTGTTAACGAGTTGCTCCACAGAGCCAGGTTAGTGCAGCACCCGCATCGCACAAGAATGTAGCATCTTCACGTCAATGGGTTATAGAGGAGAACGATTTCGCCATGACCAGAATGTGCGGAAGGATAAAGCGCGACATCACGCATCCGTCCCAACGAAATCCCTTCCTCCGTATCTCCTCGCCCAATTCGACTCAGACGATCATCGGACACCGAGGCTATCTAACGAGGCACGGAGCGCAGCCGGTCCCGTTCCCAAGAGTTGGCGAACAGTCAAGAAGACTCAAGACAAAGAATCTCCCGAATGGCGTGGGGCTGCGCTCTCGCTCGTCCTGGACGGAGTTCCGGTCAACCGCACGCCCGTACCGCCCTTGAGCGAACTCTGCATGAGGGTTCTCCTTGATGCGTTTTCCGAGCCGGAGGATTTTGAACAAGAACTCCTCCCTTTCCTACCTCCTCGTTTGAGACACATCCTCCAACGATATACAGCCATCCATGCACCACTCTCCACTCCGGGGTTATCTGCCCTTGTTGGAGAATCGGGGCACATCAATGGGGAACTCATCGTAGTCGGTCCGGGTGCCAGCCTGCGTCCGGAAACGATTGCTCTGAAACCTCCCGACCGACAAACCCCGGTCGACGACTCCCAAGACTGGGAAGCCGATGATCCATTCGTGGACTTGTTCGAACTTCGAACCCTTGCTCTCGTCTCCACCGATTTGGCACTCCAGACCCTCCTTTCCTTCCCCCGCTCACTCACGCGACTCGCCCTGGTCGACATCTCTACCCCGCCCCCGATATTCAGGTTACCAACGCTATGTCCTTCGATCACGGTTTTGGACCTCTCCTTCAACTCGTGGCTTGAGGATCTAGATCGCTCGCATGCGATTCTCGGGATCGTAGACTGGGATAAATGGGACGATCTTCACGTTTTGGGATTGCGAGGCTGTATTGTGCATCAGGTGACATTGGACCTCGTGAACCAAAACCGATGGGTGGAAGTTCAGATTCTCCTTGCGTAGCGATCTCATTGCGAGTTCGTGTTCATCGTGCGAAGCGTATCAAACCCACGCGAACCTACCTTTCTATCTTAGAGTGTATCCTTTGTATCGTTACCACATGTCTAGAACCTATACCGATGCCTAATGACGGAGAACATATGCTACATGGAATTTCCCGGTGGTGTCTCGCTCGTGCCCCAAATGCTTTTAGCTTACATTATCAACACGCGGTCGGAAAAGCGAACAAAACAAAGAGATCAGTGCGACTGAGAAAAATTGAGGGGGATCGGATCGTCTGGTGGTCAACGGATGGCCACGATCTGGTGCTGGCGACTACTGTGGCTTGGTGTCTAACAACTCTTCCAGATTGAATGGAGAGACGAGCTGAGTGATGATGAGAGTTCAACCCCACTGCTTCCCAGGCCGGCCGAAGAAAACGTACCTCTTTCTGTTCGGCGGGGAGATTTGCTTGCGTGGCCGACTTCTCCATAGTTGGGGTCGAAATCGTACTCGGGTTCCCGGGAGGTTGCACGCCATGTGGCCACTTCTTCTGCGGAGGCAGCTCATACCTCATATCGTGCATCCATCCCCACAACGCGGTAGTGTACCGAACTTGAAGTTCGAGCTTAGACACCGCAGAACGTTGGGTCCGATCTGCCAGGGTTTGTCAGAGCGCTGCGAGATTTTTACTAGCCCAAGCTTCGATGGCTCACAGAGAACAGCGGCATTAATCTGGTCCGCGACCGCCTCTCGACGTTCCTGGCTGAGATACCTTGCCAAAGGGCTATCCTCGGGAACCTTATATATCAAAAGTCCACCAACTTGGTTCAGTTCCTCCGTATATGTCTTCCGATCACTCTCCTTCGGGAGGGCTTTCGCGAGAGCGTGCAGTTTCTGTATCCGCGCGATGAGGTCTGAGAGGTGTTGTTGATACGCGATTGGGTCGGTCGCCTGGTCCGGAACCAAGCGGGAGGGTGGGACCGGAGTCTCGTCTGCATCATCTATATCAGTGTCGAGGTCGGAAGGAGATGGAGATCCAGTTAGTGACGATATAGCAGATGGTGGAGGGTAAGGTCGCGGGATAGTCCTGCACGCTTCGGTAAACGCAAGGATTCTCAAATTGAGACTGAGATGGAGAGGGTCGACTGTCGTTGACGTCAGGAATTGGATTGTGGCCGGGGTGGGTCCAGATGAGGTCTGTGGTTCGACTTTCCTTCGTTTCTGATTTGGAAAGAAGTGGGGATCGTCGTCTGTTTCAGCGTCGAGGGGAGACCTCGTTAAGACGGCTGGGAAATGGGTATGGAGGAGATCCACCGCTTCGCTCACTCTCCCCGAAAGAATCTTATAGCGAATATCTGGCGGAGCACGCCGTATAATAGGCATTCAGCACAAAAGTCGTGTGTGCCAAAGATGGGGCTTACCTTTCCTCAACTCGATCTGCTTCAAGGTTTCTTCGGAAAGTATCAGGCCGGTGTCCTCCTGACCCGCCAGCTCGTCCCTCTCGTATCCACTCATAATCTCATCTCCATCAGCGTCCACGCTAACATTCCTCACCGTACACTCTCGACTGAACGCTTTAGCGGTGTTCGTGTACGGACCGTGACAGAGAAAGTCTAGCACAACCGCTCGCTGTTTACAGTCCTCAGCGTAGTGGCCGCGATAGTTCGTGATTCCGTCGGAGATTGGATTTCGATAAGCATAGAATCGAAAGAAAGCAGTGGGAGGAACTTGGCGTTAGTCGTGCGCTCCTCGGGTGCTGCGGGATTTCGAATCAAGAAGACGTACGAGCGCAGCAGACACAGAAGTACTTGGTGCTTTCAGTAGATCCTTCCTTAGCTCGCTATCCATGACCGTAAAGCCAGGGAAGTAGTTATCCAGGCGAAGATGAACGGGGGTTGTGGTAGAGGAGACTCGTTGCCAACCAGGACTGGCACCGTGGGGGATCGGAAGGAAATGAAGCTGTCGATAGCTCCATCATTCCTGATCGACATCAACCCCAACTCATGCCCACGCACGACTGATCCGAAGGCAGACTCGGACAGGTATGCATATGACTCGCGAGGAAGACTACATAAGCCTGATGACAGGATGAATGCAAGAAGTGATATGCGACAAAACAGGGAATAAGTTACGTTTACAAATCAGGTCACCAAGAAAAACCGTCCAGAGAGGTACTGAGGATATCAAGAAAGCAGTGGATAAACATGCAGAGCAGGGGAATTAAGCAGTTTTCCATTTCGTATGTCAGACATTTTGACTGGTATTGCTCAGGGCCCTCCTCCGGTGTTGAGGGGAGGAACCCTCGCCAGCTCCAGTGGCGCCTGCACTCAGCAAACCCTCTTCCTCTGCAGACGATCCTCGGCCAACACGAGAGTTGCGCCAGCCAAGCTTCTCTTTGTCTATTGGTTTCCGATATAGGAAGGATTGGGAAACAATCGTGATGTCGAACATGAGTGTCCCAGCACTGCCCAGGATATAGCTTGTGGAAAGTCAGGCACGGAGTTTTGAGCATTTTAATCGCAAACACCTACGGAATACTCTCTCGGATATAGGCCGAAGCTTCCGGTCCAGGAACATCCAGCTTCGGGGACGTGAGAATCGATGAAACATAGAACGTGTTTCCAAGGAAGGCGAAAATGAAAAGGTACATGGAAAGGCCCTCAACAGACCTCCTAACGAACTAGAGAATCACATCAGGGTGGAGAAAATCTCAGATATACCATCGGACTCACGTTTTTCCAAATTTGGGGTAACCGCGAAGTGAGGTACAAGATTGTACAGGTCCACGCAGACATTCGTCCGATTATCTGTTGGAGAGGAGGGCTTTCCCCTGGAGATGGCAAATCTTCCTGGCTAGTACTGCTGATGTCCACCAAAACCTTCACCAGTTTGGAGCCTTCAAGGCTATGATCCGATCTGATTACCTTCGGAGGATCGAAGACCAGAGACTGATCATCCACGAGAGGAAGGACCCGACCGATGGATATCGATGAGGCTGGCGGGAGACCACTGCGATTCCCGGTCAACGTCCCAACCCCGAAGAGAGCCCAGAAAGCGAGAAAAACGACGCTTGCACCTCGCCTACTAGCTCGTGAACCAGATTTCCGCGCACGGGTAGAGGTGGTTGGATTATCAGATTCCCTCCAATCATCGTCTATGTGGACTTCCCGCCGTTGCGATCTGCCTCGTGTATCAGATGCCCCTTCATAAGACTCAGTCATTTGGAGAGAGGGTCGAATAAAACGACGGGAAGGAAGCGTCTGCCGAGTCGTCGGGTCAAGGCTTCCGGAGCGGCGTTCCTGTGAGACCGTATTCCAGTATACGTGCTTCCTTGGTCTCCCACCCTCGGACTGAACGCTGTCAGCAAGCCTCGCAAGGCCTTCTTCGTCGTATTCTTCGTCATCGGACATTTCTATAACGGGCTCCGATACTTCATCGATACTTCTCCGAAAGACCCTGTGGAGCACACGGGGACTTGAAACTTCTTGTTGGGTAGCGGCCATCGCTGCGGTGGCTGCAACGTTTGCAGCCGCCACGGACAGGCTTCGGTAATGACCACGATCTTCAGAAGTCCTGGCACCGAATGACGTCGAGCGAGCTCTGAGGTAAGGCGTGGATGGCGGAGAGAGTTTCCGGTAGTAATAGAATTGGCCAAGCAAGCTGAAGTCAACGAAGACGAAATACGTTGCGAGGTAAGTCTTGAACGGACGGTCTGGACTTTAGCGTGAGATAGTTTTGTGTGCAAGGTCATCTCACTTGAAACGGCAGCTGGTGTGTGAGGATACACCCCACCAGGTTCGTGAAGTCGCCTGTACCCCGACACGACCCCATCAACGGCGGACCCGCACCGATTAGAACGGCACGCACCCAGAAACCAGTTGGCCAAGAAAGGGAGAGAAAGCCCCTCTACCGATTTTCTGCGCGCATTTTCGACGACCTGACTATCAATGCGGAATGAAGCTGTCGTCAGCGAGGTCGAACAAACGTCACTGACACAACACTCGGAGGACTTTACTGACGGAAACTGAGCGCCGAGCCAGCAGCAAATGGAGATGTAGCCAAGGACGTCACTCAGCGTCCAAGAGCTCATTGTCATCGATGAAGAGGGAGAACCCCAGATTGGTCGCAGCTAAGATCCGGGAGAGAGATGTCCGTTTCCGTTCAATACACAAACAAACCAACCCCGCGGCACGTCGCGATCACTGTGGCGATAACCTTTACTTTGGTGGCAACCACCGACTATGGTCCTTCGTCTACACGGCTACGGTGCGTGGGTCGAATCGGACGGCAAACCTCTCGAAGAATACGCCGTCGAGATCAAGGGTAACGTTATCTCATGTTACATTTGTAGCGAGGAAGGGAAAGTGAGCAGTCGGCCACCCTCAGACCTCCTGTGTAATTCGAACAGACTGCTGACAAGGAGTGTCTGCTAGGAATTCGCTCTGAACTTTGACGACGACGGCTCTCATTTACGTCAATTCCCCGCCCCGTTCGAGACTTATGGTCGAGTGGTCAAGATTAAGATGGACGGACCGGATGTGGATTGCCTCTGGGGCGAGTTCATGGGGGAGTTGAAATCTCGCGGGATGCGCGTTGGCGACATCCTCCGGCCCTACGTCTTTGCTCCCATAGATACCACCGGTTCGTCAATAGCCTTATCCCAATAAGCCGCTCGTCTGACCCTTCCCCATGAAAACTAGACGACGACGATGTTGCGACTAGGGACGACCCAAACATCGAACACATAGGAACCATTCAAGTGGAACTCATGAGAGCTGCTCGGATTGGACCCGGAGTCATTGGATATCAAAGGGGTCCGGGACCAAGCGCTGGCCCGATCCACGAGCGGTCCAAAAAGGCCGGATCCCACCGTGTTGCGTAAGTCTCCTAGGTTTGAGACTGAGTGCACTTGACCTAGTCATCTAGTTTCGGAGAAGCTGTCTATAAGCCGCAGAATCCTGTCCGTGTCCACTATATCGACCAGAATCCCCTGCTGATCTTCCGCTTCCTTTATCGAAAACGAGGTACGAGACCTCTGGTGTAAAACGCACCGGTTCTAAACGGGGCCGTGCTGTAGATATCCTCAAAGCGCAGGGGATTCTTCCCCAATCCCCCAGCCCACCTCCACCCCCAGTCAACTTACCTGGCCCCTCCGTAAAGGACAAGGGTTTGAGGAACAAAGGGAAAGGGGTCAAGCGAGAAAGAGATGAGGATGGAGACGGCGGTTTGATTGAAGTCTTCTCCGACAATGAAGACATTGAGACTCTACAGGTGATGCGCATACTTCACCATTCTTCTCAGATCTCTAACGCGACATATCCAGGATGAACTCAAACGAATCCAGGACCGGATTGCGAGAAAAAAGGCAAAGAAGCCCGTGAAGCGGGAACCCGCCGATGATATCATCGACCTTACTTGACCGTCGCGAGTTCGCGCCCACGGCCAGAGGTTACTCGAGTACTCCGTTGAACACTCGGTTTTTTTTTTCTGTTTCTTGCACTTTATGGATGCCTAGTTTTATTGTATTGTTATCCCTCTACTGATGTTGTGGTTCCGCTGTTTACTTAGTCACTGACTGCAATTCCCTGTTGCTTCGATGTTACCGGCGCTGATGCCACGGATCTTATTGAATCCGCCATCGCGCCGTCACTCAGTACCTTGTGCGTCAAGAATGACCTTCTGACGTGATACTCTCTCGCCACCTCGCTCACATCCCAGAGATGGTCTTCCAACCATGGAAGGACCCTAGTGTGGTCGTAGCCAGCATTCTGCTACTTGTTATCGCCAGGGCGGTATACAAGAAAAACCAATCCACCAGACGGCCACCAGTGGTTTCTTACCTTGTTCCTTGGGTTGGGTCTGCCATTGACCTCGGGAAGAGTCCTGACGCATTCTTCCGACGCGCCATGTATGTGAAAAGTAACTGTTTACTTGCTTGGATGCCATGGACTGTTCATCGGTATTCAGTGCCAAACATGGGGACATCTTCACAGTCAAAGCCTTTGGACGGAGTATCACCTATATTACTTCACCACACGTGAGGATTTTCCCTTCCGTGACGCGTATCTGTTGACACTTGCCATCAGTTGATTGCGGAAGTGTACAAGAACCCTCAGGTGTGGAATTGCCCCCCCGTCCCCGCTCATCTGACACATTGACATCCGGGTTTCCATCTCAGAAATACGATTTCCTCCAGATACGCGAGAACGTGGGCGCGAACGTCTTCATGATGAGTGACAAGTTCGTCACTTTCCCAACCGTTCATCCTCTACCCAATCACTGAGGCGTAAAACATCTTGACTTGCAGGCTCGCGCGCGCCCCGATGATGCAAGAAACAATTTTCCCTTTGAGCCTAAAACTTCTCTCTCAGAAATACGTGCAACCAGTTGTCGACAAGTACATCACCCTAATCGCTCAATACCTCGAGGAACGAGAAAGCCAGTATAACGGGTTGAACATTCCCCTGAGGGACTTCATCGTCCCTCTGACATTCGATGCGTCTAGCCACGCGTTCTTTGGGAAAGCCTGTCCCTTCGAGGATCTATTCAAGCCGTTCAGACTCTTCGATACCAGCTTTCACCTTCTCCTCGCGGGTGTTCCAAAGGTGTTTATGAAAGGCCCAGTCAAGGCTCTTGACGAATTGGCCACAATCGTCGACGAGAAGTACCTCTCAAAACCTAACGCGCTCGACGACGCCTCTGAAATGGTCAAAGCGTACGATCAGACGACGAGGGACAACGGATTCGTGAGTCGTCTCCTACACAGGGCTTGACTGCGTCTTGACGTGGTGCCCATCAGAACACTAGAGAAGCTGCTACACTCATCGTTAGTTTCCTCTGGGCCCTTGAAGCGAACGCCCCACTTGCAGCGTACTGGGTCATCGCGCTCAATCTTCAACACCAGGATGGTCTCAAACCGTTCGTTGCAGAGGTTGACGAGGCAGTCGCCAGTTGGAACACCAAGAACCCATCCCTCCCCCTAGACTCTCACCAAAACCTCGTGGACTTCATCAACCAAGTAGAACTTCCGCTACTGAACTCGACGATTCAGGAGACCCTTCGGTTTGCCGGTTCAGCCATGTCTATCAGAGCCGTTATGGATAGGATCGAGTTGGGCGGATACACGTTCGACCGAGGAGACGAGATCGTGTGTGCGTTAAGGATGGTGCATTTAGATCCGGAGATCCACGAGCGACCGGACGAGTATATCCCGAGGAGGTATATGACCGAGAAGAAATTTAAGAAAGGCGAGAAACCGGTGATGAATCATTCCATACCGTGGGGAGGCGGAGTTTCTATGTGCGAGGGAAGGTGAGAATTAACGAGAAGTCCGGGTCGACCCTGGGCATTTCTGCGTTGCTAACTGTTTCCCCATTTCTTTCCAGGCATTTCGCCCAGAAAGAGATAAAATCTCTGATCGCTCTCCTTTTGATGAAGTATACGATTGAAGCGGACCCCAAGTCGACCGAACGGCCGGTTTTCTTGGAGGATAGGATGGGTCTGGGTGTCATGCATCCTAAGGGTGATATTCGCGTTATCATCCGTGGGAGGGAGTAACCTTCGATTCCCGGGCGTTCTCAAAAGGACGTCTTTATGTGGCTGTCGTAGGTTTACGGACAACAAATATGCATACACTCCACACGATCGTACTTTCCACGAAGCCCACTTGGTTCAGGAAAAGATCTCGGCATCAGCAACTGGCGGCTCGATAAGGGTCACAAACCGTTGAGACCAAGTTGAGACCCCGAATCACTCCTTCCAGTTACGACACCGTGATCATGTTCAACACTCCATTCTCATCCTAACCCGACCGGGTTGCCGTGCTGAACCCGCTAAGATGCGCATCGAGTGGCATACACACGTGAGACAGCAGCGCAGGGAACATCGAGAACGGTATGGCGTAAAGTTGGGCGTCGTTTCCGAAGTCTGGAAAAAGGGACCAGGTCGATGTAGAAATCGAACACACCGGGAATCCACTGACCCACAATAACATATACGGGGCTGGAAGCACCGTAAACATGCCCCCCGCGCACCTGTGGGCGGGACAACATAAAAAAATTAGCTAGCGTTCACTCTCGAGCAAACTCCGATTGAAGCTCAGTACACCACGGAGCGTTTCGTCGAATGTATCTTGGGTCGACTGTGAACTTTTAATCAGCATGTAAACGGGTGAGGAGATGCTACGTATTCCAGTTCAGGCTACTGCAGTGGATGAGAGTGGTTCCCGTTGATTTTACCTCAAGGTATTCCTGATTCGAATTTCGCTGGACCATCTCCGTTGCTTCAACGCGAGAAGACCTCATTACTGGTGGTGAACAAGGGACGTCTAGGTGCGGGGACCGATGCAGCGGACGGTACACAGTCAAGTGACTGCACGATGTAAAAAAGAGCAAGGGTTGCTAAGATTGTTGTGAGAGTCCGTGTGTAGCTGCCAAGTTAGAGAGTAGTACGGTGCAGGCTAGAAGGCGGAAAGTTTCGCATCGACAGCAGCTTTGGTAAATTCCTCTGGACTCCTCACATCGATCACCTTGCTCACATCGGCCTTGCGGAGAGAGACCAGGGGTTCCAGACCGTCGATGGGACCAGGTAGCAGGACCGAGGACGCGATCAGCAAAAGGCTAATTAGGTTAGAGGGCGTCGTCTCACCGTGGCCTGGAAATCTAGAAACGCGCTTGCGTGGAGAGTCAACATCCCGATCTCGCTTGTAGTGGGAGACCAATTGACCAGAACGAGCGGGAAGGACTTTCTTCCATCCTTGTGGTGGTATTCGTATGATAGGACGATGAACCTCGGAGAGTTTTCCGGCAGCTCTGCAATATTTGTAGGGTCAGCATGAGGATATTAGAACTGGCCGGGACGAACGCACCGTCAGCCAAGTCTCCGATAGTGATGTTGTCAAACAACTCGACCTCCTCCATGATCAGCTTCGCCTTGTTGACCTTGATCACCAAGGCTGCGCTCCCAGCATCCCGGCGGGTAAATCTGAATTTCCGAAGGGAATCTTTGACGGATTGTGGAATATCGACCGTGTGGGACTACGTTAGACGTCACAACCACGAACGTTATCAAGGAGCGTGAGATGTACCATCGTTCGTGGTCCTTGGTGTTTGCAGGTTATCTTGCTCGAAGCTCGATCACGACGCCACAGCCTCCGAGTTATGACCACGATCAGCCATGGGCGCTCGTGAAACCTGAGCGCGTTCTACGGCTGCGGCCGGTCGTAACTAGCTAGTATCTGGACCAGAACCCATGCGTTCCCAAGTACGTATATCAACCCCCTCACCCACAACCCGTAGAATACGTCCTCTCCCAGAAACTCCAGTTTGTAAGCCTCACTCAGCCAAAGCGCTTGTGTACCCGTCCACACCCCGACCACAGCCACCGTTTTCCTTACAGAGAGGGAGAGGCAGGGAATAAGTAGGGGGAGGAAGAGGAGGTACCACAAGAAATACTGTGCAAAGATTGAGCTTCCGCAAAAGGTGGGTTCAACTTTTAATATGCTGACCTGCGATGTGCAAACCTTATTGAAGAGGACAAACACAAAAGTCTGCACAAACCACGTGAAGGGAAGATCCTGTTTCCTCCTCGCGAATAAGAATCCGGCGAGAAGGGACAACCCCATTTGGGGTACGAAGCTGACCAACGGAGACCGAACGATTGCTTCGAGGGTTGTGGGGGGAGGGAGCTCATTTGACCCATCTGTGGAAGGGTACGTAAGGTACGTGAGGTAGAAGTATGGCGAGAAGTTGTGCCTGTGGTCTCTTCGCTGAAGGTGGTAAAGATATGACTCGTAGACAAAGGGATACCCCCATCTATGCTTCCGGTCAGCCACGAACCTGTGGGGTACCGAAATGATAGCCTACATCGAATACATGGCAAACCCAAGAAGGACGAATGTTCCAGCGCTCAAGACAGCGAATCGGACAGTTCGTGGGTTGATCATCCGTCCTAGACTTTCTAACAATGACCAACTATTTCGTGGAGTGACCGAGCATATAACATTGAGACAGGCAAATCCATATATGAATGGGTAGATCTTCCAATGGGTGCTCAGGCCAAGGAAGATTGCGGCGAGATCCCAGTGGTCTGTTAGAGAAAAGTAGAGGACACATAATACAAAGAGGGAGAGCACAGACTCTGAGGAACCCCTGGTAGAGATGGCAAAGACCATCGGATTGAAAAGGTGAATAGCAGTCAACAGGGTTGCCTTGTCGGCCCATTGTGTTGATCGAGAAGTAGAGCCTTCAGTTGCCTCGGAGGCCTTTGTATCTGGACGCCTTCTGGCACTAGCCCAGGGGAGGATCAGCTTTGAGAGGAGCTTGTAGATTATGATGCTAGCCAAGATGTCGCAGGCAGCAAAAAGATATTTCCCAAATGATGGGTGAAGAAACTCGTTGGGAGTCAACAGTACAGCAAGGAGGGGAGTGTACCGATAGGTCGCCCTGTGATATGGACTGCAAATGCGTTTAACTCCGGTGACAGTAGGGCGTTATGGGCAAGCGCAACTCACTCTCCCAGGCCAAAATATCTTGCGAGAGGACCTTGAGCGACGTTTCCAATAGAGGGGTTGGGGTTGAGCGTAAAGCGCGCCGCGTCCGAAAAGACTCGATAGTCGATGTCAGTGTACTTTACGACAGATCTCGCATCATGCCATTCGCTGTACAGGACAAGCCCGACGCGCAGCAGGGCCGCTGCTATGAGGAAGGTCTTGAAAGGGGGGATGGTGGTGGCCATCGCATACTATCGATCACGTAGTGTTCGGACGCGTCGAGAGTTCGGACACCCGGTCATATCTCATGCAAAACCTATCCTGCCTTGCTGAAAATATTCACTAGTGTAGTAGTATACGTAGGCTTGAGATGTATCAAGTCAGATTTATTTTATTTTATGTGCTTGGGGCTCGTGGGATTAATATGTCTCAAAATCCACAAGTTTTGATACAGAATCTGACCGGATTAATTCTACACCCTTACGGAGCACTTGAAACTTGGGAAACAATTAGTGTTGCAAGCTGTCCGCCAGAAATCCAAATTTCCGGAGAGTTCTATCTGGTTAGGGGGCATATCCAAGGTGGCAAAGGAGGAGACGGTTTGGGCGTGACAAAAGGCTGTCCGGACACCCTCTTTGGGAAGGATTATTCAAGCTCCGCTGGCGAGGGTTTAGTTTTCTCGTCCGATCGGAAAGTCCACACACGACCGGACGCCTGACAGGTCTGACAGTCCAGCCATCAATCCTGTTTGGCTGCAACCCCGTCCTCCTACTCATACCCCCCTCACGGTTGACCTACAGGTGATACTTTTGTGGTAGTTCTCTCCCTAATTAACTACAGGTTCATAGCGTGATTCGTTAGTTGTACCCACACATCTTAATGCGCTTGCACCCCACCCACAGCTAATACATCCGATCTAGGAATTGATGGGAATCGAACAAAGGAGGGCGTCCGGTCGCCCTCTCGTACGAAAATCCGGTTTATTTTCCTGACTGGCAGCTGCTGAGTTTGAACGCGGCATTCACTGATCCGTGTGACCGTGCGTTACCTCCCAGCCAGAATCCGTCACATGAGTGTCCGAACTCTCGTTTTGACTTGAGAGGTGAATAACTCCAGACCCCTTTCTTCCACTGAGCCGTGGATTTTACCATAGGTAGCTTAAGGTATTTTCATTGGGTTTTGAAATTTTCAAGGGTCAAGGTGGAGTGTGTGGCCCCCCATAATTAATCTACGAACACCCCTTTTGGGGTGTCCGGGCTCTACGTGATCGATAGTAGCCTCTGATGCTAAGGGGTGATGATCACTTTAACGACGAAAGTGTCTTGACGTTGCCAGTCGCATTCGGAAAAATCTATACTAACATGAACCATAATATAAAACAAAGGCCCGCAGCCATGTACTAGACCCAAACCAGAGAGATATAGATATAGCTATAACCGAGCACCGCAGCGAGAGCATTTCGTTTCATTATCGACGCTGTTTGCGAGAAGGCGTGTTGAGTCTACTATGACGAAACGAACACGCGAGGTTTTTCAGGGATGCAAACTCACCACAGACAGAGCAGACCTATGGGAAACAACAAGACGGCGCAGATGATACCGCATATACCAAACGTAGTGGTTGCGTCGTGTTCACCGTTCGCGCATTGGGCTAACACTGGATACCGGCGTTGAGAATTGAGTGAGCATAGTAAGAAGGATTACTTACACCTGTCCCTGTATTCTTGTCCAATACGGACTTCACGTTGCTGGGGAGTGAGGTTATCTCGGGTGCGTGGAGATGGCTGAGGAGGGTACTGGGGTCGTGCTGCTGGGGTAGGCCGCTGGGGAGGTGTGGGTTCTGGTCCGGGCCTGGGGAGAGTTTCTGAGTATTCTGGGGGCGGTTGGATGTCATGTATATCCTGGTCGAGAGCAGGCTCGCTCTTGATGATCATGGAGAGATAAGTGTAGCGAGCGGATTACATTGACCACTATATAGAACGAAGGTCAATGAACGGTGTCCGTTACAGTTTGCTGTGTGACGCCCGTTGCTGTTCCCTCTTTCTTTCCCATCAAGTCTCACTTGCTCCCGAACAGCATACCCCGCAGCATCCTCCGTCATGGCCAAATCAAGGGCCAAATCTAAATCCAACAAGAAAGCGAAGAAGAAGGAAGAATCTGAAGACGAATCTCTCTCCGCGAATGAATATGTCGTTGGTATGTTATTCGATGTCGCCGCTGCTCGAACGCGTCCAAACGCTCAACGCGTCTTTAGAGAAAATCCTCAAGGCGAAGGTGAATGTCGTTCGAAAGGATGGGGTTCACTGGGTAAGCGCGGCCCTGCACCGGCTTCCATGTTTACCGCAGCCTGATGTTTCTCCGTCCGCAGACCTTTCTCACTAAGGTTCGTCACTCTGAATACCCTCCGATGGTGTTCCTTTCTCAACTTCCGGAACCAGTGGAAAGGGTATGATAACCCTAACGAAGACACGTTAGTCTTTCGTTCATTCCTTTCTTACGCGGCGTTGACCCGGCTTATCTGCAGGTGGGAACCTTCCCGTTCCTTCAAGGACTCCGAACAGTTCATGGATGATTTTTGGGAGAACGCTGACCTGAAAGGGCGGCACCACCAGACCCCTAGTGATTGGGAGCGCGGAGACATCGTTCGTCGTGTTTCTGAGCGTAAGATCAACCTACCTCACATTCTTCCTGTGCTCACCATTTACTCGTAGCGAGAAGATCCAGCGCTAGACACAAACCTCAACGCGAGTCCTCGCCACAGGGTGAGGAGTCTGAAGTAGAGGTTATTCTTGATCAGGAGAAGCAGGAATCCGAGCATTCCTCATCCCCGCCGCCACCCCCTAAACGCGGCCGTGCTCCGAGGCAGACGGTTCTTTCCTTGAACAGGAAGTCCACCCGCGGAAAGACTTCAGCGTCGAAATCTAAATCCCCTCAGCGGAAGCCTCCTTCTACAGGTTCGCGCAAGAAACGAAAGGCCAACGAAGAGATTGACGAAACTTCGCCGGCGGAGGATGATGAGGAACCTCTAAAGCCACTCCAACCGATTAAAATTGGACCCCCTGGCAAGAGAAAGCGGCAACTGAAGAAAAGGTTCACAGGGCTAGAAAACCCCTCCACCGACGATCCGCCTCATCAAGATCCGGAGACTCAGCCCACCGAGAACGACGTGACCAATACGCCAAAGGGCGGGTCCACGCCAGTTATTGCGGGAAGTCCCATCAGGCGTGAACTTCAGACGGGCCAATTCACCTCGCTCTCGCGGGAGGCTCTCAGTCCAAGCGACATCCCTGATCACAGCATCAAGGCTACTTCTGCCACTCCTCCTCCACCTGTGCAAGTACCAAAGACGCCTCAACACCGACGCCGGGCAGCGAATCCTCGAGTGCGACCAATGGACATCGACGAACTTCCTGACGCGCCAGCAGAGAGGGTTGATCAGATGGAGCGTGCAATTTCCGCCAAAGCGAAATTCGCGGGAGGTGGTCGAAAGTCCTCTTCCGAACCCTCATCTAGCAATCCGCAATCGACAAAAAGGAGGAAACCTGGCCCTGGCCGCTCCTCCCGTGGACTCGCCAGCTCGCAGGACGATACCTTAGTCAATGACGAACATCTTTTGCCCCCTGCCACCGACATCGACGAGGAGATGGAGGAGGGTGGCGAGGATCGAGCTCCTTCTCAAGGCGGAGAAATCACAAGGAAGGAATTGATGGATATAGCTGGGTTGAAGGAGAACGAAGCTGACAATCTCCCGGACTTTAACGACGAGCCTATGGATGTTGAGACCGAAGTTGTGCAGACGACTGTCACGGAGATCATGGTTGAGAGTGTCGATAAAGTGTGAGCATACACACAATTAGAATCGAAATTTGAAGATTCGATGACCATGACTTCTACAGTCCCGTAAACGAAGAGAGGCCGACCACCAAGCCCAACTTGTTCGCAAGGCCAAGCATCTTCGGACCGTTATCAATGTACGAGCGTCTCGCCTCATTCTTTGGAACTTCTGATGGCTCACCGTTTGGCAGAGGCGCTGGGTCGTCGTAAGTTTTCACCAAAAACGCTTCCATCCAAATCGTCTTGGCTTACCGCTTCGTTTCCATGTCTTCTTTCAACGCTTTCTTCTGCACCTCGCAGTAGGAATCTCGACCGTAATGCGTACGCCCTCAGACTGGACAACTCAGTTGATGCTTCTGTCGTTCTCCAAGATATCAAGGCTGGCAGTGGCTCGGGCCCCGTCGCGAGTCTCGAACTCAAGGAGATATTCTCGAAGACCCCATCCTCCGCACCAGGGAAATTCTACAACTTTGAGGCTGGCAGCTTACTCTTAGGGACGCTGAAGACGGGTGGACCGTGCGCTAGGGTGGAACTCATGCCTGGTGAAGACGAAGAGCACGAAAAAAATTGGGAAAAGTTCAGGGATAGGCTTGAAAATAAGCATACCGTGAGTCCTGTTTTCATGTTGCGTATATGGGTTTGATCATCATTGAATAGTTTGTTATCGGAGCGGGGTTCAATCTCCTCATTCTTGTCGCCTCCAGCAACATTGAGGCGTGCAAGACCATGGGCATACCCGATATCCTGACGGGGTTGAGGCGGGAGGTCATCGTCTCTGCCACCGATATCGAGGACGTGTCTAGGTACAGTGATGCCGTTGACATGGTTGATAACTCCCGATGGTTGTAAACCACGTTCTCCGTTCTCTTCATCCATTTTATGTGTTGGCACGAGGCGCCACGGATGATCTTTCTGTTTTTTCCTTGCTTACTATTACTCTTGCGTCCTTGAGATAGTCGTGGTTAATCTCGCGCTATTGCGTTGGCACGTCTTGTACAATACCTCATCTTGATCATTCATCTTGCCTTTACGGTACACCCCTTTCTCTTGTGCAAACGCGGTCACGTGAGAACTCATTAAGGATCGCGTGGGACTTTCGCGTGTTACCCCGTAACCGGCGCCGAACGTGAGTCAGCTCGTGTACCTTCCCTCCTTCCCCCATACCACGACCACCTCCACCCACCTCCACCAGATTATTCCCCTGAAATGTTACGACGGGTACCACGCACCAATGATGGGAAGGCCGTCGACAGGGCCCAAGAAAGCCACCGCATCCTCAAGCCTTTCAAACCCCCCGCTTCATCCACAGTCACAGACCGGGTTCAACCACAACGCAAGCGCAAACGTGTCTCCTACAAGGACGCCGGCGGGGACGATGACGATTCCGAAGACGAGAACGGGCGGAAGAAGAAAAAGAAGAAAGGCGACAAAGATAAGGACTACACCGACGCAGAGGATCTACTGAAGAACGTGCAGAAGTTTCCTGTATTCAAACCTAAGCCGTTTGGAGAGAAGAAGGGGTTCTCCATTCCAGCGATGAGGGGGAAGAACGGGGAAGAGGTGCATCATACACCTAGCGGTGTTTCGCTTGGGATCAGACCTCAGGCGAATATCATTCCGAGACCTCTGCACGACCCGATGGAAGATCATGCGATTGTGCTGTATGACCCTACTGTGAATGACCGGGAGACGGACGAGGAGAGGCGGGAGAGGGAGAAAGAGGAAGCTAGGGAGAAGGCAGAAAAAGAGGCGAAGGAGAAGGCTACGGGTAAGTTCAATCCCCACAAGAGCCTGAAGGAGCTCCTTGGAGAGGGTAAGGATAAGAAGATAACCGACAAGGTTCCGGTCGTGATTGACCCTCGGTTGACGAAGATCCTTCGACCGCACCAAGTGGAAGGCGTCCAGGTAGGTTATTCACATTACGTGGTCCTATATGCGATGCTAAGTGGCTGTATGCCGATAGTTCTTATACAAGTGCACCACCGGGATGATGGTCGAGAACCAGTACGGGTGTATCATGGCGGATGCCATGGGCCTGGGCAAGGTCAGCAGGCGCTTTTGCCAGAATACGAACCTCGCTGAATTCGGCGAATTCAGACTCTCCAATGCATTGCCCTCATGTGGACCCTCCTCAAACAATCGCCGCATGCCCGCAAGCCTACGATCGAGAAGTGCATCATCGCATGTCCCTCGAGTTTGGTCAAGAACTGGGCTAATGAACTCGGTGGGTGCGAGCTGGGCGTCTACGTCTCCAGACGTCCATTTCTCATCGCGTGCTAGTGAAATGGCTTGGCCCTGATGCAATTTCCGCTCTTGCAATTGATGGGAAGGGCGGAAAAGCTGAGATGTTGGAGAGAGTCGCTCGATGGGTAGCTTCCAGTGGGAGAAATGTTTCCCAACCAGGTACGAGCGCCCCATTTTGCCCATCCGTGGTTAGAACTGACTCTGTTGGATAGTGATGATTGTGTCTTACGAGACACTTCGCACTTTAACTGTCCATCTAAACAACTGCAAAATTGGACTACTACTTTGTGACGAAGGACACAGGCTGAAGAACTCCGGTAGGCAGTCTACCCGTTAGTCGCACATTTGTACTGATTTTTTGGAATGTCTACAGAGTCTCTGACATTCCAGGCGCTCAACAGCCTCAACGTCCAACGTCGAGTCATTCTTTCCGGAACACCCATCCAGAACGACCTTTCGGAATACTTCTCCTTGCTCAACTTTGCGAATCCCAACTTCCTTGGTTCCAAAGGCGATTTCAGGAAGAATTTCGAGAATGCCATTATTCGGGGCCGTGATGCGGATGCGACGGACAAGGTTAAGGAGCAATGCGAGAAGAAGTTAAAGGAGCTCGGCGGGCTAGTGACAAAGTTCATTATCCGAAGAACGAACGACCTGCTTTCAAAGTATTGTGAGTTTCCCGATCCTTTCCCCCCACTTTTTTGGTCCACTGACAAATACGCTTGCAGTACCTGTGAAATACGAACACGTCGTGTTTTGTGGTCTTTCCGACTTCCAACTCGCCTTGTATAGGCTGTTCATCCAGTCTCCGGATATTAAAGCCCTGTTGCGCGGCGCCAACTCTCAACCTTTGAAAGCCATAAACATCCTCAAGAAGCTCTGCAATCACCCAGAACTGCTAGACTTGCCAAATGATCTGCAGGGATCCGATAACCTTATACCCGATGGGTTCTGTGGCGCTGGAGCGTCTGCCAGGGATCGTGGAAGGAATCAAAGCGTCAGGTGTGATTGGGGTGGGAAGTTTGTTGTCCTGGAAAGGTTTGCCGTCCTTTCGACCTCCCTCTTAATCTACGCTAATGTTGTTAAACCTGGCAGATTTTTGCATCGGCTTCGGACCGAGACAAATGACAAGATTGTTTTGATTAGCAACTATACCCAAACCTTGGACCTGTTCGAGAAATTATGCCGCACAAAAAAGTGAGAACCGTAGCGATAATAACGTGGTTGGTGGCGTTAACATCGCCCACAGATATGGTTTCTTTCGGCTCGATGGCACAATGACGATTAACAAACGACAGAAACTCGTAGACCAATTCAATAATCCGGAGGGGAAGGAGTTCATTTTCTTGCTCAGCAGCAAAGCCGGTGGATGTGGAATCAACTTGATTGGTGCCAACCGATTAATCCTCTTTGACCCAGGTATTTGTGGGCGCCACTGGGGTAGCTTTTAACTAACTTGAGCTATATAGATTGGAACCCAGCTGCTGACCAACAAGCACTGGCTCGTGTCTGGCGTGATGGGCAAAAGAAAGAGTGTGAGTAACCGTCATGTTCTATCCATCCCGCCAAGATTCACATGTTCTCCCAGGTTTTGTCTACCGGTTCATTTCCACCGGGACTATCGAAGAGAAGATCTTCCAACGTCAAGCCAACAAACAAGCCTTGTCCTCCGCCGTCGTTGACGAGAAGGAAGACACCGAGCGCCACTTCTCTATTGATGCTCTCCGACAACTTTTTCAGTTCAATCAGACCACACTTTGCGAAACTCACGACACTTTCAAATGCAAGCGATGCAAGAACGGGAAACAAACCATCAAATCCTCCGCGCTCTTGTATGGAGATGCTAGCACTTGGAACCATTTCACGAATGGAGAATTGAAGAACAATCACGACGATTTGTTGAGGGCAGAAGTTGGATTACCGGAGGTTTCGTTCGTTTTCCAGTTCGTCAGCCATTGATTTCACCTGCTGTCATTCGGTTCCTTTGGTTCCCCTTTCCACCATCGGACTTTTGTACGGATATCCTGTTTCACTATTTGCCTACCTCATGGACTTTTGAACGCTTGCATCATTACCTTGCTTGCAAGGTTTCTTCGACCCCCCTGAATTATAAGCGCCGCGTCCGTATTACTGAACATATTTACCGTTGAGATGTTAAAATAATTTACTCACGGCCAACTCCCGGTCCGACTTGAAAAATATATCAGCCGCAGGAGACTCGAAGAACGCGCCTGAACACGCTCACTCGACGCCCAATGGCCACCGGATTGAGTATTCAATTGTACTCACCAGAGAAGCAGTAAAAAATAGGATTCATGTACATGTTATGTCTACAAAGGAACCCTGCATCGCTTCGCCTGCATCCTCTACGCGAGACGTGCTTGACCCGGCAGCGGCCGCGCGGAAAGAAAATATCGTCCCGCGATGGGACGCGATTTTTGATTGGGCCAGACGTGTCGGGGATGCATGACCCCTGGAGAAATAAAAATAGGGCATAAATTTTGATTTTGAGCAAGCAAGGTTTCTGCCGACGCGAAGTCGGCATTTTTCTAGTGTCAATCACCCTGACTCCATTTCCTGTGCTCCAATCCACCCGTCAGTACGAAATTTTCAATATAATCTCTATGTGCTGCACACATCTCTCCCTCACCCAAACACAAAATACTAATCAGCACCAGCATCCCTATTGGTGACAACGACGTCAAGTGGCAGAGGTGATGCGATAGCGGAGAGCACAGATTTGAAGAGTCTAGATGCAGTGTCCCCCGCAGCAGGAATTGAGTATTGATGCTACCATACCCTCAAGTGTTCGAAACGGCGCTTTCTTTGAGGGATCAAGGTGCGAGCGCACAGCTCAACCATTTGCTATGAACCACTGACGCTGATGCTCCTCCCTTCCGAGGATACCTTCACCTTATGGGTCGGTCTGGTATAGCCGTCATGTCTCCGGGGGCTCTGCGCATGCGCCCAAGAGTAGCTGCGTGCGCTTCTCCTAGAGGGGGGCTATCCATCGAGAACGAAGCCCACCGAAGAAAGTGATGACGTTTGATTTCACCAGCGCCTCTCTTGCGAAACACGTGAGCGTTAACTGCCCACGCAGTCTGCCTGATGATGAAGATTTAGCAGCCATCACGGCGTCGACTCCGCGTCGGCGTGGTGAGATAGTGGGATACTTAGATGAGTCCAAAGGGTTTCAGCCGCGCATTGACAGGCGGAGGCCGTCCTCACGATCCCCAGCATGTGGCACCACTGCCACAACTTCTTGAGACTAGAAACTGGATCCAGTACGTGGGCCACTTGTTCCCCTGGGCTTTCGGTATCTTCGGTTTCCCTTCTTTTCACCAGACTTCTATTCGGGTGACCGTTTCTCGCGCACCCACAATTTGCCTCGACGCTTGTAAGCACCTTCGCGGTGATCATCAGTGGTCTACCTGGGAAGAGTACCATTCATGGTGTGTAACCCGGTAGTGGGTCGACATAAGCGAGCGCTTTTTCGTAAAGTACGAAACGAGATCTGTCTGTTGCACCGTGCTAACAACGCCCAGTTGTCAACTTCGGGAGCGGCCATGCCGCTAGAGGAGCGAAAACGTGCGTCGGAGCGGAGGGCTCTGATGGTCTCGAAACCCATTCGTGAGTGGGGTCTGTGCTGGGAATCGGAGGAGACCCAGATGCATTTTTCGTTCGCGCACAGTAGGTTGCCATCTATGTGTGTGTGCGGCCGTGGGACTGATCCGCCACAAGGAGAAAATATGGAGCGTGATTGCCACGAAGGAGTTTGGGAGAGTTGTCGCGTACGTTGTGTTTCCACCGGTGTGTCCGTATCTTTGACGTGCCCCTTGCGATGGGTACGAGGGTCATTCTCGAGATTAGATTTGACCTGTTTGGAAAACTTTATGGGATCTTCTTCGGGATCGGGAAAAGGCGTTTTTTTAGAAATCGAAGCGAACGCTTCGGAGGCAGGTTGCTTAGCAGATGGTCGAGGTGCCATCGTTCAGTTAACTGTTAAGGGATGCGGGAGATGATCCGAGTCGATGATCGATCAAGCCAAGAGTTGTTTGTTCATGTTTACCAAAGGCGTTGTCGAATCTTAATATGGAAGGCGGGAGGATCCACAAAAGCTGGTTTCACGAAATAAAAATTAATCATCGATAATCATGTCAAAAAGCCAGAGATCATATCCTCAGGAATCAAAGTCCACAACAACCGCAAAAAGCAGACGGAATACAACGGAGAAGGCAAGGATTTGGCCGTTACAGAAGGCGGATTAACAGGGAGCTACGAAACGACAAAACAGAGGGAAATATATGCAAATGGTTGGTCGTACAATCGAGAATCCCATTGGGGGAAATGAAAGGCGAAAACGGGGATAGAGGATATCATGTACAGGGATGGGAAATCCGACGGGATATGTGGTCAGTGACCTGGAGAGGGAGTTGTTAGACTGCCAGATGGTGCATCGCGCACTGAGAGAGAGGTTAACCAGAATGAGAGACAGCATACAATTCTGAGCTCACCTGCAATTGCTTGTTCTATCTGCTTGATAAGATCATTGCAGCGCGTTGTGTCCATTGAGGCCCCAAGCTTCTTGAAGATCTCGAGGGCACCCAAAGCTTCAGAGAGTGCATCTTCAAGCTGGCGCTGTCGATACAAAATATGAGCCTTGAACCTCGTCGCGCGACCGAGGTGGAGTGGGTCGTCAGCTGCGTGCGCCTTGGCTTGATCGATGTGAGAATGTGCCTTGTCGAACTCGTCTTGACGTGTGAGGAGAGCTGCGAGGGCGTAATTATTCCCAAATAGTTCACCCCGCCATTCAAAAATAGACGCAATCTCGAGGGCTTGCTCCAAATGATGAACCGCCTTCTCTTTCTCCTTCTTGGCACCATAGATATTGCCGAGACTTCGATGGGATTGACAGAGAAGAAATTCTCGGCCTTTCTCGCGAGAGAGTTCAATCGCGCGTAGTCCCGCTGCTTCTGCGTCGTCGAGTCGTTCCCCCATATGGAACAACCAGGCAAGGGTCTTCCAACAATCCGCTTGGTTGATCGTGTCGCCGAGCCGTTCGTAAATCGCCAATGCTTCCTTCGTTTGTTCTACTCCTTCGTCGTGGAGGCCTAGTGCCCGGTTTGCTTTAGACAGGAGGCACAATGTGCGGGCAACCTGAGAGTCATCCTTCCGCTCCCCCACGAGCTTCAAGGCCTCGGAAAGAAGTCGCTTTTGATCCAAGGGATTCCCAAGTACGGAGGATAATCGCGAGAGCTCAATCAAACATCCCGGTTTGGAGGGATGGTCATCCGCTAGCCCTTCGACTCTTGGCCCAAGCACGGTATGCCGGCGTTTGTGACAATACAGATGCCTGATAAAGCCAATGCAGGCACCCCAAACAACATCCGAGTTTGTTTCGATGGATGTGAAAACTTCGAGCAGGTGCTCAGCGTTCACGTCCTCTGAAACAATCCATCGTGCTTCTTCGAACCCAGGTTCTTGAGGATCGACATTGACCGACAGCCGGCTGAAGTACTGATCCTTGGTCGCACAAAGGAGTGGGGATAGCGATGGGTTTTGAGGACGAAGATGGTCTCTAATTGGTGCCAACATGGTGATGAAGTTGTTGCTACGGGATGTCAACGAAAGGACACAGAATTTGTCGAATATGTTCTCCCTATTGATGATGGTGGGAAACAGCCAGTCCAGGTTTTTCTCGTCGATTCCTTGCGGGAGGAAAGCGATGACTTCGAGGAGGTCACGCGCGTGGGGGCCGAGGTTGCGGAACGTTCGCGAAGCAAGCGAAAGTTCGATAGTCGCCGCCAGGCTCTCGTTGTGGTCTGTCTGGAGTACCCGCGCTCGCTGTACGTTCCATTCCTTGGCCAATCGGGTGTAATCCCACAAGTTGTGAGATGCGGTGGTTGCGAGGAGCGTGATCGAGAGCGCATGGAAATCTAGCTGTCTGGTGAGGTCACTAATCACCTCGGATCGTCCACCGTTGTTGTGGATGCTGTAGAAGATGTCGCATGCCGCCTCTGGGGATAACGTGGGGATGATTGGACGTTTAAAGTGTGGGGGAACAGTGGTGATGCGGGAGGTGATGCCAAGACAGATGTTGCTGAACCGACTCAGCTCCTGCACCGTTTCGTATATTTCCCGCGCGTCCATTCCCTGCGGGTCAAGGACGGACTCGGCATTGTCGAGGAAGAGGAGCATCTTCTTCGAAGACAGAAATGGCCGTAGGGGAGTCAAATCCTCAGGGTTTTCGATCCCTGCGCCGATGACCTTTGAGAGTCGATTGAGAAATTGGGGGAGAGACGATGCTGGAAACTTGTCGCAGCGAATGAATCGGCGGTTTTCACCAAACCGTTTCTTGATCCGATCGTGATGGAGGACCTTCAACGCAATGGACGTCTTGCCAATCCCTCCGGCACCTATGAGCGCGACCGGTTCAAAGTTTTCGGCGAGATCGACGACTTTCTCAATTAGTTCATCGCGTCCAAAACACGCCCTCGGAGGTTGCGGAGGAAATTCTCCGCGTACACTAGATGTAAACATAAGACATCGGGTATACTGATAGCGAAATTGGAATTACGAACCTTGTGTGAGTCTAGGCAATGTCGAGGGTATATTAGCTAGTGACGAACGGAACATGACAGTTGCTTACCGGTGAATTCCCGCCATCGGACGCTCCTTGGGGTTTGACCACAGCACGATGGATGCCGAGTACCATATCTTGGGTGTTGGAAACTGCGACATTGGTATCGATTGCAAGTTCAGTCTGGAAATCGATGGTCAGCGACGCAAGCAAAGAAGCGAGAAAACGTACATCAAAGATCTTGAGGATCCGCTTGAGATCCGACGTCCAGGCCGCGATCTTGCCTCTATCGCGCCTCGCGTGGAAGATGCGAGAGGCTAGACTGCGCTCGCGCTGTTCCTTGACCTTCCTCTCGATCTCCGCCACAGTCCTGCGATAGGGGGCATCCATCAGTCAGCTATACAAACCGTACGCCACTCGTTCGACCCACGTCATCAACTGATCCATTGCCTCGCGTACAGACTGACTGAGGCGCTCCATTCTCTTCCCCCTTGTTCCCCGGTCAAGGACTCTACAGATATCGACGCAGTGCTGCCCGAGTTTGATGTAGTTCTGCTGTTTGTGGAAGGATTCCTGGACGAAGGCGAGCCGTAAGCTCGCCGTCACATATAATAATAAGAAACGTACTTCAATCGTCGCAAGGATGACGGCGACCGAGCCAAAAATAGCCCTGGCGGGTTTGATTTCAGAGATCTCCTTTGCACGATTGAAAGCTTCGATGAAGACGTTCAAGGTCGAAGCAACACCGTCCCACTCTGTCGGTTGTTGGGAGTTTGTGGCCATCGTCGAAGCTGGAGGTGGTTGCGAAAAAGCGGTAGGGAACGAGGAGGCTGCGAGGAAGAACCCTAGCCCTTATAAGTACTTCGCGCAAGCAGAGCCCTCAAGCCTCAGATGGGAATCATCAAGTCCGAATTGGACACCAAGTGAGTCCAAGTGACCACCAATCTTTTCCCAGAGAACCATAAGAGTCCAGGGTGTGGCCGGCGTACATCGGGTACTATGAGGCGTGAGCGCCATCCCTCTGCATGTCGCACCACGACTTTCTGAGGGTAGAAGCTGGATTCGTTCGTTTTCCAGCACGTCGGCCACTTGTTCCCCTCGCTTTCGGTTCCTTCGGTTTTCCTCCTTTTCGCCGGATTCGGGTCCCGTTTCCCACGTACCCGGAACTTGCCTCCACGGTGATCCGCACGTTGCACGACGTGTACCATGGGCGCCGCCAGTCATTTATCCTGTGCCACGGGCCGCCCTCTGGTGGGTCGACTTTCCATTTCCTATTATCCCACTCGCCCAGCACTCGCCCGTCAACGAGGTGGTGCAATTTTCAATTGAGTGCGTCAATCACAAGCGAGCTGTTTCTCGTGAACCATAAAACTAGACCTCTCCGCCGCACCGTGCTAACAACGCCCAGTCAACTTCGTGAACGGTCATGATCCAACTTGAAGCTCTATGGTCTAATCCAAAGTTTCTCGCCGCTGGGTTGGTTCTACTCGCAACTGTCGCTCAGACTTTGTACGGGAAGCGAAAACGTGCGGCGGAGCGGAGGGCTCCGATGGTCTCGCACCTCATCCCATGGGTGGGATCCGCGCTGGAGATCGGTGGAGACCCAGACGCGTTTTTCGTTCGCGCACAGTAAGTTGCCAACTACTGTATCTATTTGTGTGTGACTGCGGGACTGATCCGCCCCAAGGAGGAAGTACGGAGACGTGTTCGCCATGAAGGCGTTTGGGAGAGTCGTCACGTACGTCGTGTCTCCTTCGGTGCGTTCGTGTCCTCGAAGGCTGTTCGTCGGCGTTAACCCGAACCTTGTGATTTTACTTTGCGCAGTTGATCAGCGAGATTTATCGGAATGCACAGGTCCGTCCTCCAAAAATGAGCCTGTTCTTCCCTCGAACTCATTCCATGACACGCCGCCTGCGTTAACCAGAAATATGACTTCGATCACATTCGAATCGTCATGAGCATTGACTGCTTCGACATTCCTGCGAGGTCAGTACTCAGTTTCGAAGCGTAACCACTCCACCCGATTAACTTCGACTCCTTGACGCGATTAATTGGCTCCAGCCTCATGAAGTCGGACATCACTTCCAAAATCCTTTACCCCTCTCAACACAAGTACCTCTCATCCACAGGCGTTGTGCCTATCGTCGAAGCCTACACGACTGCCGTTTGGGAACTACTGGAGACGGAAGGCTCCAGGCTCGAAGGAGCCAGCACCACCTTGCTCGACTTCGTCCTGCCCGTGCTTTATCAAGCCTCCGCCTACGCTTTCTTTGGCCGTTCGTGCCCAGTCGCGGAGTCTTACAAACCGTTCCACGACTTCGATAGCACGTTCCATCTGTTGCTCGCTGGCGTCCCTCGGGTTCTCTTGAGAAAGAACGTTCACGGGTTGGCTACCTTACATCGGTTGTTCGGGAAGTATTTCGATGGCCCTCACGAAGACGCCTCGGAGTTTGTGTTGGAAGCCGAGCGGGTCATGCGAAGCCACGGTTATGTACGTTCCCGTTCTGCACCTGCAAGGAACTCCGGGCATTGACTGAACACCATCCTAGGGCTCAGAGACCATCGGGGCGTACTTCATTTCAATGCTCTTCGCTCTGATGGCAAACGCACCCAACGCTGGGTACTGGTTGATCGTCCTGAACCTCCAACGAGAGGGCGGCCTCCAACCCCTGACTGAGGAGATCGACCAGGCCGTCGCATCGTGGAAACAACAAAATACCCGCCAAAAAATCGAGGACCATCTCCACGAGTTCGCCTCGACGGCCGTCCTCCCACTTTTGACGTCAACTATCCAAGAGACGCTTCGATACGCAGCCTCTGTCATGTCCATCCGTCGTGTGACGGAACCGGTAGAGTTTGGCGGTTACCGCTTCGACACAGATGACGAGATCGTTTGTATGACGAGGTCGGTTCATTTGGACGAAGAGATCCACGAGAACGCATCAGAGTACGATCCGAGGAGGTACCTGACGGAGAGGAAACCTACCAAGAACGGGAAGATCGTCACTAACCATTCCATGGTCTGGGGAGGAGGGGTCTCGATGTGCGAGGGAAGGTCTGCTCGATTTCCGTGTTCCCAAAAGTTCGGTTGACCGAACCCGTTCAATAGGCATTTCGCAACCAGGGAGCTCAAAGCTTTCATGATCTTCCTTCTCATGCGGTACACTTTGGAGATTGATCCAAAGTCTGCAGAGCGTCCGACGTTCATGTCGGAACGGATGGGTGCTGGCGTCATGCACCCAAGAGGTGACCTCCGTGTCATCCTGCACGCGCGCAAGTAACACAACGACTAGATGACGCTTTCCTGCAGGTATACAATAGAAGGATTGCGGATACAGTTGGTCGTGTTACAAACAACAGCGCTCGAGCAACACTCAATATACGACTTTGTCCCAGTCTCCCCATTACCTCCAACCTTTCTGAGCTTGGTTTCGCCCCTGGACCCGAAGTAAGCGGCCTTAAATCAAGAATTCAGTTCTTCCTCGTCGAACGGCCCGAAAGTCTGGCCGTCCGACGCCCAAACCATTTGTATTCGTATTTGACGTCTGCGGATGGCGGTTACCAACCGGATTTGAGAGTCAACGGCTGCATAATCGGAACGAACGACTCGTTCGTAGGTTTTGGAGTGTAACTCGGTGTCGCCCAAAGACATGAGACTCGAGGCGAGGTGGGTGGCAAGGTTTGTCTCGTCTGGGACGGGGTCTGGGGAAGCCTTTTCTTCTGCCTTTCCCTTGACCTTTGATTTAGACGTAGTGAGACGTAGAACGTCTGCATGGCGTATGAAAACTCCCACCGTTTCGCCTCTCCTGACCTTGGTCAATAGCCGTACCTCGATGGCCAGCTTCCCACTCCTCTCCTACCTTCTCCTCCGCCTCCTGCTGCTCCATTTTCATCTTCTCTTTGTTTGAGGACTCTCCTCGCCTTCTTCATCTCTTTCTCGTCCGTATCCTCCAGCCAGCAATCGTGAACGGCGTGAGGGTCAAACTTCCGGACAATGGAAGTCCGACCTGTCCGCAGAAAACTTTCCTTCCCCATCTCCTCCCTCACGTTGAAAGAAGACGATTCGTAACCCATTTATATACCGGCTTCCTTCCGCCTTTCGACGTCGTCTTCGCCTTCCGGCTCGTCGGATCCCAAAGATTCGGATCCATTGCCCAAGCCGAACTTGAACTCATGGCCCTCAATATCTCCAAGTCTAAAAAACTTGATGTCATTCCTTCTTGACGTTTTCCGCGGGTTTCATTCTCCTCGGTGGCAGCAGAAGCGACAACAATTCATCGTCACCTTAAGGATCATTCGCTAGCTTTTGGATGTTCACCATCCCTTCACCGTCGTCGCTTGGATCGGATCTGTAGCCTTCTGTACAGATGCGTCCTTAGCAACCGGTCCGAGGGCCATCCTCGAGATTAGATTCGACCTGTCCTGAGAGATTTGTGGGATCTTCTTCGGGGTCGAGAAATCGTGTTTTGTTGAAAGTTGAAGTGAACGACTTGGAGGCAGGTCGCTTAGCAGATGGTCGAGGTGCCATTGGTTGATTAAAAGATGCGGGGCGGTGAATCCGAGAGAGACGCGTTGTTTCCGTACGTTGACCAAAGTCTTTGTCAAATCTTGATACGAGGGTCCACAAAGGTTGGACTCACGAAACAGAAATCGGCCGTCGATAATTATGTAAAAAGAGCCAGATCCTCGAAAATTACGGGCAGTACACAGTGAACGCAAGAATGCAAATGAAGTACAAGAGGAAGACATGGATTTGGCCATTACAGAAGGCAAGCTATGAAACGACAAAGCAGGGGGGAATGTATGCGGGGGGTCGGCCGTACAATCGACAATTGCATTAGGGAGAGTGAGAGGCAGAAATCAGGACAGAGAATATTGTCTTCGGGGATGGGAGATCTGCATGGGTATGTGGTCAGTGACCAGGAGAGGTAGTCGTTGGACCGCTGGATGGTGCATCGCGCTCTGGGAAGGGGTTTAGCTGGAATAAGAAACAGCACAAATTTCTGAAACTCACCTGCAATTGCTTGTTCTATCTTCTTGAGAATTCTTTTGCAATCCACTATGTCCGTTGATGCCCCAAGCTTCTCGTAGATCCCAAGGGCACCCAAAGCTTCAGAGAGCGCATCTTCAAGATGGCGCTGTTGATAGAAGATCTCAGCCTTCCACTCCATCGCGCAACCGAGGTTGATTGGGTCGTCAGCTGCGTGCGACTTGGCTTGATCGATGTGAGAATGTGCTTCGTCAAACTCGTCTTGATGTGTGAAGAGACCTGCGAGGGAGTAATGATTCCAAAATAGTTGATCGGGCCATCCGAAAGCAGACGCGAGTCGAAGAGCTTTCTCGAAATGGTCAATCGCCTTCTCCTTCTCCCTCTTGGCACCATATATTCGACCAAGAATCCGATGAGTTTGGCAGAGCTCGAATTCTTCTCCTTTCTCCGGGAGGAGTTCAATCGCGTGCAACCCCGCTTCTTCTGCCTCGTCGAGTCGTCCCTCCAAACAGAACAACCAGGCAAGGTCATTCCAACAACCCGCTTGCTTCATTGTGTAACCGAAACGTTCGAAGATCCCCAATGCTTCCTTTGTTTGTTGTATTCCTTCGTCGTGGAGGCCTAGTGCCTGATTTGCATCAGACAGGTTGAACAATGTTTCAGCAACCTGAGGGTCATCCTCCCGCTCCCTCACGAGCTTCAAGGCCTGAGAAAGAAGCCGCTTTTGTTCTGAATAATTCCCAAGTATGTATGACAATCGCGCGAGCCAAATCAAGCATGTTGGTTTGGAGTGATGGTCATCCGCAAGCCCTTCAACTCTTGGCCCAAGCACAGTATACCGGCGTTTGTGCCAATACAGATGCCTCATAAAGCCGACAAAGGCATCCCAAACGACGTCCGAGTTGGTGTCGATGGATGTGAAGACATCAAGCAGGTGCTCGGAATTCACGTCCTCGAAAACAATCCATCGTGCTTCTTCAAAACCAGGCTCCCCGGGACTAACAAAGACTGACAACCGGGTGAAGTAGTGATCCTTGGTCACGCAGAGAAGTGGGGATAGTGATGGGTCTTGGGGACGAAGATGGTCCCTGATCGGCGCTAACATGGTGATGAAGTTGTTGCTTCGGGACGTTAAAGAAAGAACACAAAATTTGTTGAATATGTTCTTCCTATTAGGGATAGTGGAAAACAGCCAATCCAGGTTTTTCTCGTCGATTCCTTGCGGGAGGAAAGCGATGACTTCGAGGAGGTCACGCGCGTGGGGGCCGAGCTTGCGGAACGTTGGCGAAGCAAGCGAAAGTTCGATGGTCGCTGCAAGACTCTCGTTGTAATCCGTCTGGAGCACCTGTGCCCGTTGTGCGTTCCACTCCTCGGCCAACCGGGTGTAATCCCACACGTTGTGAGACGCCGTGGTTGCGAGCAGCGTAATCGAAAGCGCGTGGAAGTCTAGCTGTTTGATGAGGTCGCTAATCACCTCAGACCGTCCACCGTTTTCGTAGATGGTGTAGAAGATGTCGCACGCCGCCTCTGTTGATAACGTGGAGATGGTCGGACGCTTGAAGTGTGGGGGGACGGTGGTAATGCGGGAGGTGATCCCAAGGCAGATGTTGTTGAACCGACTCAACTCCTGTACCGTTTCGTATATTTCCCGTGCATCCGTTCCCTGCGGGTCAAGGATAGACTCGGCATTGTCGAGGACCAGTATCATGTCCTTTGATGACAGGAATGATTGCAGGGAAGTTAGATCCTCAGGATTTTCGATCCCTGCGCCGATGACCTTCGAGAGGCGATTGAGAAAGTGGGGGAGAGACGCCGGGAACTTGTCGCAGCGAATGAATCGACGGTTATCGCCAAACCGTTTCTTGATCCGATCGTGATGGAGGACCTTCAACGCGATGGACGTCTTGCCAATCCCTCCGGCACCTATGAGCGCGAACGGTTCCAGGCTTTCGGCAAGACCGACGACTTCTTCGACTAGTTCATCGCGCCCAAAACACGCCCTCGGAGGTTGTGGGGGGGATTCTCCGCTTACACTGGATGCAGACGTAAGACATCTAGTGTACTGGTGGTGAGATTGGATTTACGAACCTAGGGTGAGCCTAAGTAGTGTTGAGGGTATATTAGCTAGTGACCAACAGAACATGACGGTTGCTTACCGGCGGATCCTGACCATCTGACACTCCTTGAGGTTTGACTATGGCACGATGGATGTCGGATACGAAATTGTGAGTTTCTGAAACGACGTTGTGGGTGTCCGAAACGACATCGTGGGTATCCGAAACAATCTTGTGAGTGCCGGAAGCCGTGACATTGGTATCGATTGCAAGTTCAGTCTGGAAATCGATGGTCAGCAACGCGGGCGGAGGAGCGAGATAACGTACGCGAAAAATCTGGAGGATCTTGTTGAGATCCGACACCCAGCCCGCGATCTTGTCTTTATCGTTCTTCGCGTGGAAGAGGCGAGAGGCTGCATTGCGCTTGCTCTGTTTCTGGACATTCCGCTCGATCTCCGCCACAGTTCTGAGATGGGGAGCACCATATGTCTGTCAGCTATCCACTTTGTGCGCCGTTGGTTCAACCCACGTTTGCGCCCGGTTTATCGCATCCCGCACAAGCTGATTGAGGTGTTCGGCTTCTTTCCCCTTCGTTCCTCGGTCCAGGACACAACAAATCTCGACGCAGGTCTGCCCGAGCTCAATACAGTCCTGCCGGTTGGCGAACGATTCCTGGACGAGGACGAGGGGTAAGCTCGCCGTCGCATAGAAAGGAAGAAACACACTTTAATCGTCGTCAGGATCACGGCGACCGAGCCAAAAACGGCCCTGGCGGGAGTGACGCTCGAGATTTCCTTCGCAAGATTGAAAGCTTCGATGAACACGTTCAAGGTCGAAACGACACCGTCCCACTCCTTCGGTTTGGGGGAGTCTGTAGCCATCGTCGAAGCTGGAAGTGGGCGCGAAAAAGTGGTACGGAACGAGGAGGCTGCGAGGAAGAACCCTAGCCCTAACACGCTGTGGACGGGCGGTGCACGCCTCGTGCAAGCGCTTATCATACGTAACTTGGAAGATGTGGGCGTCGACGATCCGGTTCAGACGCCACTACTCGACATCCAACCAGGGCCGGCAACATATGACACTGTACCGGCATTTGTGGCCGCGTAACCCGGCGTATAGTTCACGATTGGGTATGAACAGAGCGAGTATCCGGTGGAAGACGGACCGCTCCGGCCGACGAGACCTTCCAGCCTGAGGATAGAGGAATAGAGTCAAACGCGCATCTATTCAACTCTTCGACCCGATCATCGATGTCGGCAATTATCCTCTTGGTCGAGTCAATACGGGATCCACACCGGACGATCCAAGGAACGGATAGCTATAATCGATACCGTGAGCTCCCAATGGATTTCATGGTGGTTTACCGTTACTCACGTTCACTTCGTTATCGCGCGCTGCACCCCAACTCATGACGCGTGACGTGGTAAAAAGGGAGCGGGTATCGAACGACCTTGTGTCGAGGCTGAGTCATACCGGCCCACCGGACAGCCCGGCCCACCTCTTCTGCTGCAATGGCGAAAATCACGACCATGGCCGAGTGGAAACCATCCTTCGAACGCGGTATATCTAATTTTCGCTTGGGAAAGTACGCGGAGGCCTTGACTTGGTTCGATGAGGTATAAGTCCTTTACGCACCCTTGCTGAGTGAATTGACTGTGAAGTTGTAGTCCATAACGAAAGGCGGTCCGGCTTCTCAGCTGTTCGCCTCGCGCGCTGCGGTACACGGGAGGTTCGAGGCTTCAAAGTTCAAGGCCGCTAGGCTCGAGGACTCTGCGGGGAGAGTGATCGACTTCGCGCCACACCAGCGGCAGGGCTAAGTACTAGCAAGATGCGCACGACCGTTAACTTACGGATGAAGAAGCCTGAACGCGCAAATCGTCAAACCGGGCGATACGGTGCGCAAGGAAACCCTACTTGCCGTCAAACAAGAACTTGAAGTCGTCGATTTCGCGGCCTCTATAGTTTCCCGCACATCCCGCCACTTCGGAGATATCCCCGTAGAAATCTTGCACGAAATATTCTTCCTCATCATTGATCCGGCACACCCTGGTGCTGACAGTCACCGACGTCTGCAATGGCTAGCGTACGCGGGCTCATCCCGAGCGGGATTCCCAGTTGTCGTGACCGAACCGCCTTCCCGGTCGCCCCGTTCCCCAATTCCTACGTCTAAAGGACTTTAATGATTTGGCTACAAATTCCTCCCAACTCGTCCATCTTTTCACGTACTTATGATAGAGACGCGAACCTCTAGGTTGTGAAGCTACCGAGGAGTACCATGCGACAATAACAATGGAAATATTATTGAGTCTGATGGCAAGCGCTCTCGTACACGCCTGAGCCCGACGCAACCTTCGAGTTTGAATTCCTTGTGTCGGAGAATCTCCCCCCTCATGATCTCGTTCCGCAGATTCCCCTCGTTGACGAACAGCGCTTTCGTGACGGGATCAACGTCGGTGACGCCTGGAGAGAAACGCTTCCGAAATTTATCCGCGTGTTATGGGGGTACGAGCTTTTCGGGGTTGAGTAATGCCAAGGGCAGGAGGTGGTATGTAGCGGTAGCTGGTGTTATATTTAATAACATGTCGCAGGAAACACCGGCAGATACTGACCAACTGGACTTCACTGTGCGGGTTATTTACCGACACCCTTTATCGCATGGAGTTCCAACCATAACTTAGCATACAATGTCTTCGTTCGTCGGACGGGGTGGGTTGGATGCAAACACTTCACTTTGTTCGCCCTGTGGCTCCCAAGTCAAGCCTCCCGACATGACAAGCGAGTGGTATCAGATATCCTCTGGCTCAGGTTCAGCTTTCTTCGTTTCGCGAGCCGATGCAGCTTTAGGTTTCCGCGTATATGTGACGTCCAATCTGAACACAAGCGTGTTACGGTCTGTTGCTTGGTCTTGCGAGGCAGATTAAAACTCGAAGTACGAAGAATCCACGTTCAGTGGGACCAAACCGATTCACTGAGCAAGGACCTTGTCTTGTATTACGGACGTGTTCTTCCAAACGTATATATCGATCGTAAGTATCTGATGGAGATTGTTGAGACCCGGTGGTATACGACTAGGAAATTAAAAAATTCTGATCGGAGAAGTGAGGTGGAAGTACCTTGACTCGGCTAGCCTTCGTGGAGTCCTACGAACCGTTCCACGACTTCGATAGGACGTTTCATCTGTTGCTCGCTGGCGTCCCTCGGGTTCTCTTGAGAAAGCACGCCGACGGGTTGGCTATTTAAGATCGGTTGTTCGAGAATTTCGATGGCCCTCACGAAGACGCCTCGGAGTTTGTGTTGGAAACCGAGCGGGTCATACGAAGCCACGGTTATGTACGTTCCCGTTCTACACCTGCAAGGAATTCCGGGCATCGACTGAACACCATTCTAGGGTTCTCAGACCATCGGGGCGTGCTTCATTTCATTCCTCTTCGCTCTGATGGCAAACGCACCCAACACTGGGTACCGGCTGATCGTCCTGAACCTCCAACGAGAGGGCGGCCTCCACTGACCCCTGACTGAGGAGATCGACCAGGCCGTCGCATCGTGGAAACAACAAAACCCCCGCCAAAACATCGAGGACCATCTCCACGAGTTCGCCTCAACGACCATCCTCCCCCTTCTGACGTCAACTATCCAGGAGACGCTCCGATACGCTGCCTCCGTCATGTCCATCCGTCGTGTGACGGAACCGGTAGAGTTTGGCGGTTACCGCTTCGACACAGACGACGAGATCGTTTGTATGACGAGGTCGGTGCATTTGGACGAAGAGATCCACGAGAACGCATCAGAGTACGATCCGAGGAGGTACCTCTCGCTCTCTATTCCACAGGCCAGGCATCAGGAGTCAAATTGATTTCTCAAATCGCAGTGAATTTGTTCGGTTGAGGTTGCACCTTTGCTCAGGCTTGCGGCAAGTGGCTAACTATGTATCCGACCATTGGGAGCATTCAACCATTGAAAGCAAGCCCAAAAGGGTGGAGACTCTGTATGGAAGCCGTACCCTGAAGCCAAATGAGGTTTGACGTACTTGAACCACTTTCTGAGTGGCGTGCTGAAGGGGAATGTAGAGATGCTCGTGGTCTGTTGGATCCACGGGATTTTCGCATATAACTCATACCAATTGACGGATGCGAAATTACCATCGCTGGTAAGAAGTAATTTCACCACCAGAAACGCACGGTTCTCTCAAGCTATCCACGGGCAATAGCCGGAGAGCCACGCGGGTTTCTCCCCACAGCTTCCACTTTACAACGAATCTCACTACACATCCAGACCCCTCTTCCCCGAAAAATATGCTACGGGCCCCATCCCCCCCACCAGCATCCGCCCACATTTCAACACCCATAATTTGCATGAGGAATGCAGCTTTTTCGCAGTATGGAAATTTCATCGCTTCAGCCTTTACCTCGACAAACGGGGCTTGTGGAAATGATAACTTGACCCACGATCAATTTCCGGCGGTTCCAGGCCCTTGATGTACCTCATACCCCCTCTGCGCAATATGGGGAAGCAAGGTTGAGGATCAAGGACGTTGGGTCCGACTCAAGGGAGACACGGGTCTTGGACCCCACTGCAATGAAGCAATTCCGCTTGAAGAGCGGAAACCGAAGCGTTGGGGCTTCCCGTGGTTGAGACTCGCTCCCCCACCTTTTAATGAACTTGACAAGAAAGCGCACATACTTCGGTTTATCTGTATTCCATATATGCGGGCTACGGGGCGGGTGTTGGAAAAGGTTTAGACTTTAAACTTTAGGCTCCAGATGGCGATCATCGATCACCGTCGTTGCTCTCCGTTGACTTTGTGCACTTCTCTCTGCCTTCAACACCCCCCCACCTCTTCGGCACCGCTCAGTATGGCTTCCGAAATGTCCCATACGAAGTGGTGCATGTCCTCGGAATGTGTGCTAGTTTTTGGGGGGCAGCCCGAGGACGAGTCAGGCATCCTTGACTGGTCTCCACCAAGGAGCGGGCACTGCAGCAAATAAGCATTTCAATATTGCATATCGAAAACATATACACGAGGAGATCCTGACTACCACATGCACGCGCGAAGCAACAGATTGAGGTGACGTATGAGAGGAAGATAGGTTAAAATAAGGACAACACGGTGGACGAGACATCGTTAAAGACGATATGTGCAGAAAAGCGGCGGTAGCCAGTGGTGCAAGATAGAAAACATGGTGAAGTATGGTATTATGCCCTCCTGGGGAGAAAACATGTAAAGAAAGCTAGAGTCCTGAATTGCAGGTTGTGATTAAGATGTGGACGGGGTTGCGCGTGGTGGGTCATGGGCGATGCAATTGGAGTCGATAGGAAAACAGTACGAGAATGGAAGCAAGGGTGATAGCTGGCAAGCAGGCCGACACGATAGAGTCCGGCAGGAGAGGTCCAAGAAATCGGCCGAGGGTTGTTACCTTCTACGTTTCCTCTTGTTGGTCGTTGGTGGTTCAGCAGGTTGCCCCTGGGCTTGCTCCTGCAGTTCCTGGGCCTTTTCGTGGTTGAAAGCGAACGGACTATCGTTAAACCACATGAACGATTGACCTGGATAAGGCATTTGGACAGAGGTACCCGGGATTGGGGTATCCGGTTCACTGTTTTCGTTCGAATTCGAGGCGCCCTGATGGCCACCAACGTCAACATTCGCATCGAAACCAGAGGAACATAGTGACTCACAGCTTCGCATCTTGCACGTTTCTTGCCGCGATCGCTCGGGGTAGGAACAGTGTAGGTTGTATTCGCTGGAGTGCTGGAGTTCGAGAGCTCCGGTGTTGGAGGTATCGCCGGTGTTTGGGCGGGGGTCGGGATTACCGGTGCGTCGGGAGTAGGAATAATGCCTTCCGATGTGAGCCACTCTGATCGTTCATTGAAAACCCATGAGGCTTCAACGGGCAGAGGGGGCTAAGGGATCGGTTACGCACCAACAGACCGGTAACGGAATACAAAAGTGACGTGGGAGTGAGGATTGGTGATATCCCATGGAAGTATCCGCCAAGTCGCTTTGTGTTGTGGAGCAACCTGACGCTCTGCTCCATAGCTGTGCGAGCGGTCAGATTGTGTGCCAAATGGGGGAGTTGACTCAACTACGGACCCAATGCAATCGTCCCCTACCCGGCGCCTACCGCGCACTTGCCGTGGGACAAGTAGTGGGGAGTTTGCGACTCTACCAGCGATTCTTCGAACTAGTTTGATCTTGAGTATGATGGAGCCTATACTGCTCTCCTTTCCGACGAGAGGTATATCATCGATATCTACGAGGCGTGAGAGTAAGCGCTAGTGACGGCGAACCAAACCGAGGATGAAGAAGTACGGACTACGGTCAATCTGTTTGAAGGCGAATGGCTTTTCGGTCTGGTCACCTGTCCTGACTCCAGACCTCTTGGCTTGACCGTGTCCATAGATGTACTTGCCGGGAAGGACAATCCCGTCCAGTCCGATGAAGGATTGTGAATCGATGCCGGAGCCGGAGTCGCACCAGTTAATTGTAAAGTCTCTGCCTGGCTGGCTGGGAACCCAGCAGGTGACCTTGTTTCCGGAGACCGACACATCGTACTCAGGTAACAATTTGGCGTCGCACTCGATCCAGGCTTTCACGATGTTAGCAACCGAGACAACTGACATTTGAAAAGGAGATTACCGTAAAATTTTCCGTAATTTAACATCTTTCTTCGATAGTAGAGAGCGGAGTTCGTCTTGAGGGTCGGAGCCGATTAAACGAGCGGAGGTGTTATGTCGTGGCGAACGTCTGTTTTTGTTGCTGTTATCCGGACCGCAGTGTGGTAGATGCGCGTAGATTCAGCAGGAGGGACACAAAGTCACCGAGGTGGCTGACCTCCGAGGACTGAGTCCTGGAAGGAGAGAAAGATAAGGAGAAGGTACGAGCGAATGGAATGGTGTGGGGACTCGCCGATCGACCTGACTTCAAGTTCAACTCCCGCGATCTTCCACATCACGTGGCTGTGTGACATACTTTGTGTGACCAACGTCACATGCTGTTTCTCACACGATCGCCGTGTCTCCGTTCCGCGTTAATTACTGGGCGCGTCTCACTCCCCTCCTCTTCCCTCAGATACCTCGCTGGCATGGCTCCAAAAGTAAAGCGTAAAGCGACCGAGGAGGGTCTGCCTCCTCCGAAACGCGTCAAGAAGACGGGTTCAAAGGTGTCCGTTGCTTCAGAAACTGACCTGCCTGGTCAACCCACGAACACGAAACTGCCGGATGAGATTTCGTTCCCAGAACGCACACTCGGCACAAGACGCATCTCTGCCTGGAATATTTGCAGTTGGGCTGCATCGCACAAGAAGGTTGGTCTCAGGCATACGACTCGAATATCTGTGGATTTGTTGATTGTTGGCCGTTTCAGGGGTTCTCCCGGTATGTAGAAGCGGAGGACGCAGACATTCTGGTGCTTACTGAGACTAAGGTCCGTAAACTCACGTCACTCACTATCATTGCTCATCCACTGTGTAGGTCAACGACGAGCCTATGGATCCAACCATCGCGAAAAAATACCCGTTTCGATATTGGTCAATTGCGGAGAAGAAAGGATACTGTATGGTTAACGTTTTACGCTCGCGTCTACATACTCACAGGGCATAGCTGGAACCGCAATATTCTCAAAACATAAACCCTTAAGCGTTGACAAGACTCTGCCTGGCCATCCGAATGCTACCATTTGGAAGGGCCGTATCATCACACTCGAGTATTCTAACTTCTATCTTGTCGGCACATACGTCGTCAATGCTGGAGACGGCCTGAAGGTGCGCTCCGCGATTCAGGGCGAGGCTTGCACACTGACAGCGCTCTCAGACCCTTGACGAAAAGAAAAGATGGAACGAACACTTGGAAGTTCACCTACGGGAGCTTGACAAGAAGAAGCCGGTAGTTTGGACGGGCGACCTCAACGTGGCGCCAAGTGAAAAAGGTTCATGCTTCAATAAGATAGTTTGTGCCGTGGCTCATTTCCGTCTCCAGACCTCACGAACGCAAAGAAAAACTGGAACAAGGCTGCCGGCTACACCGAAGCCGAGACTTCCTGGTATCGCAATCTCCTTGAGCCACCCGCCGCCTCAGAAGATGGGAATGCCGAGGAAGTCAACAAGTTTGTTGACGTTTGGAGGCACAGAAATCCTGAACTGCGCCACTATACATATTTCTCTTACCGATTCGGCTGCCGTGGGAAAGGGATCGGGTGGAGATTAGACCACTGTGCGTAGGATGGCCTGCTCTGCATTCGACTCAACTTGCTCACCTCTTTCTAGTCGTTATAAGTGAGAGGCTGCTAGAGAAAGTCAAGATGTGCGAGATACGGAGCGAGATTTATGGAGCCTCTGACCACTGCCCAATTGTCATGGAGATCGATGACACCTTCGGAGATACAGTTTATGCGAAGGACACAGATATCGTGAGTGCTACAGAGACCATAGAAACTACAGATCCAAGTGCTGTCTAGACACGGCTGTTGTCACCCCCGGCTTATTCCTGCAGCCTGGTGAACGAAAAGATCGTTACGTTCTGGAGTGGTAATCAATATTCCCCAAATTTCACATGGCCTGTCTCTGTGGCATGCGCGCGAGCTTCCTTCTCCCCCGTCAAGCCTTTTCCGCAGTTCTATGACAAGATTCAGGCTTTGATGAACGAATGCAAGAGGGTGCGTGCGTACCTCGCACTTCAAAGTGAAGGTTGATGTGTTTGTGAACGCCTTCTTTTCCCTGAGCTTATCCGCCAGGCCTTTGGCTGCCTTCAAAATAGGATCGACCTCCGGTGTCGACCCTCTGACTGGCATAATCGTCTGGTGGAAGTCTGCGGGGGCATCCTTGATCGGCGCCAAAGTCGCCGCGTCGTAGTGAATTCCCGAATAGATCAAAATGGACCTGTTCCCGGAGTCGGCCTCTGGGGAAGGCGCAAAGTGATCTATCCGACCAGTCTCGACGTCGACCGAGGATATTTCGGTATTGTAATATTTCGCCAGAATAGCAAGTTCGATGGCTCCGCCCCAGGTTGAAGACTTCAGTATTGTCGAGATGTAATCGTCCCTCGGTCGACTATGACATCGCCGTCACCCCAAGTGGTTTATGAGAATCGGCTAGGCACCTACCCAAGAATTGCCTCGGACCATGTCACCATGTCCTTCCGAATTTCGTCTGCCACGACTGCGAATTGTTAAAAACAGCTTATCTGACAAAGAATCCACGGACTTTTCCGAATTTCTTGAGCCTTTCCGATATTTTGCTCGAACACGATGGCAACGGAAGAAAATAAACAGGAATTATCATCCGGTACGATCTATCCAGACACTTCAGGGACCCGACATGGCAAGGATGTACGGCAACTCGAAATCTCACCCTGTGTACCAAATAACCCCCTTCAACCTCGATGGAGTCGGGTTCGTTCTTTGTCGGCTGAACCGGCCCTGATGGTTGAGAATTAGGTTGTGGAACCTCGCCAGTGGTGGAAACTGCAGCGGCAGATCTGGCCGGGGTAGATCTTGTGCTTTGCCCTCCACTGTTCTGGTTGACAATCAGTTGTTCACCCTTGGACAATCCGAGACTTGAGATGGGTAGCTCTGGTATCAACGTCAAGCCCTTAGGGGGGTATCCGGCCTTTACTGGAGGATGCATCAGGATGGGCTATGACGAGCGGAAGGTAGCTGACGTACCATCCTGTCGTGAGGGCAGTATTTCTGTTATTTTGTAAATCTCTTGTAAGAGGTCCTGGACTGTGGCGGAATCAAGGTCGATCTGGATCGTAGAGACACCTTTCGGATGTCTAAGTCGCAATTGCGCCATTACGGTTCTGACTGAAATGGGGGGGCGAGGGAAGTTTTGTCCGACAGAGATGTACGCAAGATCAAGATGTACGTGAACGTGAGCTCGGCAAGCCACCCTCCCGAGATGACGTCACGTGTAAGATACACTGTCTTCCGATCGGGAAACTTTGTTGGCCGGAAATCTCGAAATGTTTCGTGGTGCCCACGCTCGCATCTCTGAACTCGAGCATCTGATTTCTACCGACCGGTTGAGTTTGTTGGATGCAGACCTCTACAGTCGACCCCACATCCACCGCAAATGAAACATGAAACGCGGGACTAGGAGCGCGGGAACTCATGCCTCCCTCACTCGGTTATGGCCGAACTCCTGGATAGGAAAGTCAAACTTAAGCTCTACCCGTTGCTGCATCATTTGTGCCATGAATCACTGGGACTTTGCCCTCCTATGCCTGATGAACCTCGCCACTATCAGTGAGTGCTTGAGTCCTCCGCAAGCCTACAGTGTTACGCCTTGTTAAGTATCGACCGGGTTCATGTACTAGAACCTCCGGCTATCCAGCACAACGGGGGGACGACATCATTAGCTTCCACTTCGGCATGTCATCCCAGTCAATATCCCATACGTTCAGCGTGCCCCTTACGCTCATGATCGTCGTACGACTCTTTCTGCGTAGCAGGGACTTCTAGGATCACCATGGCCGGACTCGACAGATTGTACGCGACTCTGGCCACCATCCTTGCGGAGTCGTGCGCCTTTTGCACCGTCAGTTATTTGCTACTTCTTGAAGAGGAATTTACACACAATTCCCACGAGCTATTGGCGTATGAATACTTCTGGATGGGGATTACAATGCATCGATAGCATTGGCTCACACAATCCGAATTGCTATGACACTGCAGCGCTAGCGTCTGTTTTTTCATTGCAATGGCAGGATAGGGTCGTAGCTCCTGCACGCCTCTCTATCTGCCGCGCGATTCTCGGAGTCCACATGGCAGGTGCAGACGCCGGTCATCGACACTGAGTTCCCGCGCTCTGGACCCGCATTGCATTTGCGTTGGATGCGGGGAAGTCTGCATCCGACCAACTCAAGATTGAAACAGCGCGTGGACGTTTTTCCTTCGAACGTGGAGGTTTGACTTGAAGAAGTCAACTTCGCGAAAGCCTCATAATTAAGCCGCAGATGCTTCTGCAACACCACTATATTCAGGTTCCACGTCCACCAGTGCCTATTACTCGCCCACTTCCTCATCTTCCAAGCTCCTCACCCCTTCATCCTCATCCCCCACCTGCACGATCACAACCAGAGGGTTCAGCCACAGATACCCAATCGTTGACACGATCACCAGTCCAACCCACCCCCATCTCATATTTGTGAACTCTTTCTCGACTTCGCTGGGTTCTGGCCTCGGAGTGTTGGAACCAAAGGTCGGGATGAGCGCTGACCACGTGTTTGTGGAAGATGTGTGGTAGGTCAGTGGGGAGGTGGCAGGGCCAAGGAAAGCTCGTGAAAGGACCAGACGAGCATGAACTGCGATGGAGGGATAGGATTCAATTATCAGGTCTTTGAGAACGGGGTCCGGGGGTGAGGGACTGAGGATAAGTAGAGTATGAGCTGCTACAATTATATCAAGTGTGGATGGCCTGTGCGGAATGAGTTATGCGAAGGGCAAATGAAGAGGGTCACAGGGCACACCTTTCGTAGTAGAAGAACATGCGACCTTTGAGAAGCCTTGTATATGTATCTAGAAACGCCCTTGCCTTCTCGAGCGTCTGGGACGGCTTTGAGCACACAATATCGGAGGTGAATGGATGGTCAAAGTGTACCTGTTCAAGAGCGAAAGTGTTCCTTGCCACCTCCTTGGGATCTTTAGTTGAGGGTTGTTTGCCTAGCAGCGAAGCTCCCAGTTTTGATTGCTCAGACGGCTCTTCAGTCTCTGTTGGCCAAAGCCCTACAGCTTCCAGCCTAAGTTTATGCAGCTCCCTAATACGGTTCGGCACATAGTATCGTTGCGGGATCGGCATCATCTTTGCAAGCGTCGGCCGGATGAGCCCCCAATAATTGGCGGACGTATAGAATGAATATGCCTGGATGGAGGTTGTAGTTGTGCCCAGATACAGAACCAGTTCAAGCTCACCACGAGATCACCGAGGGTGGAGGCTGCGTGAGACTTCCAAGCAGTGCGCTGGGCTTTCTCCTTGGCGGATGGGTGACCGTCCAATTTTGAAGAATCAGGAAGCCCAGAGACATATGTCATGATTCCGGGGAGGGATGAAATTGTGACGAGATCATGTGTGAGATATGGCAACTGTCCTAGATTCGTTTATCAGCTCGGGGTGAATAGCCCAAATTTCGCCACGCACCACTGGGAGAATAGTCTGGGGTAGTTGATTCCTCCAGGGTGAACTTGCCCGGGATAACCAGCTGTAAATAAAGCACTGCTGCAAGACATGTCGGTTCCATCGATGCCAGACCAAATGCCCTAGGCCAGATGTGCAGAACGACGTTCGCAGCTGGGGTCGTTGCATCGGAAGCAGACATGACCGTTGAGGTGTGTTCAAGACGCGTCCCGGCCAGATCGGAACGTTCTTCCACCCTTCCTCCGAGTCTCCAACCTTCCACCATCCCTCAGATGTTCAAACTATGGAGTTCGTCTCCGTCGGCCAGCATTAGGCAATTCAGTTCAACTGTCGCGAAATTTGCAACGCCCACTAAGGACGCCGCACCGAAATGGACCCCAAATTCGATTCGTACGGGACTCATTGCGCGGAAACGCGGGATGACGAGCATGTACGATGACAACGGTGTCAGGCTTCCGGTCACTGTCCTGCAGGTACGTTTTGATTTCTCATGCTTGTTTGGTACAAGTCCGAGCGCGTTTTTGTTGTAGTTGGAGAATTGCCAAGTTACAGCAAACGTCAAAACAGTCAGGCCTGATCAGACAGAGTACCATGCCGTCCAGGTCGCTGCTGCCGACAGACCTCTCAAGACGACTACAGCTCAGATGAGAGGACATTTCAAGAAGGCAGGGGTCTCCCCAAAGCGTATCGTGAAGGAGTTTCCTGTCACTCCGGATGCTCACGTTCCAATCGGTGAGAATTACCACGCCCCGTGGTGTTGATCCTTGGCTCATTCCACCGAGGATACTAGGAACCACTCTCTCTGCCATTCATTTTGTTCCGGGTCAATACGTGGATGTGGTTGCCAAATCGTGAGCTAGAGCAGGTGGTGACCCGAAGTGCAACTAAGTATTAATGATTGCCCAGGATCGGCAAGGGTTTCCAGGGCGGCATGAAGAGGTGGAATTTCAAGGGACTGCGGGCCAGTCATGGTGTTTCCGTCTCGCACCGTTCCATCGGTTCAACCGGTGGTCACCAGGTCAGTCCTCCCATGTTTTTGAGTTCGACCTTCCGCTAACTCTTGAATAGGACCCAGGTAGAATTTGGCCTGGTAAAAAGATGGCCGGGCGTATGGGTGGAGAGACGACAACCGCTCAAAATCTTCGTGTTGTCCGCATCGATACTTCCCTCGGCCTTATATTTGTGAAAGGTTGTGTGCCAGGCGTCGATGACGCCCACGTCTTGGTCCGTGATGCCAAAAAGAGGTTGCAGTCTTTAGCAAAGGCGAACCAGGCCAAGGGTCTGTACGAGAAGGTGCTTCCAAAGGGGGTGACAGATTTACCGTTCCCTGCTGGTACTTCGGAGCTCGCTGAGACTCTGCCAACAATTATCGAGGCACCTTCAGACCGCGTTACCAGCCCGTTTACACCTAGAGAATAGATATCCTACCTAATTTTTGGGTTATTTTTGAGGCACATTGCTTTGACTTTCATTTGAATCGCCACCCCTCTACCGTCACGGTTCCAACAGGGCGTCTCATGATCATGATGTTCGTTGTCGTTCTCCACGTTGAGTCTTCGACTTATCCCTCGCCCAATACCTAGACCAACGCCATGGCGATAAATCCAAGGATTATACCCAAAGACCGGCTACTCGTTCAAACCGCATCATACAATACCAACTTGCAGGGAGATTCGGGCGTCCCACAGGATCTTGTTGATTGGTTGTCTCCGACACTTCAAGTCTCCAACTTCCTTGCAAAGGAACCTAGGGCTCCGGACATCGTAGCCGTCGGTTTTCAAGAGCTTTTACCTCTGCACCTTGGCTGTGAGTTCACTCATAAGTTGTCCGAACCGCGCCTTAGATGCACTCATTATCAGTCGCCGGTCTGTCAAAGAGCGTGATTGAAAACCGCAACTCCCTCTTACTCTCCCAAATCGAATCCCATGCCCCCAACAAGGAGAAATACTCTCTCGTCGCTAAGGTCGTACACGTTGGCGTTGCCTTATTGGTCTACATCCTCGACGAGCACTTTGCTCGAGTCGCAGACGTTCAAACTTCATACACCGGTTGTGGACCTCTCTATCTCGGGAACAAGGGTGCGGTAGGCGTAAGGTTCAGGCTTACTGAATTCGATGGCGGGTTGGGTGAAACATTGACGTGAGTCCGTCCATATGTGTCATAGCTTGCGAGGAGTGTTCATATCGCTTTCCGTTGAATAGGTTTGTTTGCGCCCATCTCGCGGCGCACGAGCGCAAGCTGGCTCAACGAATCGCGGACCACAACCACATAGTAGGTTCACTTGTGTTCCCTCCCCTCCCCACCCATCCTTCCACTGCTGGCGAATCCTCGACTGCGCCAACTACCATCTACGATACCTCCCACCTCTTCTTCTTTGGTGATCTCAACTTTCGCCTCGATCTCCCGGAGACGCATCCCTTACACGGACCAAACAACCTCCACGACTTGGCCTCCGCACTCGATAGTGAGGACAAGCGAGGAGAGTTAAAAGAGTACGACCAACTGAGGGTGGAGCGGAAGAAAGGGACTGCGTTTGTGGGGTTGAGAGAAGGTGAATTCTGGAAGTTCAAGGTTTGCCTTCCTCGCTCTATCCGGGCTACGACCAGCGGGGGATTCACCGATGTCTTTGTCCCGCAGTGCACGTACAAGTATGAGATTGGCGAAGTTGACAAATACAGGTAGATGCGATATCCTATTACATTTAAATGGTGCTGAACCGGTCACGAAAGCTCCCTCAGAGTACCATCCTGGACGGATAGGGTGCTGTACGCTACCTATTCTGATGATCCGGACACCCCGGAGAAGTCGAACATTACAAACCTGTTGTATACCTCTGTCCCAGGATATACCACTTCTGACCACGTAAACCATTTCTACGTCATCACGTCCTCCAAGCGCCTGACTGAAGCTGGCCGTACAGAAACCTGTCATCGCTCTTCTTCTCCTTCCACATCCATCCATATCAGTTGCTTTAAAAGGGATACCGGTTCTCAAACTCCCTGCAGACTTCAAGCCCGTTCCCATGCGATACACCTCCTTGAAATGCGTAATCGGCAGTATACTCGACAGGATCCTCGGATATGGCCTTTCGCTATTGACCCTACTCGGTGCCGGCTCAACAATGGTCGGAGTCGGGAACTTCGTCCTTGGTGTGAGCGTACTAACTTTCTGGAGGAGAGGTGCGGGCACCGCGTTTGATGTTTAATATTCACGGTTTGGTCCCTCGTCTCATGTATCATCTGTGCGTTTAAGCGCTTATGTATAGATCTTGAAGGCAAGCCGCCTCCAAGGTCATGTATCGGGACTATCACACAGTCTCGCGTCTCTTCGTGAACCCCAGTGCGCCGGGTGGCAAATATTGTGTGAGCATCGAAGGTGAAACATGACTCTCACTCTTCAGACCCAATGCCAACTGCGGAAACACAAGACTAGCATGAGCAATTTGTTACGTCGCTTGGTTTCGGTGAAGATTTTCACCTCGTGTTCTTCGCGTGTATAACCCTGTTTGGGTCTGTTCACAAAGCATGGCTTCCTGCCCTTCTTTAAAAAGCGGCTTCTGAGATTGTCATCATCTCCCCCCTCTACGTTCCACCTCCACTTTGGCCCCGGCCCCAGTGGTCAGCCCACGGTCTATCGCTGTTTGTGCCAATTCGTCGAGGATGGAACCAACCTCAGCGCAACGAACGACAGCCATGACAGATGATGAGATGCAACGCGTAATCTCAGAGATACCGTTGAGCCGGGCTCACGCGGACCCCTCTGCGTGCATCCTCGCTCTCAAGCCACTTCTTCTTGCGAAGGAAGGGAGGAGGTTGCTCATGAATCAAGCTAGGGACGAAGCACTGATATTGATAGAGTTGTTCGACTGGGTAATTATCTCTCTATTCCCATGCCTCTTGTGCGAGGACTGAGACGTTATTTGCCAGGCTTTAAAGTCTCACGAGAATACCCTCAATCTCAACAAAGGATATGTGTTATGGACCTTACGACAATTATGCGCTTCCCAGGAGACTTTACCCAGATCCTGCATCCTCCCGATTGAGTTCAAGACTTCCGATCCGCACCACGCAGCTGGAGGATTCGCGGATGTTTGGAAGGGCACGTACGAAGGGATAGATGTGGCGTTCAAAACCCTCAGAAGAAGCACGCAGGTTGATGACGCAACACGCCTCAAACGCAAGGTAAGATATGAAATATTCCCTAGACAAGGTACACCCGTGACGTACCTTTATTGTTTCAGAGAAGATTCTGTAAGGAGGTGATATTATGGAAATCGTTGAACCATCCGAATATACTGGGACTCGTTGGGGTTTGCCGTTGGGACAATACGCCTGAGGCAAGGCTCACTATGGTCTCTCCATGGATGTCAAACGGAAACATCACCGAGTATACCAAAAACAATGCATGCCAGCGTATGCAGCTGGTACGTGAGAGTGCTTCATCCCTTGTCAGGAGCTGACAAAAATTTCAGCTTATCGATTGTGCAAGGGGGGTGCAACATATTCACCGCATGGGCCTTGTTCATGGTGACCTCAAGGGCGTACGGCCAATTCCCTGACAGATTCGTTGCTTCACCGACTCATCTTGTGTTTGTCCCTAGGCAAACACTCTCATCACTTCTGATAACCCCGTCCGTGCCTGTCTAGCCGATTTTGGTTTCACGACGATCGTCAACGACGATCCCAACGATCCCGGGATCACTTCGGCGCTCGGCGGGGGCACTGTACCATTCATGGCTCCGGAGTTGCTGTGTCCATCCCATTTTAATAAACCTAGATGTCAGGTCTCGAAGGAGTCAGACGTGTACGCGTTCGGGATGGTGATCCTACAGGTGTGCATTCATCCGTAGAGATACCTAACTGCGAGCTAAAGCACGGAGTCACATCTAGGTGCTAACTAGCTTGATTCCTTTTCGTAAACTCCAGCACACGGAGATCTCGTACAAGGTCATCCAGGGTGAACGTCCTAAGATGCCAGAAGACGCACAAACAATGGGCATATCACAGGATCTTTGGGATCTCCTTGGCAGATGCTGGCTCGCCGACTCCACGCAACGTCCGCGGATCGAAGTGGTGTTTCAGCATCTTTCCAACGATCCCGCACGGGGGACGATTTTCCCCCCTTGGAAAATTCACCCGTCTCCCAGCGAGGAGAGTCTCCCAGAATCAGGGACACAGAAATACGGTAATGGCTCGCATTCTACGCTATTGTACTCCTGTGCTCATTCGTATGTTGGCGAAGTGTTTTATACAGCAGACCAGCATACTCCAGTTGAAGGTATGCCACTCTTGGTGCTGGATGGTGAATGCTTTGATGCTGATGTGACGTGATCAGATTACCCACCATTCTCCTTGCCTAGAAGTCCTGTGGACCTGGAAGAATATCCAAGCAATGAAACCCGGGACCCTGGTAGGTTCCGTCACTTTTGATTGGTATTGGGTGATTGACACCTACCCTCTTTTCCTCATTGCTGCAGCGAGTTCGTTATTCTCGGTTGGCCCACAAGATCTCAGTGCCATCACGTCCCCCGGGAATTCACAGACCAGATCCGAAGCAAAGCCACCTGAATCTGAGACACTCTCTCGTATGGCCTCGAACATGAGCAATTCTACCACGATCGTCGCAGATTCGACAGATGATCTTGGTACTTCTAGCCGCGCTCGCAATCAGGGTTGGGTTGCTATTCCTCGAGGCCATGGTCCCGTTTTTCCCCAACACGACTATGACGATATTGAACTCGAGCCTACTATCTATGACACATCGCACGTGGACCTGACTCAAGTTCCAGCCCAAGGACCCCCTCGCCCTGGCCCCCCCAGGGGGAAACCACGCCTTCAGATTACGACAATCGCGCCGGTGAGATCGAGGAACTCCAACAGCCCCGGGACTGCCTTCTACACTCCTGGTGGAAGTGGTGAGGTCGTGGACAGACGGCCATTCGACTCGGCTGCGGCCATCCGGGTCATTTATTCCACGTCGAGTTCACGCCCCAGCGACTCGGCCGGTCCATTTCGTAGGGTGGTCCGAGATGTTCTTCAAGGGAGCGCCAGGTACCAATTTCCGATTCAGCGCACGCCAGTGTCCCGAAGCGACCCAAGGGCGACCACGGACGCTCCGCCGAGGCATGGATTTAGGACCTCGTTCTTGCGACCTCCACGAAACGTGGCTGGCTCGCCGAGATTTTTTTCTGGAGCGAGTGCTTCCACGACCCCAGGGCACGAGTCCGGGCTTTCATCTGGGTCAAGATTGGCGAGTCTTGACGAACGAGAGGATGTCGGAACTAGTAGAGATGCGAGCATCTTCCCTCGAATGGGTGGCAGGCGAGTGGTGCCGAGCTGCGATGGTGGCGATGGAACGGCCGAGGACGAGCGCACGAAGAAGGGGAAAGAGACGGACGACTGGTCTCACATGTCGAGCTCGACCGACTACGTCGACGTGGTCGAGGAGAGCTCCCAGGGCAAAACCCCTACATCTGCGAACACGGTACGAGCAGGGTTGAGGCGTAAATCTGGAGCGAGTGCTTCCACTACTCCAGGTAGCAGAGATCCGAGCACCTTTCCTCAAGGGGATGGGAGGCGAGTGGTGCCGAGTTGCGATGGAAGGGAAGGAACGGCTGAGGACGAGCGCACGAAGAAGGGGATAGAGATAGACGACTGTTCTCATATGTCGAACTCGACCGACTACGTCTCCGTGTCGGGCGAGGTCGAGGAGAGTTCCCAGGACAAGGCAGGGTCGAAACGCACGCCTCGTAACGCAGTCTCGGCCGCAACACAGCGCCCCTCCTTCGAATCATCCCCCATTCGATACCTGCTGAAGAAAATCACCCGCAAGTCTTCCAAGCCGCAGCACTGCGCACAAACACAGGTACAGAATGATCATCCCTCCCCCTCCATGTCAATGGCTACGATCGAGTCGATCGACACGCCTGTCGCTGGTTCTGGGCAAGGTCGGGAGCGAAAGTTTAGCGAAATTTCAACATTCCTGGGAGGATTGGTGGGGGCGAAGAAGAAAGGGAGCAAGCGAGACGTGAGGCTCCTTACCAAGTCGAAACGGTGACTTTCTTTCGATGTTTTTGGATTGTGATTATTTTGGTGGCCAGGCTCGATATAGTACACGTGGGGTTCGGGCGTTCCATTCGCATAACAACATGTATTCATGAATCCATGATATGCGCTACTCATCTACAGAAGCTCGTAATGTAATGGAGAGGCTAGAGTCGAGATCGGAACTCGATTACCCGAACTCGACCCTCCTATCTGAGGTGGTATCCTGCGTTGATCCCTTTAACGGTCTCCCATCTCTATATATTATAATACGATACAAACCAAGAACGGTAAGCTGCCTGCACAAAGAGGAAGTCCATACGAGCCACAGGCGTTCGTAGTAAAAATAGAATAAGCTTAAAGTGACAAATCAAGATTTCCAGACCGGAGAAGAAGCTGATAGCATTTCTGATGCGTTCACTCTTCATCGCCAGAGACCAACCTCTCCCTCTCCTCCTCGTCGACAGCCCCATCTCCTTTCACGACGACAAACGTGCCCGCTCCGTTCTTGGGGAGCCTAATAAAGAGGGTGCATAGGAGGGCGAGTGCAACAGCCGAAGCCGCGACGACGAACATTGCCTGGGGGAAGGTCGCGACTGTCCTGGAGTATGTGAAGCCGAAGAGCATCGGAGAGATGATGGAACCGCTGCAACCCCAAGTCGTCAAAAACATGTCCTCGGTGCGAACAAGTGGAATCGTACCCCAAAGCCTGTACCACACTCAACCCCCCGAACAATTTGCCGGTTTCTTCTCCTCCCCTGCTGGCGTAGATGCCCAACGCCAAGCTCTGCACAGCAGGCATATATCCGGCCGCGAGGCTATCCAAAACAGTGTAGACCGTAAACATCGTCCCGGTCTTCGCGGTTGCCATCAACGCGTAAGCGGTCAACTCCATGACCAAAGAAACTCGGGCGGTATTGAGGTCCAGGCGAGGTGAAGCATCCTTATTTCCGTTCGTTTGAGTAGTTCTGTGTGAAGAAGCCGCCCCGGTAGGGGGTTCCAGGACGGCGGACCGCTGAGTAGGCGGTGTTGGTGTGGTTGGTTGCGCTAGAGGGCTTTGTGGGATTTCTGGGTCCTCCATCACGGATGGAAGAGGGGTGGTGCTAGTCGCCGGACTAGAGAGTCGGATGGGTGACGGTAGTTTCTTGAACAGAGATATTATTGCTGATCTGCTACGTCAGTGACGACCATGGGGGCGAGCGAACGGAGTGACCTGGAACAATGAAGGCAAGAGCAATCGCGCGAGTGAGGCCAGCAACGCTCATCCAGTATCCAAGCTGCGACAGAGTGTGAGGGAGAGACTTATTGGACAATTATACGAGATACTCACGATCTCTGTACTCCAACCAAAAGTCGATGCCGCTAAAATACTCTTGTCAGCAGTGTACAATCCAATAAACCGAAGCAAACACCCACCGTATTGAAATTTGAACGAGTATGCCCCCTGCGATCGAACAAGATCAATATCCCGTATCCATCACCACGCCCGTCGAAGATCCACTTACGACTAACATAAGTACAAGTCCATGAGCCACGACCAAGAGTGTCAGATTCCAGTCCTTCCGTGTCTTCGATGGGTTATCACCCGCCGCAACCGTGACAGGGATGAACAGCTTGAGGGGAGCCAAGAATGATACAATGTGGGACAATACACCGCCACTAGCCTGGGACTTGACCTCGTTATACGCAGCTTTGGCTCTAGAAAGCTGTGTTGGGGCGAGCGACTCAGGTACAGCGAACCAAATCATAGATGCGAAGGTCAGGTGGGTCGAAAAGGCATAGTAAAAGACCGTTAAGATATCGCCCGACTGCCGGATCAAGAGACCACCTAATGCAGGCCCAATGGCCATGCCGATGTACACCAACCCCAGATAGATCGAGAAAACCCTGGACCGACGCGGGGCATCCGTACAGTCCGCGATGTAGGCGTGAATGTTTGCGGAGGCTGCACTGAGGCCTGTGCGGTGGGCTTCAGTGGAATCATTGAAACCACGAAAATGTTTGGCGTACCTCCCAGCGAACCTTCAATGAGCGGGGTGATGAGGAGAAACCAGTAGGCGCCCTTTCGATCCCTCAAGAAAGAATACACGAGCAGGTACGTAAGGTCCGTGACGAGATTGCCGAACATACAAATCCTCAAGGTGTTGATGCGGCCCTTGCGATCCGAGCGCTGGAACCAAGCACAACCGCAATCACAGCGCCCACGTTAGACGCTGAAGAAACGAGGTAGGTAGCGCACAAGCTTACTGATCCCCAATACACAGTGGTTAAGCAACTCAGGATGCCTGTTGCAGTAGTAATTACTTCGGAGAAAGTGAGGTTATCTTCATACGCTCTAACTGGGTATCTTGTGAGACGCTTACACGTGAGGAACTCAGCAGAGGCTGCTTGTACGACCGGGTCAGCGTTACAGAGTCTGGTCTCCTCATCGCGAGGTGCGGAGAAGAAGGCGGAAGGCCGGTTTGTGCCAGATCGATCTGTGTACCCCGGTCGAAGAGTTTTGCACACGAGATAAGTGACCACTTGTACTTTGGGGGCGGCAGTCGAGGTAGAAGCCGCCAATGCGAAGGGTATCAAACATAAAAACCTAGGTGGGAAAGAGTGGTTAGGACTCTATACTCTGGTCGTGACGCAAGAGCAACGAATCGCGCAAGCAGGTGTAGGGGCGGGTGAATAGAAAGCGTACCAGAGGGCTGAAGGTCGCTTCCACCAAACGCGACCTTGCATCTCCTCAAGCTCTTTAGCGATGACAGGTGCATCGCCACTGGCGTCATCGAGTTCTTCCTCTGCGTCGGGCAAGTGCTCTTGTAGATAGTGAGGGTGGTGGGGGTGGACGAACTCGTGAATGAGTTCTGCAGCCTGTTCGCTTACGGGACTGTCGGGGTTGGTGGGGATATCAGACGGTAGTGGAAGATAATGTGCCTGGCGTGGGCGTGAGCGGCCGCGTCGAATGGGGGAATGAGCCGATCCGTCATTGGGTGGGCGAGGCATTTGCTGGTGGTTGCCACTGTCGGGCTCGTGGTCGTTGAGAGAGTTCTGAGAGGAAGATACGGGGATGAGTGGGTAAGCGGCGGAAACGCTGCGTGATATTGTGGCACGCGGCCTCCCATTTGCAAGCCCTGGCATGACAGGCAGTGAATCTCGTCACCCACGGATATTGAGTGGGTCTGGCCAGCGCACGCATTTTATTTCCACGTTTCTCGGGATCAACCTCAATTCAACTTGGCGAAGCACGATGACATCACCTGCTTAGGATAATCCGATCGTTGAGAAGTATTTCCGAAGAATTCGCGGTGGTCATGCTCGGATTATAAACCCTGCACACTTCAAGCACGTGAACGCCGCCCTTCTATTCCTTAAGCAAAGCAACGGGAACGGAATGGAATTTCCCGTTTCTCCTTCTTCGCTTTCTCCTAATGTCGAATCCCGTACCTCTCCGAGCTTTTGTTGGGGGTGTGGGTATCGCTCTGGCCAGCTATGACCTCCTCCTACTCAACGGTTCTGTCTTCGGTATTTCTGGGTTCATTCACCGCTGCTACCACGGCGCCGTAGAGCCTGTCTTCTCCGTTGGAGGTCTTGTTCTCGGGGGCGTGGCCATAGGCGCATTGAGATCGACCGTGCCACCGTCAATCCTACCCATCGTCAATAAACTTCCCATTATCGCAGCCTCTGGGTTTCTTGTGGGGTTGGGAACGAAGGTTTGTTCGAAATCACGCAAGATGTCACCAGCCCAGCGGTTACTGACGCAATCACCGATTCGCAGCTATCCAACGGTTGTACCTCCGGGTGAGTACCCTTTGCCGACTAGCTCGCGACTGGGAACTAAAACCCATGACTCGCCGTCAGACACATGGTTTGTGGCCTGTCGCGCTTCTCTCCGAGGTATGTACAGTTCTACAGATATGGCAGACCATTTCCCATGTCAAGATCTAAGCGCCGTCCTCCCAGGTCCATAGCCGCGACCTTGGCATTCATGCTCACTGGTTCCATCACTGCTACCATCATCCATGGGCAGTCGGAATTTCCGCTCGGTGCATTGGATTGGTCACTGGGTGAATTTGCCAGCACTTTTGCCATTGCTGAGGCCTGGTTGTTCCTAACATCCTTGTGCCTCCACAAAGCAGTGAGTGTGCTTTATACACGGTCTGATAGTACGAGGCTCAAGTCTGGACACAGACACAAACACCACAACAAAATCCCGATGGGGACCTTGTGGATTTACCGACCCACAGGCGTTTTGCTTCGTTTTTGACAGCCGTCCAATTCGGACTTGGCCTTCACTATTCTTCCCTGACAGTTCCCAGCCGAGTTATCCAGTTCCTTGTCACACCGTTCCACCGTGACTTCGATCCCACACTTCTCTTCCTCGCCCTGGGTGCCTTGCCAGTTGCTACCATCTCCTATTTCTATGGGAGGGGTGAAGAGAAGCCGCGACTCGGTGGGAAATGGACCATTCCTAAGGGTGGTGAAGTCGACGGTCGGTTGCTAGTTGGAGCTGCGATCTTTGGGATCGGATGGGGCATTGAGGGTCTCTGCCGTAAGTCTGACACGTAGCCCCGCGCATGACATGACGTCTTGATGTTTTCGTATAGCGGGACCGGTACTGGTGAATCTGGGAATCACTGCCATCCAGAGTAATTCAACGTTCTGGCCGTTGGCCGGCTGGTTGGCTTCCTTTGTCCTCGGTGGTGCTCTGGCGGAAATAATTCCGCTTTGACCGAGTCTTCCCGGCGATACAGTCCAGGTTCTTCAAACGTATGGCGACCACTGCCCAAAATGGGGAGCGGATGTCCATCGGAGCGCGATGCATTTTCACTTCCGCTTTCCTATACAAAACTTTCTCAATTCTGTTGTATTGCCAATCTATTCACGAAGATTTTGCCATAGATACCGTTTCGACCGCACTGCAGTCCTTTATTACTACGTATTCCCCGCTCAGTCATCCCCGCAGCTGTAAATTTTACCGGACTGTTACAGATTGCCGTCGTCAAGGATTTGCTGAGGTGAGGGTTTCGGAACCGAAAGCAGTTGCAATCGTGGGAAGATCACGGTTGATGCTGGTCGATAGTCAATTGGCTCGGTGAAACATCGTTCGTTTGGATACGTCGCTCAGGCTTGAGTGGAGTGGAGTTGATAACGCACGCATCTCTAAGAATCCCCCTCCCCTCCTCTAAAGTTGAGGCTGGATCCCAGCGTACGAATCCTCGTCACCCAGATCTCTGTCGGTGAGTATCACGAAAGTGTTGATGTAGTACGGACCCCAGTGAATACCTTTCTTCTATCTGTCACTCGCATCGCGTTCGCCATGTGTGAAACTGGGGAGTGTAAGCATTAACTGAGCGGTGTGTAAGTCGAAGACATTACGATGTATCTAATTTAGGACCCGCCGTGACTCCGAGGCCAGGAGCCAGGGCCGCTCGTACATCATAAACAATAATTTCGTGCCCAGGAAAGGGTTCTATACCCTAATGGTGCAAGCTAACCCCTCCACTAGGGTTGTCTTTCAAGGTACCTATTGCCCCGAAGATTGCTCTACTGGCGTTCGTTCTTTGTTCCGCAAGAGCCGAACGCCCAGAGGCCTTTCTCCGAGCATGAAGAGCGCAAGAACAAACAACACAGACATGAGTCCCATAGCCGTGAATCCGATGGCGAACCAACCCCTTTCGATGTGATCGTACATCTACGGCCGGTGACTCGTCAGAATGAAGGGTGCTCTGTATGAAGAATAATCATTACCTGTCCAGCTATAATGGGACCGACTGGGGTAGCGAGTGAGCTCATCTCAGATCCGGGTCGATCGCGCAGGGAATCCCACTGACCTGTCGTTCCGATGCCATATGCGAGGCTTAAGGCACCGTAGACGTGAGCGTCTTTGCAGCGTCGTCAGTTCGATGGTTAAACCATACCACAGATAACGTACAGCCCACACTTTCCACGGTCCTTCCGACGGATGAAAGTTCTAACATAACCATCGGGATCAAACACGACGCAAAGAATGCTAGCAATCCATGGCGATCAACAGGTTGAGGTCGCATCAGAGCGCCAAGCTAGTACTCACCCTCGAGAGCGAGGAAAGTCAGAAACATGGCGAGAGAGCCCTCGATGGTGATCAACCCGTACCATGGCAGGGAAAGAAATATGGCAGCGCATCCGACCGGGGCCGAACCGTACTTATCGCCCAGCCAACCAGAAATGGCAGTGGCTGCAACCCACGTGGTTAGGACTCACTATCGTACGAGGGAGGAGAGCCACCAGGACTGACAGAAAATTGTAGGAACGACCGCAGCGATAAATGCGATACCAGCCTGGTCAGGGTCCAGGCCCCAAACTCTGTTCATGTGGAGGACAACCGTAGTCTCCTGGGCGATCCAGACCAACCCCCATACAAGAGACACGACGATGCAGACTGTCGCGCGAGGGGATTTCATCAACTTGAGAAGCACGATGTGCGGAAGCAAAGTAACACGGGGTTTCGACTCTTTTTCCGTCTGGTCGCCCTCCCTCAGCTCCGCTTCGATCCCGACTTCAATCTGGGCCTCGCTTCCGCCGACGGGGGAGTCGCCATTGCGCTGATGGGGAGCGGAATGTGAAGCAGTCATAGGCGGTTTCTCTGTCCTCTCCGAGGCAGTGACCTCAGACGCGGCCTCTGGACTCATATTCTTGTCACCGGCGCTGATATCCATTGGATCTACACCCCACCTGATCGCTTCATGTCGTTCAACGAGGAGCAACCGGGCGACAAGGTCGATCCCCGCGAAGATGATGCCGAAGATGAACGGGGCTCTAAATCCCCAACGCTGGTAAAGGGCTCCCCCGACGGGCGGCCCAACCAAATTGCCAATAGTGAGACCCACAGAGGTGATCCCGAACTGACGTCCGAGGGATCGTTCTGGAACGGTGTCACACCTACACAACAACTAGTCAATCGCACTTCCGGGCCGAACTAACGCGACACGTTGGGCCGGCGGCCGAACTCACAGTAGCGCCAAGCCGACGGTCCAGATCACCGTCGCGCTCAAGCCTTGCAGGACGCGAGCGAGTACCATGAGCCAATAGGCAGGAGCCTCCATGAACATGATCTGCGAGACGGTAAGAGAGACCAGACCGGCAATGAGTGGAATCTTGCGGTTGCGGTAGACTTCGGAGTAGTGAGCTATCAGTGGTGTTGTCAATACCAACGTCCCAGACTAGTAGAGACGAGTGAGAGACAGCTATTTCGGAGGCGTGGAGGGGCGTACGAAAGCCACTAAAAGCCACGATAACTTGGCAGCGATTCCATTGTACCCGAGGGCTCCGAGTTGGTATGGGATCACAGGGATGATCAAAGAGTAGGCAAGCTGATCGGTGAGGATTCCTGTTTCTACTGTGTGAGCTTCAAGTGCACGAGAGCCCTTCGGCGAAGAAATGTACCAAACATCACAACTGTTGAGCGATTCAGTCTCCGGGTTCAAGAAATGCAGAGAAACCCGATTACCGAACGTTACGAATCCGACTGAGGACCTCCAACGCAAGCCCCAAGGCTGCTTTCTATGGGTGTCTTCCAGCTCTTTCCCTCCGGCCATGGTTTCGCCCTGTTGCGACGGTTTTAAAGGCTGAGTCGTAGAACGCAAGCAGCTCTTGAGTAAGCTCAACGGGTCGCCAAGAATCCTTGGAGCTTGCTGCGGATTATGGGATTATCGACGGCCGATGGGAAACCTGGGAGGTTGCTCTTGGCATTGACTGTGCCTGATTCACCTCAAATTATGCCGCGGAACGCCAAAGTGAATTGTGATCAAAGCATCAGCAAAATCGTCAGTCAGTACGCGATGACACCCGGGGGTACCCGGGGGTACCCGGCTGATTCGGGTACCTTCATGGTACCCGGTGGTATGCGGCGGTTGACGGTGGTACGCAGTGGTTGACGGCGGTACGCGATTGTTGATGTGGTACGCGATGGTTGATGTGGTACGCGATGGTCAATGTGGTACGCGATGGTTGATGTGGTACACGATGGTCGAAGCGGTACACGATGGTCGATGTGGCACGCGATGGTAGTTCTGGTACGCGAAATATGATGGCAGCACAATTGTCGGTCGCTCGTGATCCCCAGTGAAAAATCGCGCGAATGGGAACGAGCCGGATTGAACGCTGGCAAACCGGCACGAAATGTGGCAACCGGGATCTAGGCCATGCAATTCGGGTCTATCCGAAGTCGCGTGGATTTAATTAGATCGCGCGAAGTTCAACTTCTTCAAGCTTCTTCAATTCAGTTTGTAGACTTAGAATATATCTTCGTGTTATCTGAATATTTGGCGTGAATTGAGATGATTTTTTTTCGAAAATTTCTAAGTCCCTCCTTCGCTCCAAGCCTCCCATATCTCCCGGGAGCATATCGCCAACTCCGTTCCTCGAATGTCCCTCCCGTTGGGCGAAGATGGGGACCCCTCGAAGTTGCACTGTAAATGCGCAAAGTGCGCACTCCACGGCGGAAAATACCTTGCCAGAAGGACATGGTATAACCACAACCCGGGAGGAAAAAAAGCGAAACTTCCAAACCTTTCGCTGGAGGAGATCGACCATATGATAAATCTCCCCGCCCCTAAGCTCACTAGAAAGGTTAAGAAGCGTTATGGAGAAGAGCTTGCGCACATGCGGGCGCATATATCCAGTCGAGTTACGGCGGGATCGAGCTCTGTACGTATAATATCAGATCAATATATGCGTCCGATATTCATGCAATCATATTCTCAGTGCGTCCCAGGGGATGCAGATATTGCTGGGAGACGTGAGACGACCCCAGAACTGCCCCCGTCTACACGTCCCACAGATAGATTCCAATCCGAAGAAACCTCCCCCCCTGCCGCCTCAAATCACGAGAACAGGGATACCGACCAACAGCTCCTTCGTCCTCCTTCCCCGGTTACTGACAGAATGGAAGAAGACCTTGCTTCACCCCCTCCCACTTTGATAACCAACGATTTCAATCTAACTGACCCCCCGAACGATCAAGAAGTCCCTCCTCTCGATACCGATCCTCGTGTACTCCCCCTTCGCAATTCCAATTCTGACGAAGATCCCCTTCCTCTGGATTCCGGTCCTGAAAACGATGACTCTCCTTCTGATGCCGACAATGACTCTACTTCTGATTCTGGCGACAGCAATTCTTCGTCCGATAACGATAACGAGGACCCTCCTGATAACGAAGAACCTCCTGCTAACGCCAATCCCGGAGGCGGGCCGCCCGCCAGTGACTCTGATTCCGAGGACGAATTAATTATTACTCTGGATAAGATGAAGATCGACCACCAGTTTATCGCGATGGCCAAGGAGGCTACCTTGGAATCCCAATTCAGTTCTGCTGAACTGGAAACCCTCCGGAATCCGCAGGAACAGGAGTTCTCCCCCTCTGACGACCCAGACCTTCGGTGTTCTATTGACTTCTACATCTCGTCGCTGGATCACATTCAATCTCAGAGGGCGTACTCTAAGTCTAGGGCTATTGTTCGAAGTCACTTCCCCGGGTCAAAAATGCTTTCGTACGACCAGGTGAAACGAAGAGTTTCTGATCTCTCTGGGGTGGTTACTTGGAAACACGACATGTGCATCAACTCCTGCGTCGGCTTTACTGGCCCCTTTGCTACTATGGACAAATGCCCTCGTCCCCGCTGTCTTGAGCCTCGCTACGATCAGAAGGAACTCAGAAGGTCTGGTGGGCAGAAGAAGATACCCCGAAAACAATTTACGACCTTTCCTGTTGGTCCACAACTCCAGGCTCGGAGGAAGAACTCCCAGACATCCCAGAAAATGTCCTACCGACAAAGCAAGACTCAAAAGGAAAGGGCTCGTGATCTGGACGCAGACGACTACACCTTTGACGATATTTTCTGTGGCTCGGACTATCTTGAGGCCGTTGAAAGGGGCGATATTACCAACGAAGATACAGTCGTCATGCTATCGATAGACGGCGCGCAACTCTATCGGAACAAAAAATCTGATTGCTGGATATACATCTGGCTAATCCTGGATCTTGCGCCTGATCAGCGCTACAAAATCCGGAACATTCTTCCTGGCGGCGTGATACCTGGGCCTGGGCACCCTAAATCCCTCGACTCCTTTCTCTTCCCTGGCTTAGCGCACCTCTCTGCCATCCAGAAGGAAGGACTGCGCGTATACGACTCGTACCGTCGCACGGTATACACCTCCTTCGTCTTCTTTCTTCTTGCACTTGCGGACGCTATCGCTATGGCAAAGCTCAGTGGCTCTGTTGGCCACCATGGTAAGAGGGGCTGCCGGCTGCTCTGCGAATTTATCGGGCGTAACAAGCCTGGTGGACCTCACTATTACCCCGCCCTCCTTCGACCTCTCGACACAGACCCGGACCCGGAAAGGGACCGTCCAGATGTCTCTATTTCAAATCTCCCCTCGGTTAACCCGAACAAATATCGAGAGAATCTGAAGAAGGTCATTACCACGAAGACCAACGCCGAGTACCGGAGACAACGGCTTCAGACTGGCATCAGGAAGGCAAGTATATTTGACTGTCTTTCCCGATCCCTCAAACCTCCGACCTGTTTTCCCGGAGATATCATGCATCAGCCGGTTATCAACCTGACGGCCCTGATGTTCGATTTATGGTGCGAGCGGAAAGACTGCCATGAAGTCGATAGGCGAGGTGTGTGGGATTGGGCCGTACTCAAGGGAAGTGTCTGGAAGACCCACGGAAAGGCGGTCGCAGACGCTGCGCCGTATTTCCCCCGCTCCTTTGACCGTACACCTCGGAATCCGGCCAAAAAGATCTCAAGCGGTTACAAAGCTTGGGAGCTTCTGCTTTATTTCTATGGTCTGGGACCCGGCCTCTTCCATGGAGTACTACCACAGAAATACTATCTGCATTACTGCAAGTTGGTCGTAGGAGTCCGCGTTATCTACCAACGCCGGATCACACGCCTCCAGCTCCAGCTTGCCCACAGGTTGCTCCTCGAGTGGGTCCTCGAGTTCGAGCTTCTGTACTATCAGCGGAAGGTCGATCGGCTTCATTTTGTCCGACAATGTGTCCACTCATTAACCCACCTTGGTCCCGAAACCGCTCGACTAGGACCACCCTCTCTTTCGGCCCAGTGGACCATGGAACGAGTTATCGGAATATTCGGCTCGCTCCTCAAGCAACCATCAAATCCGTTCGCGAACCTTACGGAACAGGCTAAGAAGATCGCCGAAATAAACTCCCTCATTGCCATCTGGCCGGAACTCGAGCCCCAGACAAAGGACCCCCACGGGTCAATCGACATCGGCCACGGATATCTCCTACTTGGTCCCAAAGATGAAAAACCCTACAACGTCCCTCAAGTCGAACAAGACGCCATCGCAAAATATTATTCAACTCCCCCAGACCATGCATCTATCCCTCCAAGATCAATCTATCGATGGGGAAGACTCCAAATTCCAGGAGAACAAGTTGCACGTTCTCACTGGAAAGAAGAAGTTCGCTCTTCCAGAAAAGCACGCACCGATCGGAATCTTAAGGTACGCGAGCTTAATTTATTTATGTCGTGACTTTACTCATACCGATGTCAATCACACAGATTTTCTATCAAGGCGCCATCCGCATTGCGGAAGCAAGGTACTATTTCCGTGCAGACGTTGCCGGAACTAGAGAGACCCTTGTACTCTGTTCCCTCTATTCCCCTGCCGACGAACGACTCAACCGGGAGACCCACGGTGCGCTCAATGTCTTTGAATACAGCGGTGAGGGCAATCTAATCATTATTCGAGCAACAACTATCCTATCAGTCGTCGCAATGGTACCATTCGGTAAACAGGTTCGAGGACGTCCTGCCTTGTTTTTTTTAGTCGAGAAATTTGCACTGGGCGTAATAGATACAGGTGTTATATAGAGTAGAAAAAGAGTGCGAGCCTGTAATAAAATATTTCGATGTACTAGGGAACAATCCGGTATTTTGATCGGAGTCGACACACTTCGCCCTGGCTAGATCAGATAAGCCCGATCGACCTCCGAGTTTCTGTGTCCGTTTGCCCTCTTTTTTCTTTTTTCTTTTCTCTTTTCTCAGCTTCTCTTCCTACCACCATCTTCTGCCAGAATGCCCTCGTCTCCGTCCGTTTTTTCTAGTGATTTTGAGGCCGGAGTCAGTTCTGATGCTCTCTCGGCCTCATCCCACCTGTCTGCTACTCGGAACACCGCGTTCTTGGGCTTATCGAGCCAAACCAACCCTCGCGAGTTTGGCGGGTTTTTTCCTCATCCAGACGGCAATTCCGTTCGCTCTCAGCAAATGTTCTTGGGCTCTAGTTCTGTGCGTGCTCTTTTTTCCCTCTGGCTGATCTTCTATATCTTTAAAAGCATCCCTTATCTTATCACGGTCCTCAATTCAATCAAACGACCTCGTACGACCACACACCTCATACGCCAAGCGTTCCTTTTGAAGAGTTTGCGAGGGTGCGCAACGAGCGTGATTTCTGGCGCACCAGATACCACGAACTAAAGTGAGTCAATTTTCCGCATATATGCTATCAGACGCATGCATTCCTAGACTGTATGCGTCTGATAGTTGAATATATGTGCCTGTTTTTATTATATATCGCGCTAACTATGTATAGGAGTACCCACACCACCGTTATGGAGAATATTATCGACAATGTTGTCGATATCTCCAAGAGGATCTCCGCCCGGATCCAGACGTCCCAGACGACCCCGGATTCCATCACGCCAACCGACGCCGACACCCCGATGGCAATAGACGCTCCCTCCGGCCCACCTATGACCTCCAGATCTGTCCTCAAGTACACTCGGCAGCCACTTCCTCAGCTTGATCGGGCAAACTACACAAACGTCAACCACTGGGAAAACGACGGGTACAATGGCAGCCGGAAGGGTGGAAAGAGGGGTGGAGAGGACACCCCTGAGGAAAAGCCGAAGACCTCCGTCTTGTCCAGCTTTATGGAAGACGAAAGCGGGAGGGAGATCCCAGAGAAGGTCAGGAAAGCTGTGCGCAAGACAGCTAAACAGTTTTTCCAGGAGATCCTCGACAACGACCGCGCTCCCGCCAACTGGGGTGAAGCTGCTCGGGATATTGAGAGCGAGCTCATCCACATCCTGGAGAGCGAGTACTTCTGGCTCAGGCTCTGCGAAGGCCATTGGAAGGCCAATAAAGTAGCCACCAACAGCTACTCGCAATGGTACGGAAAGGCCATCCGGCGCAAGGCAGCTGCTGAGGCTAGGAAGATTGCAGCCATGAAACAGGCTGCGGCAGATGTAATAGACGTCGACGCCGACGACACTGACGATAACAGGGCCTCCAAACGACCCAGGGACGAAGAGGACGAAACCGCTGGACGCCCAAAACACCCGCGCATCGAGGAGCCTCGACCCACCCCTCGACCCCACCCTACACAAACTGGGAAAGTTATCCCACCCAAAAAGGTACGCAAATTGTTTTATTCACATTGTATGTACTGCTTAACACATTCAATAGGACATGTTGTACGTGTGCATGAGTATATGCACAATTGGAGTCGCTCACTGACTCCCTCTGCACAGCGCAAATTTACCACTGAAGCTAGCTGTGGAAATGATTCCACTGACCCAGGTGCGTACTATTGGGGTCGTCTATGTGCCTTCTTGGACGTCCTTGCTTCTAGGTTGTCCTGGAAGCCTCCAAAGAAAAAACTCCCCCACCTGCTCCCGGTCTTTCCCCTGTGTCCAACAATTCTCCCGCCTCTGTCGACTCCACGCCGGTTGTACTTGAAACATCTATTGCTCTTGCTCCTGCTATCGTTGCTAGTACCTCTACCGCTCCTGTTCCTGGTCCCGCGCTTAGTCCTGCACCTGTCTCTGTTTCTGCCCCTGGACCTCTTCTCGCGACTGTGACTGCAACTGCGACGGCTGCCCCTGTCCCAACAACTCTTGCGGACTCTTCTAGCTCTTCTACTGCTCGAGACGACCCCGGAAAGGCCTCCAAGTCAGCGAGAAAACCTCCGACTCTTCTTGTCGCCCCCACACAAGCCTCTGCTGGTCCCTCTGCGTCTGGCTCCGGCCTTGCTGACAACTCGGACGTTCAGCAAGACACTCAAGTTACTCAAAAGGCTCCGAAGAAGAAGAAGACGACCACGAAGAAGGCAAAGGCGGCCCCAAAGAAGGCTCCCGCGAAGAAGAAATTTAAGAAACTCACCGGAAAGTATGTTAGATTCTTATATTTTCCTCATTCACCACGCTTACATCTATTCCAGGGAATTATTCTATGGCGATTGGAAGGCAGCCAATCCCCAGAAAGAACAGGAAGACTTCGAGAACGCCTGGAAGGCTGGCAGGCCGGTTGACCGCAAGGTATGTCACGAATCCCTTTGTATGTTATCTTATCTGACGCCGACTTCGATCAGATGTACAATGCACGCGCACGTGAACTTGTAAGTCACAATTATATTTTTAACTAATTGTGATGTCTATCTAACGATACCTTCCAACAGAATGACGACCGGGAGAAATACGAGAAAGAAGAGGCTGAGAAGGAACAGGCCGAAAAGGAACAGGCTGAGAAAGAGACTTAGATGTGTCGTTGTGTCCGTCTCGAGAGGAAGTGGGTAGGGTGTGGTATGGGGACGGAAGGAAATTAGATATCAGTAGACCCGCATTGAACATCACCGTCTTTAGATCCGAATAGATATTGTTCGCTCTCGCTAGATCCCGGTGTGAATGCAAGATCTATTTTGATCTACTATAATCTATTCAAATCTAACCGTACAAATGAGACCATTAAACATTGCTACGATTAGAAACTAATGGACCGAATCTAAGTAATGTGCCGTTTGCGCGAGCCAGGACGAATGTTATCCAATCCGGTCAACTACCCGATCAAATTCGAACGGGTTCGCCCGGGTTCGACCGGTTTTTCACTGGGCGTGATCTTCGAGGGTGCCCACGAGATCATATCACTACCAGTACTTAGGGAACAAACCAGTGTATTGATCAAAAACAAGTATAACTTGGTAAACAAAGTAATACTCGTGACAAAAGGGCCCTCAGGGCAAACGAAAACGAGACGGGGGACAAGCAAGAACGGAACACGGGACGGATGGAGGACAAGCAAGCACGAAACACAGGATGGACGGGGCACGGAAGATCAGATGGTAACACCCGCTATGATAGCCTGCAGGTTGTAGCCAACGAGCAACCCGGTGTCGGGCTCGTCCAAATCAAATTTGACCAGGTCAACAAGGAATTCGTAGGTGGGTGAATAACCGGCTTCGCTGAACGGGATGTTCTCCTCCATACCAGAAACAAGAGAGTCGAGTATATTGCGGAACTAGAAATCATGGGGATCAGTCGTGCACGACAAGAAAGCAGTTTCACTTACTGCGCAGGCTGCAAAGGCGACAAACCCGACTAGAGGGAAGGCCCTGAAGGCTCCATCGTAATCTTCAACGTCCACGAGCCACGGTTGAGAAATAGCCGTGCGCCACGGTTCGGTGGTGTAGAGGATAAGAATCGCCTTCTTCAAGATGGGGGACTTGTACATTGAAGAGCCGGGTGTACGCGAACAGGGGCTCTGTGAATGTCTTAGATTGACATGGCAACAAAACGGTTGCCCAAACTCACGGGAAATGTGACATCGAGGTAGCAGTTGTCGTGCAATAGTGATTCGACTCGATTCACGATACTCGCGGCGGGGGTCTTTTGGGTAAGGCCGAATTCTTTCGTATCATAGAGCGCCTTCAGAACAGCCGTTCGGTATCTTCCTCGATGGCTCCGTGCGCCCTTCATGGCCTAATAGGGATAGTGAGTGAGGGGGTGAGTGTGGAGGGGGTGGGCGTACCAGGGTTGCAAAATTCTGCCGGTGCTCGTTGACTAGAATGGGGTGAGAGGAGATCTTGGCAGTTGTGGGGGTACGACTTACAGGAGGTCACATCGAGAAGATCATCGTAGACCATGTTGTACGTGCTGAATGCCATGGTGATATCCTCGCGGGCCCGGATATGGCTGGACGTGCCGTTGGGGAAGGGATCAAAGAAGGCCATGTAATGGAGCGTGTAACCTTGAGCGTGGTCGATGAGCTGTTGCCAAGGCTTCGGGTACCAGCTGCGCGGAAGGGGAGGATCATCAGGGTTGGGTGTTGGGAGGGTCAGGGGACGTGGTTCTTGGTAGGGTTCCTCGACAACAGCTGGGATGATTGGCGCCACAGGCATCTGCCGGACGGGGGCTGGCTGGGAAGGGGGTGGTACCAGGGCTGGAGGGGCTGGCTGGTGACCGCGGGCCGGTTCGTTGAACTGTGCGTGGACGTTGCGAGGGGCCAATCGAGGAGGGACTGGCTGACCGTTCCTCTGCCAGTGGTCGTGGAGGACATCCTGCGAAGGAAGGAACTGCAGGGGGTGTAAGCAGGGTGCTCTCATGTGTGGATTCTACTTACCTGGACACCGGAGGACTCTTCCACTTCGCCGCAAAAACGCTCTGCAAACTCCACTTCGGAATCTTCGCCGTCGGAAAAGTCGTTATCGATGACGACGACATCGGGTGGTGGAGATTGGTATGGCGGAGGTTGAGGGGGATGAGGGGACAGGACCGTGGGGTGGGGACCGGATTGTGCGCCAGACCAGTGTTGAGGATAGGCATATTGGGTGTGAGACTGGCCAGGAAGGTGATATGAAGTTGCCAACTGCGGACCAGGATGGTGATGCGACATTACCGGGGATAGGCCAGAAAGGTGGTGCGACGTTGCAGGGGATGGACCAAGCATGTGCTGAGGGTATTGGCCAGGAACTTGAAGATGATGCGACGCCGGGAAACCAGGTTGAGCAAGAAGTCTAGACGAATCGATATGGACATTAGTGTGAGCGGGGAAAGCGCCGTGACCTGAAGACAATCCAGAAGAGAGATATGTAGCAGGGGAATTGGTCGTATTATGGCTGGGAGCCGCGTTAGAAATCAAAGGAGCGGTATCAACAGTTTCTGCATTCTGGCCGAGCGATTAGGGAGGCCTCTAGCACACATTAAAAAAAATAACGGACTTTTCGGGGGTTTTTAGCTGGTTTTGGAGGGAGAGGCTCTTCGTCGTCGGCGCCCTGTCTCTTGCGAGCAGTGGTGGCACGAGTGGTGCGCGAGGAATTGTGGTTGGAAGCAGGTGGGTGACCAGAAGTGACGGGAGTGGGTTGGGGTCTGGTGGAACGAGCAGAGTTGCTGGCTGCTCTTCCACCGCGCGCCTTCCCAGGACCTGCCATCACTTAGATAATAAAAAAACGAAGAGGACGGACGAGAGCGGCAAAGGGGGAAGAGATGTATACGGTAGGGCTTATATACGAAAGTACATCATTGTAGGTAATTGGAAGGGTGGAAGCAGCACGCCGTATTACACCTAATGACCCTGTTCCCCAGGCTGCGACACAGGCTGCAACACTGTGAGGTAATATGTCAGGGTCCATTCATCAATGGTTTCAGAAACGTGCGACTTACACGCTGGTGAGCAGTCGATTTGACCCTTGTTGCCGACAACGGCGAAACGGTTGGAGGGTGACCGTTGGGGGAGTGTTGAAAGACCACGTGTTCGCATCCTGACCCTCACCTCCGCAATCAGGTCTTCAAGAGAAATCAACTTTTCATCGGCAAGTCGAAGTTGTCTTGCTAAGGCATTGACGAGTTGTTGAGCGGCCAGAAGTTGGTTTTCGGCCCTGGTCCTGTCTTGTGCGTAGATGTCGCGAGCAGCGCGGATGTCGCGCAGTAACTTCTGACGAGCCTCAGTGGGGGGTTCTGGATCCCCAGAACCCTCGTACTTCTGACAAAAATAAAATAAATAAACTATGAATGGATAGAAATGAACGACGGCTTACCGGTAATAGCTCATTCATGAGCTCAGTAAAGCGGGTGAGGGGCTCTTGTTCAGTGGGTTGTGACATAGGAGAGCGTAAGTGGTCGTGGAAGTTGCCGGAAACACCCACCATTTGAGCCTTCAGGCCTTCGACGTTTCAAAATTTAACGATCATGCCACCTGCCGCCTGCCCCAACTGCCACTCTACCTTCAAGGACAGCTCTGCCGTTCTCAAGCACATGAACCACCGTTTCTCCTCTTGTCACCTCTGGTTTGCCCGTGTTCCCGAGCAGTCTCCCCCTCGCCCTCAATCTCCGCCAGAAACCCACCCTTCCCCACGCTCCTACCACTTCCCCAATGCCGGCCATGTGTTCGACTCGGGCCCAGGATTCCTGGGCTGGTTTCACAACGATGAAGATTCCGACCGTCGATCCAGCCATCCATACTACCCGTTCCTCTCCAAAGGTGAATGGGAGATTGCTGGGTTTTTCATGCGTAGCGGGTTATCGATGAAGCTGATTGATGAGTTCTTATCACTCGGTCTGGTGCATCTTTTCTCTCTTTTCCAGCTGCATGGCATTGCTAACAATGTTCCAGATTGCCGGCCTTGGTCTTTCTTTCCATTGTGCGCGAACCCTCCGGGGGAAGGTCGAACTCCTCCCAAGTGGGCCGCCATGGAAGTCTACAGTGGTCTCGCTGCCTGGATACGCCACCAAGGACCCCCTCGTGCTATATTACCGGGACCCAATGAATTGCATCGAATTCATCATGAAGAACCCCCTCTTTTCCGGGAAGATTCAATACCAGCCTCGCCAAGACTTTGATTCGTACGGTAATCGTACGTATGGGGATTGGATTACGAGTGATGGGGCATGGGACTATCAGGTACGTATCTTTATGTACTTCATCGCAAGCCTGCCTCATTTAGATGGTTCCAGAGCCGCCTTCCATCACATGCTACTCTCCTCGGTGTCACCTTATCATCGGACAAGACCAGGCTCAGCGCCATGACCGGAGATCGCATCGCTCATCCTCTACTTATCACACTTGCAAACATTGATTCTTCCGTCCGGTCATCAACCTCCTCACACGCCTTTTCGTTACTGGCATTGTTTCCTGTCCCAAAATTCGTCGGCGTCAAGAAAAATATCCAGGGAGTTCTCGAAAACCGGCTGGCACACTCGTGTCTCGACTTTATCACGCACCCCCTCAAGATCGCATCACAACACGGGGCCTGGGTCTCTGACTATGCCGGCAACATACGCTACTGTTTCACACCATTGGTCGCTTACATCGTCGATACCCCAGAAGCAACAGCGCTCACTGGTGTCGCCGGGAAGACGTCTCACCTAACGATGGCTACGTTTAGGGAATTCGGCGATCCTATTCAACATCAACCCCGAACCGCCGAGAGCATCCTCACATCACTCAAAACCCTTGCCTCCCAGTTCGACCCATCTCAGGTGCACATTTACACCAGCAACGCGAAGGCCTTGTTTCGCTTGAACGGAGTCAATCTCCCATTTTGGCGCGACTGGTACCTCCCCGACGGAACCCTCCCCAACCCGCATCAAATCTTCCCCATCGAAATTCTCCATCACCTTCACAAGTCATTTTGGGATCACGATGTGAAATGGGTCATCCGAGCTGTTGGGGACCTCGAACTGGACCTCCGTTTTTCACTCGTCCAGTCGCGCAACGGCTACCGGCACTTCTCCTCCGGAATCTCATCACTGAAGCAAGTCACTGGCCGCGAACACCGGGACATCCAAAGGTACCTCCTCGCGCTGATTCCCACCGATACCGATGAGAGGTTTGTCCTCTGCATTCGTGCTCTCCTCGACCTGCGCTACCTTTCCCAACTCCAACAAGTAACCCAACGCGACCTCCACGCCATCTCTGACGCATTACAACTATTCCACACCTACAAGCAGGTCATCATCGACCTCGGTCTCCGCGTTGGCAAAGGGGGGCCTATGGATCACTTCCAGATCCCGAAGCTCGAACTGCTCCAATCCATCGCGTCGTGCATTCAATGGTCAGGAACTCTCCCTCAGTGGTCAGCCGATACCACGGAACGCCTGCATATTGTCTTCATCAAAATGCCCCGTGAGAACACCAACGGCCGCGACTATCCCCCGCAGATCTGCCGGAACCTCGATCGTCAGGAAAAGTGCCGGTACTTCGACCTCGCGACTAGGCTCGAAGAGGCAATTTCTGCAGGGCCTGGCACGGCGAATGGAGTAGACGACCCCGATTCGGTTTTCAACCCGGTTGATGACGACAGCGACTGGAAAACCGACTTCCCTGATATCGCCGAGGCTTTTGATCCACCTAGGACAATTACTGATCTCTTCGCATTTGCAGCCGACACACAATCCCAGCACAACCTCCCCCCCTTTCCGCGAACGTTTGCCACCCCTACAACCGCGTTCCACATGAATAACCGTGCACACCTTTCGCGCTCGACGCTGGATCAGGTCTCCATTCAATACGACATCCCTGATCTCCTTCAAGCGACACATGACTTCTTCTCCCACTTTTTCCACGACCAGAACACTCGCACAATCGCTGGAAGGCGTGGCACCGCCTGGGACATCGCCATACCCTTCAAAGAAGTCCGGGTATGGCATTCTGTTCGCGTACAGACTTACAGTCAGCTTTCGCCTGGTGTCGCACCTCCGCAGAAATTGTTCGCCATACCACCAGGTGAAGATTGGCCAAACGGACGGTGCGATACAGCGATATTTTCGCAAGACGCCACCGCTGGGCCGCCGCAGCCTCCCCCCGGATTAAATGGTAAGCATCCCCGGTATAACCAGCCAGAGTGGTGCTGATCTCATAGCTAGGATTCTTTGTAGGTCAGATCCGCACGATCTTCCACCCTCTCTGGGACCTCCAAACAAAGCTGCCGCTCTATCTCGCCTATGTCAAACGCTTTGACATCATCCCTCAAACCGATCTCCCTTGAGGCCAAAGGTTGGCCCCCGACCTTATTTGGGGAATGTATGTCCTACGCCGAGCATGCAGGAGTGATGGATCTCCAATGGGCGCTGTCGTCCCTTTATATCATCTTCGTCAACCTGTTCAGCTGGTCCCTAAGTTTGGGGAGAAAGCGGACCCCACTCTCACTTCACAAACAAGTTTTGACGCCTCTCGAGACTTCTACCTCAACCATTATTTTGACAAGGAGGATTATTTCTATTTTAGAGATAGTCTAGTTATCTAGTCACGACTTTGCACTCTCCACAACAATACACGATTCCGGCTTTCTTGAGATGGTGGTGTGATTAAACTGCAAAACATTTTCGCGCTCACAAGGAATGGTGGTGGTCGTGGGAGACGGGAGATGTGAGGCGCTACGAGTTCTTGAACTGCATTCTTAAAAGTACACAATTGCTTGCATCTGTCTCAAAAGTACGCGACCGCCTGCATTCATCTCAAAAGTACGCGATCGCCTGCATCCATCTCAAAAATACGCGATCGCCTGCATTCGTCTCAAAAGGTATGCGATCGCCTGCATTCGTCTCAAAACCAGTCTCACAGAGCTGGCACCCGACGGTACCCGACGGTACCCGAGTAGACGCCGAGGCGATTTTGCTGATGAAGGGTCAGTCGATCGCATAGAAGTCGTGAATGCAAAAGGCACGATCCTGGATGAATTATTGGGAAGCATCAGGAAAACCGGCGTCGATATACATGCGCATACAAGCGCCACAAGCGAAGGCCGATCTTGTGTGCTCATGCACGCGTGCATCCAAATTGGACGCGCTTGTAGCCCCTGAAAGTCGCTTGGGGGCGCGTCCACATAACTCTAAGCCGAGGAGCCAAAAAGGAAAAAAAAAACGGGGGTTTCCCGGGCCTTCTGGTCCGTCACGAGCAGCTCAAGAAATCGATCCATTAATTTGCCACTAGGGGCTCACAATGATTTCTCATAATTAAATTCACACAATAGTCCTCGTCCCGCGCTCAGCACTTTCCTCCCGCGGGGTTTCGGGCCCAAACATACAGACTACATGCAAAGGTAAAATAGAATATGACCGGCCGTGTAGTTTCGCCTAGACAGGAAGAGAAGTTAGCGCGACGTGCCGAACTGTTTGAATGCAAACAGACACGAACCGATCCACCGGTCCAAACCCCTGTGACGTAGGTAGTCAGCCGAATGAGATGATCTAATGAACGGTAAAGACCCACCGTTGCACTCCACTCCACATCGGCTGAAACCGGGGGTTTAGGGCGATTTATCATTGGCTGGCAGAACCGACTCACCGGAGATGGTGGCGGATGAGACGAAAGAAGGGTCCTGCCCTCCGATCTCGAGGAGGAGACTTATAAACCCCGTGTACAAATAATGGACAACAAAATACCTGGACATCTCGAGTCCTTGTCTCAAGTCTTCGGCAAGTAACCCTCTCCCACTCGCTGTCTCATCGAAGCAATGCCAAATGCCTAACTGGAAAAAGCTGGCAAAGCAACGAGTACGTAAAATCAGACTCGGCGCGGGTTTTTACTTACAAACCCGATCGCAGCTTCTCCGGGATGGTCTTCGGGATGCAGCGGCAGGGATCAAGCGAAAAAAAGTGCCACAACCGGTGCGTGTCGTTCTCTTCAAAACCAGAGCCCTCCCAACACCCTCAGCCAGACAAAACCCTCCCTCCACCCCAATTCCCACACCCAAACGACGCCCGCCGCTTCGGCTGTACAACCCCAGCAGACCCGCAGGCCCGTTCCCTCCCGCCACGGCAGGAAGCTCCTACCTTTCCCTCATCCCGAGGTCCTGGGAGAGCCACCGGAGGCCGAATATGACCCTGAAAGTGGGCAACTGACTGATCCGCGCTATGCGGGGGGTCATGAGCTGCACCTTGAAGACCAGGAATGTTCTGACCCGGATGCCATCAAGGAGATGGAGTGCGAAGAGCGTGCCATCTGGTTGGGCAAGTGGTTTGCACATCACTATGCAGCATGGGTTGAGGATTTTGAGCTGAAGGAGCTGGAGACTTATGAACTCCTCCCCATGGAGACACAGCGAGACACAAATGTTAGTCCGCTTCTGATGCTCCAGCTTACCTTTGCACGCTTTCGCCTCCCGGAAGAGGAGTGGCGGAGTCCGTTGTTTTGCTCTCCGGTATGGTTCTCATTTATCTCGAGTCGACTTCTCTCACACTTCCAAGTTTCGGCTAGGACTCAGGCGCTTTCGCAATGAGGTAGTCTCGACACTTCACGCACACGCGATCCGCATCTTTTCCATCACCGATATCGTTACAATCGACGAACGTGACCAGAGCGCGCAAGTTGCCGCACTCCGCCTGAACTACAAATTCCTCTACGGACACGGCAATGTTGGATCGATTGAAGAATTCATGAGGAGCGATTGCATGGTTAAGGAAAGTTCCTTGCTTATTGAACACGGTGACTTTGAACCATTTGGCAGGCCCTTCGTGTCATTTTGTTCGGTCCGGCAGCACTCGATGGTCCCGATCGGCAAAAATCGCGAAGCATCCGTGCTGTGCTCTTCAATGTCAGAACTGTTAGGAAGACACTTGCTGCTTTCATCGCTACAGTGGTCAGTGAAAAATGCAACATTTATTGCGCACAGCTGATCCATAGTGCAGCTGTGGTTCCTCCTCATTGACGGCAGTGTGTTCCACGACAAGGGCGCTAAGGAAGGTTATAAGAAGTTCTATCGGGACCAAATGTTGCAACTCGAAAGACTGCACATTGATCTCCCCGATATCTACAATTCTTGGAAGGAATTTATGGATGCCAACGTGTTCGGCCAGGACGAAGAGGAGATGGGTGACCCAAACGAGCAGTCACAAAAGGAGTATATGAACAAATTTTATGCTGATGTCGAGGAGAAGAAGGCTCACCGGACAAAGGGGAAGGGACGTGCAGACGTGGTGACATCTCCGTCCCAATCTGCTAACGGCTCAGAGGGGTAGGAATACATTTTAAACACGGTTGCTATTGGATGTTATGGAGTCGTAAATATGTATCACCGTCGTATAGGTCTTGAACTACTGAATATGGGCTGTGGCAAGTTGGTGCGAGGATGTGTGCAACGCGAACAATGCTATCGACAAAACACACATCAAAACACCCGTCTTTTGGAGCTGTGAGCTCAATGTGCTCTGTCACCTTGTTCCGTCGGTTTTGTTTGTAGATCCGGACGACCGCCAAGCGGTACCACTCGCGTTCGACCAATATCATGAACACGGCACAAACTTGACAGAAGTTCAGTCCCGATCGCCCAGAGCCTTGTAGAATAGCGTGGTCGTAACGTGCCCCTGATCCACGCCAAGAGGTTGCGACGTGTAGGAGGTCTGTCTTCTTTGTTGCTGTCTCCTGGCAGTCATACGTAACCCGCAACACGTGACAGGGGACCACCTGTGTGAACATGAGCGTGCAAATCGTTGAATATATACCGCACATACCCTGGAGCCAGAGATCTCACTGGCTTTGTCATTGAGAATGCGGTTGAGGTATAGGAACATTGTGAGGATTTTCTGGAAATCCTGCAGACAAATGTCTTTGCCAAGTTTTTTAGCATATGAAGAAAGGTGTATGACGCCGTCAAGTGACCCGAGTTGAACGTGCGAGCGGTGGGCAATGGCGTCGGTATCCTCGTCCAAGTTTCCATTGAATAAGCATTGTTCATCAAAGGCATTGACCCGATAACGGATGTTCATTATCATCTCTCGTTCGAAGGCCATTCGAAGCATCTAAAAGGGTGTCAGAAGCGTTGAGGGGTAGAACGTGTCTACCTGCCTGGTCCGCAGCAGATAATTGCTGGTTTGTTCGGCCCCAGTCCTTGTGACTTTGAGGATGCAACGCCTCACCAGAGTCTGATGAATAGTTCATCACAACACCCTTTGCCCGAATGCAATCAATGAGGTGCGTGATCGAGTGCATTTTCGGCCACGAGAACGAGAGCTCCTCATGGTGATCGAAAAGCTCAGGAGAGTCACGGATAACCTTGAGACGTGAGAAAGGCTACATGTCATTATTGTTAGACCTTATTACCTTTGTGAGTTGCCCGAACTTGCTGACATGTCCCTGCAAGAGAGACAACGTCGAGGTGGTATGGGCATGAAATCGAGAAAGGAGGAGGAGACAGGCGAGATGTCGGATGGCTGGAATAATGAGTGTGTCCTGATTTCGCTCTGATTGGCAAACCCTATGTGCAAGTGGCGAGAGATACTGGTCTCGTGATTGATAAACCCGGATGATCAAGCGCTGACGTTGGGAATAACATACACGTAGGATGACGCCCTGCTCCCGAGCCGTAATATACTTGAGTCTACAGACGCCGTTCGGAAAATGATGCAGCCTTGAGATGGGCGGTACGGCCACAAAGCTATACAATGATATTTATGAATCCATGTTTGGCGAGTGAAGACTGGCTGACCTGTTGTCAACTTCATCCAGCTCACCCTTCATAAGGTAGTAGGTCTTGAACCAAAGCCAGAAATGCTTTCCCCACACTCCTTGTTCAATCTGATGTAGGGGGTCGGCACAAAACATGTCATACAGAGGCATGTAAAGGCTGAAGTAATCAAGGAATGTATTCTATGTACGGATATTAGCATCGTGAATTTTGGGAGGATCAAACCGCCCACCGAAATCCGTCGAATTGACTGAGCGCCAAGTGCTCTCTTTGCCGCACTTGCAGACGTCTGCTCATTAGCGTTCGCAATCAGTGCAAGGGCTGAGTTTCGTGAGCGTTTTGGATATGAATCCCCACATAAGTCCGAGAGCGCATTAGCTGGTACGAGACATATCGGGCACTTGAACTCTGACTGTGCTCCGAGGATCAAAGCGAACCTTGTACTGAACAGATGTTTAAGGAACAAGATATGGCATGTTGCAAAGAGCTTACTATTCCTCATAGTCACCCGAAAGTATCGCAATAATCAGTTGGGCAAGCCGACGATGTAGACCATCGTCGAACGTGAATCCACCTTCCCCGGCGGCATGTATCACTGACTCAAGGATCTTCAGTAATGTTGCGTGGAAGACCCTAGCGCGATGGTCAGCGAGAGCTGCGTCAGAGTCTGTTGATTGTCCAAGGACCTAGAAATAATGGTTAGCTTATCGTCATGCTAAAAATGGTTGCACGTACCTCGGGGATTTGACCGAGGAGAACTGCACCTCCCTTCTTTGTCTTACATCAGCAAGATGGCAAATAGATTATTTCAACTTATTCACTTTTCTCGACTTACCTGTGCTTTATTTGTAACCGATGGGCCCGGGTTTTCTTCAACTTATATTCATGACACGAGTAATGTGATTTCAAAACAAGGCTATTTCAAACGTGTGATAGAAGTACATCAAGAAGCTATTTCCGACATGTGATAGAAGTATGTCAAAAAGCGATTTCGAACGCGTGGTGATCGATGTACTTGTTGACGTAGAACGAGGAAAATAGATCCAGGACATTTGTGTAATTGATTTCACGGTAGACGGGTGCGTCCGACGGAAACCTTGGAAGTAGGTGTGCACCGCGAACAATAGAGTCAATGTGGATGACGCCCATGTGGCGCACTCCGTGGCGAATGGTCTCTGGCTGGACAATCCATAGGTTAGTGTCAGGGTCAGGTTCATCGCTCGTCGTGAACCAATGCACAAGGGCACAAGGGTAGTCGACGCCGCTATGGGAGAACCTGAAAAAGAGGTAGACACGCGCAACAAGAAGCCCCTTCATTCCCACACTCCCTGAGTCTCCCATGTCAACAAATACACAATCTCTGCGTGGTCCAGGGATGTCGCCTCTTGGCCAAAAAGGAGTTGAGCGGATAACCTCTCGATACATCCCTCCGGGACCCGATGGATTGCTCGGCGCACGAAACATTGCCGCAGCAGAGTGGTAGATGGATACCCTTGACTCCTGGATCATCGGGCATTCAGCAAGAGTCAGGTGGTTGGGTTCAATGGTGGATGTAGGGTTGAGTTGATAGTGGAGGAACCGGCGAGTGAGATCGAGGAGATTGTGTTGACCGATCTTGAGACCGATGGCACGGAGCGATGGAGGATAATCTTTCCTGGCCGCTGTGGGTTATATCTGAGTTTGTGAATTGATGGTGGTGAGGGGTCCTTACCTTTCCTACCCACGAAGCGCACCTCATTCATGAGAGGTCCTGATTCAACGGGCCCGTGGTCATCGTCATCATTGTCGTGGTGGTCATCGCTGTGGTCGTTGTCGTTGTCGTTGTTGTCGCTGTCACGGCTACCATCAGTGTCGTGGTCAGTGTTGTTGCTGTTGCTAGGGGGGTTTTCTCCATCCAGGCCATCCTCCTCGTAACTGTCGCTGTCCGTTTCAGAGTCGCTGCTATCTTCATCCATAGAGTCTTCACTACTGCCGAGGATATCCCTGATAACCTGGACAAGGCACGAATCCGCCAACATGCCACGTGCCGTAAAGTCGACTCGCGCAGCAGCAATCTTGTCAAGGCGTTCATTTGTCCTGAGCATTTGTTGGAGGGGTGCGTGCTTGTTCGACCGGCGCCATGGGCGTTTCACTGCAGCGATGTGCTTCGACTCCGTGATCGAAGAACAGAGGCCGTTAGGAGAGCCGAAATTCTTTATGTGATCATAGTAGTGGACCATAGCGTGCTGCCGGGGAAGTGAAAATCCAGATAGGCCCTCTCCTCGAACTGTCCCTGAGAATATTTGACGTGACTGGTGGAAGTTGTGCAATGCGATGTTGAGTTGTTCGAGTGAATCTTCGGTGATGATATTTCGGCGAGCAATGTAGCAAAACTCGAGAAATGCAGAAACTGTCTTGACGACCTCGGGTGGTACAAAGGCCTGGATTGCATTCAGATAGACCTTTGACAGGACACATTAGTAGAGGTTGGACAAAAAGATAAATTCACCGCATACCTTCATGAGCGCCTTTGAATCATCCCCGGTCCATTGACTGAAACCTCTGCCTTGCTTGAACCTTCGGAGCCCAGGGTATGGAGGTGCAAGTGCAATCCTGTTTCGTGTGATGAGATAGAGGGAATGGTGTGATAGATCATGAACCACTCACCGGCGATCGATTTCATCAATTGCCCGTGCACCACCCGCAATGCCATGAACGTGCTCAAGTAATTTGCCCACCCATTCAACGAGGTGATCTTTGTAGACCCCCTTGATCAGTTGATGCAATAGGTCAGGTGTGATGTTTTCATATATATCGGCCCTCGGAAAATATCCTGTGTATGGCTAACAAGGATTCTACGTTAATTTTGCGCGACAGAGAATGCAGACAAACATACCATAGCACCTGGCACAATGCCATACAACCTTCGCAAGGTCTCGTCATCGTGCAAACCGAGCAGAACATCGGTGTGGACCGCAGACCGGTGGGGGCATGGAGTGTCGAGAGAATCTGGGTGGGCCAAACAACTTGAAACAAATTGAGCGTGAGGCATGTGTAGTGTGCGCATTGTACTTACGTTGGACACCAGCCATAGAGAATCCAACCCAGAGCTGCCTGTTCAGGGTAGTCGGAAATATGCGGTCCAAGACCATAGATCACGCGACGGAAGTATCGGTCGGGACATTGAATGATGTCGGGGTTTGTCATGAAGGGTTTTAGTCGGAGGAGCATCGTAGCAATTGACCTATGTGTCAAGTCCCTGCGGAAGTTTCTGAATTCTTCTGTGTCAGTGTCTTTTTTGGCGCCTATTACAGACAGTTGAGACGTTGCCAGCCAGGAGTAACAGTGAGGACAACAAACCTTTGGGAATTGGGAGGAACCCAAGTAGGACTAAGCCATTCTTGTGTGCACGTCGGATATGGTTTTGAATGTTGCCGATCGAAAAGTAGACCGGGTGAAAATCGTTCTGGCCGGTAGCGACAGAGACCGTTGTTTTGTCGGATCCCAGGATGATTGGCACAAACATAGAGCCATGCGTTGACGGGTCTTGAGCAATATCATCCTATTAGGCGAGGGTCAGTAAAAGCAGATGAGACGCTAAGCTCAAAATACGTACCGACTGCCTGCCACGACCAATCGCCAGACATCATGTTGCCGTACTGACGTTTCTCGCTGTTGAATTCTTGGTATGCTGTGTAGTCCATGTGGCCGTTGAAGTCTGTGTTTGATAGCATGTTCTTGACCACCTCACGTGGGTCACGATACCAAACATCGTACTTTGCGGTCATCCACTCCGGAACACGAGTGGTTTCCGGGAGGGGGCCATCATACCCGAGGGAAGTGTTTTCCCAGCGGAGGTTGCCAAGCTCTACGGCGTCGATTTGCTGGTGCAGTTGTTGATGGGTGGTGATGGGCGGAGAGCTGCCATGAGGAAGAAGTGTTGCGACCCAAAGTTCGAGTAACTTGTCAATTTTTTTCTGGGAAAGCTCTGCCTCGGTAAACAGGAACTCCGCGAGTTCGAAACCAGCGCGCGATGCGAACGGCGACCAATCGTCGTTCGCTTTTGCAGTTTGTGGTTCCGGAGGGGTGTTTGGGGGGAGGAATTGTCCGTGTCGATCACAGCGCAGGCCTTCGAAGAAATCAGTACAATGTGATGCCACAGTAGGGACTTGTACGTACCAGTCAGGTTCGGGTGGTAGATTTTTCGGAGCTCGGTGACAGGGATGTTCAGCCCAGGGTCGTTTCGATGAACAGAGTCTTGATGACGTGTCAATCCGCTGAGGCTTTTACACCTTCGGTCACACTGGGGGCACTGGAATGAGACCATAGGATATAGATGTTGCTGACTGAGACGACATTGGGGGGTGGGGACCCGTTTTATAGAGGGACTGCGGGCCATCGATAACCCCTTGACAGAGGTGGGTCAGGATTCAGACTTTGCTCGATTGGGCGGCTGGCGCGTACCAATCGAACTCGAAGCCGCATGGGAGTCCGCAGCTTTCCTCGTGCAACTTCCATCCAACAATCATCCACCTCTTCCTATGATCCTTCTCTCGCCTCTGGTGGGGCTGTCAGACAGCCGATACGTTCGAGCATTTCTTTGCTCTTGCGCCCAACCTTCACCCTCGGACCATACCTTGGCCTTCGCTTCGTGCACTTCGAAACACGACCATGATCACCGACACGGACCACGTTCTGTCGCCTTCAGAGGATATAAAGATGGCTCAGGCATGTTCCAATTGCCCCAGTCTCATATCTTATTTGTCACTCCTTTACCCTCAGCCACTCTTTTCATACATCCAATGGTCACTCGTGGAAAGAACAAGTCTGCGCGCCCTGGGATTCCTGATATGTCACCGGCACAACTTCTGGCAGCCGGTCTCTCTCACGCTTCGTCTACACCCCGTCGACCGAAGCAGCCCACCAAAGCTCAAGAGATTGCAGCTCTGAAGGAGGAACTTCGCTCCATTAAGGAGCTCGTCGCACTGGTACTTATCCAATTTGGTTGTACCGTGCTCCGCTGACCACGATTTACTTCCAGAACCGTTCTGACCAGGAGTCACTGGAAGCCGGTGGCGATACTGAGCCTGCAACCGATACCGAAGAGGCTGTCATTGTGGGTACCAAACGCAAGGCCAAGGGATCGATAGGCTCAACGGCTAAGTACGTTGTACAATCGCTCACGTCTCATGTTTGTTCTGACTGTTTACCATCAGGTTGAAGCGATCACGCGCAATCAACCCATTCGAGTCCTCGTCGGTGGTTCATCCCCGTGCCACCGGCCTTTTCGATGACTGGAGGTTACGAATGCAGTCGCCCCATGGCACTACTCCACTTCAGTCCATGTCGCCGCTCTCTGCAGCAACCTCAACTTCACCGGCCTCTGTGCTGTCTCGAAATTCATTCAACGTAAGTTGTTTCGGAACTAACCCTGACCACCAACTAATCATCTATGGTGTAGTTCGAGGAGAATCTGCTCCCAACCTTCGCTCTCCCGAAGAACAACGGGAAGGGACCGAGAGTATACCCTGGAATCAAAGACCTCCCTGGGCATTTTCAGGACTTTCGCAACACCTTCATCCGCTTCGTCATCAGACAGGTGGCTAACTCGAAGTCGCCCTGGGTTAATCCAGATGTAGACGCTCTCCAGATACTGTACGATCTCGCCTACCCCGCGTTCCCTGCACAGATTAGGCACAATGACGCCGCTTTCCACCCGGTGAGTGATCTACGCCCAAGAATCTTTTACAATGCTAACTTGCATGCTAGACCATCTCAGCACTCGGGGTCCTCCGAAACCACCTTGCTTCTGCCGCTATCACCGCCGTTCAGCGACACCTTGTCACTGTATTCCGCAAGAAGAAGCTCGATACCATTGAGGCTAGGGCCAAATACATTGCTGACCTCTTCAAATCGAAGCATGACCATCCAATCATATGGCGGGAGTACTCCGAAGGTAATATCAAGAACCACCCTGAGATTGGAGGGTACAAAACTGTATGTCACCTCCTTCGTTACGCCCCATTCCCTTCTGAAGATTTCACAGACGAGGCGTGGTGTTTTCCAGTCGGATCCTATCCTGGAAACCTTGCGTGTTTACTACTCCTCCTCTGGGATTATGGAATCATCCCCGCTCGAAGACCCAGGAGTTGGAAGCCGGCCGATCGGTGTCCTTGCTCTCGCGACCACCGCTGTACGTCCTACCTCTCCTTACTGACATCACCATTCTGATGACTTTCACTCTGATAGGTTAAACGTGCATACCTTATGCACGAGACCGGGGATTTCATTCTTTCTGGCCAGCAATTCAATGCTGATGATTGGGATCCATCCACTGTGACGTTCATGGGTCACATTGTCAAAGACCTCGGTGAAAAGCAGTGGAACTCCATCTTTATCTCGCTCGCCACCTTCTCCACACGTGTTTTGAAGGAAGAGGCCACGCGCAATGGTGCCTCAGAGGAGTCAGACGAACACGTACCACTTCCTCCTTCTGACCCTCCCTCTCCCGCTCACGATGATTGATTACCCTGTTTTCCCTATATACCCAACTTACACTCACAGATCTCCATTCTCCATCTCACCACTCATTAGTTTTCACAGTAATCACAGAACCCTCGTATTTATCCCGGACTCAATCTCATTCACCACGATCACGGAACTCTCGTAGCTTAACTGTTCTCGGTCACTTACTAATAATATGATAATCATATCACATCACAATCGTTACTCAAATTCCAACTTATTCTGGACTTTTATTTCGGTTTCGCAACTTCCTGGTCACCAATTATATAAACAACGGACATAGCTTACAGAAGTTGCGAGTTTTTCCTTATTTTCCACTTTTCCTAGAATAAGAGTGATTAAAGTGACAAAAAATTAAATTGCGGTCTTGCTGATGTGGGTAAAACCGCGAGCAACCAAGCGGGCCTTATAGCGAGTGACTTCGCCGTTAGCACCATACTTTGCTCGGTAAACCCACTTGCAACTAACAACATTAGTGTTCTTGGGACGAGGGACCACTTCCCATGTTCCTCTGCCTTCGAGTGAGGCGATCTCTTCCGCTTCGGCAGCCTTCCACTGATCTGATTGTTTGGACTTCATCGCCTCGGTATGACTCCTTGGCTCCATCACAGAAGACGCCTGGGTGTAAAGTTCAACCATGCTGAGATAAGCAATATCGGCCGCAGTCAAGTCTCCCTCTGAAGCGACGTGCTCTAATTCCGTCGGGATTGGAGGAGACGCGTTGCGAGTTGTGCGAACGCGCCCAGATCGCCTTGGCCCTTCGTTGGAAGTGATTACTTCCTCAGTTGGGACTGGAACTTCCAGTGCGACCTCCGGTTGCGAGGGATTGGGAGAAGACTGATCCGGTGGTGTCAGGAATCTGACCGCATCGGTAGCGGAGTTGTCCTTGTTGTCATCGTCATCGTCCTCGGATGAGGAACCTGACGCTTCACTGTCCCGTGGATCGAGATCTTCGGGATCGAAGTCGTCCGAACTGGACTTGGACTGAGAAGGAGGAGGGGGAGTAGGTTGAGCGGTCGCCGACGAGGCTTCCGCGGGAGGAGAGGGTTGACGTGGGGGAGTCCCGTTGTCGGGTGGCGTACGTGCCAGAGGTGCCGGTGATTCGGCGGGTGGAGTCGATTGATCTCTACCTTGACGATCGTCATCAACCGAAGATTCGTAGTCGGAATCCTCTTCTTCCCCATCAGAACTTTGAGGGTCGAAGAAACTCCAAGGGACGGTGGCGGTGGAAGGAGGTAATTTTGTCTTAGACGACGATGCAACGGGTTTAGTGGCAGGAGGAGAACGAGAGGGTTTGGAGGGAGCTGGAGCTGGGACAGGAGGAGTGGGAGCAGGAGGCTGGATCGCAGGCTGATTCGGAAGTTCCGATTCGTCGAACTTGACGTTAGCCGAGACGACGATTCTCCGGGATGCCGGATTCCATAAACGGAAGGCCTTAGATCCTGCTTCGTAACCGAGGAATACCATAGGCAGAGCCTTTGGATCCCACTTCTTCGCTGCTTCGTTGTAAGCCCAGGCGCGACAACCGAACGTGCGGAAATGAGAAACATTCGGAGTCCTTCCGAACATAAGTTTGTAAGGCGTCCGCCAGTCTAGACCTCTTCGAGGGACGCGGTTGAGGATATGTGCCGCAGAACCCATCGCTTCGGCCCAAAAACCTTTGGACATACCAGAATGTTCCCGCATAGCGCGGGCAGACCCGAGAAGAGTCTGGTTCATCCGCTCGGCAACGCCGTTTTGTTGCGGTGTGTAGGGCGCCGAGGTTTCCCGAATAATCCCGTGCTCCAAGAGATACTCCGAAAATTCCTCAGACAGGAATTCTCCACCACGATCAGAGTGAAAGAACTTGATCTTTCTTCCGGTTAAGTTCTCAGCCATCGCTTTGAACTCTTTGAACTTCTCGAAAGTTTGATCCTTGGACTTGAGGAAGTAGACCCACGTAAAAGAGGTCTTGTCATCGGTGAAGACGCAGCAGTAATTGGCACCGCCAATTGACTGCACTTCCATTGGTCCCATAAGATCCGAATGGATCCGTTCGATCGGGTAAGCAGATCGTGTTTCCCGAGAGGCGGCCGATTTGAACATACGGCGCTTGGCCTTCCCGACAATACAGCCGGTACATGACACCTTCGGGGCCTCGGTTTCGTCCAATACGATACCGTTGACTGGAGGGTTAGAAACCCTTGCCTTCTGAATCGCCTTCCAATTCGCGTGGCCCAAGCGCTGATGCCAAGTGGTAATAGGTAGGGCAGCGAGAGAATTGAGAGAGCGAATACGATGTGGGTAGTCAGCCCACATGTACACGAGGTAGAGGGATGAATGGCGACGTCCATCGAAAGAAATGCTTCCGTTCGAGATAGAAACTTTTCCCGAGTGGATGGAGATGGTAAAACCTTTTGCGTCGAATTTACTGACGCTGAGGAAGCGACGTTTGATGCCAGAAACGTGAAGGACGTCGGTGAGGATGATTGTCGCAAATCTGCGGGGTGCGATCTCGACGTGTCGCGTGACTTTGCCTTTGCCAAGAATCCTGAGTCGAGTGGTGCCATCGCCAAGAGTAACTGATCGTTCCTCCGAGAACAGACAGTAATCTTGAAAACCCGTGCCGTAAGGGGACATATGGTCGGTAGCACCGGAGTTGAGCAGCCAATTTTCAGTTCCAGACCCAAAATAGCAGGAAACGAAGATCTCGGATTGCTCGGCGGAGGAGGACGCAGTAGTTACATTGGCATCTACTACGTTGAGCGATCCGGACCCGGAACTGGAGGAGGAGGCCTTGGAAGGACAATCCTGCCTAAAATGCCCCGGCTGCCCGCAAGTGTAACACTTGTAGCCATCGGGTGGGGACTTTTTCTCTTTCTGCTTCTTCGACTTCTCCTTCTTTGGGCCCTGTTTCTTCTTCGGCTGCTTGACCGTGATTACGTTAGCTGCCGAGTCGGCCGCCTCGCCCTTCTTCCGGTTCTCATACTCGAGAATTCGAGTGCGAACGGTGTCAATCGAGAGGTCTTCGGCAGAAGGGGTGGAGGTGAGGAAATAGTCCTTGATGTGGGCGTAGGAGTCGGGGAGAGCGAGAACAATGAGAGCGGCGAATTGCCAACTTTCAAACGTGAACTTGTGGAGGTGACATTTGGACCGTAGCTCCGCCATGTCGTTGAGCTGCTGCTCGACGTTACCGTCGTCGACGAACTTCGTCTTGACCAGGCGACCCCAGTCGAGCATAGCCGAGATACCGTCCTTCTTTTGGTACTTGACCTTAAGAAACTCCCATCTCTCGTGGGGAGTCGGCTCGCGATCGAAAATTTCGACGACGGCGGGAACGGTCTCGGTGGCCTCGGTTTTGACGTTGGTAACTTTGACTTTCGGGAGATCCTTCACACTGGGGGAAAGGGGTCAAATACCCAGTGGGTACATGCTGAATACATTGTGATCACAGTCAAAAAGTGATCACAATGTGCCCAGTGGGGAAAATTTGAATACATTCAAAATGTACCTGGCCATGTGAACCCAATGTGCCCAGTGGGCACATTTTGATTGCGATCACAATGTACCCATCAATGTGATCTCAATGTGCCCACTGGGGACATTTTGATTGCGATCACAATGTACACATCAATGTGATCTCAATGTGCCTGCTGTGCACATTTTAATTTCTTTCACAATGTCCCCATCAATGTGTTCACAATGTACCCAGCTCATTACATAATAGTTTCTTTCACAATGTTGTCCACAATGTGTCCAGCATGTGGCTGAGCCACTCATTCAAAATTCTTTCAAAGATTATCCAGTGATGTGTCCATAATGTCCCCAGGGGGTTCTTTTTGAAGTAATCACAATGTAATCTCAATATTGTTCAATTTCATCATGAACTTTCAAAGAAATCACTATGTGTATGGCTGTACACATTCTAGACACATCACTGGATACTTTGTGAAAGAATTTTGAATGAGTGGCTCAGCCACATGCTGGACACATTGTGGACAACATTGTGAAAGAAACTATTATGTAATGAGCTGGGTACATTGTGAACACATTGATGGGGACATTGTGAAAGAAATTAAAATGTGCACAGCAGGCACATTGAGATCACATTGATGTGTACATTGTGATCGCAATCAAAATGTCCCCAGTGGGCACATTGAGATCACATTGATGGGTACATTGTGATCGCAATCAAAATGTGCCCACTGGGCACATTGGGTTCACATGGCCAGGTACATTTTGAATGTATTCAAATTTTCCCCACTGAGCACATTGTGATCACTTTTTGACTGTGATCACAATGTATTCAGCATGTACCCACTGGGTATTTGACCCCTTGCCCCCAGTGTCAACTCCTGCTGAATTGGAGTGATGACAGTGGATCCAATGAGTCCTTTGGCCTTGTTGTAGCGACTGCGAAACTTGGCCTTCTCAGCGACGGAATCGTCGTAAGGTACGTCCTCTCCAGTGATCTGGTCCCAGCAGTCACCTAACAACGCTAGGTTCTCTACTGCAGTGGACCACTCGGCGTAATTTGCCTGGCCGGCGAGGACAGGGACGCTTGAAATTTGCTTAGCGAGATCGGACATCGCGTAAGACTTTTTGTGATGAAGAGGGTAGGATGCAAAGGAGGTAGGAGGGGGGATGGTTCTTGATAAAACGAGGTGGGTAGCGTAGTCTGAGGTTTAGAGCGTTCGAGCCGGGCTCATAACCTGTTGGACGACGGCGAAACCTAGACGTATCGCTGTAAGCGAAAAGCTATTGACTGGGTAAGCGAGGGTTCTAGAAAGAGAGAATAAAATATACGCACTCCTCAATCAAGAATAAAGACGATTGAGGAGTCGAAACGAAAATTGACTGATCCTGTACGCGGTAGCGGTCGTGGGAAGTAACTACTAAAAGCGTAACGAGATAAGGAAAGGTTCGGAAACACGGAAAGTCTAATATTTCAACAGACACCATCCACACTGACGCAGCCCAACTCGAATCACACCTCCAGTCATCCCCTCCACTCATATTGTTGCTCGACGGTGTAGACTCTGCCCTTGACCCACTTTCTCCTGAGGCTGAGGAGATTTGTGCAAGGCTGGAAGAGTTTGGTAGCTACAAACACATCTGCCTTGTCACTACAAGCAGGATATATCCGGACATCCATGGTTTCCACCGGGTTGAGATACCAACTCCGCCTGAGGACGGTGCACAAGACATCTTTTACAGCCTCTGTAGCTTGGGTAGATCGCCTGGATTGGATACCCTCGTGGCGAAACTGGACTTTCATCCATTTTCCATTGAACTGTTCGCTAGGACAATACGCGAAAATACTTGGGATGAACAAGAGCTGTTGAAGATGTGGGATGACCCGAAGGGCGTACTGAGAACGACATATTACGAGGTTCTCAAGAGCACTATCGAGCCGGTATTCCGCTCTCCGAAAATCGAGGAACTAGGTACCACGGCTCGGGACCTGCTCCAAGCAATTGCATCCTTCCGATCTGGAATTGAAGAACACCAATTGGAGGGGATGTTTCGTGGAACAGGTGGAATAAGGGAGGTAGTCGATGTGCTTTGCAGATTCTCGCTTGTTTATCGACGAAACGGAGTTCTGAAGATGCTTTCGCCACTCCGGTATTACTTCCTGGAGTCTATGCTTGTATACGCGGAAACGGAGGAAGTCATCAGATGGGGCCCTGAATGTATGGCTGCACAGGGGGGTATGTCATTGTTGGATTTATTTCACGGTCGTCGCGTGACATTTTTTGGCAGTGCCCCCTGTCTATACCCAAGGACCACCGGATGGTTGGTTGTTGGATCCCTCCCCCTTACGCCCTACCATCCGCCGCTCGAGAAGAGGATGGATCAGGAGATTGCCGCAGATCATAAAGAGAAGTAAACGGTCGTCATCTTGATTTTTTGATTCACTGCAGCTGAACCAATTGATTCCCCAATAGAGCTCCTTGCTCTCTTTGGCCGGCGCATAGCACCTACCATTTTGATCGAGATAGAAGAAGATCAGGCTGGGGATATTTTGCCTGTCTCCGTGGAAGGAAATCCTACAAATACGTCGTTCTCCGTCGCGCAAGAACATCCCGCAAACATGTTCCCCGCTGCCATACAAGGAGATCCTGCAAATATGTCACTGACCGTTCCCGAGCAAGAGATTTCGTCCGTGCCGATAGCGTATGATATGGATTAGTGAGGATACATCGGATAAGAGTAGTGTTGGCCCTTAGAATTTGTTCTATCTCACAACCCCTGTCTCACTTTCTCCCAGCAGCACTATTGTGATTCTCGCAGATTGCTGTAAACTCGTTGCTCGCTGTATGATGACTATTGATTTCTCTGGCTGCCTCTCTCCTGCCCTGCACGTGCGCCCTTGAGTGTGGAAGTCCATGTCTGATGCTGTACTGTCTGGCACTTCTCCAAAAACCCGAGGAAACCCATCAACTTGGGCACCCACCCTGCAGTCCGTTGATAACGCCGAATACTGGTACAGCACAAAGTTTGATGGGAGTGATATGGTTACAGCGATCGCAAAACATCTGGGAAGTGACCCCCAAGCGACAAGAAGATACGGTCCGATGACATGCGGTGGTATTGTACGACCGACCGCCGATCAGGGCGACGACTTTCTCGTACATCGTCCAACACGATCTCACCCACGAGCTATAAACATTGAATTTGAGTATGGGAAGCGTGCAACCTCTCAGCATACTCACCACCAGCAGGGCCTAGCTGTGTCATCATGGTCCAAAATGTCAACGTCCCTTCTCCCGTAAATATCCTGTAGGCACAAAGGAACGAATTTCAATACTGCGATCTCGCTCCTAGTGACCACATGCGGGTCTTGATAACACGATGAAAGTGGGAGGCCGAAAGACAAAAAACGCGTGGATGACGTGCCCACTCGGCATGGTGATGAAACCGGCGACTAGGCCAGCGATGCCGCCAATCCCAAAGGTAGCCGCCGCGGACAATTCCTGATGGGGTCACACCGTGAGCAGATTAACCCAATATCAGCCAAATATGCATACCACGGAGAGCAATCCACGGTAAATGCCTTGTATGCCCCTGGCCTCCACGATCTCGATAGTTCCGTCGACGAAACCATGGCATTGAGGTACGGCTGCTTTACGTCGTCTATCAGCTCTGACTTGTGAATTTTCAAGACCTTGCGGTGGTGAATACTCCGCCTTCGTCGTTGCCATCCTCCTCAAGCTATTGAGTTTGCCGCCACTGGTACAAACCACTGAGGGGCGTACCGCTGACATCCAAGTGAGGGGTTAGAAATTTCGTCGCCCATGTGCCTCTATTGGCACCTTGGACGCCCGCTTGGGCAGCATACCCGGCATCTGATCTATGTCGTCGAGCCATTCAAACCCCAAAGGTTCCTCCGATACCCATTGAAACCAATGGGATGGCCTTTCCCGCCCCACCAGCATCAGTCGACATCATTTCTGACATCCCGAAATTCGCAACCGAATCTGAACTTGCCTCGAAGAAAGCTGTGCCAGGGCTGAACTCAAGTAGTGGATCGCTGTGAACCTTGCGGGTTGTTGGCGTGGAGAAATACGGCTTGGAGGGAATCACTCGAGGCATGGATGAGCACGTTCCGCCCTTTCTCGAGATGCTGAGGCCGGTTGACTTTTTGGGTTTGTAACCTTTGGCGTGATCATACGGTACTGCTTGACCAGGCCAGCGACGCTAACAATAGTGGTGAGGTGACAAAGTGGATCTCAAGGACTATTAGATACCTGCGGTAGCTAATAGCAATCAAACAGTGTTCTGCGTCCCGGTCCGGTCCCCTTGTCACTTGCAGCGGAGAATACGGTTTGATCGGTCCACAAGCCACACCGGAAAACCCCGATTTACCACACGGTTGTCGACGAGACCACGTTCCGCGTTCGCGGAGCTGGAATCGCCTCCCGAAAGCACAGCGAGCATGAAACGACTTCTAGGGCCCATGCGCAAAGAGTTGACGGGTGGTGCTTCGATGTGGATTAGATTTTGAGGCGTGACTCTCGTGAACTTTGTGGGCAGTTCGGGAAGCCTCCAAGTGCCAGGCGACTGTTGTTGCTTGGTGTAGAAGGAAGGCTGAGCTCTACTTCGCGTGGGCCAGGTTTCGGGCTGGGCTCATCTAGGTGTTGTGCATCGGTCCTGAATGACGGCGATAGGAAGTCAGCTTTGCTACAGCCAAAAATTACACGCAAATGAGTGACGTTTGTGAACTCTGCACAATTGACTTACAACATTTCCCGTGCGTGCCCCTCGATGATTCGGGTTCAAGCCAAACATCCCTGCCAAATCGAGTTGGAGCGCGTCTGTCGTGAAGTATGAAATTTGGCTGGCCTTGGGTAAAAAGTAGGAAGCTTGCTCTAGCCGACGAGTCGGTGTAGTGCGTCGGAGCTGAAACAAAGAAGGTGCAGAAATTAGAGGTCACGCAGTGAAGAGAACCCGCACGACGAAGCGGTGGCATGTGGTTTCGGTTTGCCATGATCTAGGGCAGGCGAAGGGCTAGCCGTCGAGCCAGCCGATGCCGGGAATGCGACGAACTTTCCCCGGAGTTGTGTGGCCGCCAGGTCGTAACGGAAGCAGGTTCCAGTTGAAGGGGTCCAGGGTTCGACTTGGATGCCGGTGCTGTTCGTCATGCTCCGCGGTGAACGTCCGATATTCAATTGGAGCCAGGCGAGCGAGCAGATACCGCGCGCAAAGTAGCCATGGCCAGTTTTCTAAGTAGGTTTAGGGAACAGACAGGGAGCGCGCAGGATAACGCGCAGGTCCCAGGAGCAAGTCCATGACGGCGCTTGGTGATTCGATCTCACCTGTCCTCCGCGTTCATGGAAAGCTCTGTAGCACGGCGCACCGAGTCGTCGGGTCTCTTAGATTCTCCAAATGTCCTGCTTCCCAAATCTTCTGCGAGTCATGCCAAGGGATTTATCACGGCTAAGAATAATTGTTGCCGCCGAAAACCCGATGTGGCGGCCCAGTGCGGGTCGCTCTGTCAGAACCATGGCAAAGGTTTATGATATTCGGGGCTAGGTAAGCTTCCAAAGTCCCTCGGATGTGTTCCTCGTCAATTAAATTGCATAACCCTGCACAGGATATCGAGCTCCCCGTGCACGGCAAAAGCGTATCGTTTCCTCTGTTTGGCTCTTCTCAGGCCGTGGATTCCCATGCGGTTACCATTGTCCCCCGATTTTCCTGTGCACCCGGAATTTGTGATTTTGTTAGACATTGTGGACTACCAACCGAAACCTGTGCGAACAACAACACGTCTTCTTTCCAGGAGATCGTGCGCGACGATAGACCGTTCGCCGTGGACTTTCTCTGCTGAGTTTTCGCTTTGAATATTAACCACACGTCCGGCGAGGAGGAGGATATAAGCCGTTTGCGATGAGTGGTGAGCTCCTCCACCCCCAGCCTCCCCAATCCAGAGCATCCTTTTGACATATAATCCTCCCCATCTTCCCATCCGTCTCACCTCCATGGATAAACAACAGCACAACTACTACCTCCACAACAAGGTCGTAAAAAACCAGATCCAAAAGTTCGTAACTCACCGTATCACCCACACAACTTTTGTCTCACATTTGTCCCCCCCCCCCCGGTGCGCTTCGAATTCTGGTAGTCCTCCAGGTATGTTCGTTCCCTCCCCCATTCTAGTCTCGCCGTGCGAGTCGATTGATCGAGGAGCAAAACTGATCCGCGGGTTTCCATTCTTCACCTAGCCAACACTACCACGACCCCGACAACGAACACACCGGCCGCTACGCCAACTACATCAACCAGCACGCCGGCTACTTCGACGAGCACATCAACTTCAACGCAACAATCGTCCACGGCAGGGCTAAGACCCATTCAGCCCAAACCGGCAGAGCAGCCCAAGTACGTGCTGCTCGTTCTTCTGTACTCCAATCATCACGACTGATGCGCATAATTCTATCGCAGACTGGCGGGAGATCCTCCCAAGTTTGTTCAGTGAGCGTTTTTTTGTTTGCCCACAATATTCTTTCTGACGTGTCTCCTCGATTCAAGAGGAAAGTCGAAGAAGACGAGAAAACAGGACAAGGGGCCCGAAGACTTTTGATTAGAACCCTGCCTGTCCCTGTCCGTGGACTATCCAGATTCGCTTCATCATTCGCATTACTTTTATGCTCGCACTAGCTTTCTGTCGTCATTGTTTTCGCGTTTTGCCGTTAAGCTTTTACGCTCTCACATCCACCACTCATTATCACACGGACATTTCATTTGCTCTGTTCAGCCGCTTGAAATGATTTCGGTTACCATCGTTTTCGTCCACTGCTTTCGACTTTCTGACTGATCCACCATGTATTCTCTATTCGATGTAGCACTAGTGATATCGCTTCGATTTTTTACGCTTCCGAAATAAACCTTTGTAAACCATTCTCACGGGCAGTGTTTCCGTACAGATTGCAGCCGACAGGTCGGCGTTGACCATGCACGTGCTCGGCGCTGGTGACCTGGGTACGAATTTAGTAGAGAGAAATTCTATCGCGTCTCGACAGGTAGGTCATTCGAGAATCTTTCGGCGCCTGCCTGTAAGCCCCTTCTGCAGCTACGCTGGAGAATTCATGCGTGGTTTGTGTAGATACACAAACGGGAGAAAAAGTTCGTGTGGGAATCAATGATAATTCAAAGCGTATCATAGACGTACGTGAACGCAGTGAGTGAAGATCTCAATTTGCAACTGGGGTCGACCTTCGCCAATTGCAAGAGCCCGCCCATTTCCATATTTGGGTGAAACTCTCTTCCGAGTCCGATCACAATTCCCGACCGGATATCACCGAATGACGTCGGCCGAACTCCCAGGGGCGCAGGCGATTGCCCATTCCATTCCTCGGACTGGGACCATTCGCTTTCTCACATCATCCGCGTTTTTCGCGACGCCCGCACTCACCGACCGTTACTCTTATGATCCGTCATATCCCTTTTGCCTACTGCCTTTGATCCCTTCTCTTCTCACGGCAACGGTCTTTCGCATCGTTACCCGGTTACAATTCAATCCCGTTGCTAGTGGTATCGGTTCGTGTTACAAAGCTTCTTCGTTTCGTTCCAGATGACTTGGAATAGGATATCTTTCCGACAACTCGAACTTGCGATGAACCTATAACATTGCGCCTTGGTTCATGGGCGGAAATCCAGCGGTGATTCTTGAAACCTTTCGATTCCGTGTATCTTCTAACCACAATTTGCATTACTGGCGTCTGCGCCGTACTCACTCAGGACTGTTCTTGCCACGAGCGCAATCCGACCAAGGCTTCAATCGCCTGCGATTTGGAAGTTCTACTAGGCTCATGACGGTCATAGCCCCGCGGGAATCCCACCACCAAAAATTCGAATTAGGTTGCCAGCAGAGTGCGAGGATTGATGTATACCCGCCTCCCGTTCACAACGGACCGAGCTTGCCCATAAAGAGCCGGAGCTCTACGCTGGCCGTGGTTGTGTCTCCAGACCTCCCTCATGATAAAGAATCATACGTCTCGATGACTCTGGCCGACCGAGAATCAAACAAGGGTCATAAATTTGGCTGAGCGATCCCGTCACCCGCTCTGGCTATGTATTGGATGGACCGCGAAGGCAGGACAACAGAGAACACGTACGGCAGGAGGCAAATCTCACAGTATCCTCAATGGCAGAGGCTCATCACAGCATCTATCTGGCGCTGTCGTCGATGACAGGCGAGCTCAAGTCCAACCTATCGCCGTCGCAGCCCACAAAAGAAGTCATATCGCTAGCGCTTCGTCGGCTGGATCTTTGAGGCTCGCTGTGCTGACGGGAGTCGGTTCGGACTCCGCGAATGCGGAACGTGGTCTCGCCGATGACGGTGTGGCTTGTAGGTCGATCAAACAACCATTGTTCTCTGTCCCACTGAGAGGAGCGTCTGATCATTTGTTACTGTGGGCGCCCAATAAGCACACCACGAGATAGAGTGTATCGATATTGGGACAATCAACCGAATAACGGAGCAGGTTGACGAACGAGGACAGGGCAGTGGCATAGCACCCCTTGATGAGGAGATATTGCAGACGTGATTTTCCCTGATTGCGGAGAATGGTCCGGGATGAGGCGGTTGACAAAAGGCGAGTGCAGCAAGTAGCCGCTCGACATTTGTACTGGTGGACCGAACGGTTCATTCAACGGAGGGGCAAAGGAAAAATGACCAGAAATTTTCGTACAAATTAGCGGAACAGCACTCAAGGTGAGGCGTATATAGTCCTGGAAACGCGCAAGAGTAGTCGGGAACGAAATCAGAAAATCTGTGGGAAGTATCCGACTGTCCCTAGAGATCTCCCGCCTTGTGCAAAGCCGACATAGACACCTCCTATCTGGTGTGCGGGAATTTGGCGTGGAGGCAAAATTTGGCAGAGCGTTGCGATCCCCAGAAGAACCCCCACGGTAACCGAAAAAGCTTTCAGTTCAGGTTGGCTTACTGGAAGCCCTGGAGAGGCTTTCTCGTGACGCGGCGAATCCGTTATCATTTCATCGTTAGCTACACGTGAACTCCAAGGTAACGACAAATGTGGTGGTGATAAAGGTCAGACTGGAAAAAACTAGGCATGGAACGAGAGAGACTGCGAGGTCATTTTGTTTGGTTCTTGAGGATGGTATGTTGGACAAGATTCGTACAAGGCAGTCGGGAGATTCGGTTGTCCAGAAAGAGGAGGGGCCGAATGCGCGTCCGAGGGGTTTGGACGCAGACAGAAATACGCCAGATGACAGTCACGAAGGAGAGCGGGGGACGAGGAGCGCAAGTGTTAACACCTTTGATCCACAGCAAAATCCTTCCACTCGATCTAGAGCGCCGCCTAGGTGTAAAAGCTCAGAACGGCCTGGGATTGTCGGTCCTATCAACGATGCGAAGTCTGGGACGAACTTAGGAACTCGCCTTTCTGAGTCCCTTGACGTTCGGGTGCTAACCAAGGATGTCAATGCCCCGTGTTGTTTCTGGCTGTGGAATGCGCGGAGAGTCTGTGGCGAGCCCTGGACCATGGGTGGTTGGGAGTGCCTATCATCCGGAGACCTTGGGGGAGGGAGAATATGGGTTGGGTAGTGACGAAAAGGAAGAAACCCTTGAAGCGGAAGCTTGATGCAGTTGTGCTTCTCCTAGTGAGTCGGATCCTTCCACGAGGAGAGTCAATTCGTGCACCAGTCCACCAGGCTCTCTGAGTACTGTGTCGTCTCGAACGAACCCCGGTTCCGGATAGATGTTGCTCTGACACGCAAGAGAGTGGTTGTGGGTCGTTAGCGGACATCGAGAGTGAACCTGATTTCGTTTCGTTTCGGGAAGGCCATGTGCGGTGAAGTTTTTTTTCCTGGTTGGCTAATCACGCCTAATCACGCGTGGCGAGTTTGACGGTGTCAGGTCTAAGAGGTTGGAAGGACTTGACATCGATGTTGCGATAACGAGGGAGTGGATCGCTGCGTTGTAAACGAGGGAGGGGGACGGCGAATGGGTTGGGGAGCGAAAGGGATCGAATGTCAAAAGCGGGTTTCAAGCTAGACAGGAAACACAGAGTCACCAGGACAACCGCAGACACGAACAAATTCCTCAAAACGGAGAGGGAATAGGCCGTGAGGTAAGCGAGTGAAACGGGGCAGTTTAATTTTGAGATGGGCGCGGGGAGTTCTGCTGGATGTTGTGCGTTTGGGCGTGTCGTGGGCGAAGGCAGTCTAGAAATCGGACGACGCTTGTTAGCTTCGGGCGGGAGTCTTGGGGTCATGAGAGAGAGAACTATTTCCAAAACGGGATGAGCTGCTCGCTCCAACACGCCCATTGCAACCACCTGCACCATCACTTTGGCTTCTCCGCCGCATACATCTTCCTGTTCTTTCACCATTGTCGGAATCGCAAAACTCCTGAAATCACATCTACCGTACCGCTCACGAAGATGAACTCGGATGTTGCCATCCCGGCTCTGAAGCTGGACCTACTGCGAAACCTCGGCAGACTATGACCGTTGGGAGTTCGTCAGGAAGTCCCACGCATAGGCCTAGGAAAATACCGAGGGCAGATTTGTGCAAGCATTCCACACGCGGATTCCTTTGGATGTCAAGCTCTCTATAATTCTTTCCCTTTCTCATGATCGTCAGCTGCCAACTCGCTGACAACGTTTTGTCCAAAGCTCATCGCCCTCACCCTTTGCACCATCTCTGCCGACACCGCCTTTCCTTCTATGCCAATGTTCAAGGCACAAGCTCTTCTACCCGGGACATACACCTCACCCTCAAACAAGGAAAGGGAACTCTGGATAACATCCGTATCGAGTCTGTCTCGAGCACCATGCCGCCTGCGTCGATCGTCACCCTCTGTTGGAAACCACGGGCAAGTTTGCTGGGGAGTTGTCGGTCGATGACCCGGAAACATCGAGGCGATCCGCGTTTTGAGGCTATCGAGTACATGGCGTGGTTCCGTTTCCCAGTTCGTCCTCGTTCGAAATTGTGTTGACCCTTGTGATATGCTGTTAGCCACGAAACTTAGCCAGGGTCAACGCATCGAGGGGCTTGAGCCGAATCTCGTCTCAAACGAAGCCAACCAGTCGGGACGCCGGGAGACTCACCTACACGTTCGACAAGGCTTCCAAAACCGGCCACGCAATTTATACCATTGGCAGGTGCAAATATTGATTCCAAGGTCTCGCCGGGTTTGGAGCCGTCTTGTGAGTTATTCCAGGGAAAACTCAATCATCCAGATGTCAATCTAAGATTCCTGCGATTGTTGCTTCAAAGGCCCCAACGTCGCTGCGGTGAAAGTTCCCGGCGACGACGGCAGCGGCCAAACCTTCGACATGCGAGGCCGCAGGCTATTCGTGGTGCAAGACATGGGTGTTGATTTCTATGCATCTCCTCCTATCCACGGCGTCTATGGTCCCTCCTTCGCCGCAATCGATTTCCAACGGACTGGAACCGCTGCCATTGCCCCGTCGACCCTTGGAGGTGGTGTCTCAAACGCCGTTGAGAGTGCCGTGGACCTGATGGCAAATATCGGTCATTGACCATACTGATTTCTTGCTTCTATCTTAGTTCCTTAACTTCGACGTTTTTTTCGCCGCTGGAAACGAGGACGTTATCGTCACTCGCCTCAAGGGCTATCGCCGTCTCAGCCCGAAAACAAAGTGATGTCACTAGCGCTTCGCCGGATCGACAAGACGGGATCAGTTAGAAAGTCAAAAGCAGAAAGGCGAAGAGCGTTGAATGAAGGCATAGCAGCGGGACAGAGTAAAGTGGGTAAACCAGATGAGGAGAGAACTTATCCCTGCGAAAACGAACGATGAAGAAAGGCGGAAGAGGACAGCAAAGAATCGGATCACTGACAATAACACCTACGGACTTGCTCCTATGCGTTTCCTCACGCGCTTGCTGTTTGTCCCTCGGACTGGCCTAGGACACTAGCCATGTTTACTTCACGTAAGAAGCCCTGCTCACTCATTCTGTCAATAAAACTGAAGGACGTTCGCCGCAGGGCAAGATGAACACCAATAGCCAACTCCTGGAACCGTCTAACCGGAGCCTACTTCCCTTAGATACACACAGACGCCACATCGACCTCCTATCAGTAAACGTGGTTGAGCGATAGATCTAAGGAAGCAATCCACGACACGTTACGGTCGCGACATTCGGGGAAATATTCGTGCCGTATTCCGGTTTTCAGTTCCTCCCTTCTCATCGCAAACTAACCGCCATCTCACTCGTTCTGTTGTGCAGTCCTTCCCTATTACGAACACTATGTGACCTCTCATCCCCTACTCCTCTCGTTCAGCTCCTACCCGCGGGGTCAGCGCGGCGACTCTACGTGATGAGATCGATGATCGCGCCCATTTCCTACTTCCTCCCCATGCCCAACCAAGGTTTGCGCGTCATGGAGAACATATTCCAACACATTTCGGTAGTCAATGATATTTGATTTGGGTTCGTACTATCGAGCGATACACGCGGGAGAGGTTGTGAGTCGAACTGTGGCAACTCTTGCAAATTCGCCCATTTGCCAGCGAAACGACGCCTCCGTCAGAGCTCGGCCTCCCTGCGATACCAAGCGACCTCATTTGCATGGCATGGACGCTTCCTGAAATGCCCAAAAACACCGAACAGATTCACCGCGAATCGTACCCCCGCATCTCATCCACTCGAACGTTGCGCCATTCGTCAACTCTTCGTGCAAATGATCTTTGAGGACCTTTGAGGCTCGCTGTGCTGAAGGGAGTCGGTTCGGACTCCGCGAATGCGGAGGGTCGTCTCGCCGATGACGGTGTGGCTTGTGGGTCGATCAAACGGTCCCTATTCCAAGAAGTCGGGGACATAGCAGCCCTTCTGAACATCCGTTACTGTAGGTAGCAAGTACGCACCCCACGAGTCAGAGCATATCAATATCAGGACAGTCAAGCGGATAATGCACAGACGTGGGTACTTAAGGAGTACCCAAATGACGAAAGAGGACAGGGTAGAGGCATAGCGCGCCCGGGTGAGGAGAGATTGCGGAATTGATCTTGCCCGATGGCAGAGAATGGCCCGGATGAGGTGCGCGTTGAAAAAAGGCAAACGTAGCTGGTAGCCACTTGAAAGTTGCACTGGTGTGCCAAACGGCGAATTCATGATCTCCGTACAGATGAGTGGAATGGCATTCAAGGTGAGGCGAAGGTCTGGAAACGTGGAAGAGTGGTCGGGAACATAAATAATCGGAAAATTTGCGGGAAGTGTTCGACTGTCCCCCGTCTTGTGCAAAGCCAACATCGATGCCTTCTATCTTATCCTGGGATCCTGGAATAAGCCACCAGTCCTCAGCAACAGCCCTAGTAGGGCATCGTGGCCAACGGCTCTTGGATCTAGGCCGTCTGCATGGCTTCTCTCTCAATCTCGGATTGAGGCGCCGCAACCGCGTGGCTTGCACGTTGCTCGGGGATGGCCACATAATCCGCCAGTGTCCCCAGGGACAGCTCATCCGCTTCCGCCTTGCTAGTAAGGCCGTTCTACATGTCCTCCCCCAAAGCTCAGCGACCGGTTTACAAACCATCCCACGAAGCTCTACAAGAGCTAGACCGCCTCGAAAGGTCTTCGCCAAGCTTCGCTGATCAACTCACCAGCCTCCTCTCCAGGGGATACTTCCAAAGTCGGGACGTTGGCACAAGCCTCCTGAGAAAGGACTCGGACCGTGACGCAGTGTGGCTTATCGAGTATCTGGACAATGTTCGTGTGCGTCTCACTGTATTGCCTCTATACTGAACCTGCACAGGCCCTCGACACTCTCAGTCCCGCTGATCCTGCATATCAGAAATGCCTAGATGTGCTCCAGAGGACATGCTTCAACGCGGAGAAGTTACCACGGTCGTATACCCTTGATGTTTCCTCCTTTGTCCCCGTTGCCAGACCAACCCCTATTGGGCCTTATAAAATCATCTATGAGGGTCAATAAATGGTCCGAAGGCTTGGGCCAAGGAAGTCAACCGCGACCTTCCATCGAAATGGGTGCAGGACGACGATATGGTACTTTATCAGCACTCTTATCTCTCCCGCTTTCCCCATCGACTCGATCGACAGTTCGAATTTGGTCAGATTGTCAAGTGGAAACGTTTGATGCACCCATACATTGTCCCTTTCCTTGGCATCACCAACGAGCCTATTCTTGTTTGGGCACGGACACCTGGCGTAGAACTAAATGAATACATCAACAATCACCCAGATACAAACCGGCTCGATATTGCGAGTGTCTTACTTTTCACGTATCGGGTCAGGCTCACACAATTAAAAGTTAATTGACATTGCCGATGGCCTCAATTACCTCCATTCCTGTGACGTGATTCATGGAGATCTCGGTGGGGTGCGCAATCACATAAGGCCCATATTCCAGCTGTGCTGATACCAATACAGCCCAACATCATCATGGATGACTCTGGCCGCCCGTGCATCACTGAATACAGCTTAGCCAAAGTTTTTGGACACAAATCATCAGCCGAGTTCCGTCGCTGTATGCGATGGGCTGATCCCCATCTCACATGGTGGTCTCAGAGGGAAGGTGATGTTTTCTCCTTTGCGATGATCATGCTTGAGGTAGGTCACACATACCAGCCCAAACAGACAGTTGATAAACCCACTCCCCACCATATCATAGGCTTTTACCGGTCAAGCTCCGTTCTTCCCCAAACCTGATTCTGTGGCATTTTTGGCTCTGGAAAGGAGGGAACGGCCAGAGCGGCCAACACACGTGGATCTCACCGCCAAGCTGTGGGCATTGGTAGAGAGATGCTGGGATGATGATAAGGAAAATCGCCCCAAAATGGCAGAGGTATTAAGGATCTTGCGTGACTGGTCAGTGCTCCTCTTCCTGGCAGCCAGCCACTCATTGGAAAATCCTCATCAGCCGCAATGATGCCCGACTTCCCGTCCCAGTCCTTCCACCAGCATCATCTGACTGGTTCTTACAAATCACGAACGAAATACTGGATCTGACAGATCAAGTTGCATCAGTTGCCCTTTTCGGGCCGATCGGCGTTGGAAAGTCTTTTGTAGCTCGTAGCGTCCTGGACAATGACCAAACTAGAGCCAAGTTTGGCGAAAACCGTTACTTCATGTGCTGTGATGGCCTCGAGAACTCGCTGCAAGGTTTCATCTGGCGCCTATCTGGCGCCATCCACGTTGATGAAACACACCTCGAATCACGCCTCCGGTCATCCCCTCCACTCATATTGTTGCTCGACGGTGTGGATTACACCCTTGACCCACTTTCCCCCGAGGCTGAGGAGATATGTGCAAGGATAGAAGAATTTGGTAGCTATGAACACGTCTGCCTAATCACTACCAGCAGGATGTATCCGGAAATTCATGGTTTCCATCGGGTCGAAGTACCAACTCCGACCGAGAGTGGCGCACGAGACATTTTCTACAGCCTCTGCAACTTGGCCAGGTCACCTACGGTGGACACCCTCATCGCAAAATTGGACTTTCACCCGTTTTCCATTGCACTATTTGCTAGGACCATACGTGAAAACAGCTGGGATGAACAGGAGATGTTGAAGATGTGGGATGACCCAAAAGGTGTGCTCAAAACGACATATTATGAGATGCTCAAGAACTCTATCGAGCCGGTGTTCTGCTCTCCGAGGATCAAACAGCTAGGCGCTGCGGCTCGGGATGTGCTTGAAGCGATCGCAGCCTACCCATCTGGGATTGGAGAAGATCAATTGGAGGGGATCTTTCGCGGAACCGGAGGGGTAAGGGAGGTAGTTGATGTGCTTTGCAGATTCTCCCTCGTCCATCGCCAAAATGGAGTTCTGAAGATGCTTTCGCCACTCCAGTTCTACTTCCTGGAGTCTATGATTGTATATGCAGAAACGGAGGAAGTCATTAAATGGGGTCCGGACTGTATGGCTGCACCAGGGGGTATGTCCCTCTTATTAGATCTATTTCGTGGTTGGCGTATGACAAATTTTTCAAGTGTTAACTTACTCTATTCGCGGGCCACCACATAATCTGCCATCTTTGACCACATCACGCTCAAGAATCTGCCAAGACACTGATTGTGCGCCTCCACGACCGAGTATGTCCTTCCCGTTCCATCTGTTTCACGATCACGGTGTGACCCTTACCAAACTTGATCCTCCTGCGCCTACTGTGAACCCCAGGTAGCGGTCCATCCCACACGACTCAAGACCGCAAAGCTCCTCGAAAAAGGGAATGGATCAGAAGACTGCCGCAAATCGTGAAGAAAAGTAAACACTATACCCCGGCTTCTGCATCCACTCTGGCTGATCGCACTGATTCTTCGATAGGGCTCCTCGCTCTCTTTGGCCGACGGATGGCACCCGCCATCCTCACAGACATCCAAGTAGATCCTGCAGGTATCCCACCCACAGGCCTACAGGAAAATCCCACGAATGTCCCTGTTATTGCCACACAAGATGACCCCCCGGAGATCCCGCCTATCGCTACGCAGGAAGGTCCTACGAATTCGTCGCCCGTTGCCACACAAGACTACTCGCCAGATATCCCGCCCAGCGTTGCACAGGAAGTTCCTGCGAATTCGTCACCCGTCGCCACACAAGACGGCTTGCCAGAGATCCCGCCCCGCGTCGCACGGGAAGATCCTACGAGTTTGTCGCCCGTCGCCGCACAAGAGGATGTAGCGGCTATGCCACTTAAGATCCCTTGGGACCAGATCCCGCCCTGGGCAGGGTACGATATCGACTGGTGACGATAAATCGGATTAGAGTAATTTCGACTGTTTCTGCTCTATTTGATCTCTCTTCCCTTCCTCCCGAACAACTGCGTGAGCACACTTGGAGGAGCCCTCGAGTGGTGCTGTGCCTTTGACCTGGGCACCCACTTTGTAGCTTGTACGGGTTCGTTCAGCGTTCAGTACGATTAATTACGGTTTGGGAAGCGCACGAATCGCACGAATCCGCAAGAACAATTTTCTAGATTTTCCCGGAAGCCTGCCCAAGTCGTGTAGAAGTCACAATAATCGATGGAGCCTTCGTTTCACGTGGGGGTGCTGGGATCACCTACACCTAGGATGGGTTTGTATTGCACAGTGAAACCGCTATCGTCTCCTCTTTAGCTAATGAAGGACCGCTAGATAATGACAGGTGTGGTGCGTGTACGAACCAAGAGGGGGGCGGTGTAGAAGATGCGCTGGGTGACAAGAATGGGCTAGGGGCGGGACGAGGGAGATCGTGAAGGTTCTTTCCGCCTATTCAGGGTGGTCTGTCGTGTACGTTTCGTGAAAATGGACCTGGGAAGTTCTATTGTCCGGAGAGAGGAGAGGCTTCGCAAAAGGGGGATGTGTGTCTGAGGAGTCCAAACGTGGACCGAAGTAGGCCAGGAGGATAGTCGTGGGGAAGGGTGAGGATAGGAGAAGCGCAGAGCACGAAAGCCTTCCACGCGTAACAAGGATCCTACCCTTGATCAGAGCGTCGTCCAGGTGAACAGACTCAGGAGTGTCTGGAATGGTCGGTGTTGTCAACGATGCGGCATCGGGCGTAAGAACTCGCGGAGCCGCACCTTTTTTAGACCCTTGTGTTGATGTTCAGACGCCGACCAAGGGAGCCAATGCTCCGAGTTGTTTCTCGCCGCAGAATGCTTGGAGAGCCTGCGGCGGACTGAGATCTAAAGCATGGGTCGTTCGAAGTGGCTATTGTCAGGAGACCTTCGAAGCGATAGGATGTGGGTTGGGTGGTGACGAGACAGAAGTGACTCTTGATACGGTTGTGCTTCTCACAATAAGTCCAATCAATCTACACGGAGCGTCGATTCGTGCACCAGCACCCCTCCTTGAGTACTGTGTCGTTCCAAACAAGACCCCCTTCTGAATGGATGTTGCTCTTGCATTCAAAAAGGTGGGTTTCGGTCGTCGGCAAACATCGACAGCGAACCCGATTTGGTGTCATTCCGAGAAGCCCATTCCAGGTAAAATCTTTTGCTGCTTGGCTAATGACTTGAAACGGGTAGTTTGACGGTGTTGGTGTCTTGGAGGTTGAGAAAGTTTGTCATCGATGTCGCAATAACAAGAGAGTGGATCTCTGCGGTTGGGGAACGAAAAGGATCGAGAGGATGGTGGGATTATTCAAGGCGAGATTCGAGCTAGATAGGAAACATAGAGTCATCAACCAAACCGCAGACGTGGAGATGTTCCTCATCAGAACGGAGAGGAAACAGGTCGCGAAGTGTACGTGAGTGAAACGGGGAAGGTTAATTTTGAGAGGGGCGCGGGGAGTTCTTCTGGACGTTGTGAGTCTGGGCGTGTCGTGGGCGAAAGCAATCTAGAGATGGGATGGTTGTCAACTTCTGGCGGGAGCCTTAGGAGAGAACCGAGTGAGCATGCGTGCCAGGCAGGGTGCTATGTTATTCCAAATCGGGATGAGCTGCTCGTTTTACCAACGCGCCATCGCAACCATCTGCGCCATTTCTCCACAGCATACATTCACCTGTTCTTTCATCATCGCCGAAATTGGAGACGCCTGAAATCGCATCTATCGTGCCGTTCACGAAGATGAATCTGGAGGCTACCATCCCGGCTCTGGAGCTGGAACTACTGCAAAACCTGGGTAGACTATGACCATGGGGCGTTCGTCAGGGAGTCCTGCGCATAGCTCCAGAGCCGGTTATTTACAGGCATTTCCTACGCGGATTTTCGACATGCAGCTCCCCGGTGTGTTCTTTTTCTTTCTCGTTGTCATCAGTCGCCAGCTTTTTGACAACGTTCTTCCCCAAGGCCATCCCCCTCACCCTTGACACCATCCCTGCCGGCATCGCCTTTGCTTATCCGCGAATACTCAAAGTACAGGCCCTTCGACTCGGAAATACGCCTTCCTCAAACAAGGACAGGGAGCTTCGGACACCATCATGTCTATCACCATGCCGTCTGCGTCGATTGTCACCCATCGGTTGGAAACCACGGGCAAGCGTGCAGGAGAGTTGTCGGTCGATGATCTGAAAACATCGAGGCTGTTCTGCGTGTTGAGGGATTCCGTTGCCCAGTTCGTTCGCCTTCGATGTTATCTCGACCCCGGTGACATACTGATAGTTGTGAAATTCAATCAGGATCAATGCACCGAGGGGCTTAGATTGATACTCTTCTCAAACGAACCAGCCAGTCGGGATGATGGGATATTCGCCTACACGTTCGACGGGACTTCTGAAGATGGCTACACAGTGTTCACCATCTGCGGGTGCAGACATTGGAATTTTCATCGAACATCTAGGATTCCAAGGTCTCGCCAGGTTTTGAGGCCGTCTTGTGAGCCATTTGGGGAAATCTCAATCATCTAGTTTTAACACTTTTTTAAAGGAGACGGGAATCTGATCGAAGATGGAAATGGACATGGAACTCATGTTGTCGGAACTGCTGTTTCCGGACGATCACGCCTCGGCTCCGTCCCGTTCTCCTCTTCATCTCTCACTTAAACGCGCTTCCGCGTCGCTCAGGATTGGTGGTGTCACGAAGGGCCCCAATGTCGTTGCGGCAAAAGTGCTTGGCGACGACGGTAACGGCCAAAACATCGACATGTGAGGCCGCATGCTTTTCATTGTGCAAGACACGGGCGTTAATTTCTACGCATCTCTTTCTATACACAGCGTCTATGATCTCGACTTCGTCGTAAGCGATTTCCAACGGAATGGAACCCCTACCGTTGCCCCGTTGAGCCTTGGAAGTTGTATCTCGAACGCCGTCGACAGTCCCGTAGTCCGAGTTGAGCCTGATGGCCAATATCGGACGTTTGCCATACTAATTTCTTGCTCCTATTTGGGCTCTTAAACTTCCGCGGTGTTGTCGCTGCTCGAAACAAGGACATCGTCAACACTCGCCTCAAGAGCCATCGCCGTCTCAGCCTAGGAACGAAGTGATATCACTAACTCTCCATCGGATCGTTCCGCCGTTAGAAAGTCGAAAGCAGTAAAACGAAGAATGGCCAATGACCTAAGACAAAGCAGCAGGACGGAGTAAAATGAGGCAGTGTCAATGCAACGATGATAAACGATTCTGTGACCTGTGCAGAAGGAAATCAGGGAATTCAAGGCTGGAAGAGCGGCGATGCGACAAGACAGTAACCTAGACGAGGAGCGAACTTTGCTGTTCTCTTCTGCGCTTATCCATCGTGCTTTCTCGTTACGCTAAGATCGGATCACCAACAACAACAGTCATGGACTTGCTCCCGTGCGTTTCTCACACGCTCCCTGTTTGTCCCTTGAACTGATTCGTGAAACTAGCGATGGTAGATCTGTACGAAACTTGCTCACTCGCCCGGTAGACTCAGCTGAAGGACGTACGCTGCAGGGCATGACTAACAATACCAGCCCCCAACTCCTGGACCCCTCCAAATGGAACCTACTTCCCTTCGAAATTCACAGACGCCACCTCGACCTCCCACCAGAGAACCTGGTCGAGTGACGGTTCCAAGGCAGACTTTCAATTGAACACTGGTTATCGTTGCTCATGGACATTCCCGATTCACTCTCCTATATCGTCATCCTCGCATTCAAATCTGTTTGTCGTTGCTTTCGTTATTCAACGTTACGCTTTCGTATTCATCTCAGGTACTATCTTATCGCATTCATCGCATCCCCAACCGCCCAACCACCAGTCTCGAATTGGCCATCTTTCCTTTACACCCGTCACACATCCAGAACGCATCTTCACACGAACTTTTCGTTATATGCTGACCACGACAACGAGTACGACGACGAGTACTCCGGCCGGCACCTCAACCTCGACGCAGCAGCCGTTCACGTCAGGTATGAGCCCCATCCAACCCAGACCTGCACAGCCGAACTCCCAGGGGCGCAGGCGATTGCTCACTCTTCTCCTCGGACTGGGACCACCCGCTTTCTCACATTATCCGTGTTCCTCGCGACACTCGAACTCACCCATCGTTACTCTTGTGATCCGTCATAATCCCCTTTGCATGCTTCCTTCGACCCCTTCCCTTCTCATGGCAACAGTCTTTCGCATCGCTACCTGGTTACAATTCAATCCCGTCGCTAGTGGTATCGGTTCGTGCTACAAAGCTTCTCCGTTTCGTTCCGGATGTCTCGGAATACGAATCTTCTCAACAACTCGAACTTGCGATGAACCTATAAAATCGCGTCTTGGTTCTTGGGGGTGAATCTAACGGTGATTCTTGAAACCTTTCGATTCCGTGTATCTTCCAACTAAGATTTTGGTTGCTCGCGTCTGCGCCGTACTCGCTCAGGACTGTTCATGCAACGAGCGCAATCCGTCCAAGGCTTCAATCGCCCGCCAGTTGGAAGTTCCACTAGGTTCATGACGGTCATGGCCCCGCGGGAATCCCACCACCAAAAGTGCGAATTAGGCTGCCAGCAGAGTGCGAGGATTGATGTAAACCCGCCTTTCGTTCACGACGGACCGAACCTGTCTCTTTTGAAGCGCCGGGGCTCTACGCCGACCGCGGTTGTATCTCCAGTCATCCCTCATGATACAGAATCACACATCTCGTTTTTAGGCTCTGGTGCACCGAGAATCAAACACGGGTCATAAATTTGACTTAGCGATCCCGTCACCCGCTCTGACTACGTATTGGATGGGCCGCGAAAGCAGGACCCGTACCAGCGGAGGAGGAGGGTTATTGTGAGATGAAGTTCTTTGCGATCAAACTTCAACACAGAATACGTACGGCAGGAGGCAAATCTCACTGTATCCTCAATGGCAGAGGCTCACCACAGCGTCTATCTGACGCTGTCGTCGATGACCGGCGAGTTCAAGTCCAACCTATCGCTAGCACTTCATCGGCTGGATCTTTGAGGCTCGCTGTGCTGACGGGAGTCGGTTCGGACTCCGCGAATGCGGAACGTGGTCTCGCCGATGACGGTGTGGCTTGTAGGTCGATCAAAAAGCCACTATTCTCTGTCCCACTGAGAGGAGCGTCTGATCGTTTGTTACGCCGGCAGGTGCCCAATAAGCACACCACGAGATAGAGTGTATCAATATCGGGACAATCAACCGAACAATGCAGCAGGTCGACGAACGAGGACAGGGCAGTGGCATAGCACCCCTTGATGAGGAGATATTGCAGACGCGATTTTCCCTAATTGCGGAGCATGGCCCGGGATGAGGTGGTTGACAAAAGGCGAGTGTAGCAAGTAGCCGCTCGATATTTGTACCGGTGGACTGAACGGTTGATTCAATGGAGGGGCAAAGGAAAAATGACCATAAAATTTTCGCACAAATTAGCGGAACAGTATTCAAGGTGAGGCGTAGTTCTGGAAACGCGCAAGAGTAGTCGGGAACAAAATCAGAGAATCTGCGGGAAGTATTCGACTGTCCCTAGAGATCTCCCGCCTTGTGCAAAGCCGACGTAGACACCTCCTATCTTGTGCGTGGGAATTCGGCGTGGGGCCAAAATTTGGCAGAGCGTTGCCGGTCCCCAGAGGAACCTCCGCGGCAACCGATAAAGCTTTCGATTTAGATTGGCTTACTGGAAGCCCTGGGGAGGATTTCTCGTTATGCGGTGAATCCGTTATCATTTCATCATTAGCTACACATGAACTCCAAGGCAACGACAGATGTGGTGGTGATAAGGGTCAGACTGGAGAAAACTCGGGACGGAACGAGAGAGATTGTGAGGGTCTTTTGTTTGGTTCTTGAGGATGGTATGTCGGACAGGAATTTGGTTGTCCAGAGAGGAGGGGCCGAATGTGCGTCCGGGGGATTTGAACGCAGACACAAATACGTTAGGATGACACTCGCGAGGGAGAGCGGGGGACGAAGAGCGCAAAGCGTTGAAACCTTTTACCAACAACAAAGACCTTCCACTTGATCAAGGGCGCCGTTCAGGTGAAGAGGCTTAGAAAGGTCTGGAATGGTCGGTCTTATCAACGATGTGAAATCTGGAACAAACTTAGGAACTCGCCTTTCTGAGTCCCTTGACGTTCGGGTACCGACCAAGAATGTCGGCCCCGGATTGTTTCTCGCTGTGAGATACGCGGAGAGTCTGCGGCGAACCCTGGACCGTGGGTGGTTGGGAGCGCCTATCGTCGGGAGACCTTCGGGGAGAGAGAATATGAGTTAGGTAGTGACGAAAAGGAAGTAACCCTTGAAGCTTGATGCAGTTGTGCTTCTCCTAGTGAGTCGGATCCTTCCACGAGGAGCGTCAATTCATGCACCAGTTCACCCTCTCTAAGTCCCGAACAAGCCTCCGTTCCGGATAGATCTTGCTCTGACATGCAAAAGAGTGGTTTTTGGTCGCTAGCAGACATCGAGAATGAACCTGATTTCGTTTCATTCCGGGAAGGCCATGTCCAGTGAAGTTTTTTGCTGGTTGGCTAATGGCCTGCGACGAGGAGTTTGACGGCGTCGGTGTCTAAGAGGTTGAAAGGGCCTGACATCGACGTCGCGATAACGAGGGAGTGGATCGCTGCGTTAGAAATGAGGGAGGGGGACAGCGAATGGGTTGGGGAGCGAAAGGGATCGAGAGGAATGTTCAAAGCGGGTTTCAAGCTAGACAGGAAACACAGAGCCACCAGCACAACCGCAGATACGGACGAATTCCTCAGAACGGAGAGGGAACAGGTCGTGAGGTAAGTGGGTGAAACGGGGCAGGTTAACTTTAAGATGGGCGCGCAATAACCGTGAGTTCTGCCGGGCGTTGTGCGTTTGGGCGTGTCGTGGGCGAAAGCAGTCTAGAAATCGGACGACGCTTGTATTTCCAAAACGGGATGAGCTGCTCGCTCCAACGGGCCATCACAACCACCTGCACCATCACTTTGGCTTCTCCGCCGCATACATCTTCCTGTTCTTTCACCATTGTCGGAATCGCAAAACTCCTGAAATCACATCTACCGTACCGCTCACGAAGATGAACTTGAATGCTATCATCCCGGCTCTGAAGCTGGACCTGCTGCGAAACCTCGGTTGGCTATGACCGTTGGAGTTCGTCGGGGGTCCCACGCATAGGTCCAGGAAAATACCTATGGTGGATTTGTACAAGCATTCCCCACGCGGGTCCCTTTTGACGTCGAGCTCCTGTGTTCTTTCCCTTTCTCGTGGTCGTCAGTTGCCAACTCTTTGACAACGTTCTGTCCCAAGCCCATCGCCCTCACCCTTTACACCATCTCTGCCGGCACCGCCTTTCCTTCCATGAGAATATTCGACGCACAAGCCCTTCTACCCGGCAAATACCCTCACCTTCAAACAAGGAAAGGGAACTTTGGACACCATCAGCATCGAGTCTGTCTCGAGTACAATGGCGCCTGTGTCGTTTGCTACCCACCTGTTGGAAACCACAGGCAAGTTTGCAGGAGGGTGAGTTACCGGTCGATGATAAGAAAACATCGAGGCTGATCCGCGTGTTGAGGCTATCGAGTGGATGGTGTGGTTCCGTTGCCCAGCCCGTCCTCCTTCGATATTGTGTCGACCCTTGTGACATACTGGTAGCCACGAAACTCAATCAGCGCGAATGCACCGAGGGGCTTGAGCCGAATCTCGTCCCAAACGAAGCCAGCCAGTCGGGACGACGGGCAACTCCCCTACACGTTCGACAAAGCTTCTGGAGCCGGCTACGCAGTGTATACTATCGGTAGGTGCAAATATTGATTCCAAGGTCTCGCCGGGTTTGGACCCGTCTTGTGAGTTATTCCAGGGAAAACTCAATCATCTAAATGTCGATCTAAGACTTCCTTCAAAGGCCCCGACGTCGTTGCGGTGAAAGCTCTCGGCGACGACGGTAGCAGCCAAACCTCCGAAATATGAGGCCCCAGGGTATTCGTGGTGCAAGACGTGGGCGTTGATTTGTATGCATCTCCTCCTATCCACAGCGTCTATGGTCCCGAGTTCGTCGCAATCCATTTCCAACGGACTGGAACCGCTACCATTGCCCTCTTAAGCCTTGGAGGTGGTGTCTCAAACGCCGTTGACAGTGCCGTGGACCCGATGGCAAATATCGGTCGTTGACCATACTGATTTCTTGCTTCTATCTTAGCTCGTTAACTTCGGCGTTGTTGTCGCCGCTGGAAACGAGGACGTTATCGACACTCGCCTCAAGAGTCGTCGCCGTCTCAGCCCGAAACCGAAGTGATGTTACTAGCGCTTCATCGGATCGACAAGACGGGATCAGTTAGAAAGTCAAAAGCAGTAAAAACGAAGAGCGGTAAATGAAGGCAAAGCAGTGGGACAGAGTAAAATGGGTAACCCAGATGAGCAGCGGACTTATCCCAACGAGAACGAACGATGAGGGAACGCGGAAGAGGACAGCAAAGATCGGATCGCCAACAATAACATCTACGGACTTGCTCTGTGCGTTTCCTTACGCGCTTGCTGTTTGTCCCTTGAACTGACTTAGGAAATTAGCCATGGTTATTTCACGTAAGAAGCCCTGCTCACTCGTCCTGTCAATTCAGCTGAAGGGCGTTCGACGCAGGGCAAGACGAACACCAACAGTCAACTCCTGGACCCGTCCAACTGGGACCTACTCCCCTTCGATATCCACAGACACCACACCGACCTCCTACCAGAGAATTCAAACCAACCGCTATCTCACTCGTTCTGTTGTGCAGTCCTTCCCTATTACGAGCACTATGTGACCTCTCATTCCCCTACTCCGTTCGTTTAGCTCCGACGCGCGGGGCCAACGCGGCGACTCTATATAATGACATTGACGATCACGCCCATTTCCTACTTCCTCCCCATGGCCAACCAAGATATTCCAACACATTCCGGTAATAATATTTGATTTGGGCTCGAACAATCGAGGGATACACGCGGGAGACGTTGTGAGTCGAATTATGGCAAATTTACGACTTCGCCCATTTTCCGGCGAAAAGATACCTCCGTCAGAGCTCAGCCTCCCTGCGACACCAAGCGACCTCATTTGCATGGCATGGACGCTTCCTGAACTGCCCACAAACACCGAACGAGTTCACCGCGAATCGTACCCCCAGATCTAACCCGCTCGAACGTCGCGTCATTCGTCAACTCTTCGCGCAAATGATCTTTGAGGACTTTTGAGGTTTGCTGTGCTGACGGGAGTCGGTTCGGACTCCGCGAATGCGGAGCGTCGTCTCGCCGATGACGGTGTGGCTTGTTGGTCGATCAAACAGTCCCTATTCTCCGTTCCAAGAAGTCTGGGACGGAGCAGCCCGTTTGAACTTCCGTTACTGTAGGTAGCCAGTACGCACCCCAGGAGATAAAGTATTTCAATATCAGGACAGTTAAGCGAATAACGCACAGACGTGGGTACTTAAAGAGTACCCAAATGACGAACGAGGACAGGGTAGTGGCATAGCGCACCGGCGTGAGGAGAGATTGCAGAATTGATCTTGCCCGATGGCAGAGATTGGCCCGGATGAGGTCACGCGCGTTGACAAAAGGCAAACGTAGCCGATAGCCACTCGACATTTGTACTGGTGTACCGAACGGCGAATTCAATGGAGGAGGAGCAAAGGCATGATGATTTTCGTACAGACGAGCGGAATTGCATTCAAAGTGACGCGAAGTTCTGGAAACGTGGCAGAGTGGTCGGGAACAAAATCGGAAAATTCGCGTGAAGTGTTCGACTGTGCCTAAAATCTCCCGTCTTACTTATGCAAAACCAACACGGACACCTCCTACCTTATCCTGGAGTCCTTGAATATGCCACCAGCCCTTAGCAACAGCCCTAGACATCGTGGCCAACGGCTCCTGGATCTAGACATGGCTCCTCCCTTAATCCCGGATCGAGGTGCCGCAACCGCGCGGCTTGCACGTTGCTCAGGGATGGCTACATAAACCGCCAGTGTCCCCAGGGACAGCTCACCCGCTTCCACCTTGCCAGTAAGGCCCGTTCTACATGTCCTCCCCCAAAGATCAGCGACCGGTCTACAAACCATCCCACGAAGCTCTACAAGAGCTAGACCTCCTCGAAAGGTCTTCACCCAACTTCCCTGATCAACTCGCCAGCCTCCTCTCCAGGGAAGACTTCCAAGACCGGGATGTTTGCAAAAGCCTTCAGGACGAGGACACAGTGTGGCTTGTCGAGTATATGGACAATGTTTGTGTGCGTTTCACTGTATCGCCTCTATACTGAACCTGCACAGGCCCTCGATACTTTCGATCCCGTGGATCCTGCATATCGAAAATGCCTGTATGTGCTCCAAAGGATATGCTACAACGTGAAGAGGTTACCACGGTCGTACATCCTTGATGTTTCCTCCTTTGTCCCCATTGCCGGACCAACCCCTATTGGGCTTTATGAAATCATCTACAAAGGGTCAATAAATGGTTCGAAGGCTTGCGCCAAGAAACTCAAACCCTTCCTCTCATTCGAATGGTCGAATGTCAAGCAGGTACTTGATCAGTGTTCTTGTCTCTCTCGCTTTCCCCATTGACTGGATTGACAGCACAGATGTGGTGAGATTGTCAAGTGGAAACGTTTGATGCACCCAAACATTGTTCCTTTCCTTGGCATCACCAACAGGCCTATCCATCTTGTTTGGGCCCGGGCACCTGGCGTAGAACTAAGTAGATATATTAACAATCACCCAGATTCAAACCGGCTTGATCTTGTGAGTGTCTCCCTTTTCATGCCTCGGGTTATGCTCACGCCATTAAAAGCTAATTGGCATTGCCGATGGCCTCAATTACCTCCATTCCCATAATGTGATTCATCAAGATCTCGGTGGGGTGCGCAATCGCATGAGGCCCGATATTGCTGCCATGCTGATACCCAGACAGCCCAACATCATTGTGAATGACTCTGGCCGCCCGTGCATCGCTGAATACGGCTTAGGCGAAGTGTTTGGACGGGAATCACGAGCCAGGTTCCGTCGCTGTATGCAATGGGCTGATCCCTATCTCAATTGGCAGACTTGGAGGAAAGGTGATGTTTTCTCCTTTGCGATGGTCATGGTTGAGGTAGGTCGCACATACTAGCCCTAACCAGACAGTTGGCAAACCTACTCCCCACCCTATCATAGGCTTTTACTGGTCAAGCTCCATTCTTCCCTAAACCTAAACCTGTGGCACTGTTGGCTCTGACAAGGAGGAAACGGCCGAAGCGGCCAACGCATGTGGATCTCACTGCCAAGCTGTGGGCATTGGTAAAGAGATGCTGGGACGATGACTGGCTAGATCGCCCCAAAATGTCGGAGGTATTAGAGATCTTGTGTGACTGGTCAGTGTTCCTCTTCCTAGCAGCCAACTGCTCATTGGAAAATCCTCATCAGCCGCAACAATGCCCGAGTTCTCGTCCCAGTCCTTCCACCAGCATCATCTGACTGGTTCTTACAAATCACAAACGAAATACTGGACCTGACAGATCAAGTTGCATCAGTTGCCCTTTTCGGGCCGATCGGCGCTGGGAAGACTTTTGTGGCTCATAGCGTCCTGGAAAACAACCGAACCAAAGCCAAGTTTGGTGAAAACCGTTACTTCATGTGTTGCGATGGCCTGGAGAACTCGCTGGAGGGTTTCATCAAGCGCTTATCTTACACAATCCACACTGATGCAACACAACTTGAATCACACCTCCGGTCATCCCCTCCAATCATATTGCTGCTTGACGGTGTGGATTTTGTCCTTGACCCGCTGGCCCCTGAAGTTGAGGAAATATATGCAATGATAGAAGATTTTGGCAGCTACGAAAATGTCTGCCTGGTCACTACCAGCAGGATATATCCAGACATTCACGGTTTCCATCGGGTCGAAGTACCAACTCCGACCGAGGGTGGCGCACGAGACATTTTCTACAGCCTCTGTAACTTGGCCAGATCACCTACCGTGGACACCCTCATTGCGAAACTGGACTTTCACCTATTTTCCGTTGAACTATTCGCTAGGACCATAAGCAAAAATAGTTGGGATGAACAGACGCTGTTGAAGATGTGGGACGACCCGAAAGGCGTGTTGAGAAAGACCTATTACGAGACGCTCAAGGACACTATTGAACCGGTGTTCTGCTTTCCGAGGGTCAAAGAACTAGGTCCCAAGGCTCGGGACGTGCTCGAAGCAATCGCGTCCTTTCGGTCTGGGATTGGAGAAGATCAATTAGAAAGGATCTTTCACGGAACAGGCGGAGTAAGGGAGGTAGTTGACGTACTCTGCAGATTTTCCCTTGTGCATCGCCGAGGTGGGGCTTTGAAGATGCTTTCGCCACTCCAGTTCTACTTCCTGGAGTCTATGATCGTAAATGCGGAAACGGAGGAAGTCACCAAACCAGTCTGTATGGCTGCACAGGGGGGTATGTCCTCGTTGGGCTTACTTCACGGTCGTCGCGTGACATTTTTTTTTGGCAGTGTTCCCTATCTATACCGGAGGACCACCGGATGATTGGTTGTTGGTTCCCTCCCCCTTACGCCTTACGATCCTCCAGAAGGTTGAAAATCCGCCCGGACAACCGTGTACGTCCTTCGCATTCCATTTGTTCCATCGCTATGGTGTGACGCCTTCTCAAAGGCCCTCCTGTGTCCACATGTGAACCTACCGGTGGCGGCTCATCCCACACGACTCCAGACCGCGAAGCTCTCCGAAGGAGGAAATGGATCAGAAGACTGCCGCAAATCGTGAAGAAAAGTAAAGAATATACCCCGGAATCTTCATCCACTCTGACTGATCGCACTGATTCCCCGATAGGCCTCCTCGCTCTCTTCGGCCGACGGATAGGACCCACCATCCTGATCGACATCCAAGAAGCTCCCGCAGATATCCCGTGCACAGGCCTACGGGAAAATCCTACGAATATCCTGGCTACCGCCGAACAAGACGACCCCTTAGAGATCCCCCCTATCGCTGCACTGGAAGATCCTACGAATTCGTCGCCTGTTGCCACACAAGATGACTCACAAGAAATCCCATCCAGTGTCGGACAGGATATTACTACGAATTCGTCACCCGTCGCCACACAAGACGACTCGCCAGAGATCCGGGAAGATCCCACGAATTTTTCACCTGTCGCCACACAGGAATATCTAGCAGCCATGCCGCTTGCTGTCCCTCGGCATCAGATCCCGCCCTGGGCAGGGTACGATATCGATTGGTGACGATGGATCGGATTGGGGTAATTTCGAATGTATCTGCTCTATTTAACAATCTCGTTCTCGCTTCGCCCCAGCGGCACTCTTTGTAGCTGACGCAATTCGACCTGTAAACCTGATGCTTGCTTTGTAATTATCATTTCCTCCCTCCTGAAAATTGCGTGAACGCGCTTGGAGGAGCCTTCGAAATGGTGCCGGCGTGCCGTTGACCTGGGCATCCACTTTTTATCTTGCGGATTCATTCACCGTTGGTACAACCACATTACGGTTTGGGAATCGCATGAATCACATGAAACCGCAAGAATAATTTTCTAGATTTTCCCGGAAGCCTGCCCAAGTCGTGTAGAAGCTTCACAATAATCGATAGAGCCTTCGATTTAAGTTGACGTGCTGGGAGCACCGAAGATGGTTTTGTATTACACGGCGAAAAGTGTTGTCGTTTCCTAGTTCCTCTTTAGCTACTGATAGACGTCCTAACGAGTGCTCCTGAACATTGTGCATTTGGGCGTGTCCTGGGCGAAAACAGTCTAGAGATAGAATGCTTCTCAACTTCTGGCAGGAGTCGTAAGGAGAGAAACGAGTGGCATGCAGGGGCCGGGTATTGCCGAAACGGGATGAACTTTCTTCACTCGTTTTACCAACGCGCCATCACCACCAACTGCACCGCATACACTCTCCTTTTCTTTCACCATCGTGTCCTACGTCGAAATCCAAGACGCCTAAAGTCAAATCTATCGTACCGCTCACGAAGATGAACCTGGATGCTACCATCCTGGCTCTGGTGCTGGAATGACTGCAAAACCTCGGTAGACTATGACGATGGGACGTCCGTCAGGGAGTTCCACGCATAGCTCCAGGGAAGTGTCAGCCGGATTTTCTACGTGGATTTTTTTGACATCCAGCTCCCCGGTGTGTTCTTTCCCTTTCTCGTGGTCGTCAGTCGCCAGCTTTTTGACAACGTTCTTCGGCAAGCTCGTCGCCCTCACCCTTTACACCATCCCTGCCGGCATCGCCTTTCCTTATCTGCGATTACTCTAAGTACAAGCGCTTATACCCGGAAATACCCCTTACTCGCAAACAAGGACAGGAAGCTTCGGAAACCATCAAAGAGTCTGTCTCGAGCACCATGCCGCCTGCGTCGATTGTCACCCATCGGTTGGACACCACAGCAAGTGTGTAGGAGAGGTATCGGTCGATGGCTCGGAAACATTGGGGCTGATCCGCGTGTTGAGGCTATCGAGTAGGATGGTATGATTCCGTTGCCCAGTTCGTCCTCCTTCGATGTTATCTCGGCCCCGGTGACATATTGATGGCTGTGAAACCCAATCAGGACCAATGCACTAAGGGGTTCAAGTTGGATTTCTTCCCAAACGAACCAAGCCAGTCGGGATGATGGGTCACTCACCTACACGTCCGACGGGACTTCTGGAGCTGGCGACACAGCATACACCATCGGCGGGTGCAGATATTGGGGTTTTCGTCGAAAATCTAGGATGCCAAGGTCCCGCCGGGTTTTTGAGCCGTCTTGTGAGTTGTTCGGGAAAATCACAATTATCTTGTTTTAAAACACTTCCAAAGGTGACGGGGAACTGATAGAAGATTAGAATGGACATGGAGTTCATGTTATCGAGACTGCTAGTTCCGGATAATTAGACCCCGCCTCCCTTCCGTTCTTCTCTTCATCTCCCACTTACATGCGCTTCAGCATCGCTCAGGATTGATGGTGTCGCGAAGGGCCCCAATGTCGTTGCGGTAAAAGTTCTCGGCGACGACGGTAACGGTCAAAACCTCGACATGTGAGGCTGCACGCTTTTCATTGCATTGTGCAAGAAAAGGGCGTTGATTCCTATGCATCTCCTTCGATCCACAGCGCCTATGGTCCCGACTCCGTCGCAATCGATTTCCAAAGGACTGGAACCCCTCCAGTTGCCCCGTTGAGCCTTTGAAGTTGTATCTCAAACACCGTTGACAGTGCTGCAGTCCGAGTGAGCCTGATGGCGAATATCGGACGTTTACCATGCTAATTTCGATCGGATCACCAACAACAACAGTCACGGCCTTGCTCCCGTGCGTTTCTTACACGCTCCCCGTTTGTCCCTCGAACTGATTCATGAAACTAGCGATGGTAATTTGCGTATGAAACCTGCCTACTCGTCCGGTCGATTCAGCTGAAGGACGTACGCTGCAGTGCATGAATAACAATACCAGCACCCGACTCCTGGACCCGTCCGAATGGAACCTACTTCCCTTCGGATTCCACAAACGCCACCTCGACTTCCCACCAGAGAACCTCCGAGTGACGGTTCCAAGGGAGACTCTTAATTGAACACCGGCTATCTTTGTCCATGGACATTCCCGGTCCACTCTCCTACCACTCGCATCCTCGCATCCTCGCATCCGCATCTGTTTGTCGGTGCTTCCGTTACTTATCGTTAGGCTTTCGTTTTCGCGCGCCTTTGGGCAATATCCATCCCGGGCACTATCTCATCGCATTCATCGCATCGCCAACCGCCCGACCGCCAGTCTCGAATCGTCTATCTTGTTTCTTACACCTGTCACACATCCATCACGCGTCGTCACATGAACATTTCGTTACATGCTGACCGGGATAACGAGTACGCCGGCCAGCATTTTAACCTCGACGCAGCAACCGTTCAGGTCAGATTTGAGCCCCGTCCTGCACAGCCGAACTCCCAGGGGCTTATTCCTTTCGTCGCACTGGGACCATTCGCTTCCTCACATCATCCGTGTTTTTCGCACTCACCCATCGTTACTCTTATGATCCGTCACAATCCCCTTTGCATGCTGTCTTTGATCCCTTCCCTTCTCATGGCAACACTCTTTCGCATCGCTACCCGGTTACATTCAATCCCGTTGCTAGTGTTATCAGTTCGCGTCACAAAGCTTCTTCGTTTCGTCCCGGATGACTTGGAATACGAATCTTCTCGACAACTCGAACTTGCCATGAACCTAAACAATCGCGCCTTGGTTCCCGGGCGCGAATCTAACGGTAATTGTGTTACCGAACACTCAGATGCCTGTGAAACTTTTCGATTCCGTGTATCTTCTAACTACGATTTGGTTTACTCGCATCTGCGCCGTACTCGCTCAGGACTGTTCATTCAACGAGCGCAATCCGTCCAAGGCTTCAATCGCCCGCGGGTTAGAAGTTCTACTAGGTTCATGACGGTCATGGCCCCGCGTGAATCCCACCACCAAAAATGCGAATTAGGCTGCCAGCAGAGTGAGAGGGTTGATGTATCTGTATCCCCGCCTTTCGTTCACAATGGACCGAACATGTCTCTATTGAAGAGCTGGGGCTCTACGCCGACCGCGGTTGTCTTCAGCTTCCCTCATGATACAGAATCGTACGTCTCGTTTTCTGGCTCTGGCGATCGCTATCTAAGGAACTATAGCACCGAGCTTCGACGGTCTTAAGGAAGGAATCAACAATACGTTCAGGCCGTATTCCTGTTGTCAGTTTTCCCGTACCGTCGACCCTTCTCATGGGAAATCAAAGAAATTGCATGCCAAAATCTCACTCGTTCCATTGTGCAGTTTTCCCACATAATGAACCTTGTGTGACCTCCGATTCCCTACCTCCTTTCGTTCAGCTCCGACGGCGGGGCCAAGGTAGCGACTCCATGTGACGACATCGACGCCCCAGCAACAAGTTTCCTCCTTCTTGCCCGTGGTCAAGCAAGGCTCGTGCATCACTCGGGTGAGAGTGTTCGGTTTGGGTTCGAACCATCGAGCGATACATACGGGAGATGTTGTGAGTCGAATTGTAGAAAAGTTGCCAACGTCGCGAATTTACCGGCGAAAAAAACACCTCCAGCAGCACCCAACCTTCCTGCGTCACCAGGCAACCACGTTTGCGTGGCGTGGGTGCCTTCTGAACTGCCCACAAACGCCGAATGAGCTCGCCGAGAATGGCACCTCCACATCTATTCCACTTGAACGTCGCGCCGTTCGTCAACTCTTCGCGGAAATGATCTTTGAGGTCATTGGAGGCTCGCTGTGCTGGCGGGAGTCGGTTCGGACTCCGCGAATGTGGAGCGTGGCCTCGCCGATGACGGTGTGGCTTGTGGCTCGATCAAACAGTGGCCGGAAGAAACTCCGCGGTAACTGATAAAGCTTTCGATTCAGGTTGGCTTACTGGGAAGCCCTGAAAAGGCTTTCTCGTTACGCGGTGAATCCGTTATGATTTCATCATTAGCTAAACATGAACTCCAAGGTAACGATGATGAGGGTCAAACTGGGAGGAACTAGGCACGGAACAAGAGAGATTGTGAGGGGTCTTTTGTTTGATTCTTGAGGATGGTATGTCGGACAGGTTTCGTATGAGGCAATCGGGAGATTCGGTTGTCCGGAGAGAGGAGGGGCCGAATGTGCGTCCGAGGGAGAAGGGAAAACGGGGGGCGAAGAGCGCAAAGAGTTAAAACCTTCTATCCACGACAAAGTCCTTCCACTCAATCAAGAGCGACGTCCAGGTGAAGAGGCTTGGAAAGGTCTGGAATGGTCGGTCTTATCAACGATGCGGAATCTGGAACGAACTTAAGAACTCGCCTTTCCGAGAACCTTGACGCTCGGGTGCCGACTAAGGATGTCAATGCCCCGGTTTGTTTCTCGCTGTGAAACGCGCGGAGTCTGCGGCGGACCCTAGACCATGGGTGGTTAGGAGCGCCTATCGTCAGGAGACCTTCGGGGAGGGAGAATGCGGGCTGGGTAGTGATGAGGAGGAAGTAACCCTTGAAGCTGAAGCTGAATGTTGATGCAGTTGTGCTTCTCCTGGTGAGTCGGATCCTTCCACGAGGAACGTAAATTCCTGCACCAGTTCATCCTCTAAGTACTGTGTCGTCACGAACAAGCCCCCGTTGCGGATAGATGTTGCTCTGACATGCAAAAGAGAGGTTTTTGGTCGTTAGCAGACTTCGAGAGGGAACCTCGTTTCGTTCCGGGAAGGCCATGTCCGGTGAAGTCTTTTGCTGGTTGGCTTGTGGCCTGCGATGAGGAGTTTGACGGCATCGGTGTCAAAGATCTAGGTTGAAAGGGCTTGACATCGACGTCGCGATAATGAGGGAGTGTATCGCCGCGTTAGAAATGAGGGAGGGGGAAAGCTAATGGGTTGGGGAGCGAAAGGGATTCAATGTTAAAAGCGGGTTTGGAGCTAAACATGAAACACAGAGCCACCAGCACAACCGCAGACACGAACAAGTTCCTCAGAACGTAGAGGGAACAGGTCGTGAGGTAAGTGAGCGAAACGAGGCAGGTTAACTTTAGGATGGGCGTGCGATAACCGTGAGTTCTGCTGGACGTTGTGCGTTTGGGCGTGTCGTGGGCGAAAGGAGTTTGGGAATCGGACGACGCTTGTCAACTGCAGTCAACTGCTGGCGGGAGTCTTGAGTAGAGAGAACTATTTCCAAAACGGGATGATCTGCTCGCTCCAACGCTGAGTTGGCACCACCTGCACCATTACTTTGGTTTCTCCACCGCATACATCTTCCTGTCCTTTCACCATTGTCGAAATCGCAGTCTCACAAAATCACATCCACCATACCGCAACGAAGATGAACTTGGATACTGCCATCCCGGCTCCTAAGCTGCTGCGAAACCTCGGTCGACTATGACCGTTGGGAGTTCGTCAGGGAGTCCCACGCATAGGTCAAGGAAACCCCCGAGGGCGGATTTGTGTAAGCATTCCACACGCGGGTACCTTTGGATGTCCAGCTTCCTGTGTTCTTTCCCTTTCTCGTGGTCGTCAGTTGCCATCTCTCTGACAACGTTCTGTTCCAAGTTCATCGCCCTCACCCTCCACACCATCCCTGCCGACACCGCCTTTCCTTCCATGCGAACATTAGAGGCACAAGCCCTTCTACCCGAGACATACACCTCAAACTCTAACAAAGAAAGGAAACTTCGCAAACCATCAGCATCGAGTTTGTCTCGAGCACCATGCCATCTGCGTTGATCGTCGCCCTCGGCTGGAAACCACTGTCAAGTTTGCAGGAGAGTTGTCGGTCGATGGCTCGGAAACATCGAGGGGATCCGCGTGTTGCGGCTTTCGAGCGGATGGTGTGCTTCTGTTGCTCAGTTCGTTCTCCTTCGATGTTGTTTCGACCCTTGTGACATCTAGTAGCCACGAAACTCAATATACACCGAGGGGCTTGGACCGAATTTTGTCCCAAACGAAGCCAGCCAGTCGGGACGACGGGCAACTCACCCACACGTTCGACGAGGCTTCTAAAACCGGCCACACAGTGTATACCATCGGCAGGCGCAAATGTGGATACCAAGGTCTCGCCGGGTTTCGAGCCGTCTTGTGAGTTATTCCAGGAAAAACTCAATCATCAGATGTCGATCTAAGACTCCTGCGATTGTGCCTTCAAAGGCCCAACGTCGCTGCGGTGGAAGTTCTCGGCAACGACGGTAGCGGCCAAATCTTCGAAATGTGAGGCCGAACGATTTTCATTGTGCAAGACAAGGGTGTTGATTCTTATGCATCTCCTTCGATCCACAGCGCATATGGTCCTGATTTCATCGCAATTGATTCTAAACGGACTGGAACCTTTACCACTGCCCCGTTGAGCCTTGGAGGTGGTGTCTCAAACACCGTTGACAGTGCCGTGAACCCGATGGCAAACATCGGTCGTCGACCACACTGATCTCTTGCTCCTATATTTGCTCGTTAAATTCAGCGTTGTCTTCGCCGCTGGAAACGAAGACGTTACCGACAATTGCCTCAAGCGCTATCGCCGTCTCAGCCCAAAAACGAAGTGATAAATGAAGGCAAAGCAGGGGGACAGGGTAAAATGGGTAGATGAGGAGCGAACTTGTCTCAACGAGAAAGAACGATGAAGAAACGCGGAAGAGGACAGCAAAGATCGGATCACCCACAACAAAATCTACGGACTTGCTACTGTGCGTTTGCGTACGCGCTTGCTGCTTGTCCCTCGAACTGACTTGTGAAACCAGCCATGGTTATTTCACGTAAGAAGCCCTGCTCACTCGTCCTGCCGATCTAAGAGTTCGCCGCAGGGCAAGACGAACACCAGCAATCAACTCCTGGACCCGTCCAACTGGAATCCACTTCCCTTCGATATCCACAGACGCCATGTCGACCTCCTACCAGAAATTTGGTCAAGTGACGGTCCTAAGGAAGGAATCGACGAAAAGTTACGGCCGCGACATTCGGGGAAAGATTTGTGCCGTATTCCGATCGTCAGTTCCCCCCTTCTCATTGCAAACCAACCACCATCTCACTCGTTCTGTTGTGCAGTCCCTCATCATCATGAGCATTATGTGACCTCTCATTCCCCCACTCTTTCGTTTAGCTCCGACGCGTGGGCCAATGCGACGACTCTATGTAACGACATTGACGATCACGCCCATTTCCTACTTCCTCCCCATGGCCAACCAAGATATTCCAACACATTCCGGTAATAATAAATTTTGATTTGGGACCCGAAAAATCGAGCGATATACGCGGGAGAGGTTGTGAGAATTGTGGCAATCTCAAACTTCGCCCATTTTCCGGCGAAAAGACACCTCCGTCAGAGCTCAGCCTCCCTGCGACACCAGGCGACCACATTTGCATGGCATGGACGCTTCCTGAACTGCCCACAAACACCGAACGAGTTCACCGCGAATCGTACCCCCAGATCTAACCCGCTCGGACGTCGCGCCATTCGTCAACTCTTCGCGCAAATGATCTTTGAGGTCCTTTGAGGTTCGCTGTGCTTACGGGAGTCGGTTCGGACTCCGCGAATGCGGAGCGTCGTCTCGCCGACGACGGTGTGGCTTGTGGGTCGATCGAACAGTCCCTATTCTCCGTTCCAAGAAGTCTGGGACGGAGCAGCCCGTTTGAACGTTCGTTACTGTAGGTAGCCAGTACGCACCCCAGGAGATAGAGTATATCAATAGCAGGACAGTTAAGCGAATAACGCACAGACGTGGGTACTTAAAGAGTACCCAAATGACGAACGAGGACAGGGTAATGGCATAACGCACCGGCGTGAGGAGAGATTGCAGAATTGATATTGCCCGATGGCAGAGAATGGCCCGGATGAGGTGCGCGTTGACAAAAGGCAAACGTAGCCGATAGCCACTCGACATTTGTACTGGTGTACCGGACGGCGAATTCAATGGAAGAGGAGCAAAGGCATGATGATTTTCGTACAGACGAGCGGAATTGCATTCAAAGTGACGCGAAGTTCTTATAACGCTACATCCCTCAGCGGCGATCGTCAGTATTAGTACGTGGTCTGCTTGAGGGGACTACGAAGTTCTGAAAACGTGGCAGATTGGTCGGGAACAAAATCGGAAAATTCGCGGGAAGTGTTCGACTGTAGTAGAGATCTCCCGTCTTACTTATGCAAAGCCAACGTGGACACCCCTACCTTATCCTGGAGTCCTTGAATATGCCACCAGCCCTCAGCAACAGCCCTAGACATTATGGCCAACGGCTCCTGGATCTAGACATGGCTCCTCTCTTAATCCCGGATCGAGGAGCCGCAACCGCGTGGCTTCCACGTTGCTCAGGGATGGCTACATAAACCGCCAGTGTCCCCAGGAACAGGCCACCCGCTTCCACCTTGCTAGCAAGGCTCGTTTCACATGTCCTCCCCCAAAGCTCAGCGACCGGTCTACAAACCATCCCACGAAGTTCTACAAGAACTAGACCGCCTCGAAAGGTCTTCACCCAACTTCCCTGATCAACTCGCCCGCCTACTCTCCAGGAGAGACTTCGAAAGTCGGGATGTTTGCAAAAGCCTTTGGGGCGAGGACGCAGTGTGGCTTATCGAGTATCTGGACAATGTTTGTGTGCGTTTCACTGTGTCGCCTCTATACTGAACCTGCACAGACCCTCGATACTTTCGATCCCGTTGATCCTGCATATCGAAAATGCCTGGATGTGCTCCAAGAGATATGCCTCAACGTGCAGAGGTTACCGCAATCGTATATCCTCGATGTTTCCTCCTTTGTCCCCATTGCCGGTCCAACCGCTATTAGGCCTTATGAATTCATCTACGGGGGGTCAATAAATGGTTCAAAGGCTTGCGCCAAAGAACTCAACCCCTCCTACTCATCAGGATGGTCGTGGGTTAAGCAGGTACTTGATCAGTGCTCTTGTCTCTCCCGCTTTCCCCATTGACTTGATCGACAGCACAGTTTTGGTCAGATTGTCAAGTGGAAACGGTTGACGCACCCAAACATCGTCCCTTTCCTTGGCATCACCAACGAGCCCATCCATGTTGTTTGGGCCCAGGCACCTGGCGTAGATCTAAGTGAATATATCAACAATCACCCAGATACAAACCGGCTTGATCTTGTGGGTGTCTCCCTTCTCATGTCTCGGGTTTTTCTCACACCATCAAAAGTTAATTGACATTGCCGATGGCCTTAATTACCTCCATTCCCATGATGTGAGTCATGGAGATCTTGGTGGGGTGCGCAATCACATGAGGCCCACACTGCAACCATGCTGATACCAGACAGCCAAACATCATTGTGGATGACTCTGGTCGCCCGTGCATCACTGAATACGGCTTGGCCGAAGTGTTTGGACCGGGAATATTAACTGGGTCCAATCCCTGTAGGCGATGGGGTGAGCCCTGTCTCACATGGTGGCCGTCTTGGAGGAAAGGTGATGTTTTCTCCTTTGCAATGGTCACGATTGAGGTAGTTCGCACATACTAGCCCCAACCAGACAGTTGGTAATCCTACTCCCCGCCCTATCATAGGCTTTTACCGGTCAAGCTCCATTCTTCCCTGAGCCTGATTCTGTGGCACTGTCAGCTCTGGAAAGGGGGGAACGGCCGGAGCGGCCAACACATGTGGATCTCACTGCCAAGCTGTGGGCATTGGTAGAGAGATGCTGGGACAAAAATGAGGAAAATCGCCCCAAAATGTTGGAGGTATTAGAGATCTTGCGTGACTGGTCAGTGTTCCCCTTCCTGGCAGCCAACCGCTCATTGGAAAATCCTCATCAGCCGCAACGATGCCCGAGTTCCCGTCCCAGTCCTTCCACCAGCATCATCTGACCAGTGGTTCTCACAAATTGCGAACGAAATACTGGACCTGACAGATCAAGTTGCATCAGTTGCCCTTTTTGGGCCGGTTGGTGTTGGGAAGTCCTTCGTGGCCCATAACGTCCTGGAAAATGACCGAACCAAAGCCAAGTTTGGTGAAAACCGTTACTTCATGTGCTGCAATGTCATCGAGAACTCGCTGGAAGGTTTCATCCAGCGCCTATCTGGCGCCACCCACGCTGATGAAACACAATTCAAGTCACACCTCCAGTCCCTGTCTCCACTCCTATTATTGCTTGACAGTGTGGATTCCCTCCTCGACCCACTGGGCCCTGAAGCTGAGGAAATTCATGCAATGATAGAAGAATTTGGTAGCTATGAAAATGTCTGCCTGGTCACTACCAGCAGGATGTATCCGGACATTCACGGTTTCCATCGGGTCAAAGTACCAACTCCGACCGAGAGTGGGGCACGAGACATTTTCTACAGCCTCTGTAACTTGGCCAGGACACCTAAAATGGACACCCTCATCACAAAACTGGACTTTCACCTGTTTTCCATTGAACTACTCGCTAGGACCATACGCGAAAATAGCTGGGATGAACAAACACTGTTGAAGATGTGGGACGACCCAAAAGGCATGCTGAGAACGACATATTATGAGGCGCTCAAGAGCACTATCGAGCCGGTGTTCCGCTCTCCAAGGATGAAAGAGCTAGGTACTGTGGCTCGGGACGTGCTCGAGGCAATTGCATCCTTCCAATCTGGGGTTGAAGAAGAACAATTGGAGGGAATTTTTTGCGGAACAGGACGGGTAAGGGAGGTGGTTGACGTACTCTGCAGATTCTCCCTTGTCTATCGCCGAAACGGAGTTCTGAAGATGCTTTCTCCACTCCAGTTCTACTTCCTGGAGTCTATGATCGACAACCCGGCAATTTTGCCTTCAGTGGGGGGTACGTCCCCTTATTAGATCTATTTCGCGGTTGTCGTTTGAATATTTTTAAAGTGTCGCCTTACGGTGGAGGACGACTACCAGATTATATGATAGACGAGGAAGTTTGCAGGCCCGAAGCTCCCCGAAAAAGGAAATGGATCAGAAGACTGCCGCAAATGGTGAAGAAAAGTAAACACCATACCCCGGATTGCTCATCCATTATAACTAATCCCTCCGATTCCACGATAGGGCTCATCGCTTTTTTTAGCCGGCGGAAAGCACCCACTGCCATACTGATCGACATCGAACAAGCTCCTGCAGGTACCCCGCCCCCAGGCCTGCGGGAAAGTCCTGCGAACATCCCGGCTACCGGCGCACAACAAGAATCCCCAGAGATCCCGCCTAGCGTCGCACAGGAAGATCCTACGAATTCGTCGCCCGTCGCCACACAAGAATATGTAGCAACTATACCGCTTATCGTCCCTCGGCAACAGATCCAGCCCGCGCCGGTAGCGTACGATATGGACTAGTGACGATACATCGGATTGGAGTAATGTCGACTGTATCTGCTCTACTTAACAATCTCTCCCTCGCTTCACCCCAGCGCACCCGCACTCTTTTTGGCCGACGCAAATCGACTTGTAGACCTGATGCTTGCTTTGTAATTACCATTTCTTCCCTCCTGAGAAACTGCGTGAGCACACTTTGAGTAGTCTCGAGTGGTGCTGTGCCGTTGACCTATGCACCCACCTCAGCGTTGGTAAGATCACATTACGGTTTGAGAAGCGGAAGGATCACATGAAATCGCAAGAACAATTTTCTAGGTCGTGTAGAATCCTCACCATGTTCGATAGAGCCTTCGATTCACGTCGACGTGCTAGGATCACCAAAGATGGGTGCTTATTAGACGGTGAAACCGCCATAATTTCCTCTTTAGCTACGAATAGACCCTAAGTAACAACAGGTGCGGTACGCGTACGAACCAAGAGGGAGGCTAAAAGATGCGCTGGATGATAAGAATGGGCTAGGGGCGGAACGAGGGAGATCATGCAAGTTCTTTTTGCTTCTTCGGATGGTCTGTCGTATAGGTTTCGTGAAAATGGACCCGGGAGGTTCTATTGTCCGGAGAGAGAGGAGAGGCTTTGCAAAGGTGTATATGTATGTATATCTGAGGAGTCCGAACGTAGACAGAAGTAGGCCAGGGGGATAGTCGTGGGGAAGGGTGAGGACAGGAGAAGCGCAGAGCATCAAAGCCTTCCACGCACAACAAGGATCCTACCCTTGATCAGAGCGTCGTCCAGGCGAACAGAATCAACAGCGTCTGGAATGGTCGGTCTTGTCAACAATGCGGCATCAAGCTTGACAACTCGCGGAACCACGCCTTTCTGAGGGCCTTGGATTGAAGTTCAGACGCCGACCAAGGGAGCCAACGCCCCCTCACTGTAGAATGCTTGAAGAGGCCGCGGCGAATTCTGAGCCATGGGTCGTTCGAAGTGCCTATTGCCGGGAGACCTTCGGAGAGAGAGGATGTGGGTTGGGTGGTGACGAGACAGAAGTGAGCCTCGGTACGGTTGTGCTTCTCGTAGTGGGTCGAATCACTCTACGAGGAGCGTCGATTCGTGCACCAACTGCCTTCTTTCAGTACCGTGTCGTCCCGAACAGGACCCCCTTCTAGACAGATGTTGCTCTGGCATTCAAAAGGTTTTTGGTCGTCAGCAAACATAGACAGCGAACCCGATTTGGCACCGTTCCGAGAAGCCCATGCAAGGTGAAATCTTTTTCTACTTGACTGATGATCTGAAACGGGGAGTCTGACGGTGTCGGTGCCTTGGAGGTTGAGAAAGGTTGTCATCGATCTCACAATAACAAGGGAGTGGATCGCTGCGCCCAGAACGAGGAGAAGATAGCGAATGGGTTGGGGGAACGAAAAGGATCGAGAGGAAGGGGGCTATCCGAAGCGAGATTCGGGCTAGATGGTAAACTGGTAAATACAGAGCCATCGGCCAAACCGCGGGCGCGTACAAATTCCTCATCAGTCTCGGTATACGTGAGTGAAACGGGCCAGGTTAACTTTGGAATAGGCGCGGGGAGTTCTCCTGGGCATTGTGAGTTTGGGCATGTCGTGGGCGAAAGCAGTCTAGAAATCGGACGACGTTGTCAACTTCTGGCGGGAGTCGAGAACCGAGTGTTTCCAAAACGGGATGAGCTGCTCGCTCCAACGCGCCATCACAACCACCTGCACCATTACTTTGGCTTCTCCGCCGCATGCATCTTCCTGTTCTTTCACCATCGCCGAAATCGCAAAACTCCTAAAATCACATCTACCGTACCGCTCACTTGGATGCTACCATCCCGGCTCTGAAGCTGGACCTGCTGCGAACACTCGGTAGACTATGACCGTTGGGAGTTCGTCAGGGAGTCCCACGCATAGGTCTAGGAAAATACCGAGCACGGGTTCGCGCAAGCATTCCCCACGCGGGTCCCTATTGACGTCCAGCTCCCTGTGTTCTTTCCCCCCTGGTAGTCGTCAGTTGCCAACTCTTTGACAACGTGCTGTCCCAAGGTCATCGCCCTAACCCTTTGCACCATCTCTGCTGGCACCGCCTTTCCTTCAATGCGAATATTCAAAGTACAACCCCTTCTACCCGGGACATACAACTTACCCTCAAACAACTTCGGACACCATCAACATCGAGTCTACTCAAGCGCCATGCCGCCTGCGTCGTTCGTCACCCTCGGTTGGAAACAATGAGCAAGTTTGCAGGAGAGCTGTCGGTCGATGACCCGGAAACACCGAGGTGATCTGCGTGTTGAGGCTATCGAGTGGGTGGTGTTGTTCCGTTGCCCAGTCTGTCCTCCTTTGATATTGTGTCTCGACCGATCTGACAATTGCTAGCCGCGAAACCCAATCAGGGCCTATACACCGAGGGGCTTGAGCCGAACCTCGTCCCAAATGAAGCTAGCCAGTCGGGACGACGGGGACCTCACCCACATGTTCGACAGGGTATCTGGAGCCGGCCACGCAGTGTATACCATCGCAGGTGCAAATGTGGATTCCAATGTTTCGTCGCGTTTGGGCCATCTTGTGAGTTTTCCAAGGAAAACTCGATCATCTAGATGTCAATCATCTAAGGCTTCTACAATTGTGGCTTCAAGGGCCCCAACGTCGTCGCGTTGAATGATCTCGGCGACGAGGATAGCGGCCAAACCTTCGACATTCTATGGTCCCGACTTCGTCGCAATCGATTTCCAACGGGCTGGAACCGCTACCGTTGCCCTGTTAAGCCTTGGAGGTGGTGTTTCAAACGCCGCTCACAGTGCCGTGACCTGATGGCAAATATCGGTCGTTGACCATACTAATTTCTTGCTTCTATCTAATCTAAACTCCTCAACTTCGACGTTGTTTTCGCCGCTGGAAACCAGGACGTTATCAACACTCGCCCCAAGAACTATCGCCTTCTCAGTCCGAGGACATGATGTCACTGGCGCTCCATCGGATCAACAAGACGGAATCAGTTAGAAAGTCGAAAGCAGTAAAAACGAAGAGCGGTGATTGAAGCCAAAGCAGCGGGGCAGAGTAAAATGGGTAACCCAGATGAGGAGCGAACTCATTCTAACGAGAAGGATCGATGAGGGAATGCGGAAGAGGACAGCCCTACGGACTTGCTCCTGTGCGTCTCCTCAAGCGCTTGCTGTTTGTCCCTCGAACTGAATTAGGACGAGTGAGCAGGGCTTCTTGCGTGAAATAACCATGGCCAGTTTCCTGTCAATTTAGCTGAAGGACGTTCCCTGCAGGGCAAGACGAACACCAGCAATCAACTTCTGGACCCGTCCACTGGAACCTACTTACCTTCGATATCCACAGACGCCACATCGACCTCCTATGCGAGAACCTGGTCGAGTGACAGACTTAAGAAAGGAATCCACGACACGTTGCGGCCGCGACATTCGGGGTAAGACTCGTGCCGTATTCCGGTTGTCGATTCCCCCCTTCTCATCGCAAACCAACCACTATCTCACCCGTTCTGTTGTGCAGTCCTTCCCTATCACGGTCACTATGTGACCCCCCATTCCCCTACTCCGTTCGTTTAGCTCCGACGCGTGGGCCAACGCGGCGACTCTATGTAATGACATCGACGATCCCGCCTATTTCCTACTTCCTCCCCATGGCCAACCAAGGTTTGCGCGTCATGGCGAACATATTCCAACACATTCCGGTAATAATATTTGGTTTGGATCCGAACAATCGAGCGATATATGTGGAGACATTGTGAGTCGAATTGTGGCAAATTTTCCAACTTCGCCCATTTGTCGGCGAAAAGACACCTTCGTCAGAGCTCAGCCTCCGTGCGACACCGAGCGACCTCATGTGCATGGCCTGGACGCTTTCTGAACTGTCCACAAACACTGAACGAGTTCACCACGAATTGTACCCCCAGATCTAATCTGCCTGAACGTTTCAGCTCTTCGGCACAAATGATATTTGATGTCCTTTGAGGCTCGCTGTGCTGGCGGGAGTCGGTTCAGACTCCGCGAATGTCTCACCGATGACGGTGTGGCTTGTTGGTCGATCGAACAGTCCCTATTCTCCGTCCCGAGAAGACCGTCTGATCATTTGTCACTGTAGTGTGCCCAATAAGCACACCACTAGATGGAGTGTATCAATATCAGGACAGTCAAGCGAATGATGTGCAGACGTGGGTACTTCAAGAGTACCCAAATGACGAACGAGGACAGGAGAACTTGCAGAATTGATCTCGCCCGATGGCGCAGAATGGCCCGGATGAGGTGCGCGTTGACAAAAGGCAAACGTAGCCGATAGCCACTCGACGTTTGTACTGGCGTACCGAGCGGTGAATTCAATGGAGGAACAAAGGAATGATGATTTTCGTACAGACGAGCGGAGTAGTATTTGAGGTGAGGCGAAGTTCTGGAAACGTGGAAGAGTGGTCGGGAACTTATTTTATCCTGGAGTCTCGGAATAAGCCACCAGCGCTCGATCAGCGATAGTCCTAGGCATCGTGGCCAACGGCTCCTGGATCTAGACCCTCTGCATTGTTCCTTTCTTGCCAATCCCGGATCGAGGTGCCGCAACTGTGCGGCTTCCACGTTGCTCAGGGATGGCTACATAAACCGCCAGTGTCCTCAGGGACAGCTCACCCGCTTCCACCTTGCTAGTAAGGCCCGCTCTACATGCCCTCCCCCAAAGCTCAGCGACCGGTTTTCAAACCATCCGACGATGCTCTACAAGAGCTAGACCGCCTCAAAAGGTTTTCACCCAACTTCCCTGATCAACTCGCCAGCCTCCTCTCCAGGGAAAACTTCCAAGACTGGGATGTTTGCAAAAGCCTTCGGGAAGAGGACGCAGTGTGGCTTATCGAGTATCTGGACAATGTTTGTGTGTGTTTCACTGTACCCCATCTATACTGAACCTGCACAGGCCCTCGATACTCTCGATCCCGTTGATCCTGCATATCGAAAATGCCTGGATGTGCTCCAAAAGATATGCTTCATCTTCAAGAGGTTACCGCGATCGTACATCCTTGATGTTTCGTCCTTTGTCCCCATTGCCGGACCAACCCCTATTGGGCCTTACGAAATCATCTACAAAGGGTCGATAAACGGTTTGAAGGCTTATGCCAAGAAACTCAGCCCCTCCCTCTCATCCAAATGGTCATATGTCAAGCGAGTACTTGATCAGCGCTCTTGCCTCTCCCGCTTTCCCCATTGACTCGATCGACAGAACGGATTTTATAATATTTCCAAGTGGAATTATTTGACGCACCCGAACATCGTCCCTTTCCTTGGCATCGCCAACGAGCCTATCCATCTTGTTTGGGCCTGGGCACCTGGCGTAGAACTAAAAGAATATATCAACAATCACCCAGATACAAACCGGCTTGATCTTGTGGGTGTCTCCCTTCATGTCTCGGGTTTTGTTCACACCATTAAAAGTTGATTGACATCGCCAATGGCCTCAATTACCTCCATTCCCGTAATGTGACTCATGGAGATCTCGGTGGGGTGCGCAATCACATGAGGCCCTTATTGAGCTATGCTGATAACCAGAAAGCCCAACATCATCGTGGATGACTCTGGCCGCCTGTGTATCACGGAATACGGCTTACCCTCATTGTTTTTCCAGTTCAACTCAGACAAGTTTCGTCAATGTAAGCGATGGGCTGACCCGCGTATTGAGTGGGGTGATACGCTGCTTGAGACGACTCTTGTGAAGATCAGGGCGACTCCGCAGGTTGATGTTTTCTCCTTTGCGATGGTCATGGTTGAGGTAGGTCGCAGATACTAGCCCCAACCAGACAATTGGTCAACCTACTCCCCACTCCAACATAGGTTTTCACCGGTCAAGTTCCATTCTACCCTGAACCTGATTCAGCAGTACTGTCGGCTCTAAAAAGGGGAGAACGGCCAGAGCGGCCAACACACATGGATCTCACTACCAAGCTGTGGGCATTGGTAGAGAGATGCTGGGACAACAAAAGCGCATATCGTCCCGAAATATCGGAGGTATTAGGGATCTTGCATGACTGGTCAGGGTTCCTCTTCCTACTAGCAGCCAACCGCTCATTGGAAAATCCTCATCAGCCGCAATGATGACCGAGGTCTCGTCCCAGCCCTTCCACCAGCATCATCTGACTGGCTCTCACAAATCACGAATGAAATACTGGACCTGACAGATCAAGTTGCATCAGTTGCCCTTTATGGGCCGATCGGCGTCGGCAAGTCTTTTGTGGCTCGTAGCGTCCTGGACAGTGACCGAACCAAAGCCAAGTTTGGTGACAACCGTTACTTCATGTGTTGCGATGGCCTCGAGGACTCGATGGAGGGCTTCATCCAGCGCTTGTCTGATACCATTCACACTGATGTAGCACAACTCAAATCACACCTCCAGTCCTCCCTTCCACTCATATTGTTGCTTGACGGTGTGGATTATGCCCTTGACCCACTTTCTCCTGAGGCTGAGGAGATAGGTGCAATGATAGAAGAATTTGGCAGCTACGAACACTTCTGTCTTGTCACCACCAGCAGGACGTATCCGGACATTCACGGTTTCCATCGGGTCGAAGTACCAACTCCGACCGAGGGTGGCGGACAAGACATTTTCTACGGCCTCTGCAGCCTGGCCAGGTCACCTACAGTGGACGTCCTCATCACAACATTAGACTCCCACCCGTTTTCCATCGAACTATTTGCTAGGATCATACGTGAAAATGGTTGGGATGAACAGGAGCTGTTGAAGATGTGGGACGACCCAAAAGGCATGCTGAGAACGACATATTACGAGACGCTCAAGAACACTATCGAGCCTGTGTTCCGCTCTCCAAGGATCAAAGAGCTAGGTACCAAGGCTCGGGATGCACAGGGTTCAGCTATCTTTTCTCCATGGGTCATGGACCATACATCGTGACAATTCTCCATGGGTCATGGGCCATGCAACGTTGTACAACGCTATCCTTTCCCCATGCCTCATGGGTTGTACAATGCTATCCTTTCCCCATGGGGCATGGGTTGTACAACACTATCCAATTCCCATGCCCCATGGGTTGTACAACGCTATCCATTCTCCATGGGGCATGGGTTGTACAACGCTATCCGATTCCCATGGGGCATGGGTTGTACAACACTATCCGTTCCCCATGGGTCATGGGTGGTACAACGCTATCCGTTCTCCATGGGGCATGGGTTGTACAACACTATCCAATTCCCATGCCCCATGGGTTGTACAACACTATCCATTTCCCATGGGTCATGGGTTGTACAACACTATCCATTCTCCATGGGGCATGGGTTGTACAACGCTATCCAATTCCCATGCCCCATGGGTTGTACAATGCTATCTGTTCCCCATGGGTCATGGGTTGTACAACACTATCCGTTCCCCATGGGGCATGAGTTGTACAACACTATCCATTCTCCATGGGGCATGAGTTGTACAACACTATCCATTCTCCATGGGGCATGGGTTGTACAACACTATCCAGTTCCCATGGGTCATGGGTTGTACAACACTATCCAATTCCCATGCCCCATGGGTTGTACAACCCTATCTGTTCCCCATGGGGCATGGATTGTACAACGCTATCCGTTCCCCATGGGTCATGGGTTGTACAACGCTATCTGTTCCCCATGGGGCATGGGTTGTACAACACCATCCATTCTCCATGCCCCATGGGTTGTACAACACTATCCTTTCTCCATGGGTCATGGGTTGTACAACACTATCCAATTCCCATGCCCCATGGGTTGTACAACCCTATCTGTTCCCCATGGGGCATGGATTGTACAACGCTATCCGTTCCCCATGGGTCATGGGTTGTACAACGCTATCTGTTCCCCATGGGTCATGGGTTGTACAACACTATCCAATTCCCATGCCCCATGGGTTGTACAATACTATCCATTCTCCATGGTGCATGGGTTGTACAACACTATCTATTTTCCATGCCCCATGGGTTGTACAATGCTATCCAATTCCCATGCCCCATGGGTTGTACAATGCTATCCAATTCCCATGCACCATGGGTTGTACAACAGCATCTTGTGCCCATGGGGCATCAGTTGCAGAATGGTGTCCTTTCTCCATGTCCCATGGATTATATCACTATTCCAGGAAAGGAGATACTTTATAAATCAACCATTAGCTGTGTGAATTTGAAAAAATTAGACTCTGTTTGTATGCATGATAGACCATATATCAGTTTGTGGCTCTAACCTAATGGAAACTAAACTTAACCTGATAATAGCCACAACCTAATCCTCAATCTAACCTGAGCCAATGTAAACTTGACCCATGAACCTAAGCCTAACCTAATCCTAAACCTGGTCTAATCCCAAATCTAACCCTAACCTGACCTGACCTAACCTAACCTAACCTAACCTAACCTATACCTAACCTAACCTACCTATCATGACCTGTTTCAGCCTAATGTCATGTATGCCAGCCAAGACTAACTTCACCCAGTTGCAAACATATGACTTGGGTCACAGGACCATAAAGCAAACTGCAGTCCCCTCACTCTGTGCCCAACCATCCCATAAGCCCACAGATGCACATATATATCATCAGCAACCCAGCATCATGCTTATCACCCATGTTCAACCACAAACCACTCTCACCCTTTGTTCTGTGCCATCTCACAGACAAACCACAACTCAAGTTCATCCACCTCCTTGGGCCCACAAGCAAGTGGCCTACAAACATATGGTTTATAGACTTATAACATATTCCACACAAGGATTAATATGGGTGGGTGAGCTAGAGTTATGGTCAGGCTTTGAGATAGCACAGAACAAAGGGTGAGAGTGGTTTGTGGTTGAACATGGGTGATAAGCATGATGCTGGGTTGCTGATGATATATATGTGCATCTGTGGGCTTATGGGATGGTTGGGCACAGAGTGAGGGGACTGCAGTTTGCTTTATGGTCCTGTGACCCAAGTCATATGTTTGCAACTGGGTGAAGTTAGTCTTGGCTGGCATACATGACATTAGGCTGAAACAGGTCATGATAGGTAGGTTAGGTTAGGTATAGGTTAGGTTAGGTTAGGTTAGGTCAGGTCAGGTTAGGGTTAGATTTGGGATTAGACCAGGTTTAGGATTAGGTTAGGCTTAGGTTCATGGGTCAAGTTTACATTGGCTCAGGTTAGATTGAGGATTAGGTTGTGGCTATTATCAGGTTAAGTTTAGTTTCCATTAGGTTAGAGCCACAAACTGATATATGGTCTATCATGCATACAAACAGAGTCTAATTTTTTCAAATTCACACAGCTAATGGTTGATTTATAAAGTATCTCCTTTCCTGGAATAGTGATATAATCCATGGGACATGGAGAAAGGACACCATTCTGCAACTGATGCCCCATGGGCACAAGATGCTGTTGTACAACCCATGGTGCATGGGAATTGGATAGCATTGTACAACCCATGGGGCATGGAAAATAGATAGTGTTGTACAACCCATGCACCATGGAGAATGGATAGTGTTGTACAACCCATGGGGCATGGGAATTGGATAGTGTTGTACAACCCATGACCCATGGGGAACGGATAGCGTTGTACAATCCATGCCCCATGGGGAACAGATAGGGTTGTACAACCCATGGGGCATGGGAATTGGATAGTGTTGTACAACCCATGACCCATGGGAACTGGATAGTGTTGTACAACCCATGCCCCATGGAGAATGGATAGTGTTGTACAACCCATGCCCCATGGGGAAAGGATAGTGTTGTACAACCCATGGGGCATGGGAAATGGATAGCGTTGTACAACCCATGGGGCATGGGAATTGGATAGTGTTGTACAACCCATGACCCATGGAGAAAGGATAGTGTTGTACAACCCATGGGGCATGGAGAAAGGATGGTGTTGTACAACCCATGCCCCATGGGGAACAGATAGCGTTGTACAACCCATGACCCATGGGGAACGGATAGCGTTGTACAATCCATGCCCCATGGGGAACAGATAGGGTTGTACAACCCATGCCCCATGGAGAAAGGATAGCGTTGTACAACCCATGACCCATGGGGAACAGATAGCGTTGTACAACCCATGGGGCATGGGAAATGGATAGCGTTGTACAATCCATGCCCCATGGGGAACAGATAGGGTTGTACAACCCATGACCCATGGGAAATGGATAGTGTTGTACAACCCATGCCCCATGGAGAATGGATAGTGTTGTACAACCCATGACCCATGGGAAATGGATAGCGTTGTACAACCCATGCCCCATGGGGAGCAGATAGTGTTGTACAACCCATGCCCCATGGAGAAAGGATAGCGTTGTACAACCCATGACCCATGGGGAACAGATAGCGTTGTACAACCCATGGGGCATGGGAATTGGATAGCATTGTACAACCCATGGGGCATGGGAAATGGATAGCGTTGTACAACCCATGACCCATGGGAAATGGATAGTGTTGTACAACCCATGCCCCATGGAGAATGGATAGCGTTGTACAACCCATGGGGCATGGGGAAAGGATAGTGTTGTACAACCCATGGGGCATGGGAAATGGATAGCGTTGTACAACCCATGGGGCATGGGAATTGGATAGTGTTGTACAACCCATGACCCATGGAGAAAGGATAGTGTTGTACAACCCATGCCCCATGGAGAAAGGATAGTGTTGTACAACCCATGCCCCATGGGGAGCAGATAGTGTTGTACAACCCATGCCCCATGGAGAAAGGATAGCGTTGTACAACCCATGACCCATGGGGAACAGATAGCGTTGTACAACCCATGGGGCATGGGAATTGGATAGCGTTGTACAACCCATGGGGCATGGGAAATGGATAGCGTTGTACAACCCATGACCCATGGGAAATGGATAGTGTTGTACAACCCATGCCCCATGGGGAATGGATAGTGTTGTATAACCCATGGGGCATGGGAATTGGATAGTGTTGTACAACCCATGGGGCATGAGAATCAGATAGCGTTGTACAACCCATGCCCCATGGAGAACGGATAGTGTTGTACAACCCATGACCCATGGGGAACAGATAGCGTTGTACAACCCATGGGGCATGGGAATTGGATAGCGTTGTACAACCCATGGGGCATGGGAAATGGATAGCGTTGTACAACCCATGACCCATGGGAAATGGATAGCATTGTACAACCCATGCCCCATGGAGAATGGATAGCGTTGTACAACCCATGACCCATGGGGAACAGATAGCGTTGTACAACCCATGACCCATGGGGAACAGATAGCGTTGTACAACCCATGGGGCATGGAAATTGGATAGCGTTGTACAACCCATGCCCCATGGGGAAAGGATAGCATTGTACAACCCATGAGGCATGGGGAAGGGATAGTGTTGTACAACCCATGGGGCATGGGCAACGTATACTATTCCATTACCCATGGGTCATGGGTTGTACAATGGTATCTTTTCTCCATGGGTCATGGGTTGTACAACGCGTTGTACAACGTTGCATGGCCCATGACCCATGGAGAAAAGATAGCTGAAGGGGCTCCGGGATGTGCTTGAAGCGATTGCAGCCTACCAATCTGGGATTGGAGAAGATCATTTAGAGGGAATCCTTCGTGGTACAGGTGGAGTAAGGGAGGTAGTTGATGTGCTTTGCAGATTCTCCCTCGTCCATCGCCAAAATGGAGTTCTGAAGATGCTTTCACCACTCCAGTTCTACTTCCTGGAGTCTATGATCGTATATGCCAAAACGGAGGAAGTCATTAAATGGGGTCCAGACTGTATGGCTGCACAAGGGGGTATGTTCACCTCATTATATCTGTATCGCGGTTGTCGCATGACCATCTTTTGAAGTGCTACCTTACTCTATTCGCGGGCCACCAGATTATCTGCTATCTTTGACCACCTCACGCTCGAGCTTCTGCAAGGACACTGATTGTGCGCCTCCACGACTGAGTATGTCCTTCCCATTCCATCCGTTTCGTGACTTACCAAAGGTCTTCCTGCGCCTACCTGTGAACCCCCAGGTAGTGGTCCATCCCACACGACTCCATACCGCAAAGCTCCGTGAAAAAGGGAATGGATCAGAAGACTGCCGCAAATCGTGAAGAAAAGTAAACACTATACCCCGAAATCTTCATCCACTCTGACTGATCGCACTGATTCCTCGATAGGACTCCTCGCGCTCTTTGGCCGACGGATAGCACGCACCATACTGACCGACATCCAAGAAGCTCCTGCAGACATCCCGTCCACAGGCCCACGGGAAAATCCTACGAATATCCTGGCTACTGCCGTACAAGATGACCCCCCAGAGATCCCGCCTATCGCTCCTCTGGAAGGTCCTACGAATCCGCCACCCGTCGCCACACAAGATGACTCGCCAGATATCCCGCCTAGCGCCGCACAAGAAGATGTAGCAGCTATGGCGCTCAACGTTCCTTGGCAACAGATCCCACCTCGGGCAGGGTACGATATCGACTGGTGACGATAAATCGGATTGGAGTAATTTCGACTGTATCTGCTCTATTCAACAATCTCTCCCTCCCTTCGCCCCAGCGCAGCGGCACTCTTTGTGGCTGACGCAAATCAACCTGTAAATCTGATGCTTGCTTTGTAAATATCATTTCTTCCCTACTGAATGATTGCGTGAGCACAGTTAGAGGAGCCTTCGAGTGGTACTGTGCCGTTGACCTGGGCACCCACTTTGTAGCTTATGCGGGTTCATTCAGCGTTGGTACAATCACTTTACGGTTTGGTAAGCGCATGAGTCGCATGAAACCGCAAGAAGAATTTGTAGGTTTTCCCTGAGGCCTGCCCAAGTCGTGTAGAATCTTCACAATGATCGATAGAGCTTCGATTCACGTTGACGTGCTGGGATCACCAAAGGTGGGTTTGTATTAGACGGTGAAACGGGTATCATTTCCTCTTTAACTACTAATGGACCCCTAAGTAACGACAGGTGCGGTGCGCGTACAAACCAGGAGGGAGGTGCTCTAAAAGATGCGCTGGGTGACAAGAATGGGTACACTGAAAGAGGCTAGGAGCGGAACGAGGGAGATAGTGAAGGTTCTTTTGCTTCTTCAGGACGTTGTGTCGTGTAGGTTTCGTAAAAATGGACCCGTGAGGTTCTATTGTCCGGAGAGAGAGGAAAGGCTTCGCAAAGGGTGAATGTGTGTCTGAGGAGTCCGAACGTGGACCGAAGTAGGCTAGGAGCATAGTCGTGGGGAACGGTGGGGATAGGGGAAGCGCAGAGGATGAAAACCTTCCACACATAACAAGGATCCTATCCTTGATCAGAGCGTCGTCCAGGCGAACAGAATCAAGAGCGTCTGGAATGGTTAGTCTTGTCAACGATGCGGCATCGAGCTTAAGAACTTGCGGAACCGCACCTTTCTGAGACCCTTTGATTGATGTTTGGACGCCGACCAAGGGACCCAATGCTCCGGGTCGTTTCTCGCTGTAGAATTCTTGAAGAGCCCGCGGCGAAATCTGAGCTATGAGTCGCTCAAAGTGCCTATTGTCAGGAGACTTTCGGAGAGGGAGAATGTGGGTTGGGTGGTGACGCGACAGAAGTGACCCTTGATACGGTCGTGCTTCTCGTAGTGGGTCGAATCACTCTACGAGGAGCGTCGATTCGTGCGCCAGCTCCCCTCCTTGAGTACTGTGTCGTCCCAAACAAGACTCCCTTCTGAATAAATGTTGCTGTGGCATTCAAAAAGGTGATTTCTGGTCGTCAGCAAACATAGACAGCGAACCCGATTTGGTGTCGTTCCGAAAAGCCCACGCCAGGTGAAACCTTTTGCTACTTGGCTAATGACTTGAACCGGGAGTTTGACGGTTTCGGCGTCTAGGAGGTTGGATGGGGTTGTCATCGACGTCGCAATAACAAGGCAGCGGGTCGCTGCGTTCAGAACGGGAAGACAGCGAATGGGTTGGGGAACGAAAAGGATCGAGAGGAAGGTGGGAATTCTTCAAAGCGAGATTCGAGCTAGATAGAAAACACAGAGCCGTCAGCCAAACCGCAGACGCGAACAGATTCCTCCTCAGAACGGAGAGGGAACAGGTCGCGAAGTATACGTGAGTGAAACGGGACAGGTTGACTTTGAGATGGGCGCGGGTAGTTCTCTTGGGCGTTGTGAGTTTGGGCGTGTCGTGGGCGAAAACAGTCTAGAGATGGGATGCTTGTCAACTTCTGGCGGGAGTCTCACTTAGGATCCACCGAATTGACGGTGTTTGCTTTTCACGGTGACAGTCGACGTGAGGCTTCTCATATCTTCCTCTCCATCACCCCTTCCAGCTCACCACCCCTTTCAAGACCTTGCGGTGTGAACACCCTGCCTTCGTCGTTGCCATCCTGTTCAAGCCGTTTAGTTTACCGCCACTGGTATGAACCACTGAGGGGCGTACCGCTGATATCTAGGTTGAGGGTTCGAGAAGTTTCGTCGCTCACGCGTCTCCGTTGCGGAGAGCAGCTTTGTTCACGTTCCACGCCTTCTTGAGGCGCTGAGGCCTGTTGACTTTGTGGGCTTGTAACATTTGGCGTGATCATGTATGGTGGCACTGCTTGACCAAGCCAGCGACGCTAACAATCGCGGTTAGGTGACAAAGTGGATCTCAAGGACTATTAGATACCTGCGGTGGATAATAGCAACCAAACAGTGTTCTGTGTCCCGGCTTGGTCCCCTTGGAGCGGAGAGTACGGTTTGATCGCTCCACAAGCCACACCGGAAAACCCCGATGAACCACACAGTCGTCGGCGAGACCACGTTCTGCGTTCGCGGAGTTGGAATCGCCTCCCGTCAGCACAGCGAGCATGAAACGACTTCTAGGACCCATGCGCAAAGAATCGACGGGTGGTATTTCAATGTGGATGAGGTGTGGAGGCGTGACTCTCGGTGAGCTTTGTGAGCAGTTCAGGAAGCCTCCAAGTGCCAGGCGACTGTTGTTGCTTGGTGTCGAAGGAAGGCTGCTCCACTTCGTGTGGGCCACTTTTCGGGCTGGGCTCATCTAGGTGTTGTGCATCATGCGATCCTGAATGACGGCGATAGGAAGTCAGCTTTGCGACAGCCAAGAATTACACGGAAATGAATGACGTTGGTGAACTTGCCACAATTTGACTTACAATATTTCCCGTGCGTGCCCCTCAATGGTTCTGGCTCAAGCCAAACATCCCTGTCAAATTGAGTTGGAACGCGTCCGTCGCGACGCGTGAATTTTGGCTGGCCATGGATAGGAAGTAGGAAGCTTGCTCTAGCCGGCGAGTTGGTGTCGTGCGTCGGAGCTGAAGCAAAGAAGGTACATAAATCAGAGGTCACGTTCGGCCATGCAGTGAGGAAAAACCGCACGACGAAACGGTGGCATGTGGTTTCTTGGTTTGCCATGATCTAGGGCAGGTGAAAGGCTGGCCGTCGAGCTAACCGGGAATGCGACGAATTTTCCTCGGAGTTATGTGGCCGCCAGGTCGTAACGGGAGCAGCTTCCAGTTGAAGGGGTCCAGGGTTTGGATGCCGGTGCTGTTCGTCATGCTCCGCGGTGAACATTCAACTGGATTAGCCGGGCGAGCGAGCAGGTACCGTGCGCAAATTAACCATGGCTAGTTTCCTAAGTAGGTTTAAGGAACAGACAGGGAGCGCGCAGGAGCAGGTCCATGACGGCGCTTGGTGATTCGATCTTTCCTGTCCTCCGCCCAGCCTCCGCCTTCGCGGAAAGCTCAGTAGCACGGCGCACCGAGTCGTCGGGTCTCTTGGATTCTCCAAACGTCCTGCTTCCTCAATTTTCTGCGTAGTCACGCCAAGGGATTCATCACGGCTAAGGATAATTGTCCTCGCCGAAAATCCGATGTGGCGACCAGTGCGGGTCGCTCTGTCAGAACCATGGCAAAGGTTTATGATATTAGGGGCTAGGTAGGCTTTCAAATTCCCTGCGGATGTGTTCCTCGTTAAAATCGCTCTCCCTGCACAGGATATCGAGCTTTCCGCGCACGGCAAAAGTGTATCATTTCCTCTGTGTGGCTCTTCTCAGGTCGTGGATTCCCATGCGGCACCCGGAATTTGTGATTCTGTTAGACATTGCGGACTACCAACCCAAATTTGTGCGAACAACGACACGTCCTTTTTCCAGGAACTCGTGCGACGATGGACCATTCGCCGTGGACTTTGTCTGCTGAGTTTTGGCTTTGAATATTCACCACACGTCCGGCGAGGAGGAGGATATAAGCCGTTTGCGATGAGTGGTGAGTTCCTCCACCCCCAGCCTCCCCAATCCAGAGCATCCTCCTGACACATCGTCCTCCCCATCTTCCCATCCGTCTCACCTCCATGGATAAACAACAGCACAACTACTACCTCCACAATAAGGTCGTGAAAAACCAGATCCAAAAGTTTGTAATTCACCGTATCACCCACACAACTTTTGTCTCACATTTGTCCCCTCCCTGTGCGCTTCGAATTCTGGTAGCCCACCAGGTATGTTCGTTCCCTCACCCAATCTTGTCTTGTGCGCCGAGTCGATTGATCGAGGAGTGAAACTGATCCGCGGGTTTCCATTCTTCACCTAGCCAATACTACCACGACCCCTACAACGAATACATCGGCCGCTACGCCAGCTACATCAACCAGCACGCCGACTACTTCGACGAGCACGTCAACTTCGACGCAACAATCGTCCACCGCAGGGCTAAGACCAATCCAGCCCAAACCAGCAGAGCAGCCCAAGTACGTGCTGTTCCTTCTTCTACTCCAATCACGACTGATGCGCACAATTCTATCGCAGACCGGCGGGAGATCCTCCCAAGTTTGTCCAGTGAGTGTTTCCTCGTTTGCCCAAGATATTCTTCCTGACGTTTCTCCCCGATTCAAGAGGAAAGTCGAAGAAGACGAGAAAACAGGACAAGGGACCCGAAGACTTTTGATTGGAACGCTGCCTATCTCTGTCCGTGGACTATCCAGATTCGCTTCATCATTCGCATCACTGTTATCCTCGCACTAGCATTCTGTCATCATTGTTTCCGTGTTTTGCCGTTAAGCTTTTACTATCTCTCACATCCATCATTCATTATCACACGCACATCATCATTGCATTTGCTCTGTTCAGCCGCTTCGATTTCGGTTACCACCATTTTCGTCCACCGCTTTCAACGTTCTGACTGATCCACCCTGTATCTTCTATTCGATGTAGCACTAGTGTTATCGCCTCGCTTTTTTATGCCTCCGAAATAAACCTTTGTAAATCATTCTCACGGGCAGCGTTTCTGTATAGATTGCAGCCGACATGTCGGCGTTGATCATGCACATGTTCGACGCTGGTGGCTTGGGTACGAATTTGGTAGGGAGAAATTCTAACGCGTCGTAGGTCATTCGAGAATCTTTTGGCGCCTGACTGGAAGACCCTTCTGCGACTACGCTGGGGAAATTCATGCGTGATTTGTATAGATACCTAAACAGCAGAAAAAGTTCAAGTGCGAATCGATGATGATTCAAATATTCAAAGGGCACCATAGACGTGAACGCTGTGAGTGAAGATCTCAATTCACAGCGGGGGTCGACATTCGCCTGGCGGAGATGTGACCCGCCCGCCCATTTTCATATCTGGGTGTAGCCCACGTCCGGATTTGGAGACTGATCAAACTCCCGACCGGATATCACCAAACGACGCCGGCAAAACTCCCAGGGGCGCAGGCGAGTGCTCAAGCGCTCGTTCAGAAGTATTGAACTTTGGGGGAAAACCTCAAATTCTGCCGTTTGAGAAACTTTCAGAAAAATTCGCGTCACCTAATCAAAGCCTAAGGTACCCCCTCTTGCTAATTGATTGTAGTATTTGGCAGTCCAGAGCAAATTTGTTTCGAAGAATGTGGCCAGAGCTGAGTGTGCGGGAATTCGGCGTGGAGCCAAAACTTTGCAGAGCGTTGCCGGTCCCCAGAAGAACTTCCACGGCAACCGATGAAGCTTTCGATTCAGGTGGCTTGCTGGAAGTCCTGGGGAGGCTTTTTCGTTTCGCGGTGAATCCGTTATCATTTCATCATTAGCTACACACGAACTCCACGGTAACGACCGATGTGGTGATGATGAGGGTCAAACCGGAAAAAAAAAACTAGGCATGGAACGAGAAAGATTGTGGGGGTCTTTTGTTTGGTTCTTGAGGATGGTATGTCGGAAAAAATTCGTACAAGGCAGTCGCGAGATTCGGTTGTCCGGAAAGAGGAGGGGGCCAAATGTGCGTCCGAGGGGTTTGAATGCAGACAGAAATACGTCAGGGTGACAGTCGCGAGGGAGAACGGGGGACGAAGAGCGCAAAGCGTTAGAGCCCTCTATCCACAACAAAGTCCCTTCCACTCAATCAAGAGCACCGTCCAGGTGAAGAGGCTTAGAAAGGTCTGGAATGGTCGGTCTTATCAACGATGCGAAATCTGGAAGGAAGGTAGGAACTCGCCTTTCTGAGTCCCTTGACGTTCGGGTGCCGACCAAGGATGTCAATGCCCCGGGTTGTTTCTCGCTGTGAAATGCGCGGAGAGTCTGCGGCGAACCCTGGACCATCGGTGGTTAGGGGCGCCTATCGTCGGGAGACCTTCTGGGGAAGGAGAATACGGGTTGTGTAGTGAGGAAAAGGAAGCAACCCTTGAAGCTTGATGCAGTTGTGCTTCTCCTAGTGAGTCGGATCCCTCACGAGGAGCGTCGATTCATGCACCAGTTCACGCTCTCTAAATCCCGAAGAAGCCTCCGTTCCGGATAGATCTTGCTCTGACATGCAAAAGAGTGGTTTTTGGTCGCTAGCAGACGTCGAGAGTGAACCTGATTTCGTTTCGTTCCGGGAAGGCCATGTCCAGTGAAGTTTTTTGCTGGTTGGCTAATGGCCTGCGACGAGGAGTTTGACGGCGTCGGTGTCTAAGAGGTTGAAAGAGCTTGACATCGACGTTGCGATAACGAGAGGAATGTTCAAAGCGGGTTTCAGGCGAGTCAGGTAACACAGAGCCACCAGCGCAACCGCAGATACAAACAAATTCCTCAGAACGGAGAGGGAACAGGTCGTGAGGTATAAGTGAGTGAAACGGGGCAGGTTAACTTGAAGAGCGCGCAATAACCGTGAGTTCTGCTGGATGTTGTTCGTTTGGGCGTGTCGTGGGCGAAAGCAGTCTAGAACGTTGTCAACTTCTAGCAGGAGTCGAGAACCGAGTCAGCGTATTTCCAAAACGGGATGAGCTGCTTGCTCAAACGCCATCACAACCATCACTTTGGTTTCTCCACCGCATATATCTTCCTTTTCTTTCACCATTCTAGAAATCGCAGACTCCTGAAATCACAACTACAGTATCGCTCACAAAGATGAACCGTTTGGATGCTACCATCCCGGCTCTGAAGCTGGACCTCCTGCGAAACCTCGGTTGACTACGACCTTCGGGAGTTCGTCAGGGAGTCCCACGCATAGGTCTAGGAAACCCCCGAAGGCGGATTTGTGTAAGCATTCCACACGCGGGACCCTTTGTCCACCTCCCTGTGTTCTCTCCCTTTCTCGTGGTCGTCAGTTGCCAACTCTTTGACCACCTTCTGTCCCAAATTTATCGCCCTCACCCTCCACATCATCTCTGCCGGAACCGCCTTTCCTTCCATGCGAACATAAAGGCACAAGCCCTTCTACCCGGGACATTCACCTTACCCTCAAACAAGGAAAGGGAACTTCGGACACCACAACATCGAGTCTGTCTCGAGCGCCATGCCACCTGCTTCGATTGCCACCCACCGATTGGAAACCACGGGCAAGTTTGCAGGAGAGCTGTCGGTCGATGACCCGGAAACATCGAGGCGATCCGCGTGTTGAGGCTATCGAGTAAATGGTGTGGTTCCGTTGCCCAGTTCGTCCTCCTTCGATATTGTGTCGATCCTGTGACATTTGGTAGCCACGAAACTCCATCATGGCCAATGCACCGAGGGGCTTGAGCCTAATCTCGTCCAAACGAAGCCAGCCAGTCGGGACGACGGGCAACTTACCTACACGTCACGTTTGACAAGGCTTCTAAAGCCGGCCACATAGTGTACGCCATCGGCAGGTGCAAATATGGATTCCAAGGTCTCGCCGGGTTTGGAGCCAACTTGTGAGTTATTCCAGGGAAAACTCGATCATCTAGATGTCGATCCAACGCTCCTGTGATCGTGCCTCCAAAGGCCCCAACGTTGCTGCAGTGAAAGTTCTCGGCGGCGACTGTATTGGCCAAACCTTCGAAATGTGAAGCCGCACGCTTTCCATTGTGCAAGACAAGGGCGTTGATTCCTATGCATCTCCTTCTATCCACAGCGCTTATGGTCCCGATTTCGTCGCAATTGAATACAAACGGACTGGATCCCCCACCATTGTTCCGTCAAGCCTTGGAGGTGGTGTCTCAAACGCCGTTGAAAGTGCCGTGATCCTGATGGAAAATATCGGACATTGACCATACTGATCTCTTACTCCTATCTTAGCTCGTTAAATTCGGCGTTGTTGTCGCCGCTAGAAACTAGGTCGTTATCAACACTCGCCTCAAGAGCTATCGCAGTCTCAGCCCGAAAACGAAGCGATATTACTAGCGCTTCATCGGATCGACAAGACGGGATCAGCTAGAAAGTCAAAAGCAGTAAAAACGAAGAGCGTTAAATGAAGACAAAGCAGCGGGACAGAGTAAAATGGGTGACCCAGATCAGGAGCGTGTTTTTCCCAACGAGAACGAACGATGAAGAAACACGGAAGAGGACAGCGAAGATCGGATCGCCAACAATAACATCGACGGACTTGCTCCTGTGCGTTTCCTCACGCGCTCGCCGTTTGTCCCTCGAGCTGACTTAGGACACTAGCCGTAGTTATTTCGCGTAAGAAGCCCTGCTCACTCGTCTGTCAATATAACTGAAGGACGTACGTCGCAGGGCAAGACGAACACCAACAGTCAACTCCTGGACCTGGAAGCTACTTCCCTTTGATATCCACAGACGCCAGATCGCCCTCCTGCTTGAGAACTTAGTCGAGTGACTTTCCTCAGGAAGGAACTGACGACACGTTACGGCCCCGACATTCCGGGAAAAATATGTGCCGTATTTCGGTTGTCAGTTCTCGCAAACCAACGAAACCGCATGCCACCATCTCGCTCGTTCTTTTGTGCAGTTCTTCCTCATTATGAGCACTATGTGACCTCTCATTCCCCTACTCTTCCCGTTTAACTCCGACGCGCGGGGCCAACGCGGCGACTCCATGTGATGACATTGATGATCACGCCCAGTTCTTACTTCCTCCCCATGGCCAACCAAGGTTTGCGCTTCACGGCGAACCATATTCCAACACATTAATGTTTGATTTGGGCCCAAAAAATCGAGCGATACACGCGGGAGACGTTGTGAGTCGAATTGTGGAAAATCTTCCAACTTTGCCCATTTTCCGGCTTAAAAACACCTCCGGCAGAGCTCAGCCTCCCCGCGACACCAAGCGACCTCATTTGCATGGATGGAGGCTTCCTGAACGACTCGACTGCTCACAAACACCGAACAAGTTCACCGCGAATCGTACCCCCACATCTAACCCGCTTGAACGTTGCACCATTCGTCAACTCTTCGCGCAAATGATCTTTGAGGATCGCTGTGCTGACGGGAGTCGGTTCGGACTCCGCGAATGTGGAACGCGGTCTCGCCGATGGCGGTGTGGCTCGTGGGTCGATCAAACAGCCACTATTCTCCGTTTCAAGAAGTCTGGGACGGAGCAGCCCGTTTGAACATCCGCTACCAGAACGCACCCTACGAGATAGAGTATATCAATATCGGACAGTCAAGCGAATAATGCACAGATATGGGTACTTAAAGGGCCCCCAAATGACGAACGGGGACAGGGTAGAGGCATGGCGCACCCGCTTGAGAAGATATTGCAGTTTGATCTTGCCCGATGGCGAAAAATGGCCCGGATGAGTGCGCGTTGACAAAAGGCAAACATAGCCGGTAGCCACTCGACATTTGTACTGGTGTACCGAACGGCGAATTCAATGGAGGAGGAGCAAAGTCATGATCATTTTCGTGCGGGCAAGCGGAATGGCATTCAAAGTGAGGCGAAGTTCTGGAAACGTGGAAGAGTGGTCGGGAACATCATTGGAAAATTCGCGGGGAGTGGAATTCGATTGTTCCCCGTCTTGACTCTTGTGTGAAGCCAACATAGACGCCGCCTATTTTATCCCGAAGTCCCGGAATAAGCCACCAGTCCTCAGCGACAGCCCTAGTAGGCATCGTGGTCAACGGCTCTTGGATCTAGACCCTCTGCATGGCTCCTCTCTCAATCCCGAATCGAGGCGCCGCAACTGCGTGGCTTGCACGTTGCTCAGGGATGGCTACATAAAACCGCCAGTGTCCCCAGGGACAGCTCACCCGCTTCCACCTTGCTAGTAAGACCCGTTCTACATGTCCTCCCCCAACGCTCAGCGACCGGTTTACAAACCATCCCGCGGAGTTCTACAAGAGCTAGACCGCCTCGAAAGGTCTTCACTCAACTTCCCTGATCAACTCGTCAGCCTCCTCTCCAGGGAAATCTTCCAAGGTTCGGACGTTTTCAAAAGCCTTCGGAACGAGGACGCAGCGTGGCTCATCGAGTATCTGGACAACGTTTGTGCACGTTTTACTGTACGCCCTCTATACTGAACATGCACAGGCCCTCGATACTCTCGATCCCGTTGATCCTGCATATCGAAAATGCCTGGATGTGCTCCAAGCGGTATGCTACAACGTGAAGAGGTTACCGCGATCGTATATCCTCGATGTTTCCTCCTTTGTTCCCATTGCCGGTCCAACCTCTATGGGGCCTTATGATATCATCTCCGAAGGGTCAATAAATCGTTCGAAGGTTTGTGCCAAGAAACTCAACCCCTCCTTCTCATCCAAATGGTGGTATGTCGAGATGGTACTTGATCAGTGCTCTTGCCTCTACCGCTTTCCCCATTGACTCGATCGACAGTTTAGATTTGGTCAGATTGTCAAGTGGAAACGTTTGACGCACCCGAACATTATCCCTTTCCTTGGCATCACCGATGAACCTATCCATTTTGTTTCGGCCCGGGCACCTGGCGTAGAACTAAATGAATATATCAACAATCACCCAGATGCAAACCGGCTTGATCTTGTGAGTGTCTCCCTTCTCATGTCTCGGGTTTTGCTCACACCATTAAAAGTTGATTGGAATTGCTGATGGCCTCAATTACCTCCATTCCCATGATGTAGCTCATGGAGATCTTGGTGGGGTGCGCAATCACATGAGGCCCATACTGCAATGATGCTGATACCCAGACAGCCCAACATCATCGTCAATGACTCTGGTCGCCCGTGCATCACTGAATATGGCTTAGCCCAAGCGTTTAAACCGCTATCACCAACCATGCTCCGTTGCTGTATGCGATGGGCTGATCCCTATCTCAATTGGCAGTATTGGAGGGAGGGTGATATTTTCTCCTTTGCAATGGTCACGATCGAGGTAGTTCGCACATTCTAGCCCTGACCAGACAGTTGGTAAACCTACTCCCCACCCTATCATAGGCTTTTACCGGTCAAGTTCCATTCTTCCCTGAACCTGATTCTGTGGCACGGTCGGCTCTGGAAAGGGGGAAGCGGCCGGAGCGGCCAACGCATGTGGATCTCACTGCCAAGCTGTGGGCGCTGGTAGAGAGATGCTGGGATGACGATGATGTAAATCGCCCGAAAATATCGGAGGTATTAGAGATCTTGCATGACTGGTCAGTGTTCCTCTTGCTGGCAGCCAGCCGCTCATCGGAAAATCCTCATCAGCCGCAACAATGTCCGAGTTCTCGTCCCAGTCCTTCCACCGGCAGTCCTTCCACCGGCAGTCCTTCCACCGGCAGTCCCAATCCTTCCACCGGCATCATCTGACTGGCTCTCACGAATCACGAACGAAATACTGGACCTGACAGATCAAGTTGCATCGGTTGCCATTTTTGGGCCGGCTGGTGTTGGGAAGTCCTTCGTGGCCCGTAACGTCCTGGAAAATGACCGAACCAAAGCCAAGTTTGGTGAAAACCGTTACTTCATGTGCTGCAATGTCATCGAGAACTCGCTGGAAGGTTTCATCCAGCGCCTATCTGGCGCCACCCACGCTGATGAAACACAATTCAAGTCACACCTCCAGTCCCTGTCTCCACTCCTATTATTGCTTGACAGTGTGGATTCCCTCCTCGACCCACTGGGCCCTGAAGCTGAGGAAATTCACGCAATGATAGAAGAATTTGGTAGCTATGAAAATGTCTGCCTGGTCACTACCAGCAGGATGTATCCGGACATTCATGGTTTCCATCGGGTCGAAGTACCAACTCCGACCGAGAGTGGGGCACGAGACATTTTCTACAGCCTCTGCAACTTGGCCAGGACACCTACAATGGACACCCTCATCACAAAACTGGACTTTCACCTGTTTTCCATTGAACTACTCGCTAGGACCATACGCGAAAATAGCTGGGATGAACAAACACTGTTGAAGATGTGGGACGACCCAAAAGGCATGCTGAGAACGACATATTACGAGGCGCTCAAGAGCACTATCGAGCCGGTGTTCCGCTCTCCAAGGATGAAAGAGCTAGGTACTGTGGCTCGGGACGTGCTCGAGGCAATTGCATCCTTCCAATCTGGGGTTGAAGAAGAACAATTGGAGGGAATTTTTTGCGGAACAGGACGGGTAAGGGAGGTGGTTGACGTACTCTGCAGATTTTCCCTTGTCCATCGCCGAAATGGAGTTCTGAAGATGCTATCCCCACTCCAGTTTTACTTTCTGGAGTCTATGATCAACAAACCAGTCATTCATGCACAGGGGGGTACGTCCCATCACTAGATCTATTTTGCGGTTGTCGTCTGAACATTTTTGAAGTGCCACCTTATGGTGGAGGACAACTACCAGATTACATCATAAACGAGGAAGTTCGCAGGCCCGAAGCTCCCCGAAAAAGGAAATGGATTACAAGACTGCCGCAAATCATAATTGAAAGTAAACACCATACCCCGGATTGCTCATCCATTAAAACTGATTGCTCCGATTCCACGATAGGGCTCATCGCTTTCTTTAACCGGCGGAAAGCAACCACCATACCGAACGACATCGAACAAGCTCCTGCAGGTACCCTGCCCCCAGGCCTGTGGGAAAGTCCTGCGAACATCCCGCCTAGCGTCGTCCGGCCCGCGCAGGTACCGTACGATATGTACCAGTGACGATACATCGGGTTGGAGTAATGTCGACTGTATCTGCTCGATTTAAAAATCTCTCCCTCGCTTCGCCCCAGCGCACCCGCACTCTTTGTGGCCGACGCAAATCGACCTGTAGACCTGATGCTTGCTTTGTAATTATCATTTCTTCCCTCCTGAGAAACCGCGTGAGCACACTTTGAGTAGTCTCGAGTGGTGCTGTGCCGTTGGCCTGGGCACCCACCTTGTAGCTTGTGCGGGTTCATTCAGCGTTGGTAAGATCACATTACGGTCTGGGAAGCGGACGAATCACATGAAATTGCAAGAAAAATTTTCTAGGTCGTGTAGAATCTTCAACATGTTCGATAGAGCCTTCGATTCACGTCGATGTGCTGGGATCACCAAAGATGGGTGCTTATTAGACGGTGAAACCGTTATCATTTCCTCTTTAGCTACGAATGGACCCTAAGTAATGACAGGTGCGGTGCGCGTACGAACCAAGAGGGAGGCTAAAAGATGCGCTGGATGATAAGAGCGGGCTGGCACGGAACGAGTAAAATCATGCAGGTTCTTTTTGCTTCTTCGAATGGTCTGTTGTATAGGTTTCGTGAAAATGGACCCGGGAGGTTCCGTTGTCCGGAGAAAGAGTAGAGGCTCCGCAAAGGGCGAATATGCGTCCGAGGAGTCCGAACGTAGAACCGAAGTAGGCCAGGGGAATAGGAGAAGCGCAGAGCACGAAAACCTTCCACGCATGACAAGGATCCTACCCTTGAACAGAGCGTCGTCCAGGCGAACAGACTCGGGGGTGTCTGGAGTGGTCGGTCTTGTCAACGATGCGGCATCGGGCGTAAGAACTCGCGGGACCGCACCTTTCTGGACCCGTGGATTGAGGTTCAGATGCTGACCAGGGGATCCAATGCTCCGGTTGATTCTCGCCGTGGGATGCTTGGAGAGCCCGCGGCGAACTTTGAGACATGAGTCATTCGAAGCGCCTATCGTCAGGAGACCTTCGGAGAGAGGATGTGGGTTGGGTGGTGACGAGACAGAAGTGAGCCTTAGTACGGTTGTGCTTCTCGTAGTGGTCGAACACTTCTACGAGGAGCGGCGATATGTGTACCAACTGCCCTCTTTCAGTACCGTGTCGTCCCGAACAAGACCCCCTTCTGAATAGATGTTGCTCTGGCATTCAATAAAGGGGTTTTTGGTCGTCAGCAAACATAGACAGCGAACCAGATTTGATATCGTTCCGAGTAGCCCATTCCAGGTAAAAGCATTTGCTGCTTGGTCAATGACCTGAAACGGGGATTGTGAAGTTGTCGACGTCTAGGAGGTTGAGAGGGGTCGACATCGACATCGCGGTAAAAAGGGAGTGGATCGCTGCGTTCAGAACGAGGACAAAACAGCGAATGGGTCGGGGAACGAAAAGGATCGAGAGGATAGTGGGACTTTTCAAGGCGAGATTCGAGCTAGATAGGAAACACAGATCTATCGGCCAAACCGCAGACGCGGACAGATTCCTCGTCAGAACGGAGAGGAAATAGGTCGCGAAGTATATGTGAGTGAAACGGGGCAGGTTAACCATGAGAGGGGCGCGGGGAGTTCTCCTGGGCGTCGTGCTCTTGGGCGTGTCGTGGGCGAAAGCAATTTAGAGATGGAACCCTTGTCAACTTCTGGCGGGAGTTATGAGAACCGAGTGACCAGGTAATTCCAAAACGGGATAAACTTTCTTCACCACGCGCCGGAAGGAGGCTGTGCCGGAGTTGAAGTCGAGTGATAGATCGCCGTGAACCGTGTGGGTTGCCTGCGAGAAGAAACCATGCTTATACCGATCAAACAGTGTTCTACTTCCCGGTCCCAGTCCCCTCGGAGCAGTTTGATCGGTCCACAAGCCACACCGGAAAACTCCGATGCACCACGCAGTACGAGACCACGTTCCGCGAACTTCGCGGAGTTGGAATCCTCGGTGAGTCGTTCAGTTGAACTCCTTCAGCAGACCCCAGACGCTGACTGGTCGGCGCATGCGGTTAGAAACTTACATGGACGCGTTTTTCAGGGTCGACGGCCAACTATTCGATTGGATGGGAGACCGCCAGAACTACACCCTGGCGGTCCAAAAATAAACGGTTGTATGTACCTCTCCGCTCTTGGGAATTGAAGTGATTGAGCAACCTTTCTTTCATGTTCCGTTCCAAGCAGGTTCACTTCGACGAAGACAGTCATTCCTACGACTTGTGGGAGCGTGGACTCGACCGCCGCCTTTCTGAGCCTGATCGAGGTTTGTGTGCCCCATCAGTCAGCCAAATCCGTGCCAGGTTATCATGTTCTGACGAGGGCCCAGCCGACCGATCTAGTGAACCAGTCGATTCCTCTCTCTCATCTTAGCCTGGAGCTCTTCACAGACATTGACGGAGAATGGCTCGCCCAACCTGACCAATTTGTCCAACCAATGTAATACCACGGTGGGAGACGTCGTCACCCATCAGTTTTCGCTTCAGAACCAGACCCAATTTGGCCAAGTGAACGGCAGGTTGAGATACGGCAGAATCGTTTACTCCACGGAGCAGGTGCGTTACCTTCTAGTGCACTAGAATCCTGTCAGCCTTTGTCAACGCGTTCTAGGTCCCCAGATTGACGTGCCAAGTTGGCGCGGCTGGTGTCGTTAAGCCCGCATTCCAAACGACCGGCGCTCTAAACAACTCGGTGGATCCACAATCTCGGGTAATCCAGAACAATTGGCCGACTGTCGCATTCGCCCATAACCTTTGGACCGTTCTCTCCACAAAGACTCCCCCGATCGTGTACACCGTCGGATATATCAGAGACCCTCTCGTTCAATTCCCGAACCTCTCGAACGTCAACAACTTGCGTGGCCCTTACTATCTCACTCGCTTCAACAGCATCTCTGACATGGTATGTCCGGTGTATACGCTGTATGCGATCGGCACGAATATGACCCCCTCCCCCCATAGATCACTGCGTTCCTCAACGATTACACAAACGCTTTGGCGTGCGCGACAGATTTTGACAGTAAGCTCTTTACAGATGCGTTGGATATCACACCGCAAGTCAACGACTACGCGAACATGCTCGTTTTGTCCGTCCGTCAGATGTTTGGAAACATCGAGTTGACCTCTGGATGGGACGGCACTACCTACGTCCAGACCGACATCATGGCTTTTTGAACGGTACTCGGTTCCCCTCTGTTGATCCTCAGACCACTAGCTGACCCCGCGGTAGATGGGGTACGGTGTATTCACCGTTTTCTTTTTCATCACACGGCTGATGGATTTCCGCAAAGTTCACGAACGCGGTTGACATCATTTACTCAGCGTGGCCGGCCCTCTTGTATACCAACCCAGCCATTGGAAAATATCTCTTGGATCCTTTATTGGCATATCAACTCGCCAATCCTGTTCAGGGCGGATACGCAATTCATGACCTCGGTGAGTCAGCTCATACGTTTCGGCGTGTATTACCATACTCATCAACCTCACAGGGGCCTCGTATCCGAACGTGACGGGTTCATGGATTGATAAGTCTCTGGCTGCTCGACCATGACGCGCTGTACATTCCCAATTTACCTTCCACCGATGACTACCCTGTTGAAGGTTTGTGCCAGCATCCTGTCAATTGGGCTTCATCGCGGCTCACGAACTGTGCTCTAGCGTCTTTCTGGCGACCAATTGATCATGGTCTTGAGTTGCACTCCGAAGATATCTGACAACACCCTGATCACAAAATACGTAAGCACGAACACCGTTCTATTCCCCTACACCTGGCACTCATGCGACGTGTGCGAACAGCAATCTTTATATGACCAATTTGGCTCTTGTGCACAGACGGTATTGCTTCGATTCAAACATCTGAATCACAGAGACGAAGTGATATGCGAAACACCTCTACTCATAGCCGTCCTCCCCCTTCCACTCGAAATCGGTGTCGTCATCAGAATCACTAATCACCGCCTTTCCCTTGCCTTTCTGTGACCGGCTAGACTCCTTCTCGATGATCTTTGCAAATGGTTCCAATGTTGGGAAGATATCGGTCCCAACCCAAGAGCCGACGGCCATTTGCGCTTTGAAAGTCTGGGATGATGTTCCGTGTTGGAGGTGGTTCACTTGAAGGCGACCTCCTGAGAATGCGCGTTCAGCGTCAACCGATGATGCTAGTCAAGTTAGTTATGGGCTGGTGGTGAGGTGTCAGACGCTTAACTTACCAGGGGCTGTCAGAAAGTCCAGTGCCATATTAACAAGGTGTGGACGGGTTGCTCTGAGGTTCTCCCAATACTGCAGAACCCCTCCAGCATTGTTGATCTCATGTGTGGAGATTGGCGGTTCCATAAGGTAAGCGTCGACAGAGTCGTAAACATATCCTGCATCAGGAAAACAGGTGTCATCATGGATGCGCTTGTGGCGATTGTATGCGCTTGTACGCCTAGGCTCACACCTGTGAGCGCTTTTATCAGCCTGAAAAATGTATTTGTGCACTTGTACACTCGTCCCAACATTTATACACGCCTCTAAACCAGAAGGCTGGCTTGGACGGGAATCCACCCTCTGAATTACCCCGGGTCTCAGAGGGTAGGCCTGTTATGATTCTCTGATCGCCAGTCACTGGCGCCACCGCGCGCAACGGTCGCGAGGTAATATCAATGTCAAACTTTCGCTATGTCACCAGTCCTCTCGCTGTGGAAGCCAGTGCCGACTCGCGCAGGCCTCCCATTCCGTATCTCAGTCAGCAACCCACAGACCTCCAATATTTATGTTTATTTATGGAAGATTTATAGAAGCTTTATAAGGACCCCTCTTGCAATCGGAGCGCGTTACTTCCCTTTCCCTCAAACTTCCACCATCATCGTTCGCTCATCCCTAGACTCGGCACATTTATTCCCTGTTTATTCTCGTGTCGGTTACCCACACCCTGATCTAAACCCATCTGGGTACAGCCGAGGAGGAGTATGTGGAGCGGTTTCATCACTGATAAGCACCCTGGCCTTCCCCCTCCTTCCCCTCTGTTTTTATCGAACTCATTTGATCCGGTGGAGGCGCGCTTGGATGACGTCACTCAGGGTTCAATTTGGACCATGGGAGCGCATCAGAATAGGTGGCAGTGACATTATTTGTTGATTATTTCACCTTATTCACCTTTTCCTCGGTTATTTCGTGATTGTTTGATGTAGGTCAAAAAACTAGGTAAGGAATAACCTCAAATAACTTCGGATAACCTCAAATAACTGCAATAACTTTGTGCCACCTTTTCTGATGGCCGGTCTGTGAGAGGTTCGGTTGGGTCCCCAAGGTGGGTTTGCAACTTGGTCCGCCAGTGTATATACAATATTTTGTGTCCATAATTGTTTGGTTTGGTTGGAATACAAGTAAAACAATTCTTGAACTGAATGAAGTGGCCAAATGGGTGACAGGCTATGGATCAGTATGGGTGGCCCCAGCGGAATTTTTTTTTTTTTTGGCTCCCTGGCTGAGGATTTCGTGGATGCGCTCCCAAGCCACCATTAGGGGCTACAAGCGCATCCAATTTGGATGCACGCGTGTATGTGACTGCAAGATCGTCTCCTGCTTCTGGCGATTATAAGCGCATATATATTGACCCCGGTTTTCCTGATGTGGTGACCGTTGGGTCCGGTGCCGTCCGTTCAAAAGCCACTTTGAATGCATCTGGGTTCTGGCTCAGAACTGTATGATTAATTATGGTAAATATAGCATACCTTTACAGGAGAACCATTAGCCTGCAACAACGCCTCTGCAAGTGAAAATTTCTCATAAGTATCCACCCACCGCTGCCGGACAAGTTTTTCTGCCACTGTTGCCTCCTCTTCATTGAACCATGTGAGCTTTTTGTCAGGGCACATCACTGTTGTGCAAGATTAGAGTAAATTAGAGTAAATATATTGAAGCGACGGAATACACACCCATAGCAATGCGGTATACCTCGGATAGTTCAGAGAGCTTCGAGTACTTCTCAACCACAAGGAGGCTTGCTGTCGCTGCAATGCGAATAACCTTTGGCAAGTCCAATGAATCACGAATATTTTCCAACCGTTCTTCAAGGAGGATGAGCATTGGCACCACCTCATGAACGAGTGGCACATTTGCAGATGAAAAGAGGGTTGTGATATCATCGAAGACCTAGAGTGAGGGTAGGTTTTGATCGTGCTTCGAAGCAATGGGTGATAGAACGTACCACAAGCACGTCAGCTAGGTGTTTGGCAAGGACCCACTGCTTGTCGGCCAACATGAACTTTTTTAGTGTTGGATTGGCTGCGATTAGTTGAAGGACCTCTTTCTTGAACATGACATGTGACTTGAGGGCAGCGAAGTCAGTGTTCCATCTTGTTGGAACCCGACGAGTGAGTGTGCGGCGCTGGGTATTGTTCGAGTTGACAAGTTGTTTAAATTCGAGCTGAACGGGTTGTGACTCATTGAGTTTTCAAGCCAAACCCACAACCTGTTCCAACTGTGAGTCAACAAAGATCCCCTGGACTCGAGGCTGAAAAAACCTTTGGAAATAACCCAACTGCAGTGTGTGCCTCATCCATATCAAGCTCCAGGTAGAATTTGGTCTTGGCGATTGATACCGCCTCAGTTCGTACAGTTGTGACAGCTTGTTTATTGTGGGCGGTCTTATCTGCATCTACTGGCTCAAGGTCATCTGGATCTTCGTATTCCAGTGCTTCACACATTTCAAGTTCTACGCAAGTCGGTTCAGGTGCTGCAATGAGGTCTGGGTCATTTCCTTCTGGTGCAGGTTGCTTTGCTCGGCCACCACGTCTTGCTGGTTTTTCAGGTTCATTGGTCTTGGGTTTTGAGCGCTGCCGATAAAAAAACGAGAGAAAAGCCTATGCGTTCTTGGATCAGCTGATATTGACGAGGAATGATAAGGCAATGGCAACCTTAGCAACCAAATTGATGGTATGAGAAAAACACCGGGTACAAGACCTGGCACCACCAAAACCAGGGATTAACCTAGATAGGTGTTCAACCATGGTATTGCAGTTCCCAGCGTTGTCCATGCAGACAACATGCAACTGCCAGAAACACATCAGTTCTGGTTGATGGACTGTAGATGCCTTTCTTACCTTATCCTCCAACCCGAACCGTTGGACACAATCAGCAACAAGACTTGCAAGATGTTCACCGGTATGCCGTTCTTTCACTCTAAACAAGATACCATTACCATATAAGCAGGTTGAGAAAATGGAGCCTCATACCTGGCAAACTCCAAAATGCAGCAGTGAATTTTTCCAGCATGAAACCAAATTGCCACAATTCCAAGGTAGCATGCTAAGATCGGTGATGTCCACCCATCCATCACAAGGTAGACAGCACCATTGTGTCTCTGTGGGGATTGAGCACAGGCTTTATCACACATGACAAGAAAGCACTAACCGAAAAGTACTTGTGTACAACTTCTGCACCAAACTTGTACATCATGTTGATGTCTCGAGAAACCGTTGCTGGAGATGGTATCTTGGTTCCCGGACATAACATCTCCACCTCTTGGATGTAATATGGGTCGGCAACAGAGTTGAATGAACGTTTGCTACTTGCGCACCGAGCGGCAATCAGTGCGTGATGCTTTGGCTGAGAGTATGTGAGGGGTGGTGGTTGAGGAACATCAGGAATGGGATTTTCATTGGCTCCACGTTGTTGCATGCACTTCCTACGGGAACGTTCCAAGTTTGATGTTCCTTGGGAGGTGCTGAGCCTACCGCAAGTCAACGATTGGTGCCCGATTGGATCAAATCAGCACGTAAACCGAAAGGTAAGTGTTCGTGTTTCATGACACCGTTCGAGCGAAATGTTGTAGTGGTCATATATGGCAGACTTCCAGGTCTTCTTACTGAGTTCTGTGTGACAGGGTTTAGAATAGAATACAAGATAGGTCGAGAGGAATACCTATGATCTTTACATCTGGGTATTCCCAAACGTCCTCATCTGACCCCCTCCGTTTTGGGCGAGTGTCCTTGGCAGAAATTGGTGCAACTGGACCTCCAGATGGTAGGAAAGATCTTGCACCACCACAAACACGAGTGCGGAGGTAGAAATGTGAAAGCGATGTGGCTCCAAGTGATGCAAGCGTTGATGATCCCCAAAGCAAACCAACACGTCCATAACTCAGCGTTTAAACATCACAGAAATTTGCAGGTATTACCCGGCGTTTGGTGAGGATATCCATAGATCATCGATCGTTGATGAGGCGGTAACCACTTTGTTCTAAAATAAGAGCAATATTCCATTAAGAAAGGACCAGGACATACCAATAGGGATGGATGCTCGGATGACACCAAGGATGAATACCGTAAATGGACGTTCGTTCAGGAACTTTTGCATCCTGTCCTTCCGCATGAAGGAAACATGCGAGCGATGCTTTTGTGTATATCCATTGGTCACATAGAAGATCCAATTGAAAACAAACCACTGAGGGGCAGCAGTTTGTCCTATTCAGTAATTATGAGGTGCCAGTGTTCAACAGCGGCAGAATTCATACCTAGCATCAGGAGTGTAAGACCCCAGTAGACGGAGACCAGGCTGATCCCCAAACCAGCTGATTGTAGGCCGCAATTGGGAAGTGGTGGGGCTGGACCAAGAGAGACCATGACCCCAAGCAGGAATAGAGGGGAGAGAAAGATGACGATGCTGGTGGCAAGCCACGGAAGAAATCGATGGCCGATCATGGTGGGGGTAGAGATAGAGACAATTCCGCGGGTGTGGCCTTCGCCTGAGCCTAAAGATACACAGCTAGATAAGTTTTGATGCAGAAAAGAGAAACCCACGACGCACAATTACACGGTTCGTCAGCAAGCTGCATTGCAGTAGTCACTTGGAACGACGCGCGATAGTTGCTCGGAATGACTTTCGGGTCCTTATTGTCAGGGTTGTGGGCCTGCTTACTGTTTAGAGGGGCGCTAGAGGATTAGCGGACGGGTGAGGAGTGTTGGGTCGAACATTGAGGGGAGTCCCAGGTGTGGAGGTGAGGGAAGGGGGAATATCAAGGGCGAGTGGTGACTCGGTCTGATAAGGGTGAACGGGTGAGTGGTAGTCTTGACAGAACTGACTCAGTTGCTGAATGAATGGGTCGAAGTCTTGGTCGCTGAGACGTTCAAAGCTCACGAGATATTCTAGAACTGAGTAAGGTAATTCAGTTGGAATCTCCCACCACAAGACGATGATAGCAGGGGAGTGGGTATGAACGTTAGTGGTAAGATGGATGCGAGGGTTAGGGAAGTAGAAGGCCAGGCTTATACTGAAGTAGACGGTCGCTAGGACACTTTCAGTAGTGTCTGAGTTCCACAGAAACTGATGATCAGCTCCTAAAAGGAAGGGGGGAGTAGTAACTCCAGAATCGAGGGCCGCGAAGGGGCGATAATAAGGGAAATGAGTGAGTAAACCGACGGTTCGGTTTACTTGAAGACTTCTGATGAGTTTATACTCCCAGATAGATCTCCTGGCGTCTGGTATGACTGGGCGTTGGATGGGACTGGTAGAGGGGAATGGGTTAGGAGCGCTGAACATACACTAGCAGGAGAATTCCTGCTTGAATGAGTCAGAAAAGGTAAGGTGTGAGGAGAATTCCTCAGCTTACTTTGTTTATTGAGGTTATGCATAGAGGAGTACAGAAGAGATTGAGAATGGGGAAAAGAAAGGAGCGAACGCTCTTCCTTATACACCCAATCCTCTACAGGAGTCATGATTCTACAATGAACCAAACAGGGATCAACATGGTCTGTGCGTAGTTTAGGGTAGGGTAAATGAGTCAGAGAAGCGGGACTTTAAAACGACGAATGACGAATATGTAATAGAGGAGTAATAGCGAATGAGTCCGAAAGGAATATAATGGGGATTTCCCATGATTGATGGGGATTTCCCATGATTGATGGGGTTTTCCCAAGTTTTGATGGGATTGCAATTGGGGCTGAGGGTTCGTTTACCCTAATTGGGATGTTAATGAGTGGTGGCTTATTGTTCTCCCCTTTCGGTTTCCTATTGACTTTGGTCGTATATAATCTAGGGGGATTATTGGTTCTTTCCTCCCATCGTCTCTTTTCCTTTCCCTCCAATACCACTAAAACTTCCCCTCTCAAACCACCCCTCTTGCTAAATGTCTGCCTACGCTGCCAACAACACCTTGCTCAATGCTGCGGCTACCCCCTTCGACTTTTCCCTGTCCTTCGAGACGGATGCTCCCCTCAACGTGGAGCAACACTTGTACGACACCCCCGCCAATATCGCTCACGACAACGAGGTCGCAATTGACTTCTTGACTGCTCATAACGCCCCTGCCGAGTTCTGGGAACAAGTTGGGTATGAAGACCCCAACCGTACTCGACGATGGGCTCCCGGCGTTACTCCGATGAGTGATGCGATGGAACAGGTGAGGGAGGACAGGATCTTGAAGTTGGAGAAGAGGATGGATGTCATGTATGTCGTCGTCAACAGTCTCAATGATGACTTCTCTCACTTTGCTTTGGAACATTGGAAACCTTTTCAGGAATCTCTCCTCAGGTACTTCGGCCATAGGTGCCATGGAGCTTACTGCACCGACGCAGCTCCTCACTCCCCCATTGTCCCTCCGCCTTCTTCACGATCAGGGAGTCCCTCTTCCTCAATCCCCTCCTTGGAGTCCTGTTCCGAGGCGTCAGATTCTGGAGAGGACCCAGAAGAAAAGTCGCAAGAGTCCAATGACTCGTACTGGTCAACGCTGTCGTCCCTCTGACAAGTCACATCAAGTTCGAATGAAGTTGAAGGTGGAGGTAGTGGGTCTCCAGGACCGTTATGGGTTCACATTAGTGAGCGCGGCGTTGACGGACGTGAAGCGGGAGATGCATGACAGTTTGTTTCATGATGTGTTGGGATGCTGAGAGTGTTGGCAGGATCTGGTAACTCGAGTGTACTCGTACTGCCCTCAGAGCGTACACAATCCTGTCAGGAACATGGTATTTTTAAACTTTTTATAACATGCTCTTTCTTCGAACTCTTCTTACCATTTCTTATGTTTGAATGCTTCACGTTCTTTATCCTTCACACCAATCATTCCAAAACACACACACGCGCGTACTATTCCCAGCAAATCGTAACAACATGGCTATACAAAGTGCTATCATCATCCCATCAGAAATCGACTCTATCTACGGCAGGCCTAAAGGTCATCAACTGTCCATCCCGGAGATCGTAGTGTTGGCCCCTTCTTGCAAGGACCTCCCCGAACATGGCGTCACCGTCTTCGGCGCTCAGCTGAACAACTAGTTCAAGCCGATAGGAAGAGATGCCTTCGAGTGGACCAATCAGCCTCCCAGATGTCACTGAACTGCGGAACACCTGGTCCCACATCTCCATCACCGGGTGACTGCTCGGCAGCACTATCGACGTAGTCATCAAGCGACCCTCCGTCTCCCTCGTCGGACCCCTGGGTGGGATCCTGTCTTGCGAGGCGAAGCTGGTGGCGGAGTTGGATCTCTGACTCGACCTGTCGGTAAGGACGGTGGACCCAATATCGGAATCCTCGCTCCTCACCTCGACCAGACTGGTCACCATCCGACTCAACTGGTTGAGGGTAAGGATTAGCCGATGCGGTCATACAATGGGCGGGACGGCGTCAAGAGCGTCTGCAACATTGCCCCTTTCACTGGGGGCAGACCCCTACTTACCCAGCAGGCAAATTGAGAGTTTTTTGAGAGTTTTTAAACAATTTACTCAGATTTTACCCAGTGGGTTAATTGTGAACAAATTCAAAACTTACCCACCACTTTGCCCACACTTTGATCACTGGGTAAGTTTTGAAATTGTTCTCAACAAACTCATCAGCTTGCCCATGAGGTACTTCTTTGACAAACCCCAAGTTTTCACTCACAAATTGCACAAAATGTGTCCACTGCATGACCTGAGCCACTTGCCCAGAGTTCTTTCACAAATTACCCAGTGATTTGCCCACAACATGTTCAAGCATGTACACAGTGGGTTTGTTGAGAGTTTGTCATAAAACTGAGCAAATCAAGAGTTTGTTGTGATTACATCAAAGAGAACCTGGTGGGTATGTTACTGAGTGTATTGTGAGCAAGTTTTGAAAGAACTCTTGATGAGTGGCTCAGATAATGTGGTGGACACATTTTGTGCAATTTGTGAAAGAACCCTTGGAGCTTTGTCAAAGAAATACCTCATGGGTAAACTGATCAACTTGTTCGGAACAAATTCAAAACTTACCCACTGATCAAAGTATGGGCAAAGTGGTGGGTAAGTTTTGAATTTGTTCACAATTAACCCACTGGGTAAAACCTGAGTAAATTGTTTAAAAGCTCTCAAAAAACTCTCAATTTGCCTGCTGGGTAAGTAGGGGTCTGCCCCCAGTGTTTGTCACCGGATGTACCTCGGCAACCCTCGGAGCATCTTCAGCCCGATCGACGACCATGACCTCATCCTCGATCTTCACCAATTGATGGATCGGCTGCAAGACGCAGCACCCACAATTCTCCTTGTCGGATGCGGCCAAAGTGGAAGCCGGAGCCGGAGTCGGTACGGGAACCGCATTCTCGATTGGAGGCATGGCATAGGACAAAGGGTTAGGCGATGGGAGTACCACCTCGTTGGTGTACTCCAACTCGTACGGAACATCGGCTGTCCCCTGACCAACCAACACAGGACCCTCCTTGCAGTTGCAGGTCTTGTCCTGCAAGGACTCAACCTGCGCCGTCAACACGGCCACCACGTTTTTGAGTTCTTCAGTCTAGAAGAAGTGTCAGCCTCCCTCATTTCGTCTTCGAGATGAGGAAAGCTACCTTTTCATCCCTCCTGGCTAGCACACCCTTGATGTTGTTATCTCTAACCTTCAATCCGGCGATCAACTCCTGATGGTTGGCGACCATTGCCTCCAACGCTTTGTTTGTTCCTTGCTGGAAGGCGGCCAGAGTCTCCTTCATCAGAAGACCCTCCGCCGACAAACGAAGGATGTCTGCCTTCGCCTCCTTCACCTCGCGCTCCAATCGTTCCACCTGGGCCGTTTGATTAATCGAGAGTCATACTCAAATATCCAAACAGAGAACCTACCCGGCTTTCTCCCTCTCGAACGAGCGACCACAAGAGACTAGTGGAAGCGGTGGCGTGGCGGACTGTCACGAACACGTGACATGTTATTCAAAATCAAACAGATAATTTGAGACATTGGTCTTATTCGTAGAAATAAAAGTACAAAGAAAGCTAACAGATATTACAAGCTTAAACAAGAACAAACGGATCCACGTCACAAGGACAGTCCTGAGGATACGGACAACGATGAGCGAAGTGATGAGGATTATGGACGCTCTGAGGACAATAAGAATACACCTGAGTTACCGGGTCTTGCCAACACTCCCTGCATCCCAACACATCGTGGAACAAACTATCATACATCTCTCGCTTCACGTCCGTCAACGCTGCACTCACTAATGCGAATCCATAACGGTCCTGGAGACCCGCCACTTCCACCTTCAACTTCATCCGAACCTGATGTGACTTGTCGGAGGGACAACAACGTTGACCAGTACGAGTCATCGGATTCTTGCGCTCTTTCTTCTTCTGGGTCCTCACCGCCATCTGACGACGCGGTGTCGTGACCATATTTCGGACACTATCCGGAATTGCGACCTTCACTCGACTATCGACAACCGCTGCGCGAGGTCTGGATGACTTCCCTCAGCATTCTCGATTGTCCCGATGAGGATTCGCCTGTCCCTTCACTTCACCACATGTCCCTCTCTCCCTATTCTCCCTCGCGACTTCCCGACATTTTCCCTTTCGACCTGCGACTTAGACCTGCGACCTGCGCCCTTCGACCCCAGACCTGCGACCTGCGTTCCTTAGTAGACAGTTCCCCTTGGACTTTGTTCCCTTGCGTTTCCTCCCGATTGTGCCCCGATTACATCCCGACTTGTCCCGATTGTGTCCCGATCATTTCCTGATCCTCCATCGCGACTTGTTTCTTTAGTTTACATTTCCCTATCTCCATTCCCTGCGTCCCAATCACGTCTCGATCGATCGCTCCGCTCTCGACTCTAGGCCTCCCTCTGGTTCACTTTCCAACCACATTCCTTTCCTTCGTTGTTTCCTTCGATCCCTCACCTTCCCTATGTCATAGACGCGTCATTAGGTCCTTTGACATCATTTTGGTTCGTTTCCTTTGGTCCCTTCGTTCTCAGAGCCCCCAGTATTGTATATAAAGGCCCCTGTATTCGATAAACTCCAGCAAGCAATCAATCAGCAGCGTTCCCTCTCTCTCTCTTCCTCTCTCTCTCTCTCTCTCTTCTGAGGCCTAGCAGCGTTGCTACGGTCCTCCCTTCGGTTCCCTCGTCGTCTCGCCCTCGTTCTCGTCGTCCCTCTGGTCTCTCAAGTCCCGCTGGTGTCCCAATTTCTGACTCTGTTGTCCCGACGTATCCCGACGTTTCCCTTTGTTTGTTATCGGTAGTTTCGTTCTCTGGCTTTCCTGTCGTCTTCTGTCTCGTTCTCCCGTTCGTATCCCGACTTTCCCTCTCGCTGTTCATTCGCTTCCCGCAGATTCCCTAGAGGCTCGTGCCTCTAAACTAAGGACCCGACCTTCTAACTGCCATCTCTGCCCTCTCGGACTCCAAAGGCTTTGTGGCTAGTTCAGCGGAACAGGACTTCAAGGAGGGGACTGAGGGAGAGGAACTCCCTGATCGTGATGGTGGCGGAGGGACGATGGGGGAGTGGGGAGCGACATCGGTGCAGTAGGCTCCATGGCATTGAAGGCCGAAATATCGGAGGAGAGATTCCCGGAAAGGTTTCCAATGTTCCAAGGCAAAGTGAGAGAAGTCTTCATTGAGACTGTTGACGACGACATACATGACATCCATCCTCTTCTCCAACTTCAGGATCCTATCCTCCCTCTCTTGCTCCATCGCATCTTGCATGGGGGTAACCCCAGGAGCTCACCTTCGAGTCCTGTTGGGGTCTCCGTATCCAGCTTGCTCCCAGAACTCGGTGGGAGCACTATGAGCGGTCAAGAAATCCACCGCCACCTGATTGTCATGAGCGATGTTGGCAGGGGTATCATACAAATGTTGCTCCACGTCGAAGGGAGCGTCCGTCTCAAAGGACGGAGTGAAGTCGAAGGGGGTGGCGGCAGCATTGAGCAAGGCGTTGTTGGCAATGTAGGCAGACATAGTAGTAGAGGGTGTTTCAGAGAAGAGGGTGGTAATGGTAATTGTGGGAGAGGAAAAGAGACGATGGGAAGAAAAGACCAATAATCCCCCTGGATTATACACGACTGACTCAATAAGACGCCAAAAGGGGAAGACAATGAATCATTGTCCATTTAAGTCCCAATTAGGACAAACGAACCCTTAACCCCAATCGCGATCCCATCAAATCCTGAGAAATCCCCATCAGTCTTCTATTGCTACCATGAAACGAGGGAAATCCCCATCGATCATGGGAAATCCCCACTAGCCTTCTATTACCACCATGAAACGTGAGAAATCCCCATTGTGCTTCTAATGACTCATTCGCTATTAATCCCATTTCGTTTCGTCATTCGCCGTTCTAAAGTCCCACTTCTCTAACTCATTTACCCTGCCCTAAACTACGCACAGACCCTGTTGATCCCTGTTTGGCTCGTTGTAGAATAATGACTCCTGTAGAGGATTGGGTATATAAGGAAGAGTGTTCGCTCCTTTCTTTTCCCCATTCTCAATCTCTTCTGTACTCCTCTACCCACAACCTGAATAAACAAAGTAAGCTGAGGAATTCTCCTGCCAGTGTATGTTTAGTGCTCCAAACCCCTTCCCCTCTACTAGTCCAGTCCAACGCCCGGTCATCCCCGACGCCAGGAGATCTATCTGGGAGTATAAACTCATCAGAAGTCTCCAAGTAAACCGAACGGCCGGTTTACTCACCCATTTCCCTTATTACCGACTCTTTGCAGCTCTCGACGCCGGAGTCACTACTCCTCCTTTCCTCTTAGGAGCCGATCATCAGTTCCTTTGGAACTCAGACACTACTGAGAGCGTCCTAGCGACTGTCTACTTCAGTATAAGTCCCGCCTTCTATTTTCCCAGTCCACGCATCCATCTTACCACTGACATTCATACCCACTCCCCTGCTATTATCGTCCTTTGGTGGGAAGTACCAACTGAATTACCCTATTCAGTTATAGAATATCTTGTCAATTTCGAACGTCTTAGCGATCAAGACTTCGAACCATTTGTACAGCAACTGAGTCAGTTCTGTCAAGATTATCATTCGCCCGTCCACCCGTATCAAACAGAGTCGTCACTCTTGCTTGATATCCCTCCTCCTCTCACCTCTACTCCCAGCACTCCGTTCAAAACTCGACCCGACACTCCTCATCCATCCGCTAATCCTCTAGCGCCCCACAAACAGTAAGCAGGCCCACAACCCTGACATGGACGGCCCGAGGAACAGTCGCTCCGTGCTCCAACAGGTCCTGATCGTAGATTCCCCTCTGCAGGGTGTACCAGAGCTCCTTCTTGATCGGATGCTCCGGCTCCCCGAACCTCCCCTTCATCTGGAAGGCCACCTTCTCGGCAATCATCGTACGGACCCAGAGCTCATTGTCCCAGGTCAACCCCATCAAGTGTGGGATCGTCTCCCTGAGACGTTTGGCGTCCACCTCCTTGACAACCTCCAAGATCTAGAAGCTGTTAGCTAGACATCAACGCCTAAAGAACGTAACCTCTACCTAGAGGAAGGCGTTAGTGCAAACACACGAAGCTCTAGGCCTCCCCCATACCTGGTCATCAGTGGTATAGGGAGTCCCCGCCGCAGTGGCATAGGTCTTGCGAGCAGTGGCATGACGGTCGATACGGGAGATGGTAGAGATGCCGTTGGCAACTTTGTAGGTATGGTTGTTGGGGAAAGACATGTTGGTAAGATGATGGGGAAGTTGCTGGTGTTGCTGATCAAGGATGGTTCCAAGAAGACGTCCTTCTTATAGCCTAGATTGGTGATCCTTCATGTGACCTACCTCGACGAACCTCATTGGTCCGGGTCACATCAACTTCCACCCCTGTACCATCATCGTCGGCTTACTACATCAAGCTGACACCTCGGCCCACAGGACGGCCTTGGAAGAACTTTGTTCCGGAACGCCTAGAACGCGCGTGCACTAAAAATAGGTCTCAAGACCCTGATGACCCCTTTATGACATCACAAACCCCTTTTACGACCCCTCATGACTTTACGATTACGACCAACCCTGGACCCTGATCACACACGTGGACAGTCACACATCACAGTCTCCTAACCGGAGGAAGGAATCGCTGTTATCCGAAAGGAGTGCCTTAGACTCCTTTTGTTTAGCCCAGCGAATGTGGAGTAGCCGTTAGCGTGAAACGCTGGCGAATCTGTAATCCCTCATGTCCCATGAGTCTAGGCCCGACCTCATGTTCGGACGTACGTTGAGGTTGCCACTAGTCCGTGATGCTGTTACCACCCACAGACAACAAGGGATGTTGAATGTCTCTACTCCCGAATCCAGCTGGCAGAGGCCATGTAAAGGGAGATTGGCACCTGGCCCTTGGGTGAGATCCCCAGGTACGAACTTTCACGACCCCATGCCCCCTTTTCTTTTGGACTAGTGTTATCTTTACCCCTATGTTTCCTGCGGACATTCCTTATCTTTTATGCAATCCTTCACACACTAGTAAAGCCCTTTGTCCTTTATTCTCCCACACGTCATATTTGTTCGCTTCCCTTACTTAGCATTCTCACACTCCTTATCTCCCTTTGTCCGGACTTGATAAGGGTATATTAGGGTATTGACGTCATGGCCACTCCTTTAGTATAAGTAGCAACTGTGGCTGTATTGTAGTACCTTAGTTTTGTTACCTCAGGAAATCCTCTGCCCTTCTCAGCCCAGTTGCAGTTAAGGACAAGTCAGAGTTTCTTGTTTGATCCAAGACATCCCCATCTGCTCTCCCTCCCGCTCTGCGCCTCAACTGCGCCTCGTAACTATAGAACCCCAGCGTTCGTATTAGAACACCTCGAGCGTCCAGTCGATCACCTGGTGGAGTCATCAATCCTGCTGTAGAGATAAACCCTTGCGTGTTAAACCGAACAAAGTACGGTTTAGGTTGGGTTTCTCTTTAGGATTTCGACCTGACTTGTAGTGACCTCGGACAACCTACCGGAAGAATAGAGACGTGATCGTTCTCTCACAAGCTAGTTGGACTAGTGAGTACTCTGCGGAGTCGGCTCAGTGCACTGGTAGTTGTTGGGGTAGAGTGGCCCTGACAGTTAGCTGTCTTTGTACTTTTATTACTGCGAATAAGACCAATGTCTTGAATCACTTGTGCGATCTTAGCTACTATGTCACGCGTTCATGACACTTGTATTGTGTTTTGGGCGTCGGGAAGACCTGTCATCGACTGTAGCTTGAGTGGAGAACTTTGGTGAAGGCATGGTCCGTGAGTGCTGAAGCCGAAGGGTGACCTGGCATTGTATTCAACCGGGGAGAGACTTCGAATCACAGAATCTGTCAGAACAGAGTCAGAGATACACCGGAACAGAAGGGGAGAGTTGAAGTTGCCAAGTTGCACCCCGTTTTCATGAAGGGTTGGGGAGAGTTGCGGGGGATTTGATGAAGACTTGTGGTGTCAGCTATGGTCAGGGTTCGCAGAACGAGTGGGAGCGAGGGCTTTGGGTAGCGGTGGAGGCAGCTGTGGTGACGACCATTTATGTAAAAAGTGTGGCAAGGGTGCCATTTTATGACAGTTAATCAGTGGGAAGGATTTGACAATAAATGTGTGGGAAGCACAAAGGGGTGGTCAAGTAGTGTTTGGGGCCTAATCGGGACATATTTGGGCCTGATGGGATTACATAACAGGAGCATCAGTAGGAACGGAATTGGTCGTGTGAGGGGGTCATGTGACCAGATGATGTTGGCAGACGGGGTTTTGACGTTAAATCTGTGGGAAGCACAAAGGGGTGGTCAAGTAGCATTGGGGGCCTAATCGGGATATATTTGGACCTAATGGGGGTATATGACAGGGGCATTGGTGGGTCCGTGATGGATTGTGTGAGAAGGTCATGTGACATGGCCAGGAAAGGGAATTCCAAAAGGGGAAGTTTTGATGGCTTATATAAGCAATGATGGAGAGGTGTTGTGAAGGAATATTCCAAATGGAGATATTTTGATGGCCAACATAAGCTGGTCATGTGATGTATGAGTGAGAGAGGATTATGTAAGCAAGTCATGTGACTGACCAAAAAAAGAAATTTTTGATGGCTTACATAAGCAACTCAAAAATGATTTTGGCATTGAATTTCCTTTTTGGGAAAATTTGATAGCTGACATAAGCAGATCATGTGACCGAAAAAGTGGGTGTTGCTTATGTAATCAGGTCATGTGACCGACCAAAAAAGAAAATTTTTGATGGCTTACATAAGTGTCTCAAAAATGCTTTTGGAGGGTTCTTTCCCAAAAAAGGAAATTTTGATTGCTTACATAAGCAACTCAAAATGAAATTCTCTTTTAGGAAAGACTTTCCAAAATAGGCAATTTTGATGGCTTACATAAGCGACTCAAAAATGGTACTGGAAACAATTATCAAAAAAGGAAATTATATGTTAGAAAATTTGGAAAAATGCCAGAAAAATCCTAAAAAATACTGAAAAAATTCCCACGGATCTAGAAAGTGCCAAAAAATGCAAATAAATCCCACAAATACCCAAATAAATTGTTTTTCTGGCTGGAAAAATCAGGAAAAAATCCGAAATAATTTTCAAAAAATCCAAAATATAGATAAATATTTTATGAAAATTATTTCGATTTTTTTTATTCATTAAATAGCCTATAATTTTGATATTAATGCATCTTCTGCCCAAAAAATTCATAGAAATCCTAAAAAGGTAATTGAAAATTAAAAATGACAATTATATCTAAAATATTCATTATATCATAAAGTTCAGATCTGTTTGTAGTCATAAACTAACCATAAACCTAAACCTGCCCTAAACCTAAACCTGCCCTAAACCTAAACCTAACCTAACCTCAACATAACCTAAACCTAAACCTAAACCTAACCACCCTAAACCTAACCCATCTCAAACCTAACCTGCCCTAATCCTAGCCTGCCCTAAACCTAACCTAACCTAACCTAACCTAACCTAAACCTAAACCTAAACCCAACCTGCTCTAAACCTAATCCAATTCTAACCTCACCTAGTCCTAACCCTGACCTGGCCTAGTTTGGCCTTATCTTATTTATCTTATTTTATCTTATTTTATCTTATTTTATCTTATCTTATCCTATTTACCTAGCCTAAACCTAACCTAACCCAATGTAGTCCACTTAACCTAGTCCACCACAGATCACCCAACCTAACCTAAAGTGGTCCACCTGACCTAGCCTGATGCAACTTGGCCTGATCTTATCTAATCAGCTGTCATCTTATCTAACCTTAACCTAAATACCCTAGCTAACCAACATCTAACCCAACCTCACCTGGCTCACCAGCACATGACTGGGTTACAGGAACACACTGTAAGCTGTACCATCCCATATCCTGTATCCAACCGTCACTCAAGCACATCAACTGTGGTGGACCTACAAGTCAGTGGACCTATAAGCCCACAGACCCACACCCACAGACTGCTCACTCAGTGGTGACATCTGTTATCCAATATCACCCACATACCACCCTCACCCTGTGTGTTCTGTGCCAGACTGCAACTTCACCACAACTCAAGTCCAACCACCTGGCTGAACCTGCAAGCCAGACTGATATAGGCTACTGTCACGAACGCGTGACATAGTAGCCAAGATCACACAAATAATTCAAGACATTGGTCTCATTCGCGGTAATAATAGTACAAAGGTGGCTAAAAGGAACTACAAACTTAGACAAGGACAAACGGGTCGATATCACAAGAACAGTTCTGAGGAAGGGGGCAGCGATGAGCGAAGTGGTGAGGGTTATGGATACTCTCAGGACAGTAAGACCACTCTCGCGTCATCGGATCCTGCCAACACTCCCTACACCCCAACACATCATGAGATAAACTATCATACATCTCTCGTCGCACGTCCGACAAGGCCTCGCTCACTAATGAGAACCCATAGCGGTCTTGGAGACCCGCCACCTCCACCTTCAATTTCATCCTCACCTGACGTGACTTGTCGGACGGATGACAGCGTTGACCAGAACGAGTCACACTGGGGGCAAGGGCCCAAATACCCACCAGGTACATTGTGATTACATTGTGGTTACAGTCAACAAGTGATCCCAATGTGCCCGGTGGGTAAAAATCAGGTACATTCAAAATGTGCCCAAAAATGTGAATTTAATATTACCGCTGGGCAAATACTGATCACATTTACAATGTACCCAGTCATGTGACCATAATGCACCAAAATGCATGTCCTAGGCATATTTTGAATACATTCAATTCACATTGTAAAATCGACGACATTCAAAATGTGTTCACAATGTACCCCACCAATTCCTCCACATGTTGAATACATTGTGAATGTGATCGTCGATCGCATTCAAAAAACTTTTTAGGGCAAGTTTTGAATGTGATCTACATGTTTGGTGATGGCAAAATTTGATTCACATGATGGAGTAGATTCAAAATGTGTTCACAATGTACCCACTGGGCACATTGGAGTCACTTTTTGACTGTGACCACAATGTAATCACAATGTGCCCGGTGGGTATTTGGGCCCTTGCCCCCAGTGTCATCGGACTCTTGCGGGTCTTCTTCTTCTGGGACCGCTCCACCATCTGGCGAGCTGGGGCAGGACTCCAGGGAGGGGATGGAGGGAGAGGAACGCCCCGATCCTGGCGGTGGCGAAGGGATGACTGGGGACTTGCAAGGGGGGTCGGTACAATAAGCTCCCCGACATTGGTGTCTGAAATATCGGAAGAGAGACGCCTGGAAGGGTCCCCAATGTTCCAAAGCAAAGTGAGAGAAGTCGTCATTCAAACTGTTCATGATGACGTACATAAGATCCACCCGTTTCTCCAACTTCGCAATTCGATCCTCCCTATCCCTCTCCATGACATCCAACAAACGAACGGCTCCAGGGTGTTGAGCCTGAACCACAGGCCCAGAAAGCCTGGGGTCTTCGAACCCGGCCTGCTCCCATAATTCGGCGGGGGCGTTATGGGCGGTGAGGAAATTAATGGCGACCTGGTTGTCGTGGGCGATGTTGGCAGGGGAGTCATATAAATGTTGCTCCACGTCGTAGGGAGCATCTGTCTTGAAGGACGGGGTGAAGGGGGTGGCGGCAGCATTGAGGACGGCGTTGTTGGCAACGAAAGAAGACATTGTAAGATAGACGATTGAAGGTGGTACTGGGGTTTGGTGGGAGTGGAAAAGAGACGATGAGGGAAACGATCATTAATCCCCCTGACTTAAATACACCCTGACTCAAAGAAAACCAAAAAGGGAAAACAAAACCCATTATCCAATAACGTCCCCATTAGGGTAAACGAACCCTCAACCCCAATCGCGATCCCATCAAATCAGAGAAATCCCCATCGATTGCGGGAAATCCCCATCCGTCTTCTACTACTACCGTGAAACGAGGGAAATCCCCACCGATCATGGGAAGTCCCCATCAACCTTCTATTACCGTCATCAATCATGAGAAATCCCCATTATGCTTCTAATGACTCCTTTACTATTGTCCCCCTATTTCATTTCGCTACCTGTCGTTCCAAAGTCTCGTTCCCCTGACTCATTCACCCTGCCCTAAACTACGCACAGACCATGTTGATTCCTGTTTGACTCGTTGTAGAATAATGACTCCTGTAGAGAGTTGGGTATATAAGGAAGAGCGTTCGCTCCTTTCTTTCCCCATTCTCAATCTCTTCTGTACCTCTTTACCCACAACCTGAATACAAGTAAGCTGAGGAATTCTCCTCACGCCTTACCTCTTTCTGACTCATTTAGCAGGAATCCTCCTGCCAGTGTATGTTCAGCGCCCCTAATCCCTTTCCCTCTACAAGCCCCGTTCAACGACCAACTGTCCCTGACGCTAGGAGATCTATCTGGGAGTATAAACTCATCAGAAGTCTTCAAGTAAACCGAACTGCCGGTTTACTCACCCATTTCCCTTACTATCGCCCCTTTGCAGCTCTCGACTCCGGAGTCACTACTCCTCCTTTCCTTCTAGGCGCAGATCATCAGTTCCTTTGGAACTCGGACCTCACTGAGAGTGTCCTAGCAACGGTCTATTTCAGCGTTAGCCCGGCCTTTTACTTCCCCTCTCCCAAAGTCCACTTAACTACCAACGTTCACACTCACTCCCCCGCTCTTATCATCCTCTGGTGGGACATCCCAACTGAACTACCTTATTCGATTATAGAGTATCTCGTTCACTTCGAACAACTCAGCGGTCAAGACTTCGAGCCGTTCGTCCAGCAATTGAACCAATTCTGCCAGGACTACCATTCATCCATCCATCCTTATCAAACAGAGTCACCACTCTCGCTTGATATCCCTCCTCCTCTCACCTCTACGCCCGGAACCCCCTTCAAGACTCGACCCGACACCCCACATCCTTCCGCTAATCCTCTAGCGCCCCACAAATAGTAAGCAGGCCTACAACCCTGACAGCTACAAGTTATGCATCCATGGATTTGTAGACCTGAGAATACATGGTTTCAGCCAGGTGGCTGGCACAGAACACAGGGTGAGGGTGGTACGTGGGTGAGGTTGAAGAGATGTCTCTACTGAGTGAGCAGTCTACAGTTATGGGTCTGTAGGCTTGTGGGTCCACTAACTTGTAGGTCCACCACAGTTGTTGTGCTTGGGTGACAGATGGATATAGGATTGGATTGTCAGGGTTGTAGGCCTGCTTACTGTTTGGGGACGCTAGAGGATTAGCGGGATAGGGTGTGTCAGGTCGGGGTTTGAAGGATGGGGAATATCGAGAGCGAGTGGTGACTCGAATTGATATGGGTGAATGGGGGAGTTGTAGTCGGCACAAAACTCAACCAGATGCTGAATGAAAGGTTCGAAGTCTTGATCGCTGAGTCGTTCGAAACTGTCACGAACGTGTGACATAGTAGCCAAGATCACACAAATAGTTCAAGACATTGGTCGCATTCGCAGTAATAATAGTACAAAGATGACTAACAAAAACTACAAATTCAGACAAGAACAAACGGATCCACGTCACAAGCGCAGTCCTGAGCAAACGGACAACGATGAGCGAAGTGATGAGGGTTATGAACACTCTCAGGACAATAAGAGTACGCTAGCGTTACCGGATCTTGCCAACAGTCCCTACACCCCAACACGTCATGATACAAGCTATCATGCATCTCCCGCTTCACGTCCGACAAGGCTGCGCTCACTAATGCGAACCCATAACGGTCTTGGAGACCCGCCACCTCCACCTTCAACTTCATCCGAACCTGACATGACTTGTCGGAGGGACGACAGCGTTGACCAGAACGAGTCATCGGACTCTTCCGGCTCTTCTTCTTCTGGGATCTCTCCATCATCTGACGAACTGGGGCAGGACTCCAGGGAGGGGATGGAGGGAGAGGAACGCCCTGATCCTGGCGGTGGCGAAGGGACGACTGGGGGCTTGCAAGGGGGGTCGGTGCAATAAGCCCCGTGACATTGGTGTCCAAAATATCGGAAGAGAGATGCCTGGAAAGGTCCCCAATGTTCCAAAGCAAAGTGAGAGAAGTCATCATTCAAACTGTTCATGATGACGTACATGCAGTCCACACGCTTCTCCAGTTTCGCAATCCTATCCTCCCTCTCCCTCTCCATGGCGTCCAACAAAAGGGCGGCGCCAGAGTGACCAGCTTGAAGCCGAGGCCTAGAAAGCCTGGGGTCTTCGTACCCAGCTTGCTCCCAGAATTCGGCGGGAGCATTGTGAGCGGTGAGGAAATCAACGGCAACCCTGTCGTCGTGAGCAATGTTGGCGGGGGAATCATACAGATGCTGCTCCACGTTGTAGGGAGCATCCGTCTCAAAGGACGGAGTAAAGGGGGCGGCGGCAGCGTTGAGAGCGACGTTGTCGGCAACGAAGGAAGACATAGTAGTGGTAGATGTTTGGAGAGGAGGGTGGTAATGATAGTTGTGGGAGTGGAAAAGAGACGATGAGGGGAACGATCATTAATCCCCCCCGAATTAAATACATCTTGACTCAAAGAAAACCAAAAGGGGAAAACAATAACCTATTATCCATTAACGTCCCCATTAGGATGAACGAACCTTCAGCCCCAATCACGATCCCATCAATTCCGAGAAATCCCCATCGATCATGGGAAATCCCCATCCGTCCTCTACTGCCATCGTGAAACGAGAGAAATCCCCACCGATCATGAGAAATCCCCATCAGTCTTCTATTACCACCATTGATCGTGAGAAATCCTCATTATACTCCTAATGACTCCTTCACTACTGTTCCCCTATTTCATTTCGTCATTTGTCGTTCCAAAGTCCCACTCCCCTGACTCGTCCAACCTACCCTAAACTGCGCACAGACCATGTTGACTCCTGTTTGACTTGTTGTAAAATAATGACTCCTGTAGAGGATTGGGTATATAAGGAAGAGCGTTCGCTCCTTCCTTTTCCCCATTCTCAATCTCTTCTGTACTCCTCTACCCACAACCTGAATAAAAGTAAGCTGAGGAATTCTCCTCACGCCTTACCTCTTCTGACTCATTTTAGCAGGAATCGTCCTGCCAGTGTATGTTCAGTGCCCCTAACCCCTTCCCCTCTACGAGTCCAGTCCAGCGACCCGTCGTCCCTGACGCTAGGAGATCTATTTGGGAGTATAAGCTCATCAGAAGTCTCCAAGTAAACCGAACTGTCGGATTACTCACTCATTTCCCTTATTATCGACCCTTTGCAGCTCTCGACGCCGGAGTCACCACTCCCCCTTTTCTTCTAGGAGCAGATCATCAATTCCTTTGGAATTCAGATCTTACTGAGAGCGTCCTCGCGACTGTCTACTTCAGTATCAGCCCAGCCTTTTACTTCCCCTCCCCACGCGTTCATCTCACTACTAACATCCACACCCATTCCCCTGCTATCATTGTTCTTTGGTGGGAAATTCCAACTGAATTACCTTATTCGGTTATAGAATATCTCGTCAACTTCGAACACCTTAGCGACCAAGACTTCGAACCCTTCGTGCAGCAACTCAGCCAGTTCTGCCAAGACTACCACTCACCCGTTCACCCTTATCAGACAGAATCACCCCTCTCTCTTGACATTCCTCCTCTCCTCGTCTCCACACCCGGAACCCCCTTCAAAGTCAGACCCGACACCCCTCGTCCTTCCGCTAATCTGTCAGGAACATGGTATTTTTAAACTTTTTATAACACGCTCTTTCTTCGAACTCTTCTTACCACTTCTTATGTTTTGAATGCTTCACACTCCTTATCCTTCACACCAATCATTCGAAACACACACACGCGCGTACTATTCCCAGCGAATCCACAACGAGCTATACAAGTGCTATCCTACGTCCTCAAAAGTCGACTCTATCTACGGCAGGCCTGAAGGTCACCAAACGTCCATCCCGGAGATCGTAGTGCTGGCCCCTCCTCGCTAGGACCTCCCCGAACATGGCGTCACCATCTTCGGCACTCAGCTGAACGACTAGTTCAAGCCGATAGGAAGAGACTCCTTCGAGCGGACCGATCAGCCTCCCAGATGTCACCGAACTCTGGAACACCTGGTCCCACATCGCCATCACCGGGTGACTGCTCGACAGCACTATCGACGTAGTCGGCAAGCGACCCTCCGTCTCCCTCGTCGGACCCCTGGGTGGGATCCTGTCTTGCGAGTCGAAGCTGGTGGCGAAGCTGGATCTCCGACTCGACCTGTCGGTAGGGACGGTGGACCCGATAGCGGAACTCTCGTCCTCCACCTCGACCAGACTGGTCACCATCCGACTCAACTGGTCGAGGATAGGGATTAGCCGATGGAGCCATGCGATGAGCAGGACGGCGTCGAGAGCGTTTGCAACGTTGCCCCTTAGTCACCGGACGTACCTCGGCGACCCTCGGAGCATCTTCGGCTCGGTCAACCTCCATGACCTCATCCTCGATCTTCACCAACTGATGGATCGGCTGCAAGACGCAGCGCCCACAGTTCTCCTTGTCAGAAGCGGCCAAGGTGGAAGCCGGAGCCGGTGTCGGAACGGGAACCGAGTTCTCGATCGGAGGCGTCGCATAGGACGACGGGTTAGGAGAAGGGAGTACCACCTCGTCGGCGTACTCCAACTCGAACGGAACATCGGCGGTCCCCTGACCAACCAATTTGGGACCCTCCTTGCAGTTACAGGTCTTGTCCTGCAAGGACTCGACCTGCGCTGTCAACACGGCCACCACGTTCTCGAGTTCTTCGGTCTAGGAAATGTCAGCTTTCATCATCTTAAGCAATGATGAAAGCAGCATTACCTTTTCATCCCTCCTGGCCAACGCCCCCTTGATGTTGTTGTCCCGAACCTTCAACCCAGCGATCAACTCTTGATGGTTGGCGACCATTGCCTCCAACGCCTCGTTCGTCCCCTGCTGGAAGGCAGCCAAGGTCTCCTTCATTTGAAGACCCTCCGCTGACAGACGAAGGACGTCTGCCTTCGCCTCTTTCACCTCACGCTCCAATCGTTCAACCTAGGCAGTTTGATTAGTCGAGAGTCATACTCGAATATTCAAACGGAGAACCTACCTTGCTCTCCCCCTCCCGAACGAGCGACCACAACAACGACGTGGCGGCAGTAGCATGGCGGACGGCCCGAGGAACGGTTGCCCCGTGCTCCAACAGGTCCTGGTCGTAGATCCCCCTCTGAAGGGTGTACCAGAGCTCCTTCTTGATCGAATGCTCCAGCTCCCCGAATCTACCCCTCATCCGGAAGGCTACCTTCTCGGCGATGATTGTACGGACCCAGAGCTCATCGTCCCAGGTCAACCCCATTAAATGAGGCATGGTCTCCCTGAGACGTTCGGGGTCCACTTCCGTGACGACCTCCAAGATCTAGAAGCCGTTAGCTGGACATCAACGCCCAAAAGAACGTAACCTCTACCTAGAGGAAGGCGTTAGTGCGAACACACGAAGCTCTAAGTCTCCCCCATACCTGGTCATCCGTGGTATAGGGAGTCCCAGCCGCACAGGCGTAGGTCTTGCGAGCGGCGGCACGACGGTCAATGCGAGAAATGGTGGAGATACCATTGGCGACTTTGTAGGTATGGTTGTTGGGGAAGGACATGTTTTGGTAAGATGATGGGGAAGTTGTTGGTGTTGCTGATCAAGGATGGCTCCAAGAAGACGTCCTTCTTATAGCCTAGATCGGTGATCCTTCACGTGACCTACCTCGACGAACCTCATTGGTCCGGGTCACATCAACTTCCACCCCTGTACCATCATCGTTGGCTTACTACATCAAGCTGACACCTCGGCCCGCGGGACGGCCTTGGAAGAACTTCGTTCCGGAACGCCTAGAACGCGCGCGCACTAAAAATAGGTCTCAAGACCCTGATGACCCCTTTATGACATCACGAACCCCTTTTACGACCCCTCATGACTTTACGATTACGATCAACCCTGGACCCTGATCACACACGTGGACAGTCACATCACAGTCTCCTAACCGGAGGAAGGAATCGCCGTTATTCGGAAGGAGTGCCTTAGACTCCTTTTGTTTAGCCCAGCGAATGTGGAGTAGCCGTTAGCGTGAAACGCCGGCGAATCTGTAATCCCTCATGTCCCATGAGTCTAGGCCCGACCTCCTCATGTTCGGACGTACGTTGAGGTTGCCACTAGTCCGTGATGCTGTTACCGCCTACAGACAACAAGGGATGTTTGCATGGCTCTACTCCCGAATCCGCTGGTACAACTATGTAAAGGGAGATTGCCACCTGACCCTTGGGTGTGATCCCCAGGTACGAACTTTCACGACCCCATGCCCCTTTTTCTTTTAGGACTAGTGTTATCTTTACCCCTATGTTTCATGCGGACATTCGTTATCTTTTATGCAATCCTTCACACGCTAGTAAGGCCCTTTGTCCTTTATTCTCCCACGCGTCACCTTTGTTCGCTTCCCTTACTTAGCATTCTCACACTCCTTATCTCCCTTTGTTCTGGACTTGATAAGGGTATATTAGGGTATTGACGTCATGGCCACTCCTTTAGTATAAGTAGCAACTGTGGCTGTATCGTAGTACCTTAGTTTTGTTACCTCAGGAAATCCTCTGCCCTTCTCAGCCCAGTTGCAGTTAAGGACAAGTCAGAGTTTCTTGTTTGATCCAAGACATCCCCCATCTGCTCTCCCTCCCGCTCTGCGCGTCAACTGCGCCTCGTAACTATAGAACCCCAGCGTTCATATTAGAACACCTCGAGCGTCCAGTCGATCAACTGGTGGAGTCATCAAATCCTGTTGTAGGGATCAACCCTTGCTTGTTAAACCGAACGAAGTACGGTTTAGGTTGGGTTTCTCTTTAGGATTTCGACCTGACTTGTAGTGACCTCGGACAACCTACCGGAAGAATAGAGACGTGATCGTTCTCTCACAAGCTAGTTGGACTAGTGAGTACTCTGCGGAGTCGGCTCAGTGCACTGGTAGTTGTTGGGGTAGAGTGGCCCTGACAGAGTAACAAAACTACCAGCCGGTACCTTGTTCACCCACCACATCGCGAAGCTCTCACTGTTGCTTAAAGACGGACAACCATTTCGTCTAACAGAAGAAGACTTCGGCCCCCTGTCTCAGGAGAGGAATCAGATTCGTCTACAGAAGACACCCCTCAAAGGCGTCGTACACAGCCTTCACCCTCTCAACCCTCTTTACAACGTCTCTCATCTCCAGCTGAAGCTCGAGCGTACCGTGCTACTCTCGCTTCAAACAGCTCAACTCTTTTATCTCGTTTCACCCCTCGCATCCCCTCCTTTCAATCAACTCCTACTTCTCAGTCCCCTCTTAACACCCCAGTCCCACGACAACTCGCTCTTCTCCCCTCTTCTTCACAACTTTCAGATCTACCTGGAGGTTTCCTTGACGACGACGAACCACTAGAGCCTAGGCCTGTTACCCCGGCCTCTTCAGATCACTCCGTCTACGAAGACGCTCTTCGAAGAGTCACCCCAGTCTCTCAACAATCTCCTCGCTCGTCTCACCATTCCTCCCCGGTATTTCCTTCTACTTCTCCAAATCTTCCTCGTTCTCCAGAATCTCCAATTGCTTCACGACCTCCTACACCGACAGCGCCAAGCCCTCTACCTGTACCACTTCTTCAGACACCTCCAATAGTCATGGCAGTCAACAACGTTACCTTGGGAAATGATACCTATAACGTAGCAGATGCAACTGATCTGCAACGCTACTTGGTACAATCGGCAGCCTTACAAACCCAGCTTCAAGCACAAAACCAAGCGTTGAACCAACAGCTTACAGCTGCACAGGCCGCACCATTAGCTACCCAAGCTAACTTCAATGCCCTCCTTACTGCTATCACTCCTCCTCAACGGATTCAGACAGTTACCAACCCTATCCTATCCACCCCTACTGCTAACGTCGACTATGAGTCGTTTCCGTTGGAACCTGGAGTTGAAGACATTAAAGACTTTCCCATGCCTGAAGAGTTTTCTGGAGCAGAAACGGACGCACAACCCTTTTTGGACCGACTTGCCGCTTACTTCAAAACGAAGCCTAAAGCAATGAGGTACACGAAGAATCGAATTCTTGTCACCCTTAACCTCCTCAGCAAGTGCAATAAAACCAAGCAATGGGCACAGAATGTTCGCAACGCTTTGGCCACCAGTACCGCTGGAAACGTCAAACCTCATTACTTCGATAATTGGGATGCTTTCACCGCACAATTCCTGAAGCTATACGGAATACAAAACGCTCCCCAATACTTCCATCGAAGGATGATGGCCTATAAGCAAAACAAAGGTCAAAAATGCCGAGCCTTCTACGACGCGTTCGAAGACTTCAGACGACAAGCGGTTGATATCACCAAACCACAGGCCTTCTTCCATTTGAAGCAAAACACGTTTCCAACCTTCCGCACGCAACTCCTTATGCGCGAAAGACCTCCTACTACTTACGATGAGTGGAGGGACGCGTTGATTCAAATGCAAGAACAGCTAGACTCGACTAGGGAATATGACAGGCACGAATACGGAAATAGTTTTGGAAAGAACACCCAACACCAAAACTATCAACCTTCTAATGTCAAAGGTTATGGACCTATGCAAGTCGACGCCATGCGCCAACAACCCCGAGTCATTCTACGTCGACCGCAGTCCAAACCTCCTGTTAGAACCGCACACCCTCGTCTAGCTCCTTATCCTACTGGTGGAAACCTCAAGCCGTCATCTTCCTCGAAGAAACCGAATCCCTCCAAGCCCTCTGGATCCAAACCCCCTCCTCGAAAGGTCATTTGTTACGCTTGTAACCAACCTGGCCATTACGCTAGGAATTGCACGGCCAACATTCGACAGTTGGACTCTACCCATGTTCAACAACTAGAGCACGCTCTAGAATACATCTATGGCATCCAAGGTTTTGGACAGGAAGGGAACGATGAATACGAATTGGAAGATCCCTTGGCAGCATTCGAAGAAGCAGGAGTGTTTGACAACGAAGAAGAAGCAGAAGAAGAAGAAAATCTTATTGACTTGGAAGAAGAACAGTTTGGCTCGATCCCAGGAGCCTCAAATTATGGACCAGATATGGGACAAGAAGACCAGGAGTCTTTTTAGATGGACAAACCGGACAGACAACACCGGCGAGTCTTGATTTTTCTCAGATTGCGGACGATACCCCTATGCTCCCCTCTTTTCCAGAATCACATGTACTTTTAGCATCCCTTAAGCAGCGAATCGAATCTGCTTTCCCACTCTCTTTGCATCCCCTCGCCGCTCTCGAAAACCAAAAAGTTGTCAACAGAACATCGTCACGACTTTCACGACTATTCCCCATGATCAAACTGCAGATCGCAGTTTCATCTGACGAAATTTACGACATCGAAGCCCTCCTTGATTCTGGCGCAACCGCCACCTACATTTCACGCTCATTTGTTCAAGATCATGCCCTCTCCACTCGAAAGCTCACTACCCCCATCTATGCCATCAATGCAGACGACACGTTCAACGCCACCACCATTACCCATCAGACAAAGCTTACCCTTAGTTTCAAAGGACACATTTCTACCGAATGGTTCCTTGTTACCGACATAGGCACCAAGACTATGATTGTCGGTATGACATGGTTACGAACCCACAATCCGGAAATCGATTGGCGAACAGGACAAGTCTTGTTCACCAGATGTCCCTCCTCATGCATCGCTCATCAATCTCTATCCGACGTTCTACCCTCTGCACTTGACTACGCTTCGGTTATCACGGAATACTCCTCCCAATTCGATATCAATCGCATCGCTCACTCTATCAATGCCAAAGAAAACGCTGCTATGCGTTGGGCTATAGACGACTTGAAAAACAAGAAAGTCCTTACCATCGAAGACATTCGAAAAGGACCACTCAAGGCGTACGCGGATGTATTCGAAGAAATGACCTATCAAGAGTTACCCCCACACCGAAAATGGGATCACAAGATCGAGCTAGTACCCGATTGGGAATCACAGCTTTGGAAACCACACACCTATCCCCTTTCCTACGACGAACAAAAGGAACTCGATATCTTCATCGAAGAAAACCTCGCAAATGGTCGAATCCGTCGTTCAGAGTCTCCCTTGGCATCCCCCGTCTTCTTTATCAATAAGAAGGATGGCAAGAAACGAATGGTTATCGATTACCGAAGACTCAATGACATCACCAAAAAGAACGCCTACCCCCTTCCTCGTATTGACGAGCTTATCCAGAAATGGAAAGGCTGTCTGTACTTCTCTGCCCTCGACATTTGCTCTGGATACTACAATGTCCGAATGCGCGAAGGCGACGAATGGAAAACTGCGTTCACCACCAACCGAGGACTCTTCGAATCCCTCGTCATGACGTTTGGACAGTGCAATGCTCCTGCCACTTTCCAGACCATGATGGACTCTATCTTCATTGTTCAGATACGACGAGGCGATACGGGAACCTTCATCGACGACATAGGCATCGGAACCTCCTACGATCCACGGAAACTCCTCAGCCCTGAAGAATTTCATCTCTCTGTTCTTAAAGAAATCTTCCAACTCTGTCGAGAACACAAACTATCCCTTAAACCGGAAAAGTGTGTTATCATGCAGAAAGAGATTCCTTATTTAGGACATTATATCTCGGGCAAAGGAATCCGTCCAGACCCTGTCAAACTCGCAGGAATTACAGATTGGCCGATACCCACTACCGTTTCCGAGCTACGAGCCTACTTAGGCATCATGAGCTACTACCGTCGTTTCATCCCTGGCTTCTCCATCATTGCACGACCCCTCAACGACCTCTTACGAAAAGACGCTCCCTGGAAATGGGAAACCCCTCAACAAGACGCCTACCAAAAGTTGAAGGACCTTCTCCTTCATGAAGCCTTTCTCCTCCATCCAGACAACGAGAAACAGTTCATTCTCGAAACAGACGCTTCAGGTTATGCCTGGGGAGCTGTTTTGTCACAACAAGATGACGAAGGAAAATGGCGACCAATTGGCTGCCTTTCTCAAGGTTTCACAGATCCGGAGACGCGTTACGACACTCACGACCGAGAACTCCTATCTATTATCCGCGCACTGGAAGCTTTCCATCACTTCCTTATGGGAACCAAATTCCCCATCACCATCCTTAACGATCACAACAACCTTCAGTACTTCAAAACGAAACGAAAACTGTCCAAGCGACAGGCACGTTGGTCACAGATCTTGGCCAACTATTATTTCGAATTTCGTTATCGACCAGGCAGACAATCATCTGTCCCTGACCATCTCTCTCGTCGCGCAGACCACGTCCCAAAGGATGTGCCCGACGAAGAACAAATCCTCCTACCTCCTTCCCTCTTCAAAGACAACTTCGAAGCACAGAAGATCAATTCGGTCATCACTGAAACCCTCAACGAGCGAAACTTTGGAAAAGAAATTGCCATCGCTCAATCACAGGATCCACTTATCCAAGGATTCAACACTATGACTGAAAGTCAACTGTCTTCCGAAATTGACGGTCTACCCAACGGTTGGGTTTTACTAGGCGAACTATGGACTTATCGTGGCAAGATCTACGTTCCATCCCTCCTACGCTCAGAAGTATTCCAGCAGTTGCACGCTTTAGGACCTGCAGCTCATCCCGGAATCAAAGGCAGTCTAGAAGTCATACAGAGAGACTTCTATTGGCCACTGATGCGGACAGAAATCAAGGAACGAGTTCAGAACTGCCACGTATGCCAAACTCAGAAGAACCGAAATCAGAAGCCCCATGGACTCCTCAAACCTATTGACGTTACACCAGGGTTTTGGGAAGTCGTCACCACCGATCTGATCACAGGTCTTCCTCCTTGCCAAGGCTACAATTCGGTCGTTACCTATACCGATAAACGAGGCAAGATGAAACACGTCGCCCCCACCGTTGATACCCTTGATACTAGTGGATTTGCCAAGTTATACCTGGAGAACGTTTGGAAACGTCATGGTACCTCCAAGAAGATCATCACCGATCGAGGTCCTCAAATGTCCTCACGATCCTTCCGGGAGATTTGCAAACAACTAGGTGTGGAACTTGCTCTGTCTACTGCTTATCATCCACAGACCGATGGACAATCGGAACGAACCAACCAAGAAGTCGAACAGGCCCTTCGCACAGTCATATCCTACCATCAAGACAATTGGGTTGATTGGATTCCGGTTATCGAATTCGCTCTCAATAACCGATATCATTCTGGTCTCAAGACTACGCCTTTCTATGCGAATTACGGTTATCACCCTCACATTGGTTCCCTTCCTCGAGTTCAATCCCCCATCGAGTCAGTCGAAGACTTTGTATCTCACCTTCACGAAGTGCAGAAACAAACGGAAGAGTCTTTGACTAAAGCGGCAGAAGATATGAAGAAGTTCTACGATCGTCATCGGAACAAGACCCCCGAATTCAATGTTGGAGACAAGGTCCTCTTGGACAATTCAGACCTAGCTTTGAACCGTCCTTCTCGAAAGCTATCAGAGCGATACTCTGGTCCTTTTGAGATTACCGAGAAAATTGGCACACATGCTTATCGACTCAAGCTACCCCTTTATTGGAAGAACGTTCATTCAGTCTGGAATGTCTCCAAGATATTCCCCTATCATGAAGATCCTCTTAACCCCAATCATCCTCGTCCACCTCCTGATATCATCGAAGGCGAACCAGAATGGGAAGTAGAGAAGATCCTCGATGCCAAGTTCTTACATGGTAACCTCAAATACCTCGTCAAGTGGTTAGGCTGGCCGGACACCGAAAATTCTTGGGAAGATGAAGACAACCTCGAGAATTCCCCGGAACTAATTGCTGAATTCTACAAGCAGTTCCCAGGCGCACCACGACGACTACCTGATGGCACAATGTCAGGCAAACCCGTTACCACCAGGAAGAAACGCGGTAGGAAGAGGATAGGCCTTTTAGATCATCGGCCCATGACAATTCATACCGACGTTCAAAAATGGCCTATTGGATCATTGACTAGGGACTAGTCAATCCAGGAAGAGGATAATGTCAGGAACATGGTATTTTTAAACTTTTTATAACACGCTCTTTCTTCGAACTCTTCTTACCACTTCTTATGTTTTGAATGCTTCACACTCCTTATCCTTCACACCAATCATTCGAAACACACACACGCGCGTACTATTCCCAGCGAATCCACAACGAGCTATACAAGTGCTATCCTACGTCCTCAAAAGTCGACTCTATCTACGGCAGGCCTGAAGGTCACCAAACGTCCATCCCGGAGATCGTAGTGCTGGCCCCTCCTCGCTAGGACCTCCCCGAACATGGCGTCACCATCTTCGGCACTCAGCTGAACGACTAGTTCAAGCCGATAGGAAGAGACTCCTTCGAGCGGACCGATCAGCCTCCCAGATGTCACCGAACTCTGGAACACCTGGTCCCACATCGCCATCACCGGGTGACTGCTCGACAGCACTATCGACGTAGTCGGCAAGCGACCCTCCGTCTCCCTCGTCGGACCCCTGGGTGGGATCCTGTCTTGCGAGTCGAAGCTGGTGGCGAAGCTGGATCTCCGACTCGACCTGTCGGTAGGGACGGTGGACCCGATAGCGGAACTCTCGTCCTCCACCTCGACCAGACTGGTCACCATCCGACTCAACTGGTCGAGGATAGGGATTAGCCGATGGAGCCATGCGATGAGCAGGACGGCGTCGAGAGCGTTTGCAACGTTGCCCCTTAGTCACCGGACGTACCTCGGCGACCCTCGGAGCATCTTCGGCTCGGTCAACCTCCATGACCTCATCCTCGATCTTCACCAACTGATGGATCGGCTGCAAGACGCAGCGCCCACAGTTCTCCTTGTCAGAAGCGGCCAAGGTGGAAGCCGGAGCCGGCGTCGGAACGGGAACCGAGTTCTCGATCGGAGGCGTCGCATAGGACGACGGGTTAGGAGAAGGGAGTACCACCTCGTCGGCGTACTCCAACTCGAACGGAACATCGGCGGTCCCCTGACCAACCAATTTGGGACCCTCCTTGCAGTTACAGGTCTTGTCCTGCAAGGACTCGACCTGCGCTGTCAACACGGCCACCACGTTCTCGAGTTCTTCGGTCTAGGAAATGTCAGCTTTCATCATCTTAAGCAATGATGAAAGCAGCATTACCTTTTCATCCCTCCTGGCCAACGCCCCCTTGATGTTGTTGTCCCGAACCTTCAACCCAGCGATCAACTCTTGATGGTTGGCGACCATTGCCTCCAACGCCTCGTTCGTCCCCTGCTGGAAGGCAGCCAAGGTCTCCTTCATTTGAAGACCCTCCGCTGACAGACGAAGGACGTCTGCCTTCGCCTCTTTCACCTCACGCTCCAATCGTTCAACCTAGGCAGTTTGATTAGTCGAGAGTCATACTCGAATATTCAAACGGAGAACCTACCTTGCTCTCCCCCTCCCGAACGAGCGACCACAACAACGACGTGGCGGCAGTAGCATGGCGGACGGCCCGAGGAACGGTTGCCCCGTGCTCCAACAGGTCCTGGTCGTAGATCCCCCTCTGAAGGGTGTACCAGAGCTCCTTCTTGATCGAATGCTCCAGCTCCCCGAATCTACCCCTCATCCGGAAGGCTACCTTCTCGGCGATGATTGTACGGACCCAGAGCTCATCGTCCCAGGTCAACCCCATTAAATGAGGCATGGTCTCCCTGAGACGTTCGGGGTCCACTTCCGTGACGACCTCCAAGATCTAGAAGCCGTTAGCTGGACATCAACGCCCAAAAGAACGTAACCTCTACCTAGAGGAAGGCGTTAGTGCGAACACACGAAGCTCTAAGTCTCCCCCATACCTGGTCATCCGTGGTATAGGGAGTCCCAGCCGCACAGGCGTAGGTCTTGCGAGCGGCGGCACGACGGTCAATGCGAGAAATGGTGGAGATACCATTGGCGACTTTGTAGGTATGGTTGTTGGGGAAGGACATGTTTTGGTAAGATGATGGGGAAGTTGTTGGTGTTGCTGATCAAGGATGGCTCCAAGAAGACGTCCTTCTTATAGCCTAGATCGGTGATCCTTCACGTGACCTACCTCGACGAACCTCATTGGTCCGGGTCACATCAACTTCCACCCCTGTACCATCATCGTTGGCTTACTACATCAAGCTGACACCTCGGCCCGCGGGACGGCCTTGGAAGAACTTCGTTCCGGAACGCCTAGAACGCGCGCGCACTAAAAATAGGTCTCAAGACCCTGATGACCCCTTTATGACATCACGAACCCCTTTTACGACCCCTCATGACTTTACGATTACGATCAACCCTGGACCCTGATCACACACGTGGACAGTCACATCACAGTCTCCTAACCGGAGGAAGGAATCGCCGTTATTCGGAAGGAGTGCCTTAGACTCCTTTTGTTTAGCCCAGCGAATGTGGAGTAGCCGTTAGCGTGAAACGCCGGCGAATCTGTAATCCCTCATGTCCCATGAGTCTAGGCCCGACCTCCTCATGTTCGGACGTACGTTGAGGTTGCCACTAGTCCGTGATGCTGTTACCGCCTACAGACAACAAGGGATGTTTGCATGGCTCTACTCCCGAATCCGCTGGTACAACTATGTAAAGGGAGATTGCCACCTGACCCTTGGGTGTGATCCCCAGGTACGAACTTTCACGACCCCATGCCCCTTTTTCTTTTAGGACTAGTGTTATCTTTACCCCTATGTTTCATGCGGACATTCGTTATCTTTTATGCAATCCTTCACACGCTAGTAAGGCCCTTTGTCCTTTATTCTCCCACGCGTCACCTTTGTTCGCTTCCCTTACTTAGCGTTCTCACACTCCTTATCTCCCTTTGTTCTGGACTTGATAAGGGTATATTAGGGTATTGACGTCATGGCCACTCCTTTAGTATAAGTAGCAACTGTGGCTGTATCGTAGTACCTTAGTTTTGTTACCTCAGGAAATCCTCTGCCCTTCTCAGCCCAGTTGCAGTTAAGGACAAGTCAGAGTTTCTTGTTTGATCCAAGACATCCCCCATCTGCTCTCCCTCCCGCTCTGCGCGTCAACTGCGCCTCGTAACTATAGAACCCCAGCGTTCATATTAGAACACCTCGAGCGTCCAGTCGATCAACTGGTGGAGTCATCAAATCCTGTTGTAGGGATCAACCCTTGCTTGTTAAACCGAACGAAGTACGGTTTAGGTTGGGTTTCTCTTTAGGATTTCGACCTGACTTGTAGTGACCTCGGACAACCTACCGGAAGAATAGAGACGTGATCGTTCTCTCACAAGCTAGTTGGACTAGTGAGTACTCTGCGGAGTCGGCTCAGTGCACTGGTAGTTGTTGGGGTAGAGTGGCCCTGACATAATCCTCTAGCGCCCCACAAACAGTAAGCAGGCCCACAACCCTGACAGAAACTAGTCAATGTCAGGAACATGGTATTTTTAAACTTTTTATAACATGCTCTTTCTTCGAACTCTTCTTACCATTTCTTATGTTTGAATGCTTCACGTTCTTTATCCTTCACACCAATCATTCCAAAACACACACGCGCGTACTATTCCCAGCGAATCGAAACAACATGGCTATACAAAGTGCTATCATCGTCCCATCAGAAATCGACTCTATCTACCGCAGGCCTAAAGGTCATCAACTGTCCATCCCGGAGATCGTAGTGCTGGCCCCTTCTTGCAAGGACCTCCCCAAACATGGCGTCACCGTCTTCGGCGCTCAGCTGAACGACTAGTTCAAGCTGATAGGAAGAGATGCCTTCGAGCGGACCAATCAGCCTCCCAGATGTCACCAAACTGCGGAACACCTGGTCCCACATCTCCATCACCGGGTGACTGCTCGGCAGCACTATCGACGTAGTCATCAAGCGACCCTCCGTCTCCCTCGTCGGACCCCTGGGTGGGATCCTGTCTTGCGAGGTGAAGCTGGTGTCGGAGTTGGATCTCTGACTCGACCTGTCGGTATGGACGGTGGACCCGATATCGGAATCCTCGCTCCTCACCTCGACCAGACTGGTCACCATCCGACTCAACTGGTTGAGGGTAAGGATTAGCCGATGCGGTCATACGATGGGCAGGACGGCGTCGAGAGCGTTTGCAGCATTGCCCCTTAGTCACCGGACGTACCTCGGCGACCCGCGGAGCATCTTCGGCTCGGTAAACTTCCATGACCTCATCCTCGATCTGGACCAACCGACCGATCAGCTGCAAAACGCAGCGCCCACAGTTCTCCTTGTCGGATGCGGCCAGAGTAGAAGCCGGAGCGGGAGTCGGAACGGGAACTGCGTTCTCGATCGGAGGTGTAGCATAGGACGACGGGTTAGGCGATGGGAGTACCACCTCGTCGGCGTACTCCAACTCGAACGGAACATCGGCTGTCCCCTGACCAACCAACACAGGACCCTCCTTGCAGTTGCAGGTCTTGTCCTGCAAGGACTCAACCTGCGCCGTCAACACGGCCACCACGTTTTCGAGTTCTTCAGTCTAGAAGAAGTGTCAGCCTCCCTCATTTCGTCTTCGAGATGAGGAAAGCTACCTTTTCATCCCTCCTGGCCAGCGCACCCTTAATGTTGTTATCTCTAACCTTCAATCCGGCGATCAACTCCTGATGGTTGGCGACCATTGCCTCCAACGCTTTGTTCGTCCCTTGCTGGAAGGCGGCCAGAGTCTCCTTCATCAGAAGACCCTCCGCCGACAGACAAAGGACGTCTGCCTTCGCCTCCTTCACCTCGCGCTCCAAATCGTTCCACCTAGGCCGTTTGGTTAATCGAGAGTCATACTCAAATATCCAAACAGAGAACCTACCCGGCTTTCTCCCTCTCGAACGAGCGACCACAAGAGACTGGTGGAAGCGGTGGCGTGGCAGACAGCCCGAGGAACAGTCGCTCCATGCTCCAACAGATCCTGATCGTAGATTCCCCTTTGCAGGGTATACCAGAGCTCCTTCTTGATCGGATGCTCCAATTCCCCAAACCTACCCCTCATCTGGAAGTTCACCTTCTCGGCGATTATGGAACGAACCCAAAGCTTGTCATCCCAGGTCAACCCCATCAGATGAGGGATCGTCTCCCTGAGACGTTCGGCGTCCACTTCCGTGACGACCTCCAAGATCTAGAAGCCATTAGTTTGACATCAACGCCGAAAGAACGTGACCTCTACCTAGAGGGAGGTGTTAGTGCAAACCCACGAAGCTCTAGGTCTCTCCCATACCTGGTCATCAGTGGTATAGGGAGTCCCCGCCACACAGGCGTAGGTCTTGCGAGCGGCAGCACGGCGGTTGATGCGAGAGATGGTGGAGATGCCATTGGCGACTTTGTAGGTGTGGACATGTTGGTAAGATGATGGGGAAGTTGCTGGTGTTGCTGATCAAGGATGGCTCCAAGAAGACGTCCTTCTTATAGCCTAGATCGGTGATCCTTCACGTGACCTACCTTGACGAACCTCATTGGTCCGGGTCACATCACACTGGGGGCAAGGGTTGGTTTACTGAGTCAGTAAACTGTGAGTAAATTGCAAGTAAATGGAAAAAGAACCTAGTGAAATACTTGTCTGGCAAGCACAAAGAAAATTCACAATTTACTGAGCCAATTTACCTGCAATTTACTGGGTCATGTGACCACAGTTTCCCCATTAGGTAAACCTCGGAAAAATTCACAATTTACTGAACAAATTTACCAGCAGTTTACTGAGCCACTTGCCCAATCAGTATGTTTTTAATTTGCTGAGTGGTTTGATCACAGTTTACTGGACTCAGTAAACTGGAAAAAAACCAAACTGGTTTACTGACGACATCCCTGATTGGTCAATTTGAAAAATAACCGAAAATTTACCTGGACGTGTCATTGTCAGTAAACTGCAAGTTTTCTTTCAGTAAATTGGAAATACACGTCTGGTAAACTGGAAAAACACGTGACAATTTGATCGTGGTTTGCTGGACTCAGTAAATCAGAAAAAAACCTAACCGGTGACATGCCTCCATTCTCTGGAGTACTCATCGGCGACATTCCCTACGTCCCTTTCCCTCGGGATGCTTCGCGACGTTTCGCGACATTTCTATACTCTCTATACCTCCCTACCCCTCCCTATGCATCCCTATACTTCCCTACATACCCGTATATCCCCCTTTACCTCACTACTCCCTTCCCTATACTAACCTACTTGTCCCGATGCTTTGCGACCTTCCCGATGTTTTAGTATTCTCCCTATCTCTCGCTACCCCCCCCCCCCCCCGACCTCCCTATATCCCTCCCAACACTACATCATTCGCGACCCCTCCCTATATCTTCTCCCGACTTCCCTATACCTTCGCGATATCTCCCTACACCATTCCCCTCGATCTCTCGATCCCTATGCTCGATCATTCCCTTTTGGTTCATTTCTCAACCACATCTCTTTCCTTGGTCGTTCCCTTCGATCCCTCGCCCTCCCCATGTCATAGACTCGTCATTAGGTCTTTTGACATCATTTGGTTCATTCCCTCTTGCTTCCTACGTTCTCAGAGCCTCCTAGATTAGTATATAAGCCTCTGTATTCGATAGACTCAAGAGAGACCAATCCAGGGGGACTGATTCCCATGTTTTCCTCTCCCTATCATTCTCCTCTCGTCGTCGTCGTCTCCCTATAGTCTCCTGCGTCTTCCCTATCGTTCTCGTCGTCATACCTGCGTCCCTGCGTTCTCGTCGTCGTCTCTAGCGTCCTGTCGTCATCCCGAAGATCCCGACCTCCCGAAGTTCTCGTCGTTGTCCCGAAGTTTTCCCTCGTCGTTCCCTTGTCTGTTTCATTGATTCCCTTCTGTTATCTTTAATTATCTTTAGTTCCCTCTTGATATTTACGTCTCCCTACACGTCCCGACGTTCCCAACGTTCCCAACGTTCCCAACGTTCCCTACAGTTCCCTATGTGTCCCTACGGAGCTAGGAGGCATCGTACGACTAAGGACCACCTTCATCGACGTTGACAGGGCACCCCATCTTCTCCCCATCAGACCATAGCCCTCATAGCCCCAGTTCACCGGTTTACTGACGATGTACCTGATTGGCTAATTTGAAAAATACTCGAAATTTTACCAGGACGTGTCTTTATCAGTAAACTGCAAGTTTTCTTTCAGTAAATCACAAGTACACGTAAAGTAAACCAGAAAACACGTGTAAACTGTAAGTAAATTCAAAGTTTATGTGTTTTCTGGTTTACTTTACGTGTACTTGTGATTTACTGAAAGAAAACTTGCAGTTTACTGATAAAGACACGTCCTGGTAAAATTTCGAGTATTTTTCAAATTAGCCAATCAGGTACATCGTCAGTAAACCGGTTATGTTTTTTTCTGATTTACTGAGTCCAGCAAACCACGATCAAATTGTCACGTGTTTTTCCAGTTTACCAGACGTGTATTTCCAATTTACTGAAAGAAAACTTGCAGTTTACTGACAATGACACGTCCAGGTAAATTTTCGGTTATTTTTAGAATTGACCAATCAGGGACGTCGTCAGTAAACCAGTTTGATTTTTTTCCAGTTTACTGAGTCCAGTAAACTGTGATCAAACCACTCAGCAAATTAAAAACATACTGATTGGGCAAGTGGCTCAGTAAACTGCTGGTAAATTTGTTCAGTAAATTGTGAATTTTTCCGAGGTTTACCTAATGGGGAAACTGTGGTCACATGACCCAGTAAACTGCAAACATACTGAGCGCATACTGAACCCAATAAATTGCAGGTAAATTGGCTCAGTAAATTGTGAATTTTCTTTGTGCTTGCCAGACAAGTATTTCACTAGGTTCTTTTTCCATTTACTTGCAATTTACTCACAGTTTACTGACTCAGTAAACCAACCCTTGCCCCCAGTGTCAACTTCCGCCCCTGTACCATCATCGTTGGCTTACTACATCAAGCTGACACCTCGGCCCGCGGGACGGCCTTGGAAGAACTTCGTTCCAGAACGCCTAGAACGCACGTGCACTAAAAATAGGTCTCAAGACCCTGATGATCCCTTTATGACATCACGAACCCCTTTTACGACCCCTCATGACTTTACGATTACGATCAACCCTGGACCCTGATCACACACGTGGGCACGGGGTATCAACATTTGGACACTGTGCTTCTAATCGGATAGTAACCCTATCTGATCTGGTTGTGCTTTGGAAGCAGAGTAGGCCCGAGCCGAGAAAGGCGGCCGAAGAATATAATCCCTGGTGCCACTTAGGAAGAACAATATTCCCAGGTGCTATGCCTAATCAAGACTGGGTCTGATCAAGCGATTACGGTTGCAACTCCCAGGTTACTGCCTGTCCATTAGTATCATACCACCTACCGACAACAAGGGATGTGTAGAGTTCCTCGCTATCTCTGGCCAATCGCAGAAGCCACGAGACGGGTTCACCTGACCCTTGGGTGTGGTTTAGATCCAGGTACGAACTTTCATGACCCGTGCCCCTATTTCTTTTAGGACTAGTGTTATCTTTACCCCTATGTTTCATGCAGACTATTGTTATCCTTTATGCAATCCTTCACACGCTAGTAAGGCCCTTTGTCCTTTATTCTCCCACACGTCATATTTGTTCACTTCCCTTACTTAGCGTTCTCACGCTCCTTATCTCCCTTTGTTCTGGCTTGATAAGGGTATATTAGGGTATTGACGTCATGGCCACTCCTTTAGTATAAGTAGCAACTGTGGCTGTATCGTAGTACTTTAGTTTTGTTACCTCAGGAAATCCTCTGCCCTTCTCAGCCCAGTTGCAGTTAAGGACAAGTCAGAGTTTCTTGTTTGATCCAAGACATCCCCATCTGCTCTCCCTCCCGCTCTGCGCGTCAACTGCGCCTCGTAACTATAAACTCTCAGCAGTCATATTAGAACACCTCGAGCGTCCAGTCGATCAATTGGTGGAGTCATCAATCCTGTTGTAGGGATCAACCCTTGCTTGTTAAACCGAACGAAGTACGGTTTAGGTTGGGTTTCTCTTTAGGATTTCGACCTGACTTGTAGTGACCTCGGACAACCTACCGGAAGAATAGAGACGTGATCGTTCTCTCACAAGCTAGTTGGACTAGTGAGTACTCTGCGGAGTCGGCTCAGTGCACTGGTAGTTGTTGGGGTAGAGTGGCCCTGACAGTTTCAGCCTAATGTCATGTATGCCAGCCAAGACTAACTTCACCCAGTTGCAAACATATGACTTGGGTCACAGGACCATAAAGCAAACTGCAGTCCCCTCACTCTGTGCCCAACCATCCGATAAGCCCACGGACACACATATATATCATCAGCAACCCAGCATCATGCTTATCACCCATGTTCAACCACAAACCACTCTCACCCTTTGTTCTGTGCCATCTCACAGACAAACCACAACTCAAGTTCATCCACCTCCTTGGGCCCACAAGCAAGTGGACTACAAACATATGGTTTATAGACTTATAACATATTCCACACAAGGATGAATATGGGTGGGTGAGCTAGAGTTATGGTTAGGCTTTGAGATGGCACAGAACAAAGGGTGAGAGTGGTTTGTGGTTGAACATGGGTGATAAGCATGATGCTGGGTTGCTGATGATATATATGTGCGTCCGTGGGCTTATCGGATGGTTGGGCACAGAGTGAGGGGACTGCAGTTTGCTTTATGGTCCTGTGACCCAAGTCATATGTTTGCAACTGGGTGAAGTTAGTCTTGGCTGGCATACATGACATTAGGCTGAAACTGTCAGGGCCACTCTACCCCAACAACTACCAGTGCACTGAGCCGACTCCGCAGAGTACTCACTAGTCCAACTAGCTTGTGAGAGAACGATCACGTCTCTATTCTTCCGGTAGGTTGTCCGAGGTCACTACAAGTCAGGTCGAAATCCTAAAGAGAAACCCAACCTAAACCGTACTTCGTTCGGTTTAACAAGCAAGGGTTGATCCCTACAACAGGATTGATGACTCCACCAATTGATCGACTGGACGCTCGAGGTGTTCTAATATGACTGCTGAGAGTTTATAGTTACGAGGCGCAGTTGACGCGCAGAGCGGGAGGGAGAGCAGATGGGGATGTCTTGGATCAAACAAGAAACTCTGACTTGTCCTTAACTGCAACTGGGCTGAGAAGGGCAGAGGATTTCCTGAGGTAACAAAACTAAGGTACTACGATACAGCCACAGTTGCTACTTATACTAAAGGAGTGGCCATGACGTCAATACCCTAATATACCCTTATCAAGTCCGAACAAAGGGAGATAAGGAGTGTGTGAACGCTAAGTAAGGGAAGCGAACAAGAATGACGCGTGGGAGAATAAAGGACAAAGGGCCTTACTAGCGTGTGAAGGATTGCATAAAAGATAACGAATGTCCGCATGAAACATAGGGGTAAAGATAACACTAGTCCTAAAAGAAAGAGGGGCATGGGGTCATGAAAGTTCGTACCTGGGGATCACACCCAAGGGCTAGGTGAGAATCTTCTCGGATGCTTCCTTTGGAGAGGCCAAAGATAGAGACCATGCAGCATCCCTTGTTGTCTGTAGGCGGTAACAGCATCACGGACTAGTGGCAACCTTATCGTGCGTCCGAACATGAGGAGCGAGGGCCTAGACTCATGGGACATAAGGAATTACAGATTCGCCGGCGTTTCACGCTAACGGCTACTCCACATGCGCTGGGCTAACCAGAAGGATCCTAAGGCGATGCTTCCGAATAGCGGCAAGTCCTTCCTCCGGTTAGGAGACTGTGATGTGACTGTCCACGTGTGTGATCAGGGTCCAGGGTTGATCGTAATCGTAAAGTCATGAGGGGTCGTTAAAGGGGTTCGTGATGTCATAAAGGGGTCATCAGGGTCTTGAGACCTATTTTTAGTGCGCACGCGTTCTAGGCGTTCCGGAACGAAGTTCTTCCAAGGCCGTCCCGCGGGCCGAGGTGTCAGCTTGATGTAGTAAGCCGACGATGATGGTACAGGGGCGGAAGTTGATGTGACCCGGACCAATGAGGTTCGTCGAGGTAGGTCACGTGAAGGATCACCGATCTAGGCTATAAGAAGGACGTCTTCTTGAAGCCATCCTTGATCAGCAACACCAGCAACTTCCCCATCATCTTACCAAAACATGTCCTTCCCCAACAACCATACCTACAAAGTCGCCAATGGTATCTCCACCATTTCTCGCATTGACCGTCGTGCCGCCGCTCGCAAGACCTACGCCTGTGCGGCTGGGACTCCCTATACCACGGATGACCAGGTATGGGGGAGACTTAGAGCTTCGTGTGTTCGCACTAACGCCTTCCTCTAGGTAGAGGTTACGTTCTTTTGGGCGTTGATGTCCAGCTAACGGCTTCTAGATCTTGGAGGTCGTCACGGAAGTGGACCCCGAACGTCTCAGGGAGACCATGCCTCATTTAATGGGGTTGACCTGGGACGATGAGCTCTGGGTCCGTACAATCATCGCCGAGAAGGTAGCCTTCCGGATGAGGGGTAGATTCGGGGAGCTGGAGCATTCGATCAAGAAGGAGCTCTGGTACACCCTTCAGAGGGGGATCTACGACCAGGACCTGTTGGAGCACGGGGCAACCGTTCCTCGGGCCGTCCGCCATGCTACTGCCGCCACGTCGTTGTTGTGGTCGCTCGTTCGGGAGGGGGAGAGCAAGGTAGGTTCTCCGTTTGAATATTCGAGTATGACTCTCGACTAATCAAACTGCCTAGGTTGAACGATTGGAGCGCGAGGTGAAGGAGGCGAAGGCAGACGTCCTTCGTCTGTCGGCGGAGGGTCTTCAGATGAAGGAGACCTTGGCCGCCTTCCAGCAGGGGACGAATGAGGCGTTGGAAGCAATGGTTGCCAACCATCAGGAGTTGATCGCCGGGTTGAAGGTTAGGGACAACAACATCAAGGGAGCGTTGGCCAGGAGGGATGAAAAGGTAATGCCGCTTTCATCATTGCTTGGAATGATGGAAGCTGACATTTCCTAGACCGAAGAACTCGAGAACGTGGTAGCGGTGTTGACGGCGCAGGTCGAGTCCTTGCAGGACAAGACCTGCAACTGTAAGGAGGGTCCCAAGTTGGTTGGTCAGGGGACTGCCGACGTTCCGTTCGAGCTGGAGTACGCTGACGAGGTGGTACTCCCTTCGCCTAACCCGTCATCCTACGCGACGCCTCCGATCGAGAACGTGGTACCCGTTCCGACTCCAGGTCCGGCTTCCACTCTGGCCGCTTCCGACAAGGAGAACTGTGGGCGTTGTGTCTTGCAGCCGATCCATCAGTTGGTGAAGATCGAGGATGAGGTCATGGAGGTTGAACGAGCTGAAGATGCTCCGAGGGTCGCCGAGGTACGTCCGGTGACTAAGGGGCAACGTTGCAAACGCTCTCGACGCCGTCCTGCTCATCGCATGGCTCCATCGGCTTACCCATACTCGCGTCCAGTTGAGTCGGATGGTGACCAGTCTGGTCGAGATAGGGGACGAGAGTTCCGCTATCGGGTCAACCATCCCTACCGACAGGTCGAGTCGGAGATCCAGCTTCGCCACCAGCGTCGACTCGCAATCCAGGATCCCACCCAGGGGTCCGATGAGGGAGACGGAGGGTCGCTTGCCGACTACGTCGATAGTGCTGTCGAGCAGTCACCCGGTGATGGCGATGTGGGATCAGGTGTTCCAGAGTTCGGTGACATCTGGGAGGCTGATCGGTCCGCTCGAAGGCATCTCTTCCTATCGGCTTGAACTGGTCGTTCAGCTGAGTGCCGAAGATGGTGACGCCATGTTCGGAGAGGTCCTAGCGAGGAGGGGCCAGCACTATGATCTCCGAGATGGACGTTTGGTGACCTTCAGGCCTGCCGTAGATACAGTCGACTTTTGAGGACGTTGTATAGCATTTGTATAGCCAGGTTGTTTCGTATTGCCGTGAATGTATGCGCGTTTGTGTGTTTTGAATGATTGGTGTGAAGGATAAGGAATGTGAAGCATTCAAAACATAAGAAGTGGTAAGAAGAGTTCGAAGAAAGAGCGTGTTATAAAAAGTTTAAAAATACCATGTTCCTGACAGAAACAGGTCATGATAGGTAGGTTAGGTTTGCCCATACCAGGTTAGGTTAGGTATAGGTTAGTATAGGTATAGGTTAGTTTAGGTATAGGTTAGGTTAGGTTAGGTTAGGTTAGGTTAGGTTAGGTTAGGTTAGGTTAGGTGTAGGTTCAGGTCAGATAAGGTTAGGTTAGGTTAGGTCAGGTCAGGTCAGGTTAGGGGTAGATTTGGGATTAGACCAGGTTTAGGATTAGGTTAGGCTTAGGTTCATGGGTCAAGTTTACATTGGCTCAAGTTAGATTGAGAATTAGGTTGTGGCTATTATCAGGTTAAGTTTAGTTTCCATTAGGTTAGAGCCACAAACTGATATATGGTCTATCATGCATACAAACAGAGTCTAATTTTTTCAAATTCACACAGCTAATGGTTGATTTATAAAGTATCTCCTTTCCTGGAATAGTGATATAATCCATGGGACATGGAGAAAGGACACCATTCTGCAACTGATGCCCCATGGGCATAAGATGCTGTTGTACAACCCATGGGGCATGGGAATTGGATAGCATTGTACAACCCATGGGGCATGGAAAATAGATAGTGTTGTACAACCCATGCCCCATGGAGAATGGATAGCATTGTACAACCCATGGGGCATGGGAATCAGATAGTGTTGTACAACCCATGACCCATGGGGAACAGATAGCGTTGTACAACCCATGGGGCATGGAGAATGGATAGTGTTGTACAACCCATGCCCCATGGGGAAAGGATAGTGTTGTACAACCCATGCCCTATGGGGAACGGATAGTGTTGTACAACCCATGGGGCATGAGAATCGGATAGCATTGTACAACCCATGGGGCATGGGAAATAGATAGTGTTGTACAACCCATGACCCATGGGAAATGGATAGTGTTGTACAACCCATGCCCCATGGAGAATGGATAGCGTTGTACAACCCATGCCCCATGGAGAATGGATAGTGTTGTACAACCCATGGGGCATGGGAATCGGATAGCGTTGTACAACCCATGGGGCATGGGAAATGGATAGTGTTGTACAACCCATGCCCCATGGAGAAAGGATAGCGTTGTACAACCCATGACCCATGGGGAACGGATAGTGTTGTACAACCCATGGGGCATGGGAAATGGATAGTGTTGTACAACCCATGGGGCATGAGAATTGGATAGCATTGTACAACCCATGGGGCATGGGAAATAGATAGTGTTGTACAACCCATGACCCATGGGAAATGGATAGAGTTGTACAACCCATGCCCCATGGAGAATGGATAGTGTTGTACAACCCATGGGGCATGGGCAACGGATACTATTCCATTACCCATGGGTCATGGGTTGTACAATGGTATCTTTTCTCCATGGGTCATGGGTTGTACAACGTTGCATGGCCCATGACCCATGGAGAATTGTCACGATGTATGGTCCATGACCCATGGAGAAAAGATAGCTGAAGGGGCTCCATGGGAAATAGATAGTGTTGTACAACCCATGCCCCATGGAGAAAGGATAGCGTTGTACAACCCATGGGGCATGGGAATTGGATAGTGTTGTACAACCCATGGGGCATGGAGAATGGATAGTGTTGTACAACCCATGCCCCATGGAGAAAGGATAGCGTTGTACAACCCATGACCCATGGGGAACGGATAGTGTTGTACAACCCATGGGGCATGGGAAATGGATAGTGTTGTACAACCCATGGGGCATGAGAATCGGATAGCATTGTACAACCCATGGGGCATGGGAAATAGATAGTGTTGTACAACCCATGACCCATGGGAAATGGATAGTGTTGTACAACCCATGCCCCATGGAGAATGGATAGCGTTGTACAACCCATGGGGCATGGGAATTGGATAGTGTTATACAACCCATGGGGCATGGAGAATGGATAGGGTTGTACAACCCATGCCCCATGGAGAATGGATAGCGTTGTACAACCCATGGGGCATGGGAATCAGATAGTATTGTACAACCCATGACCCATGGGGAACAGATAGTGTTGTACAACCCATGGGGCATGGAGAATGGATAGTGTTGTACAACCCATGACCCATGGGAAATGGATAGTGTTGTACAACCCATGCCCCATGGAGAATGGATAGTGTTGTACAACCCATGGGGCATGGGAATTGGATAGTGTTGTACAACCCATGGGGCATGGAGAATGGATAGGGTAGTACAACCCATGCCCCATGGAGAAAGGATAGCGTTGTACAACCCATGGGGCATGGGAATCAGATAGTGTTGTACAACCCATGACCCATGGGGAACAGATAGTGTTGTACAACCCATGGGGCATGGAGAATGGATAGTGTTGTACAACCCATGCCCCATGGGGAAAGGATAGTGTTGTACAACCCATGCCCTATGGGGAACGGATAGTGTTGTACAACCCATGGGGCATGAGAATCGGATAGCATTGTACAACCCATGGGGCATGGGAAATAGATAGTGTTGTACAACCCATGACCCATGGGAAATGGATAGTGTTGTACAACCCATGCCCCATGGAGAATGGATAGCGTTGTACAACCCATGCCCCATGGGGAAAGGATAGCATTGTACAACCCATGAGGCATGGGGAAGGGATAGTGTTGTACAACCCATGCCCCATGGAGAAAGGATAGCGTTGTACAACCCATGCCCCATGGAGAATGGATAGCGTTGTACAACCCATGACCCATGGGGAACAGATAGCATTGTACAACCCATGGGGCATGGGGAAGGGATAGTGTTGTACAACCCATGGGGCATGGGCAACAGATACCATTGTACAACCCATGGGGCATGGGCAACGGATACTATTCCATTACCCATGGGTCATGGGTTGTACAATGGTATCTTTTCTCCATGGGTCATGGGTTGTACAACGCGTTGTACAACATTGCATGGCCCATGACCCATGGAGAATTGTCACGATGTATGGTCCATGACCCATGGAGAAAAGATAGCTGAAGGGGCTCCCTCTGCAGGGTGTACCAGAGCTCCTTCTTGATCGGATGCTCCAACTCTCCGAACCTACCCCTCATCTGGAAGGCCACCTTCTCCGCAATTATCGTACGGACCCAGAGCTCGTCATCCCAGGTCAACCCCATCAAATGAGGCATCGTCTCCCTGAGACGTTCGGCGTCCACTTCCGTGACGACCTCCAAGATCTAGAAGCCGTTAGCTGGACATCAACGCCCGAAAGAACGGTCCTCTACCTAGAGGAAGGCGTTAGTGCTAACACACAAAGCTCTAGATCTCCCCCATACCTGGTCATCAGTGGTATAGGGAGTCCCCGCCGCACAGGCGTAGGTCTTGCGAGTGGCGGCACGGCGGTCAATGCGGGAGATGGTAGAGATGCCGTTGGCAACCTTGTAGGTGTGGTTGTTGGGGAAAGACATGTTGTGGTAAGATGATGGGAAAGTTGCTGGTGTTGCTGATCAAGGATGGCTCCAAGAAGACGTCCTTCTTATAGCCTAGATCGGTGATCCTTCACGTGACCTACCTCGACGAACCTCATTGGTCCAGGTCACATCAACTTCCGCCCCTGTACCATCATCGTCGGCTTACTACATCAAGCTGACACCTCGGCCCGCGGGACGGCCTTGGAAGAACTTCGTTCCGGAACGCCTAGAACGCGTGCGCACTAAAAATAGGTCTCAAGACCCTGATGACCCCCTTATGACATCACGAACCCCCTTTTACGACCTCTCATGACTTTACGATTACGACCAACCCTGGACCCTGGAACACACACGTGGGCACGGGGTATCAACATTTGGACACTGTGCTTCTAATCGGATAGTAACCCTATCTGATCTAGTTGTGCTTTGGAAGCAGAGTAGGCCCGAGCCGAGAACGGCGGCCGAAGAATATAATCCCTGGTGCCACTTAAGAAGAACAATATTCCCAGGTGCTATGCCTAATCAAGACTGGGTCTGATCAAGCGATTACGGTTGCCACTCCCAGGTTACTGCCTGTCCGTTGGTATCATACCACCTACCGACAACAAGGGATGTGTAGAGTTCCTTTGATCTCTAGCCAATCACAGAAGCTCAGAGACGGTGCTCACCTGACCCTTGGGTGTGGTCTAGATCCAGGTACGAACTTTCATGACCCATGCCCCTATTTCTTTTAGGACTAGTGTTATCTTTACCCCTATGTTTCATGTGGACATTTGTTATCTCTTATGCAATCCTTCACACGCTAGTAAGGCCCTTTGTCCTTTATTCTTCCACGCGTCAGATTTGTTCGCTTCCCTTACTTAGCGTTCTCACACTCCTTATCTCCCTTTGTTTGGACTTGATAAGGGTATATTAGGGTATTGACGTCATGGCCACTCCTTTAGTATAAGTAGCAACTGTGGCTGTATCGTAGTACCTTAGTTTTGTTACCTCAGGAAATCCTCTGCCCTTCTCAGCCCAGTTGCAGTTAAGGACAAGTCAGAGTTTCTTGTTTGATCCAAGACATCCCCATCTGCTCTCCCTCCCGCTCTGCGCGTCAACTGCGCCTCATAACTATAGACTCCCAGCAGTCATATTAGAATACCTCGAGCGTCCAGTTGATCAACTGGTGGAGTCATCAAATCCTGCCGTAGGGATCAACCCTTGCTTGTTAAACCGAACGAAGTACGGTTTAGGTTGGGTTTCTCTTTAGGATTTCGACCTGACTTGTAGTGACCTCGGACAACCTACCGGAAGAATAGAGACGTGATTGTTCTCTCACAAGCTAGTTGGACTAGTGAGTACTCCGCGGAGTCGGCTCAGTGCACTGGTAGTTGTTGGGGTAGAGTGGCCCTGACACAAAGGGTCAATAAATGGTTCGAAGGCTTGTGCCAAGAAACTAGACCCCTCGCTCTCATCGGACTGGTTGCATGCCAAGAGGGTACTTGATCGGCGCTCTCGTCTCTCCCGCTTTCCCCACTGACTGGATCGACAGTACGAGCTTCGTCATATTGTCAAATGGAAACATTTGATGCATCCGAACATCGTCCCTTTTCTTGGCATCACCAAGGAGCCTACTCATTTTGTTTGGGCCCGGGCACCTGGTGTAGAACTAAGTGAATATATAACCAATCACCCAGATACAAATCGGCTTGATCTCGTCAGTATCTCCCTTCTCATGTCTCGGGTTATGCTTATACCCTTCCAAGTTAATTGGCATCGCCAATGGCCTTGATTACCTCCATTCCCTCTATGTGGTTCATGGAGATCTCGGTGGGGTGCGCGATCGCATGAGGCCCATATTGAGCTATGCTTATACCCAGACAGCCCAACATCATCGTGGATGACTCCGGCCGCCCGTGCATCACGGAATATGACTTAGTCACAAACTTTCAATTGCGCATATGAGCCAACGTTTGTCGCTGTATGCAATGGGCTGATCCCCAACGGCGGCTTTGGAAAAAAGATGATGTTTTCTCCTTTGCAATGGTCATGGTTGAGGTGGGTTGCACATACTAGCCCCAACCAGACAGTTGGTCAGCCTACTCCCCACCGTAACATAGGTTTTCACCGGTCAAGCTCCGTTCTTCCCTGAACCTGATTCTGTGGCACTGTTGGCTCTAGCAAGGGGGGAACGACCGAAACGGCCAATGCATGCGGATCTCACTTGCAGGTTGTTGTCAGGAACATGGTATTTTTAAACTTTTTATAACACGCTCTTTCTTTGAACTCTTCTCATCACTTCTTATGTTTTGAATGCTTCACACTCCTTATCCTTCACACCAATCATTCGAAACACACACACGAGCGTACTATTCCCAGCGAATCCACAACGAGCTATACAAGTGCTATCTCAATCCCATCAAAAGTCGACTCTATCTACGGCAGGCCTGAAGGTCATCAACTGTCCATCCCGGAGATCATAGTGCTGGCCCCTCCTCGCAAGAACCTCCCCGAACATGGCGTCACCATCTTCGGCACTCAGCTGAACGACTAGTTCAAGCCGATAGGAAGAGATGCCTTCGAGCGGACCGATCAGCCTCCCAGATGTCACCGAACTCTGGAACACTTGGTCCCACATCTCCATCACCGGGTGACTGCTTGGCAGCACTATCGACGTAGTCGGCAAGCGACCCTCCGTCTCCCTCATCGGACCCCTGGGCAGGATCCTGTCTTGCGAGTCGAAGCTGGTGGCGAAGCTGGATCTCCGACTCAACCTGTCAGTAGGGACGGTTGACCCGGCAACGGAACTCTCGTCCCCTATCGCAACCAGGCTGGTCACCATCCGACTCAACTGGACGTGGGTACGGGTAAGCCGAAGGAGCCATGCGATGAGCAAGACGGCGTCGAGAGCGTTTGCAACGTTGCCCCTTAGTCACCGGACGTACCTCGGCGACCCTCGGAGCATCTTCAGCTCGGTCAACCTCCATGACCTCATCCTCGATCTTCACCAACTGTTGGATCGGCTGCAAGACACAGCGCCCACAGTTCTCCTTGTCGGAAGCGGCCAAGGTAGAAGCCGGACCTGGAGTCGGAACGGGAACTGCATTCTCGATCGGAGGCGTCGCATAGGACGAAGGGTTAGGAGACGGGAGTACCACCTCGTCGGCGTACTCCAACTCGAACGGAACATTGGCTGTCCCCTGACCAACCAATTTGGGACCCTCCTTACAGTTACAGGTCTTGTCCTGCAAGGACTCAACCTGCGCTGTCAACACAGCCACCACGTTCTCGAGTTCTTCCGTCTAGATGAAGGTCTTTCAGTTATTGCACAAACTGCAAAGGCTGAAAGACGACCTTTTCATCCCTCCTGGCCAACGCCCCCTTGATGTTGTTGTCCCGAACCTTCAACCCGGCGATCAACTCTTGATGGTTGGCGACCATTGCCTCCAACGCCTCGTTCGTTCCCTGCTGGAAGGCAGCCAAGGTCTCCTTCATTTGAAGACCCTCCGCTGATAGACGAAGGACGTCTGCCTTCGCCTCCTTCACCTCTCGCTCCAATCGTTCAACCTAGGCAGTCTGATTAGTCGAGAGTCATACTCGAATATTCAGACAGAAAACCTACCCAGCTTTCTCCTTCTCGAACGAGCGACCACAAAAGGCTAGTGGAAGCGGTAGCATGGCGGACAGCCCGAGGAACGGTCGCTCCGTGCTCCAACAGGTCCTGATCGTAGATTCCCCTCTGCAGGGTGTACCAGAGCTCCTTCTTGATCGGATGCTCCAACTCCCCGAACCTACCCCTCATCTGAAAGGCCACCTTCTCGGCGATGATTGTACGGACCCAGAGCTCGTCGTCCCAGGTCAATCCCCTCAAGTGAGGGATCGTCTCCCTGAGACGTTCGGCGTCCACTTCGGTGACGACCTCCAAGATCTAGAAGCCGTTAGTTTCGCATCAACGCCTAAAAGAACGTGCCTCTACCTAGAGGAAGGCGTTAGTGCAAACATACAAAGCTCTAGGTCTCCCCCATACCTGGTCATCCGTGGTATAGGGAGTCCCCGCCGCACAGGCATAGGTCTTGCGAGTGGCGGCACGACGGTCGATGCGAGAGATGGTGGAGATACCATTGGCGACTTTGTAGGTATGGTTGTTGGGGAAAGACATGTTTTGGTAAGATGATGGGGAAGTTGCTGGTGTTGCTGATCAAGGATGGCTCCAAGAAGACGTCCTTCTTATAGCCTAGATCGGTGATCCTTCACGTGACCTACCTCGACGAACCTCATTGGTCCGGGTCACATCAACTTCCGCCCCTGTACCATCATCGTCGGCTTACTACATCAAGCTGACACCTCGGCCCGCGGGACGGCCTTGGAAGAACTTCGTTCCGGAACGCCTAGAATGCGCGCGCACTAAAAATAGGTCTCAAGACCCTGATGACCCCTTTATGACATCACGAAACCCTTTTACGACCCCTCATGACTTCACGATTACGATCAACCCTGGACCCTGATCACACACGTGGACAGTCACATCACAGTCTCCTAACCGGAGGAAGGAATCACCGTTATTCGGAAGGAGTGCCTTAGACTCTTTTTGGTTAGCCAAGCGAATGTGGAGTAGCCGTTAGCGTGAAACGCCGGCAAATCTGTAATCCCTCATGTCCCATGAGTCTAGGCCCGCGCTCCTCATGTTTGGACGTACATTGAGGTTGCCACTAGTCCGTGATGCTGTTACCGCCTACAGACAACAAGGAATGCTGTATGGTCTCTATCTTTGGCCTCTCCAAAGGAAGCATCCAAGAAGATTCTCACCTAGCCCTTGGGTGTGATCCCCAGGTATGAACTTTCATGACCCCATGCCCCTTTTTCTTTTAGGACTAGTGTTATCTTTACCCCTATGTTTCATGCGGACATTCCTTATCTTTTATGCAATCCTTCACACGCTAGTAAGGCCCTTTGTCCTTTATTCTCCCACACGTCATATTTGTTCGCTTCCCTTACTTAGCGTTCTCACACTCCTTATCTCCCTTTGTCCGGACTTGATAAGGGTATATTAGGGTATTGACGTCATGGCCACTCCTTTAGTATAAGTAGCAACTGTGGCTGTATCGTAGTACCTTAGTTTTGTTACCTCAGGAAATCCTCTGCCCTTCTCAGCCCAGTTGCAGTTAAGGACAAGTCAGAGTTTCTTGTTTGATCCAAGACATCCCCATCTGCTCTCCCTCCCGCTCTGCGCGTCAACTGCGCCTCGTAACTATAGACTCCCAGCAGTCATATTAGAACACCTCGAGCGTCCAGTCGAGCAACTGGTGGAGTCATCAATCCTGTTGTAGGGATCAACCCTTGCTTGTTAAACCGAACGAAGTACGGTTTAGGTTGGGTTTCTCTTTAGGATTTCGACCTGACTTGTAGTGACCTCGGACAACCTACCGGAAGAATAGAGACGTGATCGTTCTCTCACAAGCTAGTTGGACTAGTGAGTACTCTGCGGAGTCGGCTCAGTGCACTGGTAGTTGTTGGGGTAGAGTGGCCCTGACAGTTGTGGGCATTGATGGTGATATGCTGGGACAATTGGCTAAATCGCCCCGAAATATCGCATGTGTTAGGGATCTTGAATGACTGGTAAGCGTTCCTCTTCCTGGCAGCCAACTGCTAATTGGAAAATCCTCAACAGCCGCAAAAATGGCCGAGTTTCCATCCTGGAGCTTCCACCAGCATCCATCGGCTGGTTCCCACCGATTGCAGACGAAATATTGGACCTCACCGACCAAGTTGCATCGGCTGCTCTTTTGGGGCCAATCGGCATCGGGAAGTCCTTTGTGGCCCGTACCGTCCTGGACCACAACAGAACCAAAGCCAAGTTTGGTGAAAACCGTCACTCTATGTGTTGTGACGGCCTTGAGAACTCGCTGGAGGGTTTCATTCAGCGCCTATCTGGCACCATCCACGTCAATGAAACACACCTCGAATCACACCTCAAGTCATCCCCTCCACTCATATTGTTGCTCGACAGTGTGGATTCTGCCCTTGACCCACTTTCCCCTGAGGCTGAGAAGATACGTGCAAGGATAGAAGAATTTGGTAGCTATGAACATGTCTGCCTGATTACTACCAGCAGGATGTATCCGGACATCCATGGTTTCCACCGGGTCAACATAGCCACTCCACCCGAGGGCGGCGCACAGGACATCTTCTACAGCCTCTGTAACTTGGATAGATCGCCTGCATTGGACATCCTCGTGGCAAAATTGGACCTCCATCCATTTTCCATTGAACTTTTTGCTAGGACCGTACGCGAAAATAGTTGGGATGAACAGACGCTATTGAGAATGTGGGATGACAAGAAAGGCGTGCTGAGAACCACCTATTACGAGATGCTCAAGAAAACTATAGAGCCGGTGTTTCGTTCCCCGAGGATCAAAGAGCTAGGTACCGCAGCTCGGGACGTGCTCGAAGCAATTGCATCCTTCCCATCTGGGATTGAAGAACACCAATTAGAGGGGATTTTCCACAGAACAGGAGGAGTAAGGGAGGTAGTTGATGTGCTTCGCAGTTTCTCCCTTGTCTCTTGCCGAAACGGAGCTCTGAAGATGCTTTCTCCACTCCAGTTCTACTTCCTGGAGTCTATGATCGTATATGCAGAAACGGAGGAAGTCATCAAATGGGGTCCAGACTGTATGCCTGCACAAGGGGGTATGTCTTCGTCGGACTTACTTCACGGTTGTCGCGTGACATTTTTTGCAGTGCTCCCTGTTTATACCGGAGGACCGCCGAACGGTTGGTTGTTGGACCCCTCCCCCTTACGCCTTACCATCCTCCAGAAGGTTGAAAATCCACCTGGACAACCATGTACGTCCTTCCCGTTCCATTTGCTCCATCGCTATGGCGTGACACCTTCTCAAAGGTCCTCCTGTGTCCACATGCGAATTTACCAGTGGCGGCTTATCCCACACGACTCCAGACCGCGAAGCTCCCCGAAGGAGGAAATGGATCAGAAGACTGCCCCAAATCGTGAAGAAAAGTAAACACGATTCCCCGGCTTCTTCATCCATTACGACTGATCACACTGATTCTCCGATAGGGCTCCTCGCTCTCTTTGGCCGACAGATAGCACCCATCATACTGATCGACATCCAAGAAGTTCCTGCAGATATCCCGTCCACAGGCCTACGGGAAAATCCAACGAACATCCCTGTTACTGCCACACAAGATGACCTCCCGGAGATCCTGCCTATCGCTGAACAGGAAGATCCTACGAATTTGTCACTTGTCACCACACAAGACGACTTGCCAGAGATCACGCCCAGCGTCGCACAGGAAGATCCTACAAATTTTTCGCCCGTCGCCGCACAAGAAAATGTAGCAACTATGCCACTCACCGTCCCTCGGCAACAGATCCCGCCCGCAGTGGTAGCGTACAACGTGGACTGGTGACGATACCTCGAATTGGAGTAATTTTGTATTTATTCTATTTAACAATCTCTCCCTCGCTTCGCCCCAGTATAATTGACCTGTAAATCTGATGTATGCTTTGTAACTGTCACTTATTTTTTCCTGAAAAACCGTGAGTACTGTTTACTTGGGCGCACACTTTGTAGCTTGTGCGGATTCATTCGGCGTAGGCACAACAACATTCCCGGGACGTAAGTACCGGGTCTTATCGAGTTGGATTTTAAGCGCCACTGCCAAAAATTTGATTTCACGGTAAATTGTCACAAGTCACATCAGTGACGTGGTCCTTTTAAGTTAAGCATGGTTCTCGCTTATCCCACGGACCCACACCGCCCTCCGCACCTTCCCCCTCTACCAGCTCACCACTAGGACGAGTACTCAGGGTGACTGTTATTGCTGTTCTCACGAAAGTTGGCGCGGCGGTTTTTTCCACTATTTTTTTCGATCACTCTTATACTTTTGCGCCCGCCCTACTCGACGTCCAGTACCTCAACGACTCAACTGACGCGCTCGATTTCCATGGCGTCTTGATGGCCTCGTTGAGGGCTTTCGACCAACATTGAGTTTCTCCCGAAATTCCGATCTTGGACTCTCGTTACCTTCCAACCCGTTCGGCCTTCATCTCCTCAACGCTTGTGACTTTCGGCTTGGGGGTGATTCCAACGTCTTTCAGTGAGTGTGCACTACATCTCTACATTGATTTTTCAACAACCTGTCATGTTTGCCACAGCTTTGAGTCTGCTGAAACCTCCGGTAAATACAGGCATCCAGGCACAAAACCTAGCCTCCCAGTGACCCCAGTATTACTCCTGGCACCCACGAGGAGGGTATTCAATGGCATTTCCAGTCAGTACATAACGGCGCAGGTGAAATTGAGACCCCCGGACACAAACCAAGCAGAACCTCTTTTTAGCTAACATGTTTATTCTGTTATCCGTGGTACATTTTACTGCTTTGTACTGCTTTGGGACGAGTAATAGATAGGGTTTCTCGTAATCTAGACTTCTCTGTGGTCACCTCACAATGACACTCCTGGCATGCAGGACTGCCCCCGTCGAATGATTTCACTGTATCACACAGCATGTTAGAAACGCAGAAACTCAATGTGACAATGTAGTGCACACTCACTGAAAGACGTTGGAATCACCCCCAAGCCGAAAGTCACAAGCGTTGAGGAGATGAAGGCCGAACGGGTTGGAAGGTAATGAGAGTCCAAGATCGGAATTTCGGGAGAAACTCAATGTTGGTCGAAAGCCCTCAACGAGGCCATCAAGACGCCATGGAAATCGAGCGCGTCAGTTGAGTCGTTGAGGTACTGGACGTCGAGTAGGGCGGGCGCAAAAGTATAAGAGTGATCGAAAAAAATAGTGGAAAAAACCTGTAGACCCAAACCCCCGCCCGGTTTGATCGGCCCGTAGATAGTCGCGCCTCAACAAATTTCCCAAAAGATTAGATGACTCGTTTGCTCAATTACAAATAAAATAGAACGTATATAAAGCCCTGTAATAGGTAGAGAGAGAGAACAGGACGCTTTACAACAGTTCTTACCCCGTGTGTTACCTTCGACCCGACTCGCACTCCACCGGTTATCGGATTTCCCGAACCGGCTCGAGAGCCAACGAGGCCGAAGCTTCACATCTTTTTGAACTCACAAAGATATCCTACGACATATCTCTCTCTACCTGCTTTTCTCTTTATCTCTCCCATCTCTTGTCTCTCTCTCGAAAAGCACGAAAACCCACTCGGATTGATCACCCGAGTGATAAAAAATATTTTCTGGTATTTTTCAATTTCTGAATTTTATGGCTAATCAATCTATAGAGCGCGCGCCGAGTGTCGGCAAAAAAGGTAAGCTAGGCTACCACTACGAGGAGGTCCCGGCCAACGAGAAGGCCCCAGGAAATTCTGAGAAGGACCTGGGAGCGCGTTGGGGGAGGGGCCCAGGTAAGTCCGATGAAAAGGATCGGGTAACCCGGAAGGGTTCCCGGGTCCAACAGATTCCGGGAACGTTGGAATCTGCTCAGGACGAGCAGGAGGACCGTCCCGATGAAGCGAGCCTAGATCAACCGGAAACTTCCGGCGGTGATCGGCCCGGCCTGGATCAACCCGCTCAGTCGGGCGTTGATCGGTCAAACACGGAAGGTCTGGATCAACCCGGTAAACCGGGCGGTGATCGACCAGAGAAACGAAGGCTTGAGGAGCATCGTTTATCGTACGTAACAGATGAAAATAAAAGTGGGGATGACTCAGGAAGAGACTCCCCTGTTCCCGCTAAAGACGACGGATGGAAATCAGTTAAGAAAAAGAAAAGAGGAGTATCTAAGCGCTCAGAGGCCTCTGAAGTGGAGGGCGACCTACTCGCTACCACAGGCTCTGATAACGAGGCGCGAGGTAAAACTAAGTACTTTCATGAGTGGTTCAGTGGCGACGAAAACGAGGAAGACAGTCGCTCGGAAGATGACGAACGGTCCGGTCGTGACGGTCCGTCGGGACCTGTACCTAAGATAGACCTGAAGAAGGAGGCTGCCAAGAGGCGCCAAGAAAACTCGAAAGGGAAACAACCGGTCCGACCCGTCGCATTCCAGGAGCTGATGTCATCAATCAGCCGAGCTGGTCAGAGGAAGACGGTTTCCAGGCACGAAAGAATTAAGGTGCCGACGGCAGTGACATTTGCCCGGGGAAAAAGTAACATACCCCATGGTCTGAGGTTTAACACGGTAACCGAGAGAAGGGCATCCCGAAGCGACGAGCCTCGAAGGAGCGCGTTAGCCGACGGAGATGGCTCTGATGGATGTTCAGACGCCGGCGAATCAGACGATGACAGGAAGGCATCGAGACCGAGTGATAGACGTCGTAAGGCCCCTAGTCGGGGCGGGAGACAATCTAAACCAGTCCCGTCAGACCCACCTTCGTCGTCGGATGAGTTGGCAGATTCCTCTGACGATGGGAACGGCCGCAGGCCAAAGCGCGATCCCAGGAAGGGAAACGGAAGGATGGCAGAGTCGAGGGCAGAGCGCGAGGAACGCGAGGAGCGCGAGGAGCAGGAGGCAATGGCGCGCCAGAAGGCCACGCCACCCAGCGTATATGATGGCAAGCCGGATTTATTGGTATTCGACAAATGGACCTACGAAGTCAATAACTGGGTCCGAAGGAGTAAATACCGGGACATAACTGCCCTGGAGTCGCTTGTTACGTACGTAACGGGAGACGCGGGACAATTTTATATGGACTTCGTTGCGGGAAATGAAGAAGCGTGGACAATGAAATCTATGTACGAAGCGCTATTTGACTACTGTTTCCCGATGGACTTTAAGGATGGATTGCGTGCCCGACTGATGAACTCGACGCAAGGGAAGCGGCGGGTCCGAGATTTTATCCGAGATGTCGAGAAGCTTGCTGCGCGGTTCCCCGACGTGAACGAGAGGACGGTAATCCAGACGTTCTGGAGGGGAATGCGCAGGGACATCCGCCTACGCCTGATTGAATGGGGAGTCTCGGCTGAGCACACATCCCTCGAGAGGATGGTCAGAAAAGCCATGGACATCGAAAAGAGCGAGGAGGCTTACCGGCGAGAACTCAGGAGTGAGAAACCGGGACCCCCAGAACGGTCATGGGGAAGGTTCGCGAACCGGACTGACGGACCACGGAGGTGGACACCTTCAGGAGAAGGGGATGGACCCAGACCTAGGGAAGGGGGTGAGCGATTCCGTGCGAACGCAGTGTCGCCGCAGCAGGCGGATGATAGAACCCAGACCCGAAATGAGGGACGCCGTAAGCAGGGGCGTAGAATAAGCCGAGCGAAGCGCGACGAGCTTCGAGCAGCTGGGAAGTGTTTCCAGTGCGAGGAGGCAGGACACGACCAGAGGAACTGCCCAAAGTTGCACTCTATGCGACGGCCAACGGCCAACGCGGCTCGGGTGGAGTCAGCGAGGCGGGAACGGGTGTCGAGTACACAGGAAGTACGCGTGAATGCGATGTTGTTCCCGTCGGGAGACAGTCGAGACGCGGATGCATTACTGGTAACCACTGTCCAACGTAAAATCCCCTACAATGTTGTCACCCCTTGACACTCAGCCCCTGGGAACCTTGTGTCAAAAAAACTCGACCGAAAATTCCTAGCAGGCTCCCCAGCAGTCCAACGGGACTTCCCCCATTTTTTCCGTCGTGTTTTCGGGTCGGGTTGAGCCAGCCCTCCCTTCCTAATTGGGATTGCTTCTCTTGATCGCGCGCGTGATGCGCCGTGCCTTGCGGTTGGGAATAGCGCCGTTCCCTCCTGCTGATCGCATCCCGTCCTCAACTTACTCCCGCCCCTTGTCACTACTGCCCTTCCCCTTCCCTTCCCCTTCCTTCCCGACTTTCCATGCGGCGTTCCCGGCTTTCTCCCAATTTTGTGGCATCAAATCCGTGGGAAAATATCCTATCCTTTTCCGCCCACCCTCCGCATTCCCCTCCTCCCTTGCTTCCTGCTGTGTTTGCCAGCAATCCAACAGATCCGACGGGCCTCCAGTCACCCACCTTCCTCTCGTTATGGGATGCGACTCCGGGGAAACAGTTCGGAGCCTGGGGAGCGAGGTAAGCTCTGCGATCCTTGCTGCATCCCGTGCACTTACGTGGATTCCCCAGCTCCCACTTTCCCTGGTGCACGGTTCCATTCGGTCAACGGGCTACTCCCTCGGTCCGAACTGCGTTCGTGGATATTGGCCTTGCCGCGTGGATTCCTGGCCTTGCGCCCTCACCATTCACCCTTCTTCCTCGGTAACAGAATCACCCCCCAACCCAGATCCGCCGCCCTTCCACCCCTTGCACCACTCTGAAACACGTGTCGATTATCTACGACCCGTGATCCACTCACAGTCCACGACAATCATGCGCATTTCAGGCAGAAACCCCTCTCTCGTCAGAAACTCCCCCGCCTTCGATCCCACCCACCCGGTTCACTCCATCACACCAAAAACGCACTCAACGCGTTCAGACGGACTCGCGTTCTGGGATCCTGGTCGCCAATTGGACAGGGCTGCCTGTACCTCCCAGGATCACTCCCCTTTGTTGGATGATGACAAATTCTCAAATTCCGGCCCCTCAAATTACTCTGACCTGTCCTCTACGATCCTTCCCCTGTTGGTTGGAATACTTCCTGTCATTGGGTACTCGCTTCGACTCATATCTGCCGTTGTATCTACAAAAATGTGGTTTTTTTTTTGATCTGAACCCGCACCATTCCATCTTCCCTGGACTGAATAGTTTATGTATATTGTCTGGCCTACAACTCACTCTCACCCTGCAGCTGCCGAATGAAATATATGCCATTCAATCAGTCCTCCAGTCAAACCCCATTAAAAGTGGCAAGTTGCTGGCCCTTGACCGCCATGGCCCGACCCAAACCGCATATGTCACAAGAACCCCCGGATATCATCACTCGACATCTGGGGTGACACCGGAGTCCCCAGGCACCAGATAATCATTCTGTCAGATCTCGGAGAGCGATCTGACGGTATGATCTACGCACGAAAGCGCAATTTCGTCAGGGACACATGCGAAATGAAAGATTAAGCAGCGCGAGTGCGGGTGCTTACCGATGAGGTTTGCGGCCTGACGGGGTTTGCGTTCGATCACACCGGGCGGGAAGAGGATATGGCGAATTGTCGGATGTGTTGAATGGGGCGGAGATGTTGAAATAGCAGAGTCGGAGGTATTGAGGTAGGGAGCTGGAGGCCTGTCTGCACGGAATCAGTAAAGACCGGGATATTTTGCTCAAGGTGCGTTGCTCCCCTTCCTCCCCAAGAACCTCACAATTATCCAGCCTACAGCCTTGTTTATCGCATTAGCACTATGTCCGTTCCATCTAGACCATTTAGACCATTTTCCAGCCCACCCGTCTCTCGTAGCACTCCGTGCATTTTTTCTGAGTCAATGTCACGTGTTGGAACCATCACACATAATTTCCTTAGACCATACAAAGATATGGCCCGTCACCCGAATGTATTTTGGGTATCGCAAAAGGGTGAATAAATAAAACTAAAAAGATTCATATATGCGTGCGAAAATTAGAGGATCAATGACGAAATCAAATGACATTAGAGGAGGATGAGGAATGGATATAAACATTCAATTAAACTTTCCCATATCGCCCTCTCTTCCTGGATGACGTGTCCTCAAGTCCCTCTCGTTTGCGCGGTTGCGGCAATATGGAGGTAGAGGCAGTAGGACAACTCTTGATATTGTTGATCGTCGTCAATAAGACCCGATCGATATCCTTGAGAATACGAAGGCAGTCAGCATGCTCTTTCTGTGGCTTACCCTCCAGCAATGCACACCACCACGACATGAGAACAATGAGGGTGTAAATCCCAGTTGGTCCCCCAAATTTTACGCCTGGCCCACGAGGAGGACAAATCTCGGCCCACCACTCCATGATCTCACCGCCGAGGGTGTAGACATCAACACCATAGTCCCTTTGATAACTGTGTCTATTCTTGTGGAACGCGCGGATGACCGCCGGACGTTTCGTCGTTGGGAATTTGGTTGGGGTCTACGCATAATGAGTCTAATGCAGAGTGGTTGACCGACGGGCACTTACAGTGTCTGGAAAACCAAGGAGATTTTCAAGTTCATACCAACGGTTGATTACGTTCGGAAGACAGCCGAGTTTGAACGTCTCGCGGAAAAAATCCAGTGTCCCCTTTTTCCCCATCCAAGGGGGCTCGACCGCAATACCGATGAGCGTCTCAGGTTGAGAGACAACAATCGCTCGAGGAAGCACTTCACCGCTCGGGAGCGTCATGTTTGGTTGGCTCCGGGAAACAGTTTGGGACCTGCCGGCTAGGCGAGGGCGAGTGGAGGTTGGGATTGGGGGGGGCAGATCGAAGTGGGTCTCAGATTGCAATGTCGCAGTCATGATGGGTAGGAGGGAGACACCAGGTTGAGGAGCCAGAACTGTGTTGCTCTGTTGACCGGCCAGGGTATCGAACCAACCAGACATGTGACCAAGATAGGGGGGTACAGTGTCCAACGGGTCGGCGATGATATCCTGATGGTTGAGCGTGACACCCAACTGAGTAGGGTTGGGCCACTCGAATGTGGTATCAGCCAGATTGGGTGAGATATTCAAGTGGTCAAATTGAGCGAACAGGTTCGGTGAGGAGGGTAGAGCGCTGGCATCTAGTTGGTCACTCAGGGCGTCGAGTGAATCAAACACGCTGTTGGATAGGGTGAAGTCCAAGGAGGGGGGTGGAGGACTGGCGCCCGGTTGGATGCCAAAAGCATTGAGTTCGTCAGACATGTTGCTGGGTTCGGTGAGCATGATGTCCGGCAGGTTTGACACGAGGCCCGTAAGGTCGAGTGCGGTGCCCGACTGAGAAGTATTGAACTGCTTGAGCGTGATGTCACATGGATTGGGCAAAGTACGGGGTTCATCCGATGGAGTGGATCCGCTCGGTGAAGGTATAGCGTTGGCAAGGACCTGGTCATCTTCAGCGGTTGCTGTTGGAGTTAATCCTGCGAAACTGAAGAAGGGCCAGTCGGACGTAGCTGACATAGAGCGTTAGTAAGCAGTGAGCCATGAACAAAAGCGAACGTACGATATATCTTGTGAATCCAGGCAGAAAATAGTTGCTTGAATTCATTTGCCTTCTCAGTACCGATGAATGCTTCAAAGTCCTTGCCGTCGATTGTTTCCCCAACAGATTGACTGGGAGGGATGAGACAAGTGGAACTTGGACACAACGAAGCGAATGTACTCACAAGTGGCCCACTGGCCTTCCGCCCACAGAAGGGGTCGGACATGCCAACCAAACGATCCCCTTACCCCCACACTTCTGCTCGACGTTCTTGAGCACAGTCGCCATGTTTTTTTTCAACGAGGAGACATTCCTACATAAATAGGAGAAGGTCAGTGGAGGAAGCGTAGTACACAGTTGGTGACTAACTTATGGTATTCTCGAACCAGCTCTAGTCGGTCCTCCTCGTCCACGTCATAGGCAGTCTTGATCAAAGCTTCTTCATCGCGCTTTGATCGGACCACTGCCTTGATCGTTTCTTCCTCTGTTTCGTAGAGCTCTCGCGCGATGTGATTCTTGAAGCAAAGGGGTATATCTTGGTCCTTGAGCAAGGCGCTGTCCCGAGGGTCAATCTGGTCGTCTGGAATTTCCGGCGCGCCTCTGCTGAAATCCATGTTCGGAATGCCAGCTTTGGTCCACCGGTCTCGAACGGTGTCCCGAATTCTGGCCTGGTAGTAAAGGCTCATGTAGGCCTGAACTTCCGACTGTTTCCGACGGGGAATCCCTTCAAGGCGCAGATTTCGTCGGCCACCCGTGGCGTCGTCCGTGGTTGTTCTGAACACTCGCTTCACTTGCTGTGGAGAGGGGGTGAGTTCAAATTGACGAGACAGGTATGTGGACTGTGCTAACCTCAATCTTTGTGGTCCGAGCTACTTTCTTCGCCACCTCTATGCTTCCATGCTTCTCGACAAGCTCGGGACTAGGTTCTGGAAGAGGCCAATTCTTGAACCACTCGTCAAAGAGCCCGGGCCAGAACATGGACTTCACAGTCCCAGCCGCTGAGTGTTGGTTAAAGGATGGTAAGTGTTGCTCGATGAACACATTCTGCTCAGGGGTCTTCCAAGTGACTCCCATGGTCGAAGGGGTTTGTTGGTGACGGAACAGATGGTAAGGGAGCGAGTTGCAGAAAGAGGGTCAGTTGAGATAGATTCGTTCAAAGAGAGAGGGATAGTTGAAGAGAGGGTGAGTCGAGGAGAGAGGGTGAGTCGCAGGGAGAGAGCGAGTTGCAGAGAGAGGGTGGACTATGGGAGAGGACGTCTGGACCGTTGCGGATTTTATGGTGCGTCCCACCCTATCCCGTCATGGATATTTTTATCCTCTTGTCATACCGCGCGTTCGCAAATTCTGGGGCTGGCTCTCATCTCACATCCCGCTGACAGTTGAGGCTTGGCAGTGGGGTACCTGCCAGACGGGCGGCGAGTTACTCGCCGTCGTTTCAGTACTTCTCACTGGCTCTCGGTGTGAGAACCAATGGACAGCATATCTTTGCAGGTAGGCTCTCATTAAATCTGTGCTACCGTCTAGTTATGTGGCCTCCATCTACCTAAGGGGTTCCCTCGCCGGGCGGGGAGGACACGGACGGAGCTTGGATTTAGTTCAAGCGCTCGTGATTTTAACGGTGATTTCAACAGTCGAGATCGTAGCTGTCACGCTGTAGGCTACAGTACCTCCATTCCACGTCAACTCTCCATTTTTAGACCCTACCAACGGAGTTTGACTCCTTCTCGTTCCCCGCTTTTTCTTTCCCCTTTTCTCCACTTTCCCCCTTCTCCGCTTCTCCATTTCTCCGCTGTTACTTTCCCCCACTTACTATCGCTTCTCTAACGCGACAATGGCCTTACCAACCATCCCCCTTCTACAAAGGCAACTCGACACAGCTCTTCAACTCATCGTATCGTTGTCGTCGAACATGACGGAGGAGGAGATCATTTTAGTCAGGGTGCGCCTCACTGAGGCCACCATTATTCTGGGACAGATTTTGGTCGAGCAGAGTCGAGCGAATGCTAACAGCAAGTCTTTCATCTTCTGCTGCCACGTTCTCTTACCTACTAATAGGTCACTTCGGCCATCACCCCACAGGCCGTGTACAGCCCACAGCATCTCCACAAAACCCCACTACCAATAATGGCAACTCTAGGAGTCGACATTCCTCCAACACGGTTTCTGCGCGTGGCGGATCTCTCGGCCGCCCTACCGCTAGCTGTGGTCAAACGCGCCGTCCTGTCACCCGAAGTACCACCCGCCGTCGTTCTTCGAACGGGAATTCAGCCTGTTCGATGCGTCACCTGCGACCCATCGTTGATATAGAGAGCAGTGATGAGGATTAGCCTCATCTTCGTAAGTACTATCTATCCCCAACCGCTATGACTCTCTGACAGCTATGCAGGCCCGTTCGAAGGGATTTTCCACGCCCATTAGCCTGCTATCGTTGTTTGAGAAAAGTAGCTATTAGATCTGTAGATTGTGATAGCGCAGTACAAATAACATTCTGCTATGAGTCATGAGGCTGAATCAAGTGCATTCACTTGCGCATTGAATAAGTGTATCGTTGTGGTCGTGAGCTAGACAAAGCTACAGATGTGCTGACATTGGAAATCGAGACAAGACATATCAACGACACCACATGTATATTGCCAACGACCCACACGACCAGGAAGGATGGTCTAGAAAAGAATGAGAGTGGTTCGTTCCTGGAGCGGCCCGACGGAAGGTCCAAGTAGGGCGTTGTGACATTGCGAAATACTCAAGGTGCAGAATTTGCGAAGGTCGGTGTAGATAGTATTAAAAGCCGTGTAAACTAATTGGTAGGACCATTGTGGAAGAAATCCGTGCCCGCCTTGGTGTCAGTTGAGATGATCTCTATGGACACGAAAATTAGGATGACTTGATCATGCGGTAGATCAGGCCAGGAATGATTGATGTGGCAAGCCAACTTCAAATGTGGTGCACAGAGTGCTTGGAGACGTACAAACCCCTGGTCCATAGATAATGAAGTGCCCGTGGTTGTACACAAGCCCCTCCGAACGAATGGGAAACTTGACGCCGTGACCGCCGACAATTCTTCGGGTTGTAAACTCCAAAAACTTGGTGTCGAAACCAAGTTTCTGGTCAATACAGGCATACTTGCGCGATGCCAACCTCGAGCTATCCCCCGGTTTCGCACCCGTAACGGCCATCTTCCCCAACAGAAGATCAAGGCAGTTGCCTTGAGATAATGAACCGCGTTGATAGCAGATTGAGCAGGGTTTTTGGATGTTAATGCAACTGGCAAAAAATGAGTTCGCGCAACCCTCCACCAAGCTTGACCTCATCGCCGTATACGGTCTCATCGTGCTCGACTTCCATCCAACGTCAAGTGTCTCCTGATCCAACCCTATCACCTACCGTGGGCGTATGCGTAGCCCAGCTTCTCACACCGTACCAAAAAACCCCCATTTCCTAAATCCCAACAGAGGCCTTCTCGTCGGTCTGCTGATGGATCTCTCCCTCATAACGTAGATCTCCGCACCACGTCCATTGATGAATTACCTCCTTGCTTACGATTAGTACCCATCAGAGTAGTTTGCATTTCGTCCGAACAAATGTAAACATCATTGAATTCAAGTGTGTTCAACACATCCGCGTAGTAAAAACGAAGTTAAAAGTCCAGGTCATCGTCATTGTCCCAATCGGCTTCCAAACCAGAATCGCCCTCCGAGCCGCTGTTGTCACTATAGTTCGCTTCCTCCAGGAGTGGATGGTCATTAGCGGCTTCCTCTACCACTGGTGAATTGGAAGGAAGAGGGGTGGCGTTGTGAGATTTGCCCGAAACCCTGAGTTTGAAGATTCCCCGCGCTCGTGAGGCCGGAATAGTGTCAGCAAGTGGAACTCCGTGCTCTGTCAGGTATTCCGTAGCCCATGAATGTTGGAGGTTGTACGACACAAGTGTTGGGCGCCAGAGTCTGGCGAACGATACTGCGAGGTTGTGGTATATAGCAGCTTGCTTCCTGGCATACGCGTCCAGTCCAGATTGAACGTCGGTATTCAGGGTCCTCTCATGAGCATCCACCTTCGCTAACCACTCCTGTGATCGCCACTCCAAGAACGCAACCACCCGCCGCATTTCCTCCTGCAAAAGTTCCACCTCCTCGACCCACCGCTCCAACCTTGCGAAGGAGGTCGTCCACTCGACACGAAGGAAGTCGTTGACATCTTCCTCTGAGGCATTTTCTTCCACCGTTCCATTGGAAACGTCAGGGATCCGCGGGTTTGTCAGCCAGATCCACGAGCGGAAGTAAGAGCCGTCACCAAGCCCCGCCTCACTAGTCTCCTTGCCTGGACCCCGGTTATCGCGATCCTTCAGCTCCATGTATGTTTGCTGCCAGTCACTGGTGGGATCGAGCTGGAGGAGAGCCCGGTATGCAGCGCGATAACGGTCCACAGACCTATGGATGCGGCTCTCAACACTGTCCATAACGGCTCGCGATCGGGTGTTGGCCCGTTGTCCTTGTCCGGCAATTTGGGTATGGTGGTTGACCAGTAACTTGCGGCGGACTTTGCGAGCGTCTCGGAGGCTGGTGAGGGAATCTTGAAGTTGTGCCATACGTAGGAGTTGTTCATGCTCAGCCACTTGTTGAAGGCAAATTCTCTCGCGGCGTTCGAGGTCCAGGCTTGAGGGAAGGAGGAGTGGTACATTTTCAGCTATGTTGATGTCGTCTTCGGTGTTGTCCTCAGACGATGGGAGTGGAGCGAGAGCAACAACCCCAGGCATGTAAACGAGCTGGAGTTCCCTCCACTTTATGATCTGCCGCATGAGAGTGTTGCGCTTTTCTTGAACAGAAGCAATTTGAGTGTCTGATTTTGGCGGCTTCTTCTTGATATCGGATGCAAGTTGTCGTCTACATCAAAGGCAATAAGCAATCGATTCGGACGCAAAGTTTGGAGACCACCTACTGTTGTTCTTCAATCTCTAATCCACTGCGGACGAAAACCGACCCTGGTACTTGATGCCGGGTGGTTCCTTGTCTAACGTCCTCTTCGTCCTCTTCAGCGAGCTTTCGACGAATTTCAGCAAGCTTGGTAGCTGGACAAATATTAGCAGACGTAAAGAACCGAGATGCATGGAACAATGTACCTTTCTCCGTGTGGGTGAATGGGTTGGGTCCTGACTTGTTGCGCTCCCAGTTTCGGATCATTGATAACCACTCATCGCGGAGGTCTTCGGGGAATGTAGAATCAAACTTCTGGTTCTCCGAAGTATGTTTCTCCTTCATGAGGAGGGCTTTCAACATGCTTCGAAGGAGAAAGTCGCCTATGAAAACAATCAGTTCCGAGCTTTGGTACAATTTAAAAAACGAGCCCATACCCATACCCAATATTTTCTTCCAATTCCAGCCGCTCCAATTATCGTCGAGGGACAGGTGACGAGCACCAGGACCCATCTCCCGAGTGGACAGAGCAGCAAGATTCATGTTCGACCAACCTTGCTCAACGGTTTCACCGTGTGTCCTCCCAACACCCCTTGCATAATTGAACGAGTACTTGGTTTGACACGAATCGCCATGGCCAGGGAGATGGAATTTAGGAATGAGATAGGAGAGTTGGATGTTCTTGACATCAAGATCGGGGTGGTTGTCTGAAATTCTCTGGAGGAGGTGGATGGACCATTTGCAAACAATATCGTACGAGATGACAACACTTTGAACGCTAATCCCTTTCAACACAGAAGCGACGATGTAATCCGTGTTGATGTACCTGTACCACGATTAAATCTATTGTGTGTTTGCCAAGATATCGTGCTCACCGTTCGCCGCGTTGCAGGTCGCCAACGCCGTTCTTTTGCACAAGGGAGTGCCGCGCACATACACAGGCAACGACTCCAGAGGCAATATAGTCTTTGGAGGACTTGTTGTTTGCTTGATTGACGGCGTGGAAGGCAGAACTACATCCGGCGACCTTACACAAGATGCATGAGAATCGTGATCACAATGGAGAGTTTGGACATACCTCCATGTCAGTAGTATTTTGAGAAATGTGTTTGATGTACTCTTTGTTTTCAACGAAGTAAGACCACCCGGTGCTGATTTCTGGATCGTTGATCCCACGACTTTTGAGCTTAAGGCGGAAATTCCCATCGACTGCAAGGAAATACGAGTACAACCACCTGATGAACGACTCAATTGTTGCGCACAAGGTGGCAAGGGAAACACATACCGTTTGTCTTCGGGAGCCTGATCCCAGTTCTCGGGGAGGTTGCGGCCTGGATGGGGGCAAGCTGGACATTCCAGCGCAAACAAACCGTTGGGGACAGAAACCAGGCCCGCCGTGTCGTGACAGCCACCACCCCGCTTGATTTGTTTCAGGTGTCTCCATTGGCGAACACAACGTGACATTTCATGATATCGATGCTGCAACCGTAGAGATCAGTAGAGGGTACCGTGATGAGGGAGACGGCACATACAATTTTCTTTGTTCGACCGCAGTTGTCCGTCTTCTGGAGGAGGGTAGAATAGAAATCGTGGAGGTTGAGTTTTCCCTGAAGTGCAAGCTTGTGGTATGTGTCAAGGGCGTCGAATGTGAATGCCGTCTTCGGTCGTTGAAAAGACGCAGGATACCAGCCTACACGCAAGAGTTGGCGATAGTTCTCGACCCATTCTGTCGTCCCAGCACAACCACAGAATTGGACAGTGACATAGTGGACTCCATTAACGTCGATCACGAGCATGACTTGAGATTTTGAGCCAGGTGATGGGCACGCAGTGTGTTGATGGCCGAGATAGAAACAGTGATCCAAATCTTTGAGGGACGTGCGCTCAAAAAACCCTCCGTTCCAGACCTTTCGACAAATGAGGGGTGGTTTTCATTCAGAAATCACGAACGTACCTCAAGGCGGTGCAACGGGGTACACTCATGTTGGAGAACGATACAAGTAGCGCAGCGAAGTACCGGAGTGGTACAGTCGATGCATCTGTACGTTCCCGGCTCCTCAATACAGCTGGCACACTTGGGGAGGGAGGCGTTTCCTTGAAGCCCATCGCGACGGACGAGTTCGTCTAAGACTACGGGTATGAATGAGATCCATTCCTCCATTTTTGTCTACGCAAAGAAGGAACCTCAGAACGGCAAGAAGTATTTAGATTGTTTGCAATGGACTCACGCTATCATTTCCACGCTTTCGTCTTGGCCGCGAAGGAACCACGCTTAACGCCTCTGGTGTGTCCTCGGAGTCGCCTCTGCAACCCTCATCGTTCGCTTCTCCAGTTGGAGGTTCAGAAGGAACCAGAACCGTAGACTTCCGGGACGCAAACGGACTTTCGACTTTCGTATGCCAGACCCGCATGACCTGTGTGTTGCCGGATGGAATGAAGGGCTGAGCCGCTGGTTGGCACGCGATTTCTGCTTCACTTCCACCAAAGTCCAGGACTGCACTGCTGGTCGAAACACCGTTCCTCTTGCGCTTCCGCGTTTTGGACGAAGAGAATCCACCGCGGCCACGTTTCAACATGATGAGGAGGAGGAGAGGAAAGAGGTGGCTATTACGTCACAAAGACTTGGGATTTTTATGCAACGCGTGACTCCTCAGCTTCCCCGGTCTTTTGTGAAGAACAATAGACACTGTGCGCGAACAGGGTAAGAAATAAGGGGAATAAATATCACGGAAGGTATTAATGCAGATTTGGATATTAAGGCTCCCTCATCAAGTCAACTCGTACTAATGGTCCGGGTGAATCTTTTCTTAACGTTCACCATACACGATGTAAATTGCGGAGGGGCACAGATCGGACCCCATTATTACTTCATCGAAACCAACGCCCGTCTATCCTTCGAGTGCGCCGGGGCCTACGGAAAGCGACTTGGCATCCCCGCAGGTACAGTGGCCAGATTCGAACCAGGTGAGATCAAGACCATTACTCTTTTGCGCCATCACCGGTAACAAGATCACCATTGGGGGGGATATGCCCACCATATGTATTGTGAATGCACGGAGGACGGAGGTAATCATCACGAACCTTGTCCAGAAGAGCTTGAGCCGCACTTTTGGACTTCGTGAGCTGGAGGTCAGTGAAGGCACAACCATCGGACGGGATGCACATGTGTCTATGGATAGGATACTTGAGATGCATGTAATTTGGAACAAGAGTAAAGAATGTACCTTGGGCAATGCATCGTCCATACGCCTCCAGCATTTGCCAAAACCAAAAGAAATCAAGCATGGGTTTGTAGGACGAACCAAAATGGACACAGATGGTTGGAAACGAGTGGACACGGACGGCTGGAGACGAGAGTCTGGCCGCGTGGCTTGTCACAAGCCTGACAACTGGCATATACGTAGAAGGGGTGGCAGATAGGCGGGAATAGATAACGGAGGGAGATGAGTCCCGCCACGAAAAGCAAGGGGAGGGAGATACCTAGTATGCGACAAGACCACCCGGAGGATGAAATTGAGGAGGGGTATTCCAACCACAAAAATGAGCGGTCCCATAAACACAAACAACTCTGGGACGAAGCAAGCATCCGGTGGCAAAGATTGTCCCAACTGACAGGAGAGGAACATAGGGGATGGGTGTGGGTGATTTGAGGATTCGTCGTCATCCAACAAAGGGGAGTGGTCCTGGGAGGTACAGGCGGCCCTGTCCAATCGGCAAGCAGGATCCCAGAACGCGAGTCCGTCTGAACGCGTTGAGTGCGTTTTTGGTGCGATGGAGTGAACCGGGTGGGTGGGATCGAAGGCGGGGGAGTTTCTGACGAGAGAGGGGTTTCTGCCTGAAATGTGCATGATTGTCGTGGACTGTGAGTGGATCACAGGTCGTAGATAATCGACACGCGTTTCAGAGTGGTGCAAGGGGTGGGAGGGCGGCGGATCCGGGTTGGGGGGTGATTTTGTTACCGAGGAAGAAGGGTGAATGGTGAGGGCGCAAGGCCAGGAATCCACGCAGCAAGGCCAATATCCACGAACGCAGTTCGGACCGAGGGAGTAGCCCGTTGACCGAATGGAACCGTGCACCAGGGAAAGGGGGAGCTGGGGAATCCACGTAAGCGCACGGGATGCAGCAAGGATCGCAGAGCTTACCTCGCTCCCCAGGCTCCGAACTGTTTCCCCGGAGTCGCATCCCATAACGAGAGGAAGGTGGGTGACTGGAGGCCCGTTGGATCTGTTGGATCGCTGGCAAACACAGCAGGAAGCAAGGGAGGAGGGGAACGCGGAGGGTGGGCAGAAAAGGATAGGATATTTTCCCACGGATTTGATGCCGCGAAATCGGGAGAAAGCCGGGAACACTGCACCGAAAGCTGGGAAGGAAGGGGAAGGGAAGGGGAAGGGCAGGAGTGACAAGAGGCGGGAATGCCGCATGGAAAGTCGGGAAGGAAGGGGAAGGGAAGGGGAAGGGCAGTAGTGACAAGGGGCGGGAGTAAGTTGAGGACGGGATGCGATCAGCGGGAGGGAACGGCGCTATTCCCAACCGCAAGGCACGGCGCATCACGCGCGCGATCAAGAGAAGCAATCCCAATTAGGAAGGGAGGGCTGGCTCAACCCGACCCGAAAACACGACGGAAAAAATGGGGGAAGTCCTGTTGGACTGCCTGGGGAGCCTGCTGGGATTTTACGGTCGAGTTTTTTTGACGCAAGGTTCCCAGGGGCTCAGTGTCAAGGGGGGACAACATTGTAGGGGATTTTACGTTGAACAGTGGTTACCACAGCTGGCGGATGATGCCACCGACTCAATGCGGAGGGCGTACAAGCTCTGTGCGTCGGAATGGGGGAGCGACGACCGATGGCTGGACATTGAGTCGCGCGCAGACGGACGCTACAGCATTTACCAGTATGATACTGGGTCGGGTAGTGTGGTGGAAATCTTCGATGGCAAACGGCTGCGTGACGGCGCACTTGAGGTCGACTCGAGGAGGATCCTGGAGCCAAATTTCAGGCTGTCAGACATGCACTCGATTGAAGCGAATACCGACCTATCCTGTGTTCGGGAGGGCGGGTACAGAAGCCAACAGACCTACCAAATTTGGGAATGGCCAGCACTCAGGTGGTTGCGAAGAGCGATGGAGGATCACCTACGATTCGAGTCTGGTGATGACAAGCTGGAGGTGTCACCGGCGTTGAATGGTTACAGTCTACACCTAAAAGGGACAGACGTATTCTACAACCTGAGGCACTCGGAAGTGCTGGGAGACGCCTTCAACCCTAAACGAGTGTTGAATCAGATGCGTGCGATGAGGTCAGTAGGGGAGGGATACAGACCTTCCATATTCAGGGACTCAGCCATCAACCGGAGGCAAAGTGTCATGTTGCACGCCATAAAGTTGATGGTAGGAGCGTCGGGAACCCGCAAACGATCCCGAGGAACGGAGGGCGTGTCACCCGTTGAACGAACCGCTATGCGATTGAAGGACCATTCGAGGAAGGTGCCCGAACCGATCGTGGTGCTCGTCAAAATAGACGGACACCAATGCCGTGCGCTCCTCGACACGGGCTCCATGGCAGATTTCCTGTCGACTACGGTAGTCGACCAGCTGGACCTTCGGAAGGAGTATTACTCCAAACCATTGTCCGTCCAGCTGGCGGTACACGGATCTCGGTCCAAAATCAACTGTGGGGTAATGGTCAACTTCAAATATCAAAACATTGATTGCGAACGAAGGTTCGACGTCGCGAACCTGGATAACTACGACGCGATCCTAGGAACGCCATTCCTGTTCCAACATAGGGTGGCGGTAGGGATAAACCCCCCATGTGTCGTGGTGGGAAGCGACTCACCGGTGAAACTCGAAGGCCCAGATGTGATCACGATCAATTCCGCCGCTGCGGATCTACTGGATGACAAACTAGACGGGTTGAGGGACCAATTGAGGAAAGAGGCGGAGGACCTCTGCGCGGACACGTCAAAAACAACGTTGCCGCCTCTAAGGGCAGTCAATCACACGATCCCGCTCATTGATGAACACAAAATCTATCACTTTCGACCCTCAAAATGTCCAGAGGCGTTCAGAGAACAATGGCGTGAGAAGAAGGAGGCTTACTTAACGACGGGACGTTGGAAAACGGCGACGGGACACAATGCGATCCCGCTTCTAATGATCCCGAAGGTATCGGCAGCGGGAGAAAAACCTAGATTAAGGACGGTGTTCGACAAGCGAGAACAGAATCAAAATACGTACAAGCTTGCGTCGCCATTACCCGACATCGAGGAGATCCTGCGAGAGGTATCGAAACATAAGTACCGCAGCCTCATAGATGGCAAGGATGCCTACGAACAGATAAGGGTGATCCCAAATCACGTCTCGCGCACGTTGTTTACCACGCCAGATGGAACCATGGAAAGCCTCGTTATGCAGCAAGGTGACTGTAACGCGGGAGCCACGTATCAGACGCTGATGAACCACATCTTCGCGTCGTACATTGGTGCCTTCATGTTTGTCTACCTCGATGACGTCATAATTTTTTCGGACTCGACAGAAGACCACGTGAAACATGTCAGGATCATATTCGACATATTAAGGAAGGAGCGTCTATTCCTAAGCCCTAGCAAGATGCAATTCTTTGCACGCGAACTCAAGATATTGGGACACGTGATTAACGATGAAGGAATAAAGATGGACCCACATAAGGTGGACAAGGTACTCAATTGGAAGACGCCTACGAATAAAGACCTTTTGAGGAGTTTCATCGGTGCAGTAGGATTTTTGGCACCGGACTGCAAAGGGATACGAATCCCGATGGGTCACCTATCCTCGCTGACAGCCGAAACAAAGCCCTGGAAGTGGGACGATACGGCCCAACGATCCTTCACGGGAGTCAAGCGAATAGTGAGCGAGCATCGAGACAAGTGTCGAAAGGCCTTGGATTATTCTAAGGGAGCCGACCCCATATACGTCACGACCGACGGGTGCCCGACGGGAGGCGGCGGATACGTTAGCCAAGGGAAGGATCCGAAGACGGCGGATGTAGTGGCCTTCTGGTCTGGCAAGTGGAACGCGGCACAACAGAACTACCCTGTTCATGAGCAGGAGCTACTCGCGTTGGTTGAAACGTTGAAACGTTTTCGAGGGGTGTTACACGGGACGCGGTTCGTCGTGAGGACTGATCACAAGGCCCTCGAATATTTCATGAAACAACGAAACCTGTCGCCTAGGCAGCACCGATGGATCGATGTCCTGAGCGAATTCGATTTTGACATCCAATATATCCCTGGTGACACTAACGGGTTCGCGGACGCTCTATCGAGAGTATATAGCGACGAGCCTAAGGGAGTCGCTCGGTCGGAAAGCGAATTTGTAGACGAAGGGGAGGACGTCGAGGTCAGAAACGTCCCCAAGATACACCCAGTCTATGTCGAAACATATCTACTGGAGGTAATGAACGCGGAAGTGACGAGGAGGTCGTCACGACTAGTAAACAAACCTACCCCTAGGTACAAAGAGACGCGGAATCGGAAACCAAAGGGCCCGGCGGGAAGCGATGGTTCGAAGTCGAACGAAGGTGAGGCGCTGAGTGTAACTCGGCCATCCGAACCCTTGCCCGAACCCACGGAATCACATATCGAGACGCCAACGGAAGTGGACACCAGGCTCTTCGAGGTCTCCAGTGACCTAGGGATATCATTTCCCGACTGCATTAGGGATAGGTACAATGAGGACAGATTCTTCTCACCCATTCTCGCGAACCCAGACGAATTCACGAACTTCGTGATTGAGGAGGGGCTCGTGTACTTCATATCGGAAGGGGTTAGGACGATCGCGGTCCCAGACGTCAGAGCCGACGGACGTAATGTCCGTGAGGTCCTAATTAGACAAGGGCATTCGATCTTAGCTCATCTAAGCGACGAGAAGACGGTCACTTACATGCGGGACCAAGTCTGGTGGAAGACCATGGTCAAGGATGTAACGGATTACTGCCGGTCTTGCCAAACTTGCGCAGTCAGCAAGCCCCAGCACGGAAAGCCACAGGGGAAGCTAAAAACTATGCCGGTACCTACCTATCCCTGGCAATACATCGGAGTGGACTTCGTAGGACCGTTGCCGGAGTCAACCAATCGCGACGGCACCTACGACATGATCTGCGTAATCATAGATCAGTTGACGTCTATGGTTCATCTGGTTCCGACGAAGCAGACTTACCGTGCGACAGACGTGGCCGAACTGATGTTCGGGAACGTCTATAAGCTGCATGGACTACCAGAGAGAATTATCAGTGACCGGGACTCCTTGTTTACGTCCAAGTTCTGGAAGAAGTTGCATAACCTACTTGGGACGGAACTGAGGATGTCCTCGGCGTTCCACCCACAGACGGACGGTGCGACCGAACGCGCGAACCGCACAATAACCCAGATGATAAGACAGTGTGTACGTCCGGATCAGCGGGACTGGGTACTTAAGCTCCCGGCCGTTGAGTTCGCGATAAACTCTTCAAGATCCAGCACCACGGGATTCTCGCCGTTTCAGCTAAACTACGGCCGCAACCCGAGTCCAATGGTGTGGAGGGGCCAGGAAGAGTTCCCGGGCGTTAGAAGGTTCGCTGAAAGAATGAAGTTAGCGGTGATGAGTGCGCACGACTCCATAATAGCCTCACGGGTGACGAATACCGTCCAAGCGAACCGGAAGCGGGACACGGCGGGATACAAGCCAGGTGACCTGGTGTACCTGTCGACGAAGAACATATCGTTGCCGAAGGGACGCGCTCGGAAGTTGGCACCAAAGTACCTCGGCCCGTTCAAGATTTCCAAGGTTCTGAAGGAAGGGGCGACGTACCAGTTGGACCTGAGTGAAGAATTGTTGAAGCGGGGGATAAACCCTTCGTTTCATGCCTCCCTGCTGAAACCGCACGTCCCGAGTGACGACAGACGATTCCCGGGACGATTACCTTCTCAAATACCTGGCTTCGGCGAAAAACCCGACGAATGGATCGTCGATTCGATCGTCTCGCATCATGGAAAAGGCGTCAGAAGTGAGTTTGAGATCCAGTGGAAGGCGGGAGACCGAACTTGGGCCCCGTACCGGGAGGTGGCTCACCTGATTGCGATGGATCGCTACTGCGAATTGATGGGGGTTGCAGACCCTAACGATTTGCCGGCGGTTTATTCCAAGCGAGGGACTCCTGACACTTCGGTCAGCTCGGTCCGGGTAATAGACGAGGGATATAAAGGTGGACGTACCCGTAGGGGTGGTCCTCACCTACCCACGATGACCCACGGAATTACCAGAGAAGAATGGGCTGAGTGTGCCGCCTTCGAGGTGGCATACAACGCCTTCGTCTCCAACGGCTTAACCCGTCCTGGTCCAACCCCTCACCGTTATCCCGAGTACCGGAGGCTCATCAACGAGGGGGTCGCGCCTTACCCAATCTACGGCGGCAACCCTCGTGACGCGCCAATCGCCGTGGCACCGAATCCGTCTCCTCAGGGCACGATCTCTATGCCACAGGAGCATCGCCCAGACACCCGGAAAGTCACAATGCCGATCGGGTATTGTAACCGGTTGTGATTTGGTCACGCGATTGGAACTTGGTTGCAATTCGAGTGACTCGAATTGCAAATGGCAGTCAGGCGTTGTAATTTCGACGTCGGCATTATAAATTAAATCACACGTTATAAACTCAATACCAGTGATTCAAATCCGATATTAAACTATAAGTGCGACGAAAAACTACAACCTTGAGATTAGAAATCAGGTTAGTGCGCCTTGGTCATGTCATTGTCAATCATCGATTATCAAGACATCAGGTGACTGATTATCGCCGATTACTGATTATCAATGATAAGGGCGTCCTAGGCCACGATTCTATCTCCACACTTTTCCTGGTCTCCCACCTCCACGCTCCCTGCGACAACATCCCTCCCATGCCTCGGAAGGCAACTCAGTCGACCTCTCGAGGTGGAACAGCTCGGGCGAGGGCCAGAGGCGGTACACGAGGTTCGAACCGTGGCCGCGGGGATGATCCAACCAGAGGCAGGGGACAGGGCGGTACACGAGGTTCAAATGCACGTGGCCGTCTGGTGAGAGGGAAAGGCAGAGGCAAGTCAGCTCAGCGGCAAGACGATTCCCCCCCCCCCCCCCCCAGCGCTGATTACCGGGAGACAACTGACCCCAAGGATGTCACTGGCCCTGTCCTGGAACTGGTTGATCCTGCTTTGGTGAAAGCATGGAGCATCCACAACGACAACCGGATGGCGATCATATTCGACGCAGTCAATCCTGTCAGGCAGTTTCAGCGGGGTGTTCCATACAACGACAGAGCCAAACCTGAGAATGCGTTCGCCAAGTACGATCCTGATCCCAAAGAAGACCTCTACGTTACAGAGGATGAGGGCGACGAAGACCTGAAGCCATATGAACCGATTTTTGTTCTGTGAGTACAAGGGTCGTTTTACTTGCGTTTTTATTGCTCAAACTCTCCTCAGCTACAAGTACGAGTGGAAGGTGTGGGCTCCTAACCTCTGGCTCTGGAGGGAGGGTCAAACCGAGTTGATCCAATTTGGCACGATGAGGAAGATCCCCAAAAAGCGAGGCACGAAGGTGGCCTGGAAATCGCGATACATTCAAATTCCATACTATCGGCTCTTTCAGCAACTCTACACCGAGGTGAGGCATGGCAATAAGAACGCAGCCCATGAAGCCCAGCGGCGCGGAAGCTACGCACGACGTGTTATGGAGGCATTTGGTGAGGAGCTTGAAGCACACAAGGAGCTCGCTTCACAGGGCACTGTTGCAAGCGCTTGGCGATCCAAAGTCCTTACCCCCATCCTCCAACGTCAGCTCCAGGGTGTCCCCGATGCTTACGCGCCCAGTCTCGAGGCAGGAATAGGTATGCAGGATAGCGACGACGAAGACGACGACGGCGACGGCAACAAAGGCAAGTTGACCATCTCCGATGTGACAGAGTTCTACCTAGGCAGCGACCCCCTCCATCCGGATAACAAGAGGTTCTACGTGCGCAACCTCGTCTACATCCGGGAGATGCGATGGCATCTTGCCATCTTGTTAGGAAAGCAAAAGCTGGAGAGCTCGGAGTTCTTCAAACAGACGTTGGACAACCAAGACTATCTTCTGGATGACCCGGCCGAAATCTCACCAGATCCTGATGCATTTTTTGCCAAAGAGAGAGCGGTTCTCGGAACGGAGGGGATCCTGGGTTGGAGCCAATTCGAGGGCGTCATTCTGCGCGGTGTAAGTCTTACATTAGCTCCTATTCTAGTTATTGATAGCTTCGCTGTCCAATAGCTCACAAACGAGGGGGCTGAAGAAGAAGAAGAGGATGCCCGCCCTCCATCTAAACCTGCTCGATTGAGGGACGTCTCACGGTCTGAAGGGGAAGCCCCACCAGAGGATGAGAACGACGAAGAAGAAGCCGCACCAGAGATTAACCTCAAGGCCCCGCCTGCTAACGACAAGGAGGCGAAGTCGTCGGAAGATCCTGCTAACAACGAGGATGCTGAGATGTTAGAAGAAGAGGACGGTCAGGGCACCGAGGACCGAATGGATGTAGCCACGTTGTCGGAAGGGTAGGTTCAGCTACCCTTCATTCTCTCCTGCTGCCCTGACACCTTGTTGAAGGAATACTACCGCTTGATCTCACCGCCCAGTCCAACGTCTTGTTGCCCCCCACCCATAAATGATGCCTTTGCTTTTGTTTTTGTTTTTTATATACAACGCGATTGTGACCATCATGCCATGCAATAATTAACGACGAGTCCTATCATGTATGTTTCCGTTCTCTTGCGACGTGTCATTTCCCGCCGCACGATTGTTGCATCATGTGCTCCGATTTCTGATGCAATCCTTGCCCGAAGTGGATGATGCGATAATCACCTCGTTTGATAATCCAGCGCTGCCCCATGTGGCACATCTCCCGGACTACTTTCCCATCGCCCTTTCATCCCCTGCGTTTATCCTGGGTATTGGCTGCCATCGATGCCCATCCGTGTCTATCGTTCGGGGGCTCGGAAAGTTGCCAAGAAGAACAAGGCCGGACAAGGCTTTGAGGGCATCTCGCTTGGTGCAGAGCGCAGACTCTTGAATAAGGCGGTGGCAATAGAGTGTATGTCTGCTCCCTCATTCCGTTCCCTGACGGTTAACCTAGTCTTTTGAAAGTTGGGATAGGCCACCTGCAATGCTCCAAAGTTCTTTCGCACGCTGCAAAAGCACTTATCAGGCAAGACATTCAGAATGGCAAATACAGTGGTATGGAGGACCGCCGTGAGCCACCGTCTATGGCGCCGTCAGACAATCCTGACGATTACTCGGTGGTGCGTCCCTTGACCCCGTTAATGAATCACCCATGCTGACCCTGTGTAGTGGTGCTCCCTCTGCAATGACTTTGGAGAATTCATCATCCTCTGTTCAAAGTGTCGGGTGGGCATATGTTCCACTAACCCAACCATTAGCACTGGGTGCCTTGAATGGAAACCTATCGTTCATGAGGCAGACTTTATCTTCACCTGTCCATTTTGTGTGCAGTCCGGCCGAGAGACATGCCTTGTACGTGATATACAGGACTTACGTGTTCGATGTTGATATGATCCCCACAGCTTCCTCTGCGCAGGGAGTTGCCACACGCCTTTGATATCTGGTATCGCTACGATCCTGCAGTGCTAATCATAGGGGCAACGTGGCATCAGAATGACTTCCCCTTCGTGCAACTTCTTCAGCATGCTCTTTCCATGAGCTACTACGATGGCCATCGTCTTGTTCGTTTTCACCACAATGATCGCAATGAGGTGCTGAATGCCAACAGGTATTGCGCATGGATGTTCCGTTAGACACTATAGCGGATGAGACCCCTGAGACCCCCGTTGCAAAAAAACAAAAGTCGAAAGGGAAATTACGCGATGACGATGGCCCAGTCAAAGAAGTCATAGAATTTCTAACAACATGGCAATCGGCAAAGATAGTTGTCGTCATCGAAACACACTGTCTGGAAACTGGTGTGCTTGTGTGGAGGGGAGACGAGCCAGCGAATTACGAAACTTGCTCACTCAATGAGGTCAGTATCTGCGACCTCTGCGTTCACCGTGTAGCTAATGCATGCTGCAGATCCTATCGGGCTGCATCCCCGCCAAGATCTTCGAGTACCTGTCGAATAGAAAAGGGTCTCTAAAACACCAACACAGGAGCCTTATCCTCAACCTGTCTTGTGGGCCGTCAGTAAGCGTAAATACCGCCCGTGCCAGCTTGCTTGAGGGGTAAGTTCATACAGTCACCATTGTAACGCCATTTCTCTGATCCTTCTGCAGGCACTGTGCGGATGCTGTGCTTTCTTTCGCAGATAGTTCCAATGTTGTTGGTGAACTTGCAACCAGGCTGCTTGACATCACTTCACGATGGGTTCGATCCGCCAGTACAGATTTCGACGTCATCATGGCCTCCACAATAGACGCAAAGTGGGCCTTGGATCACAAGCCTGTGATCTCCACCCAGGCTGGCCACGTACTGTACACGAAGGCGAGAATCACTGAACCCGGGGGAAAGGTCATCCTCTGCCACCGAAGATGCGGGGCGCTGCTTCATTACGAACCAAATTCCCACTCGACATCGCTCAAGGTCACATGCACTGGCTGCTGGTCGACATGCACCGTCAAGTGCGTTAAGCTACTGAAGAACAATCGCCTTGGCCGGAGCGAGCTTGTCAGAGTAGACTATCCACAGGAACAGTTCCCCACGGAGTGGACACTCCCCCAGAGCGCCAGCGAGCAAGGGCAACCCACGACGTCATTGGATTCCGCCGCCCCCGCAAACACACAGGGTCATAGGCCAATAATACCATTACCGTCCCGCGCACGGAAGATAGGGTCAGCGACGCCCACTAGAGGTGTTTCCCCGGCGATATCCAACTCGTCGGCAACATCTATCCTTCGCTCTTCGTCAACGTCCACCTCTCGTCCATCAGTCCCTTCAACTATCAACCGTTCTCCTTCACTCCCAATATTGAAGCAATCTAGATCAGTACTAAAGATCAAGCTTCCACCTGCCACCTCATCCTCTCCATCGTCGCCGATGGTGCCAACACCTCCGGCCACTGAATCCTCGGATGCCCAACGGGCCGAATCTTCGAGGCACTCAGGGAATGCGAAGCATCAAACAACCCAGCCTGAGCGAAAGAAGAAGAAGAAGGAGACCCTGTGCCCTACCTGACGATTGCAAGTTGAACCTCTATCAACACGAAATCATGCACTCCGACTCAACTATCCTGTTTGTCCAGCGCTTGGATAAATATATCATGTTTCGAGATACATGAATTCGGATTACCTGTACCAGCCTCAATACACAATTTGTAACAATACAATCCTGTCGGAAATCCGATTTGTGGAAGGTAGAAATGGTGATACCATAGCCAAATGCCTCCGTTGAACGTCGCTTGCAGCCGCTTGCGCCAGGTGCCGTCGTATAATAAGGGCGTGATGCGTGACTGTCACACGATCGCCTCTTGCTCTCAACCACCTCGACCACGGCGTCGATCGAACTACGTTTCGCTTACGCGCGTTCCCGCGCGTGAACTTCGCCGCCTTCTGTCTATCTGGCCTCACACAGGAGGCAATTACTCTTTGGCGCGTTATTCTTGCACGTTGATCACGCCCACTTGGCGTTTCAACTCTCAGTCAGCACTCTGTATCAGGTGAGTACTATTTTGCGTGTTTTTCCCTTCTCCCTCCCTATCTCTGGCCTTTTGGGAACACCCAAGAGGTCTGGCGAAAGCCAGCTTGCTGGCGCGAGTAGATCTTCTGTTTCATCAACCCCTGGTCCCTTGGGAACACCCAAGGGGTTTGGCGAAAGCCAGCTTGCTGGCGCAAGTAGGGAACCCTCCCACCTATCCTGACCCTTTGGGAACACCCAAGGGGTTCGGCGAAAGCTGGCTCTCTGGCGAGAGTAGGATGGTGTCCCTGGCCCTTTGGGAACACCCAAAGGGTTTGGCTAAGGCCAGCTCGCCGGCGCGAGTAGGGTTTACCCCTCTGTCCACTCCTGACCCTTTGGGATCACCCAAGGGGTTCGGCGAAAGCCGGCTCTCTGGCGAGAGTAGGATGGTGTCCCTGGCCCTTTGGGAACACCCAAAGGGTTTGGCTAAGGCCAGCTCGCCGGCGCGAGTAGGGTTTACCCCTCTGTCCACTCCTGACCCTTTGGGATCACCCAAGGGGTTCGGCGAAAGCTGGCTCTCTGGCGAGAGTAGGATGGTGTCCCTGGCCCTTTGGGAACACCCAAAGGGTTTGGCTGAGGCCAGCTCGCCGGCGCGAGTAGGGTTTACCCCTCCATTCATCCCTGACCCCTTGGGATCACCCAAGGGGTTCGGTGAAAGCTGGCTCTCTGGCGAGAGTAGGATGGTGTCCCTGGCCCTTTGGGAACACCCAAAGGGTTTGGCTAAGGCCAGCTCGCCGGCGCGAGTAGGGTTTACCCCTCTGTCCACTCCTGACCCTTTGGGATCACCCAAGGGGTTCGGCGAAAGCTGGCTCTCTGGCGAGAGTAGGATGGTGTCCCTGGCCCTTTGGGAACACCCAAAGGGTTTGGCTGAGGCCAGCTCGCCGGCGCGAGTAGGGTTTACCCCTCCATTCATCCCTGACCCCTTGGGATCACCCAAGGGGTTCGGCGAAAGCCGGCTCTCCGGCGAGAGTAGGATGGTGTCCCTGGCCCTTTGGGAACACCCAAAGGGTTTGGCTAAGGCCAGCTCGCCGGCGCGAGTAGGGTTTACCCCTCCGTCCACTCCTGACCCTTTGGGAACACCCAAAGGGTCCGGCGAAAGCTGGCTCTTTGGCGAGAGTAGGATGGTGTCCCTGGCCCTTTGGGAACACCCAAAGGGTTTGGCTAAGGCCGGTTCGCTGGTGTGAGCAGGGACAGAGCTGGCCTGGCAACCACCAGCTTGCTAGCGCAGGTGGGACACCTTTGTAGTAATCTTTTCTGCATACCGCTCAGTTCTTTGGTTCACACAACAGTTCTTGACGTGTTGTTAGAATATATTATATTGTCGTATTTTTAATAAGAAAAAGGTTGACCACTGAGATTATTGCAATTCAGCTTGAAGACCGCATTTCCTGCGATTTGAAGGCAAGACAAATGAGCACTATCCAGAAGTAATGAACCAAATGTACATGACAGTGTTGAACAGATCAAAACAACATCTTGCCACTACCACTCCTCCAGGTCATAAGCGTTGATTGCCCCCCTGTTTAACGACTGTGGTACCAGTGTCTCCATCCATTCCCTTCCCCACTTTCCGACTTCTGGCTCGGGCTCATAGACGGTCACAATGGTTTGGATCGCGTTTGACCCCCAGCGTCGGAGGAATAACTTGTCCAATACCTTCCACTCCTCGTATACAATCGGATCAATACCCGCGACAAAGCTTCGCCCACTAGACGGACGATCAACGCGCTCGAAGCTGACACGGATTGTGATTTGGACATTTTGTTGATCTTGTTCGAGCGTTTCCAGCGTATTGATAATCCACTTGGGACTTAACCTCTCTGAAGCAAGCGTCAAGCTTGCTAGTTTCTTCACCCTGGAAACATCGAGCAAGAGTTTACAGGGGTGATGGTACAGTCGTGTCATTTCTAGAAATGGAAATCGACCTGAGAGGTCAGAATCCAGGCAGACAGAACACACCGACACACCGGTAAAGTATACCTCCAAGTGTTGGAGCGTACTCAAGCAACGTTTGACAATCGCTTTCAAGGCCTCCACCTCCGCCTTCTCTGCTCTGGTATACAGGGAAAGTCTCTGAAAGCGAAGGTGGATTGGCAACTTGAATACCACCTCCACGAACGTTTCAAGAATCCCGAGGATGCAGTTTGAGAGATCCAGCGTTCCAGTGAGTGGAGGGAGCTTGTCTGGCAGCTGGATAGGAATGTTGGAAATTTGCGTAGTGCCGTCCTGACATAGATGTAGATTTTCTAGGCATGGGAACGAGAGGGCAAGATTTAGCATGCCGTAGAAATGGGGTTTCAGGCCTTCGAATCTGAGCGATGAGACAACTGGTGAGAAAGAGTGGAGTGGGGTGAGGGATATACTACGCCTCCAGTCCACTGCTTTGGTGTTGACATCCAAGGAAAGGACATTGGAGAAGGCTTGGAACCAGCGCCCAGGTTCTACGTCTGCCATCGTAATGTTGTGCGGGGCGGCGAGGTGAAGTGTCCTCGTGTAGCAGCCAGGGGAATATAGGGGGTTTGGAAACAGTAGCTTCCATGACTGGATATCGGCATTGCAAGTGAAATCGACATCGCCAAACAGGTGCTTCCTGGCATGTGGGACCCATGACTTGCAAACGAGGGAGCAATCGTCAAGTACATCGATATTTTCAGATAGGTTGCCAATGATATGGGCGATGATCTCTGGGGCAAGGTAGGGAAGTGGCATAGTGGTTGTAACTTGGGTCGGCGATGGATGAGCGCTGATATATCTCGGCTGATGTGATCCTGTGTGATCTGATGGTGGAGATTGCACAATGGGCAACAGATGTGAAGGATCTGCACTGTTGAATGCACAGTGTGGGAAATGTGCTGAGTCATCGGGGCCATTGTTTCGGGGAGTGCGACAGATTGTGAGGTTGTGCATTGCATGAGCGCAGTTCTAATTCTATCGACTCTACATTGGAAGTAGCTCAAACCTCCTCACTAATGTACCCACTCTCTGCAAAATACCCATCGAATACGCTGGACGGGATTCGCTCAGGTGTTTCAATCGGTTCTCCTTGAGCAAGCTGTAGCCAACAGACAAGTAGCTCCGTTCTTGTGTCTCTCCTGGGAGCAGCAAGAATAGGATCCGCACATGTGGGACATTCATATGGGTGTGGCAGGGCACCATCCTCCACCTCAAAGACCGCATACACACACATCATACAGATGGTGTGCCCACATCCAATGAACCTGTTGGGCGTCGTGAGCAGGTGAGATGAATGAGCCAAAAAGTCCACCGAACATACATATAGGGAACATGCGTTAAACCGAAGAGTTCATCACACTTGGGGCACTCAAGCTCCCGGTTGAGCTGGCTCTGCAACAAGCCCAAAATTGTATCCTTGGATTCAAGCTCTTCGGCAAGCCGTTTGTTCTCCTGAAAAAGAGGTAACATTGACAGGTGCCAGTTAGAAATTCCGCACCAACATACCTCATTCAGCCACAGATTCTGCTGTATCGTTCGTAAAGCCCGGGCCTTTGAACGGACCTCCTTATGATTGTCCGGTGCCACATGGGACTTCACTGATTCTTGCGAAACCGCACCCTCTCCTAAGAATGCACTGTTCTCTTCCAACTTGTGCCCAACTGGAGCCTTTTCTTGTGACATCAGATGGTATGGAGGGTGACCCTGTGATAAACGGATAGAGGAATGAAGCACAAAGGTGGTGGGGGCAGCAACGAAAGTAGTCAGCAACCGTGGCTAACGAGATATTATTGTTAGGTGAATCCTTGGACTTGCAGCGCATCAGTGGCAACGATCAGGACAACAGTGGACAGCAAGCGACCAAAGGTCCCGTCCAATATGTCCTTGTTTATGGCAGCACCATCAAATCATAGGATCCTTGCAACCGCTGGTTGCTAAGGGCAGTCTCAATAAACCACAAATCGTAAGTCGGACCATGGATAGTGCTCGTCATATCCTCAAATTATTGGGATAACAGGAGCAGAATGGTCTCTTTTGATTCTTGTGAGTGTGGTTGGAAGAGCCAGAAGAAGGATGTGAGCTCCTCCAGCAGGGCAGCCGTCAGCCACATGAAGAGGTGTCCTCTTCGGAAACAGAAGGCAACTGAATCAAGTACCCTTTCCAAACGAGGGATCTCAGACTCAGAAACAATTGGTGTCGAAGATGTCTTGTTAGAGCCTCCTCAAAAGATCCCAAGACTGCTTCCGGTGAGTGTGAACAATTTTAAGACCATACAATCCACCAAATGACGACCAACTTGGACATAGTTTGAACCACCGTTAGAAGGGATGGACATAGAAGCACCTATGTCTCCCATACGGTCTATCTCTCCTGAGCCGGAATTACCACAAAGGCGTCCAACACGCATCCGCCGGTTCCCACAGCTTTGGAGGGATTTTGAGGCAACCTCCTACACCCCTGTTGTTACGGTTGGTCAGGTGAATGAAGAGGCCTTTGAACAGCGAACGGCTTCACCAGTAGCACAGGATCTAACAGTGTTGGCAACGCCTGACATGTCAAGGCCTTCTCCCCAGCGTTCACAACTCAACAGATTTCGTGTTTGTCGAGTCTCCGCCACCAGCTTACCTGTTGGTATCAACCGAACTAATCCTGGGACCGAGACTCACACACCTATCCGTCATCCGTTCAAAAACGACTCGGTCTTTGAACTGGTCAAGACGCTCCAGCTCAGTCCATCTTCAAAGACAGCACCTGGGATGAATTCAGTCGCCAATCTCATCCTCTCGGGAAAGATGAAAGTGGAAGAAATCGAAGGATTCAACGCCACCACAGAGCTTCGCCGTCTCGATAAGTTTGCAGCCGAGTCACCCATTGCCGGTGGACCCTGGAAAACGGGATCGGTTAAAATCAAAATGCCCTGCGCACGAGCAAATAACCCAAAGTCTTTCACAGAGGCCGAGGCTCCCGAGTTTGAAGTAACTGGCGTCCGATATCGCTCTCTGGTTGACCTCATAATCTCAAAGATTCGGGACCCTTCTACCTCTGGATCGTTCGTACACACACCTTTTACCGAGTGGTGGTGTCCCCCTGGGAGCACAACCCCTGTCCGGGTATATGGCGAGGCACACAGCTCAAATGTTGCAGCAAAGCTCTTCGAAAAGATCAAAGGGATACCACCCCCAGCAAACGATCCACAAATCGAGAACGTCATCGTGCTGTTGATGCTTGGCTCTGACGAAACTCATCTGGCCAATTTTGGGACTGCGTCCCTGTGGCCCCTCTACATGTTCTTTGGAAACATGTCAAAGTACGACACCTGCAAGCCATCTGAGTTCGCAGCATGCCACCTGGCATACCTTCCAAAGGTAGATTAAGATCCCATAAGCCAGTTTCCGTTTGAACTGATCGTGGACCCATCCAGCTGCCTGATGATTTTGCCGATGCATATATCAAAGAATTCGGAGTCCCTCCCCCACCGGAGGTTGTCACACACTGTCGCAGGGAGCTATACCACGCAGTGATCCAACTCATTCTCAGGGGCGAGTTCGCAAAGGCATATGAGGAAGGCATCCTTATCAAGTTTCCAGACGGAATCACTCGCCGTGTGTTCCCTCGCTTCTACTGTTACACGGCCGACTATCCAGAGAAGTCTGTCAGTAACTTCAGAGATGTAAAATGTTGCTGATATCCCTGAACAGGGTACTCATCGCCACCATTAAGAATATGGGTCGTTGTCCCTGTCCACGGTGCAAGGTCAAGCTTGCCGACGTCCAACACTTGGGAAAGGCAGCGGATAGCCAAACGCGCGCGGATACAAGAGAATACACCAGCAAGCTTGTTCGTGATGTCAAGAAGGCACGCAAGGCAGTTTTCGCAGGATTCAAGGTCACTGGCTCTCGAATAGAGAAGATTCTTGGTGATGGTTCACAAATTCCAATCAATGTGAGTGCAGATGCTCTCCTTTCCTCACTTGAGCATTAACTGTATGTAAAAGAATGGGTTCACAAGCTGCCTCCCTGACATCAACGTATACGCTCTGCTCACGGTGGATCTGTTGCATGAAGTTGAGCTCGGCGTATGGAAGGCGTTGTTCACCCATATAATCCGAATCCTGTCCACCCACTCATCTCGCTCTGTCAGCGAACTTGACGCAAGGTGCGGCTTTGCCTTTAATATCTCATTAATGAAAAACCCACATGGTGGCGCCATTTTAGGTTCCGGCAGGTGGCGCCATTTGGAAAGGATGGCATCCGCCGGTTTGCAAACAATGCGTCTCAAATGAAGAAGCTCGCAGCGCACCACTTTGAGGACCTTCTACAGGTATGGCCGCTCATATTCTGCTTTATCGGACCGGTGGGCTGAAATGTGGGCAGTGTACACTTCCAGTTCTTGATGGACTTCTCCCCGCTCCACACAATGAAGAAGTCCTTGACCTCGTGTTTGTCATGGGCTGCTGGCACGCTTATGCTAAGCTTCGGCTACACACAGAACAAACCTTGGCCTCGTTTGAACGCCTCACGACAGATCTTGGCATCCTCCTTCGCCACTTTTCTTCAGTAACCTGTGGTGCCTTCCAGACGACCGAACTTCCAAGGGAAAGGGCGGCTCGAATTCGCAGAGCCACAAACACCCCAGGATCTGGGGCGTCAGGAGGTGGGCCAAAGCACATGGGCTTTAATCTCCACACCTACAAGCTCCATGCTCTCGGTGACTACCCACAAACCATCCGTGAGTTTGGCACGACCGACAACTACACAACACAGAGGGTGGGTCAAAACGGTGCATCTACTTTCAAACAGCCATTGCTGACTTCAAGTGGTGCACATCTGCAGGTGGAACTCGAACACCGGACCTCCAAGGTCGTTTACCCGCGCATCAACAAACACGATCCTGAAAGAGACATTGGTCGCCTGCACCGGCGGCAGGAAGTTCTCCAGTATCTAGACAAGAATTATTCTGGTGACCCAGCACCTAAAGGAAGGCAGCCTGATTCAGGAGAACGGTTCAAGATGTCTGAGGATTCAAGCAACTACATAAACCTCACAACGTTCACAGCGACGTTCCGTGACACAACTCCCGATCCTGCAAAGAAGGTAGGTGACGGTGACATCACCCTCCAAGCTGATGCTAAAACCATTATTAAGGACTTCTTGAAGAAACTCAAGAACTACATCCTACGGTGGACATCATGGCTACACGAGGGCATCACATCCTACGATCACTTCACCGACGAGGACAGATGCCATGTGAAAATTGCATCGAACACCCTATATCGACACAAGACCTTACAACTGACATACACGACCTACGACATGCATGAAGGCCAAGACAAGCTAAATCAGCGGCGATACCAGGACGTCATGGTCCTGTCTGATGATGAAGACCACCCCTACCTGTATGGGAGAGTCCTTGACTTTTTTCATGCTAAGGTTACAAACGGCGCTCCCAACACCATCCTCAACGAAGAAGCCATTGGTATGCTTCCAATGGTCTGGATCCGTTGGTTCAAACTCGATAGGCCGCAAGGGTCGCCCGGTTTCAACTCCCTGCGGTATCCTTCAGTCTCATTCTACAAAAGCGAGGAGCCGGACGCCTTTGGGTTCATTCACCCGGATGAGATAGTCAGAGCGGTGCACCTTATCCCCAGCTTCAAATACGGGCGCACAGAGGGATACCTGGAAGGACCTTCGGAGGGAAGGCCTGAAACCGATGATAAAGACTGGAAACACTTCAGCGTCAACATGTAAGTGAGAACATCTCAATGCTCGCACAAAGCTCACTCGTAAATCTAGACTGGCAGATCGCGACATGTTCATGCGATTCCGTGGGGGTGGGGTCGGCCACATGTACATGCGCCAGATTGAGCCATGGCTGGATGCCACCGGGTGGGGAACTACGTGGCCTTCGCTCAAAGCCAGAGATCCAGACCCAGACGGGGAACCACTAACAGACAACGGCGACAGCAGCGGGCCTACAATCCCAGGATGCATTCTTTGTGGCCCAGAGGACAATGAAAACAGTGCCGATGAAGAGAGTGGAGAAGACGTTGATATGAGTGAGCTGGAGGATGAAGATGGTGAGGATCCGGAGCAGCCCGAAGAGGATGACAAAGATGGAGAGGATGGAGAGGAGAATAGGGCCAGTAGTGGGCCTACCCACGAAAACACTCGTTCTTGGGACAGGGATGGTAGAGACGTAAGAGATGCACCTAGTGGGGGTGAGACGGATGAGCCTAGTGGAGATGAGACAGACGAAGGTCACCTGTAGTTCAGGTATTGGGATTGCCTCTGGGATGGGAGGCTGAGCCTTTCATCGCCAGAGTATAGCAGAATGAACAAGTAGCCCCGGATAGAATAAGAGGGATCATATGCAGAATTAAGGTTTTTGATGGGGATAACATTACATCCGTACAGGCAACCAGAGGCGATTGTCGACAAGCAATCAGGGCTCGGCTACACTCCTGTGCCCATCATGACACCGCTAAGGCCATTGCAACAGACCGACGAACGGGCGCAGTTTCTTGAGGCCATCTGTAACTCTTTGCAACGCACCTCTCCTGAATACCCCCAGTCGCCGTTCTCCTGTTTATCCCCTGCCCTTAGCTTCCGATGACACAAAGCACATCGGAAACTCCTGCTATCTGCTTGACAGAGAAGGAGAAGAAGTGAGTGACCACACCCAAGCACAGTCACCCCGGCACTAATCAGACCTGGAGAACCTATGAGACGTCAGCCTCCTATCTTGCAGTTACGGCCATATATCCTCTGTCCTCGTTGTCCTTCATGCTCATGAGGTGGCAAAGGGGTGACCTAGAGGGCATCACCCTCGAAGTCCCCAGTGAAGAGGAGGGGCTTGACGACAATGGAGAGCCCATAGTCAGGTATGAAAGCGAAGAGGAATACGAGTCGTATGTTCTCCAGCTCTGCGACCTGTTGAAAGGCCATTGTAACCTTTTTGCCAGGCGTATCCAGAAAATAGAGGCATATTACTTGTCACTCGGCGTCGACGTTCTCTTCAAGCGGCACCCAAAGCTAGAACAATATCTAAGAGAGACCTTTGATGACAAACTTGTGGCCAGGGTGTGCTTCCCTCACAATCCCAGGTCCCAAAATTCTGATACACCCACTGCTCCAGATTTCTAATGTCGCAAAAAACCAGCGTGCGGTGCGTACCACACACGTACAACAGGGGATATTGCAGTATCTCCACCCATCAAACACACAGCCACTGGTTGGCATAGCCATCCCAGCCAGCTTGCCCAAGGAAGACCGGGGACTGGGGAACAATGTCACCGCCCGATTCTTGATACCTCGCCAGCACCTAGAAGCGTTTGAAAAGGACCCAGACAGGTGGGTCCCACTCTGCTCAAAAGCACATTACTCATTTTCTGTTTTATAGCATCATCGCACACTTTAAGCACGGGGACCCAGGCTGGACATTGATGGCCGAGGAATGGCCAACTTTCCTTTACGATGAACAGGCCGGATGGAACGAGAACAACATCAAGAACGGTCTCTTTCGTGGCCACGTCCTTGCTCGTGTATGATTCATTCAACTGCACCCAAACCACTAACCAGCCAACCCCTGCAGGTCGCACTTCGCGTCTTTCGCAACCATACCGCCGCACAAGCTGACCTGGCAAAGACGGGTGCACAGTTTGACTCGGACGCAAAATACAGGGGGCCTAGGGATTTCCTGACGCGAGGAGCCATCACTTCCGTCACCCCTCAAATGATTGCATATGCTGCTGTCCAGGTATTTTGACGACTCGTGCTATCCCTATTCTAACATATCAATTCTACAGACGTATGTCGGGCTCTCATCCATGCCACAGTGGGGTGCTAAAGATGGGACTTTCAATCTCACCCATTTCTACCACCTGATCGTTGACACGCTGTCTGATGAGACTGACCAATGGGTGATTCAGACGATGGATTGGTGGCGAAAGTAAGTTTTGTGCCTAAATCCCCTTCCACATAAGCTTAAGCCTTTGCTCTGCAGGAAGCTCTTTGGCAACGGTGTCAAGGATCCCTCCACTGGGACAGGGAAGAGACTGCAAATCACAACCAAAACGACCTACAGGTTGATGAGAAAGCAGAAGCAGCAGGAAGCCGGTGAAGGAGATGAACAGGAATGTCAGGTATGTACAAACATTCGTTTAACCACGTAACACCAATTGACCATGATTTAGGACGAGGCTCTAAGCTACACATTCCCAAGGTGGACCCAACGCAGCACCCCGCGTGTAGCAGGTGGACAAAGCCAAGTCAGTGTTTCTGCCTGGCATGTGGGAACAACTAACCCATTCTGATGACCCAGAACGATGGCAATGGTGGTGAGGAGAACAGAGAAAGCAGTGGCAACACAGGTGGCTCAGCCGGCGACAACCAGTCGAGTCAACAGGATTTAGGTGAGGGGGGAAACGAAAACAACCAAGGTCTGAAACGCTCTGTTTTTATCACAATGAGCGGGAGCCTATCTGACAAACGATTGCTCAAATAGCAGGGGTTGGAGACAACAGCTCCGGTCAAGAGCAGCAAACCTCCCCAGCACCAGCCCTATCTACTGAAGCTGGCAGCAGGATTGGCACGCAAACCTCCCCTCCCCTCCCCCTCACACCGCCAGAGACTTTCCCAGGCACTCGAGGGGAACGCTCCCCTACTCCTCCCCCACAACGTCTTGAACCTCCTGAGTCTGGAGTAATCCTTCCAAACAACCAACCACCTGACGTTCCCCCAGAGCCACTGGGATGTGCCGACTCTTTACCGGACAGCTCCAACGATCAGCGGCAAGGTGGAGGCACTCAAAATGCTCCAAGACCCCAGAAGCGGCCACACCCTGGCCCGGCAGATGAACATGGGCCTGAACCATTGGAGGGAATGAGCACTAATTGCCGGAGGAGTGGCAGGAAGCAGGCACGCCTTGTGGAAACTGAAGAAGCCGTGCCTGAGCCACCCAAAGCAGCAAAGGGTCGGAGCCGTACCACTCGAAAGGCAGGAAAGAACACCGCCAGGAACAAGGGCTGAACGCTCGGCCTGGCGAGTCTTCCTTCTATTCCCTTTGTACCACCTTCGGTTGCTCACTGCTGCTGCAAGTTGGCAGGACGTACCTGTACTGACAAGTGGCACCCATGGGACCTGCTTATGGTTTAGATTATTCAGGATATTACCATATACAAACTGTTCTTTTATGCTTTAGCTTCAATATTATTCGATTTAACATATTCCAAACCGATTGCAAGGATTACAGTTCCTTAGTGTGATTATAAAAATCCGATAACATTAGAATTGAACTGCACGATTGTGTTGCCGTGCGGTAGTTGTAATCGCTACCCCAAACTATCATACAGGACCGGATTGAGAGTTGGGGCACTTTATTACAATTGTCATGCTTTATTGCAGTTCCTGTGATGTATAATTATCCCTATGTGGCATTTTAAAGGCAACAACATCATTTTAATGTGTTGCCATTGTTGTAATTAAAAACAAGATAGTTATAACTCCGGCACGTTGTTATAGTACCGGCGATCATTGTAACCCATTACAATCCCACTTAGAATCTAGGTGATGTCAGGCGCTTACCTCGTTCTTTAACGCCCAGATCCGTATGGTTGAGCTCACGATGAGCAACCGGAGCCCGCAGACGTTGCGAGCGCCACGCCCTATCCCCTACACGCCGAGGCCATCGATCCCCTACCGTGGTAGACAGCCTCGCGGTCGTAGTTCTCACTACAGAGGCCGTGGCAGGGAGAGGTTCGGCAGGGCTAGGCCCGCGCGTTCCTACTCGAAGCGTTTCACCAAGGCGCCAGAAGAGGATATCACGATGAAGATCTTACCCACTATCGACGACGATGTCCTTAGCGACTTCTTTCGCATGGGAGTGGACAGCGAAGCGGGTCCCAGTTCCATGGTGATAACGACCCCGACGTCGATCGGTACATCGGCTGTCGAGATTTCCCCGGAAGCGATTGCCGAACAACTGGCCAGCGACTTGGCTAGCGGCATCGGCGATATTGATATTGAAAGTGTATGCACCGAGGAGGTGGTAGTCTCTGGGAAGGGAAAGGGCGTTGACCGCAATACTGGTCCCGAGTAAATTTTTTTTCTGACTACCCTACGGCCTGTGACTTCAGTAGTGCTTTACCCTACTGGGAGGGCGGATGTAGACCCAAACCCCCGCCCGGTTTGATCGGCCCGTAGATAGTCGCGCCTCAACAAATTTCCCAAAAGATTAGATGACTCGTTTGCTCAATTACAAATAAAATAGAACGTATATAAAGCCCTGTAATAGGTAGAGAGAGAGAACAGGACGCTTTACAACAGTTCTTACCCCGTGTGTTACCTTCGACCCGACTCGCACTCCACCGGTTATCGGATTTCCCGAACCGGCTCGAGAGCCAACGAGGCCGAAGCTTCACAAAACCGCCGCGCCAACTTTCATGAGAACAGCAATAATATCGATTGTCATGCCATGCCGGCCAATTCTCCTGGACGACAATTCTTTGCAGCGGCCCATATCACATTTACCTAGGTTTACCAATCATTTCTGCGAGAGTATCTGAGTCTTTGTGCCAGCAAACAGATGGTTCGTGCTCATCCCCATGACTCTATTATTATATTGTGTAGAATCCATAAAAATTTCTGTCAATATATGCCCAGAGGCATTGAAACCTCAGTTGAACGAAGGCGTGAGGTGGCCCCTGGTGGCCCGTCGCGAAACCTCCCGGGCTCTGCCGCTCGCCGGTCCTATGCCTTATTACAGTTTGGAAAGCGGATGAGTTGGATGAAACCGCAAAAAATACTCCTCGAGGTTCCCCCGGGAGCCTGGCTCAGTCGTGAAGAATCTTCGCAGTGATTGATAGAGCTTTCGATTCACGTTGACGTATTGGGATCGCCGAAGATGCTTTTGTATTGCACGATGAAAGGATTATCATTTCCTCTTCAACTATTAATGGACCCCTGAGTAACGACAAGTGTGGTGCGCGTACGAACCAAGAGGGAGGCGCTCTAAAGATGCGCTGGGTGACAACAATGGGTACACTGAAAGAGGCTAGGGGCGGAACGAGGGAGATAGTGAAGGTTCTTTTTGCTTCTTCAGGCTGGTCTGTAGTGTAGGTTTCGTGGAAATGTACCTGGGAGGTTCTATTGTCCGGAGAGAGAAGAGAGGCTTCGCAAAAGGTGAATGTGTGGTCTGAGGAGTCCGAACGTAGACCGAAGTAGGCGAGGAGGATAGTCGTGGGGAAGGGTGAGGATATGAGAAGCGCGGAGCGTAGAAAAATTCCACGCATGGCAAGGATCCTACCCTTGATCAGAGCGTGGTCCAGGCGAACAGACTCCGGGGTGTCTGGAACGGTCGGTCTTGTCAACGATGCGGCATCGGGCGTAAGAACTCGCGGAACCGCACCTTTCTGAGACCCTTTGATTGATGTTCAGACGCCGACCAAGGGAGCCAATGCTCCGGGTCGTTTCTCGCTGTAGAATGCTTGGAGAGACCGCGGCGAGCTCTGAGCCATGGGCCGTTCGAAGTGCCCATCGTCAGGAGACCTTCGGAGAGAGAGGATGTGGGTTGGGTGGTGACGAGACAGAACCGACCCTTGATACGGTTTTGCTTCTCGTAGTGAGTCAAATCCTTCTACGAGGAGCGTTTACTCATGCGCCAGCTCCCCTCCTTGAGTACTGTGTCGTCCCGGACAAGAACCCCTTCTGGATAGATGTTGCTCTGGCATTCGAGAAGGTGGGTTTTGGCCGTCAGCAAACATCGACAGCGAACCCGATTTGGTATCGCTCCGAAAGGCCCATTCCAGGTGGAATCTTTTGCTGCTTGGCTAATGACCTGAAACAGGGAGTTTGACGGTGTCGGTGTCTAGGGGGTTGAAAGGGGTCGACATCGACGTCGCGATAACAAGGGAGTGGATCGCTGCGGATGTCTGCGCGTTCGAGAGGCGGGGGACAACGAATGGGTTGGAGATCGAGAGGAAGCTAGATAGGCAACACAGAGTCATGAATCCTCCAAACAAGTTCCTCGTCAGAACGGAGAGGGAACAGGTCGCGAGTGGAACGAGGCAGGTTGACTTTGAGATGGGCGGGTGACGACCGTGAGTTCTCCTGGGCGTTGTGCATTGGGCGTGTTGTCAGCGAAAACAGTCTAGAGATGGAACGCTTGTCAACTTCTTGCGGGAGTCTCAGCTGGAGCGAACCAACTGAAAAGTGAGCATGGTGGACCAGGTGTTTCCAAAACGGGATGAACTCGCTTCACTCGTTTTATCACTGCGCCATCAGCACCACCTGCACCGCATACATTCTCCTTTTATTTCGCCATCGTGTCCTACGCCTGGTTCGGAGACGCTTAAAGCCAAATCTACCGTGCCGCTCACGAAGACGAACTTGGACGCTACCATCCCGACTCTGGAACTACTGCAAAACCTCGGTAGACTATATGATCATGGGGCGTTCGTAGGGAGTCCCGCGCATAGCTCCAGGGAAGTATCAGAGCCGGATTTTTGCAGGCATTTCCTACGCGGATTCCTTTTGACACTCAGCTCCCCGGTCTGTTCTTTTTCTTTCTCGTGGTCGTCAATCGCCAGCTTTTTGACACCGTTCTTCCCCAAGCTCATCGCCCTCACCCTTCACATCATCTCTGCCGGCACCTCCTCTCCCTATCTGCGAATATTTAAAGCACAAGCGCTTATACCCAGAAACACACATTCCCCTTAAATAAGGACAGGGAACCTCGGACACTATCAACGAGTCTGTCTCGAGCACCATGCCGCCTGCGTCGATTGTCACCCATCGGTTGGAAACCACGCGCAAGTGTGCAGGAGAGTTATCGGTCGATGACCCGGAAACATTGGGGCTGATCCGCGTGTTGAGGCTATCGAATAGGATGGTATGATTCCGTTGCCCAGTTTGTTCTCCTTGGATGTTATCTCGACCCCGGTGACATACTGATAGCTGTGGAACTCAATCAGGACCAATGCACCGAGGGGGTTAAGTCGAATCTCTCCCCAAACGAAACAAGCCAGTCGGGATGATGGGTCACTCGCCTACACGTGCGACGGGACTTCTGGAGTTGGTCACACAGCGTACACCATCGGCGGGTGCAGGTACTGGAAATTTCATCGAACATCTAGGATTCCAAGGTTCCGCCGGGTTTTGGAGCCGTATTGGAGTTGTTCTGGTAAATCTCAATCATACAGTTTTTAACACTCCTTCAAAGGTCACGGAAATCTGATCGAAGATGGGAATGGACATGGAACTCATGTTGTCGGAACTGTTGTTTCTGGATGATCACGCCTCGGCTCCGTCCCATTCTTCTTTCATTTCCCACTTGAATGCGCTTCCGCGTCGCTAAGAATTGCTCAAAGGGCCCCAAGGTCGTCGCGGTGAACACTGCATTGTGCAAGACAAGGGCGTTGATTCCTGTGCATCTCCTTCTATCCAGAGCGTCTACGGTCCCGACTTCGTCGCAATCGATTTCCAACCAACTGGAACCCCTCCAGTTGCCCCGTTGAGCCTTGGAAGTTGTGTCTCAAACGCCATTGACAGTGCTGTAGTCCGGGTGAGCCTGATGGCTAATAGCGGTCGTTTGCCATACTAATTTCTTGCTCCTTTTTCAGCTGTTTGACTTCGGCGTTGTTGTTGCCGCTGGAAACGAGGGCCTCGTCCACTCGCTTGAAGAGCTATCGCCGTCGCACCCTAGGAACGAAGTGATACCACTAGCGCTTCATCGGATCGAGAAGACGGGATCGGCTAGAAAGTCGAAAGCAGTAGAAACCAAGAGCGGTAAATGAAGGCAAAGCAGCCGGACAGAGTAAAATTGGTTACCCAGATGATGAGCGAACTTAACGTAACGAGAAAGCACGATGGATAAACCTGGAAGAGGACAGCAAAGGTCGGATCACCAACATCAACAGTCACGGACTTGCCCCTGTGCGTTTCCTTGGGCGCTCTTTGTTTGTCCCTCAAACCAATTATGAAACCAGCCACGGTTATTTTGCGTCCGAATCCTCACTCACTCGTCTAGTCGAGTTAGCTGAAGGACGTTCGCAGCAGGCCATGACGGACACCGGTATCCGACTCCTGGACCCGTCCAACCGGGACCTACTTCCCTCCGATGAGAAAATTCGCAGACACCACTTTGACCTCCCATCAGAGAACTTGGTCGAGTGACGGTCCTAAGGAAGGAATCGACGATACGTTACGGCCGTATTCCTGTCATCAGTTCTCCCTTGCCGTCGATCTTCTCATGGGAAACCAACGAAACCAAATGCCAATATCTTACTCGTTCCGTTGTGCAATTGTTCCCCATTATGAACCTTGTGTGGCGAGCCATCGAGCGATACATACGGGAGATGTTGTGAGTCAAATTGTGGAAAATTTGCCAACGTCGCTCATTTGCCGGCCAAAAAACACCTCCGGCAGAGCTCAATCTCCCTGCGACACCAAGCAACCACACTTGCATGGCGTGGGTGCCTTCTGAACTGCCCACAGACACCGAACAAGTTCACCGAGAATCATTCCTCCACATTTCCTCCACTTGAGCGTTGCGCCATTCGTCAACTGTCCGTGCAAATGATCTTTGAGTTTCTTCGAGGCTCGTTGTGCTGACGGGAGTCGGCTCGGACTCCGCGAATGCGGAAAGTCGCCTCGCCGACGACGATGTGGCTCGTCAGAGCCCCCTGGTGTGGCTTGTGGATTGATCCGACAGTCCCTATTCTCCGTTCCAAGAAGTCTTGGACGCAGAAGACCGTCTGGTCATCCGAATAAGCTTAAGTACACCACCAGAAAGAGTGTATCAATATCAGGACAGTCAAGCAAATCACGCAGAGACATAGGTGCTCAAAGAGTACCCAAATGACGAACGAGGACAGGGCAGTGGCATAGCACCCCCTGGTGAGAAGAGATCGCAGAAGTGATTTTCCCTAATGGCGGAGAATGGCCCGGGTGGGGTGTGCGTCAACGAAAGGCAAACTTGTATGCAGCAGCCGTTCGACATTTTCTGTACTTATGGACCGACCGGTGAATTCGATGGAGGAGGAGGAAAGGAATAATGATTTTCGTACACACGACGGGAATAGTATCTAAGGTGAGGCGAAGTTCTGAAAACGCGGAAGAGTGGTCCGAGGGAACATAATCGGAAAAAGTCGCGGGAAGTGTTCGGCTGTCCCTCGAGATCTCCCATCTTGTGCGAAGCCAACATAGATGCCTCCTTTTTTATCCTTGCGTGCTGGAACATGCCACGAACATCCAGCAGCAGCCCTAGGCATCGTGGCCAACGGCTCCCGGATCCAGACTTTGGGCATGGCTTCGGATAACCCAGGTGCCGCAAACGCGTGGCTTTACGTTTCCCAAGCGCTCAAGCGCTCAAGCTCAAGGATGGCTACTGGGGTCCCCAGGCACAGCCCACCCCCTTCCACCTTGCTAGTGAGGCCCGTTCCACATGCCCCTCCGCAAAGCTCGGCGACCGGTGTACAAACCATTTGATGAATCTCTACAAGAGCTAGACCGCCTCGAAAGGTCTTCACCCAGCTTCTCTGATCAATACGCCAGCCTCCTCTCCAGGGAAAACTTTGGACGTCGCGAGTTTTTCGCGAGCCTTCGGGACGGGGACGCAGTGTGGTTTATCGAGTATCTGTACCGTGTGTGTGTGGGGGCGTTTCACTGCACACCCTCTATACTGAACCTGCACAGGCCCTCGAAACCACCAACCCCGCTGATCTTCCATATCGGAGATGCCTGGGTGTGCTCCAAACAATATGCCACATCGTGAAGACGTTACCACGATCATACATCCTTGATGTTTCCTCCTTTACCCGCATTGCCAGTTCAATCTCTGATGGGCCTTACGAAATCATCTACGAAGGATTAATAAATGGTTCGAAGGTTTGCGCCAAAAAACTCAACCCCTTCCTCTCATTGGACTGGTCGCGGGCCAAGACGGTACTTGATCAGCGCTTTTGTCTTTCCCGTTTTCCCCATTGACTGGATCAACAGTTGTACCTTGGTGACATTGTAAAGTGGAAACATTTGATGCACCCAAACATCGTCCCTTTCCTTGGTATCACTAATGAGCCTATTTATCTCGTTTGGGCTCAGGCACCTGGCGTAGAACTAAATAAATATATCACTAATCATCCAGACACAAACCGGCTTGATCTTGTAGGTGTCTCACTTTTCCTGTCTCGGGTTATGCTCACCCGATTCAAAGTTAATTGGAATTGCCGATGGCCTCAATTACATCCATTCCCATGATGTGATTCATGGAGATCTCGGTGGGGTGCGCAATCACATGAAGCCCATACTATCGCAGCCTTGCTGATACCCAGACAGCCCAACATTATCGTGGATGAATCTGGCCGCCCGTGCATCACTGAATACGGCTTAGACACATTGTTTTCATGGCCCTCACGAACCAGTGTTCCTCGCTGTTTGCGATGGGCTGATCCCCGATGGTCGCACCAGAAGGAAGGTGATATTTTTTCCTTCGCGATGGTCTTGATTGAGGTAGGTCGCAAATACTAGCCCCAATTAATAGAATCTTTGCCAACCTACTAACCAACCTAACCAAGGTCTTCACTGGTCAAGCTCCATACTTCCCTGAACCTGATTCTGTGGCACTATCGGCTCTAAAAAGAGGGGAACGACCGGAACGGCCAACGCATATGGATCTCAATGCCAAGTTGTGGGCATTAACAGAAGGATCCTGGGACGAAGATTCTTCAAAACGCCCTGAAATATTGAAGATATTAGGGATATTGCACGACTGGTCAGTGGTCCTCTTCCTGGCAGCCAAACACTCGTTGAAAAATCCTCATCAGCCGTAAGGATAACAAAGCTCTTGTCCCGGTCCTTCTACCAGCACCCTCTGACTGGTTCTCAAAGATTACAGACGAGATATTGTACCTCACTGACCAAGTTGCGTCGGTCGCTCTTTTCGGGCCGATCGGTGTCGGAAAGTCCTTCGTGGCCCGTGCCGTCCTGGACCACGACCGAACCAAGGCTCAGTTTGGTGAAAATCGCCACTCCATGTGTTGCAATGACGTTGTGAACTCGCTGGAGAGTTTCATCCAGCGCTTGTCCGATACTATCCACACTGACGCAATGCAACTCGAATCACACCTCCAGTCCTCCCCTCCGCTCATATTGTTGCTCGACGGTGTGGATTCTGCCCTTGACCCACTTTCTCCTGAGGCTGAGGAAATACATGCAAGAATAGAGGAATTCGGCAGCTACGAACATGTGTGCCTTGTCACTACCAGCAGGATGTATCCGGACATCCATGGTTTCCACCGGGTCGAAATACCGACTCCGCCCGAGGACGGTGCACGAGACATCTTCTACAGCCTCTGTAACTTGGGTAGATCGCCTGCATTGGACACCCTCGTGGCGAAACTGGACTTTCACCCGTTTTCCATTCAGCTGTTTGCTAGGACCATACGAGAGAATAGTTGGGATGAACAGGCGCTGTTAAAGATGTGGGATTATCATACAAGCGCGCTGAGAACTAGTTATTACCAGGGGCTCAAGAACGCGGTTGAGCCGGTGTTTCGCTCTCCAAAGATCAAAGAACTAGGTACCAAGGCTCGGGACGTGCTCGAGGCAATCGCGTCCTTCCGATTTGGGATCGGAGAACATCAATTGGAGGGGATTTTTCACGGAACAGGAGGGGTGAGTCAGGGAGGTAGTTGACGTGCTTTGCAGATTCTCCCTCGTCTCTCGCCAAAACGGAGTTCTGAAGATGCTGTCTCCACTCCAATTCTATTTCTTGGAATCTATGATCGAATATGCGGAAACGGAGGAAGTTATCAAATGGGATGGAGACTGTTTGGCTGCACAGGGGGGTATGTCCTCGTTGGAGTTATTTCACGGTAATCGGGTGACATTTTCTTGGCAGTTCCCCCTGTCTATACCCAAGGACCACCTGATAGTTGGTTATTGCATCCCTCTCCCTTACGCCCTACCATCAGCCGCTCGAGGAGAGGATGGATCAGGAGATTGCCGCATATCATAAAGAGAAGTAAATGATCGTCATCCCGATTCTTCATTCACTGTGACTGATCCAATTGATCCCCCAATAGAGCTCCTTGCGTTCTTCGGCCGGCGGATAGCACCTACCATCTTGATTGAACTACAAGAAGACCCTGTGGATATCTTGCCTGTCGCCGTGGAAGGAAATCCTACGAACACCCCACTCACCGCCGCACAAGAGGATCCCGCGAACACGTCGCCCGCTGCCATACAGGGAGGTCTTGCAAATATGTCACTGACTGTTCCTGAGCAAGGGATTTCGCCCGCGCCGATAGTAGCGTATGATATGGATTAGTGAGGGGATTAGAGTAGTTTTGGCACTTACTATCAGTTCTATCTCACAACCTGTCTCGCTTTCTCCCAGCAGCACTATTGTGATTCTTGCCGGTTGACCTGTCAACTCGTTGCTTGCTTTACAATTATTGAATCTCTTTTGCTGCCTCTCTCCTGCAGACCTGGACGTGTGCCCTTGTGAGAGTCCCCGCTTGATGCTGTGCTATCTGCCACTTCTCCAGACACTCGAGGAATCCCATCGACCTGGGTACCCATCCCACGGTGCGTAATTAACATCGAATTGTTTAAGACAGGTACAACGCAAAACATTTTATGAGAGCGATTGGTATACAGCGACCGCAAAAAATCTGACTCTTGATCTCTTTCTGGGAAGGAACTCCCGAGTGCAAGCGACAAGAAGGTACGGTCCGATGACATGCAGCGGTGTTGTGCGACCGAGGGCGACGATCGTCTCGTACGCGGTCCAAGACGATCTCACTCGAGTATGTGAAGCGTGCAACTTCTCAGCACGCTCACCACCAGCAGGGCCTAGGTGTCGTCCTGGTCCGAATCTCAACACCCCGACTCCCGTAAATATCCTGTAAGCACAAAGGAACGAGTTTTAATACTGCGATATCGCTCGCAGTGACTATGCCAGCGATGCGGCCAATCCCAAAGGTAACCATCGCGGACAATTCCTGACCACCTCCAATTTGCGAGCGAATCTGAACTTGCCTAGAAGGCTGTGCCAGGGCTGAAGTTGAGTTGTGGATTACTTTGAACCGTGCGGTTTGTTTGCAAGGAGATACTGAGCTTGGAGGGAATCATTCGAGGCATGGACGAGCACGTTCCGCCCTTTCTCGAGGTGCTGGTGCCAAGGCCTGTTGACTTTTTGGGTTTTTAACCTTTGGCGTGATCATACGGCACTGCTTGACCAAGCCAGTGACGCTAATGATCGTGGTGAGGTGACAAAGTGGATCTCAAGGACTTTTGGATACCTGCGGTAGCTGATAGCAATCAAACAGTGTTCTCCGTCCCGGTCCCGGTCCCTTCGGAGCGGAGAGTACGGTTTGATCGGTCCACAAGCCACACCGGAAAACCCCGATGCACCATACGGTCGACGAGACCCCGTTCCGCGTTCGCGGAGTTGGAATCGCCTCCCATCAGCACAGCGAGCATGAAATGACTTCTGACCCAGGCGCAAAGAGTTGCCTGGTGGCACTCAGATGTGGATGAGCTGTGGAGGCGTGACTCTCGGTGAACTTTGTGGGCAGCTCGGGAAGCCTCTAAGTGCCAGGCGACTGTTGTTGTTGGTGTCGAAGGAAGGCTGAGCTCCACTTCGTGTGGGCCACGTTTCGGGCTGGGCTCATCAGGGTATTGTGCATCGGTCCTGAATGACGGCGATAGGAAGTCAGCTTTACGACAGCCAAAAATTACACGCAAATGAGTGACTTTTGTGGACTTGGCACAATTTGACTTACAACATTTCCCGTGCATGCCTCTCGGTGATTCTGGTTCAAGCCAAACATCCTTGCCAAATCTAACCTGAACGCGTCCGTCGCGACGCATGAGTTTTGGTTGGCCATGGGTAAGAAGCAGGAAGCTTGCTCTGGCCGACGAGTTGGTGTCCGTGCGTCGGAGCTGAAACAAAGAAGGTGCAGAAATTAGAGGTCACGTTGGGCCATGCAGCGAGAAAAACCCGCACGACGAAACGGTGGCATGTGGTTACTTGATTTTCCATGATCTAGGGCAGGCGAAGGGCTGGCCGTCGAGCTAACCGATGCCGGGAATGCGACGAATTTTCCCCGGAATTGTGTGGCCGCCAGGTCGTAACGGAAGCAGGTTCCAGCTGAGGGGCCCAGGGTATGCCGGTGCTGTTCGTCATGCTCCGCGGTGAACGTCCAACCTTCAACCGGAGCCGGGCGAGCGAGCAGGTACTGTGCGCAAACTAGCCATGGTGAGTTGCCTAAGTAGGTTTAGGGAACAGACAGGGAGCGCGCAGGGGAGCGCGCAGGTCCCAGGAGCAAGTCCATGACGGCGCTTGGTGATTCGATCTTTCCTTTCCTCCGCCTTCACGGAAAGCTCAGTAGCACGGCGCACCGAGTCGTCGGGTCTCTTAGATTCTCCAAACGTCGTGCTTCCTCAATCTTCTGCGCAGTCACGCCAAGGAATTCATCACGGCTAAGAATAATTGTCCCCACCGAAAACCCGATGTGGCGGCCAGTGCGGGTCGCCCTGTCAAAACCATGGCAAAGGTTTATGATATTCGGGGCTAGGCAAGCTTTCAAATTCCCTGCGGATGTGTTCCTCGTCAATTAAATTGCATAACCCTGCACAGGATATCGAGCTCCCCGCGCACGGCAAAAGCGTATCGTTTCCTCTGTTTGGCTCTTCTCAGCCATGGTTACCATCGTCCCCCGATTCTCCTGTGCACCCGGAATTTGTGATTTTGTTAGACGTTGTGGACTACCAACCCAAACCTGTGCGAACAACGACATGTCCTCTTTCCAGGAGATCGTGCGCGACGATAGACCATTCGCCGTGGACTTTTTCTACTGAGTTTTCGCTCTGAATATTCACCACACGTCCGGCGAGGAGGAGGATATAAGCCGTTTGCAATGAGTGGTGAGTTCCTCCACCCCGAGCCTCCCCAGTATAGCATCCTCCTGACATATAATTTTCCCCATCTTCCCATCCGGCTCACCTCCATGGATAAACAACAGCACAACTACTACCTCCACAACAAGGTCGTAAAAAATCAGATCCAAAAGTTTGTAATTCACCGTATCACCCACACAACCTTTGTCTCACATTTGTCCCCCCCGGTGCGCTTCGAATTCTGGTAGTCCTCCAGGTATGTTCGTTCCCTCGCCCATTCTAGTCTCGCCGTGCGAGTCGATTGATCGAGGAGTAAAACTGATCCGCGGGTTTCCATTCTTCACCTAGCCAACACTACCACGACCCCGACAACGAACACATCGGCCGCTACGTCAGCTTTATCAACCAGCACGCCGACTACTTCGACGAACGCATCAACTTCGACGCAACAATCATCCACGGCAGGGCTAAAACCAATTCAGCCCAAACCGGCAGAGCAGCCCAAGTACGTGCTGTTCCTTCTTCTACTCCAATCATCACGACTGATGCGCATAATTCTATCGCAGACCGGCGGGAGATCCTCCCAAGTTTGTCCAGTGAGTGTTTTCTCGTTTGCCCGCGATATTTTTTCTGACGTTTCTCCCCATTGAAGAGGAAAGTCGAAGAAGACGAGAAAACAGGACAAGGGACCCGAAGACTTTTGATTGGAACACTGGCTGTCCCTGTCCGTGGACAATCCAAATTCGCTTTATCATTCGCATCACTGTTATCCTCGTACTAGCATTCTTTCGTCATTGTTTTCGTGTTTTGCCGTTAAGCTTTTACTCTCGCTCACATTCAGGCAGTATCCATCTCCGGTACTATTTTATCGTATCACCACCCCGCTACTTTCGAATCCACTATTTTCTCCCTTACATTGTCACGCATCCACTACTCATCATCACACGGACACTCCATTTGCTCTGTCCAGCCGCTTTGATTTCTGTTACCACCATTTTCGTCCCTGCTTTTGACTTTCTAACCGATCCGCCCTGTATTCTCTATTTGATGTAGCCCTAGTGATATCGCTTCGCTTTTTTATGCTTCCGAAATAAACCTTCGTAAACCATTCTCACGGGCAGAGTTCCTGTATAGATTGCAGCCGACAGGTCGGCGTTGACCATGCACATGTTCGACGCTGGTGACCTGGGTATGAATTTGGCAGGGAGAAGTTCTATTGCGTCTCGACAGGTAGGTCATTCGAAAATCTTTTGGCGCTTGACTGTAAGCCCCTTCTGCGGCTAGTACGCTGGGGAATTCATGCGTGATTTGTATAGATACACAAACGGCAGAAAGAGTTCAAGTGGGAATCAATAGTAATCCAAAGCGTATCAGAGACGTGAACGCTGTGAGTGAAGATCTCAATTTACAACCGGGGTCCACATTCGCCAAGAGATGTGACCCGCCCGCCCATTTCCATATTTGGGTGAAACCCAGTTCCGGATTTGGAGTCCGATCACAGTGCCCGACCGGATATCACCGAATGACGCCGCCACAGATTCGTCAGTGGAGTTCAACTTCAACACAAGCCTGGTCGCGCCAACCCTCGTTAAACCCTTTAAAAGCACGATATTAACTCGAAGTCTTCCCCCATCTCCTCACTAACCGCGACCTCTCACTCTTTTTACGCCTCACAATATGATCTTCCCTACCATCTTGGCCGTTTCCGTCTTTTCATTACTCCCTTTCACCTACGCTGCGACCATCAACGCTCGTGACAACTGCGCGTTCGTCTGTCCCAACCAAGATCCCGCTGGTAACAACCTACTCGCATCTTCGACTGGCGCGATTCTCTCTTGCTCCTACACCGGAGGGCCTTCCAAGTGGTGCACGTACAATGCTGTAAGCCGCATTCCCCTCCCGCATCTCTGACTTTGACTTACACCGTTAAACAGGCCACTGGAGTGTTCGTGGGCAACGGCACCTGCCCCAAGCAAGCGGTACTAAAATGTGTCGAACCTCAAAGCTGAGAGTTAGAGCGAGCGGTGGACCATCGAGGTACTCGTGACGAGCACGGAGCTGAGGACGGGGAAGCTTCCGTGCGAGTTGGGTCGATGTAAACAAGCGGGGTGAGAACTGTTGTACAGTGTCCCGTTCAATCTCTACTTAGTACAGGACTATATACCTTCTACTCTATTTGTAATTGAGCGAATCGGTCATCAAACTTTGGGAAAAACGTGATTTTGTGAGCGCGACCACTTCTAGCAATTCAGAGCATTCCCCTCCCACCCACAGTAGTTCCCCCCTGCATCCCCTCCCCCGCTCTGCTCTGAATCGAGGCTGGATTTAAGCCTGATCAGCTGGAAACGGTTTGGGTCACAGCTCCGAGCCATGAGGTTCAATGAATCGGAGCGCCGTGGGTCACCCAGTCCCCCGAGCGCGACACACCCGGGCTGTTAGTCTTGTTCATCTCCACTTGAATGGCCCATATGTACACCAACCCCAACTCTGTCCGACCACAAGCCCAGCTACCCACTTTCGGCTCAGCAACCGTGCAACTCGAGAAGCTCTCAGGCACGAAGAACCCGGTCGCAGATGAAGCTATCCGTTGGCCACACTGGTCATACAGCTATGTACTCTTACTCTATCTCACACTTCTCGACGATACTGATGACGGTAAGTGCCCCCAAGAGGGCATCGACTACTTATCCTTGGGATCACCGCTATGCTTGAGGCCGGCCCCGTCTCCACTTTGTAACTAGGCGAAACGCCCGTGACTGGACATTCTCCTCGCATTGCATATGGCCTGTCACACACTCATCCGATAGACTAGTTTGCGCCTCACCTTGTCTCACTCTGCGCCCCCTCGTTCTCTGTTTGAAACTTTGAAAAGGGAATTGGTATTTATTGAAAACTTTCTAACGGAGGTTGTGCAACTGGATGATTACCTATATTGCAGTCGCGGAGTGCAGCCTTCGGATAAAAACCCACAATGCACAGGAGGGGGTTTCCCCTCCGTTTCCATCGGTGAACTTTGCTGCGCGTCGAATTCATCGTTGGATTGACCCTCAGGTGGCGCCGGAACCTTCCGATGAGCCACAATTGTTGACAAGGCCATGTTCACTCATGTTCACCGTTGGGCAAGATTCCGTGTTCGCGGAGTCCAAATCGACGCCCGCTACCACAGCGAGCTTCAAAGGTCCCTACCGTTGTGGTTGCCTATGCCAAAGAGGGGTTGAGCTGCGCCGGGGGTGTTTTGTGGCCCACGTATCGGGTTCGGTTCTTCGAAGTGTTGAGGGCCCGAGGATCGATGTGGGGTAACGACAGTAGAACATCAGCTTCGTAAATGGGACTAAAATTGCGCGTTGAAATACAAGAAGTTGGTGAATTTGCTATATTTCAGCTTCCATGTATCTCGTCGATGGTTCGGGCTTGAGGGGATAATGAAGCTTGCTCTAGAGCCTCGTCACATGGAGCCGCGAAGGTGGCGTCGTGCGCCGAAGCTAAGCCAAAGAACGTCCGGTCATTAGAGGTGATGACGTTCAACCACGCAATGAAAGAAAAACCGCATGACAGAATGGTAGCACGCGAATCCACCGGGTTGCCATGATCTGAGGCAGGTGAATGGTCGGCCGTCGAGAGGTGACGACGGGGACGCGGCACCAATTTGTCTCGGAATGGCGTGGCCGTCGGGTCGTAACTTATCGTTGGGCTCGAATTCTATGACTGCCACTCGACCAAACTCTCAGGCGAGAAAGGGAGGTGGTGTGCGCGAATTTCTCCATCGAAGGGAAGTAGGCTCCAGCAGGACGGGCTCAGGGTTGGATGCCGTTGTTGTTCGTCATGCATTGGCATGCCCTGCGGTAAACGTCCTTCAACTAAATTGACTGGACAGGTCCGTATGGTACGGAAAATAAGCATGGCTGGTTTCCTAAGTCGTGTTAAGGAGTCGACAAGGAGCGCGCAGGGGAATGCACAGGAGAAAGTCCGTGACGATGATGGCTGGAGCGCTGGAGATCCGATCCTCTCTTTCACCTGACCTTCACATTACTGAACTGCAATAGTCTCTAATGCTCAGCAGCATGGCGCACCAAGTTCAATTGCCGAGTCTCCTGGGTTTCTCAAACGTCCTGCTTTTTCAGTCTTTTGCGCAGTCACAACAAACAAAATACCACGACCAGGGATAGTCATGCTCGCCAAAATATGGTTGATGTGGCGGTCGATATGTATCACCCTGTTTGAATCATGGCAAAACTGCGCACGGCACTCTCAACTCGGAGCTAGGTGAGTGTCAAATTCTGTGTGGATGTGACCCTCTTCAATTCAATCGCACAGGACAGTGAGCTACCCTGACATGGAGAACGGTGGTTGTTTCCTGTGTGGCCCTTCTTAGGCTGGGGATTCGCATTCGTCTACCCATTGTCCCCCGGTTCTCCTGTGCATCCGGATATTGTGATTTGGTTAGGCATTGAGGACTACCTACACAGACCTTCTGCGAACGGCAACACGTCCTCTCACGGGAATCGTGCACGACGATAGACTGCTCGCCGTGGACCTTTTTTGTTGAGTTTTCGCTTGGATAATTCACCACACGTCCTGCGAGGAGGAGAATATAAGCCGTTTGCGATGAGTGGTGAGTTCCTCCACCCCCAGCCTCCCCAGTCCAGAGCATCCTCCTGACATATCATCCTCCCCATCCTCCCGTCCGTCTCACTTCCATGGATAAACAACAGCACAACTACTACCTCCAGGATAAGGTCGTCAAAAACACCATTCAAAAGTTTGTGATCTTACTGTGTCACCCACACAAGTTTTGTCTCACTTTTACCCCCTCCCTCTGGTGCGCTTCGAATTGTGATAGCCCCCCGGGTATGTTCGCTCCCTCTTTGTCTTGTGCGAGTCGATTGATTGAGGAGTGGAACTAATCCGCGATTTTCCATTCTTTGCATAGCCAACACTACTACAACGGCAACAACGAGTACATCGGCCACCACCTCAAATAAATCGACAAGTACCCCGACTGCATCGACTAGCACGTCAACTACGACGCAGCAACCCTCCACGGCAGGGTTTAGACCAATCCAACCAAAGCCGGCAGAGCAGCCCAAGTACGTGCTGTTCCCCGTTCTAACTTCCGGCATCACAATTGATGCGCATAACTCTATTGCAGACCGGCGGGGGACCCCCCCCAAGTTTGTAGAGTATGTGTTTTCTCGTTCGCCCGCGATATGTTTTTTCTGACGTGTGTCCCCGGTTCAAGAGGGAAGTTGAAGAAGACGAGAAAGTACGACAAGGGACCTGGAGACTTTTAACTAAATCGCTGGTTTCGTCGTCCATGGACATTTCAAATTCGCCATCTCACATCATTTGCATCATCGTTATCTTCGCATTAGCATACCTTCGTCGTTGTTATCGTGTTTTGTTGTATCGCTTTCGTCTTTGCTCACATCCGGACGCACTTCATCTCGGGTGCTGTTTTCTTTGCATCCTCACCCCGCCAGTCTTGGATCTTTTCTCCCTTGCACTGGCCACATATCATGCAGTATCACACGGACCTTGCTTCTACTCTGCTCAGCTGCTTTGTTTTTGTTTACTACCCTTTGCTTTCGACGTTTTGATTGATCCTCCCTGTTTTCTCTGTAGCCCTAGTATTTCCCCTTCGCTTCTTTATGCCCTTGGAATAAAAAATTCTCATCAACAGCTCTGACGGCCAAGAATCCTGGAGAGATTGCGGCCTTCATGTTGACCTTGATTATATTTGATGCCGGTGGCCTAGGTGCACATCTTGGGGTGAGAAGTCCTATCACGACCCGACAGAAAGAGAATGTAGGCTTTTAGTGAACTGCCTTTTGAGATCCTGTGTGGTTGGTCCCCCGGCCCAGTTACAGCTTGAACACTTTTTGAATACATGTTAATTTGACTGTCTCTAAACATCTTTTGTGATGTGTGAAACCAACGCAGGCACCTCCTATCTTAACCTCAAGTGTCCAAAAACCAAATGATCAATATGACCATTGTGTGCTTTGCTTGTGGCTTAACGCACGGCACCTGTGCATCATTGAATTATCACTGATGTCGAGGACACCTTAAATGGGAGCTATTCTAGAATTTAGGCTCTTGATTGTAATCCTGCATCTGGAAGATGTGAGGGTTACTTCTCATAGATCATGGCCACATGTGTTTCCGAGGCTTGAGCAACATGCTGAATCGGAGGTGAAAGCTCTGCAGAGTTCTGTGATTACTGACAAGTTGGGGGAGCATCCTGTTAAGAACAGTCAAGCCAGAAGAACAGCAGGGGGTATGCGTCGCTACTGTCCGGTTATACAGACTTGTTCCAGGTGCTGGTCGTGATGCTGGTGTGATGCAGATCGGTTTATGGAGTGAAGCTGATGATTTTCTCTGATGGGAAAACATAACCCTATGGATTTTGCTGGACAAGGACCACATTTTTCCAGTGATGTATGCACACCTCACCGTCATTATGCATCTTCAATTGGATTCTTAGGGTGTATGACTGGATGATTGGAGCAGTTTCAGTGAAGTGGGGAATTTGGTGCATCAGAAAAGGTGGTAGGCAACTTGTTTTGTGATTATTTATGCTTATCTGGTAAGTAATGAAAAAATAACCTCATTATATAATGTAGGTCATAATTTTATATAACTTGACATGCCATTTACAGTGGGGGACCCACAACCATTTGGCTGGTGGGAAAATAAGTTCATGGCCATTTTGCTGATGTGAACCAGGGGGGAAGGGTTGAGATAATGGAAAACACCACAGAAGTTGATGTGAGGGAATGTTCGAAGGCAGGTTGTGTATTATAACCACAACCGAGCCATGTCTGTCTGAAAAATCCCAGGGTGGCTACACCTTGGTACACAGGCTATTCTCACTGGACTTTTCATTGGTGCAACATTTTGCAGTAGGCCCACCATGTCTCCACGCACCTGCACTCATTGAGTTTAGGGATTGTGGTTGTCTTATTCTTTTGATGCATGAGTGCTTTGCTCAACCCTGTAAACCACACAAAGGGAGGTATCTGATGGGGTCTGGTTGCCCACCCTGTGGCTATGTTCTTGTTTTTGACGATATCCACTGCAATACAAAAATCCAATTCATCTCTTTCATTTGAAGCTGATTGTTTCTTAGAAATGAAGAACTGCCTCCTGGACCCCTCGGATATCAGTCCCTCACTACCTCCAATGTGGCCAGGATTTCTTTCCATGTTATGTTCCCCTTGAACCTATTCTTAGCTGATGGCCTTCTAGTGAGTTCCAATTTGAGCTCAGTTGTTGTTATCTCATTTATTCTACAAACCAGTAGCCATATTGGTACCAGTTGAGGAGGAGATCTCAGTTGACCAGGCTAAGGGTGAGTAGAGGGTGATTGAGGTGTGTCCAACTATAACTGGTCAACACTGCAAGCATAGTCAGCATAGTCATGCCCATTGCATGCAGGCTTTGAATCCTTATCCTCTTCCAGGCAGCTTGGATGGTGATGCATCTGGTGGAGGAAGAGGAAGACTCTTCCATCCTAGAATCTGTAGGTCCTACCAACTCGTGGAGTCCAAGGAGTGCCAACACTCTTCCCAATGATCACCCAATCCTAGCAGCCTGTCACGAACGCGTGACATGTTGTTCAAAATCACACAGATAATTCAAGACATTGGTCTCATTCGTAGTAATAAAAGTACAAAGGGAACTAACAAATATTACAAGCCTAAACCAGGACAAAAGGATCTACGTCGCAAGAGCACTCCTGAGAAATGGACAACGATGGGCGAAATGGTGAGGATTATGTACGCTCTGAGGACAATACAAATATACCCGAGTTACCGGGTCTTGCCAACACTCCCTGCATCCCAACACATCGTGGAACAAACTATCATGCATCTCTCACTTCACGTCCGTCAACGCCGCACTCACTAATGCGAACCCATAACGGTCCTGGAGACCCGCTACCTCCACTTTCAACTTCATTTGAACCTGCCGTGACTTGTTGGAGGGACGACAACGTTGACCAGTACGAGTCATCGGATTCTTGCGCTCTTTCTTCTTCTGGGTCCTCACCACCATCTGACGACTCGGAACAGGGCTCCAAGGAGGGGATTGAGGGAGAGGTATTCCCTGATCGCGACGGTGGCAGAGGGACGATGGGGGAGTGAGGAGTTGCGTCGGTGCAGTAGGCTCCGCGGCATCGAAGGCCGAAGTACCTGAGGAGAGATTCCTGAAAAGGTTTCCAATGTTCCAAGGCAAAGTGAGAGAAGTCTTCGTTGAGACTGTTAACGACGACATACATGATGTCCATCCTCTTCTCCAACTTTAAGATCCTGTCCTCCCTCTCTTGTTCCATCACATCCTGCATAGGGGTAACTCCCGGAGCCCACCTTCGAGTCCGGTTGGGGTCTTCATACCCAGCCTGTTCCCAGAACTCGGCAGGAGCGTTGTGGGCGGTCAAGAAGTCCACGGCAACCTCGTTGTCACGAGCGATATTGGCGGGGGAGTCATACAGGTGTTGCTCCACGTCGAAGGGAGCATCCGCCTCAAAAGACGGAGCGAAGTCAAAGGGGGTGGCGGCAGCGTTGAGAAGAGCAGCGTTGGCAGTATAGGCAGACATTTAGTGAAATGGTTTAGAGAGTAGTGGTTGGTTTGGTGGGAGTGGAAAAGAGACGATGAGGGGAATGATCATTAATCCCCCTGACTTAAATACATCCTGACTCAAAGAAAACTGGAAAGGGAAAACAATAACCTATTATCCATTAACGTCTCAACTAGGATAAACGAACCCTCAACCCCAATCGTGATCCCATCAAATCCAAGAAATCCCCATCGATCATGGGAAATCCCCACCAGCCTTCTATTACCACCATCGATCATGAGAAATCCCCATTGTACTCCTAATGACTCATTCGCTATTGTTCCCCTATTTCATTTCGTCATTTGTCGCTCTAAAGTCCCACTTCTCTGACTCATCTACCCTGCCCTAAACTACGCACAGACCATGTTGATCCCTGTTTGATTCGTTGTAGAATAATGACTCCTGTAGAGGATTGGGTATATAAGGAAGAGCGTTCGCTCCTTTCTTTTCCCCATTCTCAATCTCTCCTGTACTCCTCTACCCACAACTTGAATAAACAAAGTAAGCTGAGGAATTCTCCTCACGTCTTAATCTTTCTAACTCACTCTAGCAGGAATTCTCCTGCCAGTGTATGTTCAGCGCCCCCAACCCTTTCCCCTCCACAAGTCCAGTTCAGCGACCAGTCATCCCTGACGCCAGGAGATCTATCTGGGATCAGAAGTCTCCAAGTAAACCGAACCACAGGTTTACTTACTCATTTTCCTTACTATCGCCCCTTCACGGCCCTCGACGCCAGAGTCACCACTCCCCCCTTCCTATTGGGTGCAGACCATCAGTTCCTTTGGAACTCTGATCTAACCGGAAATGTCTTAGCAACTGTCTATTTTAGTATAAGTCCAGCGTTCTACTTCCCCAACCCACGCATTCATCTTACCACTAATATTCACACCCACTCCCCTGCCATCATCGTTCTTTGGTGGGAGATACCAACTGAATTACCTTATTCGGTTATAGAATATCTCGTCAACTTCGAACGCCTTAGTGACCAAGACTTCGAACCATTCATACGGCAACTCAACCAGTTCTGCCAAGACTACCACTCGTCCGTCCATCCCTATCAAACAGAGTCACCACTCTCACTTGATATCCCCCCTCCTCTCGTCTCCACACCCGGTACTCCTTTCAAGACCCGACCCGACACCCCTCATCCATCTGCTAATCCTCTAGCGTCCCATAAACAGTAAGCAGGCCCACAACCCTGACACAGCCATCAACCAGTAGTTGCAAAATCTGGGAGTGTTGGGTCAACTTGCAGGTCCCTATGACAGGCTCTCTTCGTATCAGCCAGATTGGACCTGAAGAGGGAGACACAATTCTGTTGAGTTTGTTGTTGGACCGTGGGGTGGATCTTCCAGAGTGGGAAGCTGGTTGAGAGGATGGGGAAGAAGTTGTGGGTGGAACAGGTTCCAGGCAATTATCTGGTTGGCTAGGATTCAGCTCCTAGTCCATATATCATACTGGTTTGTTTTTATTGACTACAATGAGACTTTGGAATTGATCTTGCACATTTGGTTTTCTGCTGATCTTGACGATAAGATAAAAGATAAACAAGTGTGATTGGAAGGAAAGGTGAGATAGGAAAAGCAATGAGTGTAAGTTTGGAAAATCAGTGAAAGATATGATGGAACATCCAGGGTCGTGACAGTCATCCTACCACCTTGATCCCTGACCAAAATATGGAGTTGTTGCAGCCCAACAGTTGGATGATTCAAGTAACCCTACTGGTTCAAGGGCCACTCAATCACTGTATGTCTTGTATAATAGTTTCATTTTTTGTATGCTAGTATCCACATTTGCGCACAATTGCCTTTTCTCCAAACGGTACAGGATGCACATTTCTACTGCGATGCTCTAGAATGGCTTCAAAATCAACGAATCCAACTCCAACTGTTTGGTGTCAAGCGCATACTGAAGATCCTCTCGGGATTTCAGATCTTTCTCAAGCGCTTCTCGGAATGTGACCACTTCTGGTGAAAACTCCCAGATTTTGTTCATCAACGGAATTGACTCTTCTAACATGTCCAGGAGGGACAACAAGAATCTTGGAGTGGCGTAGGCATTGAATTGTGCGTGGTAAGCACAATGCAGGAACCCTGAGCACGTGCAGGACAATTAGGTCAGCAGCTCTTCTTACGCATCTTTCACAGCTCACATGGATAAATCAGGTCATCCTTTGGATAACATGAGGCCGCTGTGAGGTACTCCATCCCCGCCTTTGAGTATAGTTTGGTGATATCATCTGTAAGACCGCCGCCATTTGCTCCCCGCAAATCCTCCGCCTTTCTTAAGAAAGCAAAGGCACGGATGCTGTGTGTACAATCAGCCCCAATGTCCTACGTTGCGCATTCTGTAGCTCACGAGTGCGCTTGTCCCATGGGGTAACGGAAGAATGACAGGTAGAATGCTATATCCGGTACGTGTGGCTCTGGTGGCACATCCCCAAGTTCGGCCAGCAGCTCATCTGCGCTTGCGATTAGCTCATCATAGGGGTATTTTCCGGGATTTTCCTTGCAACCCTTATCGTGTTGTGGTTTGTATCAGCACAAAAAATGTAGGCCGGAGGTGTAAAGCCCACCTTCATGAGCGTGCCAAGTCGCAAACTTTTGATGCCACGCGCGATCGTTGGTTGGAAGATAGCGCCTTTCTCCTCGAACGACACATCTCCCCAGTGTTTTGCGCCCCACTTGAGGACATCGATGGCACAATTGTAGAACTCGAGGGCGGATTCTACACTGTTTCTCAAAGAATCGTCAATAAATGCCCGAACCACCCACCCTCTTCATGAATGTCAGCCTGTGAGCAAGACAGCCCAGCTTTGCGCCTTACCGCACGGTGATGGAAAGAGCAGGCCGGACTGCATCCCAACCTTCGGCTTCCAATCGCTTAGGAGCTTCTTGCATAACCCCTTCAGGACCACTCTCTACCCATGCCTTTGCCTTCATCGCCTCAAACGACACTAATGAATCGGTCACTAACGCCATGACATACGTTGCAGAACCTTACTTTGTTGGTTGTACAACGACGCGAAGTTTTCATCTGAGATGTGGAATACACGACTGTCCTCAAGTATCGCATTGGATAACTCTGCTATTGCCTAGTAAACTGCGTGAGCCTTTTTGTGCGCCTTATTGGACGCTGAGGCTTACCCCAAGGCGACCAAACATCATGGGTCCTCCTGCCGTTTGTTTGATTTGAAATTCTTTCATTGCCTTGACACCCCTCTCCCAACTCTATCATGTCGAAACGCGGAGTTTAGGGAATGGGATGCTGACACGAGGGCAAACCGCACAGACTTACTCTGTATGCCCTCTCTATCACCCATGCCTGCGCACGACCAGAGTAAAGTATTAATTGTGACGTCGAGAGATGTGTGCAAACGGAGACCCACGCTACTGCTCCATGTAAGCGAGGCGGCCAGGTCGGGGAGTATGGCGATGGCTCTCTCCCAAGGCAGCTTTTGTTTTTCCCACGAGCGGATTATTGTCAACCCCTCTGATTGCGTTGAATTGGCCTCGATTTCCTCTAACTTTGCCTTTGCCACTGCGAGCTCGGAGCTGTACTGATCTCTTTGTTTTTTCTCCGCAGGTGATAACTTCTCTGTCGGTAATGCAGCCAGCGCACGCCTCCAGGCCTCGGCGGCTTTATCGAAGGCAGCCAATCCCTGAAAAACACGGGGTCATAATGGGGATCCAGCGAGCATCCCACCCTCGCAACGGACTTGCCATTTTTGCCGTTGCCAAGCGCCCCCATGCTTTCGCGTATCCCGGGTCAATTTCCGTGGCCTGTCATACCAATGAGCCTGCGAGAACTGGTGCGTGGATGCACGCCGAATGTGCTTACCTTGGTAGCGTCCACACTCGCATCCAGATATCTTGATCATGAGGTGAATGTTCGTTTAGCTAGTCCTGGGTCGCACCCGACAAGCTTACCTGTTCAGGCCGAGAGAACAAGCGGCGCGATTGGAGTACAGGACCGGGTTCTCGCTGTCATATTTGAGAGCCTCGGTGTACTTTCGGTGCGCTCCCTTGAAGTTTTTTTTTGCGAAGAGGGCGTTTCCCTCCGCTTTGAAGAGGTCTGCTTGAGAGGGGGTTGAGGAAGACATCGCGGTTTGGGGTTAAAAGACAGGTGGACGGTGAGTTCGTCGCCTAGTGCTTCTCGAGCAAACCACGTAATACCACTCGCGGTCACCGGGGGATATAGTGGCCGCGGTGCCGGGTTTTCTTCCACTCATGTCACGAAGTCACTATATTCTTCGTCGGCCACCGTTAGTGGTATCCGTGGTCTGCTTGAGAAAGTCAACTCTTAGCCAACGCTTGGTGATCTCCGCATTGCGATCCTGAAATTTAGACCGGGACCAAAGAGACACGCCTCCCCTTCCCCACCAGTCTTGCGGCTACAGAAACCCCGCCACTGCAATTCTTCGACCCCCACACCTGCCCTGGGTGATGTGTTTCTTACTTATGAAGAAGCCTAAGGGGAACAAACGCTAACGCTGGACAAACCCTCTAGAGGTTCACGGACTTGCATCTGTGTAACGAGACCTTGTTAGATCGGAGTGATGCGATAAGCCTCACCTGCATATGCACCGTTGGACGCCTGTTATGATGCAGGTGCCAGGTTGTAATAAACACATACAGGTGCGGATACCTTCTTATGCCGAAGAATCTATTCTCAACTTTGAGTGTGTTCCAGTGCTCAGCTTCGGACCCCACCGGAGGGCGTCCGCGCTGTTGTAAATATCCTGGTGCTACTCTCGTTCGCCATGAGTGTACACTGCGGGGAAGCGGCCATGCAAGTTGACGCTCTCCTGCAGGTTGACGCTCAACCTCTCCTTGCACTTCCATGACCCCCCTTGGGAATGCTCCGACGTGAAGAGCTACAAGTCAGATGACCGGAGCGGAACACATACCCATCGGCTAATTGATTCGATTTGGAGTTTATGGTCATGATACAGACACCGTTTCAAGCTAGTACAGAAGCCTGGTCTCGGTGGTGCAAAGGAGGAGGAAAGTGACAAGCTCACTCACGAGACCGCCAATAACGATCCCCCGCAGATAATCACCGTGCGTGACTCTCCCCGCCACGGTGGACGACACAAACGAAGCATCATCGCCTCTCTGAAAAGCCCCCTTCTGTTCTTCGAACACCGTACCCACAGCCTACCCCCAATTTCCTCGCCTTTCGTTGAGACCCACCTCCAGTGTTCTTAATCCCTGCTAAGGGTGCTTATTTGATGCTCCAATTTCCGCCACGTAGAGCTCTAGCCTACCTGTCTCTTCTCTGTTCCTCCCCAGTTCGCAATTCTTGTGACTCTCCACCTTAGAGTGCAGGGATTTGTATTGAAGGCGGAGAATTTCATTTCTAACTCTGCATATGTACCGAGATATTCATAGCTTACCAACGATGGTCAAATCGAAATATCCGCCCGAATCAAAACTCCCGCGTGCGTCGCTCGAGGAGGTCGGGTTTTGTGAATTTTAATTGTAATACATCAGTTCTCGCGTTTTTTAATCCCCTGGAATGTTCTCTCTTTAACACTGCTTGGCGTATGTGCCAGAGCTCGTGCTTCCGGAACCCTCATCGAGTACTCCGTGGCGAATCTCGTGACGCCTGCCATGCCCTTGTGAATTCGAGAGAACGCTGAGGGCGTGAGCGGGTGTGTCGGCCTTGATGAGTGACTCGGTGATGTCGATCTACAAACACTGAGTCATATGTACAGCGGCAGTGGTTGGTAGGCTTACGATGTCTGTGACGAGCCTTTCGATCAGCACTTCACTAGCTGTCTCCCTCACCACGACCCTAAGGATGCTGATATCACTGAGGTCAGGGGCGAGTTCGTAGTTTGGCACAATCCAGCCCTTGGAACGCAAAAGAGTTTGAATCCATTTCTGGTCGACATCTGGATACTGGGTGCGTAAAGCCTCTGAGAACCTGAAAGCAACCACAGGGAGCCCTGGCACGTAGTTCTATGAGATCGTCAGAGCAGAGCATAACTTCTCAAATGAGAGCTCAAACCTCGACATCTCCCTCGTCCATCCGCAACGCTGACTTGACACCCTCTATGATGGGGGAGACCGGCCGGTGGATCTCGCTCAAGACTTCATAGTATCCACTCTTCTCGAGGGCTCGGCTCAATGTGCGAGCATTCTTCAGATCTTGGAGGGCGACTGCCCTGTACCCTGCAAACCCGAGGTGGAGGAACATGAAGTACTGAGCGATGATCGGAGAAGCGGGGCGACTGAAGTTGAGGGAGAACGAGTATTCAACGGAACCAAGATAATGGAGCTCGAAGATGAGATCCTTCGGGAGGAAGTGCTTCGAGCGCCAGACAACCCAACCGACGCCAACCGGGGAAAGTCCAAATTTGTCTGCAGCATAATATTGAACATCCACCTTGCACGATTAAGTGACTGGAAACCTACGCCCGGAAGTGTTGATGGAAACAACCCTGTGAATCTTGAAATCCCATACTAATTTAGGGCTCGCAAACGGTGCGACGAAGCCACCAGAGGCTGCGTCAACATGTATCCTGTATGAGGAGGTGAGAGTTACGCTAAAATCAAAGAAGTGGGGAGAACTTACGGAATCGACACCCCAGTGTTTTTCTCGTACTCATCTAACAGGTCGGCCATCTCTTTCACGGGCTCGTAGTGGCCCGTGTAGGTACTCCCAAGAATGACGAACACGCCGATAGTGTTCTCATCGATGTATTGCATAGCCTTTTGGGGGTCGAGCCGGTAGCGACTCTCCTTGCTGATAGGTACCAAACGACACTCGACATCAAAGTAACGAGCGAATTTTTCCAAAGCAACCTGGGCATTTGATCCCATCACGATGTTGGGGCCGGGCTCGTGGATCGAAAGATTCTTTTCCTTGCGTCTCTGCTGCCACAAGCGCTTCATGGCGAGACCTCCAAGCTGAATTGCTTCGGAGGAGCCAGTAGTGGCAGTGCCTATCGCTCCATGAGTGGAGGGCGCGTGCCACAAGTCCGCAAGCATCGAAACACAACGAGTATGAATAACCTCTGAAGGAGAAACGGTTAGAGTATAGTGAATGAGTTCTTTGCAAGCACCATACGCGTCATAGGGTATTCGTCCTGGTCAATTAGGTTCTTATACGCATTCTCTTGAACCAATTTCTCGGCCTTCTCGGGAAGGTACGTTTGAACAAATGAAGCAAGGCTGGGCGCCTGTATCAAAACAGAACAACAGCTATTTTCAGAGCGCTTTACTTAAGGAGAGGGGAGCCATCCAGAGATAGTTCATCGTGGATAGTCCTGTAAACGTGTTCTTCATCTGTCCCCTGAGTCGTGTGTAAGTCGATGGGCAGCCAACGAAGATATGAAAGGCCAACTGTAGACGGAATTTTGTACTTCGGGACAGAAGTGGTTCCATATCTCCCGCTGTACGCGTGAGAATAGTCTCCTGGACTACCCCCGAGGAGGGTGTGGATGGCGTGACCAGAGGGTTTGTCCTTGGATTCTTGGATAAGTCTATCCGGATGGACATGCTTAGAGAGAGCCATGGTGGAGGTGAAAAGAAGAGTGGGGTATTTTGAACTAGCAAGCCCTGAACTAGTATCTTATCTCCCGCGCATTGGTGATGGGAAAAATACGTACTTTTACGTACTCCCAACTCACTACGGTGCGAAGTAGTGGTGCGCTGCAAGATAACCATCGGACCGAAATGGGCCCACAGCCGCAATAGGGGTGGCCTGATCTCGGGGTCTTCAAATCTGGGCCCTGCCCATACACTTGAAGTACGACGTTCAGGAGTAGCATCAAAGAAACAATTTCCCGGTCAGAGCAGTCGTCCTCAAGCACAGTACGGGAACGAGCCCTTTCCGTGAATGGAAAAGCTGTTGAAGTTTATTTGCCAATACTTCTGGTCCGCTCAACAACGCCGAACTCTAAGAGAGTTCCGGCCCATCGTTTACTGATGGCTTGGAAACGCAACTAGGGTCCCGATGAAGATGATCCATGCACTCGGGAGGATTTTCACGAGGAAAACCGTCGTTTGGTATAGGATATGCATATTCAGAATCTATGTTACGGTAAGCCAGCAGAAATGACTTGCTATTTGTGAGGCTCTTCCAGTTACCCACAGAAAGCCTGAGCATCTCTGTGGGGGACTCGCAGAAGGTGAATATAGTTCTATTCAGGTTCCGACTGAGTCCGTGAACGAGAGTGTCATGGGTGGGGGCTCACTCAAAACCCTCCCAGTCCTCCTGGCCTGAGGTACAGAAGTTACCAAGGCCACGACGTACCAACTTGAGGTCGAGTTTGTCTCAGAATCTTCACCGAAAGATAATTCTCCAAGCTTAGATGATGAGAAAGAGGACAGTTGAGGAACCGGTAGGAGGATTCTGTTAGCATGAGCCTTTCCGGTAAGAAGCCCCAGTAAGCATCCCGTGAATCGAGCCACAGTTTCGAAGAGGTCACGCACGTTGCTTAAGCTTGCGAACCTTCGTCGAGATACCCCCGAGAGAAAGCTCGATCGTCCGAGGTCGCCTCACCTGAGCCTCCCGAGTGTAATCTTCCTCGCAGATAGGGCTAACGAAAGTTCGACAAATGGGTCGAAGTCCGCATAGTCCGAGTCAACGTCGATCTGACCAGTACAGATGAATGGTCAACGTTCCAGGTTAAAACCATTGCTTCGCCCAGGATTTCAACGACCCCCGGTGTTAGAGTGGGCAGATGAGTCGAACCAATCTTGGCGGAGGCGATTGCGGTCAGCAGTGTCCTTGGTTGGAGGCAAACGCGTTGGGTTGGTGCTTCCCGACAAGGATCTTAACTTCGTCTTCTCCTGGACAGGATTTCTGCATTTTTTTAAACACATTGATAACAAGACACCAATAACCAACCCAATACTCCGTGACGTCGAGGCAATGTCTCGGTGTCAAACGAGGCTTCTTGGAATCTCCGTTCTTGGTGCGCTGACGGGGAGAGGCGATGGTGATAGCGGGAGCCCGCGGATAGGTTGAAGTGCGGAGTATGAGTCGGTGGAGGTATGAAGAAAAGATAGCTCAGAACGAAGCTGGGTTATTAGAGGAAGCGAGAGGTCAGAGCAGCTCCATCTTATAAACCCAGCGCAGAACAGAGCCATAGCACAGGCGTCACCCTTAGTCATCCTGGCGAAGCTTCTCGGACCTGCACACACCCGGAGACTCAGGGCACTCTACACAGACTCCCCAGAGTCGGCTCCATCCATCGGGAGCTCGGGGGTGTGTCTCATAAGGGCAAAGCAAAAGAGGGCAGAATCTTCTGCACGAGATTGGGAGGTCTTCGCGGATGAAGGTCTCTCTTAACTTACCAGACAAGATCGTGATATTTCGACTCCGCTCGGCATTACCCAGCCATACAACGGGCCGGTTCCGAGCAGACTCCCTCACGAGTCCCAAGTTCAAACTTATTTTTTGGCCAGTAACCGCATGTCATAACCAAATAGCGATCTAATCCAACGGATAGAGTTCTAGAGCCAAAAAAACGACCCATAAAAAAGAAAAACGAAAGCGAGATGATGCGAACGTCCTAGTCGTGAAAAAAGGTGGTGAGGTGAGATGGGGATGTGAGTGGGGGGCCGCCAAAGCGATGGGAGCGTAGGAATATCATATCGACCAAGAACAGGAGAATGGAGGACGGGGCAGCGGAGAAATGGATACTTGAGTACCCAGGCATGGATATAGGAAACAGAAAAGGGGGAAATATGCAGAACAAAACCGAGACCGATGGATAGTGAAAAGAATCATACACAGCAACAAACCCTTAACAACGAGATCCACAAAAATCCGTCGACACATCGTCGGCGAAGACAGAGAAAACCTTCAACCAAAAACCCACTCAGCGACCCATCCCAGACCCCCAACTCGCTCTCTTCCTTCCCCTCTCCCCTTCCAAATTCTTCTGCAACAAATCATGCAAAGGCGACACCACGGCGCTCAACCCTCTCGAATGTGTGTGCGAATGATGCGATGTCGTCGGAAATGAATTATGCGAATGAAGTCCTCCTAGCCCTCTCGGTTGAACGCTCGCCGACCTCGCAGGCCCCGTCCTCTCGACTCCTACCATCTGCTCGTGCATAAGTGGTAACGGAGGAAGCGGAGGTGGTTGAGAAACTTGTCGGGCAGACCCGAAATTCGACATGACGTTCACGTTCGTAGTCGTTCCGTTCAATGGGACCTGCGCCACCTGAGCTGGAGCTGGGACCTGCTGAACCCGCTGAGTTAACATCGGGTCAATCGTCCTACTTTGGTTCTGGTTCGTCATCGCGTTGGCGGTGGTGGCAGGGGGCAAGTACCCGTTCGCAAAGAAATTGTTGTTCGTCGCAAGGTCCAAAGCCTGAGCTTGACCTTGCCTCTCTACCGTACACCCAAACGCCGACGTACCCGTCCCCGAGTTCGCCCAAGAAGGTGTTCCCATCCCATGATGCCCACCAAAGTTCCCGTAGTGCAAATCCAGAAACGCCAGATTTTCTGCTTCATCTTGAGACTGAGGCCTCAACGCGTCCGCCAATGACGAAGAGTTTGTCTGTCCGCCGTTCGACATCCCACCAATCCCCGTTCCAAGCTGAGCATGAATCGAGGGCATGTTCAAGTGACAGTTCGAATCACGACCGGGAGACGGCGCAAACTGATGATGAAGTTGATGCGGCTGCACAGAATTGAGGTGTGCGGAACCCTTCATGGTCGACTGGTCCGAAGTCGGACGGTGGTACGATATCGTCGGTCGGTTTTCGGAAGGTGGAACAGATAGACTTCTGTTTGGTGCGGTGATGTTTCCAGGGCTGATCGTCGTAGTTCGTGCTCTCCTGGAAGACATGACCGGCGTGGCAGGTGGGGTGGAATGTTGTGACATGCTAGCGGCGGTTGTCGCAATGATGGGGTCCGTAAGGTCGACCAGATGCGGAGACCCATATCCGGATCCAGGTACATGGTCGGGGGAGTCACCCTCATATGGCGAGATCGCTCCTTCCCCGCTCGTGTCGTAGCCCAAGTCGACAGAAGAATCCTGAAGGCTAATCGCGTTCACGATGTCATCGATTCCCTGCAAACGGCCTCCAGGCACTTGGAGCGAATGGGGGCTCGGGGCTTGAATCCCAGACAACCCCAAGCCAGACCCTCCAGCCCCCCACTCGGAATGTTGCTGGGGCTGATGAGATCGAGTACCAAAGATCAAGTCTCCAGCGTAGTCCGAGTGGTGAGTGAAACCTCTAAAGTTGGTGGTGGGGTACATATCTGGGTCGGAGAACGCCGAGTGCGTGTCCCCATATGCAACCTCGCTCGAGACATCATTGAGGAATGATGTAGGAACTAGGTCGTAACGGTCGAAGATTCCGTGACTGATTGTGTTGAACGAGAACGGTGAAGATGGCGTAGGTGAAAGAGCACCACCACCATATATCGATCCGTCGCTGGAGGGTCCCACCGGCATGGACTGGCCCAATCGCGGGTTAGCAGAGAACCAGCCCTCTCCCCAGGCAGATTTTCCAATCATATTCGGGCGAGCGTTAAAAGTCTCCATCGTCTCTGAGCCCAGCACGTGTGATGACGTAGGGGAACCAGGGTCCGGCCTCGGCCACGCACTTGGCTCTGCAAGAGTAGAACGCCACATTTGTGATTGCGAGGAGTCCGTCAAATCAGATATCTGCGATGAGCTTGGGGCGATGTCAGGAACTGGAGCTGGCGGCTGTGAGGGTGGCAGAGGCGGAGCAGGATGCGGTGGAGGAGGTGCAGAATGAGGCGGTGGGGCAGGGGTTGTTGGCTGATGGTTATCCCCGGTGTCCATGACCACATCTTTGAAAAGCATGGGTAAAGGCTGAGATGCCCTCCTCTTCCCAGTCCCGCTGGGTCGAACCCTGAGGAGATCTCCATCCATCTCATCCCCCGAACTCTCATTATCCGAGTTGGTAGCGCTCTGAGGGACACTCTTCGTTCCCCTCCTAAACAAACCCTCATTCGTGTTCGCCCTCTTCCGACGAGCGGGTCCAATCAGACAAGAGGATATCTGATCATCAGCCGCGGTACGCAAGGGGGACACAGGATCCACGTTCCTCTTCTTCTTCGAGACCGGTCTAGGCTTATACCCCGCTGCTTCGTATAAATCGGGGAATGCGTTCCTGAACCTGTCCCTTAAATCCGTAGACCGGCGTTTCTGTTCTTGGAAAACGGGGTCCTTGACGATTTGAGCCCAGAGCGTTCCATGCTTCTCATAACCCGCGCGCAAGGCCCGATCCTCTTCCTCAGTAAATGGGCGCCGTTTCTTGCTGCGGGTCTTCTCGAAAAGGGATTTCCCGTCCGGAAGGCTCGCCCGGATCCGAGAGGAGAGGTGGGTCTTGGCGTTTGGATAGTGTTGTTTGTACGCATCCGGAAAATAGGTTCTGAATCTGGGGAGATGAAAGCAGCGAGGGTAAGCGTGTTGCGTAAAACAACTGTTGGGTGATGTCACCCGAGAGGTAAGAACTGACCGATCTTTGAGGTCAACCGGAGACCTATTATCAAAGACGAGCTCTGGATCCTTGAGTATAGCTTTCCAGTTTCCAACACCCCACTATATGCCAAAACCGCAGTCGCATAGCCACATGCCAAGGACAAGCGCGCAAGAAGGAAGAAAAAAAGCGTGGGCAACCATGTCAGCAAGCCGTTAGCATGAATCAGGGATCCTCGGAAGGGCGATCTTCGGGAGAGGGGGGGAGTGCGGGGATGGTCGATAGCGAAAAATGACGTACTTTATTGCATCCTTGGACGAGGTTCTGGGTCTCCTCGTGAGTCCACTTCTTCCGCGGCCGCTTCTCGGGCAGGTGCATTAGCTCGCGCACCAGCTCTTTCTCACCCTCCTCGCTTTGTGGCGTCCTGTATGAATCCCCGGTCCGGGTGACTGTGGCTGGAGCGTTTCCCTGGAAGCGGAGAGGTTTCGTGCCGTCATTGGACGTTGAAACCAGGTCTAGCCTCGTGTCATCGCGGAAACTCCACGCTTGGAAATTCCGCAGGTCGGAGGGGGGTATTGCCAGCGAAACTCTTCGTTGTTTGGTTGATGTGGAAACCGAAACAGAGGTAGAAGCCGGGAGCGGGGTCGCACCGGGGTTTGAGGCTAAGGGCAAGGGAGAAGGCGTTGACATTGACGTCGTCATGACAAGGTTGCGGATCGTCGCTGACGTCGGCACGTTCGAAGAGGATGGGGGAATGGTGAACGGGTTGGAGAAGGAGAAGGTCGAAGAGGAAGACGACATCGTTTGAAGCAGGGTAAAAGCAAGAAAGTAAATGCAGGGTCGGAGCGAAGACAGCTGTGCTTTTACTTGACGGTCAAGCGATTACCTAGGAAAAAAGGGGGCAGTGGAGGGTGACCGGTGGATTTTGGGGAGTGTTTGGAAACCTCGTTGCGCTCGCGAGGCGTCTGTCAGGTGGATTGTACTCGGAAACCTGAAATGAGGCGATTCGTATGAAATGTGAAGGTGAATTATCGGGGGAGACTCAACTCACCAGCGAAGCGAGAAGGCCGGGGTACGGGATATCGCCCGTCGCCGTGTTCGTCGTAGTCGGTCGTGGTAGTTTTTCTAGAAGCAGTGATTTCAGCAAAGCGACGCTCGTTGGTGGCTTTGTTCCCCACGCGGAGATCGACTAAGAACACAATTTTGGATTCACGCATCACAAACTGCTAAAATACTCGATGACGACGATGACAACTATTACAACGAGAACGGCCCTTTGTTGCCTTACGCCAATACTTCCGGGGCAATTCTCTTTTCTACAGAGCTCAATCTCTCCGTCCAAGTCGTCAGTCGGCGGGCCAAACCACCTATCTGTTCCTGTGATAACACCCGCGGTTGTACCCATGTGATCTGTGCTTTTTCGTCAACCTGGTCCAGCGATCCCCGAATCAGCTTCAGACTCAAGGCCTTCATCAGCAAATGCTCGACCTCCTCTAAGGGTAGTCGAGTCTCTTCGGCGATAGTCTGGAAAGACATCGTCCTGTCGTAAGCACCCCGTTTGAATACCGACTCAATCAGCGCCATCAGGCAAATCTTTTGACGCAGAAAAGGATAGTTCTCGTGGAGAATAGGCTATAGGAAATCTCCGTGAGGATCAGGAACTGCACTAGAGTCAAGGTACATACTTCTTTCGGGAATAACGGCGCCAGCGCCTCGAACTTGCCGATGTTCCCTTCGTTGAAGGTGAAGAGGAGTTTCTTGATCCAGTCGTACTCCGACTGGTCTAGATCGTCAAGTATCGGATGCATCAACTACAAGTAGTCAGGGCACTGCGCATACATTCAATGAAAACTGATCACACCAATTCGCCAAAGTTGTATATCTGGTCACCGAGGAAGGCAGCAATACCAAGATCATGTGCCCGACTCAGCCTGTCTTCCGCAGTGAGATCCGTGGCGACGTTTACGCAGGCGAGGTAAAGTAGCGAGTTTTTGTAATATGACCCATACTCTGCTTTCGCCTAGGTAGCTCGTTTAGCACCGCCCGAAAGGAAATTCATTTCTTCACTGGACATCACCTTGTAATAATCTGCCGCGATGCTGTAATAGGCAGCGTTCACCCCAGTATCAACCCCGCTCAGCTCATCAAGCACCTTCCACGCGGCATCCATGTCAGCCTTCGTCCCCTCGATATCCCCAAACACGAGCTTCGCCCTGGCAATTGTCGCAAGTAACAGTACATAGGCTTCTTGCGATTTGTCTTTGTCGATTCTCAAGAGAATATCGGAGAGGAAACCGATGTGGTCCGAAGGATCTAGACGTAGCCTCGGTCAAGGGTGGATGTTTAGGCCGCTTCCGCACGAAAAACGCACTGTCTATTTGCCTCGAGACCTTCACCCCCATTTCCACCAACTTGAGGGAATTCAATTTTGCCGCGAAATCCCTCACGAACCGATCGTACACATCCACCTGGTACTCCTGGGAAAGAGGGTCATCAAAGAACTCGACGAGCTTTAGTGTCATTTGGTGCCATAGTCTAGCACATGGAAATCCGCGTCAGTATGCGCCTAGATAACAAGAGAGAGGGCAGATCGAGACACACTTTCGTGAATAGAGGTTCTGGAAGCTCTCGAAGTAATGGTGAAGATCTGCTGGAGTGGCAGATATCGCTGTAGAGAGGTATTTATCGACGTCTAGCTTCGGCTGTTTTGATTTGTCGACGGCCATTGAGGAAGCCATTGGAACGGTGGATCGGGTTTCGGGATGGACGCGTAACTGTTCTTTGTTTGGTTCGCAAGCTGTTGCCAAACAAACACTTTGCGGAGAAGACGGGTATCAATAATCATTGCGCCCCAGCGTTTGTACTCCGCGCTATGAATTCGAGTCACTTGATCCACAAATAAAATACCCTCCTAAGGTACAGCTGTGATTTTTCAAAAAGCTCGGTACAACTGACAGACTCGGGTGTGGAGCGATATCGCTAGACTTGCCCAATTCACTACATTGCCTTTTCATGTATTCCAGAGCTTTGTGTATTCAAACGACGATCTGGATTCAACTGTGGGCATGGATAAATCACAGGGTACTTGGCCCACCCGACCATCAAGAGTACAGCATCTCCTTCAAAAGTCTTGCTGTGCACGAGTCGCTGTGCAGTGTGCACCGACATCGTGAGCGGAACAATTGAATATCAATCAAGATCGCATCGCCCCCTCGGTTACTTATATGCCTCAACCTGCTTTCCAGATAAACTGAGATATGCATAAGCAGCCGGAATGAGTGATGACCGTGCCCAATCTCATCTTGCCATCACCAGTCAAGTCGGAGTCTGAACCGACCTCACTCTCGCCCACCATGGCGATGTCCCCGGAATGCGGGGGCGAAGGTCATTCGAAGCGACCAATCTCCTCCGCATCAGGTGACAGCGCCCGCAAACCACCAATTACGACCGCTATTCAGCGCGATTTTGTTGTGGGAAAGGTTTGAACCTCCTAGCTCGCCTCGTCCGGTATTGGGGCAAAGCCGGAGCGAGCCACTCACTGCATCGCCTCACAATCCAAGTACACCTCCCGCCCAACCGCCTGGTCCCCTCCCTTACGAACTCGTGGAGATGATCATCAAACACCTCATCTACGACGCACCAACTCTCCCAGTGTGCTTGCCCCTCACGAAAGAGATCAGAATTCTCCAGCCGGCCATCCTCCCCAACTGGTTCCGACCACGACTCTCCAGATCAAGAAGTCGTAATTCGCGTCACTTCTTCGCGTTCACCAACGTCCGGGCCCTTACGATCCAAAAATTGGATGTCTCCGAACTTATACAAAGACTCCATCGATATTTTGGCCATTTATCGTCAAAGCTACAATCGCTCACACTACTAACACCACGCTGTACTCCCCGAGAGCTGTACTGCTTCATCTCGTTATTTTCAAGCCTAGATAATCTCGAAATCCGATCCTTCGTTTGCCTTGGATCTGGACTTGCCAAGCAGGCGCTCGTCCCATACGCCATCCCGAATTTGCAGGGGCAGCTAACACACGGCTGAGGCTTTGCAGTGTCTCCCGGTCCGTGCGGTTTGCGGTTCCGTTCCGTACACCTTCATCCTGTTACATCGTGCACACCGATTCTCTTTGCCGCCTGTGCAGACACCCTCGAGACACTCCGGATCGAACACAATGATGAATCCGGTAATTGATCCTGCGGACTCGATTCCCGACCAAATTTATATTTGCAGAGTGGTTCCAACCTTCACTGGTCCAAAATTGCAATCTGTCCCGACTTAAAGATTACAGCACCACCTCTGCTACTTCAAACGCTGGCTCTGCGAAATCCCCCTGTAGACTTCCTCACCCCTGTCGAATCCATTTTCCGCGCGATCATATCCCCCGTGTTCTCCGAATTTGTCCTGGTCATTCATTGCGGCCAGCACGACAGCGTATACCACATCACCCAGAGCATGTTTAAGACTCTGCGCAGGATGCATGGTGTGAGACCGTTCAGGTTGGCCTTTTTGCTCTTTGCTACAGGACAGCTCGATGAAGCGACAACGCGACGGCAATGGGAGAAGGAAACAAAGATTATGAACGACAGGGGTCTTTTGAGTTTCCTAGGTTCTCCACCATCCGTCCATTTTACTCGGCACAGTATAAATTAACTGGGTTTGCCTGTAATGAGTATGGCGACTGGATCGTCCTGAGTGTTACATCAAGCAGTCTTATGGACGCTTGCTGCAGGACCCGGTCCAGCGGGCCGGGTGTCACCGATCGCGAGCTGTCTCGGGATGCTCACCGTGACCGAGCTGCCATTGCCATCGCTTTCACCATTGCTATGGCCTCTGCACCGCATACACTCCTCTTTTCTTTCAGCTTCGGGTTCTACGCCCGAACCGCCTTATTTGGCTGATTTACTCTTACTTCGCACGAAGATGAGCTCGGATACGACCATCTCGCCTCCGCCTGGTTTCAAACGTGATTCGACTTGGCAAGCCCGACCGCCCACCACCGTGCATAGACCGTGCGAATAACTCGCTTCTCAAGTAAACAATGCTCCCCATTCATCTAAGCTCTGAAGCGGGATATACTGCCAAGCCTCGGTAGACCATGGGCGTCGTCAGGGGGGACCGTGTATAGTTCCGTATAAATATCGACGTCTGGTCCTTGGAAGCACTTCCCATCCCCCAGGCAGGTCCCTTTTGACTTTCAGCCCCCTATTTCTATACCCTTTCTCGTGGTCGCCAGTCGCCAGCTTTTTGACAATGTTCTGCCCCAAGCTCGTCGCCCTCGCACTTTACGCTCTTCCTGCCCTGGCGGCACCTTCCCCTCTTTTACGAATATCCAGGGCGCAAAATCCTTTACCGGGGAAATACATCGTTACCCTTAAACAAGGACAGGGAGCTCCGGATACCATCAGCGTCGAGTCTGTCTCAAGCAACATGTCGCCTGCGTCGAATATCACCCACCAGTGGGAAAACATGGGCGCGTTTGCGGGAGACTTGTCGGCTGACGATCTGGAGACCTTGAGGGCTGATCCGCGAGTTGAGGCTATCGAGGAGGATGGCATTATGCAGACCCTCGCTTCGGTTACCCAGTTCGTCCACTTTACCTCGATCTTATCCCTGCCATCGCCGTGTACTGAAATCTGCAAACCCCAATCAGGACCAATGCACCGTGGGGCTTAAGTCGAATTTCATCACAAACGAAGCTGGCCGACCAGGATGATGCATCGCTCAACTTCACCTACACTTTCGACAGCACTTCTGGAGCTGGCTCCACGGTATATATCATTGGTGGGTCCGAGTTCTTTGCCACCGGTAGTTTTGGTCCTCATCGGTTTCTGCAGACACCGGAATCTTCATTCAGCATCCAGAATTCCAGGGTCGTGCTAGGTTTGGAGCCACCTTGTGAGTCATTCGTGGCGATTTCGATTGTCTAAAGAAATACCTGACACTCTTTGGAAAGCGTCGGAAACCTGAAGCAAGATGGGAACGGACATGGGACTCACGTTGCCGGAACTGCTGTTTCTAGCCAATTGTGCGTCGCCTTTGTCCCAGTTTTCTCTTTCACCCACTAATGCCCGACCTCCTGCCGTTAATCATCAGTGGTGTCGCGAAAGGCGCCGACGTTGTTGCCGTCAAGGTCCTTGGCGATGATGGCTCGGGCCAAAACTCCAACATGTAAGGACGCGTGTTTTCACTGTGCGAGACGGGGCGTTGATTCCCGGGCGTTTCCTTTCAACCACAGCATTTCTGGTCTTAACTTCGTCGCCACTGATTTCCAACGGACTGGAACCCCTACCGTCGCCTCACTGAGCCTTGGGGGCGGTGCCTCCAACGCCGTCGACACTGCCGTAATCCGAGTAAGCCGAATAACCCACGTCAGCCATTCGCCGTCCTTATTCCTTGCTCCTATTTTAGCTCTTTAACTTTGGCGTTCCCGTCGTCGTCGCCGCCGGAAACGACAACCAGGATGCTGTCAACTCCTCTCCCGCTCGTGTTCAGCAAGCTATTACCGTGGCAGCCTCTACCATTGACGACACAAAAGCTTCTTTTTCGAACTTCGGTGCCGGTGTCGACGTTTGGGCTCCTGGTCTCAATGTGATCTCGACTTCCAACGACGGATCGACACGGGTCCTTTCTGGAACTTCTATGGCTACCCCACATGTTTCTGGCCTCGTCGCTTATCTGCTTGGCCTTGACAGTTCTTTAAGCCCTACTCAGGTTGAGGCCACGATCAAGAGCCAGGCGTTAAATAATGTACTTTCTGGAGTTCGTGAGTATCTCTTTTTGACCCGACTGAGCCTTCCGGACTCGATGTTGAGATTTGTATCTCCTTTCAGCCCGAGGGACCCCTAATATTTTGATCAACAATGCCTTCTAGGCGCCTCGAGCCCTTCCGCTCGCGGGTGATCTGAGGCGTGAAACGGACCAGTGCTGGATAATAATTATAGCGACGTTCATTTTGGTAGACACAAGCGAGACTCGACCGTAATTTATGTATGTAGGGGGATTCGCACACACTCTTTCTCATCTCGTGGTAGTCAACGAACTTGATTTTGCCCCGTAACCCTTCCCTTCACCCGTTACGAGGGTACGCCAGCGGTGGGAGGTTCGCGTACGAGCTTCTATTGCAGACATGCATCAGAAGAGTGGAGGTGGGGCGTTTTTCTCAAATGCGGATTGCAACAAGGGCTAGGTTGATTGAATTCGATGTATGGTGCAGGCGTGTGGACCAGATCTACGGATACGCGGCTCCAGGCAGGTTATTCCGTAGAGCGAACGGATCAGCTTGTTACACACCGTGAACGTGTTTGGATAATGGGCGTTTCCTGATTTCTTCGTCTCGAGCTCCCTACGGTAAGCTTTACCAGCCGTTTTTTGTGAGAAGCCTTGTGGTATGTGATTCTGCTTGTGGCCCAGACCCACCACCCGCTCGGAAAGGAGTCACCGTAGTGTGCTTGTATTCTAACGTCAAGAGCCGAATGAGTGTCGAGGCGTTCGGACATATACTGTAGTAGATCGGAAGGATGACTACGCAGGAGAGCAAAATATCGGAAGTGCAGGGCACAGAAACGTTCAAGGAATATCCACACGTAATGAAACCAACGGTATCCTTACCGATGTGTGGTTTGAAACGGACTCGGATCTCACGGAGCCCCGTAGGGTTGACGGGACCATGAGGGCTTGGAGGACGTCAGCCGTTCCGTGGGGAGGAAAGGACACACCTTCAGGTTGTTCCAGTCAGTAGCAAATGAAGCCTATGAGTGATCTCGAACGGGTAGGCGATCATGTAATCCGACGATACCCTGGGAATCCGACAGACTTGATAGGATCCCGAGTGGGTACAGTCCCAAGAGACCCATGGGTAAAAACTCAACAAGAGATCTACGACGATACGCCAGGCGACCAGAGGAATGGCGATATAGAAATCAACGGAGGCTAGAGCAATGAGAATCCGACGGGGGCTATACGTCGAGTTAGCAATGGCGGTGGTGGGATCCCTGAGCTGCGTTTGCCGCCTCATCAAGACGCGGATGGAGAGGGTTCGATGCAAGAGTTTCAAATGGACGCTCGAAGCAGCGAGAAAACAACTGACAGACTTACCTCCATGGCAAGCTGAGGTAACCCGACGATAAGAGGCCAGGACCAAAAGGAAACGTGAGAGGGGGGCATTCCGGGTGGTTGGTGCACAGCCGAAGTCCTTGATGATGATTATGTTTAACCTGTGACCAGCGACGGCCTATTCAGGGGTGCACAGAGCCAGGATTGCGGGGTGAAGGAGGGAACGGCCACAAGCTATCTCCTGCCCGGATATACAAAGGGTGATTACTGGGTCAACGATCAAAGAGGTTCGATGTTGGGTGCAGATGATGCACAGACCGCACGCGATCCACGCGACAGCGACAGCGATTCGATAGGAATAGCTGAGGTAATTTTGTAGGGCTCGAAAACACATCTCAATGCACCAATGTCGCATTTCACCAGCGTCCGGATAACGGTATTCCCGCTACACGATGGAATCTGTGAAGTGAAGGGGACAAGCAGATACTTCCGGGCCACACTCGTCCATGTTCAGATATCTGCAGGTGCCATCGCAGAGGGATGACATCGATGATTGGTGTGACAAGCCGGACTAAGGAGAACACCGCGAAGGACAGGCGCGGCAAAGTTGTTGTTTGTTTGGTTCACATTTGTCGCCAGCCCAGATCGTTCCTCCGTTTCCTGATGACGTCGCATCTCTCCAACCTTAAATCTTACTTTTGCACCCCACCAAGGGCGAAACTCTTGCATGGAGTACCGAAAGTTTTGCCTCTTCCCGGCTTCGGGACTGCGCGAGCACAGTTGCCCACGGAAAAGTTGCAACCAAATCTGGAAAAGCACCTGCCAGCCCGCTTTGGCAGATCGTGCGGCCGTTCTTTCATTTCCGATTCTCGTGACGGTGTACTGGGCCTCCGCGCCCATTCACCCGACAAGCTAACACCGCACCTTTCTCTTGCGAATACTCTCGACCCAGATGAAGCTCATCCTGTGCTTCATCCATCGTCTTCCCCATCTTGCGTCGCTACCTCTTGGGAATTTAGGATTCTTAAGAATCGCCCGACACAGTAGTCAAGTTACCGCAGCCGAAAAGGGTGTCTGTTCGAGGGTAATGAACCTTTTTAATCAGGGAATCTCGTCACCGGTCACAACTGAGATTTTGGGCTTCCCCACATGCGCCCAGATATGCACAACGTGGGCCGCCACACTCCGCCACACTCCCTTTAACAACCTCCGATAATCGAGCCAGACAAGCCCCTTCCACACACACCCATCCTCATGGAATCAAGAAACCCTAGGCTGAAGAAAATCTTTGACGACATCCTTAACGGCGACAAACAGGTCGACGGTCCTCTCATACCACACTTCATCAAAAGTATTTCCACACACCCAGATCCCGCTGCCTGCCTCCACTCACTTGTCACCTCTGAATGCGGCCTCAAAGCCGTCCAGACTGCCGTATGCTCAGACCCCTCAGCCGAGTTTCTAAACGGTAGTGTGGGTGTACTCCTCGCCTACCTTCGTGACTCAAAACTCGAATACCTCGGAGGCGGAGATATCCTACAGCGGCTCCTACGAACGCTTGTAGAAGCGCCAGAGTTCTGGAACTCGCTCGTGACAGCCTCCGGGACGGGAAAGCTTCAACAGTCAACGGAACGCTCTTTCAGCTGGCTATTCTTCCAACTTGTTGTGTCCCCTCCCGAGCTCGCGAAGAGATATCGCGAGGTGGCGTTGGTCACCGAAATCGTAGAACATCTGCTCCGCTCCCCGGATCCTGAAACTCGCTCCAACGGACGCAAGATCAACCACATCACCTCGCTATACCAAATCAATGGCGTTGTGCCCTCGAATTGGGTTGAAGCGCCTGGGTGGAGGCACGACAACGATCCCCGACTTTACCGTGCCATCTCCATCCTCCCTACTCCTGATGAAATTGACTCGACCGAGCGGCCGTCCCTTCGGACCGTTGACCAGATCGACGATTTGGGGCTGACCTGCCCAATCGAGGCGTTCGAGGCACACGCCGAGAACCAATTTCGGCTCCTTAGGGAAGATCTAGTCTCCGACACGCGCGAAAGCGTACAGATCGCCCTTGGGAAGAAAAGGGGGAAGCGTGCTGGCGAGTTCATTGAGAATATTCGGCTTACCGGTATCTACACACAAGACAGGTCCAAATGGGGCCTCAAATTCGATTGTGAGGGCGAATTACCTCATCTCCTCGCGATCGACCAGAAACATCGGAAGGCTCATCTGGAGAAGGAGCGTAACTTCCTCCGACAAGGGTCGTTTGCATGTCTTCTTTCTGGGAACGAGGTCATTGCGTTCGTCACCATCATTCGCGACATAGACCTGTTGCTCCAAAACCCCCCTTCCATTGCTGTTCAGTTTGGAGATAGGTCTGTCGCGAAGAGTGCCCTGCACAAACTTCAACGCCGCCCTTTGGTATCACTGGCTCAGATCAACACCCCTCTCTTCGCCTACGAGCCAGTCCTTCGTAGTCTCCGAGAGATGCGACTCGTTCGATTTCTACGCGGCGGGACACTCCTGGTCAAACCGCACGAACCTCAGGACGCAGAGGGAGAGCTATCTGGCGTTGATCAGGAGACCATCCACGGTTGTATTCGCGATCTAGAAGAGACATCAGATACTACGACGAAGATCACGCTTGACAACGCACAAACAGAAGCGTTCGTTTGCGGGTTGACTCAGAAGGTTGCGCTTATCCAGGGGCCCCCAGGTATTCATTTCTCCAACTCTCTCTAGACTCATCTCATTAAATCGCATGATATAGGAACTGGGAAATCATTTATCGGGGCCCTGCTCGTCAACACATTCTACAAGTTAACGAGTCATAATGTGCTGGTTTGCTGCTTCACGAATCATGCCCTCGACCAGTTTCTTGAAGACTTGTTGAAACAAGGAATCCCCGCAGAGCAAATAGTACGTTTGGGGTCAAGAGCTTCGCCCACAACCCAAGGCATGGCGCTTTCGGCTCAAACCCATGGTTATCGGTTCACGCGATTCGACTGGGAAGATATCAATGACATGGCGCTCTTTTTGGAACACAAAGTTTTCCCGTTACGGCAGGCGTTTTCCCAGTTCATCGGGCAATTGAGCCCCTCGACGTTGCTCAAACACATCCATTCGGAACATCACGCGTATGCCTCGGCGTTGCTCGTCCCTCCTGCTGATGACGATATGATACTCATTGGAGAGTCTGGGCGGTCAATTGGCCCTACCTATCTCCTCTCACGTTGGTTGAGAGGATTAGATGCCGGCGTCCTTAGCGAGCATCCGAATGTCGTTTACACGCGAGACGTGTGGGATCTTTCTCTGGAAGAGCGGAAGATATTGGAGGCTAGATGGAGTAACGAGATACTTGAGGCACGAACGGAGGCTATCCTCGATGCCGGGGACGATTACAACAACCGCCAGGCGCCTATCAGTGCCAAATTTCAGCAGAGCGCAAGGAAGGTGCTCTGTTCCAAGCGAATTATCGCTTGCACGACGACGGGGGCGTCCATCTATCGGGACGCAATTCACAACGCCGGACCGGAAATCCTTGTGGTTGAAGAAGCTGGCGAGGTCTTGGAATCCCACGTCCTCACTGCGCTGAGTCAGGACACTCAACGATTAATCCTCATCGGAGACCACAAGTGTGTTCAATTCTGTCTCCTTGGTTTGCATTACTGCTTGCTGATGTCTGGGTCCCTTCGTTAGGCAATTACGCCCGAAGGTCAGTAGTCATGAACTGACCGTGGAAAAGGGGGAGGGATACGATCTCAATCGGTCACTGTTCGAGAGGCTCGTTATAGAAGGTCATCCATACCGCACCCTTTCGAAGCAACACCGGATGCGACCGGAGATCTCAGCTCTCGTCCGTCACCTCATGTACCCGAACCTCACAGATGGCCCCGGCACCGGATCTCGCCCTCCAATCCGGGGACTGCGGAACACGGTCATATTCGTCGACCACAAACGCCCAGAAGATGATGATTCCACCCTTTCCGACCCCAGATACCTCGGCACGACCACGTCGAAGCGAAACAAGTTCGAGGTGGATATGATTGTGAAGATCGTCAAATACCTCAAGCAACAAGGGTACGGCTCAGGAGAGATGACAGTTTTGACACCATACTTGGGGCAACTGGTTTTGTTGCGGGAGGAGTTACAAACTATCGATCAGGTCATGTTTGGTGAAAGGGACGTGGAGTCTCTCGAAGTGGCAGGACTGGCTGAGTTGCTTGGAATGCTTGGTCTGGAGGGCTCGAACGAGGAGAAGCAGGCCCTCAAGGTCTCGACGATCGGTGAGATTCCCCGTCCGCCGACTGGATTTTGGCTGACTCTATGGGGTTGTAGACAATTATCAGGGCGAGGAGAACGATATCATCATCGCGTCTCTTACCCGAAGCAACGAAGGGGGAAAGATAGGGTTTATGTCTTCCCCGGAACGACTAAACGTGCTTCTCTCGCGCGCTCGCACGGGCCTCATCGTCGTCGGCGACAGTGAAACGTTCCTCAAGTCGGAGTCTGGTAAAGAGCTCTGGACGAAGTTCTTCGACATGATAAAACGGCTCGGGTACTTCTACGAAGGATTACCGGTGCGATGCGAGCAGCACAACGATTTCGAGAACGTTTTGAGGCTACCAAAGGATTTTGCGGAGCTCTGTCCAGACGGCGGGTGTATCGAGCCCTGGTTTGTGCGTTCCTTCTTGTCATTGGCTCCGCTGACTGTGAAGACTCTTGGCTGCACAGTGGCCTTGCGATGAGCTGCGGGATCCATATTTGCCCACGGAAGTGTCACAGAACACAGGACCATAAAGACATGATGTGCGCGGTGAGGGTAAAAACGGTACTTCCCTGTGGTCATAGCGTCAGCGTCAGCTGCCATAGATCCAAGGGGTCACAAGGAGCGTGCGTTACATGTAGGCTAGCTCAACGAAAAGCAGCTCCCGAGGACGAGGCTAGGAGCGACGGACGACCTTCGGTATCAGCCGATCCTCGACCACCGACACCCTCAACGCCACCATGGATGGACCGGCAAACCTCCGCTACGACGGATAACCGGATTTGGCGGTCCAGTCGGTCTACGAATCCTTCGACGAACGTCTTTGATACGTACCGTGGGGCTCGCCGAAGTACGGATACGTATAAAGACGGAGTGTTCAATAAACCGAGACCGCAGAACGACTCGTTTTTCGCTTCTGGTAGAGGGTCAAGCGGGGGTAGTTGGCGAAAGTGAGAGCAGTTTTGAGGGGTGGCTGCGTTCGTAGGGGGAGGATTTTGTGTAGAAAGCGAAAATCGGAGTGTTCTTGCGTGTTCCTTTGATTGTCGTGTGTTTGAGCGTGTTGTGTGTGCAGGCGATTTAGCAGTGAGATGGCAATTGTCAGCTTGTCATTATGGGAGATGAACGAGCCCCCCACAAGGGAGACTATCTGACTAAGGGAGACTGCGGTTGTGCCGGGCCGGTATGCCATCGCCACGCCATCAAGGTGCTTACGCGTTAAGCGTGAACCCCCAACTGAAAAACTCGTACTGTTCATCCTGCATCACAGTACCCGTACGGTCGCTTGGTCTAAAGGGGCTCAAACGCATACTGTCCCGGGAGATTGGTATCATTTCCGAGCGTTGCACTCCCCAACGTCTAATGAACCAGTCCACTTAAGGTTGAGTCAACGCACCGCGATTGAATTGAAACATCCTCGGCGGTGGCCTCAGGCCTCGAGGCCGGTCACCGCTCCTGGATCTAGACTTGATGCATGCTCCCCTCCTGATTTCCAGATAACCCTTACTAGTGAGACCCATGCGACATGTCCTCCCCGGCCCAAGCTCAGCAACAGGTTTACGAACCCTCCGATTCAACTCTAAAACGGCTCAGTCGCCTCGAAAAGTCTTCATCCGACTTCTCCACTCAGCTCACCAGCCTCCTGTCCAGCAAAGAGTATCAAAGTTCCTCTTTTCTCGAGAAAGTCCCGAGCGAAGATAGAGCGTGGCTTATCGAGTATCTTGACAATGTTTGTACTTGTGTTCTACTGTACTCACTCTCTAATGAACGTTTACAGGTCCTTGATACTCTTGACTGTGTTGGTCCGGAGTATCGCAAATGCCAAGATGAACTCGAAAGGATCTGCTACGTCGAGAAGAGCCTTCCACGATCGTACATGCTTGATGTTTCCTCTTTGGTCCCCACTGCCGATTCAAGTCCTGTTGGGCCATATGAAACCATCTATGAAGGGTCATTGAACGGCTCGAAGGTTTGCGCCAAGAAACTGGATCCCTCCCTCGCGTCAGGTTGGAGGTCTGCCGCAAGGGTACTTTTTCAACACTGCTGTCTTTTCTGTTTGCTCCATTGACGTTCTCCTCAGGTTATCAAATGGAAACGCTTGATGCACCCAAACCTTGTACCTTTCCTCGGCGTAACCAATATGCCTATCCACATTGTTTCGGCTTGGATACCTGGCGTAAGACTTCACGAATATATCACCAATCATCCAGAGACCTACTGGCTCGATATTGTGCGTGTCTTCTCGTTCGCGTGTCTCGGGTTGTGTTTACACCTTGGCCAGGTAATTGGTATTGCGAACGGTCTCGATTACCTCCATTCTCAAGAGATGGTTCATGGAGATCTTGGCGGGGTGCGCAATTTCTTGAATGCCCACGTTGTAGCCATGCTAAAGCCCAGATAGCCGAAAGTCGTCGTAGATAACTTTGGCCGCCCATACATCACGGAGCCGGACTTAAGCAGCTTGTTTCCAAAGCGCTTACCAAGCCAGATTAATAGCTGTATGCGATGGGCTGAGCCGAATTTCTGGCCAACTCGGAAGAGTGATATTTTTTCTTTTGCAATGGTTATGGTCGAGGTGGGTTGCGAAGACCGGCCTCAACTTGCTTGTGGGCCGACATACTACTCACCCCAACAAAGGTTTTCACTGGCCAAGTTCCATTCTTTCCCGAGTCTGATCCTGTGGCGCGGCTGGCTGTGGAAAGAGGGGAACGGCCGGAGCGACCAATTCACGCGGACCTCACGGATGGGCTGTGGGCGTTAATGAAAAAATGCTGGGACCAGGATCCTCTAAGGCGCCCGACAATATTGGAAGTACTAGGGATCTTACGTGACTGGTCAGTTTTCCTTTCTCGTGTAGGTGGCTAAGCGTTCATCGGCACATTTTCATCAGCCGTGATGGAGTCTCTGTCCCGGTCCTTCCACCAGCACCCATCGACGTAGATCTTTGGGAGAGTGAGCCACAACCCTATGCAAATAATACCATTGGCAGCTGACGCGGTCATCCAGTTGATTTCGCCTTATTAGATCCTGAGACCCTCGTCAGGCTGGGGGAAGACTTCGTGCGCGCATTGCCTGCTGCCACACAAGGTCCCCCAAGATCGCAAATGGAGGAAGGTTGGGTGGACCTGATATGTGACACGATTTCGAGGGCTGGAACACCTCCAACGAGTTTGTCTTCACAAGATGTGGCGGTGTTGGCAGAAACGTTTCGTCAGGTATATCTGCCCCTCTAGATCCTCCACCAGCCTCTGACTATGCATGTTTGTGGTTAGGCCATACTGCGGCTCAGTCTCAGCTCTCCTTTCATGCGGGATCTGTGGATTAGACTTGGTGTCCACTCCCTCCTTTGTGGATTGCAGGTCTTGCCTTGTGTAGAACTGTCTACTGAATCACCAGGCTTCGAGCCCTTTGGATTTGTAGACATTTGGAAGGGAAACTACCATGGAAACCCTGTGTGCATCAAGGTAATTCGGACACATGATAAGTCTGACCTCCAGAAAATCAAAGAGGTGCGCGAATCACTTATCCGATCAGAATCAAACTCATCACGCATCATAGATCTTTGACCACGGGTGCAAGCATTTTTCCCACCCAAACTTACTTCCCGTCGTTCAGGTTTCGAAGGCGCTGTTCCCGTTTTGTGTCATTAGCCCATGGGTGCCAGGAGGTAATATCATGCAATACATCCAGAAGAATCCGAGCACAGATCGCCTAATGCTGGTATGTATCCGTCAAGATTGGTGAGGTCGAGCACTGAACATGTGTGCAATAGCTCGCGGAAGTCTGTCACGGCCTCTCGCATCTTCACGGGCGAGATATTTCACACGGTTACATCGCTCCGGTGGGCAGAGCGAAATGATTCCCCTGTGCGAATATTGATAAGCGACATTCCCAAAGGGAAACATCTTGATTACTCGAGATGGCCGGGCCTGCCTCGGGGACCTTGGTATCTTTGGGGCTTTCGGTGCCTTGTCGTTCTCCAGGCTAAAACTGGGAACCGCGCGTTACATGGCCCTAGAACGGCTGGGCCTTCTCGGTGGCCCACCCTCAAAAAAGAGTGACATTTATTCCCTTGCGATGACATCTTTCACTGTGTGTTCTCTCCCATTGTGAAGCAAACTAAAATTTGATGTGTTTTTCTTCTCTATAAGGTCCTCACGGGGATCGTGCCGTATCATGATGCTCGTGGTCACTATCCCCTCATGTTACGCATTGTATCTGGAGAGCGGCCCACCCGTCCGGCAAATTTGGATGGGGTTCGATTTTTACCGGACAGTGTTTGGGGTATGATCACGGCCTGCTGGAGTGGGGATCCAGATCACCGATGGGAAGTATCGGCTATGTATGACCTGTTCTTGGATTTGAGTCTCCAAGAGGTTCAGAAAGTCAGGACAGGTGAACGGAATTCTCGGCATCCCTGAGACCCTGTGACAGCTGAAAATTCCCAGACCTCAGAACAACCAAACTCCCCAGACTGGGACTGCTACGCCGCACAGCTGGAGCATTCCGCTCAATTTCCATATTTGCCTCTTTCTTTCAGAGTCTACTGGTTTCTGAACCAGAGATCCAGAAGCTCGTTGAAAGAATGGACCAGGTAGGCTCTTCTGCACTCACCCTTTCACAATGGGAAGATAATGCAGGCTGCAGCGTCTAGAGAGTCAGAAGATGTCTGATAAGGAACGGGGGAAGTTTCTCAACGAACTTTGTAGAATTTGCAGCCAACACTGCGTTATTCCAAAATCCATGCATATTGCGGATGGTTTAAATGATGCCACTGAAGTAGAATACATGGGGGGATCTTCTCGGGTATCAAGGAGTACATACGGAGAGCACCAGTTGGCCGTCAAGGCTCTCAACATGCGCGCACAGGACTTGGAATTTGGACCCGTCCGCAGCGTGAGTGTTCTACTACTTTGCCAACCCATTCATATGTCTGAATGCATTACAGGGATTTTGCAGAGAGGTGGTGGCCTGGAAGCATCTCCGGCATCCGAACATCTTACCGCTGCTTGGAGTGACGTTCAGCAAAGAAAAATTATGGATGATTTCCGAGTGGATGGACAATGGCAACGTCAACGAGTTCATTCGGAAAGACCCTGATGCGAACAGAACTGCGCTTGTATGCAATGGTGTTTGATCTTGGGGAGTGCCCGGCTAATCCACCAGGTAGCTGGCAGATGTTGCGAATGGCTTGAAGTATATGCATGACCTCCGCATTGTCCATGGGGATCTGAAGGGGGTGGGTACTTCTCAAGAAAATGGGTGCCTGCACATATCTCACTCCTTTCAAAGGCTAATATCCTGATAAACAAGGACCGAAGAGCCTGTATTGTCGATTTCGGCCTTACGACGGTAACCGGCGTCGGGGTTCAAAGTCACTCTGGGACATCTCCAACCTCGACAATATCGGATGACAGTCTGATGCCATTTGTCGCTGGCGGGACCCAGCGGTGGATGAGTCCTGAACTTCTCGACCCAATTCAGTTCGGAATAACCGAGCCGGAAGGTGACAGACCGACGAGACAGTCCGATTGCTACACCCTCGGAATGGTCATCTACGAAGTAAGTACTAGTAGTCGCAAACTCACGTTCGCTGATAATCGAGCGGGCCTATCCCAGATTTTGTGTGGAGCCGTCCCATTCGAAGAAATCCCAGCCGGGTATCAAGTTGTGGATGCAATTCTTAGGGGGCGCAGGCCAGAGAAACCGGAGGGGGCAGCGCGCCTCGGATTCAAGGACGAGTTGTGGACGATCGTTGAACAGTGCTGGCGGGAAAATCGGGATGAACGTCCAAGGGTGGAGGAGATCCTTTCCTGTTTGAATGACGCTACGGCGTTCTGGTACATGAGAGAGCTCTAAATAAATAACGACCCTGTCTTCGCTCGTAGTTGTTAAAGTGCATACCCCTTGCTAGATCCGAGTCAAGATTATGCACGAATCACCCCGCACACATTTGTTGACTGCTTGTAGCACGCAGCTGGTAGTTCATGGAAGAAAAATATCCACAAAAGTCCCTTCATCTGAAACTCAGGTCGAGCGGCCTTTCTGACAGCTTGGAAGTCCTCCGAGGATGGCTCAGCTTTTCTAACTTCCATATTTTCTGAGGCTCCTCTAGAATAAGGCCTCCCCAATGGCAGTTTCGGTTATTACACCATCCCGATACACCTAGCAGACATCTCAAACACCCCGGTGTACTCTTCAACAATGAAGGGTAAGAGCGTGTACTTGATCTGGATGGCGGAGACTTGACGTACGCTGCGTGCCCAACGGAGAGTCGGAGTCGGGATTTCAGAGCGCACAAGGTTTTTGACTTTATTACCCTGGGTGTAACAGGTAAAGAGTTCCGGATTCTGAGTCGCGCACGGAACGAGCTCAGCCATCGTCCTAATGATCCGCCTGTTCGGGACCATACGGTCAGTACGGTGAAGGCAACAGAGGCAGATGTAACCGACTCCCGACTCAGAGAAGGGCGACGGCCCTTGGAGGTCGTAGGGAACGTTCGCTGATGGCTGCTCAAGCGCCCAGCGCTCAGCTTCAGCGCTTCAGCCGCAGCTCGTTCGAGGCTCGCTACTCACACAATCCTCCAGCTGAGTCAGCCACTGGCCCGATCGGCATGTTCTCTCGCAAGGCACAGCAACCGGACCACGAACCCTCTCACAACGTTTTAAAACAGCTCAACCGCCTCCGAAAGTCCTCAGGCCGCTTCCCTAATCAGCTCATCAACCTCCTCTCCAGAGAAGAGTACGAAGATCCCTCTTTTTTCGAAAGCGTTCGTGATGAGGATAGAGCGTGGCTCGTCGAATATCTGGACAAAGTTTGTGTCCTTTCCACTGAAGCCATTTTCTACTGAGCCTGCATAGGCCCTCGGTACCCTTGATTCTGCCGGTCCTGCCTATCGGAAATGCCTACGCGAACTCCAGAGGATATGCAACATCGAGGAGAGGCTACCACGGTCGTACGTGGTCGATGTTTCTTCTTTGGCCCCAACCGCCGATCCGACCCTCGTTGGACCTTATGAGACCATATATGAAGGATCGTTGAACGGCTCGAAGGTTTGGGCCAAAAAACTCAATGTCTCCCTCTCATCCCATTGGCGATTTGACGCTATGGTGCTTTTCCAACGCTTTTCTCTCTCCAACTCGCCCCATTGATTGCACCAACAGTGTTTTCCCGAAGAAATCATCCGGTGGAAGCGTTTGGTGCACCCAAACATTGTTCCCTTTCTCGGCATCACTCTTGAGCCTATCCATATCGTTTCAGCTTGGAGACCAGGCGTAACCCTGGATAAATATACCACCGACCACCCAGGCGCGAATCGACTTGATCTTGTGGGAAAATCCGTTATCATAGCTTGGGCTATGCTTACACCCTCCCAAGTTAATTGGAATCGCCAACGGCCTCGATTACCTCCACTTCCACGATGTGGTCCACGGAGACCTTGGTGGGGTAAGTGACCGCTAGACAGCCCATATTACAGGCACGTTGACACCCAGAAAGCCAAATATTAATGTAGATGACTCCGGTCGCCCATTCGTCACGGATTTTGGCCTGGCTTGCGTGTTCCAAATGGGCTTGTCAATCCAGGTTTTTCGCTGTATGCGATGGGCTGAGCCAGGTTTCCGCCTCCCTTGGGAGAAAGCAGATGTTTTTTCTTTTGCAATGGTGATGGTTGAGGTGGGTCTTAGATGCTGGCCACAGGCCGATCGTTGGCTAATCTCCACAGGTTTTCACCGGTCGAGTCCCGTTCTTTCCTGAATCCGATTCTGTGGCGCGCTCGGCTGTGAACAGGGGGGAAAGACCAGAGCGGCCGGCCCACACGGGTCTCACAGACAAGCTATGGGAGTTAATTGAACAGTGTTGGCATGAGGATCCCGCAAAGCGCCCCAAGATGTCGTGGGTATCAGGTGTTTTGCGTGACTGGTCAGTTTTCCTCTTTTCAAGGCGGCCGAGCGCTCATCGGGATGCCATCATCAGCCTGGATGAGGGTATGGGGCAGGGCGGGGAAGGGATTACTCAACAATCTGAAGGCTCCCAGACAGCGACAAAAGATCCGACCCCGACTGAAAATGGTTCTCCCAACGATGAGCAAAACACTCACTCGAACAAATCTAGTCTAGACCAGGACGGCGCCCCGAGGGGTAAAGATAACCGAGATATTGTCCCGGCAGTATCCACCGACTGGTATTCAGAAATTACCAATGAGATACTGGACCTCACCGATCAAGTTGCGTCGGTCGCCCTTTTCGGCCCAATCGGCGTTGGAAAGTCTTTCGTGGCCCGTGCCGTATTGGACCATGAACGAACCAAGGCAACATTTGGGGAAAGCCGCCACTTCATGCGTTGTGATGACCTCCCAAACTCGTTGGAGGGTTTCATCGAGTGCCTATCCGATGCCATCCACACTAACCCGACACAGCTCGAGTCACACCTCCAGTCCTCCCCTCCACTCATATTGTTGCTCGATGGCGTGGATTCTGTCCTCGACTCACCGACCCCTGCGGTAAAGGAGATATATTCCAGGATAGAAGAATTCGGTTGCTACGAACACGTCTGCTTGGTCGCTACGAGCAGGGCGTATCCAGACATTCACGGTTTCCATCGCGTCAAGGTGTCAACTCCCCCCCAGGATTGCGCACGAGATATCTTCTACAGCCTCAGTAACATGGCCAGATCTCCTGCAGTGGATGCCCTCATCGCGGAACTGGGCTTCCACCCATTTTCAATTGAACTGATCGCTAGGTATACCCGCGAGAACAGTTGGGATGAACAGATGTTGTTGAAGGCATGGGGTGACAAAAAAGGTGTGCTGGGGAAGAGCTATTACCAAAGTCTCAAGAGCACCATTGAGCCGATGTTTTGCTCTCCGATGATCAAAACGCTAGGGTCTAAGACCCGGGACGTCCTTGGGGCGATCGCATGCTTCCCTGGGATCAGAGAATACCATTTGGAGGACTTTTTTCGCGGGGTAGGCGGAGTACGAGAGGTGGTCGATGTGCTTTGCAAATATTCTCTCGTCCAACGCCGAGACGGGGTCCTGGAGATGCTTTCGCCGCTCCGGTCCTACTTCTTGGTGTCAATGATTGTATATGCGGAAACAGAGGAAGTTTTCAGTTGGGGTCCTGACTGTATGGCTGCAGAAGGGCGTACGTTTTTCTCGTTCGGCCTATTTCACGGTTGTCCGGTGATAATTCTTTGAAGTGCTGCCTTCCGTTAGCCGAGGGTTACCAAATCATTTGCTGTCAACTACCTCCCTCCCACTCCCTACTACCCAACGCTCAAGAAGGAACTGGATTGGAAGACTGCCGAAAATCATAAAGAAAAGTGAAAGCTATTGGCCCGATTCCCTATTCATCACGGCTGACTCTGTTGATTACCCGTTAGGGCTCCTTAATCTCTTTGGCCGGCGGATATCATCCATTATCCGGGCCTACCTACAAGAAGATCTTACGGATGTCTCGCCTACCGCCCCGCAAGAAGGTCTTGCAAATACCCCGTCCCCCGCCGCGCAAGAGGATCCCGAATACGTTCTGCCTACCGCCTTGCGAGGAGGTCCCGCAAACATCTTACTCTCCGTCGCACAACAAAATGTTGCAAATATGTTGCTCTTCGCCGCGCAGAAAGATCTTCCAGACATCCCGCCTACTGTCATACAGGAAGATGTGTCCCTCTCAGCCGCGCAAGAAGATGTCGCCGATATCGATATGTCGCTCCTCCCCGCGGAATCAAATTCCCCAAACATCCCGCCTACCGCCGTACAAGAAGAACCCGCACATATGTCTGGGTCCTCCGTCGGACAAGAAAATGCTGCAAATATATCGCACCCCACCGCTCAAGAAGGTGTTGCAAACGTGTCGCTCTCTACGACACAAAATGTGGCACATCTACCACCTATGGCCCCTAGGCAATGGGTCCCGCCCGAGATGTCAGGCCCATACGAGATCGACTGGTGATGAAACAGTGGATCGTAGTTTCGACCTATTTGTTCTATTTGACAACCTCTGCCTCACTTCGCCTCAGCGGTACCTTTCGTGACCGAACCAAATTGTAAGCTCGCTGCACAAAGGTTTCTTCTCTTGGTTTTTACCCTCCTGTAGCACCGATCCATGTGCGCCCTTGGTATGCCGTCGCCTTTTCCGGACATCACGTTGGACCCAGTCGACCTTTGACTTGTATAGTTACTGTAGATTTTTTCAATCATCGATTCCGTATAGCCCAGGCGCTTCCATAAGGCTTTATGCACATTTGCTGTTGTACTGATAACTGATAGCGCCGACAAGCGGCATCGGATGCGCTTGCTCCTCTGCTGGACTTTTCCGCATTCCGTTAGTTGCCAACCCTTTAATCAACTTCTGCTTTCCACCAGAATCGACGAACTTGCATCTACATTGTCCCAAAAGCTTCGCTGACTCAATCCGGCTCAGGGAGGCACAGTTCAGTCTTCAAGAACCTTGACAACTATCTATAGTCAGCGCTTTCGATTCATATCAGCGTCCTCAGCGTACTGCCTTCACTTGAACAACAGCTTTTGTTACATGGCGGAACCGATATCATTTCCTCTTTAGCTACACATGGATCCCAAGGTAATGACAGGTGCGGTGTGCGTGTGAACAGGAAGAGGGTCGCTCTAAGAAATACACTGAGTGACAGTAGGGGTCAGACTAGGAAAACGCTAGGAGTTCTAAAGTGAAGCGAATAGACAGGAGACCCTAGAGGAAACACAAGAAAGAATGGGAACCAGTGAGGAATCGTCTCCTCTAGTTGGTATATCAGACAAGGATTCGTAAAAATACAGACGAGGGAGGCTAGGATAACTGTCCTTCAGGGGGTGGGGGAAGCGGGTATTATCGTTTTGTGAGATCGAGTGGAGGGGTTCGCAAACGCCGAATGAATGTCCTTGGAGGTTCGCACATAGACCGGAATAGACCATAAGGATAGCCGAGAAGGAGGAGGGTACAGGATGAACGCAAAGCATAAAAACCTTCCATAAATATCCATACGGGCGGGCGGGAAATTCATAGCGCGGAGGGATTTACACTTGATCGAGAGCGCTGTCCGGGTACACAGACTTGGGGGCGTCCGGGACGGACGGCCTCCTCACCGACGTGTGGTCAAGAACGGACTCGGGAACTCGCGGAACCTCGTCAACAGGAGAGATCATGCTCGAAGAACTTGAGGAAGTCGACTGTTCGGTAGGAGAGTAGGGCTGAACCTTGAGGTCGCAATCGTTGAGGATGATCGAGGTCGAGAGCTTGTCCGAGTAAGAGTCGAAGGAATCCCGCTTGGATTCGATTTGTTGGGTGATGAACACGGGGAGCGAAACGCCGGACTTTGAGCCATTGTTTGACTTGACCATACTGTAAAGAGGATAGGTCAACACATGGGCGGAAGCGAAATGAAGTGATAATCAACGTACGAGTCGGAGATGGCCATGCTCTCGGAGAACGTGGTGTATCCCAAGCGCTTGGTAACGGTGGAGGCCAGAAGGCGGTAGTTCTTCCTTGCCTCATCAGCGAAACCGAAGAACCCGAAGAAAACAAACGCGCAGAAGACGGCAGCCCAACGCGTGGTCTCGAGCGAATAAGCAGAAACCGGATCCAGCAAGATCCTGGGAAACTGGAAGACGCGAGAGTACCCCCAGTGGGTGTCAGCCCAGGAGACCCATGGACGAACTTCGCTCCACAACGCGGGTCCGACGACGCCCCAAGTTGCGAAGGGGATGGTAAAGCAGAAATCGAGGGAGGCCAAAGCGACGAGACGCCAGTAACGGCTGTAAGTCAAGTTGGAGTTGGCAGTGATAAGATCCCTGAACTGCTTTCGCCTCTTCATGAAAGCGCGGATGGTGAGGGCTAGCTCCAGATAAGCACCTGAAGCGACAGAAACGCGAGTGAAATCTTACCGCCGTAGGTGGCCGAGATGAGCGCGATGATGAGAGGCCAAGAGTGAACGAGAACATAGGCGAGAGGAGTGTTCCAGGTGGCCGGCGCGCAACCGTAGTCTTCGTATATGTTGAACCTATGACCAGCAACGATATATTCTGGGGCACAAAAGGACCCGAGTTAGACTGAGTTCATGGGAAAATATCAGCAAAAGGCGCTTACCCAAACACATTTCTAGCACAGGAATCCCTATCGTGATCAACAAGTCGACGATCATCTCTCGCCGTTTCTGTCAAAGAGGTTGAGCGACGGTGTTGTAAAACCCAATATTAGTGGTCAACGCACGTCGGCTTGACTGGTTGTCACCGTGGTAGGAGAAGCGATGTAGTAGAGGCGACGAATAATGCAGAGCCCACAAGCAGGCCACGCGACCGCGACAGCAATTTGGATGCGAATAGCTAGACAATGAGATAAGAATCAGTTAATACATTAAGGGGACTTCTAAACGTACCGATATCACACCACACGGGAGCCCAATTGATCGCATTCCCGTTCCACAAAATCGAGTCGACGAAGTGTACGAGGCAAGCGAGGGCCGTCCAAATCATGTACATGCACGTCCCCACATTCCACGACTCGAGATGCCACGACAGCGGAACGATCGCAAGGATGAAGCCGATCCCGGAAAATACCGAATACACAGTGTTGAAGGCAGGCATCCTCGTTTGTTGTATTTCTTGAAGCTGCCGGAGAGAAGAAATACGAAAGTCTTTTGGCTAGTCTGATGCACGTGTCGGAGACTCGGTAGCTGAGGGATTGATGCCCCGACACGAGGGTGGAGAGGGAGGGAAGAGGAAAAGACGGATATCGGTCCACGGGGAAGAGGGCGCATCCTTGATATAAAGGAGCACTTTATAAGTTACTGAGCCAAATGGGGTGTTACTTTGTTCCTCGGGTGGATTTTTGAGCAATTCACTCTTTGAGAATAACTTACCGCAAAGGTGACCTCCTTCACCTTTCCATAAATGGCCAGTCGTTTCTTCCAAAAATGGAAATGCCTCTTGCGGGGAGATCCGGCGCGGAACTCGATCGCCTAAAAATCGGGCAACGGTTCCCAACTCAAAGTGTGACCTGTACACAAGTAAAGAGAGGCTCGCTTTGAAACCGATTTACACCAAAGGGAGCGGTCCGGTGCGGCACCTTCAAAGAAAAAAGGTTCACTGATGGTAGCGACAGCCGCGACTCCCTGGCTTCGCTCGATACCAACGTGTCTACCCTTGACGCGTTCACTTCTTCAGTGCTGTTACTTCAGAAGCGTACGTTGGTCAAGAGCGGCCGCCCAGTTCAGTGCGCGAAGTTGATTGAACCACATCAAAGCGCGCTGATGAGAGGACGTGCCTCCACTCGCAAATTTCGTAAGCCGACGTTCAGCCGCAGACTATGCCAATCTAATCGCTTGAGTGTCACTGTCAGCTGTCAGCCCGCACACCCTTGCCCCTTACGGAAGCAGTTGTGGTCGGGAGAGCAAATGAATGGGAGGATGGCTCACGAACTGATCTTTGGCTAAACACCGATCACGAATCCACGAGCCTGCACGAATGGCCATGATGCGGTAGCCCCGGGAAATATCCGTTGTTCCAGATAGGCAATACAGGAGGTAGTACCAGATGGATTCGCGGAGCCTTTGGTCGACACGCTAACCAGGGGTTGATGCGGTTAGTTTAGCCACAGTGGTCTCACCGTGAAAGGCGTTTACACTCAGCCACAGATCTACCACAACATGCTCCACAACAATCTGAGTGGATCGAGCCGGTGAGTAGGTGACGCCGGACCGAGACGCCATTCAAGTTGTCAACTGTAAACGCGAAAATGACTGAGCAATGCGCACGTAAAACGCGTAAGCAAGAGCTGCATCATCGGCTCGTCAAATTACCCCTAGCCGAACAAGGCCTAGTTTCTTCTGAATGGCTTTGATGTATGAAAGTGGGACGTTTGTGGTCGAGCATGGGAGACGAATTTGGGATGACAATGGATCATACATGTTAGCGGGTTTTGCCGGGAACATACAGACGAATTTACTCAAGGCTTGATGAACGAAAATAAACCCACGAAATACACGAACGTCATATATCCTGAGCGGCGGTTAGAAGACACAAACGAAAAGAATACAGGTAGATACGGAGAAAGGCTCGACGTTCAGGAGATAGCAGCTTTAATGGGAGGGAAGAGGGCAGTGAGCAAGCGAAGCGACAAGTGGTATGGCAACAAGACAGTTTGAGAAAACAGCGTAAGCGGTGAGTCGGGTTCCTTCGGTGATTCGGGGTAGCGAGTGGGCCGTCTGCGCCTCAAGGAGGTCCTTGGCAAGTTCCCATTATTCGAGGGGATAAAGACAGCGCTCGGATCACCGTTCTCCGGAATGGTTTCGAGACGTGGTGGTCGTCTGGACGGGGGCGAATAAGTGTGGTAGTTAGGCGTGACTGTACTTCCTTTCCCTTTCTCTGTCGCAGCGGTCAATTTTGGAAGATGGGTGAATGGCAAAACGTCCCAAAGGCGACGCGGCAGCCAGAAGAGGTCTGCGAGAAGTCGCATCAGAACAAACCCCGGTTGGTCGAGTGTCCTCCCCTCCGTCTCGAGTCGGATTATGATTGACTCCACGTCAGCCAGGCGGGTCTCCGTAAGCGTCTTGTTCACTTCAACCTTTTTGTCTTGCTTCTTCACCGACCTCTCTACGTCCTCCAGAGCGTCGAAGATCTCGTCGTGAGCTTCCTTAACGGCGTGCCCGAGTACCATTGTCCGTTTGACCCGGTCTAACTCCCGTTCCAGTTCATCGACGTGGTCAAGGATGGCTCGGATACGGGAGTCGGCGATGAGTTGCGATTCGGGAGAGGGGTAATGGATGACCTCGTGCAGATCACGCACGCGATGACGTAGACGCGAGACGATGTGCGACCATGGTCGAAGCGAGCTGGCGAGAACGAAAACAGTCGTGCTGAACCAAGGTGCCGCGTCTTCCCCAGTTATCGTCAAGATTACGGTCCTGAGGAGGAATACCCCCAGGAAAGGGGCCAGGGCGGTAAGGCAAAGGTATAACATCTCGTGACGCCATAGCTCAGCGCTGGCAAGCTCGGCGATATGCTTGTCTGATACCTGGGGAGCTGGTATCCCCGATGCCGGCCGCCTCCTGCGCGACGAGAGGTACAACTGCCATGGGACTAGAGAAACGGTGCCAGTCAACTAAAGATTGGTAAATTCAGTCGAACCGCGTGTGCACGAACCTTCAATCAACTGATGAAGATAGTAGATGAGGAAGATGGCGACGAGGATGTTTTTCATGTATTCCCTCCCGAAGGCCCACGATAGAAGAGGAGTGAGGATCGATATGACGACCGACATGTCGAGGTCCCTCCATGGTGAAGAAGGGGCTTGATCGTGGAGCTGGTCGACCGGACGGGCGGTAAATCCGTTTGTTTGAGAGTCGGGTTTGCCAGCCGGCTCTTTGCTGCGCTGACGGTGCCTCGCTTCCTCCTGCTGCGTCGCCTTTCCGTCTCCACTACCCATACTACCACTATGAGTTCCATCCGCAAGGTCGTGGTCTATCTCAGAGTCTGAGTCTGAAATCGACGGCCGCGCGTCGGTGTCCCCTTCTCCCTCTGGGGAACATTGGAAGGAAAGTTTTTCTGTCATCGGGATGGTCGCAGATGCGATAAAAGTATCAACCCCTTTTCCGTTGGAGAGAACACTGGGCATCGTGCTTGTTTTGAATCACTGGGTTATCAAGCGTGAGTGGTACTGTGTCAGCGTCAGAAGGGGTGAAGGGGAGAAGTGGGTGGCATGTGCTGGATGGGTGTCGAGCGAGATGAGGTCGCAGAGCCAAGAGACGGAAGCCTCCTGTTACGATGATCGCTGGTTTGTGGCCATCCGCGCGCAGTTCGGCAGTCTCCGACCCCATCACACGATCGTTGATGTCATCCATCGTCATCGCGAACTCCAGCGGCTACTGAGTTGGCAAAGCGCACCATTGCAGAGTGGAAGGCGTCGGCTTATAGTCGAAGGAGGGGGGGGGGATTGAATTCAACCCATCTGACACCACCCTCGTTATTTATCGTCTCCCGAGTGCCACCCTCATCATTACATCTCCACCTGTCTTATTGTGGTACTTGCCCGGCACCGCTGGCGGTCACTGGTCATATCGCTGGTTATATCTGGGCTAGATTAATCCTTGACCTCTATCACCGGTACTCGAAATCTCCCATCCGATTGTCTTGCACCCGCAACGGACGTACCTCCCACCAACGCACGTGACTCGCTCAAAGTGAACTTCACGGTTCAGCCTACCAACTTCCGCCGCCCTGATGAGTATCTGACGCACTTACCACTTTATTTCTACCGTCTGTTGCGACGTAATCTAATCAGGGCTCTTTCGACGTCCCGCATCCGCATCAGGCATCCCGCCTTTCACCCTCGCAATCCACGAGGGGTTCCTAATTAGGAAGTACAAAAGGTCCTCCCTCTTCGGATGGACGCGCCGATCCATATCCAGTCGTTCTCTTGTTCTCCAGAACACGCGAATGCGGTGCCGAGGCGCTGAAGATGAAAGAAATCGTGGCTCGGCCCAAGTGTCCCCGCTCGTCTGGCTCCAATGCCTTTATTGTGTTTTTGGAGCTACAATTGTTCGCTGGTGACCTCGCCTTCTCTTTCAATTTAGCTGCCAGGGTAGCAAAGTGCTAGCGACGTCCGTGCTCTTCAAGTCTATATACATATACAGTCCATATGTCACTCTCGGTCGAAACTGTACTACGCCCGCCCCTTTTCATTTCTCATCTAGAGTCCTCCCTCAGGTATCTCGACCCTCGGGGACCCACCATCTCCTCCTTTTCAACTTTCCGCCCAGAAGGATGACGCGCATCGAGCTTCCGGTCCTCTCTTTCCTTGCCGTGCTGTCGCTCTTGTTCATCCTCCCGCTTCATCTGAAGTCGCGGAACATTCCCTTCCTTTTCCTTATCGCCTGGTTGCTCGTTTGTAACATCATACAAGGTGTCGACGCCATTGTGTGGGCTAACAACGCGTTAATTCGCGCTGAAGGATGGTGCGATCTAGGTGAGTAACTCTTTGAAAGCCGGTGACATCAATACCGTGTCTGATCCACGTCGTGATCCACAAGTTACACCAATCTTATATGCCTTACGAGTGGCGTTACCTGCTGTAGCGTTATGCGTCTGCCGTCAACTCGAAATTGTATCCTCTACTCTGGACGTCTCGTACGACCCCCGTGACAAATACTTCACATCGGTGTTTCACTACTTCATGTGCCTGGTGATCCCTGTGGTATACGCGATCCTACGTGAGTCCCGATACAGCCGTACCTTCCTGCGATAACCCAATCTAATTCGCAATTTCTCTAGATTTTGTTGTTCAAGATCGCAGATTCGTTCTCGTGCAGGAATTCGGGTGTCAAGCGGCCATCTTTCCATCGGCCCCAGCCTTGTTCTTGACCTGGCTCATCCCACTCTTCCTTTGCGCAATCGCCGTTTTTTACGCCGGTCTTTCGTTTTACAACTATCATCGCCGCTGCTCGTTCTTCAGCCAGCATCTCAACCCCCGATCCAAGATGACCACCTCGATGTTCTTCCGTTTCCTCGGCTTCTGCCTCTTCGTCGTCTTCCTCACCGCGCTCGCGGACATCTTCGATATGGCCTCTCTGATCGGAGAATTCGGCCTTTTGAATTACACCTCCTGGACCGCAGTTCACGACGACGATTCGGTCCTGGTTTTCTTCAAGGAGGACAGGTCGAAATCTGCTACCATTGCAAGGCTCCGCACGGAAGTGATTTGGTGGATGGCTCCGATCGCCTCTTTCGCGCTCGTTGCGACTTTTGCCTCCACCAAGGAATGTTGGGTTGCCGGAGAACACTTCTGTATCGCCGTAAAGAAGCGGGTCATCGGACTGTTTAGTCCGAAGCCAAAGTTCGACCTGCCAATTCAGTAAGTTAGCTTGTTCCATTTTCGATCATTTCTTTCTTCACCCCACCCCCCTTCATTTACACTTTGTCGCGCTTCTTTTTTGCCTCTTCTTCGCGATCTGTATGCTGATCGGATGAAATAGGCAATTGGACGGCGTCGCTGTCGTGCCTTTGACGGCTCCTCCAAAGGCGGTCCATGATCCGTTCAAGTCCGGTTGGGATGATACCCTCAAGTCCGCCGAATCTCTCAAGAGGCAGACGAGTTTCAAGCACAAAGCCAAGGTTTTCCCATTGAGGATTCCTTCTCCCGCTTTGAGATACCCTTCCCCGACCAATTCGGCCTCGAGCGACGAAGACAACGACGCGTCCTTCGCGGCGTCGACGCAGGATTACCTTTTGTCCCCGACTGGGAAGCAGGCGCTGGGACGTGTCGGAATGATCATAATGTCCCCGATGTCTCAGTCCGCTGTGGACCTGGACATTCATGCGGAGTCTCAGCAGTTGATCCGGAAACAGCCTGTTTCGAAGGTCGACACCACGAAAGTCGATAAGCACCTTCGACCTCCGTCCCAAGGTTTCCCAGCCACGCCAGAGACCTTTACATCGTCTGTGCCGCTCCCTGACCCCCCTAGTAGGCAGAGGACAACAACTCTGAGCAGTATCTCCGCCTGGCCACGTCCACCCACTTCGATCCCTCCCAGTCCTTCGCCATCCCCTACGCTCGCACCTTCCCCTACTTCGACGCTGAAGGGAGACAACCGAGACTCGTACATCGATTGCGTTCGGCAACCGTCTCCTACGTTCGCGAAGATGACGATCACGAACCGCGATCGCGCGTACATCTTTGGTGCGCCACCCGTTCCCACCTTTACGCCTCCGCCGCCTCCTCGAGCTTTGCCGCCTGTACACGGCCAGCGGGGTACCCTCCCAGTCAATGCCCTGCCGGAACTGAAGGAGGTGCGGACTGGTAGGAGACCTGTTCTCGTGCCCGCGAAGGGGAGCAACGGTGGCTCGCAAGTGTCTTGGAGTCCGGTTACCGACGTGAGCGATGACAAGAATACGAACGAGGTTTCGCCGAGCGTGAGCTCGTTCCTGTCCAGTCCGTCGATTTATTCGACGTATTCGGGGAACCCACCTCACCCGGCCATGGTCATGCACACCTACGCGGTCAACGACACAGTCTAAGCTCTCGCCGCCTAATTCCTCCCCCTCTTCCCTTCACCCCCCGACATCGGCCCACCCTTCGACCTTCGTGAACGGTCTCGGGGGGTAATAATCCGTATAGAACTTTCTTGGACGAACCGTTTCTCTCTCTCCCTCTCACGCAACTGTATTTTTCCCCTCCTCCTCTCCGTATATGTGCACCCAAACCACTGAATCCTACATCATTTTTTTTTCGTTCGACGTTTTATTAGTTTTCGCTGTGTGGGGCGGGGATGGCGATTATGGTTTCTCGTCGCCATTTTGTTGTCACCCTCGCTCCCTTGGCATTCTCTGTATACACCTCCTCTTTCCCCCCCCCCCCCCCTTTCATCCAACCCTCCCTCTCCGATTCCGAAAGCGGTCCTTTCGCCACCCGCCCAACATCCCGTTAACTCGTGGGCCCCTCATACATACCTTGGGCTCCGCTCTCCTCCCTGGAAGATTGGGGTTGCACCCATAAGGAGGAGAAGAGGCGCACACGCGAGAAACACACACCTTTCACAACGGGAGGCGATCGCCTTTCGGGCGGAATATTTTTTCGCCCCACGCCTATATGTATCTATATACTCGCTGTTACTCCCCGTGGCTCTCGCCACATCCGTGACGCTCACCCACCTTCCTCTCTCGAGAACGCTACACTTCATCCTCCCATCACTAATTGGTGTGGAGCAAGATGAGCGCGTATTGCAGAGAGAGGGCAGCGGTGGTTGATATCCCCCCCCTCCCCAGCTATTAGTTCTCTTTATCAAAAAAACCCCTCGTGTAGCCATACTTAGTACCTACCCCCTACGTGTTTCCGTACATATGCTTATGCTTGAATGCATCGGTATTTCCCCCGTATCTCTGTGTTTGACCTTTCGAACGTGTGTGATTCTGACGCGTACAGTCACCTCGAATGCCAATTGGGCCTAAGTGATCACGACGAAACTATATCGTATCTACTTGCTTGTGCACCCGTTGTGTCTGGGAAGACCGGTGAGACGGATCAACGAGAGAGGGTGGCAAACGCGACTCATTGTTCTCAGCTCATGTTAGTTTTCTTTCTTTCGTTCCCAGAACCGAGAGGTTTCCCCATGCTTTGCATACTAGATGCCACCGTGCGAAGATAGCGTGGGGTGGGGGTTTTCCATATACCCAGCATGTACTTCCTCACCCACAAAGGGGAGAGAAAAAGGAACGCGATCGGTGGCAGGGAACATTCCTCTCAGTGGGCTCGCTCCCACCAGACTCTCCACGATCCTATCTTACACGCAAACCGCTCAAGCGTATACTATACACGATATAACGCGCGGGCGCATTTTAGGTTCCGAAAAGAAAGAAAAGAAAAAACCCTTCCCGATTGAACGTTCTGAACTTCGGCGTCGGCTCACGGTAAGGCACAAGAGCGATCAAACTCAACAAAGAGTTCAAAATCCCTGGTGGGTGAACATTCCCGCCGCACCCGGGTCAAACAAAAAACCGCCGAGGGAGTCCGAGTGGGCGGTCGGTGAATTCGTCCAATTTGCCCAAAGCGCAATAAAAATAAAAATAAAAACCGTTCAGGCGCGAGGAGTTTGGTTATTTGAAAGTTACACTTTACTACTGCACGTGGGGATAATTCCCGCCGCCGGGTTCCCCATGAAATCGGTATAGAAAGTGCACACAAAGTGGTCCGGAGAGTTACTTACTTCACAGCAAGTCGCTCCCCAGTCTCCCACGCATTCACGCACGTACTGCTAGGTCGTGCGCTAAAAGAGACAGGCTCGTGTGTGATAATTTCATTTCACCCAATTTCCAAGAAAGAGACAAACCAAAAGTATATAGAAAAAACCCGATAATGATACACTAGGGGAGGGAGGGAGGGAAATTTAGTTGGGAGAGAGATTTTAGTTTCCAAGTTGTTTCTTCAACAAACAAAACAAAAAGGTGTGGGCCTCGGGGAGAGGAGCAAGTATATAAATACGCATATATATACGCATATCGTTTGAAAGCCGGTCCCATGTCATGGATGAGGCCGGGGACTGTGGTTGAGGGTGCGATATTAGATGAAACAAGATATGATACATGGAAGGTGAGACCGGCGCCGGCCAACGAAAGGGGTGGGGAGGGGGGGACGAAAAAGGAGAGTCGATGTTCACAGCAGTGGGGGTAGAGATTCTATGCATGGGTCCCATGTGTGTGGTTTCAAGCCGTACCTGCTTGAACAGACGATAGTTCGCCTTCAAGAGAACGGTCCAGACAGAGAGCGAGCGAGCGAGAAAGCCAACAAGAGACGACAACATCTCAAAACGGAGTCATCATCACCTTCGGCATCACCTTCTCCTTCTTCCCGTCCCTCTCCCTGCTCTTATTCTTATAACTCGACGACAACAGCGCCCCAAGCGCGTCCCCACCTCCAAACCCAGGGCTCGTAGGCGTCATCGGCGTCCTCGCCTTCCTCCCAACATCCTCCGGCCGGATCGCAGCCCTCGTCCCGTACGAAGGCCCATACGGAGACAACCTCGGCTCAGGCACCGTACCTGTCGACCTCGACGCCGGTGACGGAGTCGAAGAAGGCGAGGTGAGGGAAGTAGGCTGGATCTTCACAGAGGGCGTACGTGAGATCGAAGGGGTCGAAGACGTTGGGGACGGAGGAGGGAATAGCTCTTGGTGTTTCTTCACGATCGGAAGCACGATCTCCTCGTGCGTGTAATAAGCCTTGACGACGTCCCCACTACCCCAATTAACCCAAAAGGTCAGCAGAGAGCCCCAGTAACACAAAAAAAAACGCACGCTCACCTCTTAATATCACCGCTCCCATCACCCCGTTGATCGCTCTTCCCTCCAACGGCCCTCAAAATCATCCTTCCAAAAGCCCTATACCTCTCTCCAGCCTCCCTCGTAGTCCCAAGGAGCGCAAACGCGCTCAACGCGCACCAGACGGAAACCCACCTCCGAAGCTCAACCGCCAACCCGGAATCCTTCCCGCCCGCAGCCCAGATCCCACGAGGGACCTGATCGACCCTTCCGAAATCGGCGTGCACGACGGTCCAACCCGGCCAGGCGACCGACCCGGCGGTGATCTGCAAAGCCAGATCTTGGACGGACAGCCAGAAGGATAGGACGAACGCGCTGAAGCCGAGGATGACGAGACGGCGGTACGAGGAGAAGGTGAGGAGTTGGGATGGAGTGCATTCCAGCCAGGAGTCGAGGGAGTGACGGTGGTTTCGGGCGTAAGAGAGGTTCAGGGCCGTGAAGACGAGTGCGGCGATTCCGATAAAGATCGGCCAGAGGGTGACGAGGAAATAGGTCAAGGAAGTGTTGACGATCGCCGGGTAGCATCCCACGTCTTCGAGGATATCGAACCTGTGGCCTTGGACGATGACAGCTGCCGACGCGTGCGTCAGGTAGGGTTTTACGAAAACAGACAAGGTTAAACTCACAAAGGATCATGTTCAAGATCGGTAGGGCCAAGCCAATGAGAAGATCGATCGCGAGCGCACGGCGTCTCTGTTTTCGATCACAAAGCGGTGGATGATCAGTCGATCCGCTAGACCAAAGTGGGCCTTGGCGAAAGAAAAAAGCTTACCTGGTTAACCGTTTCATTGGATGAAGACGTTCTGACCATGTAATAAATCCTCCTTTGGATGGCCAACATCGAGGCAGGGATCCCAACGACAGCTGCGATCGCAATTCTGGTAGCTGCATAATACGTTCTCAGCACACCCGAAGAAGGGAATACAGCGAGGATGAAGCCGGAAAACTCACAGACATCACACCACGCCGGTGTCCAATTGACGATATTCCCGTCCCACACGATAGAATTAACGAACCAGACGAGAGAGGAAAGGCCGCTCCAGAAAATGAACAAACACGTGCCAGCGTTCCAGCTCGAGGCTTCGGTGAGGTGCCAGGTGAGGGGGACGGACGCAGAGGTGAACGCGAAGAGAGCGCAGACGGTGAACAGGTGGTTGACGGCCGTCATTTTCGAGCCTTGGAGGGGAAGGGAAGCGCCCGGTGGCCTGAGGGAAATCCTAAACGCCTTGTGCGGTGCGGATAAACGATTCGATGGTTCCGGTATTCAATGTAGGGCGGATGCGGAGGGGAGTATAGAGAATACAATGACGATAGAGTGGGAAGGTGATACAACACTGTATATGCCGCCGGAACTCTCAAACCTCGGAGTGCGGGTGATTCACTCCAAGCCTATAATGCCAACGAGAAGTGAGATTTGGAGAAAACACAAAAGAGAACGGACTGGGAGGGGATGGAGGGGGAGGGCACGAGGGATTGTATAGGGTGACCATCCTTATTGTTATAAGACTCGCGAGAGAGGTGATGGATATCAACGAACCTTAAAAAACCGGCGCGTTCGGGATGTCAAGTCGAGTATAGCGCAAACTACCCCACCACCAAGCCCCAATCTTTCGGTTCCCTTCCAATTTCGTGGCCTTGTCGAGTTCGGATCCAGATGGCGGGCGTCGCGCTGCTTGGACCCTGTTTCCTTTTTCGGTTTCACGGACATAGGCGCACATAGTACACGTCCCTCGCTGCAAGTACCACACTCAATCCGTGACCGTCGTCATGAGTGTGGGTCCTAGGATGCTACTTCGCCGCCTTTTGAGCCTACAGACCACTAGGAGAGCGGTGGGTGTAGGTGCTCTCAATGGCCAGCTCGATCCGGTCCTTCGCTTGTTTCTCAAAACGGAAACGAACACTCAACAAAGGGGAAGAGAAAAACGTCCGAATTGAAGCGAAGATCGCGGTTGCTTCGATCCATTCAATTGAATGAATGTCCCGCGCCTTCCTTTCCTGATTAGGCACAAGGCGCGGCCCAAATAAGGGCGCACCTCCCCAACTCACTCAGTGACAAGTGGAAGGGGGAGCACCTAATCTACCTCGTCGATCAAACTCAAAGCCACCTGAGACGAATCTTATCTGTGGCCAGGGGTGGGAGCGAGTATGTACAGTCCAATGTAAAGGCGCCGGATTCAACTTCAACTTTCCGCCTGTTAAACTTGTTGCCGAACCCCGTCCCATGTGACTTGCCTCTTCGAAAGGCCGCAAACGTTTACCCCGTCCTTGTGAGAGCCTAGTCGGTCATTGACAACGCGTTCGCCCAATAGCCATGAAAGGGGCGATCAGTATCCAGGGTGCTTTCAAAGACCGTCAAGTTACAACGTCCCTCTGATACAGCGTTTACTGGAACCTCCTCCATGTGCACTTGCAGGACCGTCCAAGTAAGCTCCAGATGTTCGATTGACCCAATAGCCTGAAATGAATCACGGTTCTCATTCAACGAAGCAAAGCGGAAAAAGAGAAAGATCGTCGAGATGATGTCGACTGTGCATACGTATGTAATCCCAACGAAACAACCCAATTTGAAAGAGTCTAACCCTAATCGTCACAAAGGCGAACAAAAGAAAGATAAAACTGTGCCCTGTGACGAAGAGGAAGGAAAAGTTACACTACCCGTACAGGACGTCGTTCCAGTCTAGTCGCACATGTTGTAAACCAGTCACACAGAGCGGGAGGGAGGTTTCGTGAGTTCGTAAGATCGGCACCATTGGACGGTGAGGGAGGAATCAATGTTGGGTCAGAGCGGGTAGGTTGACTCGGCTGATCGCAAACGGCGGTTCGTCAGCAAGGTCCAAGAAAGTCATGGTGCGATAACAAAGAACGTAACCACGAGTCTCCCCTCATCCACAAAAGGGTGAATGAGGGAGGACGTGTGCCGCACGAAGTCAAGTCCGCAAAGGAACGTGTACTCACTCTCGCAGCGAATCGTACATGTACTTGTAGCTCCGAAGCGGACCCTTCAGCCGCCGGATATCAAGACTGTATGTCGATTTCAACCCGCTGATCTCCGTCAGCTCGACGCTGAAGCGGACCTCGCCTCCAGAATCTTCACTTTGATCACCATATATAGTGTCCTGACGATATATGTGACGCGTCCCATATAGATAAGCAAAAAGGGAATGATATCGGTCAGCGCGACGGTTCACATGACAACCCTGACGGATGAGGGTCCCAAAGACTGAAATCACGAGATAGACGCAGGATGCGGGGGGTAACTTTGAATGATGACTGCAAAGCCATCCTCCCGGTAATTAGGCCTCCTCGCCCACACGGCACTGCCCCTGCGATTCCCATAATCGTCTTGTAAGTGAAAAGATACTCACAGAGTTTGTAGACCCTTCGCTGGCCGTCGTCCTATCGCTCGCGTCGGAGTCTCTTCTCAGCGGTCTGACGCATCTCAGTCTGAATTTGCTTTCCTCCGTGATAACGACCCCCATGCCTTGTAACACGCCGAGGACGTGTTTCATGACCTCCGTTGGCGGAGCGGAGGTCACCGTCGACGGGTCGACGGCTCCTTGGTGCACGTTAATGCCAAAGTATTGAGAAGAAGATGCGGATGGGAATGCGGTGGATAGCATGGTTGAGTCGTGTGATTTCGTAGCGGTAGGATGAGTGTCGCGTGTGTGTGGTGTGTATATGTGGGACGTGTTTGATGTGGCGAAAGGTGATTGCAGATGCGTTGAGTGGTGGCGATGAGATGAGCGCGGAGGAAGGCGTCGAAAGCTGATGAAGGGGGACGAAGGGAGGGGAAAGCGAGGAGGGTGATGAAGAAGAAGAACCGGTTTGCCGTAGCCCAAGTTTTATATACCCTCGATTAAGAGGGGTGTGTGGATCGGTGTTGTTGTTGTTATTTAGCCCTCCCAGTGGGCCCCGGCTATAGTATGTACTATGCACAAATCAGACGCGTGCGGTTTCATTTTATATAATAGACCCCGGTCTCGAACCGCCCAATTTTCTTTTTCGCTTTTTTAACCTCCTTGTCCACCACACGTGTATTCATTTTACCGCAATAAAAAATCCCCCTCGCGTCTTCGCATGTTTTGAAGCTCGACCTTTGTGTTGAATAGAGCGAACTATCTATAGGTAGGAAATTAATGGGGGGGTGGAGGTCCCTTGTGCGAACGTTACGAACCCTCCCAACCCTGTAATTTCCTCGATTTGTCTTGTTCTCGTCAGGATGCAGGGTCGGACCTTTAGTCTACGTCCGGTGACCAAGACGAAAGCCGTACGTTACTTGCCTCAGCTGCTGTAATCTGACATAGCCACGCGGTCGCTCACGAGACCCACAAAGTACATAAGTAGCGTCAAGGCGCCCTCCCCTCCCCACCTCTTTTGTCCTTCCCTCTCATCTTCGGTCCAACTCCAGCCTACACGCACCAACACCCGACGCACACGAGGCGATCTTCCATTCGCCCACATGACCTCCCCCACCGTCACTATAGCGTATTTTTTTCCTGCCACGTAGAACCGGAGAGTGGCATCCGAACCGAGCACCCTTTCCGACATAGTCAACTGTGTTTACTTTTCAGTGCCGTGCACACGCTCAATCGCCTTTTCCCTGATGCGCCATCGTCGTCTTACGCAAACTGCGACTCGGATCGACTGTCCTCCACGTTTATCGGTGACTTTCCCCTATCTCTCGGAGTTGCACCTGTTAAGTAGGCAATTGCCGAGCAACCGACCGCGTCTCTATTGAACGAGTGGCCAATTTGACCTTGCCGGCGGTTACATACATACTAAAGCGTCTGCTGAGCGGTTTGACCCACATCCGCCACACGACTAATTCCGGCGTCCCCACCACAGGACTTTCCAGTGTACTAGGCATTTGGAAGTCGCCGCGATCCTATAGGGCACATCGGAACAGCCGATGGCAGGGATTCGCAACTGTCAAAACATGGCAAGTACATAACGGTCTCATTCAACGCTGGGCGCCTCAGGAAACACTGAACTCTGGGCTGCGGGTTGGCCACGCGTTCGCAGTAACGTTTTACGTTTTTGCCTTTTGACTTGTTGCCCCCTGCATCGTGTTCGAACAATCGCTTCGCTTGATCTGCTTGATCTTCACGAGGGCTTATTAATTTATTGCTTACCGCGAACTCGTGGACAATCGGCTGCGGATATCCTCTTCCGGTGCGTGCTTGTGACTGTTGGCTCCAACGGATCCATATGCGCGGGGCGGTCGTGGATGACCTCTTATCGGACGATATGATCTCCTACACTCGATCCCTAATTGTATCATTACGTCTTGGCCGATAGATGCCTCCTTCTAACTTATCCCACAATCATACAAACCCCCGACCAATCCGTCCTGGGTTCCCCCCTGCACGTGCTTGATTACCTTCTCGGATGGTGCCCGGTCAAGGAATTGAAGGAAAAAGTCGGAATGGGCAGGAGTGGCTGTGTGCACGTGATCTGTCGGATCCTTGGCGACGTCAGCTCCTGGTGTTACTTACGAAAAGTTGCAGGGAACTATTTCGAAACAACCGACGTTTATTGTTGTTGGCTGCAGTGTGCTCAGGGCTGGAGCTCCAGGTCTCAGTGCTAGTCAGGCTTTAGAACCGCCTCTCCATACTTAATTGCTATCCTTATGACGCTGGATAGGTTCGAGCTGGTAGATGGCTTTCGTCAAAGTATAGAGGGTTTTCAGTCGTTGTTCAGGCAAGCACCTTAGGCCTTATCCATCCACCCTCTACGTCAGCCCAGCCTTCCATGGAGAGGGTCTATCCGTCTCTTGCGGGGTATCACTGGACCGCCCCGCTCGGCGCTTTATCCAAGACGCTCGATGACGAGGGTCACTGTCTTTCGGGAAACGTCTCTTTATCCTCCAGGCTTTTCACCGGAGGGGAAGAGACCGTATCACGACCGGCCAGCGTATTCGAAACAATCGTTGGAATTCAAAGCGTGGCCAGCTGTAGCGTCCACTTACATCGATACAGTTCTTCGTTGTGGCTTCCTCCTCGGAACCAACTGAGAGGATGAGTGGAGCGGTGCTTCCCTGAACACGGCGATCGTGTGGTGGGCTCCTCCATTTCACGTCACGTCACGACCCCCCCGCAGAAGCCATCCAAACTCCTCAGGGCTTCGTGTCAAAAGTGGGGATGCGGCTCCCCAATGATCTCATATGTAACCCTCGTGACCCCCAGCTCCTCCGCCAGAGTCGCAGATATATAAACGGGGGTAAACCCCGCGCATCCTACCCCTCTCATACACCTCTCAACCCTCGCATATCATTCCCATCCTCATATCATCGTCCACCAAACACTTCATCTCACACATATAATCGCATAATAATCATGTCTGGAACTTCAAACTCTTTGCCCCACCGGTCTGGCGTCAGCGAAACCTTCAACCCTGCCGACAACTTCCGCGGACCGACTCGTCCAGAACATCACCTCCACCGAGACTCTGAACCCTTGCCGAGAACGAACTCGACGGCTCTCGGTCAAGATCAATCGACAGACCCCAGCGTCCGTGAGAACAGACGAGACATCGGTACCTCGATTTTCCCATTCCCCCTCTATCCCCCACTTCTCGTCCACTTACCGTTCGTTTTTAGGCGTCACTGGCGTCCATCAAGGAACGCCAGACTTCCAAGATTCGTCGTTCAAACAGAACGCTTTCAACTCCGATCGTCCGTTGAACGTCCAGCCGGCAGACCAAGGAGGCGTCGCGATCGATGGACGTGGGGACCTTCCGGAAGGTAACGCAACTACGACCGACAAGATCGTCGGAAAGATGCAGAAGGTAAATCGGTTTGGATTTTTGTATATCGCCTTGTTCGGTCCTGACCGGGTTGTTTGTTTTGTAGGTCACCGGGAAGTATATGAATAAGCCGGAGCTGCATGAGAAGGGAGAGTTGAGGGAGAGTGGGGGGAAGCTGGCTGTTACTGGAGAGGCTCGTGCGCCGCATGATTGATGATCCATTACATTCTGTTTCTACGCACCTGAGGCCGCTCCTATTGTACACGCGGTGTAATTCTGTAGTCGCCTGAAGCTATATGCAACATTTGTACTTGTACCTGTTGAGGGAACACCCGTAGAGCGGGCCATTAGTGTGTGTGGCAGATAAAATGAAGGCCTGATCCCTGGATGGAACTCGACCGGTTTGATAAAAACATGGGGTCTGAGTGAGCTACGCAGGGTGTGTCGGTGCTCACTTACTTCGCAGTGATGGTTGCATAAAGGGAAGGGAATAACAGCTAGGATACTTGGAGATCCGACTATCATCCAGTCAAATTCGCGTCGCGAACTGGCATCATGCTTGAATGTGTCCAATTCAACGAAAATTTCGACGCCTCCATCACCCTCTCCGTGCGCAATCAGTACAGCCATGTCATGGATCCGCACGTCCAACAACGACAGCCGAAATGGACCAACCCCGCCCACACGGCGAGAAAAACGACAGGAGCCCGGAACAGCCACAACCCAACCCAACCCCTGGTAATATGAGCTTGAAAAGATTAGTGTACGGCTACGGGCACGCGGACACAAACCGTACCTGAACCCTGCCGAATGTATTCCCAAAACATCGGGACAGTGGCTATCGCTTTCGGTTCGGAAGAATGGAACGATGACACTCAGGGACGGTCACCAAACATATGCCAGTACACAAATCCCCCCGCCCACTGTGATCTCACGACGAACCTCGCCTGGTCGCGATGTCTGGTGAAAGCCCCTCTCGCGTTAAGCGGTAGAATGGGGCAAAAAACAACAACAACAGGGCTTTGATCCCCGTGGGAGTCCGCGAGTTAGACAGGGCGCTCGACGGTGATCCCCGCCTCTTCGTTTTCATGGACGACGATAGAACTGCCCAGCGGCCGATTCGTTGAAGGCGATCGTTCCGCCCCCACAGCCAGGAGGTCCTCGTCCGTACTATAGAACATCGGTTTCAGCAGGATAGGTGGAAATTATTATAAGAATCGCGAACCTGATGATGCGCGTTTCCGTGTGGTTTGCATCGGGATACCTCATTCACAAAACAAACACGTGTTTCATCCTATATGTAATCGAACGAGAGAACAACAAGTATCGGTCAACGACTACGCTCGCGCGGGTCTCACCTCGCAAATCAAATCCCAAAGCGCTCCCTCTCCGTGGCTACTAACAAATTCGGGAAATCTGAACCCTCCGAACGACCGTCCGTCGCAAATACCAGGGAAACAAATAGGTCCGGTTCAAACTCTGGGAGGTTTTCTCGAAAATCGGCATATGCCTTCCCGATCACCATTTTCCAACGCCCCAACGATCCGTTCCCTGGGTCCGATTGCAGCCCGAGGCGTGCTTCGATGGTGTTCAACGCCGTTTTCCAGGACGTCTGATGCCGTAGAGCAAATTCCGTAAGCTTCTCACCTCGTCCGGGGGGGAACAAATCGTAGTGAGACACGCACCCCAGTTAAAAGATCGAAGCGTGAGAACTTTTCGATGCGGACCTCGAGAGAGAGGTTGCCGAGTCTCTGCAACGTCAGGTCGTGGCGATCGTTCATAGATACCAGGCCCGTCTGACTCATATAATGACACAAGGCAGCGAGGTGTGCAAGGCATATGATGCAGCAAGTCCACACCACCCAGACACCGCAGGTATCCTCTATATCGATGAGCTGCTGCAGGTTTTGCATAAGGTCGCTGGACCATGTATCCAGGGCGTAGGCCAGATGGAGGCATGTTCGTTGTCGATCACTCGCGTTCTCCGCCTCTGTAGACGATGAGGATCAGTCGAGACAAAGAGTCACACAACATCGAGAAGAGCCTTACGGTCAACAGGAGAATTCAGAGCGTGAATGGCGTCTCTGACCAACAGAATACTTTGAGTCCGCATGGTCAAAGGGCATATCTCGAAGAGGCAGGGGTACACACGCTAGACCAGCCCACCAAATGGGTTTCGAGCCTCACGCGAAAGAGTAATGAATGACTCTCACCTGGAGGTCAAGCCTAAACTCTCTCTCAATTCTCGCCGTCTTCAGAGGCGCAGATCCACCCATCGTTAAGTAATAGTAATTTTCGAGGTAAATCGCTTGAGAGAGGACACAGGCCTCCTCACGAACTTGCTCCGAAAACTCAGCGGGGAGTCCGTATTCTGGAAGAAACCGGAGTTTCGCTTTCTCGATGATCCTGCACGCCTTGCTGAGATATAGCTGAGCGCCCGCACTGAACCCTAAAATGACGGCGGAGTGTGAGATCCGCACTAGCGCTTGGGCCTTCTCTCTCTCTCGATTAGTTTGACTGAGACGAATGAGGGATTCCCAACCCCTCTGTGCATATCTCGCCTGCAACTGAACCATGGCAGGAGTTTCTTCAGGAGCACAAAGATACATTCCCATCATTTGTACGCCATCCACGAAGTTTCTATGGACGACAGAATCTGAGGTGTCGCCACGGAGGATAGCATCTTGTTTATCCCGTGTGAAATAGAGCCCCAGCCTATGCAATTGACATAGCCCCTTTATGCGGCTACCAAAAATCATGTGTTTCAGTTCCGCCAGCTCCATAAAGATGTCGGAGGCCAGAGAAACCACGTACAAAGTCATATCCAGGTCATCCAGGGCGACGCTGGAAACCTGCATACATTCAGGCGGGATGATCGATAATGGTAACTGAAGGGGACGAGGGATGGACTGGAAGTGGACGGATGGAAGGACTGTGAAGAATGGTGCAGTGGGCCGTGGGGGGCGCTCTGTGGCGCCAGGAGCTTCACTTGCGACTGAGGTGTCCGATGAAGGTTTCCACTCCAGTTGCTTGAGTGGCGGCATCGATAGTTGTTCACTGGTATCGGGGGATGGAAAGTTGGAGGAGCCGGATTCACTAGAATTGGGCAAAGGGAAGAGGAAGACTTCTCTCGGTGGGGAGCTCGAGTGCTTGGGCGAAACGTCGGCACTGGAGCGAGATCGCTCGTACGCACATGCCGCGCCCACATCCCCTCTCACGCACGTCGCGCAAGGTTTTTTGGCGTCGCATTTCTATGGTGAAATCAACCCTTGCGTTTCCTAGGTTCATTTCGAGTCGTGTTGCCACTCACCCTTTTCTTCTGCCTGGCCATAAGGAAATCCCATCAGACCGAGCCTCTTTTGAGATCGCCGCTCACGATAACTCACCGACAAGTGACACAAGCCTCGCCCATTCGTAAAGTAGATCCTGCACCCCTCTTCTTGACCGGGACGTAATGGCAATCGGCGATGTCCAGAGCCGCGCATCTAGCACAACGTGGGGTGGCCGGGACGCATTTCTTTCAGGGAGAAGCGCGTCGGTAGAAGATACGGTGAGGGTCGAGTCTTCAAAACGAGGAGAAATTGAGTTCACCACTTTCTGATGCCTGCGCGAATGTCAATGCCGGGAGTCAATCTTCCAGATATCTCGATACCAGCGGATGGTGATATAGCACACACCTGCACGCCAAACAGGCCACCCGAGATTTAGTAGGCATCGCGCTGAAGAAAGAGGTCAAGACCAAGGTAGGGCAGAAATATGGGAGTAACGAGCCTGAATGCAAACCCACGGGGCTCACATATGACAACCACTAGGTCGTATGTAGTGGGGACCGGCAACCCGCCTTGGTCCCGCGTGCCGATGTGAAATTCATTTTGATAGAGAGGTACAACGTCCTGTTTTCCAGCACAACAAAAGTGAGAATGCCAGATTAGATGCCCGGAACTACCACGCAACGCGATTGTGTATCTATTGGCGACGGGAATTTTCTTAAAAGACAATACTCTGTGAAAAAACCTCATCTCGATGATCGAAAAAGGAGCACCCTCCCTCGGGCATTGCGATGACATACATCTTGGGTATCATCGCACTCGAGGTCACCAGTTCACTATAAGTATGACCGCCCTTAAATCCTGCATTGGGGCGAAGGGATTATTTTTTAGTTCTTTTCTTCATTCCTCGTGCAGAATTATGTCCGGGTTACGACCGATATCCGCCGCAATGATCGACGACAAGCGCACCGCCGACAACCGCTACGGCTGGGGTCGAAATACCCTCCTTTGAACCACCTTTGCATTTCCCCTCGCCGAAACATGTTTTCTTTAATACGAGTCCCCTCAATTACAAATCCCTCGCTGGCCCGTCGCATTGCTGTTTCATTGGGGCTCCCTAGATGCAATAGGGATCCGTCATGTGTCTCCTTGTGATTGAGCACTGTTTACTCCGTTCGGCAAAAACATCGACCCGTTGCGGGTCGACATTTTTCTTTGGCGAACACGTGCCTGGAGTCCCGATGGCTGGATGAACCCACATTTCGCTCTTCTCCCTCCGTCCATGCCACTAATTACACAGTGTGCATTCACCGTGGAAGGAATAACATACATTGTATGATTTGATAAAATATATTAACGGTTTAGGCAGTACACCAGCGCATTCGCGGTGTATCCATTTCCATATTTCAGAAGGTCAAGTTCCTCGCGGATGGTTGAAATTGCCTTCGGTCTACCACCGTTGACTTGACCATCGTACTCCCACCAGGTTCCTGGAGGAGTATTCAGGCGCGCAACAAAGTGACAACCATTACCGTATATGACGGCCGCGAGGCGGTAAGCGTGTGACGAAAAGATCAACTTGAAGGAAGGCAACACGACGCCCGGTTGTTCGATAAAGATTTCGAACCAGATCCACGCTGGCTGTAGGAATGAACGGGTCAGTGAGCATTCTACACCACATCCTACACAAGAACGTGGCATGGACGATGCCTTCTGGTCAAACCACCGGGTGACCCACTCCTGCAACGACTCGTAATGCGGTGGCTTATCTGAGTGGGCAATAGAGGTCCACACACTGGGAGTCAACATGAAAGGTGCCCCCGTAGGTGTCTTGACCTTAATTTTGCAATTCCGGCTCCCACAAGAGGAGATTACAGAAAAATACTGGGATGAGAGTTCACCGCGCGAGAGCGAGTGGAGGATGTCAGCCAGGCAAGCATAAACGTTGCCATGACGCCTGAACATCACAGGGTCTTCTTCTGAAAGGACATCCCTGAGGGCATCGCAACCGCGGCAAAATAAGGCAGGGAGTTGTGGAGCCGGTCCATTGCGAGGTAGATGTTCAATGGCCTGAAGGACGATTTTAAAGCGACGTGAGAGCACCTTTGCTGCCGCAGACTGGCCCGTCCATGTTGTCCTCCAGTTCTCGGTGGCGTGGAAATAAATCCAGGCAAAGGACATGAAGACACAGTCATAGGCGCAAGAGTAGTCGATAGCGTCCCATTTGCATCCGAAATCGTAGATCTGTGTTAGTTGAGTTAGTTGGAAGGTTGCAGAGATAATACATCGATATACATGACCACGAACACTGTCCAAAGGGGACTGTTTGGGGTGCTTGATGTTGGAAAGGCTCAACCCGACTTTGTTGATGAGTTCAAGCTCAGTTTCGGAGTCATCAGAGACGAGAGCTGTAAGTTTGCATGTTCAGATCATTGAACCTTTCCTGGAATATCTTTATATCTCACCAGTGTCATCCGCCATCACTACATCATGTTCAATTTCCAGCGTCATCCCCTTCCGACGTTGCAAGGCTTCCACAACCAGTTCCTTCATCCTCTCCTTCTTTACACTTTTGAACAGCCCCGGTGGCAGACCTTTATCACCGCCTACAACTCTAAGCCAAACCAACTCTCGCCTGAGGAAGTCATTCAAGGGGAGCAATGCCGGTAGTGCCTGGAACTCGTCGAGATTGAGGATAGGTTCGAACTCCTCGATCATCGCAGCCTCTTCAACTTTCCTCTCTTCCCTTCGCCTTACACGATCCTCAGCTTTCTTCTGCTCCTCCACAATGGCTTTGTTGTCTGCTATGGCCTGTGCCTGCCTCTCCTTCAATGGGAGCTTTGCCGCGTCTATCTCTCTAGCTCTGCGGCGGACGAAGGCATGGTCCTCTTGCCCAAGACTGCGGCTAAATTCAAGGAGCCCAGGTCCGCTAAGTTGTACCTGAACACGTGCGTTTCGTTGGTGCGTTGTCATTGTAGGCGCGCGCCTTGACCACTGCTTGCACATGGCGCCAGCTCCTTCACTGTGGTTGTTAGTTGGGGAACGAAACGCTAATGCCTTTTCTTCTGCAGTCAATTGGGAGGCTTCTGAATCAGGTTGAAATTCTTCTGTGAAAGCTGGCCATTTTTCACGGGCGCCTTTGAAGAATGCGACGAGAGCACGTTCGAGGTGTGGGAATTGTTTTTGATGGGATATGATGCTATCGACAGTGTTCTGATTCCATCGAGTTTCGTAGAATGCTCCGGTCGTGTGTGAGGTGGTGTTGCCGATCAAGAGCGATGGATTGTTGATTATGGTGTCACAGTGGGTCTCCAGATCATGGTGCAATGGGCCTAGGTCCAGGGCATTTTTGTTTTCGTTAATGACGCCACGAACTTGCATCGCGTACGGCTTGCTGACTGCCTCGTGGTAGAGGGCCAGAACAGCCATCTCCGTCATCGTCATGGGATCCTTGAGGCCTTTTAAGATGTTGCTCTCCATGTGGTTTGGTCCTGCGCCTCGCTTCTTCTTCATCGAATGCTGATCAACAAAGTCAATGTAGAGATCCTCGTGTTGGATGATCTCGGCAGCCGCGTCGCCGTAGCACTGATAACGGACATTGGAGGTGTCAGGAAAGGTGATCGCTTTCCCAAGGCGATTGTGCGTGTAGGTCCGAAATTCGTCAGAACACCCCTTCCCCTCATCCTTGTTGTTTACGAGAGCACCAACGAGGCTCGTCAACTTGACCGCTCCGCCAACTGCGCGTTCCACTTCAACTTCGGCATCATCCTGGGCTGCAAGCTCCTCCGCCTTCTCCTGCTCTCGGCTCAGCAACTTCACAGGACCGTCCAAACCCTCATCCTTCCAAAATGTTCCTAACCGCATAGCCCCAGCCTTGAACGTGTTCAGATCCTTGTGCATCGCGCACCAGCTTCGGGCGAAAAGAAGTTCGATGCGGTGAACTGCTACTATCCGGGTGGAGTCGGGACACGACCAGAATAGTAGAAGTGGGGGTGAGGGGTCACCGGTTGTGCAGAGGTCGGGAAGGGGAGAGAAGCTAGACAGAGGAGAGGGAACCACGGTAGGTCGCGACGTTGTCGGGACGAGAAGGGAGAACTCCGTACTAGCAAACTCCTGCTAGACGATGACGATGGGCTAAGGGGCTAGTGGGCGATGGGCTAGTAGGCTAGGGGTCTATTGGAACTATGGGGCTAGTGGAATCGATGTCAGAGCGAGGAGCTGGAGGTTTTCGATGATCAGGTCGCTCAAGCAGAAGGGAGAAGAGGTGTGAAGAGGCCCGGGGGTTTCTTGGTCGTTCAACTAGCTAGTACAGGGTATTTATAGGTAAAGACAGTGCGATCTACGCGAAAGAGATGGGAAAAGTAGCGAACAAATGGAGAAACGGTGGGAGAATAAGAACAGGTAGATAGAAGGGGATAAACGAGAGTCCGATGCAAGGTAGGGAGACAAACGGTTCATCGGGAGGCCGGAACGAGGCTGGGACAGGTCTTACCGAGAGGATGGAGCGATCGTGAGAAACAGGACCGAAAGGGGAAGTCTACGGGTTCGAGATCAAAAGATCGTAACCGGGCGGGAGAGCGGGAGCAGTCGAAGATGATTGGCGAGCGAGAGGGAACGAGTCGACACGTGTATAGACTGAAGGGAACCGGACCGAGGGAGGGGACACGTCATCTCGGCGAGATAAGGGATCGGGAGACATCGGCCGATCGCAACATCACGTGCCGTTCGGGGAGGACGGCCACGGAGGCAGAAACAGCGTGCGATGACGCGCGTCGATGGGGTCGCGGGAACGGTTCGATGATCGGGGCGTCAAGTGGGCGTGACCCTCCTGTGACCGATCGAGGGGTCGTCGGCTCGCGTAGTCAGTAGCTAGCGGGGTAGGGAGGTAGGGACTGGGGACTAGCACTAGATTCGAAGGTCGCGCGAATAGACAGCGGGTCATCTCCTCGAGACTTTTAAAATTCAACCACCCTTGGTTGCGTGAGGTCGCCATGAGGCACACGTGAGGCGTCCGAATCGGGAAGGCCGCGCGGAAGCAAAACGACGAGATCGCGGTTTCGCCAGCTCATCACTTCTCTTTTCTGGTCCTCATCATGTCTTCCTCTTCTAAATGGGCTCCTCCTGCTGCTGCCAGCGACCCGATTATCCTGGCCGCTATGATACAGAGCGCCAAGGCGGTGAAGATCCCGGACGACGAGAAGCATCCCGATTGGGCTCGCCCCACGATCAAGGCCTTGGTGTCGGCTCAGGGACGTCCGGAAGCGTTCGAGCCCGTCTGGGCGACGGTCCTGCCGTTTTGGCGGCTCAAGGGGTTGGAGGAAAGGCTGGAGGGGGATAAGGAGTTGCGGGACCCTTGGGCGATGCATGCGTTGGCTTGGCTGGTGAGTCGAGTCGCGACGTTTCGATGTGGCGGGAGGGAGGGACTAAATCGTCGAGTTTGTAGGCTCGTCATCGGGACGTGTGCCGTAGTTTTGGGCTCCCGCCTCTGCAATTGATCGTCGACTGGGCAGACGCGGCAGAGTCCATTGGTTGGTTAACTCCGGGCTCGACCCCTTTTGGCGAGGATGCAGAGGAGGCTCCCGCACCCGTGATTAGTCGTCAATCGACGCTTCGACCGGTCGGGAGTGCTGGGGGGGCTACTACGCCAGCTATGAGTCGTCAGCCGTCTATCCAGGCGGACAGGGGCACGGTGGGCGATCTGCCGCCTCCCACCAGTCGCGAGCCCTCCATTCAGCCAACTCCACAGGTGTCCGAGCGAGACGAGGACTTTGAGATGGAGGATACGCCCAGAAGGAGCGCTGGGGGTGGTCGGAACACGACGGGGGGTAAAAGTGCGCTCATCCCATACGTTGCCGTCCCTCCTCGTCCCCAGGCTACCAGAAGGGATGTTTCGGCCACAGAGTCGAACGTCGGGTCGAAGCGGGATCTCTCCAGCTCGCCGAGTAAGGAGGAGTCCACCTCAAAACGTTCGCGGACGACGGGTACCACCGGGAAGGGGAAGGGCGTTCAACGTGATCACGTCCCGGCCTTTCCAGCCATCGACCTCTCCGGCGAGACATATGAGGAGGGGGAGCAGCTGAATACGGTGAAGTTTCCGGGTGCGCGCAAATACGTGAGTCTTTTAAACCTTTCGCGCTGTATCCGGGAGGTCTCATACTTCTTCCAGACGTGTGATCGGTGCGACTCGTCCTCGTCGAAGGTGGTGAAGGATGCGTGTCGTCCAACCTGGTGCCTCGCGCTCAAGGAGGAGCGTCCGACCTTCATCTGCGCAGCCTGTAGGAAGGACAAGAAGGGTTGCTCCTTCAAATGGATGACTTTCGGGATCACTGGTTGGCCCACGGTTACTCGCACGCCCGCGGGAGATCGTCGCCGCAGGAAGGAGGCCGCGGACCGTCGCAAGACGGAGGTTCCTACGAACGAGCTTGCCGACGACGGTGGGAAAGTCCCGAAACCGAAGAGAGCCCCTCGCGTGAGGAAGGCTGCGACCTCTGCGGCTTCTGAGCCCTCCCCCTCCGTTTCTACCCGCTCCAAGACTAAGGCTGCCACAGCAAGTTCGAACGTTGCGCTTCCCACAGTCGCGATGGCTGGTCTGTCTGTCGGGGGTCCCTCTTCAGGACTTCACAGCTGGGAGGTCGATCTCCGTGAGTTCGAGCAGGAGTGGGGCCCGTCGACGGATTCCCCGGTTGCTGTGGAGCAACTTCGCGCGGCTCTTCGTTCCCAGCTTGCCAAGGAGCGCAACGAGGTGGACGAGATTGCTGATCTCGTCGCGAGTCGTCGGTACATTGCGAAGAGGATCCTGGCTAGGATGAACGAGGAGATCAATCGCCGTGGTGGGGAGGAGATCTGGGACTCCTCTGACTTTGCGTGTTCGGGAGAGGAAGGGGGCGACGGTGATGTGTCTGTGGGGGCTGTGAGTGACGACGAGGTGTTTTCGGATGGTGGGGCTGCGGTGAGGGATGTGGGAGAGGAGCTTCGGGATGTTGACGACGTTGAGGACTCGGGTATGGTTGCGGAGGGGTCGCGAAGGGTCTGAGGAATGGGGAGGAGGTCGCGCGAACTTTTTAGCCATCATCATCATGTACTACTAGTTTCTTGGCCTGTTTCTTTGCTGAATTCTCGTGTTTTCTTGGTCCGTAGCGTGTGGAGTGTGGTGAGGCTCGTGGAATCGAGTTGGGTAAGGCGTGAGACGAGTTCTGCAAGGTGGGTACCTCCTCTGCGTCCTTCCAGCGGGTATGAACGATGATCGGGATGCGAGCGCGATATTGGGGACTGGCTCTCCTCGAGACTTTTGAATACTGACCGTCCTCGGTCACAACAACGACGGGGTGAAATGCTGAAACGCCTGGAAATGGCGGGACGGTTGGCCAGCATTGAATCGGGAGCCCACCCGGCTCAGAGGCACGATAACACGGGCCGGACGGGATGATCGGGACGGTGCCGGCATCTTCCGAATCACGTGGGACACCGTACGGTCCGCGAGGACAGGGGAAAACGTCAGGGAGGGGGATCGAGTGAAAAAAAAATTTTTGAAGTCCACCACCACCAGCACTACCGCAATGCCTCTCATCGGGAATCACTATCTCACCGACGGCGACAATCCTGTGTGGATAAACAACCTTGAAGCTCGCGATCCCCCCACTGATCGTCCAGGGGTCGGCTTTCTCGACATCGCTCTTGCAGATATCGTGGAACGCGTTCGGAGCGAGCGTGGGGATCGCGATGCCTTGGAAAGGGCCACGAGCTCAGATGCCCTCTTCGGATTCGCTATCAGGGCTATTGAGGACGATCGAGGTCGCCCAGGGCGTCTGGGGGAGGACAGGGTTTGGAGGCGCCTCCTAGAGATGGGTCTCGCTGCTGATGGGATGTCGGGAGACGTTCGTGAAAGCATCGCGACACGACAAGCCGTTCGTTATACCGCTGTAATCGCGAACGAGCTCATGAGGCGTCAGGAGGGACTCGAAAATAGGGTATGTCGCTGGGAGTGGTCGCGTCCGAGCATAGTGCTAACTCTTGAATGGTAGATTGAGGAAGTCCGTCTTCGCAATGAATGGTTGAGGATCCGCGTGGGAATGATGGACCAGGCTATGGACGAAATGGATCGGCACTACACCGCAGAGAGCGAGGCCGGGAGTCACTATGTGAGTCCCCGCTGTCCCGCGCAGGGTCGTGACGCTGACTGGAGCACAGGTCAGGGGTCTGAACGGCAGGATCACGTGGCTGGAGCAATCGCTCGCGGACTTCGTCGAGGCGTCTCTCATGCGTCGGGAGTACTATGGGGAAGTTGGGGTCCGTCGCGAGGAAGTCACCGCTACCGCGGAGGAGCCGGTAGCCGTTGGTGGGGTGGAAGATCCGCCTGTGGTTACGGAGTTCCACGCTCTAGCGACGGACGAGGACTTGGATATTGTTCTTGCGCACGGGGAGGATCGCGAGGAGGCTCCGGTGCCGCTCGAGCGCGCCGAAACCGCTGATACCACGGGGGGTGTTGACCATGTGAGTTCATCATCTTTGTCGCGACGTCCACTGGTTGACCTGGGGAATCGTAGGTACCAACGCCAGGTGCGACGGTCGTCGGGGCTAACACCATCCCGCAAGAGGGTCCACCGCCTTCCTATACACGCCACCGCAACTACGGGCGACTCTCTCCTGCGGAATCAGACGTGGCCGCTCGTGTACGCATGCTGCAGCACGCTGTCGCCTACATGCTCCGTGCTCGTGAGATGTTCGCGAGATCCACGGGCAGATATGCGGGATATGAAGATGACCTTGACCCCACGGAGGACGCCATGATGAACGTGGTTGGGGAGACCTCGCGACGCATTCGGGCTGAGTTTGGAGAGGGTCGCGACCGCAGAGGCGACGGGGCATAGCCCAAGGTAAGAGTGAACTAGCTGGTCATTGATGCGCAACTGCAAAGACAAAGGGGTTGTAAAGATGATGAAAGAAGAATAGCGGGCGAAGGAAACGTGGGTGTCTAGAAGGTAGATCGAAAGTGAGACAGCATTAGAATCTTAGAAGGGGGCGGAAAAAGTGAATAGAGAGGTGCATAGCTATAGTCCGGAATAAATACGAGACAGGTTGGTCTGTCCTAGAACGAAGGGGAGGGAACCTCGCGATAAGATCCAACAGCGGGGTCCAAGGAATCGAAGAAGTGGACATCTTCAGGGTCCTCGCTGGTGGAGTCCTCGTCGTCGGGAAGAGTCGCGAAGCTTGGGTCGCGAGTCTCTGTACGAGCAAGGTAGGGAATCAGACGAAACCCGGCTACCCTGAGCTGAGACTGGGCGCCGTCGAGTTCAGCGACGATGTAAGAGGGGCCAGCCTTCTTGCGAATGACGACATAGGGGCCATTGTACCGGGGCTTGGTCTTGCGGTTCAGGGACTCTTCGATGCGGGAATTCCGAACGAGGACCAGAGATCCGGGCTTGAAGTCGAAGTCTACAATCTGTGAACCATGGCGCTTCTCAAACCGTTCTAGGTTCTTGATGCGGGAAGCGGTAACTGTCTCCTGCATCTTTTCGATATCTTCCTCACGCTTCGCCAGCTGACGAGCCCGGATCGCGATGAGTTCCTCGGTAGAGATGCCAAAGTCTTGGGCAGGGACGAGGTAAGTGGCTTCGAGAATGTCAAAGGGGAGGATGGGGTGGACACCGTGGACCATGTAGTAAGGGGAGAACCCAGTCGCCTTCCGCACAGTGACACGCTCGGCCCAGAAGACCTGCGGGAGAACCTCGCGCCACTTGGACTCGTTTCCATGGCAGGTTTTCATGACAGCTTCACGGACATCAAAGTGCTTCGACTCGACAATCCCATTGGCTCGGGAGTTGTAGCCAGAGATGCGGATGTGTCGTATACCGTATCGCGATGCGAGGATGTCGAGGGCTGCGATATAGGAGGAACCGTTGTCGGTGACAATCTCGGCGATGCCACCCCAACGACACAGGAGGTCCTGGAAGATGAAGTCGGCGATGACCTTGGCAGACTCGGAGGTAGTTGCCCGAGCTTCGGGATAAGATGTAAGCGCATCGCGAGCGTGGATGACGTATCGGTAGCTTCCAGTCCTGGGCATAAGAAAGGTATCGATATGGGCTTTCCAAAACAAGCCGGGAACGGTCGGGACGGTTGGCGGGATGTAGAAATATTCGGTTTGGCGCAGCTGACACTCGTGGCATGTCTTGACGTACCATCGGACGTTCTCACTGAGGCAGGGCCACCAGAAACGCAGAAGGAGGTTGGCTGTCGTCGCGAAGGCTCCCTTGTGGCCGAGGTTGTCGTGGGCAAACCGAATGAGGCGGAGGCGATCTGAAGGAGGAGGAACGAGCTGTGGGCTACCCTTGCGATTCTTTCGGAACAGCTTGTTGCCAACGAGGAAGTAGTCTGTGGCTTGGCGGATGAACTGCCGGTAGTCGTGGTCAGAGAGGTCTGGAGGGCGCTCCAAGTCGGACAGGAACTTCTGTATCATGACCAGCCGTTCTTCACGACGGAGGCCTTTGGGGGACTGGGGGATCGCGACATCAGTCTCAGAATCCGGTGAGGAGGATCGCGACGGAGCGGCAGAGTCGTCGGGAGGTTCTGGAGAGGGTCGAGGGGAAGGAGAGGAGGCATGCAGAGCTGGTTCGGGTTCGATGGCGAATAATATAGAAGGTGCTGGGTCTAGGGGGGATCGAGGTGTGTTGACTTCAAGGAAGAATCCTGCGCCGAGGTCTATCCACTCTTCTAGTTCGTCCGGATCGTCGGGAGGCGGATCCTCAGGGGCGCGAGGACGACGGGAGAGACCGTCAGCTCCGGTGTGCTTGTCAGCGGGGACGTGGACGAGTTCGAAGTCAAAGAGCAGGATGGCGGATATCCATCGGTTCACGGCATCGTTGGGATGGAGCGTAGGGTTATTGAGCATCCCCTTGATAAACTTGGCATCCATTTCCACAGTGAGTTTCTTCACGCCGATGGTGTAAATCTGCGTCTGCTTGAGTGCGCGAAACAGCCCGAAGAGCTCGAGCTTGGCCTGGGAGTATCGCGACTCGCGATCGTTGAACGTGATGGACCCGAATCGACTGGGGTAGCGCTTTCCGTCTTCACCGACCTGAAGGAGAATGAAACCAACACCGTTCATGCAGGAGTCGACGGCTAGGATGACTGGGCGTTGCGACTCGTAGTCGATAGGGCGTAGAGCTGGTGAGTTTACGATCGCGGCCTTGAGGTTCTCGATAGCTGCCAACTGCGGGGGTCCAATTTCGAAGGGTTCGTCTTTCCGTGTTAGCTGGATGAGGGGCCTTGCGACGAGAGTGTAGTTCTTGATGAAGATTCGAAGGACTCCACAGGTTCCCAGAAAAGCTCGAACCTCTGAAACATTTGTCGGGACTGGCCAGTCCTGGATGGCCTGGATTCGCGAAGGATCCGCGATACGACCTTCGTAAGTACAGATGTGTCCAAGGATGTCGGCCTGAGGTACTCCGATGAAGGCCTTCTTCCCGCTAAACGTAGCCCCGTAGGACTTGACGCGCTGGATGATCCGGTGGACTGCTTGGAAGTGCTCCCAGACGAATCGTCGTATGCCTGGGTTTTCGGGGATAGTCTCATACGTTCCGTCGGGAAGCTCATATCGCGACTTTGGGCCTTTGATGGGGACGTCGTCGGCGAAAGGCTGGGTCCAGTGTGGAATCTCGGGTCGAAGGATGTGGGATACGTCGCCCTGTAACACGGCTGGGGAGTTCGTCCAACCCATCGGTAGAACTGTGAGTCGGAACGCGCCGAGGGGAGTGTTGAACGTGGTCATGTCGCGAGAGTCGGGATGAAGCTGACGCTGGTCGAAGGAAACGTATAGGTCGAGCGTGGTGTAGATGGAGCGACCAGCGAAGTCTTCGGCAACCACATCGGTGTAGGGAGGCATAGCGGCGTTCTTGATCGTAACGGCGTTGAGAGGCTCCAAGGAATGAACCAGACGTAATGACTTCCCATCCTTCTTGTAGACACAGAACCATCTACTGTTGTAGGAGGAGGACGAGGGTTCGTAGACACCGGACTGCCACTTGTTCTCGATGATCTGAGTAACCTCAGAGAGGATCCCGCGAGGGATGGGGCCTTGTCTGAGTACCCAGGGCGTGTGCGCGATGTGCGGGATCTCGATGGGAGCGAAGTACTTGGGATCAAATGTCCCTCTCTCGTCGTCAGTCCATGCGAATGCCGTGTGATGGGTGCTAACGATCCACTCCGCGAGCTTCACTTCTTCTGGTAGCAGAAGTCCTTTGCCAAGCGCCATTTGCTTCCGGCGTTCGGGAGTGAAGCGGGGGACGGGGGCGTATTCGGGAGGGTGCGTAGGCAAGGGGGGCATGTCGGCAAGGGGGTCGGGATGGTCGTGCCGAATGATCCGAAAGTTCTCTGGCAGGGTGGTGGCGACGGGTCGAGTCTTGTTCGCTACTTTCTTGTACAGGAACGTGGATCCACCGAAGGTTTCGCTAGCGAGCGGGATCTGGGAGTAGAGCTCCGATAACCACATGCTGGCTGCTCGTGCGGGAGTAAGAGGGTCGAGAGGGGGAGATGGTAACTCTTCGCGAAGGGCTGCAAACTCTGTCGAAAGGTCGCGACGGGCGGGAGCATTACCCATCGCGAGGAAGAGATGTTCTAGGCGTTCTGACGAAGTTCGTGCCACTTCGAGAGGTGGGTAACCGTCCTGGGTGTCTGCGTTGTTTTGGGGCGGTCCTTCCGTCACACTCGATCTGAGAGCTCTGTAGACCTCTAATGCCAGGTGGCGGGTGAGAGCTGGTGTCGATGAGGTGGTCGCGACGTCGGGAGGATCGGGGATATCGAGAGTGGAGCGATCCGGTGGGGTCTCAGGATGGCCATCTATAGAATCGTATCCTATGAAGAAAGAGGAGAAAGGGGTGGGGGCAGCATAGTAGGATGATATGGGGAAGGGAGCAGAGGAGAGAAAAGGAGAAAGGACGGAGGAAATCGAGACAAGAGGAGGTGGGAGAGGAGACATAGGTGAAACTGACGCAAGTTCTGGTAGAGGGGACCGGGACAGGGAGGTATCATAGGGTATCCGATGTTTTGCGGCCTGCAGCTTGGCGTGCACTGCAGACACTGGGAGTCGGTTGGGTCGGGACGCGGGAGTAGGTTCAGACGGCTCCACGAAGATGTGGGGCTCTTTGCGCGAGAGCGGGGGAGGTTGGGGCTCTGTCGCGACCGTAGTGCCGTCTGCTAATGAAAATTTACTGCTTCCTCGGGATTTGGTCGAGGAGACTTGCGGATTCGGGGCTGCGTCGCGAACACGTAGAGCTTTCCCGTTTTCGGATCTTTGACGCGGATCTCGTGCTTCCCTCCTGCGCTGCTGACTTCGGAGCAGCTGATGACATCGAAGAAAGGTCGTCCTAAAAGAACCTCGAAAGGCGCTTCTTCGACGACCTGGATCTGGAGATAGATAGTGATGGGACCGAGCTGAACTGGGTGGTCCTCAATAAGGCCTAGCGTCATGGTGGTGCTTGCGTTCGCCGACTCCATTGGCATAGCGCGACTCGCGACGATGGGTGCTTGCAATCGGGACCAAACATCCTTCCTCATCACCACGACCTGAGCACCTCCGTCGAGAATGCACTCGGGTTCGACACCCGGCCCAAACGTCGGGTGGATGACGCGAAGGGGAAGGGAGGAGGCTGCTGCGGAGGATGAGGAGTCGTACTTCACGAGGTCCAAGAAGACTGAGGGGGGTTCTGCATCGAAACATCCAGCTAGGTAAGCATCCACTTCATCGACTTCTACCGTGTTGGCCGAGATCTTCTTGCTGGTGACAATCTCCCTGACGTGTTTTCGAAGGTCGGGAGCGACGGCCAGAAGTTCGCGAGCGCTGAGGTTGACCTTGGAGTCGAGCACACGATGGACTATGTCGCTTGTCTTCACGTTGTGTTCGACTGGGGCCTGGAAGCGATACTTGGAGTCGTCGGGAGGTGGTCTAGGTGGATAGGAGACTGGTCGCATCGGTCCTTGGGGGCGCTGTGTCTGGCGATCTCCCGCTCGAGCTCCAGGCTTTCCGGAGGTGTTGGCGGGGTTCGTCTGGGTCTGGGTAGGAGTAGGAGTGGGCTTGGACGGTCCCGACTCGCGACTGGCTGGGGTAGGGCCCGTAGGGGCAGGTGGTAATCGTCCATCCCTTCGGGGTGGGCCCGTCCTTCTCGCGATCTCGACACCGTCGAACCTGACTTTCTTGGGGCCAGTCTGCAGGGCGTAGATCTGGGCGTTGCGAATGGAGTCGAGCTGGGCTTGCATCAGTTCGACTTGTTCTAGTGTCTCGTCGTCGTACTTGGAGAGGGGGTTAGGAGCGTAGCGGTTCTCGACGGGAGTGTGTGGTATGCTGGTAGTCGGGTAGTCCTCTTGGTCGGGATCGCATTCCTCCTCGAAGAGGTCGTACTGTTCGTCGGGATGGGCGTAATACTCTTCGGCAGGGGGGTCTATGTCTATGGTGAACACACACTCGTCTGGGCCTTCTAAGAAGTTGGTTGCAAAGGCGTCGCGACCTTGTCCTTCGTCGAGGCCCTCTGATGTCCAGTAGTTGTCGATACGTTCGCGAAGGTTCTTGCCAGGGATGTTGCGTGGAGGGTAGCGGCCATCGGGCAAGGATAGCTTCCCGTAGCCGTTCTTGATGACTTTCCCTTGTACGAGGTAGTCCGCTGCGATGGGGCAGTCGCGAACGAAGTGGTCGTGGGCGCTACAGAACACGCAGTTCTGGGTGTACTGCTCTGGGTTTAGGGTGTTCCACCGGGGGACGTTTTGAAATACTCCTCCCGGAGTAGTCTGGGAAGTAGCGGGACGAGGGAGGCGTGGTGGGGGGGCAGAAGGAGGGGGCCCACGGCGAGGCTGTACGTTCGCGGTGAAGACCCGAGTCAAGTTTGACATTGCCTGGATGAGCTCGCTGACGCTCCCCTGCTCTGCGGGCTCCGTCTTCGGGATGACGGCCCGAGAGTCGGGGTTGTCGTCGGGAGCGCGTGCGTTAAGGACGAACAACGCAGCCTCGTGGACATCAGAGAACTGGTAACCGTCGTCGGGAAGGACGTCAGGCTTCTTGATCGACAGTCGATGCAGGATTCGTGCGCGGATAGGCTGGGGGAATCCCCTGAGATAGGCGGCGTCACGCTCCCGAGCGGTGTAGCGTCCCTTCGCAATGAGGTACGCGGAATAGGTAAGGAAGGACCGGTGGTAGTCGCCGAGGTCTTCGCGACTCATGTCCCGGTACCCGCGAGTGCGTTCCAGGAGGGTATCCAGGTCTCGAGTGGTCCAGCGGCGATCCGCTTGGAGGTGGGAGTACAGATGTCTAACTTCGATCTTGAACTGAGCCCAAGTGGCGGGGGTGTGAGCGAGGACGTCCGGGTGCAAGCAGGGAACGTGCTCCCAGGATTCAGCTGCGCGACCGGCGTAACGCTGAGCCCAGTCAATCATCTGTGCGTCGTCTAGACCTGCGCGCTTGGCTACCTCCTCGAGCTCGTCAAAGAAGGTCTTGAAGCCTTGCTCAGTATCGGAGGCAAACCGGGGAGCCTCGCGACTGTGCGTCAGGGGCATGTTGGCCGTCATTGCTGGATAAGATACGGGTGGGCGGGTGGGAAAAGTTGGTGTCGTTATCGGGAGGGCCTGCGCGAGTCGCGACGGGGAGTCTGGGGGAGTGGGCGATCGCGACGGCGGAACGGTGCCTGGCAAGTCGGTGGGTGAAGATAGTGGGGTACGGAAGAAGGTCTCGTCTTGTTCGGGATGCGGGAGAGGGTTGTTCGATGAGGAAGCGATCTGCCGGGCTACGATGGCGGAAACGACGTTGTCGAGTAGAGAGAGAGTTTGGCGAGTGTCGAGAATAGCCTGTCGGGCTTCCCGAACGTCTTGGTTAATCTCGGCTGGGGCTTGCAAAGCCAGGAGCCGAGCGCGAGATCGCGTCTGAGGGGGGGAGAAATCTAGCGGGATAACCTTCTGCGCACGACCTCGTCCGCGGGGTGGAATGGCTGATAGCTTCTAGCCAGAAGTGACCTCTGAACCGGTCTCGGCGTGGGTTCCAAAATGAACTGCTACTATCCGGGTGGAGTCGGGACACGACCAGAATAGCAGAAGTGGGGGTGAGGGGTCACCGGTTGTGCAGAGGTCGGGAAGGGGAGAGAAGCTAGACAGAGGAGAGGGGACCACGGTAGGTCGCGACGTTGTCGGGACGAGAAGGGAGAACTCCGTACTAGCAAACTCCTGCTAGACGATGACGATGGGCTAAGGGGCTAGTGGGCGATGGGCTAGTAGGCTAGGGGTCTATTGGAACTATGGGGCTAGTGGAATCGATGTCAGAGCGAGGAGCTGGAGGGTTTCGATGATCAGGTCGTTCAAGCAGAAGGGAGAAGAGGTGTGAAGAGGCCCAGGGGTTTCTTGGTCGTTCAACTAGCTAGTACAGGGTATTTATAGGTAAAGACAGTGCGATCTACGCGAAAGAGATGGGAAAAGTAGCGAACAAATGGAGAAACGGTGGGAGAATAAGAACAGGTAGATAGAAGGGGATAAACGAGAGTCCGATGCAGGGTAGGGAGACAAACGGTTCATCGGGAGGCCGGAACGAGGCTGGGACAGGTCTTACCGAGAGGATGGAGCGATCGTGAGAAACAGGACCGAAAGGGGAAGTCTACGGGTTCGAGATCAAAAGATCGTAACCGGGCGGGAGAGCGGGAGCAGTCGAAGATGATTGGCGAGCGAGAGGGAACGAGTCGACACGTGTATAGACTGAAGGGAACCGGACCGAGGGAGGGGACACGTCATCTCGGCGAGATAAGGGATCGGGAGACATCGGCCGATCGCAACATCACGTGCCGTTCGGGGAGGACGGCCACGGAGGCAGAAACAGCGTGCGATGACGCGCGTCGAAGGGATCGCGGGAACGGTTCGATGATCGGGACGTCAAGTGGGCGTGACCCTCCTGTGACCGATCGAGGGGTCGTCGGCTCGCGTAGTCAGTAGCTAGCGGGGTAGGGAGGTAGGGACTGGGGACTAGCACTAGATTCGAAGGTCGCGCGAATAGACAGCGGGTCACCGATCGTCCCAGCGACCGATGCCATCGGTGGGAGATGGTTGCGAGCGAGTGGCCAGTGGCCTCGCAGCAAGGTGGAGATAGTCGACTGTCTCGTCGAACGTGGGCGAGGGGTTGGAATCGGCGGCGATGTTTGTTGGAGTGTTGCTGTCACGAGCCTTGCGCGATGCAGCCGTGCGACATTTCGGACCACGGAGGCTGTTCGGATTTCGTTTTGCTGAGTTCTTTGCTGCGTGGGCGTAATTAGCTCGCGGCGGTCGTTTTCCGGAGTCGATAGCTTTCTTCATGTGGTACCCGCAGATAGTCTTCATGATCTCCCTCGTTCCCCAGTCGCCGTCGTATTTTCGCATGAAAGATGTGCCGGGGTCTCGTCGAACCTAAAATCGTTGTGAGATAGGTAGCTAGATGTTGTCGTGGACTCACCAAAGAGCATAGGGTTGAAACCAGGTCGGCTGGGACGTTCCTAGAAGTGGCCCAAGGGGAAACCCACTCAGCAGCTGACTTTCCATCCAAGATGTGTTTCTGCTTGTTCATGACATCCATTGCGTCCATATGCCTCCGGACAGTGGCCTGAGGTATGTGTAAGCCCTGGGATGTGATTGTAGGCCAAAGAAAATTCACTTACACGCGCCGTGAGCCAGGCAGAGGGATAATCACCCATAAGCATCAACTCCTGAAGTGACTCACCGGTTATGCGTTTAGGTTCCGGGATCGAGTCCGGTAGAAACACTTCAAAAGGTGTATGTGGAAGAGCGGCCTGTGGATTGGTGGGTATGGTCTGTGGCTGGATGCTTTTGACGAGGGTGGAAGACAGTGCGGCGGGGAGCGCTTGTTTTTTTTTTCTGGACACGAGGGGACCCGGCGAGGTAACAGGCGTGGTTGGGAATTCTTGTACCAAGGGTATGGGTGCAACGTTGGCAGGGAGTTCTTGAGAGGGAATAGGCCCAGTGAGAAGTTCTCGCAAGAGCGTGGTGGGAGGTTCTCGCAATCGCCTCGCGGGTGGGTGGGGACCTCTCACGGGCTCGATGGGAGGTTCTCGCGGTTGTCGTACAGGCGCCAGAGAACCTTTTGTGGGCGTGAAGGTTCAATTCAGTTGGGAACCGGTGGCTTCCGACACGGTGACACATACCGTACGTCCCCGCAACGCCGTCCTTTTCTGGCGGTGAGATAATCCTCCCATCTCGTTGTCCCTGCCTGCGGAGAGGGTTTGGATGCGAGGACATTTGAGGAGGACGCGAGTTACCAGAAGCGGTGGTCAAGGGAGAGGAAGGGAGATGTTGACTTGTACTTTTTTTTCTTGTTTTAACCGGCTCCGCTTCGTCTCTCGCTCGCCAATCACGGCCTCGAAACATCACAACTGCACCTCTGCCAAGCCTCTGCCTATCCCTACTATTGTACAGGGATGGGCCGGAACGTTTTCTGCACCTGTTGTTCACAATATGTGACTTCCAATCGCTACGAGGAACATATGAAGCGGGCATCTATGGCAACAATGGTTTCAACCTTTGCTGGGCCTGCACCCCCCTTGCTGGCAGACTTTGGTTGTGAGTTTGAGTCAACTTACCACAAGCAAACCATTGATAACCCTGCTTCAAATAGATAATGCCATGGATTTTCAGGAAGCACCACCTGATATTGAATCCTGGTTTCCATCCAATCTCTCAGAGACAGATGCTGGGCGCCGCTTTTGGACCATCAGTGATGATGACTTTGAGCCAGACACTGCCATATATCAGCAAGACCTACCTCCTGAGATAGACCCACCAGTTTATGATGAACACAGTGAGGGAGCAGCTCGAGATGCTGGACCTGACGAGCCAACAATCACCCCAGAAGAGAGTGCTTATTTAAAATTCCTGGAGAATCTGAAGTACAGTGCGTCCATTATCTATTATTCTGCTTTGTATAGGCTTCTGACATGTCTCTATGAAAGGTGGAGATCTCTCTGAATACGAACAGAAAATTTGCCGCCTCTTTGCCTACCTGGTGCGCTCTGGACAGTCAAAGGAAAAGTTTGCGATGCTTCCTTTTGTGTACCCAGATGCACCAGAGGGCTTCTTCCCCTCCGAGTACACGATCCGTTCACGTGCCACAAAACTCAGCCGTATCGAACCGAAACACTACGACTGCTGCATCAAGTCTTGTGTTTGTTACGCTGGGATTTATGCTTCATTGGATACCTGTCCAGAATGCAAGGAGCCCCGTTTCCATGGTGTCAATTCCCAGGGAAAGCCTCGACCCCGCCGCCAGTTCACCTATATTCCCATCACCCAGAGATTACGCGATTATCTCGCCAACCAGTCAATGGCTCAAACGATGCGATATCGTGCAGACTATCCACACACTCCTGGGACCTTCAAGGACATCTTCGATGGAAAGGACTATCAAGCCCTCCGTGGAACACCAATTTCAGTCAACGGTACCCCACTCGAGTCTGGTGCGCAATACTTTGAAGATCCTCGAGACGTTGCCCTTGGCCTTTCAACAGATGGTTTTGGAATATTCAGCCGCGGTCAAGCCACAGCCTGGCCACTCATTCTATTCAACTACAATCTCCCCCCTGAGACTCGATTTCACGTCAACAACATCATTCCCCTTGGTATCATCCCTGGACCCAACAAGCCAGCCATCCCAGACTCATTCCTCATTCCCCTTCTTGAGGAGTTATATCAACTTGCAAAGGGTGTCGAGACGTATGACGCGGTCTCAGAGTCAATGTTCTACCTCCACGCCTTTCTCCTCATCATTTTTGGAGACATGCCTGCAATCTCCATGTTGATGAAAATGAAAGGTGTCAATGGTCTCTCTCCCTGTCAAGCCTGTGCCATCAAGGCAATACCCATCCCTGGCGACACCAACAAAACCCACTATGTTCCCCTCTCCACCAACCTTGCTGGCCTTTGCCGATTCCATGAGGAGTTGATGAGGCAAGCTAAGGAAGTTGACCAGGCTCCTACCCAGACAGCTGCTGATGCCCTAGCAAAGGAGTATGGAATCAAGGGTACACCTATCCTGTCTTTTCTTGACTCTATTGCCTTCCCTCAGTCCTTCCCTTTCGACTTCATGCACATCGCCTGGGAGAATGTCATCAAGGCTCTTGTTGCCCACTGGACAGGTGAGTTCAAGGGACTTGGCCAAGGGATTGAATGCTATGAGCTGGGCAAGGCTTGGAAGTCAATTGGTGCACTTGGAGCAAGTTCAAACCCAACAATCCCTTCAGCATATGGACCACGGATTCCAGATGTTTCCCAAAAAGGATCTTTTATGTCCGCTGATATGTGGACCTTCTGGACAAAGTTTCTGGCCCCTGTTCTATTGCGGAAGGCTTTCCAGAAGTCGGAATATTTTGAACACTTCATTGACCTTGTGGAACTTTTCAACATCTGCCTTCAATTTGAGATCTCCCAGGCAGAGGTTGAAAAACTCCGTGAGGGCTTTGAAAAATGGGTTCAAGGTTATGAGCGGTCAGTTTCTCTGGTCCCTCAGATATCCATTAGTCATGACTCCCTTATAGGATCTACTACCAGAACAACCCAAAGCGTCTACCTACTTGCACACTGCCAATCCATACCCTCCTTCACCTTGCTGATTGCATTGAATCCTGGGGACCAGTTTGGTGTTACTGGTCATTTCCTATGGAGCGCTTCTGTGGATTCCTCAAACCTGGTGTGTCAAGTATGCGCCATCCCTATGCCAGCATGGATCAGTATCTTCTGGACTGGGTTATGCTGTGGCACATTGGGACCATCTACAACATCAAGGATATGCTTCAACTCAAAGCACCAAAGAAAGAATCAGAGGGGTCCTCATTCCATGGCTGTAGGTCTCAAGCATTGCATTTAGATCTCACCTGTTAACTTGATGCCTAATTAGATGACACATGCAAGCTCATATCTCTCTGTAATCCCACACCCCCAGTAGGGCCTGAGTTCTGGAAGAAGATTATCTCCCACTTTCGTATCCGCTTCTCTGAACTCCACCCCACTGGCAAGCAGGTTGAACAACACCTCCAGCAGGAAGCAGGGATCTATGGATGGGAGAAGGTTAAGCGAACTGACTCTGAAGCAGGTGACACAATGAAGGCTGCTGCTTTTGCTGGGCAGCAAGCAGACTCACGAAGCACATCTTACATCAGAGTATGTCTGCACTGTCATTCTTTTTTTTCATTCTCATGTCAGTTCTAGTATGAAATTCTTGAGCACATTGGAGGTGGATACCGACCTAAGACTTTTTATGGACGACTGGAGCACATCTACACCATCACCTTCCCAAATGGATGTCAAGGTCTTCAATTGTTTCACCCAACAACATACATCCTTGCCTGCATTCGCCGGTGCAAGATTAGAAGAGATGATCCACAGCTCACCCGCCTTGACATCCACCTCTACAAGGAGCGAGATGAAATCCACCTCGATGTCACTGACATTACCAGTGTCCAGTGTTTAGTTGGTCGTGTCAGGGATGGGTCTGACGGCTGGGCAATCATAGATCGCAGTGGAACGCTTGCACGGGCAGTCTACCTTGGTGAAGAGTCATTTGGGGGCTAAATAATTTATTGTAGAGGCTACATGACAGGTTTTAAGTATACAACATATGCTTCGAACAATAATTGACGAGGTCAGCCTAAATACCGCCATTCCATGCTGTCCCTGGAAATGTCAGCCTCAATGCCATTGCTACCTCCATCGGTTTTAGTGCCGTCATCGACCATCACCTCACCGCTCGACCGTACGGCTCGTAACCTCCACAGATGGAACCCCGCCAACGCCTCAATCACCGCGGTCGCCTCGTTGCTAGACAGGTGTGGTAGACGACGGAGGGAATCCCTGGCCGCTTGTCGGCGATATTGGAGAGGGCGTTGAGATTGTTGTTTGCTGATTCAACTGAGCACGCGCCAATGCCTGCGGGAGGCCCGCATTGGATTTACGTGCATTGGGCTGGTGCGGACCACTCGAATACCTCATTTGCGTTTGTTGTTGCCCGCTCGAGCCAAACCCTTCGCTGAAATGGTCGTCCGCCTCACGTTCCACTTTCGCCCTCAACAGACTAGATCCCGCATGCAGAATGTTGTTGTCCACCAGCGATCCGATGTCGTGACGCAAGGCTGCATTGCTCATTCTGAGCTGCCGGTACACGATATGGTCCGTGGCCGGCGCGCGGGAGATTAGAGCGTGAACCAGGAGCGAGGAAGGTTGGCTCGTTGTCCCTCTCGAGAGGCTGCCGTTCAGGTGGTCGTTTCCGAGGCTCAACGAGCCGAGGTCACTCACGAGATTGTCGTCCGTCAGCAACAGGCCAGGACCACCATACGATTGACCGAAGCTACTATGCGACGGGTCATCCAGGTCGTTCCCTGGCGCGTTGAACCCGATGATGGTCAGATGTCGGCCTTGGACCACACTGACGCTATGCCTTCAACTGGTAGTCCTGCTACCTCCACCATGCTTGTCCTTGGGACGGCCAATCCCCGCTCAAATCTCGCGGAAGGCAAAACTGTCTTCCAACAGGATCTGACCGAAGTCTCTCACGAACGGACTGATGTTTGAGATATCCGTCGGACGGTACCTGTTTGAGGCCATTGTAGTGGACGGAGAGGAGTTGTGAATGTTCTGAGATCTCGCGACACCGTACGAGCCATACCGACCGCTTTCAACCCGTTATACCTGTTATTCAATGCTGTCGTCGTCGTCAGCCTTGATGCTGTCATCAATATTATTAGTCTTGATGACCCACTCACACAAATGGGGTACGCAAACCCAGGCCAGAATCGGCTCATCCAAAATCGCCTTCCGGATCCCTTTCCAACACTTGTTGGCCTTGTGCTTGCATTCCCCATATTGATCGCAAATGGTGGCGGAGACAGCGGGTCAAAGCAGGGGGGGCGCGGCAGCGCACCCAGGGACACCTGACCCACCCCTGGGTGGGGTACCATCCCAGTGTCCGGGGTCCTCAATCTGGGCGATCGAACGGAAAACGCAGGGGGTGATAACCACAGGATGCCCAGTCCACTTTGTGGAAAAGGTTTCACGTAGGAAGTTGTAGTAATACCTCTAAATAATATTTTATTCTCATATTTCGACGTAAAGAAACTTGTGCTTCCGGGCTGAAGAGCGAAACACGGGTTACCTAAAACGGAAGCATGGGTTTCTTTCTCTTTCCCCTCGCTATCTCATCACCGCTATGTGTAAAAGATTGCCCTCTCACTCGACAAACATCATGCAGGCTTTCGCAGGTTATTTGGGGAACATGCTGTATAGCTGGGGTCCAAATAAATAGCTCAGGTTCGTTCGCACAGAACCCACAATGACTTCCAGTCAGGCTCACCATTCGGGCAACTCTTCAGCAGCGCCGCACTATTCGGTATTCAACGCAGATCCCTCCGCCATACCCTACCCTGTCGTTCCCAAACTCCGGAGCGATGGCACGATGGGACAGGGTCGCATTTGTGACCTCTGTAAGGCCGTCATCGGTATTGGCTCGAACGGCTCACTCTACTCGTACAATTTGCACGTTAAGGCTTGTCAAGCAAAACACTCCAGGTATATTGCCAGGCAATCAGACCGAGCGGCGTCACTCCCGGTTGCGCCCTCGACAACCACGGTACCAAGCGGGACTCATCGCGCGGCATCACTTTCTCCACTTATCATCGGAGGGAATCTTCACGTGTCTCTTTCCCCCACTCCTAGTCCAGCATCTTCTCCCACTTTCCATCTCCAACAAGGCTTCTTTGATCCTGGATCGGATGGCGATATTTTCACATCTCCATCTATCCAGGTGGACCCTGCCCTACTTCTTCACGACGTAAATCCCACTATCTTGGTTGACCCGCCATCGGATGATCCGCCATCTCCCGAGTTAGTCGTCTATCCACCTCAGTCTCACCAAATGGCGCCTGTTACGTGCCATGGCATCGTGGTGAAATGGACAGCCGGAACAATTTGGGAGACGTATCCTTTCCCCAGTCACTCTTATGTGAAGCACCCATGGGACATCATCGAATTTTACCCTCCCTCGTCCCTCTGTTTACGTTCAAAGGATTGCACCAAGGTTGTCAGCCCCGGAGGTCTTGGTCGCGTCTGTCATCACTGTCTACAGATCCCACAATGTGACGCTTACAGGACAATCGAGAGGCGTGCCCATAATGCAGTGCCTCACACCTCCTATCGCCTTCTCGCTTTTCACCAGCTCTCTGCCATCCCGAAACTGCTCAGGAAAATGCTAGATGAAGTTCGTTTGAAGGTACGTAATCAAGGCGACTGGGGTATGGGACCCTCGCACTCACGTCTCCCACAGAATGTAGCGTTATCCCGCAAATTTTCCACAAAACAACGTAACGTGAACGACTGCCAACGGCTCATCAAGATCCTCGCATCAAACGACGTAAAGCGACTCAAATGTGTTCTAGGAGTTGCCCTCAAATGCGGCTGCAGCGTGTCCGCAATCATCATACGTGTCGAACAGGCCATCAATGGCCTATACACAGCCCGCGGCAACTATTCGGAACGTGAACTTGACGTTGCTTTCCTCGCCAAGTCCCTGGGTGGCCCCAAACTCCTCTATGCGCTCTGCCGTTCTCACGGCCTCCCTGCCTACAGAACCATCACAAATCATCTTACCATCCCTCGTCTCATCCCGTCTGGATCCACCCCAACTATGAACGAGATCTCATTGAACATCGCTTCATTTTTCTGTCCAGAACAGCGACCACAACTTCCCAGATCTGGGCATTCATTACTTATCGATGGAGTTGCAGTTGATGAGAGGGGGTGCTATGCTCGGGAAGCAAATGAGGTTGTTGGCTTCTGCCGTGAGCACAGCGTTGGAGTGGATCGACTCGTTACTGGAATGGCCGCAGTTGAATACCTCGCAGCACTAATTCACGAGGGGGACCTACACTTTGGTTCTGAAGCATCTGTCGTAGCAATCGCAGCCCACAGGGAGGATAACTATCAGGCGATTCCGCTCGTCGTCTCAACCAAGTGTGGCACTGAGACCGGTGAGGGCTGTGCGGCCTGGTTGAGGACAGTCATCGATGCCTGGGAGTCCCACGAGTACGGTGCAAAATACAATGGACCAATCTGGTCGGTTGCAAGTGATGGGGAAGCCTCGCTCCGGAACAGCCGCTTTCGTTTATGCATGGATCACGAGGTTGAGAAGTCCTCCCCACTTGGATTGAAGCTATCCCGTCTGAGTGGGATAAACCTCCACACCGGTGTTCGGGATATCACGATGACCGCAGACTACAAACATGCATTTAAACGTATGTTTTGGTTCTTAAAATCATTTTGCAGGGTTCGCTCAACTTGCACTAGGATTTGCAACACAGATACGTGTGCGTGATGGATTTCAGGTCTGGAATGGAGTTTGCAATCGCCACCAACTCTCGCGCTTTCTCGTGCGGTTACGCGGGATGTCGGAGAACAAGGTGCATCAACTCCTCGACCCTGCAGACAAGCAAAACGTTCCAAAGGCCGTTGCATTGCTCCAGGCGATTTGCGATCTTCGTCATTACCCCTCGGATGGCCTGCACCCATCCGATCAGGCTGATCTCCACCGATTCCACTTTCTTGGGGAGGTTTTCTCTAGCTTCCTTTCCCCATTCATCGACGTCACCTTTTCTCTCGAACAACAAATCGTGTCACTGGTCAAATATGCACATCTTATCTGCGCATGCTGGATCCGACATGGGAGTGCCTTCATGACTGGTGCCCTCTATGCTGACACGCAAGCGATCGTCAAGAATATCATCTTCTCGCTCGCAAAACAGCAGGTCCTGGACCCAACCAAAAACTTCCATATCATTCTCGACGGGACCGACCGGTTGGAGCAAGTTTTTAGCGATGCACGAACACAGGACCATAGTCGAAACTTTGACCTCCTCCAGCTATCACAGAAACTCGCAACGGCCTCAACAATCAACAACATCTTCCTCCGTAATCCTGACCTCGATCGTGGGCATGCGCGACTGAGCCTAACCGCTGCGACGGGCGTTGATCACGTCAATCCAAGGTCTTGTCTCGGGAATCTTGTTTCTGGGTCCGTCAACATCCAGGCCTTGTGGGTTGTGGGGCAGAGCAATGCCAATAAGGTCCTTGAGGATTACTTTGGAGACGAGGCCACTGTTGACTTCGCCAAGCTTTTCCGAGACCCCAAGGCCAAGGCGGACCTTCTGCGCCCTGATGGAAATTATGTTGGGGCATCGGTGGCCGATTCCCATGCTGAATATGAGGACCAAGACACCAACACCCTCCCTGACGACACCATACTGAACTCCACTCTTCAAACACAGGACAATGGCGACAACGATGACAGCAACAATGAAAACAGTGACAATGAAAATGATGACAATGAAATTAACGGAACTACCGACAACATGGCTGCCCGTGCGGCCAACATCGATCTTGAAGATTTTCTTCCTAGTTCACCGGCCCATGCAACCCAACCCCCTCCACCTACATTGTTCATCGATGGCCCCGATGGAAAACAGTATTACAAGGGCTCTGTCATTGCTTCCTACCTTCGAGGTGGTCATCGCGCGAAGAAAGTTGTCGAAAGGACGCTCCGTGCAAGAGGCGTTACCCTGGAGTCTCTTCGCGAAACTCGGGACCCGAACATGACGGATATCCTTAGTGGAGAAGATTCTGTCATCGTTGGTGACCTTGCTGCCACCCTTGTTCGCCTTGGGCAACGAGTCTGCCTTGTAGTGATTCAAATCATTGGATTTGTACACAAGAAATCCCGTATCGATCGAGTCGCCATGGAGATGCTTGAACAGAGGGGTGGAGATCTTGCGGTGAACTAGCCACAAAGCCTTCGGAGTCCGAGAGGGCAGAGATGGCAGTTAGAAGGTCGGGTCCTCGGTTTAGAGGCGCGAGCCTCTAGGAAATCTGCGGGAAGCTAACGAAAGGTGAGAGAGAAAGTTGGGAAGAGAACGGGAGAACGGGGCAGAAGGCAATAGGAAAGCCAGGGCACGAAACTACCAATAGTCAACTAAGGGAAACGTCGGGAAACGTCGCGACGAGATAGTCAGAAATCGGGACACCAGCGGGACACGAGAGACCAGAGGGACAACGAGAACGAGGGCGAGACGACGAGGGAACCGAAGGGAGGACCGTAGCAACGCTGCTAGGCCTCAGAAGAGAGAGAGAGAGATAGGAAGAGAGAGGGAGGGAACGCTGCTGATTGATTCTGTGGTCTATCGAATACAGGGGCCTTTATATACAATACTGGGGGCTCTGAGAACGAAGGGAACCAAAGGGAACGAACCAAAATGATGTCAAGAGACCTTATGACGAGTCTATGACATGGGGAAGGCGGGGGATCGAAGGGAATGATGAAGGAAAGGAATGTGGTTGAGAAACGAACCAGAGGGAGGTCTGGAGTCGCAAGCAGGGCGATCGATCGAGACGTGATCGGGACGCAGAGAATGGAGATAGGGAGATGAGAACTAAAGATATAAAACGTACTGAAAAGTCGGGACACAATCGGGACTGATCGGGACGTGATCGGGAGGGGATGTGAAGGAAACAAAGTCCTAGGGATACTAAATGCTAAGAAACGCAGGTCGCAGGTCGCAGGTCGAGGGGGCGCAGGTCGCAGGTCTAAGTCGCAGGTCGCAGGTCGAAAGGAGAAAACGTCGGGACGTCGCGATGTCGCGAAGGGGGATAAGAAGGGAGGGAAGTGTAGCGAAGCAAAGGGACAGCGAATCCTCATCGGGACAGTCGAGAATGCTGAGGGAAGTCATCTAGACCTCGCGCAGCGGTTGTCGATAGTTGAGAGAAGGTCGCGATTCCGGATAGTGTCCGAAATACGGTCACGACATCTCCTTGGGACTTCAGAGAGCAACCGTCCTCGGTTGTCTTGAGGCGCAAGAGGAGTCTCCTTGGGACTTCTGATAGAAACTTGGGGGGGCCGAGAGAAAGGGATAGTGAGAAATAGGGAAAAGTCGGGATAGAGAAAGTGTGGAACGAGAGGAAATCTAACTAGAAGAGATGCTTTGTGGATATAGAAAGTGTCCGATAGTAAAGTCCAAATGAAAGAGTAAAGTCGTGTAGATAGGAAGAGTGAACGAATAAATGGAGCAAGAAACAATGAGGGATAGTCCGTGGTCAGGAACAATATGGGCGGGACGTAGAAGTGGATGATATAAAGGCATAACAGTGAGTCGGGATGGATGGAAGGGGAATAGCGTAACATAGGGATGGGATGTGCTAATCAAAGGGAAGGAGGGGATAGGGAAACATAGGAATGGTCGTCGGGAAGGGAAGAAAGGTAGCGGACATCCTCGGGATCGTCCCAAGTGAAGTCCTCGTCATCGTCCAGATCAGAGACCAGCGGGATATCGGTAGCCGTGCGCGGGAAGTAGGGAATGAGTCGGAAGCCTGCGACGCGAAGCTGAGACTGTGCTCCATCGAGTTCGGCCACAATATACGATGTCCCCTTTGTCTTGCGCACAACGACCATTGGACCGAGGTAGCGAGGCTTGGTCTTCCTATTCAAGGACTCCTCAACGCGAGTGTTGCGCACCAGAACCAAAGCTCCGGACTCGAAGTCGAAATCGACGATGCGGGAACCATGGCGCAGTTCAAACTGCTCCAGATTCTTCCGACGAGACTTCGCAACCCTCTGACGCATGTCTTCAAGATCTTCGGGACGTTTCGCGAGCTGCTGGGCACGAAGCGCGACTAACTCCTCAGTGGTGATGCCAAAGTCCTGGGTAGGGGCTAGGTAGGTGGCTTCGGTGATGTCAAATGGTAGGAGGGGGTGGACACCGTGAGCCAGGAAGTAGGGGGAGTAGCCAGTCGCCTTGCGGATAGTAACACGCTCGGCCCAGAAAACCTGCGGGAGAACCTCGCGCCACTTGGCCTCGTTGCCCTGACAAGTCTTCATGATAGCCTCGCGAACGTCGAAATGCTTCGACTCAACAATCCCGTTAGCCTGAGAGTTGTAGCCCGAGATCCTAATGTGTCGGATCCCATACTGTTCTCCAAGCATATCAACGGCGGCGATGTAGGGAGCAGCGTTGTCGGTGACAATTTCGTCGAGACCACCCCAACGGCAGAGGATGTCCTGGAAGATGAACGTCGAGATGACCTTAGCAGAGTCCGCAGTAGTAGCACGTCCCTCAGGCCAAGAACTCATCGCGCAGCGGGCGTGGACCACGTAGCGATAGTTCCCGACGCGAGGCATGAGGAAGGTATCCATGTGAGCCTTGCGGAAGAGCGAGGGGACAGGCGGGACGATAGGCGGGATGTGAAAGTACTTGGTCTGTCGCACCTGACACTCGTGGCAAGTCCTAGTATACCAGCGGACATCCTTGGCAAGCTCGGGCCACCAGAATCGGACTGAGAGAGACTGAGTCGTCGCGAAGATACCCTTGTGTCCTAGAACATCGTGAGCGTAGCGAACAAGTTCGAGGCGTTCACTAGGCTTCGGGACAAGCTGAGGGGATCCCGACTGACGCTTCCGAAAGAGGCTACCTTCGTAAAGAAAGTAGTCAGTGGCTTGTCGGATGAAGAGTCTGTACTGCTCGTCAGAAAGATCGGGAGGTCGTGAAAGATCGGTCAAAAACTGGCGAATAAGGGAAACTCTGTCATCGCGATGAAGGGCCTTCACCGAGCGAGGAATCTCGAGAGGGGGAGAAGATAGAGGGGAAGGAGAGCGAATGGAAGGAGAGGGAACATGTGAAGTGGAATAGGAAGAAGCAAGTGAAGTAGGAGAGCAAGAGGGAAGCATGAAAGCGGGAACTACAGACGAAGGAATAGTGGGTGAGTCCGAAATATAGGAATGCACTATGGAAAGAAGAGGGTCATGAAAAGAGGGAGTGTGAAGGTCAATATAGAAACCAGTGTTCGAGTCAATCCAGTCCTCGAGCTCGTCGCCATCGTCGCGAGGAGGATCCTCAGGAGCGCGAGGACGTCGGGACAGTCCATCAGCTCCTGTGTGCCTCTCTGCGGGAACGTGGACAAGCTCGAAGTCAAACAAGAGGATCGCCGAGATCCAGCGGTTCACGGCGTCGTTAGGATGCAAGGTGGGGGAGTTGATCATGCCCTTGACGAACTTCGCGTCCATCTCTACAACCAGCTTCTGCACACCGATGGTAAAGATCTGAGTGTGCTTGAGGGCGCGAAAGAGGCCGTAGAGCTCGAGCTTAGCCTGGGAGTAGCGGGACTCGCGATCGTTGAAGGTGATGGAACCGAACCGGCTGGGATAGCGCTTCCCATTCTCTCCAGTCTGGAAGAGAATGTACCCGACGCCGTTCGCGCAGGAGTCGACAGCAAGGATAACTGGTCTGTCGGACTCGTACTCGATAGGGCGCAGGGCGGGAGAGGAGAGGATAGCGGCCTTGAGTCTCGCCATAGACTCTAGCTGCTGTGGGCCGATCTCGAAGGTGATACCCTTCCGAGTGAGATGGATCAGAGGCCTCGCGACGAGCGTGTAGCCCTTGATGAAGATCCTGAGAACTCCACAAGTGCCCAAAAATGCGCGAACCTCAGAAACACTCTTCGGGATGGGCCAATCCTGGATAGCCTGCACACGCGAAGGATCTGCAACTCGGCCTTCGTAAGTACAAACATGTCCGAGGATATCAGCACGAGGGACACCAATAAAAGCCTTCTTCCCGCTGAACGTAGCTCCGTAGGACTCCACTCGCTGGATGATCCGATGGACAGCCTCGAGATGCTCCCAGACAAATCGCCGAATATCGGGATTGTCGGGAACGGTCTCGTAGGAACCGTCGGGAAGCTCGTAGCGAGACTTAGGACCTTTGATAGGGACGTCATCAGCAAAGGGTTGAGTCCAGTGAGGAATCTCGGGTCTTAGGATGTGAGTGACGTCACCCTGGAGAACAGCGGGAGAGTTTGTCCAGCCCATCGGGAGAACGGTGAGCCTGAAGGAACCCAGAGGAGTGTTGAAGGTAGTCATGTCGCGAGACCTCTCGTGAAGCTGGCGTTGATCGAAGGAAACATAGAGGTCGAGAGTGGTGTAGATAGATCGCGCAGCAAAGTCCTCTGCAACGATCTCGGTGTAGGGAGGCATCGCGGCATTGCGAACAGTGACTGCATTCAACGGCTCCAGAGAGTGGACTAGGCGGAGGGACTTGCCATCCTTCTTGAAGACACAAAACCATCGGGAGTTGTAGGACGAAGAGGAGGGTTCATAGACACCTGACCGCCACTTGTCCTCGATGATCCTGATGACCTCCTGAAGGATGCCACGAGGAATAGGACCTTGCTTCAGAACCCACGGAACATGCGAGATATGAGGGATCTCGATGGGCGCGAAGTACTGGGGATCAAAGGCACCTCGTTCCTCGTCAGTCCAGGCGAAGGCTGCATGATGCTGGGCAACAATCCACTCAGCTAGTTTGATCTCTTCAGGCCAGAGAAGATCCTTCCCGATGTCCATCTTGTCACGGCGCTCGCGAGTGAATCTCCCCGTCGGGATGAAGTCGGGAGGATGAGAAGGGAGAGGGAGGAGATTCGCGAGGGGATCGGGATGCTCGTGACGGACAATCCGGAAGTTCTCTGGCAGGGTCGTCGCTACCGGCCTAGTCTTGTTTGCCACCTTCTTGTAGAGAAGGGATTCGAAGTCGCCATCAGATCCTAGATCCAGGAAGGGGCTCTGAGTGAAGTGCTCAGTAAGCCAGACGCTAGCAAGCTGGAGAGGTGTGTAGGGATTTGTAGGGGATGGCGGGATGGCGTTACGGAGGGCGGCAAAAGACAGGAAGGCATCGCGACGATCCACGGAGGGGAAGGAGGTGAAGAAGGAGGTAAGAGAACTATAAAAATCTACTGAAGTGGAAGATGTGGAGGAAACAATAGGACCGGTACTACGAAGAGAAGATGGAGAAGGGAATCTAGATCTAAAATCAGGAACCTGTCGAGAAGGAAGGGGAATAGTGCGGGAGGGAGAAGATACAATAGGGAATGAGCCAATGGGAGTAGAAATAACATCGGGAGAAGAGGGAGGAGAGATATCGAAAGAAGGCTGTTCGTAGAATGAAAAGCAAGAAGAGGTAGGATAGAAGTTGGGAGAAACAAACTGGCTTGTGGGGAACGAAAAGGGAGAACTTAAGTCATGCGCAGAATAAGAGGAAAACAATTCATTGTCAGAATCTAAAGTAAGTGCCAAGTCCGAAGAAGTACAAGAGTCCGAAGAAATATTAGTACAGTCAAAAGGGTCGGGAACAAGTCGCGAAAAGGAACGGGAGGTAGGAGAAGGAATGGGAGGTGAAGGCAAGACATCTGAAGAAAACGAAGGAACAGGGTCGGGGAAGAAAAGGAGACAAGAGCCAGAAAACGATGCCGATGGTGGTGCATATGAGGAGAGAGGCAACGTGGGAGAAATGCATGAAAACTGATTATATGATCGCTGAGAGGAGGGGGGAGTTCTGCTATCGAGAGCCTGCAGGAAGCCGAAAGATCGCGACGATTCTAGGAGGGGACCAGACGCTTCGCTATGACTGAAACGTGGTCGGGAGGGGCTCGTAGAATCGCCTACAAACGAAAATTTACGGCAGGTCCTCGCGAAGGCTTGGGCGGACGAGGGCTCGTCGAGAAGACGTAAGGAGTCCCAGTCTTGGGATCTCTGACATGAATCTTGTGAATACCGCCAGCGTGGCTGATATCCATGCAAGATAGGACGTCAAAGAAGGGTCTACCAAGAAGAACCTCAAAAGGAGCGTCCTCAACGACCTGGATCTGCAAGAAAACAGTGATCTGTCCTAGAGTGACAGGTTGCTGCTCGACCATCCCGAGGGTCAGAGTAGTACCACTGTTCGCAGACTCCATAGCCATTGCCTTGTTGGCAGTGATAGGAGACCGAAGTTTCTCCCAGATATCCTTCCGCATCACGACGATTTGCGCTCCGCTGTCCAGAATGCACTCAGGTTCGACTCCTGGTGCAAAGGTAGGATAGATGACTCGTAGCGGGAGGGAGGGAGCAGCAGAGGAAGTCGTCGGGTCGTATTTGTGGACGTCGAGATAAACTGCGGGAGAATCGGGCTCCAAGAAGGAGGTAAGGTAGGAATCCGTAGAATCCTTCGCGATAAGGTTTGCCGCAACCTTTCGCGTCGAGACCAAGTCCTTGACATGCTTGCGCGCATCCGTCGAGACAGCCAGGATCTCGCGAGCTGAGATCTGGACCTTAGCATCTAGAGCCCTGTCAATGACATCGTTGACATTGACAGAGGACTCAATCGCAGAGTGGTAGCGATGCTTCGAGTCATCGGCAGAAGGCTTGGGGGGCATGTCGAGAGGCTTCATAGGACCTTGGGGACGAGCGGGAGGATCTACAGGTGCTCCAGGCTTCCCAGCGAGGTGAGGAGGGGTATCCCGATGAGGGAATGGCTTTAGGGGAACTCGCTGGCCGTGGATATTCGGCTGAGGGGGAGCGGGAGCAGGAGAGGAAGCGGGAGGAGGAGCTGGGGCCTTCTGGCGGGAAGGGAACCCAGTCTTGCGAGGAGGGACCTCAACACCATCGAACTGTTCGCGACGAGCCTTCTGAGCTTCAAGAAGAGAGTTTATCTTTGCGTGCATAACCTGGATCTCGTCATCGATCTCATTGGGCTCAAAGGAAGAGACCTCGACCTCAAAGGCGTACTCGTCGTTGCTCTCGAAGAAGTTGGTCGCGGCGGGCTCGTACTGGTTCTTCTGAGGGTTGCGACGTTTCCAGTCGGCGTAGTTGTCGAGACGTTCGCGCATGCAACTGCCAGGAACCGTTCGAGGGAGGAATCGACCATCGGGAAGAGTGATCTTGTTATCGCTGTTCCTAATGATCTTTCCCTGCTGGAGGTACTGCCCGACGATGGGACAGACACGGAGGAAGTGGTCGGGAGCGTTGCAGAACATGCAGTAGCTCTGAGGACGAGGCTGGGGCTCCCACTGGGGGGGGTTTTGTGCTACTCCTCCCGGAGTAGGGTAACCATCCGTCCTGGGATACTGCTGCGTCGCGACGGGAGGGGCTGAGTTGCGCTGATTCTGAGCAAGAAGGGTGCCCATCATCTTCAGCAGTTCCTCCATCTGTCCATTCTTCTCGACCTTGATCTCCGGTTCGACCTTTATCTTGCTGTCGGGATCTCGGGAATCCACAGCAAAGATAGCGGCCTCGTGGAGGTCCTCCAAGCTATAGCCGTCGGCGGGACGAACATCGGGCTTCTTTATCGCGAGTCTCTGCTTCATCAAGGTGCGGATAAACTGCGGGAAACCCTTTAGGTAGAAGGTGTTCCGCTCGCGAGTGGAGAGACGATCCTGCGCGATGAGATAGTCCGAAATCGTGGTAAACTTCCGATAATATGCGCCGACTTCGTCCTGAGACATTGTGCGGAAGCACTGGGTCGCCTCCATGTGTCTGTGGAGGTCCATGATGCTGTAGCGACGATCGCTGAGTAGGTGGGGGTAGCGCAGACGTACTTCCTCCCTAAATTCGTCGAGGGTAGGAGGGGGAACACGTCCAGGAGCCATACAAGCGACATTCTCCCAGTTTTCACTCTCGTCGCCGCCGTAGGAGATCGCCCACTCAATAGCGTCAGCGTCTGTGAGTCCCGCACGCTTCGCGAGCTCCGAGACATTCTTGAAGAAGGCCTTGAAGCCTCGCTCATCCTCTCGGAACTTGGGAGCGTCGCGAGTGTGCGAGAGGGGCATATAGAAGGGAGGTGCCGCCATGGTCTGCTGTGTGGGTGGAGGACTGGGAGAAAGTGAAGCTATGGACGAAAGAGAAGAGACCGTGGAAGAGGGAATATGAAACGGGGATCGCGATGAATCTACCAGGGAAGTAAGGGAACTGGAATCTAAAAGATCAAAATCGTCGGGAACGTCCAAAGAATTATCGGGAACAGCGGGATAAGGGGGAGAGAAACCTTCAACGAAAGGATCACTAAAAGTGGGTGGGAAGGGTGGCACTGTCTCAGACAGATAATCCCGAAGGTCAGAGATACGCTTCTCTGCACGAGTAGAGGGAATGATGGAAGACTTAATGAGTCAAAGGAACGGAAAAACCGGTCCCGGCGTGGGTTCCAGATGAACTTGCCACAAAGCCTTCGGAGTCCGAGAGGGCAGAGATGGCAGTTAGAAGGTCGGGTCCTCGGTTTAGAGGCGCGAGCCTCTAGGAAATCTGCGGGAAGCTAACGAAAGGTGAGAGAGAAAGTTGGGAAGAGAACGGGAGAACGGGGCAGAAGGCAATAGGAAAGCCAGGGCACGAAACTACCAATAGTCAACTAAGGGAAACGTCGGGAAACGTCGCGACGAGATAGTCAGAAATCGGGACACCAGCGGGACACGAGAGACCAGAGGGACAACGAGAACGAGGGCGAGACGACGAGGGAACCGAAGGGAGGACCGTAGCAACGCTGCTAGGCCTCAGAAGAGAGAGAGAGAGATAGGAAGAGAGAGGGAGGGAACGCTGCTGATTGATTCTGTGGTCTATCGAATACAGGGGCCTTTATATACAATACTGGGGGCTCTGAGAACGAAGGGAACCAAAGGGAACGAACCAAAATGATGTCAAGAGACCTTATGACGAGTCTATGACATGGGGAAGGCGGGGGATCGAAGGGAATGATGAAGGAAAGGAATGTGGTTGAGAAACGAACCAGAGGGAGGTCTGGAGTCGCAAGCAGGGCGATCGATCGAGACGTGATCGGGACGCAGAGAATGGAGATAGGGAGATGAGAACTAAAGATATAAAACGTACTGAAAAGTCGGGACACAATCGGGACTGATCGGGACGTGATCGGGAGGGGATGTGAAGGAAACAAAGTCCTAGGGATACTAAATGCTAAGAAACGCAGGTCGCAGGTCGCAGGTCGAGGGGGCGCAGGTCGCAGGTCTAAGTCGCAGGTCGCAGGTCGAAAGGAGAAAACGTCGGGACGTCGCGATGTCGCGAAGGGGGATAAGAAGGGAGGGAAGTGTAGCGAAGCAAAGGGACAGCGAATCCTCATCGGGACAGTCGAGAATGCTGAGGGAAGTCATCTAGACCTCGCGCAGCGGTTGTCGATAGTTGAGAGAAGGTCGCGATTCCGGATAGTGTCCGAAATACGGTCACGACAGCGGTCACCGGCGAGGTTTTGGAAATCCTCCCCTTGCGATGTAGCAATGACACAGGTAACTCTTCTTGGGCATGGTCTTTCAACTACTTGACAAGTTCCGGAAAAACCAAATCATCGAGGTCCAAATTAACCGTCAAGCAATCGTCCTTTTCGTTCCCCGCATGGCTCACAATCCCACTTTGTCCGACACTCCGTGACTCATCTCTGGTGCACGATAAACTGACTCAACTGTTTACATGGGCTTTTGAGGAGGAACTCCTCAACCACAGGGTTCAGCTATCTTTTCTCCATGGGTCATGGACCATACATCGTGACAATTCTCCATGGGTCATGGGCCATGCAACGTTGTACAACGCGTTGTACAACCCATGACCCATGGAGAAAAGATACCATTGTACAACCCATGACCCATGGGTAATGGAATAGTATCCGTTGCCCATGCCCCATGGGTTGTACAATGGTATCTGTTGCCCATGCCCCATGGGTTGTACAACACTATCCCTTCCCCATGCCTCATGGGTTGTACAATGCTATCCTTTCCCCATGGGGCATGGGTTGTACAACGCTATCCAATTCCCATGCCCCATGGGTTGTACAATGCTATCCAATTCCCATGCCCCATGGGTTGTACAACGCTATCCTTTCTCCATGGAGCATGGGTTGTACAACACTATCCATTCTCCATGGGGCATGGGTTGTACAACACTATCCATTCTCCATGGGGCATGGGTTGTACAACACTATTCTTTCCCCATGGGGCATGGGTTGTACAACACTACCCATTCTCCATGGGGCATGGGTTGTACAACACTATCCAATTCCCATGCCCCATGGGTTGTACAATGCTATCCAATTCCCATGCCCCATGGGTTGTACAACCCTATCTGTTCCCCATGGGTCATGGGTTGTACAACGCTATCTGTTCCCCATGGGTCATGGGTTGTACAACGCTATCCTTTCTCCATGGGGCATGGGTTGTACAACGCTATCCATTCTCCATGGGGCATGGGTTGTACAACGCTATCCATTTCCCATGGGTCATGGGTTGTACAACACTATCCATCCTCCATGGGGCATGGGTTGTACAACACTATCCAGTTCCCATGGGTCATGGGTTGTACAACCCTATCCAATTTCCATGCTCCATGGGTTGTACACCACTATCTGTTCCCCATGGGGCATGGATTGTACAACACTATCCGTTCCCCATGCCTCATGGGTTGTACAACGCTATCCGTTCCCCATGGGTCATGGGTTGTACAACACTATCCGTTCCCCATGGGTCATGGGTTGTACAACACTATCTGTTCCCCATGGGTCATGGGTTGTACAACGCTATCCAGTTCCCATGGGTCATGGGTTGTACAACGCTATCTGTTCCCCATGGGTCATGGGTTGTACAACACTATCCTTTCCCCATGGGTCATGGGTTGTACAACGCTATCCTTTCCCCATGGGTCATGGGTTGTACAACGCTATCCTTTCTCCATGGGGCATGGGTTGTACAACACTATCTGTTCCCCATGGGGCATGGGTTGTACAACGCTATCCATTTCCCATGGGTCATGGGTTGTACAACACTATCCATCCTCCATGGGGCATGGGTTGTACAACACTATCCAGTTCCCATGGGTCATGGGTTGTACAACCCTATCCAATTTCCATGCTCCATGGGTTGTACACCACTATCTGTTCCCCATGGGGCATGGATTGTACAACACTATCCGTTCCCCATGCCTCATGGGTTGTACAACGCTATCCGTTCCCCATGGGTCATGGGTTGTACAACACTATCCGTTCCCCATGGGTCATGGGTTGTACAACACTATCTGTTCCCCATGGGTCATGGGTTGTACAACGCTATCCATTTCCCATGCCCCATGGGTTGTACAATGCTATCCTTTCTCCATGGGGCATGGGTTGTACAACACTATTCTTTCCCCATAGGGCATGGGTTGTACAACACTACCCATTCTCCATGCCCCATGGGTTGTACAACACTATCCAATTCCCATGCCCCATGGGTTGTACAACAGCATCTTGTGCCCATGGGGCATCAGTTGCAGAATGGTGTCCTTTCTCCATGTCCCATGGATTATATCACTATTCCAGGAAAGGAGATACTTTGTAAATCAACCATTAGCTGTGTGAATTTGAAAAAAATTAGACTCTGTTTGTATGCATGATAGACCATATATCAGTTTGTGGCTCTAACCTAATGGAAACTAAACTTAACCTGATAATAGCCACAACCTAATCCTCAATCTAACCTGAGCCAATGTAAACTTGACCCATGAACCTAAGCCTAACCTAATCCTAAACCTGGTCTAATCCCAAATCTAACCCTAACCTGACCTGACCTAACCTAACCTAGCCTAACCTATACCTAAACCAACCTATACCTATACTAACCTATACCTAACCTAACCTGGTATGGGCAAACCTAACCTACCTATCATGACCTGTTTCAGCCTAATGTCATGTATGCCAGCCAAGACTAACTTCACCCAGTTGCAAACATATGACTTGGGTCACAGGACCATAAAGCAAACTGCAGTCCCCTCACTCTGTGCCCAACCATCCCATAAGCCCACAGACGCACATATATATCATCAGCAACCCAGCGTCATGCTTATCACCCATGTTCAACCACAAACCACTCTCACCCTTTGTTCTGTGCTATCTCAAAGCCTAACCATAACTCCAGCTCACCCACCCATATTAATCCTTGTGTGGAATATGTTATAAGTCTATAAACCATATGTTTGTAGGCCACTTGCTTGTGGGCCCAAGGAGGTGGATGAACTTGAGTTGTGGTTTGTCTGTGCGATGGCACAGAACAAAGGGTGAGAGTGGTTTGTGGTTGAACATGGGTGATAAGCATGATGCTGGGTTGCTGATGATATATATGTGCGTCTGTGGGCTTATGGGATGGTTGGGCACAGAGTGAGGGGACTGCAGTTTGCTTTATGGTCCTGTGACCCAAGTCATATGTTTGCAACTGGGTGAAGTTAGTCTTGGCTGGCATACATGACATTAGGCTGAAACAGGTCATGATAGGTAGGTTAGGTTTGCCCATACCAGGTTAGGTTAGGTATAGGTTAGTATAGGTATAGGTTGGTTTAGGTATAGGTTAGGCTAGGTTAGGTTAGGTCAGGTCAGGTTAGGGTTAGATTTGGGATTAGACCAGGTTTAGGATTAGGTTAGGCTTAGGTTCATGGGTCAAGTTTACATTGGCTCAGGTTAGATTGAGGATTAGGTTGTGGCTATTATCAGGTTAAGTTTAGTTTCCATTAGGTTAGAGCCACAAACTGATATATGGTCTATCATGCATACAAACAGAGTCTAATTTTTTTCAAATTCACACAGCTAATGGTTGATTTACAAAGTATCTCCTTTCCTGGAATAGTGATATAATCCATGGGACATGGAGAAAGGACACCATTCTGCAACTGATGCCCCATGGGCACAAGATGCTGTTGTACAACCCATGGGGCATGGGAATTGGATAGTGTTGTACAACCCATGGGGCATGGAGAATGGGTAGTGTTGTACAACCCATGCCCTATGGGGAAAGAATAGTGTTGTACAACCCATGCCCCATGGAGAAAGGATAGCATTGTACAACCCATGGGGCATGGGAAATGGATAGCGTTGTACAACCCATGACCCATGGGGAACAGATAGTGTTGTACAACCCATGACCCATGGGGAACGGATAGTGTTGTACAACCCATGACCCATGGGGAACGGATAGCGTTGTACAACCCATGAGGCATGGGGAACGGATAGTGTTGTACAATCCATGCCCCATGGGGAACAGATAGTGGTGTACAACCCATGGAGCATGGAAATTGGATAGGGTTGTACAACCCATGACCCATGGGAACTGGATAGTGTTGTACAACCCATGCCCCATGGAGAATGGATAGTGTTGTACAACCCATGACCCATGGGAAATGGATAGCGTTGTACAACCCATGCCCCATGGGGAACAGATAGTGTTGTACAACCCATGCCCCATGGAGAAAGGATAGCGTTGTACAACCCATGACCCATGGGGAAAGGATAGCGTTGTACAACCCATGACCCATGGGGAAAGGATAGTGTTGTACAACCCATGACCCATGGGGAACAGATAGCGTTGTACAACCCATGACCCATGGGAACTGGATAGTGTTGTACAACCCATGGGGCATGGAGAATGGATAGTGTTGTACAACCCATGCCCCATGGAGAAAGGATAGCATTGTACAACCCATGACCCATGGGGAACAGATAGCGTTGTACAACCCATGACCCATGGGGAACGGATAGCTTTGTACAACCCATGGGGCATGGGAATTGGATAGCATTGTACAACCCATGGGGCATGGGAAATAGATAGGGTTGTACAACCCATGCCCCATGGAGAAAGGATAGTGTTGTACAACCCATGGGGCATGGGAATTGGATAGGGTTGTACAACCCATGACCCATGGGAACTGGATAGTGTTGTACAACCCATGCCCCATGGAGAATGGATAGTGTTGTACAACCCATGCTCCATGGAGAAAGGATAGTGTTGTACAACCCATGGGGCATGGGAATTGGATTCCGTTGTACAACCCATGCCCCATGGGGAAAGGATAGCATTGTACAACCCATGAGGCATGGGGAAGGGATAGTGTTGTACAACCCATGGGGCATGGGCAACAGATACCATTGTACAACCCATGGGGCATGGGCAACGGATACTATTCCATTACCCATGGGTCATGGGTTGTACAATGGTATCTTTTCTCCATGGGTCATGGGTTGTACAACACGTTGTACAACGTTGCATGGCCCATGACCCATGGAGAATTGTCACGATGTATGGTCCATGACCCATGGAGAAAAGATAGCTGAAGGGGCTCCCTCAACGAATCTCTCTCGCAGTTGTGGGGACTCCTAGAGGAACAATTTCCAGAGAACATTCACGACTCCCTTAAAATTCTTACTTCGATGTCCGTCGATGAATTGCCGTACCGAGAGAGTGACGGTGGGTATCTGATTTTTCTCGTACATCTTCTCGCCCTTACCTCTGTCTCCCAGAACACGAGTACTTTGTTATCGATGACCTCGTGATGGTGCCGCAGGCAGGGATTCTACAACGCGATACCAAGATTGCGTGCCTCCTCTGCAACAAGCCCTATATTCTTGGGTCCATGCGCGGACACGTTGGACGACATATCCTTGCTCACATGTGCGGCGAGAGCAACCAAGAAGCACTCAAGGTATGCTTCTGCGCACGCTGCATGCCCTCTCAATGATAACCCGATCCACAGCTCGGGGTAGAACCGTGCGGTTTTTGCGGCAAAGAAGGTTGCACCACTACACTCGATCAGACAGGGAAAGGCCGTGTAACCATCGCCTCCAGTTGTCGATACGCATTCACGTCCTTCAACTACGGGCAAGCACAAATCACGACAAAAACTTCCCCTTGCACAAACATACCGATATCCTGCCCTTTCTGTGTTTCTTCGCAGCGTGAACATTGTATTTGGAAGTACAATGCGGTCATCCACATGGCAACTCAACACCCCGAGGAGGTGATTCCACCTGACTTCCTTCCAAAAATCCATATCTCGCTCAAGGAAGCAGGTTTGATGAAGGTGTGTTTGGAAGGGGTGAAGCAGTATCGGTCGGCTCACGATGTACCGAACTCTGATGATCTCGTGGAACCAACGGTTGGTGAGAAGCGTGCACGCGCTTCGTCCGCTTCCTCTGTTAGTGGTGCCCGGAAGAGTGGTCGATATCAGTAGTGTTACTTTGCGTCGCGATGCATGCCGGATGTTCGTCGGTTAAGCAAGTTTGTTGTTATTTATTTGGCCCGTACTACTAAATATGGCGAGATGTAAAGACATGTCCCAAATAGGAAAGGTCGGGGGGTGTCCCCGGGGTCCATCGGGGTTTTGAGGGTTGCGTGTCCTTGGGTGCGCTGCCGCGCCCCCCCTGGGTCAAAGCGTTCCCGGGCTCCGAGCCCAAATCGACCAAACATTGACCGGTTCGGCAACCGGAAAATTTCAGATCACTCCAGTCGACCAAAGTTTGGTCGGAATTGGTCGGAACGAAAGTGGCAGGTGCAATTACAAATCACGAACTACCCGAAACCGACCGAACTTTGGTCGAACTATAGCCAAGTGACCAAACTTTGGTCGAAAACCGACCTAATCTTTTCCTACAGTGAGGCACTTGTCGTAGAAATGCCGTCACCTATTAAAAGTTTGTCATACCTATTCATGATGTATGTTTTCAAACCTGGCATAGCATGTGGCGTTCTAGAAAAAATTGGTTTCGAAAAGTACAATGTGAACTGAATGTGTGGGAATTCCGTGCGGAATCAAAATTTGGCAGAGGTTGCCAGTCCCCATATGTAGTTGAAAGCGCCCCATGTTTTGTGACAATGTCACTGGCTGCGTGTGCGCACTGGCTAAGTAACAATAGGCTAGTCCATACGCGGTATAAGTAACGCTAGCCAAGCCTCAATTCAACGCGGCCGGAGTTCCCCTCTCCGTACGAACCCCATGTGACCGTTGCCGCCGCACCCTTGATCGATTGATCCACGTGGAACGATCGCGCTCTCTCCCCCAGCTATAAGTATGTCCGTTCGGACGTTGTACATCCCTCTCTGTCCAAGCCTACTGAGTTCTTTCTATCGAGCTCGGGGTGTTACATCGGGAAGCTATCATCACCTCTGACCGGATTCCACCGATGCTACACGCCAAACTCTGATGAGGATCTTGTAGAACTTCTCCCCGCCTGAGCAATCCAGGTCAACCGTGGCCAAGACTTTGTATATAAAAAACCCAGCTGACCCTTCTACAGTACATCTAGTGCTGCCGTGAGCCGAATTGTGGCGATATAGTTCCGTAATCTGAGGAGTTCCGGTGGGGATCTCAGGACCCGGCAACACTGTCTCAGGTCTCCCGAAGAAGCATGGATTGTGAGCTTATTCAACTCTTTGCCTTTGTGTCAAAGAGAGCGAATGGGAGTTGTAATCAAGAAACTATCGAGGCGGAGATTCTGTGCCAAAGTTGCGATCCCTACCATCTGTCTTGCTCGTGTCGGACCTTCAGTTCGTCCGGTCGCCAAGGCAAAAGGCTAAGCCGTACATTACCTGCTGTCACCAGGCACAGCCACGGGCGCTCACCAGGACCCATAAAGTACGTACGTCTAGCGTCAAGGTGCCGCCAGACCTTCCCCCGGCTTCCTCCTCTTTTGTCCTTCCCTTTCGTCTTCGGTCCTCCTCAGCCTATACGCAATAATTGCTTAAAATGAAGCATTTCGCGATTCTTATGTACCGGCGCGTCTGGAGCAATCTTCGCGGCTAAACGACGCCAGCCGAGCCGTAGCCGGGACTATTCGATCAGACCTTATATCAATGGCCATCGCACTCCTCCTATGGCTATAGCTACGTCCGTAACACCGCCATAGCTGCGGGTAGCTGTCCCATAGGATGTTCATAAGCCCTCTCAAGAACGTTTCCAGGGAGAGCTCCCCTCCATATTCTAATCAAGATATTTTTAAAAACAAGTATATTTTGAGTGAGAACTGCACTATGAATACAAACAGTATTATTATATAGCTGCGCACTTGGGCGTGCGTGTGAGAGTGACACCATCCAACCGAATGCATCACGAAGTTGGAAGCTTGGAATCGGCGAACCTTCATATCAGTGGATTTTTTGGGAGATGTCAGTTTTCTGACGATTACGACAGGTGATAGGAATCCCTACATTGATTCGTCTGTTCAGATGCAGTGCTATGGCGGCGGTGGAAATTGTCGCATGTAATTCGCAACTTGTTTGGAACGACCATTGTTGGGCTCGCGACTGGTGGGCTCTGGTGGGATCGTAGTTCACGGAATTCAGAGCCACAGTCACCATCTGGCCTTCGGGACGACGACGAGCGGGAGACTCTCGGAACACACAAGAGCGGAGCTAATAGATGTTGACCCGATGTTGGCCTACCAGAACCGGCCCATCCACTGACGATGCAGGAGTACCACGGTGCATCGAACCACGTGCAGGGCCGCGGCGACACGAACTTCGGGGTGTCACATCTGAGCAACACCCTTGGAGGTCTTAACCCCCTCATCTTGTCGCACTAGAACAATGACCCTCACAGCGTACAGTGAGCGATCCCTCGAGATTAACCGAGAGCACATTGCGTTTCCTGGATTGCACCGCCGAGAAGACGGAGCCCTAAATCGATGGTGATCGTGGTCTGAGACTGGGGTATCACGGGGCGGGGACAAGAGGAAGTTTGAACAGAACCTGTAAGAGGCGAGGCATAGTTTGATGAGCAAGTCGCCCACTGCTTGTCAAACTTCCTCATCTGCAGCAAAGCGGCCTTCCAAATTGATCGAGTGCGGCATGAAGAATGTGTGGATCAAGGTCGACTTTCCTGAACCGGGTTACCAGCTGCGCAGCCCAACAACACCAACATCACAAGCACTCTCGTGCTCAACGCAACTAATTCCGATGACTTCAGGGAGAGTACGTACCCATTACAATAACGGTGACCTGGTCAAGGGCCTGTGTCCAAACCGGTGCGAGACTTTGCGCGAACCTCTTCAGGCCATGCTTGAGCCGTGTTTTATGGCGGAAGGGTTGATGGGAATGGGGACGAAGAACGTGAATACGGGTTGGGTGGCCAACAAACGCGATGACGACGGAAAACACGGTCACTGGAATGGGAGGGGGAGGACGACCAAAATGTTGGTAACGTCACACCAGTGATGCGGCTGGGTGTGCATTGTGGTCACTAATGCGGGTTTTAATAGGTTTAGTCGGAGTTGCGCCCATGCGTCGCATGTAAATGTGGGGGGTGGGTGAGATCGTTATTTTACCCGAGTGCGGTGCCCGCACAGCGTCGTCCTGTGTCGTCTGGGCGGCCACTGGCCACTGGTACATTTCCTCAGGCGGGTGTCTCCGAAAGATCGATCGCCGGGCCGTGCGCTCCGATTACCATTGTACGGTGTCCTCAACCGCTGCACAAAAAAGAAAAGGGGTCGTGATCATGGTCAACGCCATACAAAAAGGACTCCGAAGTGGTTTTGAGAGATTGGGGTTCAGATCTTCAGAACATGTCTATAGGAAGTGTGGTATGTATGCCACCACAATGCATTGGTGCGCTCACTCAGTCACATTCATCACCGAACTGAGCAGCGACCCTCAGACCAGCGTTCAACTTCCGATAAATCGCCTCCCATCCCCGATCCGACGACGGAATGATCTTGGGCCCTCGACTAGTGGGGGCACGGTGCATGAGGAAACACAACTGGGTTGGCAAGTTTGGGTATGTTCGCGACCATGCGTGTAGGACATTGGATTTTGATTGCTCTCTTATAATTAGGCAGACTTCCCAGCAAGGAGTCGATGATCGGCGATTCCAGTGGTATGGCTCGATCGTCCGCTCCTTTGACAAAAACGGCGATCGTGGAACGTGGAATTGTGGAGCCCCCGACTCCACGGTTGGCCCCTCCATTGCACGACTCGCTTGGCGAATTCGCGGCTCTGTCGACAATGCCGCTCAAATCCTCCAAACTAATATGCAAGAAGCGGCGACGGGTAACGAGATAAGTTAGTACAACCCCCCCTCCCGACCCCAAGCTCCTCCATTGAGATCACGCATATGAAACAGGGCAAAAGCCGCAATTCACCCCTCTCGTGTCTGGAAAGTCCAACTTCTTCCCCCGTCAGTCTGGTGCCAGGAAAAGTTTTCACTCCACCAAACAAACTCACATTTAGAAACTGTTGCCTTGACCGAGACTCTAACCCCTTTCTAGGGAAGAACTCAATGTTTCATAGTGAAGATCCGGGCGCCTGGAAAAACAGAAGAGACATCAGTACATTAATTGGTATACCCCTGCTTTCCTCACCTTGCCGTTTGTCAGGCGTCGCTGATGTTCACCCAACTTCCGAGAGTCGTCGTTCGACCAGAGCACTGTCATCTCTGAACTCCTGGTGGGCGTGCGACCCACAGACCAAGGAGGTGTTGCGATTGATGGCCGTGGGGATTCTTCGGAAGGTAACGCCAATATGACCGAGAAGATGACATCGGGAAGATGCAAAAGGCGAAATATATCTCAATTGTCGCATTTCTGGTACCGCGTGCTTTGTTGGATTCCGGCTTGTGTCTTAGTAGGTCGCCGGGAAGTATATGACCAAGCTGGAACCTCACGCCGAGAAGGGAAGCTGCGGGAGTGTGGGAACGTCCGCTATCACAGGAGATGCTCGTGCGCAGCACATTTGGTGGTTCAATGCCTCTGTCTGTCCCGTCGTTCGAGGCCCTCCCTGCTATATCTTGAATAAGCGCAACGCGACTCTAGAACAGCCTGAAGTTAGTTGCGTCTTTTCCTCCCCTTGAGGGACGCCCCGGTGAGTCCGATTAGTAATTAGGGCGTGGCAGCAAAGAGGCGAATTGAATGATAACCTAAATCTTAAATGGGGCTCGACCCGCTTGTTCGGTATACAAAGTGGGTAGCGACGAACTCTCTCGGTAGAAACGACTTATTTATTGTGAATCAGTGTCCATCTATCCCGCAGTGATGGTCGCGGGAAGGGGGAGGCAAGGACACGACAGGGCACATGAGGATGCAATTTTCTTTGTGTTCACTAAAATCAGAGCTGAAAACTGCGATAGCGGCAACATACCTGTTGCCACTCATTTGCAGATGACTCGCAGGAACCCGCATTTTTGCAAGAATTCCAAGTACCCACACTTGTGTTTATCATGCGGAATGTTTTGCCGCTAAACGTGCAAGGTTCCACAGACGTCCGAGCCAAGGAGCGGAAATTAGATAAACAAAGGCTGACGTCACACGAAGCAAGGCATTTCGATCTTCGGCACCCTAGAGCCTCACACACTCGAACGATAATTGTGATACGCGGTCCGAGCCACGACGGCAACCTCCAGTTTCCGGATGTTGTGAAGTACGCTTCGGAGTTATTATTCTAGTTCCTCGGGGCCCGGAATGAATTAATTACCAAACGAGGCCTCTAGGACCTGACCCAGGGCGCGGGGGTTGGGGAACCGCCGCTTAGCAGGACGCACGCCCCGATTGAGTTGAAATCTAGATTCGAACGATGCTAGAACATCCCTCTTCGCTCGGGATAACCCTGGCACGTTGGCGGGTCCTCGTTTGTCCGAATTCTCACCGAAATGAAATCTGAAGGGCTCTATCTCCTTCATAGCGGTGGAGTGGAGGGAGGTTCATCATGTAGGTCTAGGTATGGAAGTGATAATTCCCCCGATCATATGAAGGCTAGATAAGCGAGCGTGTCGTCGCAAATGGGCAACGACAAACAAATCTTGATACATTGGTACGGAGCTGGCTCATCATTGGGAGCACAGTATCTGACTAACGTGCTTGCAGAAGGCACATATGCTTTCTCCTTAAAGGTCAGTAGGTACAGTGGCAAAATCACACATTCTCGCTTCTCGTGCACCCCTCGGTTATGGGACCCTTGGCAAAACAGACCCGAATGCAACCCATACGACTCTTGTCAAGGCTCAGTGCCGTTTACCACTCCCAGGATGATACCGAGGAAAGAGAGCCCTTGATCCCTAGGGGATTCCCATTTCCGCCATCCCTTGGTCATACTTCGTCAACATTGCACAAAGTCGAAGTCCGGAACGAGAGGTTGCCTATTTCAAACCTGGACGACGTAGCCCTCTCCCAACATCATGTAAAGGTGGTCCAGGAGCTGTTACCGTCCCTACCATCTCAATATCCTTTACTGGATCCCCGCAACATAACACTCACCGGAGAACACCCCATCGCTGCTGGAGGCTTTGCCAATATCTGGGGGGCGATTCACGCTGGGCGCAGGGTTGTTCTAAAGTCCTATCGTTGCTACATAGAGTCGTTCGACATCGCTCGGGTTGCCATGGTGCGTCGGGCCTACCTATATCAAGAATCTTCTTCATCATTCCCATTCAGAGATTCCTCAACGAGGTCCGCGCATGCGGCCGCCTTTCCGACTCTGACAAAATCCTCGTCGGGGTATACTCCACAGAGAGGCATCCTCTCGGTCTCATCTATGAGTACATGGTCAACTTCGATCTGAACCAATACCTGACCGACGAATCCAACGTCGAGAAGCTAAAACTGGTAGCTATTCTCTTCTCAGCCGCCCGCTAGACGTCACTGATCTGATTCTCCTTGGCTATAGTTGATGGACGTGGCTCAAGGTTTGAAGCGTATGCACGACCTCAACATTGCCCATGGGAACCTCAACGCGGTAAACCTCCGATCCGTCTCGTGTGTCTATCCGCCCGATTCTCATGCGCCGCGTACTATAGACAAACATCCTAGTCGACAAAGGGGGTGCTCCTCACATAGCTGGCCTAGGCAGCGCCCACATTCTTCCGCGCTCTAAACTTTGGACAGTCTTGGTCAAGACAAGGGCCAACCGACTTTTTCGCAGCAGCTCATCGGAACCAGGAACGTCGTCGGATGCAACCCATCTCATGCGCTCCAATAAACCCAGCGACATCTGCGCCTTCGGAGTGATGGCCTTCGAGGTGCGGGTAGTCTCCTTCCAGTGGAATCGCTCGATTCGCTCACTTGAAATAGATCCTGACGGGGCGGCCCGTGTTTCATGAGATGTCTAAAGCGGCAGCAAATCGGTCGATGTCGGAAGGGTTCAGACCGCCACGACCTGATCAAGTCTCGGAAACCTTGTGGCAAATGATCCGAAGTTGCTGGAACCCCAAAGAGCACAGGCGCATGAAAATCGGGGGAGTCGTTGCACTCTTGGAAGAGGAATGGACCCGTATCACGGATCTTTGAGTCTAAAGGCCTCTATGGGGTATTTGGAACGTGGGGATTAAGATCCGTGCGGTGGGCTGAGTTGCGGCAGTAATTCCGACTTGTGTATACCTCGGTATCTATACGTAGGATAGGGCGCACTCACAATATACGGGGTTTTCTTTTGGTGATCTGCGGGATTTCTGCTCAATGGGCCGGTCCGGAGTCACTCCTCGAGGACTCGAAATTGGAGGCTCTGATTGAAGCCAATCTGGTTACATTTTTCATGTGAACCTTATTGATCTTGCATCTTGCTGATCAATAGATCACCGCTCATCGGGAAATTGACAATGCGCTGATCGTACCCCTTTGCTAAATCGTGCTTAGATAGTGATTGAAGTCTTGCTAAAACGAGCTCACTGTGCTTGGCAGAATGCGTGTTTCGAGTGGGCTTTTCGTGCTTTGGTCATAAAGCTCACGGGTGGACCACGCATTCCCACAAAGCGTCAAGGGGTGGACCTAATGAAAACCCCAAATGAGTTCGTTAGCCAGACCTGGAATTGGCAAGCTTCTCAAGAACCTGAAGCATCCAGAACTCAAAGAATACTCACGTCTACACCCTCCGGTGCCTATAAAGGAAGGCGCTCGCGGTTGCAGTTGTGGGGATAGAGCGGATGTACAGCTTCGATGCCTGGAAGGGAGCGGCCTCGTGTATAAGTAATCATCCTCACACTTTTCTTGATGCGATAGAGATGCTTACTCAGCGCGGCATTCGTTGCCGGTGTGGTGTGCAGGAAGAGGAGCTTGGAACGTGTGAGATTTGATCACCGCTGTACTCGAATCAAGCAAAACGGGCCACGTGGCTGTGATATGCATTGTAAAACTGAAACCCTGGGTCCAGTAGAGAACACGATATGGTTGGCATCGTACCTGGTCAAGGCGCCTGGCCCACCTCTCAGAACGCTTTCATTTCTGTCGGACACATATCCGCGCACGGCGCCAGCCTGCTTGAGGGGTCTCATTACGCAGCGGAAGGGGCTCATCATATCATTTTAAACGGACAGGTTTTTAAGACGTACCTCAACGCAATTACATCGGAGATATCCCCAGAGTCTACGACAGAGATTCCTAGATACGCGCCGCTCCGTGTGAGTCCCCATTTTCCAAGACCACGCAGTCCATCCGATGCAGCCAGCGTCCGTAGTCGGCCCTATCTGACGCGGTATGCGAGAGCGACCGGAGCTCTGGGCACACAAGTGGGTGATCGCAAAAATAGTCCATGGTTGCGAGAGTGAGCTCGCAAAGCGTCTTCCCTTTGGCATAACATTGAACGCGCTGGATGACGATTGATTTATCTCTCGTCATTGCTCGGTATTCGTTCTTCGGTTTCCGGCGTTGAGCCCGTACAGAGAAAGGGCTTTGCGTGACTTTCGTTCCAACGCTTGAGTGACCAGGAATCCAAGTATCTGGATGTCCTGATCTTGGGCGGAACCAGGTGGCTAGGGGTGGCCGGTGGCCAGTCACCGGGACGCGCCGAATAAGCGCCTTAGTATCTTTGCGCGCCACATGTACAAGAACAGCGTTCACGTGGACCTAACTGACACTGAGACTCGTAGCTCTAGCCCTGCGTGGACTGCAACCAACAGCAGTCGATGTCGGTTGTTTCAAAAGAGTTTCATACAGTACTCGCAACTGAGGCTGTAATGATCCGGACGTACGGTGTTGTACTCAAATTGTTCCGTCACGGACGATCAGGCCCGTCGGTATTCAGCCAAGCATGGTCAAGCACCTCATTATTATTCGTCGACCCTTGGTCGACCCCCTACGTCAGCCCAGCCGAATTTTCATGGAGTGGGGCTCGAGTGGAACCTAACCGTCACTTGCGGACCATCCTACCATCATTGGGCCACCCGCCAAGCGCCCGGTTCAAGACGCCCGGTGACGAGGTCCACCACGGGTCGCTAAATACCCCTTCGTCATCAGGCTTTCACCCGGACGGGAAAAGGCCGTGCTATACCGGTGCACGTTCCCAACAATCCTCCAGGCCGCAACCAGCTGTGACGTCCATTTACACCCCTACGTTCCTTCGCCGTGACCTCTACGGAACCAGCGAGTGGTGAACGAGGTGGGGCGGTCTGCTGGTCCCTTGAAGAAGCCGATCATGTGGTGGAGCCAAGTTGACAATGACTCAACGGCAGGCTCCTCCATTCTCAACTAGTTCGGCAACTCTGCGACTCTGACGACGCTACCCAAACCCCCCAGGCTTCGTGCTGGAAGTGACGACGCGGCTCCTCGATGATCTCATACAGTCCCCATCTACTCCTAGCCCCTCTGTCGAAACCGCACATATATAAACAGGGTGAACTTCGCCATCCTACTCACCTCTCAGATCTCAACCCTCGTATCACCACAATCCTCAACATCGTCTACCAAGCACTTCATCTCGTGTAATAATAATAATGTCTGAAAACCCCAACTATTTCCCCCCTCAGTCTGGCGTCAGGGAAAACTCCAACCCTGCCGACAACCTCCGCGAGCAACCTCGTCCGGAACATCACCTTCACCGAGACTCTGAGCTCTTGCCGGGAAGCGACCCGATTGCTCACGGACAAGACCAATCGAATGACGTTGACAACAGGCAGGACACCGGTACGTTGACTCGCGTATCTCTCTCCCTTCTCATAGGCTTACCGTTCGTCCAGGTGTTACTGGCGTTCATCATGGAGCACCCGACTTCCAAGATCCGTCGTCCAAACAGAACGCTTTCAATTCTGAACGTCCGTTGAACGTGCAACCTACGGACCATGGAGGTGTTGCGATTGATGGGCAGGGTGGTCTTCCAGAAGGCAAAGCCAAATTGACCGATAAGGTCGTCGGGAAGATGCAAAAGGTAAATTAGTTGATGGTTGATGCCTTGTCGACACTGCGTATTTCATGAGATGCTGACTGGCTTGCTCGTTGATAGGTCACTGGGAAGTTTATGAACAAGCCGGAATTGCACGAAAAGGGAGAGTTGAGGGAGAGTGGAGGAAAGCTCGCCGTCACTGGAGATGCTCGTGCCCCAAGTGATTAAAGACCTATTATATCTAGTGGTCCTCCTTTATATTCTAGTCGGAGGCGCTCTCAGTGTATCTGTGTTTTTATCACATGCAATGTAGTAGTACAGGTGTAACTATCAGCAGAATTTACGGTGTACACTCGAATCTGCTCGAATGCGTATGGACTCATAAGTAAGGCGAAGGGGCCCCAGCAGCTCTGTAGGGTCAAGGTTATCCTTGAGGTTATCCGATATTGTTTGAAGTTAGTATGAAATATATCACGATGGTGACGTGACTCAGTTCTTTGGGATGACCGAAGCAGTAGGGTTCAAACTACGGATCCTCGAACATTATCATAGACAAAGTCCCCTGGAGGCGTGAGAGCGCGTAAACCGCTGTCCGACAGCACGTGAACAACACCCTACGAAAGCCAGTGACATGGGCGACTTCGAAGTTATGGGCTTCTGAGGCACGGGCACGCCCCATCTGAACAGTATCCGTTCTGTTCGCTGATCTCAAGGCGGATTCTCACAAGACGCCCCCCGTTTTACGAGCTACATAATACGGCAGCAGTCTGTGCTATGATGAAGGGAAACAGACCTCTCGATTATGTGCCACCGCACTGGCCTTGGAGCATTCGCGATCCCGCTGTAGTCTGGCCGAGTAGTACCTGGTGTTGGAACGATGCAGCCTCCAAGCGCATGTCGATGGAAATTTCTGATGGCCTGTAATAAACGATTAAATAATGAGCTTTAAGGAAAGAACGATACATTTTACAAGCTAGCGGGTGACCGTCTAGATGTCTACCCGCCTCTAAACACATTTTCCGAGCCTAAAGAAGCGAAGCGAACCCGACCGATCTATGGGGTCAGGAACACTGTGAAAGCCGGCGACCTACGCCCTCTACGACAGATATGATTAAATCTAGAATTGCGGACACTCGCCCGGTCCTAGTACTTAACGGAAAATGCAATCGCGGATATCACGACCTTCGCCACCCGTGATCCGTCTACGGTCGGCAGGCGGGGATGAGTGACTGGCAGAGCAACCTTTGCACCGGTTTCAACGACGATCAGAACCCATGGTATGCCTCCATTTCGTGCGGAAAACTACTCACCGCTTACGTATCTCTCCAGTCCAAACTTTTTCCAGAACTTATCACACGCAACTTGCACCCCCATTTCCTCGCTACGCTGCAAAGCCGTAGGGTGAAAACATCCAACCCTTCTCATCTTCCTCCCATTACCGCAACTAGCTCGACCCTCCACCACCTTAGCCACAAGCTCCACAGCTGCCTCACAAGTCTCAGCAGTTACCATGACCTCCAATTCCCTCAGCCCCGGGCACAACTCCGAGTGGTCGCTCAACCGTCGCAATACTGCAAGGGCCAAACCGCTCGGACAAAGGTTCATGTGCTCCACCTGCGGAAGTTTCTTCAGGAGACCATGGATCGCCGCGGTCAATGACGACACCCTTGCCTCGGGCATACCTTTGACAAGGGTGAACGATGTAACGAAGGATAAGGGGGTTGTTGACAACGATTTGAATAGGGCAGGGCCCAGGGTGGTGGGTGAAAATTCGGTGAAGCGGAAGGAGTGAGCGCCTGACTCGCCGGACCCTGACACTGTAATCTCCTGGTGCAAGGAGCTACGATAATGCGCCTCGAGGCTCGTGATGGGGAGCTGGCTGCAAAGCCTGGACCAGTGGGAATCTGACCAAGGGTTTTGCCTGGCGCACGAGGAAACGTTGAGGCGTTGGAGAGATGGGAGGTTCAGGAGGTCAAGCGCACACCCCAATGTTGCGTTGCGAACCAAGAGCTCGTTCAGGTGCGGTAATTTGATAGGAGTTTCCCCGCGGTGGTAACTCTGCGATCCCCCTATGATCAAGCCGGTGAGTTCGAGGGACTCGAGCGACGAATTCCTACGGAGGAACTTGGCGAAGGTCGTGAGATCGAGGTTCGTGGGCCCTTGTAGCCTGAGCGTCGTAAGGCGTGTGGCGATGTTCACGGGCCAGCCGTACCCCCCATCGATGGATAGGAATTTCAATGTCGGTAATGATCCACCATCGACGACTCCATGGAGATTCGAGCCTAGGGAACAGTCGTCGACAAAAACAAGTTTCTTCAGGTTTGGCCATTCGTTACCCAGTAACTTGTGAAAGAACCGGCAACTCATGCGGACTTGCAAGCGTACGACCTGGCCCCTGCGTTTCCGGACGAGGTTTGCAGCTTTTTCGATGTTTTTCTTGGATTGCGAGAAGTGTGTGGATTTCAGGGTGCTCCAAAATGGTACTTCGACCCAAACTCGAAGGGAAGCCTGTTGACAGCGCCTGATTTGAGTGTCCAGCATGTCAATGTCTTGACCGTAGATGTGGACGTTCGACCATGATTGACCATCGCCGAGTAGAGTCACCATCCAGCGACGAGAGACGTGCGTCAATGATACGACTCGGCGGAAGTTGCGGGTCGCACTGTTGGGTGGAGGAGGGGTGGCGGCGAAGTCGAATATTACGAGGAGTATCTCGTTTGGGAGATCATTGATCGTTAACACCTTCGGGGAAGACATGTTTTCGTCCAATCCAGTTGGGAAAGTAGGGTTAACCCGCGCAGGCTTCAAAAGGGTCGAAGGGTCAAAGCGTAGGTGGAGGTATGTCGGGGAGGAAGGGAGGGTCTGGTTCAGACCACAACGTAGAACCTTTTTGAACGTCACATGCCAGTGGCTGTCTTTGCTTTGAGGGTTCCAACTACCGCTGCGGAGGTTTCAAAGTCCCCCCAGAAACCTGGTCAAACCTTGTGACTGATTATGAGTTATGGTACTCCGAAAGATTCTGTGATTTTTGGAAACGCAGACCCAAGGCACCGTGCGCTCGGCCTTCAATGAAACGGGAGGCTCACAAAAAAGAAACACACAACTCGTGTGGTAGTAGCGCGGCCGAGAAGCGATCGTTGGTTCAAGAGCCTTTTGCTTTCCAGGTAGTTTGGGTAGGGGTCATATCCAAGAGGTCGGAGAAGGAGGGCAGTGGGCGTGGGAAAATGGAATCTGTTTGATTCCTGAGCTCCCTGCTTCTCGATCACGAAGGGCACATCTCTCCTCTCGCCTTTCATCCCCGCGCTGACCGAGGCGCAACTCCGGTTCCCCATCCATCCACCCGCCTACTGATATATTGTGTAAGTCGAGGTAAAGGATATCACTGTGAGTAGTCTACTCATTTTCTAGGAACCTGTTTCCCGCCGTTTCTCCGTGTCCATCCCTCAGGAGTGGATGGGGATGCTGAGAGACGGCGCGTTACCTAATAACTTGATTTAGATTGCTGGGTTTCCTGTAAGCAAAAATGGTTGAGAAATCCAATGGAAAAGCCGTATCATCCATGTCTGTCATGGGACAGGATGATAGGCGGGGTCTCCAGACGCGTAGTTCCAGAGCTGGCCTTCAGGTGACGCCTTTCTCTGGCTTTCGACTTACCGTGTCATTTCGTTTTACATCCCGTTCTCGCCTTGACACAGTTCCCGGTTGGCCGTCTCCATCGTTATCTCAAGCAAAAAACGCAAAACAACATGCGAGTCGGAGCGAAAGCGGCCGTTTACCTAGCAGCGGTTCTGGAATACCTCTCCGCCGAGGTCCTCGAACTAGCCGGTGCGTCATTGTCATCAAGATTAACACCCGTCGTCTAATCACTTCTTTAGGCAACGCCGCCCGTGACCTCAGAGTTAAACGCATAACACCACGTCATCTGCAACTCGCCATCAGAGGAGACGAAGAGCTCGACATGCTCGTCAAGGCGGTCATAGCTGGAGGAGGTGTCATGCCTCATATTCACAAGGCCCTCACCGCAAAACCAGGGAAACCAGTTCAGGAAGATGCTGTAGTATAATTTGGCACATCACCACCGTGTCACATACCTTCCAGGATAGTGCCGTAAGCTTGCTGCCCGAGGCAGTACGGTCGTTCGATCGACGAGTTTCCCCCCTCCAAATCTCACACAATCATCGGAAGGGCGGCGGGAGGATGCACAGGAAGGAGGGCACACTCCAAGTGTTTTTCATCATTACTCTGTTGTTTTTTTCATCATCTCTGTTCTTGAACTAGCCGCCTAAGGGGCCACGCTATGTAATCTACATGTAGCATCATTGTTGACCGGGACCGATCACTACCGAATTTGCCGGGATAAATGACTAAGATATTCACCGGTACGCTCGTCAATAGCAAGATGCAGCTCGTGAAAGTACGATGATTGAGGTATTTGAACGTTATGGAAACCGTGTAGGGATCTCGTGAAGGATATATGAGACAGGTCGTTCACAATTGAAAAAGGAGGGATAGAAAGGTCGGCGCTTGGCGTACCACACACGGCCGCTTCAGATTTTGGGAGTCCTCCGGAACCTATTCCAGAAACCTCCTCCATACCTGGATTGGTAAGGGCCAGGTTCGGATGCGTCAGCGGCATACGACCTCGACTGCCTCCTCCTGCCGAAACAAACGGTGCAACCGGCGAGGAGCAAAAGGATGAACGCGGCAAAGGTCATCCAAAAGGCCGGGGCGGTATTGGTCATGAATCTCGAGCCGCTCAATTTCCCCACTTCGTGCTTCACAAACGCGAAGAGAGCGATATCAATGGCGAACGCGATGAGGGTGATGAGGGCTGCGAGGAAGGATACAAGCGATGCGATGAGGGTGACCGTGATGTGGGTAGAGAAGGAGAGGAGAAGAGCAATAAATGAGACCACAGCAGCTGTGAGGACGTCCGCGTCAGAGGCCTGAACGAGACGCGCGTAGATTAACTCCGATGACGTACCGACTGGGTGGACAGCCAGGCCGCGAGTCCAACTAGATTTTATGGTGACCGAGTCGTTCGAGCTGTTGTCCCGAACGACAACGCCGTAAGCGTATCCACTGTTGCTGCAGTCGCGATTTCCAGAGGCCGATTCGACGGCACAATAGGCCCACACCCCGAACTGGTCAGACGACACCTATCAGGGGCCATCCAAACGCGTAAGAAACCAAGCTACTCACTTTCAACTGACTGATAGACGAAGACGTGGCTATTCCTTGGGTATTGGCTACCCCGACATTTCCGGATTGTACATGAGCCCTCACGAAGTCGATGGCGGGAAGAAACGGGAGGGACACGGAGGTGATGATGAGCAGCACCGTCGCTGCGAGGAGGAAGAAGACGCCGGGGACGCAGAATGCTCGGGAAGTCGACATGTGGGAGTCGGATGAAAGAGAAGAGGAAGACTGCTGGAAATGCATCTCGCGTGACTTTATATACGACACTAACCGACCTCACGGCGCGGGGTGGAATCGTTTCGTGACGTCAGGCACGTCAGTCTGTGGGAGTTCTGTCCGAATCAGGAAGACGGTAGTCGAGGAATCGAGCATTTTCCCTGTCATGTGGAGTGTCGAGAGACACAGCCAACGATGAGCATGTAATGGAAGATGCAGAGGACAAAATATTCGTGCACAAACAAGGAACGAAGGAGGCTAGACGAGAGGCAGCGGATCAGATCTGTTGAACCGAAAGTGCTTACCGAAGAACCCCTTTGGTCGGATGCCTCTCGTGGATTCTAGCTATGATAGTCTTATGCGGTTCGATTTCATGCATACAGTACCAGTACAAAAATCAAATAGTGGTCTCGTAACGAACAGGGACAATCGTCTGAGGAGTGTTCTTCTCCGTCGAGACGGTGTGGCTGACACGGGGTAATACTGGTACACGCTTGAGGGCGACGCGCTCTAGACAGAACGTTCAGAAGGGCTTCCTGAAAAGTTCGTGAAAATCCTACGCACGACCTGATTTTTTGGCCTCGGCACTGGCAGCGGTATTCCTCTTCACCCGGTCCAAGAACTCTTGCCGGCACTTTGAGTGCCTGACGTGCTCGATCCTGACGTTCACCCGCTTCTCGATGTATCGGTTGCCCACAATCTTGTTAATAATGATACCGACAGCACGAGGAGTCACATTATAGACGATGCCAGTCCGACTGTGGATAATGTGTAAATCAAGGATGGCATGGAGCGAGATCTCGGACGGACCCGTGGTAGTATTTGTGCGGCATACCCTTCTGCTGCGCCCCGTTTGCCTTGATGTCGACGATGTCACCAACCTGGTAGCTGATGAGGTACGTCGAGAGTTTGATGAGACCCTTCTCTGTGAATCTAAAGTCAGCAAGAGCCGGTTTACTGCTGCAAGGGTTACACACCCTTGAATTTGCGCTTGAAGAGATCGCGCGTGCGCGCCCGGTAACCGAAGGAGTGCGGCATTTTAAAAGCTTTTGGGTGAGAGTCTCAGCACAAGGAAAAGCGGAAGGATGTCAGCATTCTCACCAGAGGAACTGAAGGATGGGCGTAGCGAGAGTGGGAAACTCGTTGATTGTGGTTGCTCGGCATCTTCCGAGTGGCTTCGGCATCTCCCATCAACGGTACAGTTTACCCACGATCCCACCACCTGCTCTCCAAGCGCAATACCACGATCCCAGGACCGACCTCTTAAAGAAAAATGCCAAAGTAAACAGTCTCGCTCTCTGTCGCCACATATACTCATCCTCTTTATAGAGCGCCACGAAACCACAGTAAGACGTGAGCTTTTCTCGCAACTTCAGGACCACTTTGACGTGGAGGGACGTATCGTTCTGATTACCGTACCATCCTAACAGTTACAAGGTCCCGCGTCGACCTTTTGAGTCGGCTCGTCTCGACGCAGAGTTGAAGGTGCGTCTCTGTGGAGCCTACCTTATCAGCCGCTCAATCCAAATCCCACAGCTCGCCGGAGAGTTCGGCCTTCGCAACAAGAGGGAGCTGTGGCGAATTGCCCTTATCCTCTCCAAGATCCGTCGTGCCGCTCGTGAACTACTCAAGCTCGATGAGAAGGATCCCAAGCGCCTTTTCGAGGGTAACGCCTTGATCCGTCGTCTCGTGCGAATTGGTGTGCTCGATGAAAACCGTATGCGATTGGACTACGTGTTGGCTTTGAAGATCGAAGATTTCTTGGAGCGTCGCTTACAGACACAGGTATTCAAGAGTAGCTTGGCCAAGAGCATCCACCATGCTCGCGTGTTGATCAGGCAACGACACATTCGGTGCGTTACTCTGCTTCTGGAACTCGATGATGTGCTGACATTTTGTCAAGTGTCGGCAAACAAACCGTGAACGTGCCTTCCTTTATCGTCCGACTTGATTCCCAAAAACACGTCGACCTCTCCCTCACGTCACCATTAAGCGGAGGAGGACCGGGCCGTGTCAAGCGCAGACGTGCCGCTGCTGCGGCCAAGCGTGAGGAGGAAGGAGATAATGAGGAAGAGGAGTAAATGCAAAACCCCCACCATACGCATTGTCGCAGCCGTTTTCCATTATGTTTCTTACGATTGTATGAACGTGAAAGATTCTGCAGTCAGGGCATACATCGTGTGATCTGCCCTCTCAACTTGAATATTCTCTCACTCGAAGTCTTGATAAGTACTACCCAGGCGTGGTTTGGGGCATCGATCAAATCAGAGCGGCCAGCAATCTTGGACGTGCAGCGATTCCTTCAAGTATTTCCAAGGGTTCGGCAACATGAATAAACAATGCAGAACGAACAGTGCGCACGATGATACATAGAAAGCGATGGAAAATCAACATAAAAAGAGGATACAGAATTCCATGTATGAACATGGCGATTAAAAATCACAATCCAATGGGATACATACATGAGGTCTTCGCAAAATAGAGGAGAAAAAGAGAAACCTGTAGGTTTCAGACCCTTCCAGTTCAGGATCCAGGTGTCGTTAGATGAAGGTGTGAGATCTGTGAAAGCAGTGGCGAGGATGAGGCAATGGGGTTGAGGGGAGTGTAGGTAGGGATGGAACCAAATCCTGACGATATCGAACTTTGAGAGAGAAGACGTCGATGACTATGAGTAGACATGGAGCCTTCCTGGAAGGAGGTAAACCTCGATCTGGTGCTGGTGGGGCTAACCGGTGACAATTGGTCGGGTGTAGGAAGGTAGGTTTGCTGTCCAGGTGCATAGGTTTGGGAATGAGGGTGGGGGCTGTACTCGCCGAAATCGTTCGGTTCAAATGGATTGATAGGTGAGTTATTCGAGAGTGTGAACGGTGCATAGAATTGAGGCATGTGGGTCTCCATCGATTGACCTAACTGGCTGGTATACGGAGGTGGGCGTTCGGGACTGCCGTTGAAGGGGTCCTCATTGGGCGGTTGCTGGAGCTCGTCACCGAGCTCACTGGTGAACGAGACGTTGATAAGTTCCCGTTCAGCTTTCCCGACGAGGGATCCCACATGGGAGTGACTGTAGTAGAGGGCCCGGGGATGACCCGGTTGTGTCTTTTGCGTGGACACGTACCCAACGATAGCACGACCATATTCGGCAACGACCGTCCCCTTTTCGCTGCACTCGAGCAATCCACCGAGCAAGACTCCCATCCATTCCCTCACCTTGACACGTTTCCAATCGCCGAGGGTCGCTTCCTCGTTCAGGATCTTAACGTCGAGAACCCGGATGTGTGCACGAAGAACTGTCAGGACGTCTGTTTGTTGCTGGAAGTTTTTGTTATCGAACCCCATCTTGCTCAGCCTCTTCTCGGTGACTTCGGCTTTGGATGCTACAGACTTTCTGCGGCACTGCATGTCGTCGAGCGCCTCTTCCTTGGTGCGGACGGTTTTCACACATTCCCGGATGCGCGCGAAATGAGAAGCGAAGGATGTGAGTGATGTAGCCCAGTGGTTTAGTAGCGTTGAGCACGCAGAAATCGTGTCCTGGGATGCCCTAGTTGGTGACTAGTGACCAATAAGGTGACAGTTGAACGTACGTCGAGGTCTCCGCCTTCACCCTTGGCCCACGTCCGCAGAGCTTCGGTGGATTTGTTGACGTCCGTGCTAAGCCTCTGAAGGCTGAGAATTTGATATTGGAATCAGTGTGGCCAGTGTGAGGCCCACGTGACGTACGACTGCAAGACACGTTTCTGGGTCGCGATGATCTCCTGGAGTGGTTTCAAATCTGAATTCCCTGCTAGAGCGGGGATGGTAGAGTTGTGAGCCAGTTTCGTTGCTGCGGCCTTGAACATGGTGGTTGCAGAGGAAACCTACTATTGCGACGCAAGTCGACATCGTGGACCACAGCAGGAAAACGTGTGTCATTTGCGCTCTCACGAGGGCCGATGCCCGCAAGCGCTTCTGCGACGACTCAGTACGGCTTTTGGTTGTGCCCATGACGCCTTTTAGCTGGACTGGAATCACAGTGGAACTGCTGTAAAAGTAGGATGATCAGTGAAGCCCCCCCCCTTTCCAGAAATCGAAAAATTGCCACTGCCAGATGGGATAAACCACGAGCCCCGCACAAAGATTGGCCACCCCTGCTTGCGATTGCAGAGAATAGGGTTTTCCTACCCGCAACTGCGGGCAGAAGAGACTTTCCATCCCCGAAGTGGTGTGGGGACAGGGCGTTGAGAAGGCGCCCCCAGCCAAGGTCTTGGTACGAGATGAGCCCGAAAAGGGGCCCCGCAGCGGTAACGTAGGTCATTTCTGCCGGACACATTACGCTCTGGACTGTGGTTCCCCCTAAACTGGTGATCTCCAATGGATTTCAACCACGGGTCGCTGGGGCAGATAAGGCGGAGTAACGCGCAAGGAAACCTGGTTCTTTTAGCCGGAGAAAACGACATACCGAAGCACAGGTCACGACCGATGTATTAGTCGTCTCATTCTATAGGTCATATCAGCAAACAGACCCCCTCGGTTGTTCCGATCGGCCCGAATTTACAGTGGATTTTGTTCAGATTTCATATGTTCGAGCGCGAACCCTATGTGCCTGTTTACCCATCTTCAAATCGAACGTTCGCCTCCTTGTTTTCATGTCCGCATCGGCGTCCCAGAATACAACATGACATTAACCAATGACGCAAGATCCCAGGGCCCAGGGCCATCCACAGACGGGGTGAGCCCCACCCAGACACCCTGTGACAGTGTAGCACCAAGCTTGTGTTCGATTTTGCGCCCAGAGATCCATAGTTTTTGAAGGTGATGTACCTCTCGCAGACCGACATACGAATCCCCTTCCGTGGCTCTCATTGAGGCGTTCCGAGGTCGGAGGTGGACAGGGATGCTGCCTCACGCGTCCAAAGATAGATTACCAGACGAATTGGTGTCCGACATTCGCATCTGTCTAGTCCTGATGGCCCTTACCTAGTGAATCCAACAGGCACATTAGAAGAGTGTCGTCGACAAAGATATGGGCGTTTTAAAGAGCGTGGGATACAGGCTAACAAACAGCGTGATAAGGAGAGTCAATGCAAACGCGGATTCAGAGGCAATAACTGTCGGTGGAAGGGTTTAAGGTGGGACAGCGTGACAATGTAATCCGGTTATCCGCCACTGTGAGGCGACGCGTTCGGTTTCCGGGGAGATGAAGTGTCCGGGGCGGTGATTGGTTAATTTCCTGATCGGTCGAGGTACGATGAAAAGTCAGTCCGGAGGTCCTTCGAATTGTCCTGTGAGCGTCGAGATCTTCCATAGATACAGTGGAGACAGACAAGAATGCATGGGACCGAAAGCGGCCTGTCGGGATTTAGAGAGAGGTCCTTGCGCAAATTCCGCACTATGATTCTTATGGCGCCGATGTGAGATTAGGCTTTGCGTGCCATCCAGAACAACACTTACCCGTTATCCCTTCCGACAGGGTAGCGACGGGTCAGAAAGTAGGTCTCCCAAGTTTAGGCACCTCGTGTCGAGTATGACAAAGATTACATTTAGGTTTTCGCAAGGGAGGGGGAGTGCGGAGTTCCCGAACCAGCGGCAGAGACGCAAACCACGGACCTTTCGGAGACTGAGAGGGTGGTTCCCCCAAGATGTGCTTGCGGCTTTGAGGGTAGTAATAGGTCGGATCATCGATTTGGCCCCGCGAGGTTGGAGACACGCGAATCGTGGGGCTCTGAGTGGTGATGACCGCTTTTCTCCATAACGCAGAAGCCCCGACCGAAGCGAGCCAAAGGGGAAAACACCAACGGTAGTTCTCTGCCGAATAAGGACCCAAGGAGACGAAGGAGGTTGAGCGTTGTCGACGATTGACTGCGAGCAGGAGTCGGGAGCGATCGACTCGCGTCGCGGCAACGCTCTTGAGACTGGAGTCCATCAGTCCCGACAAAGCTCACCGTTACGCTCACTTGTGGTATGTACGTTGGCACAATCGTAGCCACTACTCCTGTCGTCATCCCCGCTGGCTCCTCTGCATCAAAGCCACATTCTCGAAGTCGCCCCGAACAATGTCTCTGAGAGAAGTTACCATTCACTGCGGACCTCAGACCCACCCCCCCTTTCTCCTTTGGGTTGATCTCAAGCAGTCTCAAGCACGCGGGGTCATTGATATTGGCGCGCCCGAATGTGTTGGTGTCTAGAAAGATCCCGTCGAAATCGTCAACAAAAAACCAGGTTACAATCAAGCCACATGATGTTGAATCTCCACCACCGTTGGACCAGCTGACTCCCACCATCTTGTGTTTTTAACGACGATAAGACGCGTGCAATCAATCGCGTACTACTTTTTGATACCGAGGATCTATCCTTCAAAGTTGTCAGCAACGGCTCCGGACCGCGTATCGCTCAAGTTATAACCTGCCAAACCGGGGTTTTTTTCTCCAAATCCTACGGCGCCCGCTGTAGCTGTTTGCTGACTGGACTTGGCTTTTACACCCTTGGTGACTACCATGGCACGGAACACGTGGGTTTGCTTCTTTCTGTAGGACTTGATCGTGATCCTGGATTGCGTTCAGTCACCCGAAGGAATTTCTACCGTCCTGATGACCAAGACGAGAAGAATGGGGTCTAACTTCGGTACCGCTACTACGAATGCCGTCTCCACCATCCCTGCCCCATATGAAGACCCAGCATGAAATCACCAAAGACACTAGCACCACCTGTGTTATGAGCATCCTCCTCAGCACTTATCGCTGCCGCGGTTGCTCACGATCTCGACATGACCACGGGCCGAATAGGGACCTTCGATGTTCCGCTCTTCACTACTGGTGGAGTAACTTCGACATTGAGTTGCAGAAGGTCGATTGCTCCTGACCTGGCTCATACAAGGACCATCGTGACCTGCGGATAGACCTATGGATACCAGGGGGGAGCAATTGCTCTCCCGTTTACGTTTTACGCGAATGGCGGTCGGAGCTAGCCTCACAACGATAGCACTCTCGACAAAGCGTCAGTGTTCTTCCACTGTTTTTTTTCACACCCACTCAACAGGGTGGTAATCAAAATTGAAACTTCGCGCATCGCCCAAGCACGAACGAGGAGAACCCATCTCAATAGAGACGCTCAAACGTAACAACGCTCGAAGATCAAAGGATCAAACTACTCTGGGGTTTAGACAATTGCGAAGTTGGGGATGAATGTGGTCATGAGGCCTAAATGTGACCGAGGAACGAATTGTATGTGGTGGAAAAGTATGAAAGAACTGCCCCTCGATCAAAGTAAACACAGACGTCCCAAGGTGCTGCGCATGTAGTCAAAAAAGTTTCTACCCCACGGGAAGAACACTTGGTGACCATTTTAGTTCCCAACCAACCAGCGATGGCTGTAAGTAAATGGCCTTATCGGTCGTTTCCGCTTGTGCGGTTGTCCTGTGAGCCCCACATGCAGCGTTTGATACGTGCAACCTCCTTATCTTGAGGAAGATGGGGGCACTCCACCAGAGCACAGTGTGGGCCCACTGCGGACACGATGTCAACCAGAGCGATGTCGTAGAACTCGCTGGCCAAGGCCTAAGGTCTAAGGGACGACGCTCGGTTCGGATCACACGAGAACTGGCCCCCATACAGAGATAACGGGTACTATCACCCGATATCGATAAGGTGCAACGAGGGACAGGGGCGGACTGCGAACCCACCTCGAGACGGGAATCAGGATGACGATCGTGAAGGGGGGGAACTCGGGAGCATTCTGACGGCTGGGAAACTGGTGCCCGAGATTCAAAACCCTCACAACGTAACAGATAGAAAGATGATAGTTATGGGTCTTGAGGTCTCAAGATCTCAATATTCAATACGGGCGTTGGCCAGGTATCGTTCGCGGATAGGGTTCCTCGACATTCAAAACCCTCCCGGCGTGACAGATGGAAAAGATCATGGGTTCCGAACCTCAAGATCTCAATGGGTGGCGTCGACCAGGTGTTGTTCGCGGATAGAATGTCTGTTGAGTGTAGGATAGGGTATTCATTCCCGAGTTTTTTCTCCTCTGGATTGAGGAAAGTCCGGTACCGATCGAAGGTCCATCATGAAGCCAGGGAAATCAGCAAAGAGAAAGAACCTGGATAGTGAATGAGTCAAAAAAAATTTCATTATTACCCCAGTCATTCGGTCCTTGCCTTCTGCGGGTTCCATCGAAGCGCCAAGAACCCAGTAATTGAGAAAGAGACTTAGGGTCTATCCGCCCACGTTCTCGAACCTCGATCAGAGCCAAGATCGATAGCTCCACGAAAAACCGTGGTGGGGGGGAGGGGTGTGCAGCTCACTTTCTTTTTGCAAACTTTTCTCATCTCTGCTCGGTCGAGGGGAGGTGTCCAGCTGTGGTTTCCTGTTGTTGGTGGAATCCCTCCAGACCCCAAACTAACACATGTGGAGCATCACGGAAATACGGGAGCAAGATACACTGGAGTCAGAACGTGGATCCGATCATCCGGTCTCCCGTTGATGCATATGGCGCGGGGCCGATCTGTATGATGATTGCTTGAGGTATCCATTTTTGAATGCGACGAACCTCTTGCGTTCAACAAGACTTCTGGGATGAGAGGACTGACAAGGCATCGCTGATCAGGATCACGCCACTTGAGCGGTATCGACCGGCTATCTCCTCCAAGACACTGGAGCACAAAAACTCCGAGGGCAATACGTGGTGACTCCTCGATAGAGAATGCAAAGAAAATGTACGATTGTTTTCTTCATCTCCGTCCGGTTACGGTCGTCACCGACAAACCCTCGGGAGAAAAGGAGGGGCAAAATGTAACATGTAATCACCGGTAGTGGTAAAAGCAAAAAAAACAAAGAAAGAGTCCTCGTTCGTAGATCCGTCCAACCTCAGCTTTGGTAGAACGCGCACAAGTCCCTCCCTCCGCGCACTCTCACACCCCTAGGCCCCCCTAACGAAAAATAATAATAATCGAGCAAAAAGCAAAAAGGTTCCGGCCGTCCCAAACCCTCTCTCTCCCTCCGGACGACTCGATATCCATAAACAATAGACGACACGGTTGCAAACGACGACGCGTGACGATTCAATTTCAAGTACGTATTCAATCCGAGGACAAACAGGATATTGATTTGACCATGGAACGGGGGTTGCGCGGTCCCAACTCTATCATGATTTCCATTGCATTAGCCAAACTGGACGTAACCATATATGTCATACGGCTTCAGAGAGAAACTGCCAACGCCAGATGAAATGAAATAGATCCCCCCCCCCAGGCTAGTGGGCCCGACCGCGTATACATGGTCCACCGACGAAGCGACAAGACGGCGAGGAACGATAAGAACGGCGAAGGGCCGATGACGCGGAGAAAATGTATGACGGGAGATAAACGGCAAAAGCCGAGTCGGAAAAAGGACATAAGGCGTTTAAAACAATGAAATACGCGGGCCTGAACATAGTGTCGATTGAATCCGGCGCGCACATTACTTCTTCCATCCCCTCTGTCTGTCTCTATGAATTCGCTGGGAAGCCCTGATATCCGCGATCGTCTGTCCGCACTCCCTCCACGCGTCCCGTCAGTCGCAAAAATTGAATGTCGAAGGCGAACGGAGTTTACCGGGGCTGATGTTTCCTAACTTGGGACACGACCCACGCAATCCCCATATGGCCATCGAGAGGAAATGGACTGGACTGTCCTCCAAGCCTAGGTATGGGTTAGAAAAGTTATAAAACCCCTCGTGACTGTCGTCTCTGTCCCCCATTCCACCCCCCCACCCCCTCCTGGAATAGCCACCTCAGCAAAGATGGTCGCCTCCATCAGCTTCGCAAACATCAAGCAGGACATCTGCGGTGCCCTCCTCGAGTTTGTCGGCACCTTCTTCTTCTTCTCCATCGCCTATGGAACAGTCCAAGCGGTCATCGCAGAGGGTGGTGTCGGCCCAGCCGCCCCCACCGCGCTCAACGTCTTCGTCATCTCCACCTGTTTCGGGTTCAGTCTCCTCGTGTCCGCCTGGTTGTTTTATCGCGTTACCGGAGGACAGTTCAACCCGAACGTCTCCCTGGCGTTGCTCATCACCGGAAATCTGCCCCCCGTGAGGTTCGTGCTGTACTGCATCGCTCAGCTCGCTGGGTCTACCGCCGCTTCGGCAGTCATATTGGGACTCACACCTGGGCCGTGCAAATTCAAGTATGTGATATTTCGGATCTCAGACCGTCGGTAGTGCTGACGGGATGTCGGTAGCACTACGTTAGCCGAGGGCATCAGCCCCGTCCAAGGAGTGTTCATCGAGATGTTCGTCACGGCGTATCTCATCTTCGCCATCCTCATGCTCGCCGTTGAAAAACACCGCGCGACTCCGTTTGCGCCGGTAAGCCTATCTAAACAGAGCTAGGCTAGCCGCTGACGACATCCTTTACCACAGGTCGGGATCGGTCTTACCCTCTTCGTCTGTCAACTGTGCGGATCCCAATTAATCTCACGTTATGGGCGGGCACTCAATTTTTTTTTTTTTTCATTTTCATCAGCTGGTCGGTTTACTTCACGGGAGGCGCTATGAACACCGCGCGTGCGTTTGGACCTGCTGCCGTGACGGGTTTCAAGGACGGAATTCATTGGGTGGTACGTATGCCTCGTTTTTTCGAAACCGGCTTCATTTTCGCCTCACGTGTCGGTTTTTTTCCAGTACTGGGTGGGTCCCTGCCTCGGATCCTTCCTCGGCGCAGGGTTGTACACGATTATGAAACGGTACGTTGTTAAATCGGGTTAATCGTAATGATACCTAATAGCGTGGTCATATCGCAGTTTCAATTACGAGGTCCTCAACCCGGGGCAGGACGCGACATATAAGGAGATGCCCGCCCAAGACCCCGCGCTCGCCACCCAACCGACCTTCAGACGGCAACGCAGTGACCCAGCTGATAAAAGATCGTCGGATAGCATGGCTTAATTCTTCTCTTCTTTCTTTCTTCTGGGTGTCGACATGCCTTGGATGTCGAATCGAATTCTGATGATACATAATGGCGTTTTTTATGTAGTTTTCTACTCTGCTACGACCTTTCGTATAAGTCCCCTTGTTGTTGACACATCTTGTTCCGACCAACGGTCGAAGTTTCAATACCTTTGAATGCATCTTGAAGTTCGAAAAAGGCATCTAGAGCGAAAAGAACGTTTTTTTGGGGGGAAGATCAGCCACACTGATCGTAACTCCGCGTGTGTGGGGCGCAGATCCCCCGACTTCGAAGTCAGAACTTCTCCCTTAAATGTTGATCGTCTTGTATTGTTTACCGGTTTAGGAAACTCTAGGAACCTCCGGGGGGCCAAGTCCCGGGCGTTGCAATGTGGTTCAGTTATCTGAGAGAGGTGTAGAAGGCGGCTATTTTGGAAGTCTTCGAAGTTTGAGGAGGGCTTCGCTGGGAAGGGGCGATGATGGGGGGCGCTCCTTCCCAGTGACGATCGCACGAATGAAGTCATTGAACGAACGAGAGTGGCATAGCCATTGTCATGAAAGGCGCGTATCTCTTCGCACATGTACATTAGACGTTTTATCTATGGCAAATGAACTGTATCGAATAGTCACGGTACCGTGAACACGCAGAAGGTTCGAACGAATCCTCGAGGCTCGGAATTCCAACCCTGACATGGCCTGATATGGCCCGACATGTGGCTGGAGGTCCAGCGAGGTCCGGAGCGCCAATCGGATCCATCACAAGGGGAAACCCGAAAGAAAAACCTCTCTCCTCGGTTCGGCAATCACTCCGGCTGATTTTGTGCGGCGCCTGTTTTTCGGCGATGCGTGAGTGCGCCTCGAGGCTTTTTGAGGCCTTGAGGCCAATAGGGGAAAACGAATTGCCGTTACTGTAACTCACGATAGAGATTGACTCGCTGATTGACTATAGCCCTTTGATCCCGAGACGACTTGGCTAGATCCTCGCCAACCCGTGAGCGCTCCTCCACCCGCACCATGGGGAACGTTCGAGGGACGGCCACCCGGTAAGAAAAAATATTCGCGTTTCGCAAGCGGGTGTGAGGCATAGGACGGTCACTGGTCCGATATCTCGGATTTTACCCCTCTTGGGTCAACACCCGGGCCTCGCCTCACGCCGAAGCTCTCAACGTTGTCAACAACTTCTGTGGCTCGGGATCAGCGAATGCACGATTACGTCGATCGCGCTGCGTGTGCTCGAAAAGCGACGGAAACAGTGCTAAAAAAACACGTTCTTGACGTGCTCTATAGAATCTATTGGATCCTTTACGGGCTTAGTAGTGAACCCGCTCAACGCGGCCGACCTCAAGCACCGATCAGCAAGTATTTAAAATTCTTGGTGCCATTCTTTCAAAACTTGCGTGGAATTGACAGGTGTTCCATGCTAGCTAACGTGTAGCGCCTGGCGTTTAATATTATGTCGTCTTTTCTTTGGTGGAGTGTGTCTGTTTGCTAGATTTACGACATGTTGAAGAACCAGGCACCACAGCCCCAGGTCATGCTGCATAGTGTGGGAATCCCTCAAGTTCTCTCCGGTTCATTCGAGGGGGGGGACCAAGTCAGCACAGTAGGCGACCGGGAAGCACTGCATAGCCGCGGTTCGAGACACGTTTGCACAACTCATGTTCAAGATGGCAGCTTTCTGATCGCCCACTCGGAGAGCAATCTCGAACGCGACAAACGAATGATCCCCCTAAACAGCGTACCGCTGATGAATGAGCAGAATATGATGGAAATGAGGGTGTCTGACCCAGACGGCAAGGAAGGGTGTTCGCCGGGGGCATGGTGTACCGCGCTGAAAGTTGTTGGATGGCAAGATTTGTTCAGATAGAACACGTCTCGAGTCGTGGCACATTAGTCTCTCCCTGCGCGCGCTGCGCATCAACCGATGGAATGGAAGGGGTGAAACGTGGGCGTTTGTGTAGAAAGCGCCCACGAGGCATATCTGGGGGCTAAACTTGGAGCCCGAAGCTTGACGTTCTGTCTCTCCGTGCTTTTCAATACAAATCGCTCGCTCGCGTCCATACTCCGGTATGAGTCTAAACGCACCCACATCTTTACGACATATATCCTAGTGCCCAGCGTATCCTCAGCAGTACATTGATCGTCGATCGGTTTCCGGGGCTGTGATCTTCCCGGGGTACCTCGACCTCTCGATGGTGTTCTGTGACTACGTTGGTTTTCATCCTCACAATGTGACACGGCTCTGCTTGCACTGAACTTGTGTGCTGAACGTCGCACGTCAATCATCTATCTTGGAACACAGATATCATAACGTCCCGACAGGTGACATATCGATATCTGGGGGGTTGACTTCGCAGTGTATCCTTTCACCCGCAAGGTTGCGGTTAGAACATACCCCTTGACTCGGTGATCGTGCATCTTGATAGTAGGAACTCGGTGAATCCTAACCCCGATTAGACACCAGAATCAGAAGAGAAGCTTTCCCTTCTCTTATGTAACTTTTATACCTGTGGGGAAATGAGTTGATCTCACTTTTGCTGACGTACCGACGGACTTTGAACCGGCAAGGCAAAGTACTCAGAGTCGATGCCACCACGGACCGTCCGCTTTTCTCTGACCTCTTTGCGAGCTGGCAATCTCTGGAGAAACAAACAGGAGAACGTCCCGCAGAATTTCCAGCGATAATGCCATGGTGACTTTTACAACGTGAAGCTTTCGCAATCGTGTGCCCAGGTACTCGAAAGGGCATGTCAGCAACGTCTTTGGGTTCGTGGGCGGCGCAGAGGGGGGGGGGCGGGAATGATGCAACTACCTGACCGACCTTTCCAGAACCTCAGGGGGTGTGGGGACCCGGAGGATTAGACTCTCCCTCGAGGATGTCCGAGCAGCCAGAGGCCCAGAAGGGTTGCAAACATGGCGAACGCCGCCCAGGGCAAAGACTTGTATGAAGCCCGCCGTTCACGGACGCCCCTCGTCCCTGAACATTCAATACAGCTGTGCGCGCGAATAGTTCATGAACGTACTTAATAACCGAACGTAAAACACGGCATACAAGTGAAACCTGGTGTACACGTGAGCCGGATATTCATGTGGGTGACTATTGGTGAGGATGAAATCGTTCGCACGCTACCAGCACGTGTCAGAGGGCAGGACCAGTATCCCAAAACCAAAACGTCGCGGTGTCATTCGGACGGGGCTGAACCTTATGCCAGCCCCTGTGGAAGATCTGGTGGATAAAAGCGAAATGCCCAAGCAATGAGGGTGACGCACTGGTAAATTGTAGCACGAGGGGGGATGTGAGGACCTGATCCACCAACCGCGAAGGCAGGAGTCATTAAGGAGCTTCACATTACGTATAACACAAGATCGTGGGCTCCAGCTCATGAATCTCCTTACACACAGTCCGTGGATCCGAGCAGAAGATCCATTGACCAGACGCAGGCAACAGACCAACATCATAAAACTCGCCCAGAATCCTGAGTTCCCACCCAGCATCTAGAGTGGGATAATGGTTAGATATTCCGCCCATAAGGCAACAGCAAAGCTTCGTCAAAGGGTATTGAATGGACCTCATTTGTAAGTAACAGTGCATTCCACAACCCCCTAGGCCTGCAGGTGGCCTTGCCATATTTCGACCTTGATGAAAAATGTCTTATGCATCCGAAGAACCGGAGAAAGATCACCTTGTGAACCAGTGCCTGTTGAATGGAAGTCGTTTGTCCTCAGGGGGAGAGATAGTTCAATCAACACCAAAGCCAGCGAAGAGATGCAAGAAAGGAGAGGTTTAGTGAGTTAACACGAATGTGGTCTCAGAGGCTACTAGCGGTTGTGAGCCCGAGAATTGTAATATGCGGCGATGCAGCTGGATCGCCTACCACCATGTAGCGATCAAATATCAAGGCGTTGGGAGGGGGATTGGCTAATTTACAAGCCAGTCGAGAATCGTGTGGCTGTCAAGGGGTGGAACGAAGCGTGAGATTCGAAAGCGATTCACCCAAGTTCCGGGGCAGTAAAGGCTCAGGTGCACTTGAGTCTGTGTCGTGGAATAGGACTTTAAGGCGTCACGAGGTCGGGAGAGGAGTGGTGAGGTGGCGGGTGCATACTATTCCTCATTCGCCGTTTGGCCCATATGTTACCAGAGTCGCGGTATTAAGGGACGTGAGACACCTCTGGTTTCAGTCGATGCGCTGGCAAGACAAGCGTTTTGATGAGACGCGTGCAGAGTCTGAGTTGCCCGCCATCGCAAGTGAACGGTGTTGCGAACGGTGACGGAGAGCATCTCGTCGTGGAAGGAATGACCGTCGTGACATGCAGCAAGCAAGAACCTGCTGCGAAGGAAACGAGCGCGATGACTAGAGGAGGGTTGAACCACAAGAATAGAATCGGCGCCAGCGTCCATCACTTCCCACTCCAACACCGTCCAGCCTTATCGCACCGATATCGTAGCGTTCACTGTTCCTTGAGTTTTCTACAATGAGTCCAAAGGCCGCACCGTACGGGACATGGCACTCTCCAATCACATCGGACGCCATCGTCGAAAACGTGAGCAAGCGGTACCCGACCCTTTCAACCTTATCTCACAACCGTCATCTTCCCGCTAGGCGATCAACATCTCCTCGATCTTTATCGACCCCATCACATCCTCCGTCTACCACATCGAAGCACGTCCCGGTGAGGCTGGCAGATGTGTGATCGTCGACACTCTCAATGGGAAAGACATTTTCGGACCGGGGTGGAACGCGAGGTCTCGCGTGGAGGAGTACGGAGGTGGAGCTGCGATAGCGTACGGCGGTGTCGTGTATTTCTCGAGCCTCACGGATTTGAGGGTTTATTCGGTGGATGTGGGCTCGGAGAAAGAAGCTGAACCCGTTGCTGTCACTCCAGGTACGCCTTTTAGTCTTCCGCGCTTCCGGGTTTTGACAATCCGTCGCGGGCTTTCCAGAAAACAAAAACCATCGTTTCGCAGATTTCGCAGTAATACCTACCCACCCTCACCTCCTCATCGCCATCTTGGAAGATCACACTCGTCCGAGTCCATCCGAAGTCGAAACCTATCTGGTCTTGATCAATACCTCCAAGAAGGCGATCTTTCCGGTGGTCTCCGGAGCGGACTTTTACGCTTCGCCTAGGTTCTCGCCAGATGGAGAACATTTGGTTTGGCAGCAGTGGTGGCATCCGAACATGCCTTGGCAAGGCGCAGAAATATATCTCGCCGAGGTTACGGTGAGCGACGACGGGGAAAAGGTTGAGTTCGGAGAGAGATCGTTGGTCGGTGGTGTAAAGGGCCAAGTCAGCGCTGCTTATCCCCTCTGGATCACGAACGAAACCGTCCTGTTCACGAGCGACGCGTCGGGGTACCAGAACCCTCGGTCGTATTCTACCCTCACCGGCAAATCCGTTCCGGTCTTCCCCATCCCCGTCGAGATGGATTTTTCGTTACCAGGATGGCTGTTGGGTCAGTCCTACTCTGCTGTTTTGGACGAGAAGGGCGAGAGGGTTTTGTATTCGGTCATGAAAAACGGACGGTCGGCACTGTATGTCGTGGGCGTGAGCACTGGGGTGTTTAGCGAGATCAAGTCCCAGTTCGTGGAGATTTCGAGCGTCCAAAGCATCCCGAAGACGGGTGAAGTCTTCTTCATCGGTGGCCAGAGCTCAGCTCCCTCCGAGATCGTCTCTTTCACCTTTCAACCTTCCAATGCCTCCAAACCCCCGCCCTTCAAAACGCTCAAGTCGACATCGTCCTCCATCACTTCCTCATTCCCTTCGGGGATCATCTCCGTCGCTGAGTCGATCACAATCAAGGTCCCCCCAAACGACGACCCGGTCCATCTCAACTTTTACCCCCCGAAAAACCCAGAGTATCTCGGTGGCGTGGACGGAGAGAAACCCCCGTGCGTGTTTGGCGTGCACGGCGGACCTACGGGTATGTCGGGCCAGGTGTTGAATTGGGGTAGGCAGTATTTCACGAGTCGTGGGTGGGCTTGGTGAGTGCATATCCCGAGGTACGGTTCGTAGAAGGTGGGGCCCATATTTACGCGGTCACTAGGGTCGAAGTAAACTACGGAGGATCGTATGGATATGGGAGGCTGTACATGCGAGTTTTCCTTCCATCTTTTCCTGGAGCGGTCAGCGCTAACACTCAACCTATATAGCGATCGTCTCCAAGGACAATGGGGCATCTCAGAAGTCAGGGATTGTATCCTGGCCGCCCAACACCTGTCGACTTCCTTAAACCTCATCGACCCATCTCGTATCTTCATCAGAGGCGGTTCAGCAGGCGGATACACCGTCCTAGCGGCGATATCCAGCCCGCCTCCCGACACTCCGTCCGAATTCAAGTGGACCGGCGCGGCGTCGTTGTACGGCATCTCAGATTTGAGGAGGCTCGCCGATGACACTCACAAGTTTGAGAGTAAGTATTTGGAGGGGTTACTTGGGGGAAGCTATGAAGATGTTCCGGAGGTGTATAAGGAGAGGTCGCCGGTTAGCCACGTCGATAAGATCGATACGCCGCTGTTGGTGAGTTCGACCCCCCAAAGGCTCCCTCTTCGGATTTTGGTTATGGAGATTGATTATGGGATGCTTAGATCCTCCAGGGTTCAGAAGACGCAGTTGTCCCGCCATCCCAAGCAGAGCTTATCGTGCAATCACTGGAGGAGAGAGGCAAGAAGGTCAAGTATATTCTTTTCCAAGGCGAGGGGCATGGGTGGAGGAAAGCTGAGAATATCAAGGCGGGGCTCGAGGCAGAGTTGAGCTGGTACGAGGACCTGATTGGGGTGACTCAGACTGAAGCGTAGGAGACCTGCAGGATCCGGTGAACTATCATTGTTTGTATACTAAATTCTCCCTTGTAAAAAAAACTTATTGCTTTTGACGGATAAAAAGAGCTCAACGACTCATCTTGGTCGGGCGGTGCCACGCGCCGAACCGATTCCGTCATCGACAACCGTCGTTACACTACTCGACGTCGGACCCTGGCCATAGGTTTTGACGGAGACGTGTAGCGGCCTTCCCGGACCACTGAGCGCTCGCAAGTGTCCAGGAAACTCCCTCCTTGGTTCCCAAAGGAAACATTGTTTACCTCGGAAACTAGGATAGCCACGGCGAGAGTTGAACTCGCAGCCTTCACCCGGAGGAGAAAGCGCGCACCATTGCGTCACAGCGGTGTCCGATCTACCATGTCAATACCCTTTCACTCAATCGCTAGAGCACGGCGTGGGTTGGCTCACACAGATTCGTGACAGATTTTGTTCTCCCGCTCCCTACAAACAGGAAGGATTCGGTAGGCTCATAGAGAAATGGGTTGATTAAATAACGAGCTGGCTTGGCTTGCAACGGTGCTAACTAAACAGAGTGATCCGCAGTCTCCAATATTTCTTAGCTAACGAGTGGATCTTTGTGCAAGGTCGATTGAGGGCAGAGGACGGCTGGACAACGACAAAGTCCTTCCTGAAGCTACAAGAGAGTCCACGATGAATCTTCCGGCCAATACTCCTTCATGTGTTCCTAGTAAAGTCCTTTCAGTCCCATTCTGGCGTGTCCGTGGTGGAATAAGTCGACCCACCTGTATCTCGTGCATCTTAGCTCTCTGTTTCTTACGGTAGTCCTTGAGATCTTTTTTTATGACCTTACCGCGATCGTAGGCGTCGTTGGCTCGGTCAAGCAGAGCCGTATGGTCACGCCGAAGGCTACAACCCCAACGGTCAACACCTCATAGCACCCCATGAAAAATAGTACGCACTCATCCATGCCTCGAAGAGCCGCCTCCAACTCCGGTTTCTTTCCGCGAACAATTCGTGCGGTCCACAGCGATCCACTGTCCGACTTCAGGTCCGGCACAGCCTTCTTCAAAGCAATTTCAAACTTGGTCGCGAACTTCGAGATGTCGGAAATGACGTCGACCAACGCCGGTGGAACGCGAATGTCCCTCCCGTTAGCTTTGATGGGTATCAAATAATCCTTGGGGCGTTCCGAAGGTTCGAACGGCTCGAGAGTATAGACCAGGTAAGCGAACACAAACGCGGACGAAAACCAAGCGATCTCGAAAGTCTCCATGAATCTTGGCGAGAGATGTGTGAGGGGTGGTATGGCGGAAGGATTCTGAAAGCCTTATATGAGCGCATGCGGGTTCGGTGGCCCCATCTCAGGAAGCCGTGAACATTGGGCTTTTGTTACACGGCTCCAAACCTTTGAGCCATTGCGTAGGGAGGGGGAATCGCGGCGAGGCCATTGGTGATGGAAAAGAGGGCCGTGCCACGGCACACGACAAGCCGAGTAGGCTTCCACATCAAGCATTCAAGGTGAGCCACGTATTCGGAGGTCAAAGGATAGGAGGGGGCCGAATCAGGCATGACATAGACCGTAGGACCTTCCTAGACACTTGTGATGGAACGACGCGTTCACGAGCAGTTGGCCGATGTAGCTTTCCGCAACGGAGATGCATGCAGCATCGGCAACGAAACTTCAACTTCGAAGCATCCAAGAATCAGCGTTCCGCTTCTCAGTTGCTGTGACTGCAGAGGCGACATATTTTGACAATCTGACGGGCCACGGAGGGTTTCGGCGACTGGAAATTGAAGAAGATAGGGTTTTCAGATCAGGGGAGTCTTGGAAGGAACGATAAGTTGGATGGGATTCCAACCATCAGACCCGATCGCAGCCTCGAGCTTCCTGAACAGCAATCTGCCGTCACTTAGGATAATGGAGGCCCGCAGAGATGAGAATTTCGGCCGAGGAGCCGAGGGGCAAGAAAGAGTCATGCGGTGGGTCAGTTACAATCCCTCACGCATTCCCAGCACGGCCGGTCAGACTCTCGCAGAAAATCGGGACAGGACCAAGCTGACCGACCCGCGATCTATTTATTTTCGCCTCCTGGTGCTCTGACAGGCTTGACGGACTCTCTTCCAGCGTCCGGCCGCTGCTAAAAGCAACGGAGAGTAAATCAAACAATTCAGAATCCACGCCGAAGGCTTTAAGTCATGTCAACACCGTGAGTCACCTGGGAAGTATTCAAATCGGTGAAAAGAATCTACGCACACCGATCGATATCTCCATTCTCGAGGTTGAATCCGTGAACTGACTCTCAGAAGTGGTGTTATCTGCTTCGGATGATAGCTGTGTGTTCGGCTGGCTGGGGGGTATACAAGCGTTTCCAATAGGTTCGCGACTTTCGGGAAAGGCAAGGGGATAATAACGTTAATGGCGGTTGCTTGATGAAAGAATAGAACCCCAATATAATTTGAGTAGCAGTGGTCCGTGTCCTCGGATGCCAGGCGGCAGTGGTCCAGGTATTGACCTCACGGATTGAGTGCACCCTTCCGAGTAGAGCGGCGTTATAAGAGCAAACAGCAACAAAAATACCCATGGTTGGTCGCGGCGCGAGAGGGTGAGCTGGGATGAACGAAGCGTGGTCCGGGCCACGCTGCTAGCCTCGGACGGCGCAGCGCTTGAAGTAACCGCGAAGGGTGCTGCAGGGAGTGGCGTAGACTGGTGCGATTACTACAGGCGAAGAGAAAGGAGAAGTGGGGCCGATATGAACTGTTATGGCCTCGAACACGAACGCCGTGGCGTCGTTGAGGACCATGCGCGTAGTGGTAAGCAGTTGACACATCGAGGTGAGGCGGTGGTTCTTGTGAACCGGTTGCTGGCATAGGCCAACGGAGGAGAGTGGTGATTCACAGAACACCCCGACAGGGAGTGTGGCAACCGTGGGAATCAGCTCAGATTATTTGCCGCGAGGCTGCCAACTGGCAGTTGGCCCTCTTTCATTCCTTCTATCCCAATGGCTCCAAAGAACGAGAAACCGCTGCATTCGCTAATTGCTGGTGCGACCGCTGGAGGCATTGAAGCGTATGCTTTTTTGGTCACTCTCAAATTCTACCGCGTGGCTCAACGCGGACGAAGCGTAGCTTTGTTACATATCCGACGGAATATGTGAAGACGCGATCTCAGTTTGGTGGAAAGGTATGACATATATAACTCGTCTTGCTCTCATGTGGCTAAAGGTCTACTCTTCGTGCGCACAGAGGGAAAGCCCAATATCCATCCTCAGAACGACGTTGAAAACCAAGGGAATAACCGGACTATATTCCGGTTGCACTGCGCTCATTGTAGGAAACTCCGTCAAAGCTGGCGTTCGATTCGTCAGTTACGATAAATTCAAAGGGATATTAGCGGATTCCGAGGTGCATTTGTGATCTCACTCGCCTACGCGACCAGCGTTGACCTGTCCCCAGGGGAAAGTGAGCGCTCCACGTAGCCTTGTTGGTCAGAAAGTCTTCCGGAAATCCTTTAATTCACCCCTCTCACACCATCATTCACATAGCTGGGCTAGGAGCTGGGATGACGGAAGCGATCTTCGCCGTCACGCCATCAGAAACAATCAAGTGAGGCTATCCGTCTTACCCCGAACCCGAAGCTGAGGATCCGCCCACAGGACGAAGCTGATAGACGACGCAAAGCGACCAATACCTCAATACCGTGGTTTGATCCATGGAACTACTCAGATCGTGAAGGCGGAGGGCCTACGAGGCATCTACCGTGGTTTGTTCCCCGTGGTATGCATATCTGGCTGATCTCGGGTTCATCCGCTCACGACGTCATTCCAGATGATGCGGCAAGGCGCAAACTCTGCCGTACGATTTACTACCTATAGCACTCTCAAGCAATTCTGTCAGGGCGCCACTAGAGGTGGCCAGGAATTGCCCACCGTGGTCACCTTTGGGATCGGTGGCATCGCTGGCCTAGTCACCGTTTATACTACAATGCCACTCGAGTAAGCTAACTTCATCCTGCACGTTTCCCGTTCTGTGACCTTCTACAGCGTGATCAAGACCCGCATGCAGTCATTAGAAGCTAGATCGCAGTATCGAAACTCGTTCCATTGTGCTTACAGGATTTTTACGGAAGAAGGGGTGTTGAGGTTTTGGACTGGGACGACACCTCGGCTCGTAAGGCTAGTGGTGAGTACGTTTGGAGATTACACGCATGCCCTTCTGAATTCATTGTTTGTAGCTCTCGGGTGGGATCGTGTTCACTGTGTACGAAAAGGTTGTCGCCGTTATTGGCGGTCGGTCTTAATGGCGCACCACCACCGCATGTTATCGGACCCTATTTTCTTGTCCATTAGCTTCTCAGAGAAGGAAAGAACCAGAGTCCAATTCTTCCTGCGATCACGCGTGCCCATCTGCTTCCCTGGAGCTTTAAGCTGTATGGGATTGTACCAACACTGAAAAAGTTGGCAGTAATCATACGAGGATCACAGACTGGCCACCCAGGTCGATGGGGGAAGCCCATGAGGGCAAACCATGGGCGCACATGTATTTTTACAGGAGGGATGAAGCAAATATAAATAATGATAAAATATACATTTACAGTTCAGCCACAGAAAGTGGCTCCCCTTCTAAATCACGACCTCCTCACCTCTGAATTCGAGGCAGAATTCCAGCCTAGTTTTACCGCCTCATTGTGACCCATTTTCGACGGTGAGGCGCGCGCGCCAACGTGCGGCAACGACTCTCAGTATCCAAAAGTCGCGCAGGGCCCCAATCATTGGATAAGTAGGTTACCGGCAACTACCAGGATCTAGCCAGTCCTTCTCGGTATGAGTCGTGGGTCTGGAATCCCAACCCACGAGGTTAGGGCTTGGGTGCCAGGGATTGACCAGGACGCTCGACGTTTCAGCACGACCTGGGCCAGGGATCTTAGGATGCGGTTAGGGGGCATATGTGCACACGTAGATTAAGGTATCGAAGACCCTTGTATTATCCTAGGATCTTTCGCCCTGAACCGGGTCTGCCTCGAGGCAGAAGTGCACGATTCTGATAAAGGTGCACCTCGAGCGGTTAGCCTCAGCCACCTACATCCCAACCTCTCACCTCTGCAACACGGGCGTTGTGTTTACAATCACCACCTGGGATGCGGTTAACCCTCCGGTCTTTCCTGCTATTCCTCAGGGAGCTAGTACTTCTTTTCCGCAAGCGATGGCATCACATGGCCCGGAGGTTGTGGTACATTTTGGGGGATTTGCGTGCACGTTTTTCGTCCCGAAACCCGGAAAGGAGAGACAAGATTCGTCCGAGCGTCGAACGCCGACCAGCAAAGTCCAGTCCGACCACAGTGATCTGTGCCAGTCGGCTCCCTCCCACAGCCACACCGATCGCTGGCGGCGACACATCGACTATCGTAGTTTGCACGGCCACTGTCAATGATATCATTCAAGAATCCCACGAGAACAATAGCGCTCACAACTTAGATGTCAACACCTACCAAAACCGCGAGGGCTCAATCTCAGGTTCTTCTGCAACCATCTCGCCAAATAACTCCAGACCCCCTTCACAAAATTCTTATCGCCCCGCACCAATACTCCCAGAGCGCCGTCTTGGACACCCTCCGGATCCGCAATGCTCTTGCCGCCCGCCGTCGAAGTCTGCCTACCATTCACCCTCGAATCTAGACGGGGCAGAGGCAGTGGCACGCGGCTACCTCGAACCTCCGTCCTCTGCACAATTCGCTTTCCCACCCTCCGTCAATACTTCCGTCTCGTCTTGCGTGTATCATACTTCGGGGAGATTTTCCCCTCCGCAACCGTCACCGTTAACCAATGCTTCGGAACCCGGAGCTGGGCTGCTCCCCATGATCGAGGTCGATAGATATGGGAAAAACCGGAAGGGAAAGGTCGAGACGGCGAACCGGGCACAAGTTCTTCCCCCTGCCACTACAAAGTTCGAAGGGTAAGAATTTCACGGCGGAGTGCCTAGTATGAATTTATCCTATGTCTCAGTGAGCATGTTCCTGAATGGACCCCCCTTGTTCATCCCGACGGCGCCCTGCATTGGGTCAATAAGCACGATGTAGGCTCGAGCCCCCACACGTGTGTCCCTTTCTGATCAAACGCACTCCAAGCCGATCTACACGGACACAAACATGCGTGAGCCTAAACTGCGGCAGAGAATCGAAGAAGCTCTGGAGAAAATAGATAACTTGAGGGTGAATTTCCCGCCCCTCCCGGTAGACGATTGGGAGCTCGTCTTGGAGCTGGACAAAGATTTTTGTTCGTACTATTTTGTCCGCCATTCTACTCGTTGCCTGTTTTGGCTGCAGGAATTCGACCCTGTACGCGCTTTGGATAGCCCGTCCGGTGTTACTGAGCGTACCCACATTCGTGAGTCCGCCCCTGCGCCACATCAGGCGTCTTCGATACTGAATGTATTGATAGATCTGGCATTACAAGCTCACTACTGGTGAGCACTTGCACTCATTGCAGCGATCTCGCAGTCAACAGCTGCTAGGTCCCACTGGGAAATGTATCCACATAACAGAGAGACCCCTGAACACATTCTCCAAGAACTCCGTGGGATCTTGGCCCACGCGGGTGTTGGTACGTCAGAACAAGTATTGATTGTTGTGTGACTCACAAACAACCAAGAATCCATGACTTCTGCAAACTCAACCACGCCTTATTCGGAAGGGGATCTTGACAAGTTTTTGAGCTATGTGAATCACGTCACATCGGCTGGGGGAAACCATGGGTTTTCTGCTTGCGTCGTTGGCAAGTTAAATATTCTGCATCCAGTTGGTATTTTCTCACAGGATTTCTCAGGCCGCTTGATGCATTTATTCAGTACGTTGTAATGGGTAGGTAATTGAACGTTGAGGGGCTGAAAACGGCGATTGGTAGTTTTCGCGCGTTACCTCAACTTTTACGGCCAGAAAGTGGCTCGGCTTGAGAGTGACCAGACGATATACGGTATCCATCCGAAACGGACGTTCCTGATCAAGATCTTGTCTGTTCTCTTCTTCTATACTCCGGAATTGTACCTCAGAAGTATGCATGGTTGCTATTTTCTTCGGATGTATACTGACAAACCCTCAAATAGAACTGGAATCTGTTTACACGGATTTCATTATCTGTCAACATAGATGGGCACGATTCATCACATGGCAGCAAGATGAGTGGAAAGACACCATTATAAACGTGAGTACTGTTTGGTTGTTGTGCCGCCGCATGACTCATGCACCCCGTTTCGGTAGGTCACTGTGTTGTTGACCGCAAACATGGCGTTCTTGGCCATACCGGGGATTGGGAACAGCACCCAGCTCGCCAGCTACTTTTCTACTGTGACAGCTATTGGGAGCATCGTGATAGGCCTGTTGCTGGTTCGGAAACATAGCAACAAACTGGAGGACTCTGCGCGCGATGTTGTACGCCACTTTATCTGATTTCTTTCCCCACCCCTTTCCTTATCGCGATTGGTATGCTCTCCTTGATAGGAACTTTATCTCCGAAGCAGACACAACAAAGCGATCGGCTTCGAAACGCTCGCAATTCTGTACAGTCTACCATATTCATTGCTCATGTGGTCGTGAGTCTTCATAAGTTGGTGGTTTTCGCCCGAGCCGCTGGTCTGACGTCGCTGACCGGTAGCACGGTGTCGTTTACTACCGCCTTTGGTCTCGAGACACTTGTGTCTACCCCCCAGATTCGGACGAAACTTTCCGTCGGCGCGGTGTTCGTGATGGTGATAGTCCTGATCTTCTGGTGTGTCTGGATCACGATAGAAGGCAGGACAGATATTGGCGTCTTTAGCGCAGTTTATTGCCTCCTCTGTCCGCAGGGTGATATCACTCAGCCTCCGCCAGATGAAGGTGGAGAAGATGGCGACGAAATGAGGACAATGGGGCGTGTTAACAGTTATACAACCCTTGTCAGTGGCGACCAGGCTGGGAGAAACACATCACGTAGGCTGTTGGGTAAAACAAGGGCGAATACGGGTGAGGTTGATCAAGGGCCAGAGGTCATGGTGTAGGATATGAGTAAATCTGTCTGATTCCTTCATGTTGTACTTTGTTCCTATGGCGGTCGAGTGCACAAAAAATTCTTTCGCACACGATGCAATCATGTCGCACGAAACCTGTCACCCCGCACAAAGTTGAACCATCTTCAGTGATCTCTGCACGTCAAGATTCTACATGACTTGGGCAGGCTTTCGGAGAAACCTAGAAAATTCTTCTTGCGGTTTCACGCGGCTCATGCGCTTCATACTGTGATTGTACCAACACTGAATGAACCCAGACAAGCTTGCCCAGGTCAACGGCACAGCACCACTCAAAGGCTCCTCCAAGTGTGCTCACACAATTTTTCAGTATGGAAGAAATGATAATTACAAAGCAAGCATCAGGTTTACAGGCCGAGTTGTGTCAGCTACAGGGAGTGCCGCTGGGGCGAAGCGAGGGAGAGATTGTTAAATAGAAAAAATACAGTTGAAATTACTCTAATCCGATTTATTGTCACCAGCCAGCATTGTACCCTGCCCAGCATAGGATCTGTTGCCAAGGGACGGTAAGCGGCATAGCTGTTACATCTTCTTGTGCGGTGGCGAATTCGTAAGCACTTCCTGTGCAACGCCAGGCGGGATCTCTGGGGATTTGTGTTGTGCGGCGGTAGCCGGGATGGTTGCAGGACTTTCCTGTAGGCCTGGGGGCAGGATACCTACAGGAGCTTGTTCAATGTCGTTCGGTATGGTGGGTGCTTTCCGCCAGCTAAAGAGAGCCCTGAGCCCTATTGTGGAATTGGAGCAATCAGCTATAATGAATGAGCAATCCGGGGTATGGTGTTTACCTTTCTTCACAATTTGCGGTAGTCTTCCAATCCCTTTCCATTTTTGGGGAGGTTTGGGCCTGCGAGGATAATATGGTAGTCGACCTCCAGTGTAAGGCGGCACTTCAAAATGTTCACATGACAAACGCGAAATAGATCTAATAAGGGGACGTACCCCTTTCACATGTGGGCACTGGTAAAATATGTTCACACGACAACCGCAAAATAGATCTAATAATGGGACATACCAATTTCATCCAGGTAGATCATAGGCTGCCGAAAGTAGAATTGGAGTGGGGATAACATCTTCAGAACTCCGTTTCGGCGATAGACAAGGGAAAATCTGCAGAGTACATCAACCACCTCCCTTACCCCACTTCCGTCAAAAATCCCCTCCAATTGTTGTTCTTCAATCCCAGATTGGAAGAATGTGATTCCCTCGAGCACATCCCAAGCCCTGGTACCTAGTTTTTTAATCCTCGGAGAGTGGAACACTGGCTCGATAGTGTCCTCAAGCTTCTCGTAATATGTTGTTCTCAGCACGCCCTCCAGGTCGTCCCACATCTTTGACAGTGTATGTTCATCCCAATTATTTTTGCGTACAATCCTGGCGAATAGTTTAATGGAAAACGGGTGGGAGTCCAATGTTGTGATGAGGGCGTCCACTGTAGGTGACCTGGCCAAGTTGCAGAGGCTGTAGAAAATGTCTCGTGCGCCATCCTCAGTTGGAGTTGGTACTTCGACCCGGCGGAAACCGTGAATGTCCGGATACATCCTGCTGGTAGTGACCAGGCCGACGTGTTCATGGCTACCAAATTCTTCTATCATTGCATAGATTTTCTCGGCTTCAGGGGCCCGTGAGTCGAGGAGAGAATCCACACTATCAAGCAATAACAGGATCGGAGATGGGGACTGGAGGTGTGACTTGAATTGTGTTTCATCAGTGTGGGTGGCGCCAGATAGGCGCTGGATGAAACCCTCCAGCGAGTCCTCGAGGCCATCGCAACACATGAAGTAACGGTTTTCACCAAAAATAGCTTTGGTTCGGTCGTTTTCTAGGATGTTACGAGCCACAAAAGTCTTCCCAACGCCGATCGGCCCGAAAAGGGCAACTGATGCAACTTGGTCTGTCAGGTCCAGTATTTCGTTCATGATTTGTAAGAACCAGTCAGATGATGCTGGTTGAAGGACTGGGATGAGAACTTGGTCATCATTGCGGCTGATGAGGATTTTGCAATGAGCGGTTGGCTGCCAGGAAGAGGAACACTGACCAGTCACGCAAGATCTCTAATACCTCCGGCATTTTGGGGCGCTGTTCCCAGTCATTGTCCCAGCATCTCTCTACCAATGCCCACAGCTTAGCAGTGAGATCCCTATGCGTTGGCCGCTCCGGGCGATCCCCCCTCTTTAGAGCCAACAGTGCCACAGTATCAGGTTCAGGGAAGAATGGAGCTTGACCGGTGAAAACCTATGTTGGGGTGGGGAGTAGGTTCACCAACTGTCTGTTTGGGGCTACTATTTGCGACCTACCTCAACCACGATCATTGCAAAGGAGAAAACATCACCTTTGTCCCCAGGTGACGATTGGGGATCAGCCCATCGCATACAGCGATGAACATTGGCTTGTGGGTACCATGAAAAAAATTTGTTGAAGCAGTATTCAGTGATGTGCGGGCAGCCAGAGTCATCAACAATGATGTTGGGCTGTCTGGGTATCAGCATGGCTGCCATATGGGCTTCATGTGATTGCGCACCCCACCGAGATCTACATGATTCACATCATGGGAATGAAGGTAATCAAGGCCGTTGGCAATGCCGATTAACTTTTAATGGTGTGAACAAAACCCAAGACACGAGAAGGGAGACACTCACAAGATCAAGCCTGTTTGTATCTGGGTGATTGTTGATATATCTACTTAGTTCTACGCCAGGCGCCCGGGCCCAAACAAGATGGATGGGCTCGTTGGTGATGCCAAGGAAGGGGACGATGTTCGGGTGCGTCAAACGTTTCCACTTGACAATCTCACCAGATTCAAACTGTCGATCGAGTCAATGGGGAAAGCGGGAGAGACAAGAGTGTTGATCAGGTACCATCTTGACACGCCACCATGCCGATGAGAGGGAGGGGTTGAACCTCTTGGCGCAAGCCTTTGAACCATTTATTGACCCTTCGTAAATGAATTCGTAAGGCCCAATGGAGGTTGGACCAGCAATGGGGACAAAGGGCGAAATATCAAGGATGTACGACCGTGGTAACCTCTTACTCATCCAGCATATGCGTTGGAGCACATCCAGGCACTTTCGATATGCAGGATCAACGGGATCGAGAGTATCGAGGGTCTGTGCAGGTTCAGTATAGAGGCGATACAGTAAAACGAACACAAACATTGTCCAGATAGTCGATAAGCCACGCTGCATCCTCGTCCCGAAGGCTTTTGCAAACATCATAATCTTGGAAGTCTTCCCTGGAGAGGAAGCTGGCGAGTTGATCAGGAAAGTCGAGTGAAGACCTTTCGAGGCGGTCTAGCTCTTGTAGAGCCTTGTGGGATGGTTTGTAGGCCGGTTGCTGAGCTGTCGGGGAGGACATGTAGAACGGGTCTTACTAGCAAGGTGGAAGCGGGTGAGCTGTCCCTGGGGACACTGGCGGATTATGTAGCCATCCCTGAGCAACGTGCAAGCCGCGCGGTTGCGGCACCTCACAGGATTAGGAGAGGAGTCATGCATCGGAGGGTCTAGATCCAGGGGCCGTTGACCACGATGTCTAGGGCTGCTGCTGAGCGCTGGTGGCTTATTCCAAGACTCCAAGATAAAATACGAGGCGTCTATGTTGGTTTTGCACAAAACGAGAGATCTCCCGGGACAGTCGAACGTAGGCTGGAATCCAGCCTCGAATTCAGAGGCGGAGGAGGAACGGTTTGCGAGGGGACGGTACCTAGGGGGGCGAGCGGCCTCTGAATTGAGTCGAACGCTTCCCGCGAATTTTCCGATTATGTTCCCGACCACTCTTCCACGTTTCCAGAACTTCGCCTCACTTTGAAAACTATTCCGCTCGTCTTTACGAAAATCATCATGCCTTTGCTCCTTCTTCATTGAATTCGCCGCTCGATACACCGGTACGAATGTCGAGTGGCTACCCGCTACGTTTGCCTTTTGTCAACGCGCACCTATTTTCTGCCATCGGGGAAGATCAATTCTGGAATCTCTCCTCACCCGGGCGCGTTATGTCACTACCCCGTCCTCGTTCGTCATTTGGGTACTCTTTAAGTACCCACGTCTGTGCATTATTCGCTTGACTGTCCCGATATTGATATGGTCTATCTCGTGGGGTGCGTACTAGCTACCTACAGTAACGGGCGTTCGAACGGGCTGCTCCGTCCCAGACTTCTTGGAACGGAGACTAGGTACTGTTTGATCAACCCACAAGCCACACCGTCATCGGCGAGACGACGTTCCACATTCGCGGAGTCCAAATCGATCCCCGTCAGCACAGCAAGCCTCAAAGGACCGCAAAGAACATTTGCGCGGAAGAGTTGACCAATGGCGCAACGTTCAAGTGGATTTGATCTGGGGGTACGATTCGCGGTGAACTCGTTCGGTGTTTGTGGGCAGTTTAGGAAGCGTCCATGTCATGCAAATGAGGTCGCTCGGTGTCGCAGGGAGGCTGAGCTCTGCCGGAGGTGTCCTTTCGCCGGCAAATCGACGAAGTTGGGGGCTTGTCACAACTCGACTCACAACGTCTCCCGCGTATCACTTGATTGTCTGGGCCCAAATCAAATAATATTACCGGAATATGTTGGAATATGTCCGACATAACGCGCAAACCTTGTTAGGCCATGGGGGGAAGTAGGAAATGTGCGTGATCATCAATGTCGTTACCACGTTGGCCCCGCGCGTCGGAGCTAAACAAAAAGAGTAGGGAAACTAGATGTCACATAGTGCTCATAATATGGAAGAACTGCACAACAGAACTAGTGAGATTGCGGTTGGTTTGCGATGAGAAAGGGGAAACTGACTCACAAGACGGCTCGAAACCCGGCGAGACCTTGGAATCCACATCTGCACCTGCCGATGGTATACAGTGTGTGGCCGGTTTCAGAAGTCTTGTCGAACGTGTGAGTTGCCCGTCGTCCCGACTGGCTGGCTTCATTTGGGACGAGATTCGGTCGCAGTCCCTCTGTGTGTTGGCCCTGGTTGAGCTTCGTGGCTACCAGTATGTCACAATGGTCGACGTAATATCGAATGAGGACGAACTGGGCAACGGAACCAAACCGCCCGCTCGATAGCTTCAACACGCGGATCGCCTCGATGTTTCCGAGTCATTGATCGACAGCTATCCTGCAAACTTGCCCATGGTTTCCAACCGAGGGCGACGATCGACGCAGGCGGCATGGTGCTCGAGACAGATTCGATGCTGATGCTGTCCGAAGTTCCCTTTCCTTGTTCGAGGGTGAGGTGTATGTCCCGGGTGGAAGGGCTTGTGTCTTGAATATTCACATAGAAGGAAAGGCGGTGCCGGCAGAGATGGTGTAAAGGGTGAGGGCGATGAACTTGGGACAGAACGCTGTCAAAGAGGTGGCAACTGACGACTGCGAGAAAGGGAAAGAACACAGGGAGCTGGACGTCCAAAGAGACCCGCGTGGGGAATGCTTGCACAAACCCGCGCTCGGTATTTTCCTAGACCTGTGCGTGGAACTCCCTGACGAACTCCCAACGGTCATAGCTACCGAGGTTTCGCGGGAGGTCCAGCTTCAGAGCCGGGATGGTAGCATCCAAGTTCATATTCGTGAGCGGTACGGTAGATGTGATTTTAGGCGTCTCGATTTCGACGATGGTGAGAGGACAGGAAGATGTATGCGGCGGAGAAGCCAAAGTAATGGCGCGGGTGGTTGTGATGGCGCGTTGGAGCGAGTAGCTCATCCCGTTTTGGAAATAGTTCTCTCTACCGCCAGAAGTCGACAAGCGTCGTTTCGCCCACGACACGCCCAAACGCACAACGTTCAGCATAACTCACGATTATTGCGGGTCCATCTCAAAGTTAACCTGCCCCGCTTCACTCACTTATCTCACGACCTGTTCCCTCTCCGTTCTGAGGAATTTGTTCGTATCTGCGGTTGTGCTGGTACCTCTGTGTTTCCTGTCTAGCTTGAAACCCGCTTTGAACATTCCTCTCGATCCCTTTCGTTCCCCAACCCATTCGCCGTCTCCCTCCCTCATTTCTAACGCAGCGATCCACTCCCTTGTTATCGCGACGTCGATGTCAAGTCCTTTCAACCTCTTGGACACCGACGCCGTCAAACTCCTCGTCGCAGGTCATTAGCGAACCAGCAAAATACTTCACCGGATATGGCCTTCCCGGAAGGAAACAAAATCAGGTTCGCTCTCGATGTCTGCTAACGACAAAAAGCCACACATTTCCATGTCAGAGCAACATCTTCCGGAACGGGGGCTTGTTCGGGACGACACAGTACTTAGAGAGGGTGAACTAGTGCACGGATTGGTGCTCCGTGTGGGAGGATCCGACTCACTAGGAGAAGCACAACCGCATCAAGCTTCCTTTTCGTCACTACCCAACCCATATTCTCCCTCCCCGAAGGTCTCCCGGCGATAGGCGCTCCCAGCCACCCATGGTCCAGGGTTCGCCCCAGACTCTCCGCGCATTTCACAGCGAGAAACAACCTGGGGCGTTGACATCCTTGGTCGGCACCCGAACGTCAAGGGATTCGGAAAGGCGAGGGCCTAAGTCCCTTCCAGATTTCGCATCGTTGATAAGACCGACCATTCCAGACCTTTTCAACCCTCTTCACCTGGACGGCGCTCTTGATCGAGTGGAAGGACTTTGTTGTGGATAAAGGATTTTTTTAACGCTTTGCGCTCTTCATCCCCCGCTCTCCCTCGCGACTGTCATCCTGACGTATTTCGGTGTGCGCTCAAACCCCTCGAACGCACATTCGGCCCCTCCTCTCTGGACAACCGAATCTCCCGACTGCCTTATGCGAGTCTTGTCCGACATACCATCCTCAAGAATCAAACAATAGACCTCACAATCTCTCTCGTTCCATGCCTAGTTTTTTTTCCAGTTTGACCCTCATCACTACCATATCCGTCGTTACCTTGGAGTTCATGTGTAACTAATGAGGAAATGATAATGGATTCACCGCATCACGAGAAAGCCTTTCCAAGGCCTTCTGTAAGCCAACCTGAATCGAAAGCTTTATCCGTGGGGGTTCTTCTGGCCACTGTTTGATCGAGCCACAAGCCACACCGTCGTCGGCGAGACCACGTTCCGCATTCGCGGAGTCCGAACCGACTCCCATCAACACAGCGAGCCTCAAAGAATCTCAAAGATCATTTGTGCCGAAGAGTTGACGAAGGGCGCAACGTCCAAATGGATTAGAGCTGGGGGTACGATTCTCGGTGAACTGGTTCGGTGTTTGTAGGCAGTTCAGGAAGCGTCCAGGCTATGCAAATGAGGTCGCTCGGTGTCGCAGGGAGGTTGAGCTCGACCGGAGGTATCTTTTCGTCGGCAAGGGAGGTAGGGAACTGGAGGTCACACAAGGTTCGTTATGAGGAAAAACCGCGCAATGAAACGAGTGAGATGTTGGCATGCAATTTCGTTGGTTTCCCATGAGAACGGTCGACAGTACGGGAGAACTGACAACAGGAATGCGGTCGTAACGTATCGTTGATTCCTTCCCCATCACCACTTCACCAGTAACCCATCTACCTCGCTCTCCACCGCTCGATACTCCGTCCTAAATAACGTCCTTCGTTGAGCCTCGGCCTTCTCGTCCATGGATGTGGACCACGAGGAGCCGGGAGTAACCGCATGCTGGCACATTTCGTGAAGCACGTCGACCGCGAACACGTTGGTCCCAGCATGCGTCGGGACGTCCGATTCCCGTTCTGCCCAATACACTCTTTCAACCTCCTTCGTCCACTCCTTGTCTCCCCACCTCGCACCCAGATCAGATCCGAATTCAGCTCCTGATTCGTTCCAATCTCTCTGATACCCCTCAGAGTCCGTCTCCCTCGGCTTCGGACTAGCCTTTGTAAGCTCTCTCCGCTTGAGCTGACCACCGCCATTGATGCATCCGCCTGGACACGCCATAACCTCAACGTAATCCAGATGCACGTCCTCGCCGCTAGCTGTCGTCTTCTTCACCGCCCTTGATCGACTTCCGACCAACCGTCCAGCCGCGCCTTTCCCTGTCTGCACACCAGCTTCCTTACCGACCCGTCGGACGATATTCTGGAGGTTTCTGAACCCATAACACTTCGCTCCCTTGAACACGACCTTTCCGGTCTCCGGATCCGTAAGAGTGTATTCTTCATAATCGGCAGAACGGAGAGCCTTGATGGACAGCTCCAGATCGGGCGGATCCTGTCGACGAGTATCAAGTCTGTGTCTTTCCCGTACGGCCTCCATAATCGTGTGCAGATAAGACCCTGAACTGGTCCCTGGATGTGAAATGAACTGAGGGAGAATAGTGGCGATATCGCTTCCAGATCCGTTAGGAGGTGGCGTGCGAGGGGGCGTCGGGACAAGTTCGTTTACGACAGGCACGGAGATATCCCAAGATTTCTCTTTCATAAGCAATTCGAGCTCGCCGGTGGTGATGACGCAGTCCACATCTCTAGTCGAGAACACGTCGTTATAAAAGTCTTGCCTGGAGGCTTCAAGCTTTTTGTCATAGCACGGCATTACTGTGACGTGATAGATTTGGTCAGGGCTGCTGACCGTTTCAGCGTGCATCGGTACACTCGAGAGGGAATGACACTCACCTTTTATCCCACCTCGATGCCAACCAAGATTTAACGATAGTTCCCATTACTTGTTGAGGGCTTTTCGTTCGACTAATGAAAGGCAGCATCTCCGAGTGGGTCTTCTCTGCATAACAAATCCATCCCGGGCAAGCGCTAGCGAGCATAGGCAAAGCGCCCTTTGCACCGCTCGCAGACTGAGCCTTACGCTCCCAAAACTCTCTGGCGTGTTCCAAAAGGGATACGTGGCGAGCGAATGTGGTGTCATAGACGTGGTGTATGCCGAGGACTTGGTTAAGGAACACTTCGATGCGGTGAAGGATTTGTCGGGGAGTCACGGAAGAAGTGGAGGAGGATGAAACGGATGCAGCTAGCGACGCAAGGGATTGTGGACTGACGGATACGACGGGGATCTTCGCGTTTCGAGACGTCAGTTCGTGAGTGGCGTTTTCCGCAAGGAAGTCGAGGACTTGTATATGAGACTGCATGGTGATTAAAACAGATTCGGCTGAGGTGATACACCCGCTACGGATCGCATAAGTTGAGCGTATGACGATCCTACGTCATGGGGAGCACACCTGCATGCTAGGCAATCGTTCAGGCTGACTTGGGCCGCTTCTAGCCTCTTCCCGCCTCCCTTCGCATTGTCACCGGTAGGGTCAGAGGAGACGGACAGCTCGTAGTATGTCCCATCTCTGTCTACGTGAATCTGCGTCTGGAGATGGGAATGGTTTCAGTCAGACTCAGTAAAAATACTGATCGGAGTCACATTACCGAAGCATCTCCTGCATCCTGGACGGGTGCATTTTTAGTCTCAACGGGTTTGATGCACGCTTGAGACGGTGTGATGTAGTCGTTAAGGTCTGTTAATGTCTGGATTTGGTCGAGGGATTAGCGTTGTGCTGTGGTTGGGGAGGGGGTGGATTTGAGAGGTGCTCACTAAAGCTCCGGAAAAAGCCATCGCTTCCTTTTTCGGATGGTGATCTTGGCTGATATTGTACGACGCTCACCCAATCGGGCGTACTTTTCAAGCCTGTGCATCCATCTACTCAAGACGGGAAGCAATTTAAGTGATGAGCACTAAATGTCTAATCCTATCAGTTCTGCATGCACAGGAGGCGCGGTCTGAGGCCAGAGAACTACATCTTATCCAGGGCTGCGGGCTCGAACCCCACTATAAAACGTATATCCGACTGCTTAAGGCATCTGGACCGCGAGGCAGTTGAAGGAGCGCTGAATCCTCGTGGCATCCTTCTATGACCAAATGACGTGTTATTAAAACCCGGCTGTGCGCATCTGCGCTGGGCTGTGTGGCCTGCTAGTATTATAGGTCCGTCCAACCGTGAGAAATCGCCCATCACAACCCTCTCTCGCTGGCCACTTCCACAGCTTTAAAGTCATCCTCGGAATCCTGGTACCCTCTGTCGCCTAAGTATAAACCTGATCTTCTCTGGCTTTCTGGCACTGGCAACCTTTCCATTGCTTCCCTCCCACATGACCCACAGCCTCTCCGAGAACGACTGGAAGCCCCCTCCCGTTGACAGCATCGTACGCAACATCGATAGGATTTATGCGGGTGGGCTATTCTGGAGGGTCGTTTCGCCTCAGTTGCTCAACAGCCAGTCGCGGTTGATGTCCGCGATCGCATTAATGGTGGAGAAGCTGAGGACTGCCCTTCCTCCTGATCAACTACCACACGAAGGCCGTCGAAGGTATGCCACATGACCCAATCACCGGGACGCCTCTCTCATTCGGCTCCAAAGATCCCTTGGGCCACCGCAATCATCGCAAACCGAACGCGACTCACTCATCATCCGCCACCGACGTGAACTTCGCCTTTACATCGATGCCGTAAAACGGGCTGAAAGGAAATCGATGCTCGATCTCGACCCGATCGCCGCGAATATCGCTCTTGTTTACAACCAGTTGACCGCGAGCTTGGAATTTTGGGAGGACGCCAAGTTTTGGTACGGCATGCCGTGGTGGCGGCAACCCCGTTTGGATTTCCCGTGGGCACCCCTCAGCCCAACTTCTGAAGCCCGGCCCAACGATCCGCCGGAACGGCCACTTTCAATCGCATCACGACGAATGGTGACATTCACTGAGGGTGAAAAGGGATCTTCACCCAAAGCTCCGGCTCTAATTCGGGTACCAAGATGTCCATTGCCTACCAATCCTGATTTATCCGGGGTTCGCGCACGAGCTAGATTAGTATCGGTGTAATAAGTTAATATGTACTGGATTACCTACTGCCTCCGTATCCCTCTATATTGGTAGAGCTCAGCTTTGCATAACCTTTACCGTATATCGTAATATCCCAGCATGTCCGTCGCTCCGTATCTCCAACACATTCCAAATCGGGTCTGGTGGTCCCAGGGTTTGGGGATAGAACGCGGGAAAAGGCACGATAAATGTTCGGAGATGCATAGACCGCCGTCAATCGGGCTTTTGACGTTGGACTTATAACACTGCCTGATGTCACGTGCTGTGGGGGCACTGTATGGGCTATCAATGTCATGGCTATGCATGCTACACATCCTTTGTATACGACAATCATGGTCCCAGGCGTAATCTGTATAAAAGCCTGGTCATAGAATGGCGGTTCTTTATCGCCTCCATCCCTCTAACTACCAGTGAACTCAGCGAAAGATGTATTCCAAACGTTCTGGAGCTCTCAGCAGATTTCGTGCCACCCAGCTTGGTAAAGTGTTTTCGCGGTTTTCCGTCGTTATTTACTAACTTTTCAACGCAGATGCCAAACAGGCGTCTTACACGCTTTGGTTCGCGTGCAAGCGCCTCAACAGGAAAATGAGGAGGGCCTTGGGGACGATCAAAGCGGGAAACGCGTGGCTTCCCCAAGAGATCGTCGACTACATCGTCGACCACATCTCGGACGACCGTCCAACCCTCCTCGCCTGCACCTATCTCTCCCGCACGTGGTGCATCGCTGCCCGAGCTCACCTCCACCGAACCTTCACCGTCTCGGATCGCTCGGGGTTTGAGGCTATACATGACCTTCAGAACATGGGGATGATCGATCTTGTCCGCAAACTGGTCGCCACCAGAAAGGTCAACCAACCAGACTTCTTCATACCCCCGACGATAAACGTTTTGCACGCGTTCACACGCGTCCAAGAGCTCGAATTCAGGTACTTCGATGTTGGGACGCCACTTCCTTGGTTGCACGAACATTGCGACATCCTCAAGTCCACCGTTCGGTCACTCACGCTGCGATACCCCAAAGGGAGCGTCAAACAACTCGCTTGCTTTATCAGCATGTTCTCGAACCTAGAGAACCTCACCGTGGACAGCATCGATATCGCGCCGGTTTATGATCCTCGAGTCCCGGCCATCGAATCTTCACCGCCCTTCACGGGACGGTTGACGTTGACGGGGATCTTCGATCAAGACTTTCTTTGTGCTCTGGCTTCGATGCAGAAGGGAGTCAGGTTCCGCACAGTCGACCTCCAGTTTTGTGGAGAAATGCAAGAGATCATCGATGCTTGCGCAGGAACCATGGAGCGACTCATCTGTCACCCCTCGGATGCCCAAGGTATGCATAGCTCTCCGTATCCCTTGATGAAAGGATCTAAAATCAGGTATCAGATCTCCAGAACTTGAACCTGTCGCAGTGCGAGTCCATCCATCACGTCGAGGTCAACTTCCACTCGGTAGCCCGTGCTTTTCCCAACTACCCATTCCACGACTTCATATCCTCGATCCCATCCTCTCAACTCGAGACGTGCCTCATCGTAAGTTACGATAGCGACCTCGACCGGCTGAATCAGACCCTCGGAGCAACCCCCACACCCAAGAGTAATTCTGCCATGAGGAAAGACCAAGCTGAGCCGAAGCGGGATGTGAAGATCATATTCGGTTTGGACATTGAAAAGGAAGAGGCAGATGATCACCGCCAATCTATCGACAAGGCTTTGGATCGTGCCATCGAAAATGGTGTGTTTGAATTTTCGAACAGTCGTCCCGCCTTAGAAGTATACCCCCGCGTGTGGTGCCAAGCCGCGTAGTGGTTGACTCGTTGTCCGAAATATCCCCCTTTTCTTGGTATTCTGTTATAATAACATCTAGCTAGTGGTCTATTTACAAGTAGGATTCGCGTCGTATGCGTCGTATGAAATCGTTTAACATTGTTGTACGCCGGATTTTCATTCTAATATGAACATATTATGAAGATATGCGGATTTGGGTTCGAGGGTTGTCAAGGGTTCGAAAAAGTTCCACTGGGGCACTGGACCCTCGCGGGGGTTCTGAACGTAGGATAACAATCCAGTGTCTCGAACTATCCGTTGTGCGAAAACCAAAGCTAGGTGCACATCGTAACCCTCCAGAGTCCACAGCCCCCGAGCCAAGGCACTGATCATGGCAATCGGCGCTAGATTCTTGGCGCGCTGGCAACCCTTCCCACGGTACATCGCGGATGCCCGTGAGCCATTGAAAAACCTCCATTGACGCGCGCGGAGCCAGGCTCTGCACTGCTTGACGGCGCTCCGTTTACGATCTCGTAAGCCGATCCGATACCCGGCGTTCTTCGGGTTAGCGCCCGAATATCCTCATTGTCGATCCCTGATGGAGTACTCGACCCGAACATGGTAATAGCACTCCTCTAATTTATGAGCACAGCCAGGTCACACCACAAAGCTCCTCCGGCCGGAACACCATACATTCTGCGTATAATTGGGGTTGTGGAACGAATGCCTTGTTGGTGGGTCTTCCGACCACATGTGATAGGGCTGTTCAGTTCCATATGACATGCCCGAACGCGAATAGCCCTAGTACCCCGCCACTCGATCGCCGGGCAGAATTTCGTCCCACGCCTGACCGTGAAGACCGTGCTTTAATCGGCCTATTGCATGGTGCGAGCTGGGGCCGAGGATGGGACAGTTCTCTTCGCTTTCCAGCCTATAGTAGAATCTTCAAGAGGCAATGAGACCGTCCCAAATTTGCGAGGAGCGTTTTCGCTCACGGGGGTAGCTTGCGAGGTCGGCGGACCCGGAGAGTGAGGCTGGGGCGCATTGGACCGAGGTAGATACCAAAACCGCACAGGTTATGTCGGAGTCACTGGGGCATGTATGGTTACTGATAACACAAACACACCACAGCCCGCCTAGTGGCAGCGCGCTCATCCCCTCTAGTATGGGTCAAATTTTCACGGCCACTTTGCCTTTATTCGCCGGAAGGATCTCGATCGGTTCTGTCTCTCGGTCTCCGCCCCTTGAGCCATGCTAACACATGGGAGGTCACGTCAAGGGCTGTCTTGTCTTACTCGCAGTTCGGGTTGGGTTTCTTGACCAACCACATGCTCCGCCTGAGAACGATTTGAGCCCTCCCAGAGAGCTGAGGCGAGGCATAGTCAAAAACGGACCTGATTGGTGTTCGTTGTCGACTCTTTGGGTGTCACACAGGACAAGAACCTCGTCCGTGTTCCGTCCAGGTCACATCTCACGGCTTCGGAGTCCAGCATGTAAACGCAGTAGCTCAGCCGGCGGCCTGAAAGAGCTGCGGTGGGATCCCTCCCAAAGGATGTAGCTGGGAGATAACGATAACTGGTCTCCATGGAAACACCCGTCGATAGGACTGGACAGTGTGGGTGTCCCTGCCCAACAGGTGGTGGTGGGTTCGTTTCTGCAAGCTATTCCTGGCTAGCTCTATGACGACCGAATCCCTCACTCAACCCTCAGGACGACGGCTTCCACTCCTCCACTCTTACCGATGGACAGAAGCCTAACTCTTCGACCCCATTGCTATTGCTACGTAGGTTGTCTGATATATTGCCGTGAGGAACAGGAGAACCCCTCGTTCTATCCCTCCTCTTGTCTATTGTGTTCCCCGTTGACCTTCTCAGGGTCCTCCTTTCCCGTTAAGTTACCCAGACTTTTTCTGGTCTGACCCTCGCTCCTACACAGTGCGCCTTTCACAGCGCCTCTCTCTTTGTTCGCCCAGGCAATCATGCACCTGTCCTTTGCTTGGATCCATGTGTGAGCCAGAGAGGATGCCGATTCTCCCATGTGATTAAAAGCCTTTTGTGTGATCGTAGCACATACCTCCAGTCGATTGTTGCGGAAGTTCTTCGGGGTGGAACTAACCAAGTGCGTGGAACCCATACGCTCCCCCGGCGATTTAAGTGCTGTGCTGGGGAAATCGGCGGTGGGTATTGGAGAACTATGGATCGGTAACCTAAGTTAACGGCACTACATCACTAAGGCGTAGTTTCGCAGGAGGGAGGCAACCAAAGATATCATTTCCAATCAAGTACGGAACACATAGAGTCGAAATGCACTGCTTCGCCATTGGTCTACCACGTAAGCAACTTGCGCAGGTAATATCCGTTGCTGGGGAGCGGTGGGTGGCAGATTTAGAACGTTCTCTTGTGTGGCAGTGAGCGGCGTACTCGCAGGATCTTCCTGTGCGACAGGCGAGATATCCGCACGATCTCCTCATGCGGCCGAAGGCAGGATGTCGGCAGGATCTTCTTCTTGGTGTCAATGGGGATGTTGGGTGCTATCCTCCGAACGAAGAGAGAAAGGAGCTCTATCGGGGAACAAATAGGATCAGCTGCAACAAGTGAGGAATCGGAATTCACAGTGTTCACTTCTCTTGACAATTTGCGGACCACCTGTCCCAACGTCCTCCTCAGGTAACTGAAGGTAGACGATATGCCCTTTGGTCAGCTTGAATCGGTAGCGACCACGGGAGTCCTCTTTGCGACACCTGTCAGCCTGAGGAAGACCTGTCTATTGGATAACGTCTGCAAGGATATGGGGGGGGAGGTTACTCTCGGTTGTTCAAAAGAGGCACGTTGTTGTGCTCGGCTGTTTCAGAACACCATTTTGCAAGCAGGTTTATTCTCCATTTACTCCTCCTGCAGGTATGTTATCAGTAATCTTCGCCCTGTATGGTCCGAGCTTTCACCGGCGCCAGTTATTGTTGAGTCCATACTTGCGCAGGTTAGGCGCCGACGAAGCTCATCCTCGAGGAGATCATCGCGTACTTTTGCTTTCTCTCCAACTTTCCGTTCGGAGAGGCTGAGATTACGATTGGAACCTATATACTCAACTCTACTGATGAGGCCATCACTGACTGTAGAATGCTCACAATGTGGGAAAGGAAATACATACGCACTGGCGCTTCCCGAGACAAGGTCTCGTCTATATATCTCAGTGTTGGACATCCTGGTGGCTCCTTCCAGGAGCCGGCAGCTTCCCGGTAGCCATGACTGGTAGCCGGGCTACTAGCCGCACATCGGAACTTTCGGCCTCGGAGCCAATAGGGCAATCGACTGATATATCTCCAGGGGGTCAGCGCTTCTCGACCACAGACGCTCGTTATCGTTCCACATCCCCGAGACCACTCCCCATACACGATGCACAGAATTCCACTCGAGCTCATCTCCTACATCATCAGCTTCCTACGGGACGACAACGCCGCTTTATCTGCATGTTCGCTGTGTTGTTCCTCCTTCGCCTGCGCCAGCAGGCCGCTTCTCTTTCACACTCTCCGCACCCGCCTATACTTCGAACCAACAGACAGACTGGAGCGCCTTTTGGAGCTGGAACCGACAGTTTTGCCGTTGATTAAGAGGATCGAAGTGACGATCCTGTCTTTCCTGAACATAGTAGACACGATCCAGACGGTGTCTCAGATCGCGACCCGCTGCCACAAGGAGTACACCTCTCTACCTTTAGCACTCAATCTTGCCATAGCACCCACAAGGCCGAGCCCCCCGTTGGAAAACTCAACTCTACTCCGGCTGCATCCGCTGTTTGACTGGGTCACATCGCTCGAACTCGATGGGCTGAATCTCGCGCAAGATACCCATTTTTGGGATCTCGTCTTGTCGTTTCGCGCGCTCAAATCGCTAGTCCTAGGACACGTACACGTGGGCGAGGCGGGGGGTGACGCTCCTTCCCATCGCAAATCGAAGATCTCCCACGTTTCCTTGCGGCCGTCCGCGTTGGCTGGGTTGAACAGTAATATCTATCGGTTTCTTGCCGATCACCCCATCCCCCTCCCCTCCCTGACATCCCTCGATGTCCGGTTCCCCCTTCTAATCGATCGAACGCCTGTACGATTTGGAGGGCACTACGGTCCAAGTGTGAGAGCGCTCAGGTTCGGGATCCAAGTGATTCGCCATCTTACGGCGGCCCATACAAGAGTTGACAGTAAGACTCCACTACCTCACTTCACGTGTCACACAGTCCTTACCCTGCACATCAAAGCCGCCGGAGAGTTCATATCTCAATTCAATAACCTCGAGGAGCTCACGTTCCAGGGTCTCGTTCCGCATAAACCTCAACCCGAAAAAATTCCGGTAACTTTCGAATGGATCCCTATCATATTGTGTCGGGTGACTCCCACGATTCGGAAGTTTACAATGGAAACAGTTGCCGATGACCTGTCGCGCCTTGACTTCATCCCGTGGTCTGCTATAGACGAAATACTCGCTCATCAACTTCAATCTGTGATTACCGTGGAGATCCTCCTCGCAACACCTATCGGAACAAGAAGACTGTTGGACAATGTCTATCAGGATGTGGGGAAAAAGTTACCTTTGGCTGCTCAGAGAGGCATTTTACGGTGCGTTGCTGTTGCGAAACACCCCGATTGACAAGCCATTGTTCTTGATCAACAGGTCGTTTAGTAGTAGCCCAGTCACGTGTGGTTGAGGCATTTGTTGAATCGCGTCCCTACATGTTGTCTGTTGTCTTTGTCCAACCGAAGTGCAAATTATCATCCTCGGAAGTCAATGATTGTCCTGCGGTGTGAGCCTGCAATTCCAATCTACGTCCAGTGATGGTTACATCAGCAAACTGGCCAGCTCGGTAGTTCGGCAAGAAGGCGATCGACTCAGGTTTTGCCTTGATTTCAGTCCGAGCGAAGTCTCAACGTTCAAGTTCGCGGCGGTGTCATCGGTGCATGATGGAAAGTAGCGAACTCCGGACTAGGCGGCGCAATTGACAAAGTCACAGTTTCCTGACGCAAAGGCTCGCATTATGGTCTCTAGATTCAGGTTACAGCACGCCGTCGTTCGTCTGTTGTTACAGTCACGGGCACACCCACCGAGCGTTGGGTATGGTCTTGATAGGAGTGCCTAACGTATGCACCAAAGGCAACCGACGGTGAATCTACGAGTCTCAGCATCAAATCAGCATCAGAACATAAATACATGAGAGCGTGGTCATTTATTACAGAAGGCAGTATTACACCCACGCCAGGCCGGTTTGATGTACATAAATACAACACAAGTATACTATACCGCCAGACCGGAGGATTTGTCCAAGGCGTGGTGAGGGCGGTACTCCACCCGACTATCTACAGTTCCGGGACACCGCTGTAACGGCCGCTTTGGGGTACGGTAGTGTAAGGTACACTCGAAACGTGGTCAATGTGGCTGGGGTAGGTCGACGGATCCGACGGGTCCTGCAACCGTTGATCAGAACGCGAGCGTGGGCAGGATGACAGGTAACCTCACGTAGAGCCGCGGTTGTGAAGGCGGTATTTCGTGCGCATGTTCGGACGAGGAGACACCGCCAGGATAAACCTTGGTGTAATCTGGATAATCTCCATCGCCGTGTGCCGCCGCACGTTTACGGAGGAACATCCAGGTTGCGCCAATCACAGCCAAAGCCGCCAAGCCACCGATGACACCTCCGACGATGGCACCCACATGCGATGATTTCTTCCCCCCGTTCCCGTTGTCGTTCCCCTGGGTGGTTGCAGGCGGGTCGGTGTGAGCTGGTGACACAGAGGTTGACAGGGTCGGAGGTACTGGTGAAAGTGACTCTGGACCGCCCGCGGCCTTCGCAAGCACGGGATCAAATGTACCTCCCACCTGAGCCGAGAAAATGAGGTGCGTGAGGGTTCATTCCACGCTTGCCGTATCGAGGTGGTACGCACAGTATAGTTCAGGTAAGCCCAATGTGGCACAGCGGTAGTGTAGGGGATGATGTTGGGATATTGGGTGATATACACTGCATCACAATAAAACCTCCAAAACTGCCACGTCTGGATGGAGGCATTTTGGCATCCGGTGCAAGCCATATATTGCCGGTCTCGGCGGAGGGAAGCATGATCGGAGCAAAGAGAGTATTGTCTTTGCGGCTCGGAAGGTGATCCGGCACGTGTCCCTCTTCAGAGGACACCGCCATCTCCTCCGTCTCCGTCTCACCTTCGCTCTTCCCTTCTCTCTTTTCTTTTCTCTCCCTCTTACTTCGCTCGCATACCAAAGCAGCAGCTACACTCGTTCTTTCAGACACCACATATTAGGATAAAAAATACCATGGCTGAACCTGCAGCCATGAACTGGAACGGCGAAGGTTTTGACCAGATGAGAGAGGCTATCATAAACCGCTTCAACTGCTCAGAAGAAGAGGCCACGGCTCGAATGCAAGCCACCTGGAACAATGCGTTCCAAAACCTCTTGGAAGACCCTCAACCGCCGCCTCCCATTCCCCCTCCTACCCCCCCCCCAGCCGACAATCAGCCCCCCAGAAATGCGACCGCCTCCCCTGACATCGACAACAACGTCATGGTGGGCGACACGATCCCACTCACCCCTCTCGCATTTGCGATCAAGAAGATCAAGGCCAAAGAATACGTCGATCTTTGGTATTTCACCACAGAAGGGTGCAAGGAGGCCAGTCTGACCATGCCCACCGCCCCCGTTACCCTCGGTGTCCTCGACACAGAAACAGGCATGGCCCTGCAGTTGGTGAACGACGCCAAGCCCTCCAAACGAGCAATCATTGACGAACACCTCACTTGGGAACAACTGATGACGGCGAGACACACCCTGATCAACCTGGCGCTACAACACGGCTGGTCGCCCCAGACCCTGCATGCCCTCGCCGAGTTTTACATAAACCTTGAAAGCCTCAAGGCCCAAGGCCGGAACTCACGAGCCCTCATTCTCTACCACGCGACGGTCCGCCGGCAGTGGCATGCGGCCTTAAAACCCGGAGCGATGCGATTCAATATCAGCTTGATCAACGAGAAGCTTCTTGCTTCGCTTGAAAACCAAATCAGGGACCACGATCACGAGGTACTCCAAAAACAGGCAAGTGCATTTTGCACTCTGACATGGACCCCGCACTAACGATGGCATCTTTCCCCCCCTCCACTCGGTCCTTCCCACACTCTTCTCCAACCCGCAACGCATCGCAACGCAACGCGACACCCTCACATCTCTTGCTCCCCCAATGCAACGCCCCAAACCCCCACTTTCCCTTAAATGGCGCACACTCATGGCGGGACACCACCTTTCAGGTGGCGCTCATCTCCAGTAGAGAAGTGTCAGGATCGTGGGGTGGCCACAGGGATAGGGGTCGAAGCGCGCAACGAGACAGAGGCAGGGGTAGACAAAGATCCTCGAGATCCAAGTCCCCCAGAGACCGAATCCCGAAACAGAAGTTTCGGCGAGATAGCCCAGAAACGGAGGCGGTCTCCACCCGCTCCGTATGCCCCGTCTGTCTCGGGCGCGGGTCACACTCGATCCGACAGTGTCAAGCCACCCACCTTTGGAACGATTCCGAGGAAACTCGATGCTCCAGAACCGAGGAGGGCCGCATCATCGACAAAGCCGGAAGAATCCTCTGCACGAACTGGAACCAAACCGTTGGCTGCACGCAACGCTTCTCGCGACACATCCACGAATGCTCGGGATGTGGTAAGTCGTCGCATGGCGCGCAACGATGCCCTCGTGCGGAGAAGGCGCCTTCCGCTCACGCCGCTCGTTCCTGAGCAGTGGCACTATGCTCTCGCTTCAACAAACCTTCTCCAGAGATACCCACAGATACCCACATTCATTAAGAACGGCGCCATGGCGGGCATCCCCGCAATTTTTCATTCTTTCACACCCTTGAATAGACAGTCTACGGAAGCCTTATCAGAAGCATTTAATGACATTGTACAAACCGAGTTTAATAAAGGACGATATATCGGCCCTTTCTCGCAAGAAGAACTGGAAAGGGAAATAGGTCCCTTCCAGTCCTCCCCCCTGTCCCTCATCCCAAAATCTGGGAAACCGGGCAAATATCGCCTCATACAGAACCTATCCTACCCCCACACAAACCATCCCGTACCCTCAATCAACTCTCGCCTCGCCTCAGACGACTTTCCGTGCACATGGGGAACCTTCCGCACCATGTGCACCCTGATCCAAAGCCTCCCCACAAACGCCCAGGCGGCCACTCGGGACATCGCTGAAGCCTATAGGATAATCCCTCTGCACGAAAGCCAGTGGGCAGGGGTCGTCGTCCGCATTTCTAACTCACCGGCGCTCTTTGCACTCAACACCAGCAACTCGTTTGGATGTGCGACAGCAGGAGGCCTCTTCGGAATGTTTGGTGACGCTCTCGCGGACATTCTGCGGGCTCGAGGAATAGGACCAATTCTAAAATGGGTAGATGACTTCTTGTTCATCAGAATTCCACGGAAAGAAATCCCGCGATACAACAAAGACCGAGACACCAACCACCGTGTCACAATTGACAACGGCGGCAGGCAACAATCCGGAGGACGCATTTGGTTCAAAGGACAAACCAGGGCTGACATGGGCGCCGAACATTTCGCTGAGGACCTGGCATTCCCCTTACAAAGCATACGAGATCACGAAGAGGGTGGAACGGTGTACCCATATGGCTTCAGAGAAATAGATGAGGTCACCACGCCGTTGGGCGTGCCTTGGGAGTTGTCGAAGGACATGCCCTTCAGCTCAAGCATAGTTTTTGCTGGGCTAACCTGGGACCTGAGAGAGAAACGGGTGTCGCTACCAGAATCTAAGAAAATAAAGTACACCGAGGCCATCATCGAGTGGAAAAGCCAAACCACCCACACCCTCGAAGACACCCGCAAACTCTACGGCAAACTGCTCTACGCATGCCACATCGCGCCACACGGTCGAGCATATTTGACCAACCTCGAAAAAATGATGGCCACGTTCCACGATCGTCCTTTTGTCCCACGACACCAACCCAAACATCTCACCGAAGACCTGACGTGGTGGCTCAACCTCCTCTCTCGCCCCTCACTGTATCGCGAAATCCCAGGCAAAAGATCAGTACTCGACATCGAGGCATACTCCGATGCCAGCTCGTCCATCGGCATCGGAATCACCATCGGAAACAAATGGCGTGCTTGGAGGCTTCAACCGGGTTGGAAAACGGCCGGAAGAGACATTGGCTGGGCCGAAGCCATTGGCATGGAACTTCTCGTCTGCACTATTCTCCAACATTATCCTCTCCCAGGAATCAAAGTTCACGGGGACAACACCGGTGTTGTTGAAGGGTGGTGGAGCGGCAGAAGTCGCAACCCGGAAACCAACCGAGTCTTCAGACGGATTCATGACCTTCTGGAAAGCCACGACGCAATCCTCGTCACACGTTACGTCCATACCTCCAGCAACCCAGCCGACGGCCCCTCGCGAGGAATCTACCCACCCAGACATCTCCTCCTTCCCCCGATCAACCTCCCGGAAGCGGTCAAACACTTCCTCGTCGACTTCGACTCCCTCCCCCAATCCCACGAACGAGATTCTCCTCAAGGCCTTCCTGAAGCTCCCAAGGAACGACTTTCGGCAACAGAACGTCTCCGGCGACAGCGAGCCAACGCCGAAGCCGACGAACAACCTGACGAAACAGCAGAAACGACCTCGCCTGGTTGAGGCTCTTCACAAGGCAGCAACTTCCACCAACCCTGAATCCCTGGCTCTCATGTTCAATGAACTCCAGCTTCCCCGCCTGAAGCCCTCCCCGCTACGCCCAGATTGCGATCTACGAGATCGGTTGAAAACCTGGACCCCGCTCAACTCCCGCATCACTCTGGACGACAACGGATCCCCTACCAACTTGCCCGATGAAGACCTCCGAAGAGTCAAGGAGGCTCTCGAGGAGGCGTACGCCCCTGGCACCCGAAACGTCTATGGCACCGGCTTATTCGCCTTCCACTTCTTCTGTGACTTGAGGGACATCAGCGAAGACCATCGCGCGCCCGTCAACCCGAACGTCCTCGCCTCCTTTATCGCTTTCCTCATCGGGACCTATGGCGGAGGAGCGATCAAAAACTACGTATACGGAGTCCGAGCGTGGCACATCATACATGGGGTCGAGTGGAAGGTCAACGACATCGAAATAAAGACTTTGTTCGAAGCAGGCAACAAACTGACACCCCAGGAGTCGAAAAGGAAGGAGAAAGAACCCTGGACCTTGAAGTACCTCGAGGATATCTGTGAGGCCCTCGTCCCCAGTGACCCGAAGGATGCCGCCATTCTAGCATGCCTTACCACAGCGTTTTGGGGTACGGCGAGGCTCAGGGAAGTTACCGTACCCAGACTCGACGCCTTCAAGTCATCTCGACATGTCAAAGTGTCAGACGTCAAGATCACCGAGCGTGACCGAAACCTCCTCGAACAGACCAGCATCTTTATCCCATGGACGAAGGCTGCCAAGGAGAAGGGTGAGGAGATCTTTTGGGCGAGGCAAGAAGGGACCTCCGATCCGCTGTCCGCTTTGAAAAACCACCTAAGGGTCAACAATCCCCCTTCCAACGGACACCTCTTCGCCCATAAGCACCAGAAAAGTATGAGACCCATGACGCGGGCCATCTTCCTCACCCGGATCAACAAGATCATCTCCGACAAGAACCTGCCGAAGCTAACGGGTCACGGAATACGAGTCGGTTCCACCCTCGAGTACCTCCTGCGAGGCGTTCCCTTCGACGTCATGAAGGCCAAAGGAAGATGGAAAAGCGACGCCTTCCGCTCTTACCTGCGAAAGCACGCTCAAATCATGGCGCCATACATTCAGGCAAACCCCATGGCCTACGAAGATTTCGTCCGCCACGCAATGCCGCCCGTTCGTTGAGTGAGTAACGGAGATCCGCCGACTAAAACTCGGGCATTAAGTCACCCACTGACTTATGCGTCGACAGGTCTCCTATCCTGTGGGTAACGCAGCTGGCCTCCAACGCCCGATTCCCTCGGCCTGAAAGCCCTGCGGGCTTTTGCCCAGTTATCTCACTCTACTTCAACTATGTACCTAACCAATAAAAATACTCATTTTGATTGCGCAACACTAATCACGAGAGAGACAAGCTAAGATTGCCGGTCTCGGCGGAGGGAAGCATGATCGGAGCAAAGAGAGTATTGTCTTTGCGGCTCGGAAGGTGATCCGGCACGTGTCCCTCTTCAGAGGACACCGCCATCTCCTCCGTCTCCGTCTCACCTTCGCTCTTCCCTTCTCTCTTTTCCCCACCCTCCACACCCTCTTCGTGAAGACGCTCACTCCAGCAAACGCCTTCACGCTCGCTGGCTCAGATCACACTTGATCGAAGGATACGGCCGCCGAGCCAGCTTCGTGGACCCTCCCGCCCACGCAGCTGGCCTCCAACGCCCGATTCCCTCGGCCTGAAAGCCCTGCGGGCTTTTGCCCAGTTATCTCACTCTACTTCAACTATGTACCTAACCAATAAAAATACTCATTTTGATTGCGCAACACTAATCACGAGAGAGACAAGCTAAGATAAGCTGGACGGCTCCACGATCAGCTGCTTTCCAGGCTACACGCGTGGAACGGCTCGCATACCTATACATTACTGTGTTGCAGTTGCAATTTTGCGACAGGGTATCATTCGTCTGAGGTCTAAAGTAGTTCTCATTAGGGGTCAGAGGACCCACTACGTATGTGGCTGGGTATCTCGTGAGTGACAGGAGGGAATGCGAGTATCGATTTCAACCTACAGTAACCCCCGCATTGCGCATCCAGCGCACCAGCGATTTCGCAAGGGTTTTGATTCATCGAGTTGTTAGCCTGGAGAAGAAGGGGTACGTATCAGTTTGTCTCCCGACGGGAACTCCACGCCAACACAGAGGTACGTAAAGGAGCACTCACCCATTCCCAACCAGGTTGGCACACACCAAAGCCGGCAAGAGCGCGCGGCACAAACCCTCCAAAAACGAGAAGAAAGAGGCAACACCTTCCAACTGAGAGGCTAAGGGACATGGTGGGAGTGAAGGAGGGGGACGGTAGCCCCACACCGTATCTATATCAGGCGGTCGTGCGTCTCCTTCGCTCCACCCGCGCCATTAGTTGCCTATAGACGGCAGTCCAGTTAACTACCTATTGTCGTTGTTCAGGAGCTCTCGCGGCGGTGTCATCTGTGCATGATGGAAGGAGACGAACTACGGACTAGGTGGCGCAATTGATGCTGGTCCGGATCAGCCGCGGACTGCAGCTTCAAACTTGTCTCACCATCCAAGCTTGGGGCGATACGGCCTCCACACAGGATACCTACGGAGAGACGAGTAGCCCGACAGTTGCTTCGGTGGGCAAAGATCGACTTAGATCAGTTCTTCGAGCCATCTCTCGGTTACCCAGTGATGTGTGGGCGGTTATGAAGCCCCAGTGAGTGACCGCCAGCTGTCCGCAACGAACAAGGTTCCTTTGCATTTCGTATCACCGAAGCCCGAACCCTGAAAGCGCATCGAACATAAGATCCCTGTGGCAGCAGTGGAACCGCGGCGCCGGCCGCTACGACCCCGCGTAGGCTGGAATCCAGCCTCGAATTTAGAGGCGAGGAGGACGCGATTCGGAAGGGCACGATACCTAGGGGGACGGACGCGAGTACAATCCTCACCTGAGCCTCCCATCCTAATTTGATTCCGGGGGCCGAACCGGCGCTACTTAGGATCTCCCCGGGGTAAGGCCCCACATTGATCTCCGCGAGCCTACCTCTGTAAGGGGAAACCAGCTAAGTTACTGATGAACAAATAGACTTCAGCGCTTAAAGCGCTCAAATGTCAATACAGAAAGGCAGAAACCAGGCAATGCGATGACATGAAGCACCGTTACATCCACGTTTGACCAGTACAACAAAACCAACAACAAATTACAATGGACTCAAGACCAGAAGGAAACCCATATATGAAGGCACAGAAAAAACAATACTCCTTGCGATTGTTTACAGTTCCGCGACACCGGTGTAATGACCGTTATAAGGCGCGGACGTGTGAGGATCACTTGGTTCATAGTCAACGTGGCTGGGGTAGGTTGACGGATCGGACGGGTCCTACACAAACGTCGATCAGAAAGCAAGCCGGACAGGTTGAGAAAAAACCTCACGTAGAGTCGTGGATGTGAGGACGGTATCAAATTTTCAGACATGGGAGCGCCGGTAGAAACCTTGATGTAGTCTGAATGATACCCATCTCCCCGTGCCAGTGCACGTCTTCGGAGAAATATCCAAAGTCCGACAACAATCGCGGCCAAAGCCAACAAGCCGCCGATAACGCCTCCAGCAATGGCACCTGCGTTTGATTTCTTTTTGTTGTTATCCCCCTGGCCCGTGGTTGGAACTACCATCATCGATGATCGTGAACCGGTAGAAGTGCTGGATAGTGACACAGTCGAAGGAACCGCCGCGAGCATCTCCGGCAGACCACCAGCTGCCTTTGCGGCAACGGGATCGAACATATTCCCCGTCTAAAAGCAATACAGTGAGCGATGTGAGACTCCGTGCAGCATCGTGAACGTACAGTATAGTTCAGATAAGCCCAATGTGGAACTGCGGTGTTCAATGGGATACTCTGGGGGTACGCAGTGACGTATACTTGATCACAGAATTGGCTCCAAAACGACCATGACTGGGTAGTGACATTTTGACAACCGGTGCACGCCATATACAAGCTGCTCAACTCGAAGATTAGCGCTCACCCACGCTGTACGTTGCGTTTCGGACGCGCACCTAAACATCACGGTGTTACACTGACACTTCTCTGCGGTACTATTCTTCTGGGGCGTGACGTAGTTCGTTCCTTGCGCCAAAGGGCCCAAGACGTAGACGGCTGTTGGATCTCGTGAGTTCTCTTGAGAGCGGAGGTAAGGGTGTTGATCCGAACGCACAGAATCCCTCACATGCTGCCTCCAGCGCCCCAGCGATCTGACAAGGATTTTGGTCTAGGGTGTTGTTAGCCTGGGGTAGAAAGAGCACAGATCAGTTCTTATCGCCCCTAGGATCCCGAATCATCTCAAGATCAATAATCATAACAGGTCGCTCACCCATTCCCAACCAGCCTGACACACACCGAAGCCGTCTGCAAGCGCACGTGGCGCGAAAACCCCGAGAAGGAGAAGAGAAAGGCAAACTCTCCGAGCGGTGGAACCGAGCGACATGGTGGAGGTAGGTAAGAGAGAAAGAGTGTGGTGCCCATATCCGATGCGTCGCAGTTACGCCCCATCCCGTGACGTTCATGTCAATCATCAATCTGCCGGTGGGTTACTTGGCTTCGTTGGCCGGTGGCCGCGGCAGTGTGTTTCATAATCGGCGCGGCGCGGAGCCCATCCCCCATGAATGAAAGTCGGCGGCCATTGGCAGTGATTGAATTCGATCATCACGTTGCGCGCCAGCAAGGTGAAACTTATCCCCAACCTCATTCCATCATCTTAGATACCTATCTAAGCCTCCGGATACACGAGCGGCGCTGAGCACAATGGGTATATTGGGTCAAGATCGACTGGGCTCGTTTCTTCGGGCTTAGGCTGTAATCCAGCCTCGAATTCAGAGGCGGAGGAGGAACGGTTTGCGAGGGGACGGTACCTAAGGGGACGACGCCTCTGGGCTTCGGGCTGATCCTTGATGCGGGCTGTCCAGCCTGGGCGGCGGTGTGTGACGAGTTTCGATTCTACTTCCAGACCTACGTTTCACTCATAGTCGTTAGGGGTTTGAGTTGCAGTCAGATATCTCAAAGCCGACAGATCTCGGTATGTCGATGTGCTCTGCCCTGGACGAGCGCTTCCACACGATATCCTTCGCGGTAGCAATAAATTTGAATTACTCTCAAATCCCTTCACTCGTCTCATGGGTGAATGCTTGGAAGGTTGGGCCAGACGGGGTCAGTCTCGGTGACTGCAGCAGAAGTGCTGATTCTCCTGATACCGCTGTTCTCCCAGATCCCGCCCCAGCCATTAACGCAAGTACGATCCAGCCACCGCATTTTTAGAACATAACCTATGGGCGACTGGATTGAGTGGACCGAGCTCTGTTGGGGAGCCTGGTATCTGAATATTGTAGAACTTCGTCACCGCCAATTGAAGGCGTCCCTGATCGGCTCACCAACATGTCGATGAATGCATGAGTGCCTGGGAGATGGAAGCGCTCGGTAGCCCATCGCATGGACACCTTCAAGGTCGAAAAGTGCTTGGGAATAGAAACGCATTTGGGGACAGTACAGGCAATCAACCATCGAACGAGGAAGCCTCGCCATTTGAAGCGAAGACTCGTGATGTCCGCCCTCCTCCCCAAAGAACAGGCACGCGTGAACGCTCACATTGTACGTGGATAAAATCACTTCAAGATAGGCCTGCAGGAGTGACAGATCCGGGAGAACTTTACCAGTCAAACGGGGTGTCCTGCAAGGGCTGATTGGTATCGCAACGTTAACACGCCTCCTTTGAAAAAGCTCAAGAACTTGAAGGCAAGGTGATCAGCGGGGAAGATCCTGCGATGTGTACCCCTTTTCTCTGGACATAACCATTTCCGAGGGTCGAAGATTTGAAGTTAGGGAATGCCAATTTGAGATTTGAGATCTTTGAGATCTTGAGCTTGAGACGCCAGCCAGTTCGATGAGTGGCGGTGCTTGCAGCTGCTGGGTCATGCCGCTTGTGGGCGCTACGCCGATTATGCGTCATGTTTCTGACCACCACATGCCCGAAGGAAGCAAGAGCTCGCGACCTCTCAGTATCCGATAGCACCTTCAAAAGAGTCCATTTCGGTGAGCCAACCTCAACTCTGACTGACGCAGCGAACTTCGGCACTCTCGCACGCGCCGTCTTGTTCCGAACCAACAAGACCAGGTCGAGTCCGCCCAAGCTCACACGCAGCAACTCGGGGACTTCCGTAATAGTGCGCCAACAAATACGGACTGTGAACGTCCCATAAGATATCTTGAAGATTATCATCGGCAATCTCAGTGACGACATCTTGAGCTCAAAGGATTTTTCGGCAACGTGTTACTCAAGGTACCTCGCCACCGTGCCATACATATCTTCATTGTGTCCTTACTCTCGAGGATGTCGATGAACGTAACCCTCATCTCAAACCTGTGCGCAAACTACTCGCGGAGCTACACAAGATGGATCTTCTTCGCTTCGTGAAGAAACTCTGCATTCGGACTTCCTCATTCAAGCTATGTCACTCTCCTGAGCTGTTCGACCAACAAACTCTCCTTCACTTATCCGAACCCTAGCTCTGGGCTGGCAATCCTATTTTCTGTGCACAGCTCAAGAGGCCAGCTGAAGCTCGCTCACTTTATGATCGGGACTGGAATTTCGCGAGAGTCCCGCGGCGGTTCGGATCAGTGAGAGGAACTCTTGGATGTGTTGAGCGGGTACGAGGTTTGGAGGCCAATTGACGTCCGAAGGGCTCTGTCCACGTCATAGACACTGAAGGACCTTTCTCAAGGGACGTATATGTTCTGGATCACAAAAAATCCTGGGACGCAGCATCGGGTCATGGAGAACAGACCACAACGGGGGACCGGTGAAGACCAGTTTTCGCTGCGAATTGTTACGAATACCGGGGAAAGCTCGGGCCTGGGGAAGATCCATTCATAGATTTATATCTGTATCCCATGGACGTCTTGGAGGCTAAACATAGGTCTGCGATGGAAATGTCATCATGAATACTACAGGGCGGTTATCTCTCGCAGCGATACCAAACATCAAACCACCAACGAGGAAGCGTAAAACGGGGAAGCCATGGTGCCCGCCCTCGCTCACAAACGAAAGGTCTTCCCTCGTTCTCCCATAAACATCCTCCCCCTCCCTCAATCGCGTCTTGCAAATTGCATACCCATCGAAATTCTTTCTAGGTTTGGAACCTCCAGCGGGGGTCATCATCACCCAGAAACACGTCCTTGTCCACATCCCTCAACCTATCATCTCGTTCTCCCCGATCTCTACGCTCATTCTCCTTGTGCATAACGTACCATAAGGTGCCTACGGCAACGATGTTTCCGACAAGGTAACCGATAGCCTGGCGTGAGGAAATATTTGAGCATTCCTGCTAAACCAGGGTAACTCGCGGAAACCCGTACCATGCCGTGTCCAACGAAGTACCTCGGGCTCCATTTGGGCCGATACAACTGAGTTCCCATAATTGCTGCAATATTCCCGACGGAAATTTGCAACGCACTCGCCGTCGCCCTCTTGGTCTGGCCCGAAACATTGTTTGCAGGCCAGCTCACGATGATCGCAGTGGAAGGAAACATCCCTGCGGTGACTATGATCGTCCCCGCGTATGAAAGGCCTGGCCAATGGCTACTGATAAGTATTATATAGCCGACGAGAGCAACTGTAGAGCCGCCGATGATGAATGGCGCCCTTCGCTTTGTCTTCTCCGCGAATACGGCTACAGTCATGGTCGTGATGAAGGCGACGACATACGGAGGAATCGAGAGCAGTTGGGCTTGAGTGGAAGTGTAGCCCAAACCGGTGATGATAGTGGGGATGAAGAGACTGAGCGTATAGCCGGGATAGCCCATGGTGTGGAAACAGAGAGCGTAGAGCCAAACCTTTGGGTCTTTGAGTGCTTGGATTACACCATCCCAAGAGAAGACTTCGTTTCGAGTGGCGTCGCTGTCGTCTTTGAGCCGCGCGGTAATGTAATCCTTCTCCCTCTGAGTGAGGAACTTAGCATCCGCGGGGTAGTTAAATATAAAGAAGTACGCGGCGATGGAGCAGACGATAGTGAACAGACCCTCCTGGAGCAACATGTTATTTTCCGTGTAGATGTTCGAAGTGGGGAAACTTACGATGATGAAGATCCACCTCCACCCACCCAGACCCGCGACCCCCTTCATTTTGGCAAGGGCAAACCCCTGAGGCTCAATGAGTGAGGTGTCGAGGACAAAGGTCAAAATCAACTTACGAGAAACCCACCAAAAGCACCCGCAAGGGTTGCGGCAGAGAGGAACAAAGCGATGCGATAGTGCTGTTCGTTTCGCTTGTACCACATGCTCAGATAGAATACGACTCCAGGGAAGAGCCCGCTTTCCGCAACGCCCAAAAAAAACCGGACAGCGAGGAATCCAGCGAAATTCTGGGTTAGGCCCATCAAGGTGCAAACGATACCCCACACGAGGGTGAGAGTGGGAAGCCAGAACCGCGGAGACGTCCGTCTGAGCACGATATTGGATGGGATTTCGAACAGGACATAACCGATGAACCAGATACTCAGCGTCGTGAGGTACTGGTTTCCAGCTTGTTTCGAAAAAACGATGGTGAGAGTAGTATTCACTACAAATACCGGGGAGGAGCGTACTCATGTGTGTATCCTCGGCTAAACCTTCTATACGGGCATTTCCAACTAGGAGTGGATGAGCATACGATAAGGCAAGAGAGGGAGGGGGATACCATTGCTTCGGTCCAGAAAGGAGAGAAAGAAAAGGAATATCAACGCGGGGAGGAGATGCCAGTCGACTTTCCTCAATAGTTTCTTCTCGTCAATGAAATCTTGACCCTCTTCGAACGCGGGGACGGGGGTGGTATCGCGGTCTTTCGCCCGTTCTTTCTCTTCGGACATGGTTGGAAAGGGGAGAAACGGCAGACTTGATGGGCTAATTGGGACCTTTTATGCCCCAGGCAATTCCTTCGTTCTATCGCGAAGCTTGCGAGGGGCGGAGGGCCATCGGAATGCTTGATACTCCACATTTCTGAGCAATGCACCTCAACCAAAATGAAATCCGGACAAGCATCCCGGTACCTCGTGATAGTTGTTTTGTATGGCAGGCGGCCGTTTTAGGGCAATGTGTTTAGCATTCTATGTTGTGGAGTTGTCGTCAACGCCTGATGCATTGTTTGTTGATTTCGGTCCCGTCCGATAGTTGTATGCCCCACATTTCATCAAGCGGTATCAATTTGAAGATCTGTGCGCAAGGAGTCAATAGCATCAGCCCTCGTGATCAACCAAATAGCCGGAAAATGTAACGTTACGTTCGTGAGGAAGGAACGCTTCTGCCGCCGAAGATATTTCGTGCTCGTTTGTTGTTTGAAGAACGGAAGTAGGTTTCTCCGAGCGTAAAGCATACTCAACGGTACCGCGGGGAGCTCACGTTCAAACGCGAGAGAACGGACGCACCCACAAGTTTTCGAACTCCCTTGGATTTTGCCAGATCAATCGCCTTTGCCTTTGACCACTGCTCACAACCACCTTAGCTCTTGTTCTGTCCGGTTTCAATCGCCCACGGTGGCATGTCGTTGAGTTACGTAGGTGCCACACCAACAAGGTGAAGGCTACTATGGTGCTTGGTAAGAAAAGGAACATCTGAGTGGCGTGACCACATGCTGGTGGATTGACAAAAACTTTAGGCTCTTCTGGAAGACAGGGAAGAGACGGAGTTGGGTTTCAGAGACCCCGCGTAACAAGAGTTCCTCATATTAAGGCTTGAGTTTGGGATAACGACTGGCCAGGACGTTCACATCACGAATTTAATCGAAATCGGCCAACGAGCAGAGTTTTCCCCGCAGGGAGTGGGAATGGCGGGGATCAGGTTGATCGTCCATCTCAAACGACATAAAGGAGATGATGAGATTCCTGAGGATTTGGGAAGTGCCCAAACAGGGATGCGAAACCGTTCCAGGTGATTGTGACGTTCGTGATGCGTAAGAACTGAAGGGTGTGCTGGAAGGCAAAAACAGGTCCACCCGAGGCATTTCAGAATGGTTGAGCCAATCTGCATGTAGAGGAGCGCGAGCGCTCAGAGTTGGCAGAGCGAGGAGCGTCCCCCCAACAGCAGTCCCCCCCCTCAAATCCTCCTCCGAATTCGCTCTGAAATTCGAGGCTGGATTCCAGCCAAAGCGAGGGTAGATAGTTCTGAACTTGAAGGTCGTAGATGGAACGATTTGGCTGGCAATTCTCGATCCTCAGAGCGAACTAATATGAGAGTGATCAGACGTGGCGCAGCAACCCGCTATTTGCAAGCGAAAGGGTTTTCATTACCGTGTTGGGTGCAACGGGGATGAAAACTATTCTCCGGCTGGGGTCTAGCCACGATTCCGAGACCAGCGAGCAGCCCGAGAAACTCCATGCTGACTTCACGTCACGCCTCCTGCCACCTGAGAGTCGGTGGCCGGGGATTTCTTCGATTGATCCTTGCGGGAGGCCCACTTCATGGGCTCCGGGCCCGTCGGGACGATTTAGGTGCTAAATGGCACCCAAAAGCGCAGCCGTCTCAGCGTGCGAATACCCTCTCTGGTACTCCTCCCAATGGCTGACCTGGATTTGTCCGTCTGCTTGGGATTTGTTGAGGTGGGGGTCGTGTAACAGTAAGCCACTCCAGCGCCGAAGATCGACGAAGATTCGGCACTGGGGCGCCAGTCCAGGACGGATTCGGTATTTCCCTGGAGTGGGCGCTCGTTTAAAAAGACGCCCTGGATCTTCCCTGGTTACAGCTATTCGCTCGCCCCTAATTATGGCTGTGCCACTCACCACTCTTCCACATCCCACCACGACATGCCCCAAGTATCCAAAAGCTCGCGACCTCCCAGTACTCGTAAGCACCTCCAAAAGATCCCGATTTCAAGCGTGTCCTAATTCGATCCTGACCGGTGCAGTGGGTTTCGGGACTCTCGCAAACGCCGTATTGTTCCAAACCAACAAGACCAGGTCGGCTCCAGCCAAGCTCACGCGCGACGACTTGGAAACGTTCACAACAGAGCTTCGACCCATACGGGCGGTGAACCTTCCGCAAGATGTCTTGGAGATCATCATCGCCGATCTCGGTGACGACACCTCGAGCCTCAAGTGTTTTTCTGCAACGTGTTACTCGTGGTACCTCGCCGCAGTACCACACCTCCATTGCACCCTCACGCTCGAGGATCGACCCTCAGACCCAACCCGTGCCGAGCTCAGACCGCTCGCGAAACTGCACAAGATGGATCTCCTCCCCTTCGTGAAGAAACTGTGGATCCGCGCTTCCTCGTTCGAACCTTGGCTGTTGCCTAAGAAGTTCGACCGACAAACCCTCCGACACTTCTCCGCTCTAACTAACGTGCAACAACTCCGGATCGAGAGGTTCGACCTGTCCAAGTTCATGCCGGGCATCGACCGATATTTCGGCCACTTCGCGCCAACATTACGGTCCATTTCCCTCACGATCTGGTCTGGAACGCAACTCCAGCTGTTGTATTTTCTCGGGCTCTTTCCAAACCTAGATGATATCGAGATCGAGTATCACTCCACCACAAAACCAGACTACGCTTCAAACCCTAGCTCTGAACTGGCGGTCCCATTTTCGGTTTCCAGCTTGAAGGGTCAGCTGAAGCTCACTCACTTCACGGACGACACGATTTTCAGGGATATGGTCACGCTCTTCGGCGGGTTACGGTTCCGTTACATGGACTTGTTTAGCGTGGAGGGGTCAGGACTGCTCTTGGATGCTTGCAAAGATACCATCCGTTCGGTGCGGGTCTATCCATCTGTTCCAAATAGTAGGAGCACATTTCTCGGTCGCTCTCAAAGGCATCCACTGATGTGTTCTCAAGAAACTAAGCAAGAATTGCTTCAAGCTTTCAATCTATCGCACCTCCGCTCTCTCCGCTCTCTTGAAGTTACCGCTTCTTCCTTGTCCAAAGCTTTCCGCGAAGCCGCACAGCTAATCCACGAGATATTCTCAACCATCGACTCTCCCGTGTTCTCCGAGATCATACTGGTCTTCCAACGCCCGGACCTTTACCGACCCTTCTATATCCCGTTTGATATGTTCCGTCAGATGTACTCGGAGAGGAAGTTTCGACTGGTGTTTTCGGTTGAGGTCGCGAAGAAGTATAGAGATGCGGGGATCCAAGTGATGCAGATGAGGATGGCGAGCGAGGTATCTGGGCAGGCTCTGGATTTTCTTGAGAAACCCCCGACGCTGCAGGTTAGCGAAGGGAACCCTTGGACGGGTTGAGTGGGAGCGATGTTTGAAGGACGCCGATTGACGGACATCTAAGTATTGGACACGAAGGGACTTTTAGTATATCCAAGGACGGACATTTGTGTGTAAAATTGAATAAAGATATCGATGTATTTTCTCACCTAGGCCTCGAGGCTTCGCCGGATCACAAAACTGCCCCTTGCGGTCTAAACCCATCGAAGCCAACGAGCCCGCCTTCGAAAAATCATCATGGGGCCATCGGTGCCTGCGCTCGCGGCCGAACTCACAGATCACATCATCGACTTCTTACACGACGACAGACGAGCTCTAAACGCGTGCGCGCTGACCCACCCGACGTGGCTGGCCGCCAGCCGATTCCATCTCTTCGACACCATCACCGTCGGTAGTGATCGCGGGGCTGAGGACCGGATCGAAGCTTTGGAGGGACTCTCGTCGCCGGGCGGGGAAACTCTGCCGATGTTGTCGTACGTGCGGACGGTGAGGATCGTGTCGATGGAGACGGCGGGGAGTCGGGTGAGGCTGCTGGAGGACACCGTTTCGTTGTATCAGAGCGTGATCCGGCGGAGGCGTAAACCATCCGAGTCCGATGGTTCCCTGGCGGATCTACCGACGATACATCTGTGCCTAGGGATGTATTGTAACCTCGGGCGGGACGGGATCCTGGCTGCGCTCTCCAAGGTTTCGGACAGAGTGACTCGATTAGAGTTCTCGAGCCCTACCCTATCACGGCGCGACGATCTCTGGCCGTTCGTGTCCTCGTTCCCGAACCTACGTTCCCTCGAAGTGACCGATCTCGCGTTCCACCACCATGGGGATAACAGGTTACCGCCTCAACCCAGGTTGAAGAAGCTCCCGTTGTCGAAGATCCGGATCGATACGATGTCTATGGGGTTCATCATCGACAGCATCCTCGCACACGCGGACGTTCTCACTTCGCTCGAGGAGTTTGGGATCTTGTATCAAGACGTGAGGCAGACCGCCCTGGTGGCGGTCGCGAAGGCTATCCAAGCACGGGTCAAGGTGTTGAGGTTTAGTGCGAACTGTCATCCTGGGACAGAGGCCGAGAGAGAACGGCGACCGTCCGCTTTTGATCTCGGTACGTCGAAAATCTCCCAACGGTGTCTACGTTCTGAATGGTCAAACAGGGATAACTGAATTCGTCCGGAAGTTTTCGTCGCTAGATACGCTTGTGCTGGATAATCTGGGGCTGGACGTCGACGACGAGCATTTTTTGGAGCACTTCAGCCTTGATTGGATACCAGGAGTGTTGAGAAGATTGTCCTCTCCGATCCGCAAGCTGACGTTTGAGGTATCGGCGAAGGAGATCTCTCAACTGGACGCGGTACCGTGGTCGTTGATCGATGGGCTCCTTGCAGATCCTCATAATGTCCAGTTCCGGTCATTAGACCGGGTGGAGATTCTGCTGGAGTGCAAAGGGTTACCAGAGGGTGGATCGTTTCTTAAAGATCGGGACACGCTTCATCAGGTGTTCCAGTCGAGATTACCGGCGATCGAGAGGATGGGGCTGTTGCGATGTTCGTTCGCCAGTTCAATAAGGTGAGCATGGATGAGTCTGGCGGAAGGTACTCTTCTCACGGAATCGCTCCCTAGGTTATGTCGTGCCCAGTAGGGTGGGTCAACACGGTCATGTATTCGGGAGGAGGATTAGCGCTGATACCAAAATACGGGGTTGAACGGAGTCGAGGTATAATTACAGCCTTTCCGCCACGCAGTTTAAACACGTTAATTAGTATGGCTGGTAAAGGATCTATTTCTTCTTCTTGGCCTTCTTTTTCTTTACGCCCCCGCCTTGCGTTGGTTGCGTTGGGAGGGATGGTTCTCCCTCGACTTTTACTGATGACCCTGGATCACCTGCAGCAGGAATCGAGGATGGCGAAGGGTAGGAACGCTTGCGATTTTGCATCTTCCTCATGAGGGTGAGATTTAGAGCCTCGAATCTGTTGAGATAGACGGAGGAGCAGGTCTTGAACTTGAGGCACTGGATATCCACAAGATCACAAGAGAACGCGTCAGATTGGTTCATCTTGGATGGGAAGAGAGGCGAATGGACTGACTGTCGTGTTATCAGTGATCTTCAAGACGAGCTGTGCGTCGGACGCCTTCCATTTTACACAATACCGAGTCTGCATCCGGTCGTAATCAGCACAAGCGAAAAGAGAGGATTCGATAGCAGAAACTGACGGAATTCGGGGATTTTTCGTAGAGGTTTTCAGCAGCTTCCTGAAATTCTTTCCAGGAAGCGATGTAGACCATCTGAGCATTTGGTCAAGGAACAGTTGTCCGATCGAAAAGTGGGTTTCCCAGATCCAGCCAATTTTTTTTTGCGATCAACGTCAATACTACTTACATTCCCTTCCCCCGTTGCGGTGACGGTCGTTCGTCTCTTTCCCCCTCTCCCTCCTTCCTGCTCTTGAGCCATGGCTACTGATCAAAGAAAACGTTCGTCTCCCGAATGCCTTGACCTTCTTGCTTGACTCACGCGGATGACTTAGCTCTGCCGTTCGTATACAACTTTGTCGCGGGTGCTATCGCCGGTTCGTCTCAAGGTGTCCTTCTTCCGACTGTACCCTCGCGAACTCAGCTTTCTTCTGTCGAAAACCAGGCGTGTCAGAAATCTTGACTTTCTACCCTCTCGGTACGCAATTCCCCGGAACCTCGGGTATCCTACCCCACAACCACAACTCACGAGTCCGCACCCCACCTCTACACAGATGTCGTCAAGACCCGCATGCAGCTCGATACCGGCAAGTCTCAAGGAGTAATTCGCTCTCACGCGTCTCGTTCCGGGGGAAGAGGTTGAGCTGACCCTGGTCGTGTGCAGCTTGTCGGAAGCTTCCGGTCAATCATCGCCCAAGAAGGGTGCGTGCACGTTTATATTTCCATTTCTATTCATGTGGCTTATATGCGGGTTCGTAGGTTTGGACGACTATACCGAGGTCCGGCTTTTTACGCGCTTATCCTTGGGTTCGGGATCTGAGTGACTTACGTTGTTTGGGTTGACATTCAGGTCTCGTCCCTCCTCTGTTACTTGAGGCTCCCAAGCGCGCTACCAAATTGTATGGCCCGACTCTTCCCCTGGTTATGCTTTGGGATTGATGTCGTTCCTAGTGCTGCAAATGACTTCTGGGGCAAGACCTTCCTCGACTTCACGGGGGAAAGGAAGATGACCCAGCAGCTTTCCATCATGACTGGTTGCGCAGCGGGGTAAGAACTGTACCATTCTTGACCGCTGTCGTGTCTCTCAAAGTTCTATTGTTCCAAAGAGCCACCGAATCCTTCGTCGTCGTTCCATTCGAGCTTGTCAAAATCAAGTGCGTCCGGACCGATCAATCTCGAGTGATGCCTTTGTTCTCATCCAAGTTGCCAGACTTCAAGACAAGTCAAGCACCTTCGCAGGTCCCATGGACGTCTTAAAGACGATCGTCAGGAAAGACGGCCTCCTCGGTCTTTACGCCGGGATGGAATCCACATTTTGGAGACACTTTTGGTGGAACGGAGGGTACTTTGGGTCGATCTTCCAAGTCAAGTCGCTGTTACCGAAACCAACGGTTCGTCCCGGCCGTTCTGACCCCCTGCTTATGGCCGCGGTCGCTCATGATGGCGTGGGGTCGAGTAGGATAAAGGTACCGAAATGAGGAACAACTTGCTGTCCGGAACGGTTGGTGGTTTGGTCGGTACAATTTTGAATACCCCGTACGTGTTCCGATCTCCCATCTCCCACATCGATATGCTGATCTTGTGTCCACCCCTCCCTTTTCTTTTCTTTGCACTCAGATTCGACGTCGTCAAGTCGAGAATCCAAGGCGCGACCAATGTTCCAGGAGTCGCTCCCAAGTATAACTGGTCATACCCCGCGTAAATCTCGATTTACTCCTCCCCTCATATCAACCAGCTCTTCGCCAGTTGCTGATTGCCCTGGATGGGGTTTTGCTTTTGCTTTAGGCTGGTCACGATCATGAGGGAAGAGGGACCCGCCGCTCTTTACAAGGGCTTTATTCCCAAGGTCCTTCGACTCGCACCTGGGGGTGGCGTGCTTTTGCTCGTCGTGGAGTTCACTTTGGAAGTGTTCAGAAAGGGTTCGCGTCTCCCTCATCCCCATTTCATCGCGACTCCGTCTCACACGTTGTTCTTGTCTTTCCTCTGTAGCTCTTGGTCCTCCCTACATGTGAGCACTTTAAGCTTGCTCCAGACCCGGAAAGTGGGTGGCAAGGGGTGTATTACTGCGTTCTACTGTCGACGAGGGATCCTTTAGATGCACTCGAGATAGATGGCGTGACTCTAGGTGTAGATTAACGTTAACTGGGATATCTTGCTGTGCGCAGGGCGTGGGATCCTGCGGTGGAATCTGGTGAGCTAATGTGGGTGAACCATTTTCCGCGGGGGGTCACTACAGGAACGTCATTAGGCGCCAGAATCTACGCGGCTTCCAGCGCGAGGTTGCATGCGCCGCCCTCTATGGGTTGAGTTTCGCGATGCACAGGGTGCAAGAGATTCTCGTGAACGTAATCGTAAGGGGAGGCAATGGATCTGTGTTGAGTATGTACGAGAGCGCAGTGCAAGTAAAGGACTGGGACCACCACGAAGGGGCCTTAAGGCCTCATGAGCAGGGCCATCCATGAACGTGCTCAGGGATCTTGGACCTCGGCTTACCGCTCGGGACCGGATGCACGCACGGTGAAAACCATTACGACTGGAATTCAGTAACCCAGATTTTTCAATACAAATGTCACGAACCACAATAGAGGTGGGGGGTCCCAAACGATACGCAAGCAAAACACGGAGGAACGGTAAGCGGGAATGAGAAGCATACGGCGAGAACACAATCGCGTGATAAGAACACCGCGAGAGAGGAGAATTACTCGTAAAAAATTCAACTGTGAAGGCAGGAATAGCGGGTATTCTACATGATGATACATAGAGATGATGATTACTGGTGCCGAGAGGGGAGGATCTGGGGATGATCTGTTAAGCGCGAGTTTAGGTGGTACAGGATACATTCGATGAGTCGTATTTAAGGAGAAAGCGCGGTCCCAGAGTTTCGCCTAGTGGTTACACTGCAAAAACGAGCCGGACTGTGCTGAATGATAAATGATAACATCGTCCTGTTAGGTGGTTTCAAGTTTGGTGGTGGGTGGGTAGGAGGTCTTCGGGACTCATGATCCTCAGTTTGACGAAAGCGCGCTCAAGTGGAGGGGTAGGGATACAACGGATTAGAGCACCAAGAGGGATGGAGACGAAGCCGAGGGCAAGTGAGATACCCCACTCGCGAGCGGGAATAGGGGTAACTTGGAAGGCGGCACCACCAACAAATACGATAAGGACTTGACCAATGGTTTCTGTAAACAGTCTTCAGTGTTAAAACATTATATCATGCGGAGGAGAGAGGGGAACATACCAACGAGGGTTATCATGATGAAATACCTATTGCTGAGAATACCCTCGAACACGTTGAGCTTGTTGTCGAGCCTCCGGCAGTTAACCGAGTTGAAGATCTGGGAAAAGACAAAGGCGTTAAACACGAGGGTCGTGACAATCTTGACGCCCTCTTCCGAGTGATCTAGACCAAGGATCGTGTGTCCAAAGAAGTGGAAGATAAGGATTATGGCAACCTGGTAGATTGATTGTCCAAGAATCATTTTGATCATGTCGGCGGTAAAAAGGCGCGTTCCACGGGTGTCTGGCTTCCTCTCCAACAAAGATTTGGAAGCGGGATCGGTGGCGAGGGCAAGAGCAGCAAAGGTGTCCATGATGATGTTGATCCAGAGAAGCTTAACGGCGGTGAGGACCAGCTCTCCCTCACCTGACGCGACGGCGGAGACGAAGGTGACGATGACAGCGGTGATGTTGGTGGATATCTGAAACTGCAGGAACTTGCGAACGGCGTCGTGGATGCAACGACCCCACATGATCGCTTTCACGATCGAAGCAAAGTCATCATCCATGAGAACGATGTCCGAAGCCTCCTTCGCGACCTCTGTTCCGGCGATACCCATAGAAAATCCGACGTTGGCTGTCTTGAGAGCGGGACCGTCGTTCGTGCCGTCGCCAGTGACGCCGACGATCTCGCCAAGAGTGCGGAGGGTTTCAACGAGGATTTTCTTGTCTTCAGGAGAAGAGCGGGCCAAGACCTGGAGATGCGGGACGACCTTGAGACGGTCTTGCGGGTCGAGGGCACGGAAAACGGGACCTTCCATGATCATGCCACCATCGGTGTAGATCCCACATTGAATGGCGATCGAACGAGCGGTGAGGACGTTATCTCCGGTGCACATCTTGACCGTAACACCGGCCTGGTGGCAGGAGGCGACAGCACCGCGAACACCAGGGCGAAGGGGGTCTTCGATGCCGATGATGGCCACCAGGGTCATGCCACGAGAAAAGTCATCATATGAGACTTCATCAGCAGACCGAACCTGGGCACCAGGAGGGGGCCAAAAATCGAAATCTCGATAGCAGAGTGCGATGGTCCTCAAGGTCTGGTCGGCGTAGAGGGTGATAGTGCGCGAGATTGTGTCCTTGGTGATCTCATCGATGGCCTTGGTTTCGATCTCGGAGTCGGGGTGTTGCGTCTGATCCGCATTCTCAGAGACCACAACGTGACGGATGCATTTCTTGGTGAGGATCTCCGAGGCGCCCTTTAGGAAGAAGCGATAGCGGCCGGAACGGAGGCGAACCACGACGCCCATGGCTTTCCGTTCGCTGGAAAAGGAGATCATTTGAACGATCTCCGCAGATTCACGACTTTCCTTCCAATTGTCCCAGCCGAGGTCCTTAGCGAATTGGAGAAGAGCTGTCTCGGTTTTGGATCCAACAAAGGGTACCCCCTGGGTCTCCGCGTTGGTATCCTCAAAGGCGGTAGAATTGATAGTGATCGATTGGTTGAATAGGCGCCTGAGTTGGGGAGATAAGATTGTGTTTATTTCCCTCTGGTCGATCGAAAAGTCATCCGCGTGCTCGCGATTGACCTGCAGCTCGGTAGCGGTGTCGGTTATGTCTCGTTCTTGAGGCTGGTCATGATCCTGCGAGTTCGTGCGGGCCTCGTTCCCTGTGAGGTTCCGAGCGAACTTGCCGTGGATGCCGATCGAACCAGCAACGACGCTCATAGCGTTTTGGGTCAGCGTTCCGGTCTTGTCTGTACAGAGAACGGAGGCATTGGCCATCGTCTCACATGAGCCGAGAATACGGACGAGGAGGTTTTCTGCGGTCATCCTTTTCGTAGCGAAAGCGAGTGCAAGGGTCACCGCGAGCGGGAGGCCTTCCGGAACGGCGACGACAACAAGGGTGACAGAGATGATCAAGATCTGAACAAAGGCGACACCCTTCTCATTGGGGGTACTATGAGGGCACGTTAGACAAGGGAGAGGCGGTGAGACGATGAACGCTTACCGAACGGGTTCTCCGGCGCCCAACTGTACGAAGAAACGGATCATTAGGACAGCGAATAGGGTCAGACCGGCAGCACCACCAATCCTCGCGATGAGCTTGGCCAATTCGTTCAACTTCTCCTGCAACGGGGTGGGATCCGGGTCTCCTCGAAGGGCTTCGTAACAAGGGGGTTAGGATGGCGTCCAAGAAGTGGTAAATAAGTGTCGCACTCATCAGCATGTGGCCGTTGAAGCTCGTCTGGCCCACGGCAATCACAACGTATTTGCCATAACCCTCGAGGACCCTCGAGCCAGAAACCATGAAACAGTCGGCATGGGCGTAGGCAGCGTCGAGTCCGTGGCCGTTGGTGATCTCGTGCTTGGCTTGCTCTCTGAGGGCAATGCAATCGTCGTAGCTGACCTTCTTTATGGCGTCTGATTCTCCAGTCGCGCCAGACTCGTCGCATCTAACGTTGTGGCCGGAAATGAAGATACCGTCGCAAGGCACGATCTCGCCAGGCTCAAGGAGGGCGATATCACCGACGAGCAATTCCTTGACGTCAATGATTCGTTCGATGCCACAGCGGATGACTTTGACCCCTCGTTCCTCCTTCTTGTCGTTGAGAATGCGGAACTGTCGCTCCTTCTGCCAATCATTGAGCGAACCAACCATCACCTTTGTCAACGGTGGTAAGTGAGCAGGCAGTGGATGATGAATCGAAGATGCATACCACGGTGAAGATGGCCACAATAATGGCAAGACCCTCGATCCAATCTACTGGGGGCTTTCCTGACTCCCGGCCCGGGCCGAAATCCTGGAAGAAACCGAGAGCCAATGAGATTACCGCAGCAATGGACAACATGATCTAGGACAAAACGAGTGTCAACGGCTAGTTCGATAAACTTGGGAAATGGAATGGGACCCACTAAAACTCTGTCCTTGAGCGCAAGAAACATCAATTCGAGCAAAGACCTGTTGTTTCGAGCAGGAAGAACGTTGGAACCGTAAACTCGCCGCCTGTCCTCGACGGTACCGCTGAAGGGAGGACTTTCGTGGGTGCACTGTTCCACAGCATCGCCCTTCTCGCCGGCAGGAGGTTCCTCGGGCCGTAGCGCTCTTCCACCTACACAAAGTCCGAAGGTAGGGTTGACGCCAATGCCGGCCATGAGGCCGATGATACCACCGGTGGCTTCCAGAGCGCCGAGATTCCTTGGATCAACGAGGGAGGCGAGGTGATTGGGCTCGAGCCTGAAAGAAGGGAGATCGGTATGAACGCCTTGAGTGAGATCAAGTTTCCTCGCATTTTCCCCCTTGAGATTGCCAATGTCAGAATTATAACCGATCTGAGTTGGAACGGGGGAACTAGACGCTCCCATCGCCGATCGTTCGCCACGTGATGAGCTGCTGGACACGAAAGGAAATGGATGACCGGGGACTGTTCCCTCCTCGGGGCTGGTCATGGTAAGATGTACTGGTAATTGCAGAGTCGGGCTTGGAATTGAGGATGCCCAGGGACCTAATTCCGTTACCTGTTTTATTTTCCCGAAGAGCACCCAAAGGTCCCACAGTGAACGGATACTGGGTAAAGGGGTCGAAGCGAGTTTCGTAAGCGCTCGATGAAGTAGGGGTAGCAAGAGGATGAAGTAAGGGTAGCAAGAGGTTGAAGTAGGAGCAGCAAGAAGCCGAACAAGAGGTCGATGGTTGATGAAAGTTTGGACTGTTGAGGTAAATGGAGAGTGGTCCTGCTCGATGAAGAGGTAAAGGGAATGATTGGAACCATTAGCGCTGCGTCAACGGGCGTCTTTTTATGCGGCGGTGCGGATTCCCATGGTGGGCGCCCCGCGTTTTGAAGTTAAAACACCAGTTCCAATAGTGACTGATACTCGATCCCGATTCATCCACCATCATGGTACCTCATATCATGTCGTCTTCTCCTGTCACCTGGACCCTCCGCAAGCTTCTTCAACTCCTTCCCAGCCTTCCCGGACAAAAAGTAAGACCTCATTGCCCCTCCATCCGGCATCATCTCCTGCTTAGCCTCGTCCACCCTCCTGGTCCAAACCACCGTCGTCGGAATCGAAGGATCCAAATCCATCGAATGAGCCCCAGCGACAAACATCCTCCTCACAAGATTCTCGAGAGCCTGGAGGTCCGTCGATGCCAACCTGTCGATCTTCCCATTTATGACACGTCGGTCTGCCGCGTTCGCATGCCAGGACAGGCTAGAGTATTGAGGTTCAGAATCGAGTTTGGATCCAGCGGAACCGACGACCCATAGCCGCTCGAGGATGTCGGACTCCGTGAGCGAGGACAAAGCGTCATTCGCTTCAGCGTTTTCGTACCACCCAGAACCCAGAAGCGTACGAACCCATGGGCCTTTTGCAACCGGCTGTCCGCCCTTCCGGATTTTCGCGAGAAGAGGGTGCAAGACTATACTGACGGTCGTGGGGTTCGCGGGAACTTGACAGACACGGAAGGTTTGGAAGACGTTATAGGCGGCTTCGTAATCCCGAGTCCGCAAGAAGAGCCTCAAGGCGAGGTTCAGAACGCTTGTGGTGAGAGTGTTTGATGAGAGATTGAACCGACCACCGGTCTTGATGAGATGACACTCGATGAGGTTGTTGTATAGTTCTCGAGCGGGAGGGAGTTTAGCCTTCTTCACAGAATACAGTTGGAATTCTGGTCTGAGACTTTTGAGGTACATCGTGAACATGTTTGTGAAGGTGTACTTATCCGGTGTCAATTCCTTGCCTCGGGAACTGAAGAGGAGGTTGTATGTCGCGAGAGCGTCCTTGAAATGGAGGCGTTTGATGTGACCAAAGATGATGGTGTTGAAGACGACGAGATCGGGAGCAACGCCTGCTTTCTGCATCTTCAAGATGGTTGCGGTGAGTTCTTTGGTGTGCTTTCGACGTAGGAACCCGGTGATCAGGTCGGCGAACGGTGCAGCATCAAACGTTGCGCTCTGATTAAGAGTGCGCCGCAGCCAAGCTTTGGCGTCTTGTAGCTGCCCGCGCTTGACGTGGGTCTGTATAAGGTAGGAGAGGGTACTTCTCTGCAGGATCCGACCGTGAAGTTTCACCCAGAATTGAACAATGAGGTCGAGATTGGAAGGAGAGAAGTCCATGGTATCTCCAAGAAAGCGGAGGAGTTGATGGAGAGCGAGTTCATCGAAGGCAGGGTCGGACAATGGACCCTGAAGCAATTCCAAGAGATCCTTTTCCTGGGCCCCTTTAGTTAGAACGGCGACAGATGCCATCCTCGTTCGAAGTGAAAGAGAAGGAATGAAGCCCTCATCCATCATGGTCTTCTGAATATCGCTCGCCTCCCTAAACCTCTCATAACTCGAAAACAGAGTGACGGCGTGCTCGTACGCATCGAATCTCGTTTTGCTGTCGCTCATGGCGGGTAACTCCATCCTCCGATACAAAGAATCCCAAGCGTCCTTCCATTCACCTCTCGAGAGATGTTTATCGATGTTGAAAAGAAAACGGTTGACTTTTATTCGGCGTGCGGTGACTTTGCGTTTGAGAGTGAAATGAGAGGTGCCGATGCCAGGCGAGTTTAATCTGTTCCAGAGGCGTTTTGGAGCTACGGCTGTTCGAACGCCTCGAACATGGGAGAGGGTGGGGGCTAGGGAGAAGATGTGGAAGAGATGTAGAGGTCGGCAAGGTGACCAAAGCTGCAGCATGTGTAGAGACTTCTTGGGCTGGAATCCAGCCTTACAGAGCAGCGGGGGTCTTCAAACCGTCATCGTTTGTAGAGGATGGGGGATGGAGGAGTCACGTGGAGAACCGTAGTGGGTTACTGAGCTCGCTTTCGGGGTTTTCCGCGGGTGCGGTAGCCCGAGGCTCGAGCTGCCTCGAGCGATGGCGGGCGATGGCTCGTTCTTTGAGCGGTGTTCCATCATTTTATTCCAACACTCGGATCGCGCAACATCTGATTTCAGCCGTCCGTCTGAGAGCAGGAGTTTCGTGTCTCGAGCTGCCTTTCAAGAGGCACGCAAGTCGATCTCTACCTCGGCGACCGGGTATATTCTTTACACCTTGTGAACGCACGCCACATCGGCGCCGTGAGCAAGACCAACGGGCCTCTTAACCTCCTCGTCCAAGCCGGAATTATAGCTGGCCTTTGTCTGGTGATCCTTGCTGTCGCATCTCATCACGTCGGGGCGATGCCGAGAGCCAAAATAAGAAACAATTACCATAGAAGGAAATACTGTGCAAGCCCAAGTCGATTAGTGGATAGTCTGTGACTGAATCCTTCCCACCCGTCTGCGACCAAATTCCGTCCCCCCATCTCGCCCTCATCCACCCGGCCCAGCCGTCGCTCCTCAACCATGTCTTCCTATCCACCAGGTGGAGATTACGACGAACGGCTCCTTAGCAATGCTCCGAAAGCAACAAAAGCTGAGTTACAGGTCGGTTTTTTTCTCACTTTCTCTCCCTGTCCCTCGATCCGACCCTAACTCGCGTCTTCAATCGACTCTTTGCTGGGCGGTCTGTCTCTAGGAAGGTTACAATGTCAATCTACTGGCGAGCGATACCAGCGAAACCCCCATGAACGCGAGACCTCAGGCTACCGTCGATGGACCTGCCAGTCTCGAAGCCGCAAGTCCTCCGACCAAAGAGGGTTATACCTCTTACTCTGTTCCCTGGTATCGTCAGGGGAAATGGAGAATCTTCATGCTGATAGCCGCTATCATTGTCATCGGAGCGGTCGTCGGAGGTGTCGTTGGTGGTACCGTTGGGCACAAGAGCAACAAGAGTGCCAGTCCTGGCCCGTCGACAAGCCACCTCCCCTCACCTTCAGTGGGAACCTCCCCTGGCTCAGCCAACACCCAGGGTGTCGCTCCTCTACCTCCCCAGTCCTCGGGTTCCTCCTCCATTAACTCTGGCGTTTCCCCCGTTGCGACCGGCGCCGTCGGTGTCGTCCAGCTGGGTGCGGCGCCCGCCGCACTAGTTGGTTGATTAAAACCCATTCACCACATTCGAAGGTGGGACGAACGATTCCAAGCTTGACGAACTTGTCGGCTGATGATCATATATACACTTTCTTCGCTCAGGGTTTCCCTTGTATTTAACTGCCTCGTCTAATCTACTCTGTTTCGCTCTTACTGTGCATCGCTTTCGGGACTTCTACCGCATAGATTCGGAAATTCACCCCACATTTATCCTTTGAATCCGAATCTATTTTTGTGCTTGAACCTGTGAATGTACCAGCGTCATGAGTGGTTCTATTCGGGTTCCATATTTTCCACCTCGGCCTGCTGCCACGATCGCGGGCACCAGCCAGCCAGAGCTCCTGAAAGTGCCCTACGCATCGCTCTCACGACTCAGCGTTCTTTGATGACGATGAAGTCGATGTTCTGCTGGCCCGCATGGCTGCGGGGGGCCTCTTACCGTGACAGAGATTAAGAATCACGCCAAGAGAGTAGCCAGCTTCTGATCCAATGGTGTCTCCTTTCAAGGAAGCCCGGTGGTGCCGGCCAGTTGCAACAGGTACATGTCATGAGAGCTTCTAAAACAAATGCCATCCGCCTCTCGTCTCCGTGGTATTTTCCAGGGGCCATGTAACTCACCGTTCCTTTTTGTGATTGATGGTCAGGCCTACGCCTTAGAGTTCGAGTTTGATAATGGGGGGTCGGGCAGCGAGAACGTTCGGAATGGTGGTAAGTACTTAGCCCAGCAACAGAGGCTCGTGAGCCAACGTGAAGTCGATCCATCGCCGAATCCGATACCTCCTCTCCGTAGGAGTTCCACGGCAGGAATCCTTAATGGCCTAGTACCACAGGATGGCCGTTGCAGCTTGCAGCTGTGAAGAATTACTCGCCGGTCTCCGCCTAGATCTCCAGCCGGGGACACCTTTTTTGCTTACTCTCTGGTCCACTCCTCGTGTGGTTGTGCGATTGAGTCGAGTTATCGATGCACGCTCCTACTCCTTTACCAAGGATGTCGTGGAAGCAGAAATTTGCGGATTCTGAGCGATGCCACTGGGTAGAATCTTCCTACTCGGAGCACGCGAGTTGTCCACTTCATCTGGGCCTGGTACTATAGAAAAACTTATATCAGATCCCTGCTGTTAGCTTGCATGTATCATCTCATCACAAGTCTGGCGGATCCAGTGACCCTGCATTTCCCGGCGAAGGACGAAAACCAGCCGCCCGATCATCGATCAAGCGCTGGCAGTGGTCGCCCCATGATCACAAGGTTATCTTTCACGACACTCACCTTCGTCCCTGCGACACGATGTCAAGGGCATTGCAACTGAACGATATGCCACCCGAATTAATGGGCAATATTTTTGGATATCTCAAAACCCCGGATATTCCAGGGCTCAAGTTGGCTGGTTCGGTGGCAAATATTACCCCGCCTATGAGTCCTCTTACACGAGGGTCGATCGTGCTATCATATTAAGCCAGCCACATGTGCATGAACTCGCTGCTGCTGGATTGCTGGACAATTCAAACGCTCTCGAGGCGCTCCTTGACGGACGGGGGAGCCTGCGCATCTTCCAATCGAGGTTTGATGATCTGAGGCCTGCAGAAAAATCGAGTCTGCCACTTGAGTTGACCGGACACTTCTGGACACACGGCAGCTCTGGGGACGTGTACGTCATGCACACCACAACAACAACATGTTCCATTTCCGTAGACCGTATCGGGGAGTCGACCAATGAAGACACGATGTTTTCCACGAACGTTCATGCCTGGACACTTGGCGATTCATCTTCTGTTGGACTCGATCGCCATCGAAGACAGAGAGCAAGCGTAACCCGAGCTCCTCTGCACAGTATCTTAGGATCCTCGGGGTTAGAAATGTTCTAACCGTAGGTCAAGCAGATCGAATCCTATGTGCATGGCGCCGACTGGTGAACCCCGCCCGCTCGCTTCATATAGGTGGATTCGGCACGGTCTGGATCCAGGGTGGATGATTGGTCGCCAAAGATTTTGACGTGGGTGCCAGCGCCCCTAGACTGGTTATACTTGACACGTCGGGTGTGGTAGAATCCCAAGTGAGACTCGAGACAGACTTGTGCCTACGATGACGGTACAAATAGGCCATAAATCTGCCTACCTGTTCCAATGAAGTGCCTCATTTGGCAAGAGAATGGAGAGCTCACGTGCTCATGATCAACTTACAGCTTCTGTGCCCGGTGAGCCTAGGGGAGGGGGGGACTTCATATTGACACATAAGAGAAGTCGTGTAGCTAGTACATTTCAAGCCGCTAAAATACTACCTTGCCCTTGTCGCTGAACACTACAGACAAATAAACAACCGACACTCAAGCAAAAGGCTCTCTTGCTGCATGACACGATACGCAGTTAGATGGCGCGGGTGGTAATCCAACGCCGCACTTCCAGCAACAAGGTTTATATTTGAGGGTGCAGGTTCTGCAGAATTTTGATCCGTCAGGTGTCTTTGTAAGGATTAAAGCCGACAATCAGCAAAGGTCGACAGGAATGAACAGAAGCCAGATCTCACCGCATTTAAAGTAGTTCCGCATGTGCATTCTTCTCTCGTCACAGGGACTAAGGGGTGGTAATATGTCCCTTTACACCGATCGCAGCGCTTCACTACCTTCCCATTTGCAGCAATAGAATCCTTTATTGGAATAGAATAGATCACAGCAATCAGCAAGGCCAACGGGAGTGAATGGGAGTGAAATCACTTACAAACGTCAATTCTCGTCCGCACGTTTTGCATTTGTTGATATAGTAGTCATACGAGTAAGTGGTTACGGATGCAAACATGAGGGCACTTGCAGGGAGGAGGGGGGAGGGGGGGTGAGGAAATCTGTCTGGGCTAAGTCAGATGCTATATATATGAGAAGTGGTGAGCTCTATGTGGTCCGTGTCATCGAGCTGAGAACCTAGTCGGTATAGTTCGCTGGACACTCCCAGAGCTGAGGACCTCGACCCGACTGTTACTGCGCAGGATTTGCCATGCTGAACACAAGTGCATGGAATGATTCGCGCACTCGAGTAAGTGGAAGGGTGTCATTCTGGCCATGCAGTTGGACGTTCGGTAGGCGGAGGTACACAGCCGATTCACCACTGCAGAGAGCGATCAAAGGGGAGTGGTCGCTTGCGTGGGTGGCTGTGTGTATGGACCCACAGTTGGACCGTCTGTAGAAACGCAACACTGGTCAGAGAGAGTAGGAGAAACGCAACATGAATCAGTCACGTCCATTAGCACGGCAAACGAACAGTTTGGACATGTCTCGCGCAGTATTTGTTTGTACGCGTGTCATTGTGGGCTTGTATCCCTCAGTGCCGAACGAACACAGCCTCAACGCGCAACCTGCCTGTCGCCGCGTGAGGAGAGACCCAACTCCGAAGGGATGCCTATACTGGACGAGGTGTGTGGCTTAAGCAATAGGGTGCTCGTATGTGCAGGAAGGGAGTGCGACTTACTAGTAGTGTGGCGTCGGACGGTCGTGACTGTAGCCCATATCACCCTTATCCATACTTAGCCCTCCGCCACAACCTTCGCATGCGAAGCAGTCGGTCCGTTTCTTGCGTGAGAGTCGCCTGTCGCCGCGTGAGAAGAGACCCGATTTTGAAGGGGTGGTTGTGCCACGAACTGGGCGGGGTGTATGGCCCTGCTTGTATGCGCAGAAAAGGAGTGCACCCTAAGAGTAGTGCGGCGTCAGGCGGCCACGGCTGCAGCCCATTTCACTATCATCCACACCTAGGTTCACATGTGAAGAGGATCAGTTAAATCACCACCCCGAAGTCGCGTACGAATCTTCCGCACTCTGAAAGTGGCATGGTCAACCAGATGTGCCGCAATATTGCCAACCTTTTGCACTCACCCGCGTGAGTCACCGATGAGGAAAGGAGTTCCAGAAATCCGTCCCAAAGTCTCGAGCACAGTACCCCTCCTCCTTCCTGTCTCTCCGGATCTGCGCCGTCAATGACTTCAGCCTGTCAGAAAAGCCCGTGGGAGGTGCGAAGGTAGTTGGACGCCGAGCACTAATTTGAGGCTAACCATCTCCCATCCCTACCGCATGGCAATCAGATTATCTCGTCAGTCGGTGGTCCTGGCCTACTCTAGACCTCAATGAAGACGCGAGCCGGGAGCGCAGGTTCTCGTTTGCGCGCGCCCCCAAAGTTTAACTTGTCAAGCAAGTTCAGCGTTCGGACCGTGACCCTGATCAGAGATCAGGAGATCTCGGACAACTAGTCTCCTCAAGCAGACCACCTACTAATACTGACGATCGCCGCTGAGGGATGTAGCGTTATAATCGGACAACAGAGCCGACTCGGGGCCCAGGAAGGGCGCTTACTATATCTTTCCCGCCGCACCATCACATTGAATGTTCCGCCGTCTGATAACTTCAAACCGCAATACAAGTAGTCAGGAACCGTCCGATTCTCCGTCTCTTACCCATACCCACCCTCTGTTCCCAGGCGACCCGTTCTTTATCTTGGACCCAGGGCTCTTCGGGCCTGGCTAGTATCACACAGTGTCCTAGGACAGCGCGCACTTCTCGAGATCATCCCCACGACACGATGTGGAATAACATGCCTCCCGAGTTGCTGGGAAAGATATTTGGACACCTCACAGTCCTAGATATTTTGAGGCTCAAACTGGTTTGTTGGGTGGCGGTTCCACTCCTCATGAATATTCTAACCAGATCCCCTATGAAGGTGAATCGTACTTTCCGTGATGTGATCTCCAGCGATCCACGTCTACAATATGAGTGTGAGCTCGCTGCCGCCGGATTTTTGGACAACCCAAATGCTCCTGGGACAATCTTCGATCGACGAAGGAGCCTGCGTTCATGCCTTGAGATGAAACCTGTAGGAAAACAGAGTCTATCACTTGGATTGACTAGGTTATACTACACGCCTCAAAGGTCTGGGGACGTCTTTGTCACGTATGATACATCAAGGAACACGCTTCATTTCTGTCGACCTCCTTCAGCCTCAGGGAGTCGGCCGACGAAGACGTGGTCTTTTCCGTTGAATTTTGATTTTCAAGGTGGATACTTCTTGATCCATTTTCCGTTTGACTTAATTGTCATCGCGGATAATCTGTGAGTGTTACTCGAGTTGCTCCACACACTATCCCTAGATAGCTGAGGTATCCCGATGTGTCTGATACGGTCTGATTGTAGGTCGGGTCGATTGCATCTGAGGAGCATAGCGAATGGGGAGCCACATCCGCTCGCTTCACATGAATGGATCGACCACGGTCTAGATGCATCTGCTTTTCTGATGGTCTCCGTCAGCGACCACACGCTCGCGGCTCGTATCCAAGGTCGACTGGTTGCATGGAACTGGAGAACTGGAACTAAGGTCCTCGTAAGTTTCATGTCGTCTAAACCACCTCTCATATGAAACGCAGATATCCCGAATTAGGACCGTAATGACCTTCACCACGGTTGGATGGCCTTTATCGGGGCGGATTGTCTATTAGTCGCTGACAGCTTGTTCATGGAGGACGACACCCGTAGACTGGTTCTGTTTGACATGTCGGGTATGGAAGAAACTCCCGCTGCAGTACGCGGGGTGACATTCATGTATGACCCCCGTTACCAAAACACACAAGTAAGGCCGGTGGCAGAGGGGGCAGGGCACAGCGATTACTCCCAAGCTATCGGCGAGGATTTTCCGTTCTACCCAGACCCTTCCCGACGGATTTTCGGTTTGGTATTTGAACCGATTGGTCAGGACTGGATAGCGTTGGGGCTTTTTCTCGTCCACTCCGAAGCCTTCATCGGGCTCGCGAGAAAAACCGGGGAAGGCATAATTGCGTGGGATGCGTGGGAAGAGTACACCATCGCGGCGGATATGCATGGGGACCCTAGGGCTGGTGTGTCAACACGGTATTCTGTTTTGGGGAGTAGGTTTGTGAGGTTTGAACTCCACAAGACAGAGAAGTGGGCAAAGTTCAGGTTGTATGACTTGAGTCGTTGGAGTCGTCAGCAATCGGACATGGGGCTGGACGGACGCGGGGGCCTGGATAAAAAGGTGGGGTTCCGCCTCATAGAAGGTGTCTTTGACCTGCCACAGAGCACGTCGAAGCCTAGGGATGCGGCAATGTTTCATGACTGTTTGGTCTACTTCACTGTGGGTTCCTCTACAATTGTTCCCAGGTCCGACGTTGGTTGACGGATGGAGTCACATTTGCTAGTTCGATGACCGAGGACAGGGAACCCTAGGCGTTCTTAATTTTTGGTGATGCGACCCCCAGAACTTCCACGAACGCGCTATCCTGCATGACACGCGCCGGTGAAAGAAAATAATAGTGTACCGCATCGTTCAGGTCACTACTCAACGCCTCTACGCCCAGGGTAGTCGATAAGTGCCCTGATTTTCTGTATCCACGAATTGAGCACAACACATAGACATGACCTTACGGACACCGTGCACCGCGTCGGATGTTAATCGACACAGAAAGCTAACTCAGGATCGAGATGAAAGTCCCTCCCTTTGGCTCAAACCAGGATGTCCGATACTCCCTGCGGTGCTGCCCCATCTCCGAACCGCGAATCTTAGTCACCTCCATGATTGGCCCAAGGTTCTCTTTCACAACACTCACCTTCGCCCATGCGACACAATGTCTAGGGCATTGCAACTGAACGATAGGCCACCCAAAATACTGGGCAATGTCTTTGGATATCTCAAAACCCCGGACATTCCAGGGCTCAAGCTGGCTGGTTCTGTGGCAAATATAACCCCTATGAGTCCTCTTACACGAGAGTCGATTGTGCTATCAGTGACGTGGTATTGAGCCAGCCACATGGGTATGAACTCGCTGTTGCTGGATTGCTGGTCATCTCGAGGCGCTCTTTGATGGACGTGCGAGCCTGTGTACCTTCCGATCGAGGTTTCATGATCTGAGGCCTGCAGAAAAATCGAGTTTGCCACTCGAGCTGACCGGACGCTTCTGCGCACATGACAGCTCCGGGGACGTGTACGTCATTCATCAACGAATATGTTTCATTTCTGCAGATCGTGTAGGAGAGTCGACCAATGAAGACACGGTGTTTTCCATAAACGTGTCTGCTTGGACACTTTGCGATTCATCTTCCATTGGACTCGATTGCCATCGAAGACAGAGAGTAAGCGTAGCCCCAGCTCCCCTGTACAGTACAAGAGGCCGACCTTCAAAGACAGAGTGGCGATTTGTATATCCTGCATCTGCCTGTGGTTTGCAGTTATTAAATTACGTCACGCAGGGGGAAAGCAAACGTGTTGTCACCTACCATAGCTGGCGTTAGTCTCTGTGGGCCGGCTGGCTGTGGCGAGAGACATTCTCTTGAGGAATGTTCGATCTCCCCATCGCCTTCTGATAGGCTAGAGGAGTGGCCACTCCAGTTATACTTTGCTTCCCACTGCTCGTTCGAAACATCAGTGGCAAGGGGTGATGTCTCAGGAGTATAGCGCCGGAGGAGTTTCTTCAAGTCTGCATTTGCGGGAGTTTCGCTGTTGTCGATCTCTGAACCATCCCAGGAATCATCCCAGTTGACGGTCCGGAGGCCTGAACCTTCATGCGACATCGTATGTTAATGACAGGTTTATTGAGATCTTGGATTACCAGTTGACCACCAGGGGTTAGAGCTATGAGCGTGGAAGTCACGGTGGGTTATGGATGTGGATGAGAAGCGTGCCGTGTATACGTACCGGCGTGTCTATAATTTCGGGGACACAATCACGTATTATAATTAATTATAATCGGAGAGACCTGTGGCCGATGGCTACAACTATAATCGATTACTTACAATAGAGTTATGATTTCAGGTTTTCCGGACGTAATTACCACGAGTGTGACAGCATGCCAAAGAAGATTACCTTCGGCACTATCGGAGTCCGGCACCCCGGCACTAGCCAGCTCGTACGTTGGCCTAGATTAGGCCTCAAATTTTTCTACCTCCTCATCCAATCCTCCTTGTTTGAGGACGGCGTTGGGCGTCTGCCATGGGCACCGCGCCTCTAGCCCTGGAAATGTGCTTCATGTTTAGATGCCGAGCCCCCATAGCATTAAGGGTAAGCAATAATTTCGGGCCATGGGCAACGGTTCATCGACACAAGCGGCCGCCGACTGCTGCTGTAATAAGCGATAAACGTATGATACTTCTCCCCGCAAGGCGTGCTCGATCGATCATGGGAGTGAAATCGCGTTAAGTCCTGGTGGGGCTCCCATAAATGGCAATCACACCAAAAGCGTACGGGATCCTGGGGCCCAGGGCTCGATTTTTGGACAGGATTATGTAAATAGGAGTCTGCTGATGCGCGTGTTGGTATGTAATCTGTGTCGCAAAAAGCTTACGTGGATTATGTTTAATCAAAGAGGTCGGACCGCCGATAGTAAGTACTTAGAAATTGAATCATTCAGCAATAAAATGCATGATGTCGTTCGCAGATCAGTTGGCGCGGCCAATTTTTCGCTATTCTTCGATCACTCTTCTTTTTTTCTTCGATCGCTCTTCTTTTTTTTCTTCAACCTTGTTCGATGTATAACTCCTCGAAAAAAAAAGAAGAGCGATCGAAAAAAAAGAAGGGTGATCGAAAAAAAAGAAGGGTGATCGAAAAACAGCGAAAAATTGGCCGCGCCAATGTCAGGGCCACTCTACCCCAACAACTACCAGTGCACTGAGCCGACTCCGCAGAGTACTCACTAGTCCAACTAGCTTGTGAGAGAACGATCACGTCTCTATTCTTCCGGTAGGTTGTCCGAGGTCACTACAAGTCAGGTCGAAATCCTAAAGAGAAACCCAACCTAAACCGTACTTCGTTCGGTTTAACAAGCAAGGGTTGATCCCTACAGCAGGATTGATGACTCCACCAGTTGATCGACTGGACGCTCGAGGTGTTCTAATATGACTGCTGGGAGTCTATAGTTACGAGGCGCAGTTGACGCGCAGAGCGGGAGGGAGAGCAGATGGGGATGTCTTGGATCAAACAAGAAACTCTGACTTGTCCTTAACTGCAACTGGGCTGAGAAGGGCAGAGGATTTCCTGAGGTAACAAAACTAAAGAACTACTCTACTACCAGACCGAGTATTTATACTACTACGAGTGGCCTGACAGCGTGAGAAGTAATCTACCCATAAATAGTAAGGTGAAACAGAGATAAGGAGTGTGGGAACGCTAAGTAAGGGAAGCGAACAAAGAATGACGCGTGGGAGAATAAAGGATAAAGGGCCTTACTAGCGTGTGAAGGATTGCATAAAAGATAACGAATGTCCGCATGAAACATAGGGGTAAAGATAACACTAGTCCTAAAAGAAATAGGGGCATAGGGGTCATTAAAGTTCGTACCTGGGGATCACACCCAAGGGTCAGGTGAAAATCTTCTTGGATGCTTCCTTTGGAGAGGCCAAAGATAGAGACCATGCAGCATCCCTTGTTGTCTGTAGGCGGTAACAGCATCACGGACTAGTGGCAACCTCAACATAGGTCCGAACATGAGGAGCGCAGGCCTAGACTCATGGGACATGAGGGATTACAGATTCGCCGGTGTTTCACGCTAACGGCTACTTCCACATTCGCTTAGTTAACCAAAAGGAGTCTAAGGCACTCCTTCCGAATAACGGCGATTCCTTCCTCCGGTTAGGAGACTGTGATGTGACTGTCCACGTGTGTGATCAGGGTCCAGGGTTGATCGTAATCGTAAAGTCATGAGGGGTCGTAAAAGGGGTTCGTGATGTCATAAAGGGGTCATCAGGGTCTTGAGACCTATTTTTAGTGCGCGCGCGTTCTAGGCGTTCCGGAACGAAGTTCTTCCAAGGCCGTCCCGTGGGCCGAGGTGTCAGCTTGATGTAGTAAGCCAACGATGATGGTACAAAGGCGGAAGTTGATGTGACCCGGACCAATGAGGTTCGTCGAGGTAGGTCACGTGAAGGATCACCGATCTAGGCTATAAGAAGGACGTCTTCTTGGAGCCATCCTTGATCAGCAACACCAACAACTTCCCCATCATCTTACCAACATGTCTTTCCCAAACAACCACACCTACAAGGTTGCCAACGGCATCTCTACCATCTCCCGTGTCGACCGTCGTGCCGCCAACCGCAAGACCTACGCCAATGAGGCGGGGGTTCCCTACACCACCGATGAACAGGTGGGGGAGAGTTCGATGCTTTGGTGCACATCTAACTCTTTTCCAATAGATCTTGGAGGTCGTCAGGCAGGTGGACGCCGAACGTTTCAGGGAGACGATCCCACATTTGATGGGATTGACCTGGGATGATGAGCTCTGGGTCCGTACGATGATCGCGGAGAAGGTGGCTTTTCAGATGAGGGGTAGGTTCGGAGAACTGGAGCATCCGATCAAGAAGGAGCTCTGGTACACCCTTCAGAGGGGGATTTACGATCAGGACCTGTTGGAGCACGGAGCGACTGTTCCTCGGGCCATCCGCCACGCCACCGCTGCTACCTCATTGTTGTGGTCGCTCGTTCGAGAGGGAGAAAGCAGGGTAGGTTCTCTGTTTGAATATTCGAGTATGACTCTCGACTAATCAAACTGCCTAGGCTGAACGATTGGAGCGTGAGGTGAAGGAGGCGAAGGCCGACGTGCTTCGTCTGTCAGCGGAGGGTCTCTTGATGAAGGAGACCATGGCCGAGTTCTGTCAGGGCCACTCTTCGCCCTTCAGGTACCAGTGCTGTTGGTGAGTCGCAACTCCAACCAACAAGAAACAATGGGGCAAAGGGGGAACGACTTCCCTATATCCACCCAAAGTCTACGTGGTCCAAAACGCGATGGACGAGCGTTCTCCGGTAGGTTGTCCGAATTCACAGCAGGAGTGCCGAGCCTCTATCAGGTAAACCCCTATCGTCTTCTGAGGGCGGATACAAGAGCCCGAGGATGGCGCCTCAAACTGGTGCTTGATTAAGAGAGCGACGAGGAACTCCTTTTCGTAAGCGCGTTCGTCGATTCTTAATGCAAGGCTGAGAGAGAGAGGAGAGCGAACGTGTTCAGAGAGTTACTCGATAAGCTCTTCAGTGGCCTACAGCAAATACACCGATGCTGCAAGGAGAAGAGGACTTCCCGAGATATCAAAGATAGGGAGTCCTCAGCTACTCTACTGGTACCTATATAGGAGAGTGGCCGGGACATAGATAATCCTATCTAATAATAACTCGGAGCAAAGAAGGGCCGAGAGTAAGCTGGAACAGTAAGCGGCCCGGGTGATAGAATAGAAATGATAAAGGAATGACTAATGGGTCAGGGTTCGTGAGAGAATAAGAAAGGGGTCATGACGTCGTGTGGGAAAGGAATGACAAAGGATAATATCACATGTGAAGACTGACCAATAAGAGGATGACGCGTCAGCTCGTTCGATCGGGACAACAAAAGACCGAGTGGGGCTCGAATGTCGAGGACGAATGTATGAGGAGTCTGGACCGGTGAAACGATGGTCCGATCCAATGGCGAATAGGACGCGAGCGCTGTCGATGGTCGGATAAAGCGTAGCGCGAACCGGCCGTTGGATCCATCAAACTCCCTTCTTCCAAGCCCACACTTCCACCAACCAACTACTCATCATGCCCATGATCTCTGACCGTGTCTTCCGTGCTGAGAACAGTACTGCTACCATCGAATCCGCGGATCCTCGGTCCGTGCAGAACAAGAGTTACTTCCTGCCGAACGCCAATGTGGCGTACCCCAGCTATCGCGAGGTGCGACGTCACGTGTCGCCGTTTGCTGGCAACAACTGACATCGCATTTGCAGATCTTCGCGGTGGCCGACAAGGTGGACGCTCGTCAATTGGAGGCAACGATCGTCAAGCCTCCCAGCTACCTGACCATGGACGACGAGTTGTGGTATCACAACTTGATTGACCACAAGCTGCAAGAGTCGATGCGAGGGGTAACGTTCAACACCGAGCTACGCATGCCGTATGAGACTCCGGTGGCTTCGTCGTTGTGGGGGCTCCTGCGAATGGGGATCTACGATCTGGGGAATGGAGAAGGAAGATGGCCTGGAGCGACTCGCTCCCAACATTATACAGCAGCCGTCGGTCACCGCCTTTGGTTCCTTCTGAGGACGGAACAGAAAGCGGTGAGTCGATCTGTGCATCCCGCTTATGGGATAACACTGATGGACTTATAGAATGAGCGGCTGAAACGTGAGGTGAAGGAAGCGAAGGACGACGCCCGTAGGATGTACTCGGAGGCGTTGGACATGAAGAAAACGCTCCTCCTGATGAACGATACGCTCCGCGTGACATTTGAGAGCGAGATGCTGGCGATGCGCGAAGAACACAACCGATTGGTCGAGTCCTTGAGGGAACGAGATGACACCATCCAGCGGGACCTGATCGAGGTCGACCGACGGCTGAATCGTCACAGAAGGGCTCTGAATGAGCTCGACACCAAGGTTGGTGCGACTTCTCCTGGTCTTCATCCAAGAGAGCTCACGCCACTTCTAGGTTGACACATTGGACGACGCCTTGCCGTTGCTGGGTGCTCGGGTCGAGTCCATGAGCGAGCGGTTGTGCCACTGCCGCACTCGTTCGGTGGCTGCGGTTCGCGACGAGTCCGGAGACGAGTCGATTCCTGATCGGATGGCTTCTCCCATAGGTGGGATGTCGGTTGACATATTTGGCTTGCCCACTGACATCCCTTTTTAGCTTCCGATGGGTCGTACCGCACACCTGCGCATACTGATGGCGGGGAGGAGGTCGTCCGCGAGACGTCCGAGGAGACGGCGGTTAACCCGATCAGCAGTTCTCCGGAGTTGGAGTATGCGGGGGAGAACGAGGTGGCCGTTCCGGTTCCGCCGCCGTCGGTCTCGCCGGTGCGTGGGCAGCGTTCTATCCGTGCTCGTCGTTGGGTTCCTTATCGTGGGGCGCTTCGTCCAGCCCACCGCATGCGTGCCAGTAATCCAGACGCTGTCCGCCAGGGTGGAGACATTGAGTCCACCGTCCTATTCCGATGCGACGATGCTACAGTGTCGCGTGGATCGCGGCGAGCTGATTCCGGTGGAGTCCGTCGACGTGAACGGCTTAACCGACCTTACGCTCTTGTCGGTCCAGCGTGCAGCGGAGGCCGTTCGCCTGGTGGCTCAACTGACCGAGAGAGTGGAGGGCTGGTCAGTCCAGAGGACTCTGGATCAGACTATGGTCGATTCAGCGAGGAACCGCCTTCGCGCCGAGGTTCAGCTGGCCGTCGCTCATCGTCTGGAGGAAGCTCGGGTCGTCGAGATGGTCGACGAGGAAGTCGTCGAGAGTGCCTCGGAGGGGACGGAGGAGGAGATTGCCAGTGCTGAGGAGTACTGGCAAACCAGGTCTTGACGACTAGAGTTGGCGCGCGTTAGTCTACGTCCATAGGGTCGGTGCGGATTCAACTCCGTTGGCCATTCGTCTTGTGTCTTCGTTGCGGGTTCGCCCGTTGTAATATCATCTATGCTTTGTCTTCGTTTCTTGATGACGTGTGAGTCGTGATAAGGAAACAGATAAGATGAGAAAGGGGTATGGGTAAGGAAAGTGGGCGAAAGTTGGGTGTGAAAATGGTTCAAAAAAAGAATAAAATTCAGCACGCTGACAAGTTCCAGCAGAAGACGAACGAGGCGTTGGAGGCGATGGTTGCGAACCATCAGGAGTTGATCGCTGGGTTGAAGGTTCGGGACAACAACATTAAGGGAGCATTGGCCAGGAGGGATGAAAAGGTCGGCTTTCAGCCTTTGCAGTTTGTGCAATAACTGAAAGACTTCCTCTAGACCGAAGAACTCGAGAACGTGGTGGCTGTGTTAACAGCGCAGGTCGAGTCCTTGCAGGACAAGACCTGCAACTGTAAGGAGGGTCCCAAGTTGGTTGGTCAGGGGACTGCCGACGTTCCGTTCGAGCTGGAGTACGCCGATGAGGTGGTACTCCCATCGCCTAACCCGTCGTCCTACACGACACCTCCGATTGAGAACGCGGTTCCCGTTCCGACTCCGGCTCCGGCTTCGACTTTGACCGCTTCTGACAAGGAGAACTGTGGGCGTTGTGCCTTGCAGCCAATCCATCAGTTGGTGAAGATCGAGGATGTGGTCATGGAGGTTGACCGAGCTGAAGATGCTCCGAGGGTCGCCGAGGTACGTCCGGTGACTAAGGGGCAACGTTGCAAACGCTCTCGACGCCGTCCCGCCCATCGCATGACCGCGTCGGCTAACCCGTACCCTCGACCAGTTGAGTCGGATGGTGACCAGTCTGGTCGAGATGACGGACGACCATTCCGATACCGCGTCAATCGTCCATACCGACATGTCGCTTCCGAGGTCCAGCGTAGGCACCTCACTCGACTCGCAGTACAGGATTCCGCCCAGGGGTCCGATGAGGGAGACGGAGGGTCACTTGCCGACTACGTCGACAGCATTGCCGAGCAGTCACCCGGTGATGGAGATGTGGGACCAGGTGTTCCGCAGTTCAGTGACATCTGGGAGGCTGATCGGTCCGCTCGAAGGCATCTCTTCCTATCGGCTTGAACTAGTCGTTCAGCTGAGTGCCGAAGATGGTGACGCCATGTTCGGGGAGGTCCTTGCGAGGAGGGGTCAACACTACGATCTCCGGGATGGACAGTTGATGACCTTTAGGCCTGCCGTAGATAGAGTCGATTATTGATGGGACTTGGATAGCACCGTATAGCTTGTTGTGGATTCGCTGGGAATAGTACGCGCGTGTGTGTTTTTGAATGATGGAGTGAAGGATAAGGAGTGTGAAGCATTCAAACATAAAAATTGGTAAGAAGAGTTCGAAGAAAGAGCGTGTTATAAAAAGTTTAAAAATACCATGTTCCTGACAGCCAACTGATCTGCGAACGACAATCCAAAAGAAAAGGGAAGTCGGGTTTCATACGGTTCTGATCTGGACAATCTTTATATCTGACTAGCCGCAACCCGTGATACGAAATCCTGAAGTCCATTTATACAGCACTACCAGAAGCAGATAGTTGAAGAATGGTGCGGCTGTACACCAGTTAGATGGCGACAGACGGAGGGAAAAGTGCCGAGGGAACATTGCTCAGCCAATCAGGGATAACATTTGTCCGGCCAATCAGAGATAAGGGTTGTCCACCGTGGGAAAGTGGTACTTCCCTTATGTTTTTAGATTTTAGGATCCTCGGGATCTGATAATGTTTTAACCGCGGGTCGAACCGATTCCATCCTATGTGCATGGCAACTGGTGAACCCCGCCCGCTCGCTTCATATAGGTGGATTCGGCACAGGCTGGATCCAGGGTGGATGATTTCCATCGGCGACTACACGCTTGCGGCTCACTTTATGTTGGACAGTCGAATGATCTCATGGAACTGGAGGACTGGAACTAAGCTCCTTGCAAGCTTCATCCCACATATGAGATACACATGTCCCAATCTAGAATGCTTCAAGTCGATTTGATGGCTTTTATTGGAAGAGATGACTTAGCCTTTGGTCGCCAAGGATCTCGACATAGGTGACATCGTCCCTAGACTGGTTATACTTGACACGTCGGGTGTGGTAAAATCCCGAGTGAGACTCGAGACAGACTTGCACCTACAATGACGGTACAAATAGGCCATAAATCTGCCCACCTGTTCCAATGAAGGACCCCATTTGGCAAGAGAATGGAGAGCTCACAAACTCATGATCAACTTACAGCTTCTATGCCCGGTGAGGGGAGGGGGGGACTTCATATTGACAAATAAGAGAAGACGTGTAGCTAGTACATCAAGCCGCTAAGAGACTACCTTTCCCTTGTCGCTGAACACCGATACTCAAGCAGGCCGCTCTCTCGATGCATGACAGAATAGGCACTTAGCCGGCGGGAGTGGCAATCCTTTGCCGCAATACCAGCAACGAGGTTGATAAGTGCAGTCGCAGTTTCTGCAGAATTTTGATCCGTCAGGTGCCTTTATAAGAACCAAAGCCGACAATTAGCAAAAATCGACAGGGATGAACAGAAGTCAAATCTCTTACGGCATTTAAAGTAGCTCTGCACATTGCGCATGTCTTTCTCAGAGGGATCAAAGGGTGGTAATATGTCCCTTTACACCGATTGCAGTACTTCACTACCATACCATCTGAATCAATAGAATCCTTCATTAGAATAAACCGCGACAATCAGCAAAGCGAACGGGAGTGAATGGGAGAGAAATCACTTACAAACGTCAATTCACCCCCGCATGAGTTGCAGTTGTTGATGTAGTAGTTATAATCAAAAGTAAGATTGGATGCAGACATGAGGACACTTGCAGGGAGGAGGGCGGCTTGGGGGTGAGGAAATCTGTCTGGGCTAACTCAGATGCCATATATATGAAAAGTGGCGAGCTCTATGTGGCCCGTGTCGTTGAGCTGAGAGCCTAGTCGGTATAGTTTGCTGGACACTCCCAGAGCTGAGGACCTCGACCCGTTTGTTACTGCGCAGGATTTGCCATGCTAAACACAAGTGCACGTGACGATTCGCGCACTCGAGTAAGTGGAAGGGTGTCATTCTGGACATGCAGTTGGACATTCAGTAGCGGAAGTGCACAGCCGATTCACCACCGCAGAGAACAATCAAAGGGGAGTGGTCGCTTGCGTGGGTAGCTGTGTGTTTGGACCCACAGTTGGACCGTCTATAGAAACGCAACACTGGTCAGAGAGAGTCGGGGAAACCCAACATCAAGCAAAGACTGCGCGATACATGCACAAACTATTCGTTTGCCGTGCAAATGGACGTAACTGATTTAACTCGCGTGTCATTGCGGGCTTGTATCCCTCAGCACCGAACGAACACAGCCTCAACGCGCAATTCTCCTGTCGCCGCGTGAGGAGAGACCCGACTCTGAAGGGGTGCTTACGCTGGACGAGGTGTGTCGCTTTAGCGATAGGGTGCTCGTATGTGCCGGAAGGGAGTGCGACTTACTAGTAGTGTGGCGTCGGACGGTCGTGACTGTAGCCCATATCACCCTTATCCATACCTAGCCCTACGCCATAACGTTTGCATGCAAAGTGCATCAGTTCACCCACCACCCTGTATACCTACGGATCCTCCGCACTCTGAACGTGGCAACGGTCAACGAGATGTTGCGCATCATCATGACATTGATCGGGCCTTTTTGCAATCACACGTGATCTGCGTGGAAAACCGAAACCCCTCCATCCTTCCGCTCCGAGTTTGATCATCCCATGGCAATAAGCTTATCTCGTCAGTCGGTGGTCCTGGCAAAGCTCAGCACGGGCTCTGATCAGATGATCTCGGACGACAGTATCTCCCTATGTATCGTCCCCTTCTAAATCATGACATCCTCGCCTCTGAAATTGAGGCTGGATTCCAGCCTAGAGAACAGAGCTGAGGTCAGAAAGGGGCGCTTATATTCCCCTGCGCCGCATTCTTCACTGAGGATTCCTCGTGTCTATGCAGTCCTCGTTAGAACCCGCCTCCCCTTGGTTCCCAGGCCACCCGTTCTTTATCTTGGACCCAGGGCTACTTCAAGTTGAGCCTGGCTATCGCACAGGGTTTTAGGACAGCATGCACCCTTGGGAACCCTTCTATGACACAATGTGGAACATCATGACTCCCGAGTTACTGGGCAAAACTTTTAGACGCCTCACAGCCCCAGATACTCGAGCTAGGGCTCTCATTGGTTGGTTCGGTGGCCAGTTCCACCCTTAAATTTTTTGATAAGGTCTTCCATAAGGGCTAATCGCAAGTTTTGTGATGTGGTGTCCAGTCAGCCACATCTGCAGTATAGCGTGAATTTGCTGCTGCTGGATTGCTAGACAACCCACACACTCCCGCGGTTGAGTCTACCCCCTGGATTGACCGGGTTTTGTTACGTATTTCAGCGCTGGGGAGATGTTTATCCCGTCGTCACCTTGTCAATGAACACCCTTCATTCTTGTCGACCTTCTGCAGTGACGGGGAGTCCACCGGCGAGGGAACATGAGGTTTTCCGCTAATTCTTTCACCTGGAAACATCTCAATTCATCCCCCATTGGAGTTGGCCGTCATCAGCCGTCATCACGGAGAATCAGTGAGTGTTACCCGAGTTCCTTACACACTCTTCCGGGATGATGGATCAACATCCGCTCGCTTGGCGTGAAATTTGAATGGATCGAACACGATCTGTTGGCCCTTATCGTATCCGGGGGTTCTTGTTTCCATCAGCGACCACATACTCTGTGCTCGCGTGCCAGGTCGGCTAGCTTCATGGAGCTGTAGAGCTGGAACTAAGACCTTTGTAAGCTCCGTTTCGTCTAGATCATCTCACGTCTGAGATTCATCATTCCCAAACCGGGACCGCAACGCCTTCCACCCCGGTTTCAATGGTCTTCATCGGAGAGGATCGTTTATTGGTTACTGACGACTTGGGGGAATCATGTATGATTCCCGTCACCGCGATCACGGGTAGACTCGTGATGGCAGAGGGGGCAGGGTACGGCGATTTCTCCCAAGTTATAGGACAAGACATCCCGTTCTACCCGGTCCTCTCTCGAAGGGTCCTCGTTCTGATATTCATCTCGCGTGACAGTATGTACGACGAGGTGCTGGGCCTTTGTGTCGTCCACTCCGAGATTCTCCTTAGGCTCGTGAGAGAAGCGGAGAAGGCGTCATTGTGTGAGATGCGACAGTACGCCATCACGCCGGATACGGATGGAATCCCTGGTGCTATTAGGTTCCTAAGGTATTCGGTTTGGGGGAGTAGGTTTGTGAGGGTTTACACCAATGAGGATGAGAAGCGGGCGAAGGTTAGCTTGTTTGATCTTATCCATTGGAATCCTCAGCAGCCGGACATGGGGCCAGGCGGACGCGGAGCCAGGATGAGAAGGCGTGGACTAGGCTCACTGAAGGAGTCTTGGAGCATTTGGGATGTTTGGGATGTGGCGATATTGCAAGATAGTCTGGTTTTCTTCAGCGTGGGTCCCTCTACTAGTACACTTTTATTTCGTTCGTTAACGAATGGATTTGCATTCGCTAGTGCAATGGCCAGCACGACGGGTATCGTCCCCAAGCAGAGGGAACCTCAGGCGTTCTTAATCTCTGGTGAAGCGACCGCCAGAACCCGACCGTGTCATTTCACCTGATACAGAAGTTGGCAAGAGAGCTGCTAGTCGCAGTCAGTGTCGCCTGGGGCCGCAACTCAATGCCTCCGCAGTTAGGACAATAGATAATGTGCTCCCAGTTTCCGCATGTACGAATAAGAATGAGAATGTCACATCCGCCTGAGTAGGGCGGTTTTGAAATCCGGAACCTGTGAGTTCTCGCCTTGAGTGCATGGCGGGAGGGTCCGAATTCCTTTGAAGCCGTAACAAACTCAGGCAGACCTGGAGGTGACACCGCTCACCCAACACCGCTCACCCAGCACCGCTCACCCAAGGCATTCATATATTACACACGATGTTGATGCCAAGCGCAGCGTTCGAGGAGTCTGACGGGCAAGTACTTGGTCAGCGGGAAACCAATTGACTCTTGATCGAAATGAAGTGAGCTCGGATAACCGCAGGTCATAATTTGGGGCTAGGATCAGGAGTAAGGTAGCTCGGAATTACAAACACCAGAATCAAATCCTCTCCCGGCGCAACTCGTGAGCCCCGGACAGAATTTGATCCAGCAGGAGCTAGCGGGTTCAAACCGGAGCGATCCGTAGACCAGGGTCGATCCGGGTTGATGCGAGTTGCAAAAACGGCCAGAAAGTCGCACCCGCCCCATGCAGATCGACAAGGAGCGAGAGGGAGCGTGGACTGGTAACCCGACGTCCGACCGTAGCGCAGGGTAGATTTAGATAGATCTTAATATAATTACGGTTCTATGCGTATCGAGCGGGAGCAACAAAAAATCTATTGGTATCGATTCTAGTCGACGGACAGCAACACTGATCTATTTTTAAAATGGGGTCATCCCCTCGCTTATTCCCACCCACACCACAGCCGTCCCGGTATATTGGTACCCTTTCTGGGGGGCCGCAGGCACGCCTCCAAGACAGACGAGAGAGCCTCAGGTGGACGGACTCTCCTCAGAAACCGGAACCTGTAGAAGTGACATTAGCGAATAAAAGGAAGCTGTCGTAACAGTGACGTACGGGCTTCTTGGCCTGGAGTGTGTATTTCTGACAAGATCACGAAGTGAGATAAGATGAAGGGAAGAGGAGATAAGAGACTTACCCTCTTGGTTGCAGCAGGAACGGTTTTCCAGTACTCTGCGAAGGCGTCTTCGGTGGCACCGGCATTTGTTTTCTGCCATTCTTTGTAGCACAGTATTCTAGACCGTATGTTATTATAGCCGTAGAGCAGAGCAAACAAATAAAAACTTACTGTGACGCGGTCAACTCCTTGGGCTGTTTGTCCTTTTTGGGAGCCGACTTGCGAGATTTTTTACTGCGAGCCTGGGTTTGGGGAACTGTTGGAGTCGGCGCGGCGTCGTTCCTAGATCCAGATGTGTCGCCAAGATCGATAGCCGAGGTTTCTCCGGACGTAGGCGGCTCGACAAGATCGAAGGACGCGGGGGCAGGAGCAGTCGAGGGAAGGGTCAAAGCGGTAGAGGAAGCAGCCTGAGACTCTGTAGCACCAGTAGGAGGAACAAGATTATTAGTTTGAGGACGAGGAATAGCTTGAGGTTCCACTTCGCCCGGAGTCGAAGTCGAGGGGGTGATGAGCTCCAGGATAGCAGCGGAGGCAGAGACAGAGGGGGCCACAGAGACGTCAAGAGAGTTCGGAGCACTAGAAGAAGAGCCGGAAGTCGATGCAACAGGAGCAGTTTCTGCAGAGACAGCAGCCGGAGGGAGGGAGGGCGGAACACCGGAACCAGAGGCGGGGCTCTCGCCTTCCAAAGTCGTCGGATTGACCTGGGAAGATAGGAAATTAAAGAATACATTGAGACGACCCAGAAACTACGCACCTGAGCTACAGGAGCCGGTATAACTCCCGCAAGTACACGAACACCCGCGCTATAGGGGGAGGGTTAGTTGGCTGATCTTGAGGTACATATAACCGGGAGCTTCGCACAGTATGTTGGGCTAGATACCTTTAGTGATGTGTACAATGGGATTGAATAAAAAAAACATACCTTGGTTCGCAGTACGAGAGGACGACGAGAAGCAGGAGGCTTAGAGGTGTCCTCCTCCACTCGGGGACGCTTCTGGGGGTCGTTCGCATCGTTGTGGACCACACGACGTTTGAGAGTCCTTTTTGGGGGCTCCTGGGCACCGTCGTCGTCCATGTCAACGTCAATAACCTCACCTGTAACAGTCTTGTACCAATTGGGGTAGTGGTTACTCCATATTTTGTCCGTCTTCCAGTGGTTTTCGCAATAGCGAAGCCAAGGATAGGTGTCCTCCATCAGGAAGACGAACTCATCCCTGATGCCGAGGTCGACCTTCTGCCCACTGGAGGGGAGCTTCAGGGGAGCCCCAGACTCTGTCTTCCTCTTCAAGAGTCCGTTCCAGAAGAGCTTCGCCGTGTGGCGAGCAGCCTTCCTCTGGGACTCGGGGATCGCCTGGCCGTACTCGTCCTCCATGTAACAGGAGAGAGTAGACGTCTTTGCTTTGGACGACTCAGAAAACGACGAGAGATCGTCGTTTTCTAAGTCGTCCTCCTCCTCCTTCTTCTGCTTGCCCTTGCGCAAGCCGTTGTACTCGCCTGGGGTCCAGTGAACGACGCTCAAAAATTTTGACCGTTCAAGCTGGGGAAGGAGGGGAACCCGAGCCTTGGGGGCAGGCTCGGACGACGGAGTGGGCGGCAGGACATCTGCGAGGGATTTGGCGATGCTGGAGGGGAGATCGGCGATCCCAGCCGCGATTGCAGCGAGTTGCTGGTTTGTTTGAGCAAAAAACTTGCTGTATGATAGATTAGATATGTGATTTAGTTAATTCATCGCGCATATAGGCGCATATATTCACGAAAAAATACGTACCTCATAGATTGCACGTGTGAAAACAAGTGCTCGTTTTCGAGCTTCAGTCGATTGTAGTCCTCGTGAATCTTCCGCGCGCGGGAAGCTGCGGAGGGATCAAAGGATTGTGTTTCGGGGAAGGGGCCGTAGGGAGTTGACCGCTTTTGACGCGGTCAAGTCAGGTTTTTTTCGAAGTTTTTGAGAACATACCGAGGAACTGGGGTACATTCCCAACGATCCTTCTGGACGTGTGCTAGTAGGCCCAAAGAACCTATCAGGGTCGTATGAATGTGAGGACGACCCCATATCTGCGTGGGGTCGACGAAAATCCTGATTTTGAAGCAGGGGAGACCGAGACGCGAACGAGAACGGGTCTGAGCCGTCTGAGTCGCTAGACAAGGCGAAGGGATTTGAGGACATTTTTTGGAGAGGTGGTGGTGGTGAAGAGAGGAGTCGGATAAAAGAGGAAAGGGAGAAATTAATGGGGGACCCCAAGGAAAGAAGGTGTGCACGATTGCATTAATCTAATCTATGCGGAACGAGGTGCGTCGACTCCGATCAATATATTCGGATCACGCGTCTATATCATCCAAAGTATCTGACGTACCCGTGTCTACTACGCCTAATGCAAATTTTTCTACCAAAAAAAAATCTTGAGTCCCTTCACCCTGCTCACCGAATGGTATCATAGCTACAACTGAAAGAAAAGTATTTACGCGAACTACGACTAGCTCGGACCGTCCGTTATAAGTACATACATTAAGGGCGTTATTTGAATAAATTCTAATGTTTTCCTCGATTAAAGAGTATAGCGAGCAGAGGGCGAGGGTTTCGTTGACTCCCTCGGAAGCGACTTGAAAGTAGAACTGGACTTCCGCGAGGCGAAGGGCTCCTTGATATGAGATCTAGATCAATTTTAGCCGTAAAATTAGAGTTAGACGTAAGAATCAAATCGCGTACCTTAACGTTGCGATCAGTCCGAGCGCCGTTCGTGGTACGGATAGCCTCCTTCCAAAAAGAACGAGCGACTTGTCCGTTAGGTATTTGCAGCCTTGCCCATCGGTAGACAGTACTTCTGGCGGGAGTGCTTAGATTAGGGAAAAAAACATCAATTGCATTTTTTTCCGCCGCAGAAAGAGGATGGGGCCGAGTGTCTTTGGGCCCAAGTAGAATATATCCCGAGCCAAGATCAAGGGAACCCCTCGGATCCTTCTTCACCCGCTCGAGAGACGGCCACATAGAAACCAGGGCGTTGACTTCCGCGACCTTTTTGACCTGTTCCGCAAGATTGGCGAAGGGATTTGATGGCTGTTTGATCAGGGAGCCGAATATCCCAATCATCCGTTCCATAGTCCATTGAGCCGAAAGCGAAGGTGGTCCGAGGCGAAGGGCCTCGGGAGCGAGGTGGACAAGCGAGTGGACGCACTGTCGGACGAAGTGGAGACGTTCTGTCTTCCGTCGGTAATAGAGAAGCTCGAACTCGATCACCCACTCGAGAAGGAGTTGGTGGGCGAGTTTGAGCTGTTCCGCCGTAAACTCACGCTGGTACATTATCCGGATGCCGACCACTAGTTTACAGTAGTGCTTGTAGTACCGTTCCGGGAGTATCTTGTAGAACAGTCCCGGCCCTAGGCCGTAGAAATACAAGAGTAGTTCCCAGGCCTTGTATCCGCTCGAGAGTTTTTTGGCGGGATTCCGAGGAGTTCGGTCAAAAGAACGAGGGAAATAGGTGGAGGACGATGCGACGACCTTGCCGTGAGCCTTCCAGACGTCCCCCTTCAGAACCGCCCAGTCCCAGACTTCAGAAGAATCGTCGCCTTTCCTACAGTTCCCCTTCTCGCACCACAACTCGAGCATTAGGCCAGTCAGATTTATTACTGGCTGGTGCATAAGATCCCCAGGGAAGCAAGTCGGCAGAGGTAGAATCCGAGGGAGGCCGCCAAAGATACTTTTCTTCCTGATCCCGGTTTCAAGTCGGTTAGATTTGTAGTCGGCTTCTGTCGAGGAAGCCATCACTTTCCGGAGATCTCTTCTGTAATTTGATGGGTTCGCGTCGGGTAATTTGTTGATATCGATATCTGCGTGATCTGAGGCCGGGTTATCGCCATCCAGGGGACGTAGTAAGGCAGGGTAATAATGAGGACCGCCAGGTTTGTTTCGTCCGGCGAGCCCACAAAACACCCGGCAGCCCTTTTTTCCGTGGTGGCCAACAGCGCCGCTCACATCAGCAGCAGCAACGGCGTCCATGAGAACAAGAAGAACATAGATAAATGAGTCAAAAGTGAGATTATTGAGGCCGTCCCAGATGCGCAACCCTTCCTTCTGAAGGGCAGAGACGTGTGCCAGACCCGGGAAGAGGAAGGAGTCGAGGTGCTTGGGATTCTTCGGGCCGGGGATGACACCGCCCGGAAGAATGTGCCGTATCTTGTAACGTTGGTCGGGAGCGAGGTCGAGGATGACCCAGATGTAGATCCAGCAGTCGGATTTTTTATTGCGAAATAATTGCGCGCCGTCCAGAGAAAGTGTGACCACCATATCGTGCTCGTCGATGGTACCTTCCTGCGCGGCCTTGAGATAATCCTCGCCGCAGAATATGTCGTCATAGTCGAATACCTCACCACGGCCAAGCTTCTCCAATAGATCCTGAGTTTTTTTTCGCCGATAGGACATTTTTTCGGCGGTCTCCGGATTTTTCCAGCAAGCCTGGAGCTGTGGGCCGAGGGGTATCGTCGTGCAGGATTTGAGGGGTACCTTATCTTTTCCGCCGGACGCCTCGAGTTTTTCTTGGTCGTAACGCGGCTTACCACATCGAGGACAGTTTTCCAGAGGAGCGAATGGACCCGTGAATGCGGCGCAAGAGTCGACACACATGTCGTGTTTCCAAGTAAGGACCCCGGATAGATTAGATACTAGTCGCTTAACCCGGTCGTAAGAGAGCATCCCTGAATCGGGATAACGATCTAGTATGTCTTCACGGGCCTCGGTGTAAGCCTTTTGCGATGTGAGGTGGTCCAGGGTCGACATAAAGAACTTGATAGATAATAGAAGATCTTTGTCGTCAGAAGGGGCGAACTTAGAGTCTTCAGGATTCCGGAGGGACTGGAGCTCAGCCGGAGTGAACTGAGCCTCTAGAGTGGCTTCCCGTACCATCTGGAGGAACGCAAAGTTCTCTTTCATGCTATCCAGCGTGATGTGAGAGTCATCTTCATCATCACTGGGAGGAGGTTCGCCGGATTCCCCATCCTGTGGGGGATTGAGACCTGTATCCAAGCCAGAAGGAGGAGGATCCAGGACTCTGTCATGGGATTCTTCGAGTGGAGGGGAGGGTGGAGGAGGATCTTGGCCAGTATCTTCGATAGGGCGGCTTGAGATCGGAGGAGGAGGGAGACTCTCGGGCTCGGGCTCAGGTAGAAGAGAAACTGGGCCCGTTTCTGGGGACGTTTCACGCCCAGGAGTAACTTCCGTATGGTTCTGAGCACTCTATATGTATTGTACTGTGAGTATCGTATTTTTGAGGCGCATATATCACTGGGGGCAGGGGGCCACTTACCCAGCAGATACATTGTGATTACATTGTGATTTTTTAGACAATGCGTCCAGCCTGTGGCCAGGAGGTACATGCTGAGTGCTTTTACAAAGTACCCATCAATGCGACCACAATGTGGCCAGTGGGTCCATCTTGATCACTTTTACAAAGTGCCCATCAATTCGATCACAATGTGCCCTGTGGGTCCATGCAGGATACATTGTAAAAGTATCCATAAAAGTGGCCACTGGGCACTTTGTGAAAGAAACCCCTGGGTTCTTTCACAATTTTGTTCACAATGTATCCTACTGAGTGCCTGAGCCACTCATTGAGAGTTCTTTCAAGAAGTACCCAGCAATGCAACCACAATGTCCCCAGGGGGTTCTTCTTAATGTTTTCACAATGAACTCTCAATGTGGTTGGATTTCACAACAAACTCCCAAAGAAACCATTGAGTATCTGGTTGAATACTTTGTGGACACATTGCTGGATATTTTCTGAAAGAACTCTCAATGAGTGGCTCAGGTGTATGCTGGACACTTTGTGAACAAAATTGTGAAAGAACTCAGGGGTTTCTTTCACAAAGTGCCCAGTGGCCACTTTTATGGATACTTTTACAATGTATCCTGCATGGACCCACAGGGCACATTGTGATCGAATTGATGGGCACTTTGTAAAAGTGATCAAGATGGACCCACTGGCCACATTGTGGTCACATTGATAGGTACTTTGTAAAAGCACTCAGCATGTACCTCCTGGCCACAGGCTGGACACATTGTCTAAAAAATCACAATGTAATCACAGTGTATCTGCTGGATAAGTGACCCCTTGCCCCCAGTGTATCCAGTGTGATCACGCTTACTGATCCCGACCCCGCGGCTCGCTTAGCTGGATGCGGGGTAACTTCGACTTCTTCGACTTCCAGACGACGTCGCTTCCGTGCATTGCTTCTAGGACGAGGGAGAGAGTCCTGGATTGCGGCTATCCTATCAAATGCTAGGGTCTGTTCGGCCGTGAGGGGGGCGTATTTGGATTTCTTTCCACCAGGGTTATGCCGATACCACGTCCTTTGCGGGACGACCTTTCCTTCAGGTAAATATTGCGTACACCTTGCACACATACAAGTGAGCCGAGGGGGGTCGGATTTGGGAGGATCCATTGGGGGGAACAGGCCGGATCACGCGTAAGGTCGTCGGAGGACTTGAGAGAAAAAAACTTGAACAAATTTTACATTGATTCATACGAGCTACGACAACGACGTGGACACATGCTATCTACTCTGTTAATCTATGTTGAACTTGACGCGGACTCATTAAGGACGCGCGATCTGGCTTGAGCCGGATCGCGCGGCCTAGACCTTCTCACGTGAGATAGATCCGGCTCGCTCCGCGTCACTTCCGCTAGCTCCTGCTGGATCAAATTCTGTCCGGGCGTGAGCGGTCAAACTCGTTCTAGTACCCTTCGGGCGTGGACCGATCCCGAACGGCACAAATCAGACAATCCATTTGTGGGAAGGGTGTGGTTTTGCTGTTGTTTTCGAACGTCTGCAAAGAATTAGACGCATCCGGAACCACCTGTTGAGCTAGGCGGAAGGTTGAGTGTTCATGACTGAGTGAGACTCGTGGCCGGCTTGCGCCTACGTCGAGGGGACTGATATTATAAAACGGGTGACCCGCGGAAGCTTGTCCAGGCCGGTTACTTGTGTCACTGTACTATCGTAGCTAGAGTTCATCATTCTGAAAAGAGCGCCGATAATGAATGAACCCCTTCGAGCAGTGAATGGGGGACCTACGCGGTCGACTCACGGCTTCTTTCGCCGGTGAGGGGAGGAAGAATTCATATCGACACATGAGAGAAGACGCGCAACTACATTCCAAGCTGCTAAGAGACTACCTTATCACTGACCACTAAAAGACAAACAAATGACCGATACAACCAAAATGTCAAATGGTCCCAGGAGGTCAATTCGGGCTCTCTCGTTCGCGCTTGGAACCCGCGCCAAACGGCTCCTACATATCACACCTCGGGCACCCCGCCTTCGATAATCCATGGCCACAGTGCAAGCAGCAAGGTTTGTACCAGAGATCACAGTCTCTGCAGTATTTCGATCCGTCAGGTGTCTTTATAAGAGCCAAACCCAACAATCAGTAAAAGTCAACAGGGATGAACAGAAGTCAAATCTCTTACGGGTTGTAAAGTATCACCCCTACATGCCCGGCAATTGACCCCCCTCACCTCAACTCGGGGGTGAAAAAATGTCACTTTACAGTCACTGCAGTATTTCTCTACCACTCGTTCACTAACGCGGGTCTTTATTGGAATAAAGCCCGAAAATTAGCAGAGTCGGCGAGGGAGTGGGAGCCGAACCTCTTACAATCGTCAATGCCTCTTGGCAGATGGTGCATTTGGAGATATACGAGTCAGACGAGATATTAGACATGGATGCAGGAATGAGGACGATTACAGGAGGGAGAGCGGGGAGGGAGGTGAGGAAATCCGTTTGGGCTAATTCAGGTGCTATATATACAAGGGGTGGTGAGCCCGTGTCATTCGCGCCGAGGACCTGGCCGCTATAGTTCGCTGGACGCCCCCAGAGCTGAGGACGTCGACCCGTCTGTTACCATGCAGGATTTGCCATGCTGAACACGAGCGCATAGGATCATAGCGCACTTGAGCAAGTTTCTCCAGTTTAAGGGTGTTATTTCTGGCCATGCAGCCGACGTTCAGTAGCGGAAGTGCACGGCTGATTAACAATCGCAGAGGATGGTCAAAGGGGAGTGGTCACTGCGAACCCACTGTTGGACCTTTGTTGAAACACAACACCCGTCAGGGAGAGTAGGCGAAACCCAAGATAGGTTGGTCACGTCTAGCACGGCAAACGAGCAGTTTGCGCGTTTCTCGTCCCTTGAACGCGCGTGTCATTGTGGGCTTGCATCCATCAGTGCCAAACGAACACGGCCCAACCCAAGACTCACCTGTCGCCATGTGAGGAGAGACCCGATTTCAAAGGGGTGGCTGTACCACGAACTGGGCGAGGTGTGTGGCCTTGCTCGTATGCGCAGAAAAGGAGTACAACCTTAGAGTAGTGCGGCGTCAGACGGTCACGACTGCAGCCCATATCACCATTATCCATACCTAGGTTCACATGCGAAGAGCATCAGTCCAATCGCCACGCCGAAGTCGCTTACGAATCTTCCGCAGTCTGAAAGTGGCACGGTCAACGAGATGTGCCACATCATGGCCAACCTTTTGCACTCACACGCGTGAGTCATCGATCGGATGAGGAAAAGAGTTCCAGAAATCCGTCCCGAGTTCTCGAGCACAGTAGTACCCCTCCTCCTTCCGGTCTCTCCGGATGTTCGCCGTCAACTGCCTCCGCATGTCAGAAACCCCCGTGGGAGGCGCGAAGGTAGTTGGACGCTGAGCACTTTGAGGCTAACTATCCCCCATCCCTACCGCATGGTGGGCGATCAGGTTATCTCGTCGGTCGGTGGTCCTGGCCTACTCTAGGCCTCAATGAATACGGGAGCCGGGAGCGCGGGTTCTCGTTTGCGAGCGCCCCCCAAGTTCAAGCAAGTTCAGCGCTCGGACCTTGACCCAGATCAGGAGATGTCGGAAACGGAGTCGAGGCCAAAAGGGGCGCTTATATTTTTCCCGCCGCACCATCACATTGAATGTTCTCAGAATCCGCCGCCTGATAACTTCAAACCGCAATACAAGTAGTCAGAATCCGTCCGCTTCTCCGTCTCTCACCCATACCCCCCCCTCTGTTCCCAGGCGACCCGTTCTTTATCTTGGACCCAGGGCTCTTCGGGCCTGGCTATCACAGGGTCCTAGGACAGCGCGCACTTCTCGAGATCACCCCCACGACACGATGTGGAATAACATGCCTCCCGAGTTGCTGGGAAAGATATTTGGACACCTCACAGTCCTAGATATTTTGGGGCTCAAACTGGTTTGTTGGGTGGCGGTACCACTCCTCATGAATATTCTAACCAGATCCCCCATGAAAGTGAAGCGTACTTTCTGTGATGTGATCTCCAGCGATCCACGTCTACAATATGAGTGCGAGCTCGCTGCCGCCGGATTTTTGGACAACCCAAATGCTCCTGGGACAATCGACGATCGACGAAGGAGCCTGCGTTCATACCTCGAGATGAAACCTGTAGGAAAACAGAGTCTACCCCTTGGATTGACTAGGTTCTGCCACACGCCTCAAAGGTCTGGGGACGTCTTTGTCACGTATGATACATCAAGGAACACGCTCCATCTCTGTCGACCTCCTTCAGCCTCGGGGAGTCGGCCAACAAAGACGTGGTCTTTTCCGTTGAATTTTGATTTTCAAGCTGGATACTTCTTGATCCACTATCCGTTTGACTTGATTGTCATCGCGGATAATCTGTGAGTGTTATTCGGGTTGCTCTGCACACTATCCCGAGATCGTTGAGGTATCCCGATGTGTCTGATACGGTCTGATTGCAGGTCGGGTCGATTGCATCTGAGGAGCATAGCGAATGGGGAGCCACATCCGCTCGCTTCACATGAATGGATCGACCACGGTCTGACCGCACGCCCGATTTTGATGGTCTCCGTCAGCGACCACACGCTCGCGGCTCGTGTCCGAGGTCGACTGGTTGCATGGAACTGGAGAACTGGAACTAAGGTCCTCGTAAGTGTCATGTCGTCTAAATCACCTCTCACATGAGACGCAGATATCCCGAATTAGGACCGTAATGACCTACACCACGGTCGGATGGCCTTTATCGGGGCGGATTGTCTATTGGTTGCTGACAGTTGGTTCATGGGAGGCCACACCCGTAGACTGGTTCTGTTTGACATGTCAGATACGGAAAAATCTCCCACTGCAGTACGCGAGGTGACATTCATGTATGACCCCCGTTACCGCGACAGACCAGTAATGCCGGTGGCAGAGGGGGGCAGGGCACAGCAATTACCCCAAAGCTATCGGCGAGGATTTTCCGTTCTACCCGGACCCTTCCCGACGGATTTTCGGTTTGGTATTTGAACCGATTGGTCTGGACTGGATAGCGTCGGGGCTTTTTCTCGTCCACTCCGAAGCCTTCATCGGGCTCGCGAGAAAAACCGGGGAAGGCATAATTGCGTGGGATGCGTGGGAAGAGTACACCATCGCGGCGGATATGCATGGGGACCCTAGTGCTGGTGTGTCGACATGGTATTCTGTTTTGGGGAGTAGGTTTGTGAGGTTTGAACTCCACAAGACAGAGAGGTGGGCAAAGTTCAGGTTGTATGACTTGAGTCGTTGGAGTCGTCATCAATCGGACATGGGGCTGGACGGACGCGGGGGCCTGGATAAAAAGGTGGGGTTCCGCCCCATAGAAGGTGTCTTTGACCTGCCACAGAGCACGTCGAAGCCTAGGGACTCCGGCAATGTTTCAGGACTGTTTGGTCTACTTCACCGTGGGTTCCTCTGCAATTGTTCCCAGGTCCGACGTTGGTTGACGGATGGAGTCGCATTTGCTAGTTCGATGACCGAGGACAGGGAACCCTAAGTGTTCCTAATTTTTGGTGATGCGACCCCCAGAACACGAACACGCTATTCTGTATGACACGCGCCGGTGAGAGAAAACAATCTTGTACCTTGGGGTCACTGCTCAACGCCTCTACGCCCAGGGTAGTCAATGAAGTGCTCCAATTTTCTGTATCCACGAATTGAGAATAACACACAGACATGATCGATCACGGACACCGTGCAAAGCGCAACGTTCGAGTCGGATGGAGTCAGTGTGATCGATACTACGGAAAAGCAAACTCAGGATCGAGGTGAAAGAGCCTCGAGTCCCTTTGGCTCTAACCAGGATATCCGATACTCCCTGCGGTGTTGCCTCATCTCCGAACCGTGAATCTTACACGTCAAAGCATTTTCCCCCCATATTGTGTTCCCGGCGGGTGGTCGTCTCGACGTCGTTGAAAAGTCGTTTCCCGATCTTGTGAACTTGCAAGCATACCCTCTTCTTTAGCAATGGGCCGCGCTCTGTCGATCCCACTGACGCTTTTGACTCAGATCATCACACTTCCTTGTGTCCCTTCCCGCGTCTCGAACCTTGAGCTTGAGACATTGAGGCCCTGGCGTTATTCGATTGTTCCATTGCGATATTGTTACCGTCGTACGGGCTACCAACTGTCGTGCCTTCGACCCTATGGGCCTTCTCTTTCAGACGTCAGGTGGTGGTGATGTTGTATGAAAGATCTCATTACATGGTAGAATTGGTGGCGCCGGATTCTGAAAACCCTGAAAACATTTCCGTTGTGTACGGCCCGAATGTTAAGTCTGATGCTGTCGTTGTCACCAAGTTGCACCGGTAATCTCACTTGCCAGACCTCAGTACGCGTCATCTGACCGATGATTGACCTCTAAAGCGACGAAACTCAGAGATATTGTGTGGATCACTGGACCGTGTCTGGAACTTCATGGCATCTGGAACCGTTGCATCTCTAGTTCGCTTCTACCGATCTCTTTCCGGAGCACGGTCGCGGCATGGAGAGCGTTGAGGCCAGCTATGCGCATTTAGACCTCGACCGTGTCCTGGTCCAATCCAGGGAGTCACGCTCTATCCATACAAAGGATGTCTGCCCTCGCGTGTAAAGTTAGTCGAAGGGTCTGAATAATCTGGACGGGGCCTATTCCCAAAGATGGCGGGAAGGGGAATCGTTGACCTGGCCGAAGCATCCGGTGGCTCTTAGTAGCTAGTACAGTATGATGTGTACATGATTGCAAGAACACTATTAGAAACCAGGAGGCATGACTTCGACTGTGTGTTCAACTTCGGGTGCGACTCTGGGAGGTGTTTCCCGACTTTCCCGAGTAGTCGCGTGGCTATTGTTGATTGGTCTTCTGAGCCGCGTACTGAGCAGGAGTGAGGGTTCGCTGCAAAGCTGTTTCGTCACTTCAATCCCTAGGGGGTAATAGTAAACGGACTTGGGAGAATGCGTGCATAATCGCAATTTCTTTCTTGAGCGCCTCGTTGACTAAAGTAAGGGGGAAAGCACTGTCAGCACCAAGTCCCAACACCAACGCGAAGCGATGTTACCTAGCCTATGTCGCGTCAGGGTTGTCTTCCCTTCGAACGCCTAGGAAACCATAAAGTGCTTGAGTGGGCCGCATTATTCTTGCTGAGTCACCTGGTACTGACGGAGCTGACGATGAACACGGAGTAGCTTTCCCCGCACCCCGAGGAGTTATCCTCTATTTCTAGGTGAGTTATTGGGAAAACGTTCTTAATGGCGGTCTCGAGGTCTTCTATGAGGATTCCCATGACGGTTAGGTCGTGCGGTAGGGTCAGCGGTGGTTGGGCGTTATCTGATAACTTTTCCTTTCCCAGTTTGGAAGTCAAATTGAGCGTGTGCCGTGGATTTTCTTCTCGATTGCTTCCGCTCCCCTACCCGCTCCCTCCATCACAAGTATGCCGAGGGCGACTTCTGACCGCTTTGCTCGTAGACATGACCCCTCTGTGAAATCCGCGGCCAAAAAATCTGGAAAGACACTGCCGAACGAAAGTTCGGGACCCTCATCGTCGGGAACGAGGAATCCGATTTTCAACACAGAGAGGTTCGGCCAGCATATCTTGAAGAATCCTCTCGTAGCCCAAGGGTGAGCCATTCGCGTTGTTTCATCGGCTTGGTGTCGCGCGTCGTGGCTGAACGCGCGTTCTTCGAAGGATCGTTGATAAGGTGAAGCCTGTTGTTCGTTGAAGGCAAAACCGGAAAATTTTATCTGTGCCAAAGGCAAACCTCAAACCGACGGATAAGGTTCTAGAAGTCGGTCCGGGTACCGGGAACCTGACGGTTAGGATTTTAGAGAAGGCCAAGCACGTTACTGCGGTAGAGATGGATCCTCGGATGGCCGCTGAATTGACCAAACGCGTGCAGGGAAAGTGAGCGCCAGCCTCTTCTCTCCTCAAATAGAACAACAGATCAACACCGTTTTCCAAAGACCTGAACAAAAGCGGCTGGAGATCTTAATCGGCGATTTCGTGAAAGCCGACTTGCCTTACTTCGACGTATGCATCTCGAACACCCCCTACCAAATTTCATCCCCTCTCGTATTCCGACTACTCTCCCACCGACCTCTCTTTCGCGTTGCGATTCTCATGTTCCAGCGCGAATTCGCTCTTCGTCTAGTCGCCACCCCAGGATCCTCCCTGTGGTCCCGATTATCGGCGAACGTCCAACTTTACGCGAAAGTCGATCATATCATGAAGGTCGGCAAGAATAACTTTCGACCGCCCCCGCAGGTCGAGAGCTCCGTCGTCCGAATCGTGCCCATCGACCCACCCCCGCCCGTGAAGTTTGAGGAGTTTGATGGGTTGAATAGAATACTGTTCTCGCGAAGGAATAAGATAACGAACGCTTGCTTTTTGGCAAAGGGTGTGTTAGAGATGCTCGAGAGTAATTGGAGAACTTGGTGCTCGGAAAGGGATAAGGTGCGTTGTTTATCTTATAACACGTCCCGCCCAACGTCTCAACGTACATGATAGGTTATTCCAGAAGACGCAAATGTAAAGGCAATGGTCGAAGAGGTATTAGAGGAAACCGGGTTCAAAGAGCAACGAGCGGCCAAGATGAGCGTGGACGATTTACTCAAGTACAACCCTGTTTTGGTGACTTCCGCTTTCCCGAAATCTAATCTCCTCAACAGGTTGCTCTCGGCATTCCACGATGTGGGGATCCATTTCGCTTAAGGCCCCACCCTTGTAACAGTGCCGCTCGGGTACCAGCTCGTCTGCTCTTCCGCAGTAGAAGGATGCGGTTCTTAAGGACGCTCTTCGCCGGGTTTGGAGACCTTATCGCCTGTTCTATGTGCATTGGAACGATAACCGCGTTGGAGACTCGCAGGCGCGGTTATAGATATCGCCGTGACCGCGACGCGCGATCCTCGCCAAAGTCGGAGGTTGCGGTAATCTGGGGGCACGCGAGATGTACACGAGCTCGATAACGTTGTGATATGGATACTGGGTATCTCACGTCGGGCTACCCTTGTGACTGGGAGTAGAAGCCGTAGTACTCACCCCCAGAAATATAAACCCTAGTGATCACCTCCTCCCCTACCCTCATCGGAAGAGTAGAATACCTCGTACTCGGGGCTCAAGACCGTCATCCGGCCCTTCTGAACAAATCTTGGCAAGTACTTCCTCAGGTCCGACCCCCATTTCCTCCCACCATCAATACTCCGAAACGCCACTTCCAGCCAGGGCTTGTCCTTCGGTCTCTCGGCCAGCTTGGTCAAAATTTCATCCAGCTGCGTCCAGCTGGCATGGTCCGCCTGGAGATTGTTCACGTATGCGTAAGCGAGTATTATCTTTTCAATCTTTACGGAGGTGATGGACGAAAGGAGGTCCAGTTCGCCGTGATTTAGGCGTAGGGTGAAGGCCTCGAACTCACGAAGTTCTTGACAGTGCGAGAGTGTCAAGTGATGCCTATTACCTGCCAAAGGATTGTAATGGTGTGTCCGCATTTAGCATCGATCAAACGCACCGTTATGGGGGCGAATGATGTTCAAACGTTTCACACTCCCCCCGAAGATATCGATGATGCGCTTGGAAAAATGCGACCATTCAGGTTCATAAGTGGTGTTAGAGATCACGACCTCCTCAAAACGTAACCCCAATCCCGATAGTTCTTCGAAAAGAACCAGGGTTCCCGCCGGGCACGTGGTGACGCACAGCTTCGCGAAGAGGGTTCGAGTAAGGGGAAGTGTTGGGTCATTCTCCTGAATGTAGCCGAGGGCAGATATACCTAGGCATGAGAGGTTGGGGAAGTAGTTGATGAGCGTGATGAGCCCGCCTTTTGTGGTTTTACAGTGCACCAGTGAAATGGTAGAGAGTGTGTGTTGGAAGGCGGAGAATGGTCCGACATACTCGAGGCATGAGGAAATGCGGGCGCAAGTCAGGTTGAGGTATCTGAGTTGGCGCAATGAAGGGAGGTGATCACGGAGGGCGCAATGCGTGGTTGGAATCTCCCCTGTCGTGAATTCGCTATAGGATAACTTGCGGACATACTCCAATAAAAGGATGTTAGTTGGCGGGATATTCTCCAGCCAAGATTGCAAGTTATGTTGATCGATAGAAATGTCCTCGAAAAGGCATTTTTGACTGGGGCGCGTCCATGACTTTGCGACCAGAGAGCAGTTCCGGAGCGATTTTTTGTCATCTGGAGGCAAATGGTCGATTATTTCATCGACTAGTTCCTGCGGAAGTTCCATCGCGGGGAACGCAGAGATGACTGTAGATGGGAATGGGTCAGCCTGGAGGCAATGGAGGTACGGGCACATTCATAAGGTTCTTGGTGTCGCTTACCAGTTGCTGTCTTGGCCGAGGTTGGGGGCGATGGAGGCGATTGAGCCGTCGTATGAGATGTATCGCAAAGCTACTAGTCCGATCAGAGGATTCGGCCTGCTCCGGTTGAGTTTATGAGAAACCCTCACCTCAATCCAGGATGAATCTCCCAGGGGAAACACTAGATGGGATCCTCAGTTATTTACCATCATATGGTCAGCGGTAATTGCGGAGGTGTTTGTTAGTCTCGAAATCGTGGCTGGACCCCAGCCGCAGACTCCTCTTCGCCCGTATCCGACGGTTCAGTACTTCAGCTTCAGCTTCAGTAACTACCGGTGGTCGAGGGCAATCGTGTCACTTCGCTATGTCTGTTCGTTGACTTACTTCTTCGCGGTCAGAAGGAACTCCCGGCCGCTTTTGCTGCATCCACGCCTTCGCGCTACTTGCCCTCATTTCACCAACTCCAAGCCCTCGACCTCAAAAAATTGAGAATATCAACCATCCCCGAACATCTCGCACTATCCTCAGCGTTCCAACACACGCTTTCGTCGTTACCCCTCTCCAGATTTTTGACTAGGTGGACCTCATTCGTCGCACCTGCCGGTTGTTTCCCTCATCTTAGAGATCTCAGCATTTGTGATCCGTGGATACGGGACGACGATCACCAATCCGCCTTCAAGGCATCACAAGAAGAACATGAACGCGATACTATCAAGCCTGCTTAGGGCGGTTGTTAGATAAACAATCTCATGTGTACTCTTGTTTCGCGCGTGTGGAAACCAAGAGCGCTTTATCAAACATCCTAACTGTACGTGCGTTGAGTGGTGGCCCCAGGCGACGCGAGGTACGAGTATTCCCTCTCCCCAGCCTGTGTCAGCCTGCTGATACATGCGTGTTCTGGCGCTCGCTTCACCAGAAGTTGAAGATATCTAATCTTCTCTGCCCTGGTAGATCCCACCTGGCATCGGACTGGCGAATGCGGATCCATTCGTCAATCAACGTCGAAGCCAAAGAAGGTTCCGAGTAACCCACGGTAAGGACAACCAGAGTATCCCGCAACATTCCCAGCTGTTTGTGGCCCTGCGGTAGTTGCACGAGCCCTTCGATGAGTCGGAACCGAGCCTTCTTATCCAATCCATAGCGCCCATCTACCCCCACGCCCGGATGCTGAAGACTCCCACGGCTCACATCCCACAACCTGACCTTCACCCAATTGGTCGTCTTACTGATGTAAACCCCCACAAACCTACCCCCCGAGATCGAATACCTTGCAACCGCACCAGGGACTTCGTCCATATCCAGCGCGACGGCGTACTTTCCCCATGCGTCCCACTCAATGACGCCTTCCCCCTTCTCTCTCGCCAGCCTGAGGATGGTCTCGGAGCGGACGACATAGGTACCCCGCGCCCCGAAGAGCAAATCATGGGGCGGGGTAATTATCAAACCGAGAACCCGTCGGGAGGGGTCAGGGTAAAACGGAGCTTCTTGACCGATGACCTGGGAAATATCGCTGTACCCTCCCTGCTCTGACACGATCCTCACCCGATTGCCGTGATAACGGAGATCACACACGAATTTCACCTCGTGTACTGTGGCGAGAGATTCTCCCACACCAGACATGTCAAGTAGAACCAGTGCAGGGGCGACGCCCTCCGTGTACAAAGCTTCAGCAATCAATAAACGATCCTCTCCGATAAAAGCCATTGAGTCGGGCCGAAGATCGTTGCGATCCTAGCCCAGGATATAGGTACCTCATGAGAAACGATTCAGACGAGACGGAGCTTACGAAGATCATAGTTCCAGTTCTCCAGTTCCATAAAATCAGTCGACCTGGCACGCTGGTGGAAAGCGTGTGGTCGCTGACGGAGACAATCAACTGAAGGGCCTCCAGATCATGCTCAATCCATTCATGTGAAGCGAGCGGATGGGGCTCCCCAGTTGTCATGCTGCGCAGGTACAATCGTTGTGACCTACAGTCAAATCATTATCAGACAAAGCGGGATACTACGCTGGGAAAATGGGCGAAGGAATCCAGGCTGTACTTACGCATCATCCGCGAGGACGATCAAGTCCGAGGGGGGGTGAATCAGGATGTGTCCAGGTTGAAACGTCAACGGGAAACTCCACGCCTTCGTGGATCGACAACCTGACGCCGAAGAAGGTCTGCAGAAATGAAGCATAGTATCCGGCGATTCGGTCCATGTGACGAAAATATCCGCAGAACCCCGAAATCCTTGGCTCCAATCGGCTAACCCGAGGGGCAGCCTCGACCTCCCCACAGGTGTCAGATTATCGAGCCCCGACTGGTATGCGCGCAGGCTCGTTCGCCGATCGGAGAGTGTCCCTGGAACGTCTGGGTTGTCCAACATTCCAGCAGTAGCGAGCTCCCACTTGTACTGTAGATGTGGCTGGCTGGAAACCGCGTCACGCAAGGTATGATTAACCTTTGTGGAGGAATGTTGTTAGATAATTCACGATGGGTGGTTCCGGCCACCAAACCAACCAGTTTGAGCCTTATGATATCTGGGGCTGAGAGGTGTCCAAAGATCTTGCCTAGTAACTCGGGAGGCATATCGTTCAACATCGTGGGGTACGGAGGATTTCGTGGATTCTGGGTGACAGCAAGGTCCACGTAGTAGTCTGCAATCAATCCGATAATCATAAGGGCCGAGAACTATGATCGACTCCCTTCACTACATACTAGCTCTCATCCATTTCAGAGCGTCCCCCCAACAGCAGTCCCCCCCCATCAAATCCTCCTCCGAATTCGCTCTGAAATTTGAGGCTGGATTCCAGCCTATCTCATCCCACCACTCCATCGCCTTCATCATCTTTTCCTCCCTCCCGCTCGGATTCAGCTTTGGCGAAAACATCAACCGGTGGGTAACGTTGATCGCGCATGCCTGTGCCCCCACTGCATCCAGCCTGACATTCTCGGTCGACAGCCATCTCTGCATTGTCTGCGACGCGTTCGCAATGCAACTTCCGCCGGAGTTGATCGAGGAAATAATTGGCCATCTACCTCCACATGACAAAGAGGCACTTCGGAATTGCTCGCTGGTCGCAAAACTGTGGATGTATCCCAGTCAAAAACGTCTCTTCGAGGTTGTTGATGTCAATCAATGGAACTTGCAATATTGGATAGATAGAATCTCGCCAACCGATACCAGGTTATTGGAGCATGTCTGCTACTTGAACTATCGCGGATCTCAGACAATCGCGGATCGGACACCAGTGCATCGCGCCCTTCATGATTATCTCCCCTCATTTTGCCGACTCAGAGGCCTCACCTTGGTTTTCGCAACCATTTCCTCGTACACTGAACATATCGAACCATTCTCCGCTTTCAAATTCACCCTTTCTCGCCTCTTACTCGCGGGGTGCAACATCACAAAGAGCGCACTCGTCGCTCTCATCAACTACTTTCCCAACCTCACATGCATCTCTCTTACTCTCCCCGGCTACACTCAGGAAAATGAACGGACTCCTCCCCTTTCTCGAACTCTCTTCAAGAAACTGCGCGTCCGCTCGTGGCCTGCACAGAGCCTGGTTCCCCTTGAGGAGGTTTTCCTCGTGAATATCGTTCACCAAACTACATGGCCACACTTTTCCAAACGTATTGTTGATATTTTTGGGGAAAGTGTGAAATGTTTGAGATTACTTGGCGGTTATAGAGGTGCGTGGTTTGTGATAAACGTGGATATCTCAGCTTAATTCTTTCATAGGTGATAGATATTGCTTGACACTCTCGCACTGCCGTGAACTCCGCGAACTGGAGGCCTCCACCCTGTGTCTAAAAGACGCCAAACTTGGCCTCCTTTCGTCCATCACCTCAACGAAGATCGAAAAGATAATACTCGCTAGCCAATACGGGTTCGAGCGGTTGGTTGAACAAACCCACTGGACAAAGCTTGATGCCGTTTTGATCGAGCTGGCAGAGCGATCGATGCACGGTCCCAGGCTGGAAGTGGCGTTTCGGGACGTCAATGGTGGGTGGGATAAGAACACCGACTTTAGTAAGTACTTGCCAAAGTTTGTCGAAAGGGGCCGGGTGGTGGTTTTGGGTCGCGGCCATGAGGTACCTTCCGACGAGGTTTGGGGAAGAAATCTTTTTTACTAGGTCGTGTAATATTTCCGGCACGTACTGCAGTCTCACGGTCTCCGAGTATTTGCGGTCTTGAACCCGAGAAAATTATCCTCTTCACTTCCCCGACGAGCCTCATAGGTTCAGTCGCCTTGAAGGAAACAATATCAGCGAGTTCAATCAGCTCGATCGGGGTATAGTATCCGAGTACGCTTTCCACTGTGGTCACGCATTGATTTTCCTGGGAAACCGGAAACACGTTCTGTATGACACCGTCCACGAATATTCGAAGGGATTGGATTGCCGAAAAAAACGGTACGACAGGAAGCCCCCTCTTGCAACCATCTCTTATTCATACCTAGCACACAAGTCAATACGACGGTTGTTTCTGGCCATGGCACCAGCATTTCCCCAACTGAGGCATTGCCAATGTCCCGCTCAACCCTCTGGGGAGTATCAATAGCGCATACTTGCTCTTGTTCGCCTGCGTCATCCGCACTCACAAAGTCTCCGTATTTCCTCAGTTGATTTTGTTGAAGCCTCTTTTTCTGCACCGTCGTCAAGCAAGATGACAAAGCTCAAGGGCAGCGCCAACGATCTCGCCTTGCGCGCAATATAACACACCTACTCACCTAGTATACCAAATGGTACGCTTGACTAATGGGGTGCCCACCCTCGCGAGGACCGCAGATATGCGCAGGCGAAAGCTCCGCGCGGCACGAACTTGCCAAATTGTCGACGCGGAAATTTCTGGATTGTACGAGCTAGCGGCAAGGTAGACGGTTGTCATTTAAACCCACGCCAGTAATTGGCGGTCGAAAGCCCACCCTGTACTGTGCGATTGGCAGCTGGGTGATCGATTGTATTTGAACAGGCACTCCGATGGTGGCTTCCAATGAAATTATGGTGTCAGTATTATATTGGTCGCAAAACTTGTACAATAGAGATACAACTGGAGTTCCTGGTCGTTAGTAAAACGTGGCAACGGATGGGTGTTGGAGGGAAAGAATAGACATAGGGTGCGGCGGTAGGTCAACTCAATCATCCAAACCTGAAGTTTCCTTTTTGTAACATATCTCGGAGTCCGAGAACCAACAGCTTCGCAGTGGACTCTAGTTTTTCCTCTCTCGTCCTGTTCTCTTCCAGTATGGTCCTCTTTGCGGTCCGTGTTGTCAGCACAAGGCCAACTTTACGAATGGAGAAATTGACGCCGAGCGCGGAGTATGGGACAGGCGAAAGGCGTGGAGTCACCGCTGTACGTGGTGTTCCCACTTTTTCGGACCCACTGACAACTCCCTCTTTGGCGCCGTAATGAAGGATTAGATCCTCAAGCCTGCTTTTGGGTTGCATGTAGTCAAACAAGTCCCGGAACGATTCGGTGTTCTCGAGGTGGAACTCTGTATCGTCCATGTAGAGGTCCTGTCTAACCTTGAGAGCGATGAAGAGGTCCAGAACTCTGGTCTCTCGGTGGATATGTTGGAGTGTGAGCAGCGATGCGGTTGGCTCGTACGTGTTGGGGAGGGCCTGTGGGAAGGGGTCGGAGGAGTATGGTCGCCTGATCAGGGAGTTGTAAGCGGGCAGGTATGTGGACCGCAGTACATGCATGGTTACTACTACCCTGTCAGCTACTTCGATTAGGGTGTATTGGTGGAACTAAGGGACTGACCAACGTAGAACACTCTGTTGACAAGGCGCAAAGAGGTGCTCAGGTAGTACAAGGTCTCACGTTGACGTTCGACCTTTCCCTTGTCTGCATCGGACGTTTGTGGGAACAACCTGTGGACTATCTGCAACAGGAGATGTGGAGAAAGCGTATCGAGGGTGGGTGGCGGCCTAGAGGAGATAGGAAACGGTGGTGGCTGGAGGTGCTCGTAGGGGGGTGGAACGCCGCGCATTGCCTGCGACTTTTCGTCAATAATGATCATAGTTCGAGATATTTAAAGAAGTGAAGGATGCGGGCTGCGGAACGGAGAATTCGGTGGTCGAGTTCTGAAGAAGGCGTCGGATTTTAATTGTCGAGGTAATCGGCGCTCGGGGGTGACAGGGGTCCCGTGATGATTTGGGGAAAGGTCGGACCCCGGAACGCTACCTCCACGAGCCACAGTGACTGTGTTCGATAATCTGCTTTGCAAAGCCGGAATCCAAGTACTTAGACTTACAACTCCTCGAATGCCCTCAACCAAGAGGCAGAAGGCAGGAGCGAGGGGCCCCCAGCCCAGTGAGTAGGCGCGGGCACACGCCAACGTCGTCGCTGACAACCGTTCCTCGTCGCCCTCGTCTCATCAGTGCGCTCCCGCACTACCAGGTCTTCCAAACCTCGGGTGCGTCTCTCCGTATATGCATTCTCATCACCTGATTTGCTCACCCCACACCCGCCCCAGCTTTTTTCCGACCCGACAGAGAACACACAACAGCTAACACAACAGCTCCGGGCTCTTGGATTATATGCTGCCGACACTTTGGGGGACGGCAACTGTTTGTTCCGGGCCCTCTCCGACCAGCTTTATGGCACCCCTTCATATCACCTCCGATTAAGACAAGAGATATGTGATTGGATCGCCGCCCACCAGTCACGCTACGAACCCTTCGTTGAGGATGAACGTGGTTTTGATGCCCACTTGCAGTGCATGCGCCAACAGGGTTCGTCCACATTTTCCCCCTCGCCCACGATTGAAGCTCATTTTTTTTTCTCGTTTTAGGAACCTATGGAGGACACCTGGAGCTCTCCGCCTTCGCCCATTACTCACGACGCGACGTAAAAGTTATACAACCTGGTTTGGTGTACGTGATCGAGTGGTTCGCTGGCTGGGATCCCTCAGAAATCGTCCCGGCCTCAGGCCATTCCCTCGAAGACCCTTCTTCCTCTGTCGATAGCAGAGAGAAACGTCGGATGAAACGGGACAAAGTCCGCGCAGATCAGGAGAAGATCGAGCATCCCCACATCGATACGTCGGTTCCACAACGACCGATCTACGTCGCGTGAGTGCATTTTCAGCACTTCATTCCTCAATCCAAACATGAAATGCTGAGCGCAAGCCAACTTTTTTTAGCTACCATGATTGGGAGCACTTCTCTTCGATCCGCAACCTCAAAGGTCCCCATACTGGAGTTCCCAACGTGGTCGAACGATCGGGTGATTCCGGACCACCCTCGCCTGTCCCTCAGAAGAGCAAACGGAAGTCCACCTCCACACAGGCTTCAAGGGTTGCCACCCCTACTAAGCGCAAGGATCGCAAATCTGCGCTGAAACCGGTGGAGATCACCGCCGCCTCCCCAGCTCCTCCCCCACCCGCCCCCACAGAGATCCCTCTCCCCCTCTCCCGCTCACCTTCTCCCGCTGAATCATCCGAACCTCCATCGTCATCCCTCGCTACACCACCACCGTATCCTACGATGCCCAGCATTAGCTCGCTTCTCGAACCTAGACCATATAGGTCTCCGAAGCGCACGTTCGATGAATCATCGGCGTCTTCCCATTCTGAAACCTCAGAGACGGCATCCAAGAGGGCTCGCAGTCTAAACCCATCTCCCTCGCGCTTATCGCAAGACATCGCGCCACTTGAACAACAACGGGAAGAAGACAGCGATATCGATGTTGATGTCAGCATGGTCGAGCCAGACGCTGACACACCTGGACTTTCCCCTTCGGGATGCACTTCCGAATCTTCACTATCACCTCTTTCGTCTCCTTCGCCGAGTCCTCCACCACCGGAGAAGCCGTTGACGAAAAGACAACGCAAGGCGCTTGGCCTGCCGAGGCAACGAGAACATGTTGTTGGGGGGAAGGGCATGAGCGCTGGAAAGATCGTGATCCCTGGTGGAAAGTTTAAGAGCAAGAAGGTTGGCCAGAAGGTTATCAAGGAAGAACCGGACGACGACGTCGATGCGGAATGGGCGAAGAACGGGACAGGGAGGGTCGACGTGAGGGGGTTCAGGGAATTGAAGATCTGAGAGGTCCTACAACACAGACACCTTCAGCCTCCGCAGCAACTCGGACGTGCTATCCCGTAACGGTGTCTCCATCTGCAGCTTGGAGTCTATGAACGATACGACAATCACGACACCTCACACGACAAACCAGTCAACTCGCTGTGCTCCGCTCTCTCGCTCGAACTTGTGCATGCTGTCGAAGCAAACTCAACGTAAACCTCCCAATCCCATTTACCGTTCGGAATCCACAACTCTCCCCACATCTGTTGTCGATCGCCCATCCACATAATCAATCAGCAATATGAATCAGCAGCATCTCTCTCTCCTCCACCTCTTCCATACCCTCCCAGTCCCCTTGAATCAACTTCTACCACATGTTAGCGACATGCGTCTTATTTATGTGTTTACTTCACTGCGCGTGTGGCACGTTTGGCTTCATTTTCCCTTTGCTTCACGATGGCCATTATATACAGGGTCTCACGCCAGACGTGAGACGTTCTTGTTTGTTTTTCTTTCATTCACTTAGTGGACCTTATGTTCCTTGACTACCGTGCCCTTCCCGTACATATTTCCTTCTTGACTTCAAACACTCGTCCATACATTTGGGCAACTCGACCGGACGATCACCTATTGGATCGCGCCTTTCATGAGTTACTTCTTCTTTCCCCTCCCTTTCTATGGCCATCCATGTCAGTTGAAGTTTTCTTCTACCCTTAACTGCACCAGGTCGGGTTGCATGAGCCGACTTGAGGTGTCGGCATTTCAAATCTGGTTCAACGCGTATGTCGCTATGGCCGCATTGCGTTTGGGCGTGGTGGACTCTCTTTGTATCTAGTTGCGGACACAATCTCTGGGCGTAAAGTTTGTTCTCGTATAATTTGTAGTAGGTATTTCAGTAGATAGTTGTTCATTATCCAAGCAAGGGATACCTCGAGCTGCGCTCGTTTGTCCAAAGTTCAAACTTCTATACGAGGTGTATATATGTGATCGAGTATCTCATGAGACTGCTACGAATCTTGGAAGGAGTGCCCATCCCAGATGTACCCATCGAACACATTCGCCCACCACCTGACTTCCGCGCCTTCACCCCAAGCTCCTCCTCCACCTCCCCCCTCATCCCGAACGATGTCTCCGCGCTGCTCGACAGCCTGGATCAATTCCCATGTCATACCTAGCCCAAGATCCTCGAACGACGCAATCTCCGAGGTGGTCTTGCCGCCTTCCGGTGCGAGGAGGGTAACGATTCGATCTGAGAAGGCGCCCTCGCCGAATTCCGGGGTGTGGAGGACGGTCAGGCCGTTGGGGAAGGTTCGAACGTCGAGGGGAGGGAGGGTATGGGATTTTATTTGGCGAACGATGGTAAGAAATGTTGATGGTGGTATCAGAGCTGCGAGCGATGACATCCGGTCAGAAAGGGAAGGCCTGGTGGACGAAGGGCAGTGGTCGACTCACAAATTCCTCTGGCGCGGTTCCAGCCTCCCCAGACTTCGTCCAAACCGATGATCCCACGACCTCGCAGGATGCCCTTTCCGGAATCACCGTCTTGAATCACGTCCGCCAGTTCCTGCACGAGTTGTTCTTCCCACTTCCTCTCGTCTTTGATCATGTCCAAGGTCACCGGGGCGTTCGCCATCTGAAGCCCGAGCTGAGAAAGGGAACTCCGGATGAATGTAGCTTCCTCGGGTTCGGACGAAAGACTGGAGGAATGGGGTGACGAAGAAGTGGCGGGGCCTGTGGTGGCAGATAATCTCTCGTTCAGGTCTTGGGCGAGACGGACCATGTCCCTTGCCTTGACCATGAACGCTTCGAGATCTTTGAGCGATTCGGTCATGTCTGAATGACTTGTTTGGGCAGAAGTCTCCGCGTTTCGAAGCAAGCCATCTGAAACGGTGGTAAACCGCAGGAAGTTGAAGACGTGGACGGAAGCAACAAACCGATGCCCAGAGCGGGGACATTTGACCGCTTGGTATCGACCCGTTTCTGTGCGATAGTTGTCCACAGGTGGTCATGCAAACGACATTCTGCGGCAACTCACCTCCCACGCTTTTCCCTGTAAGCTTCGCTTCAGGATTGCGTAGAAGCTTTTATCGCCTCCCTTTCTGAAGCTGACCCTGATCAGGCGAGGGCCATAGTCGGATATAGGTTTGAGAGCAGGGGACGGAGGCGCCGTTCCAGAGTGCATCCCTGGCAAGGGAGTGCCGCAGATCTCGCAAGATTTAGATGAAGCAGTGTTCAGGTACGTGCACGCGGTGCATGAGACCTCGGATGTAAACGGCGTCGTAGAACGTGAAGAAGGAAGAGATTTAGAAGTCGGCGAGGTGTCGGTGGGATCACTTCGAGGGACGCCACACAAAGCGCATACTTGGGAATTCCGACTTGTCCCTGGCGGGTTGCGGAAACTGCACACACTGCATTCCCAACCTGCCGTGACATCGTCCTCGTCGTCAGCAACATCATCCAAGGACCTCAGGTGTAGTGTGACCTTTGCCGAAGACGTGAATAGGCCGGCGTAGTAGTCAGTTTGGGTGGTATGAGCGAGATCGAATGAGAACGAGTATCTGTGCGGCGATTGATTTGAGTAATAAAACAGTCGATGAGTGGTCACGTAGATGGCCCCTGATTGATGATGCGCTGACTTTTGCTGGCTGGCGAGTTCTGTAAGCGATACTGAAGCAGTGACTTGAAGCTTACCCGTCGTAGATCCCCACGCCTTCCTGAGATCCGAGCAGCTGTTCGTCGTCGTAGAGGAGTGCTTGGACAGGAATCGTCCCATCAATCAATTTCGTGTAGCTTTTCAAAATCATAAACCCAAAGCCACCCGGCGTAGATGTTGGAGGGTATAGACGTGATTAAGAGCAGTTAGGGTATGGGTCAGGTGACGGCGGAACAAGCGAAGGGCTAATAAACGTGAGAAACTTCGGCTGTATTTTTCCTTCCTGTTTCCTTCCTCACCACCACGCGACTGAACAATGCAGAGCCTTCGGTCAGCAAGCATGCGACGACTGTGTCTGTCGTTCACCGCGTCGGTTACACGAACGTCGCGAATCCCTCCGTCGTCCCTTTTGTCCTGTCACCCACGATCATTCGCTTCCGTGTCACCACGATGGGGTTCAGGTGTCCGTCAGTTCTCGTACCGGTCTTTCGAAGACGGCCATGAGGAAGAAACAAACGACCGTGACGCTGTCAATAGGTGTGTAACACAACACCTCCCTTGTTTTTTTGTGACGATTTCTGTTAAGAGCGCCGAAGAACACTGAGGAAGTAAAAGACACCCTATTCGTCGGAAACCTTCCGTATTCGGCAACGGAAAGTGATTTACATAGGCTGCTCTCCCCATACGGACCCATGGACAGGCTTGCGTTAGGTGCCTACCCACATTTTTGTACTCACATTTCCCGTGAGTTGTTGAGCTAAAGACGTTCTCCACAGGCGTAAACAGTGACGGCAGATCCTTGGGGTACGCTCACGTAAAATTCCAGTCATCGTTCAGTGCGGAGAAGGTCTACAAGGACCACGAAGAGAACCCGGTGACGATTGATGGCAGGGAGATACGAATAGACTTCGCGGCACCCCGGGGTTCTAAAGTGTCGCCACAACGTGCCGATAGGAGCCCAAGAGCACCTTCTTCTACCCTCTTCGTTGGAAATCTTTCCGAGGAAGTGACGAAGGAAGATATGCTTGAAGTCCTACAACCCCTTGGGGGGGTAGTGCAGATCAGGCTTGGTGCATTGCTCTGTAAATTGGTGAATCGAACCACATACTGAACCTATGTTTATACAGCACGGAAACGCGACGGCGTCAAAGCGTTTGCACACGTAGACTTCGAAAATATCGACGAAGCGGAAAAGGTGTTCGAAAATCATCGGCGCGATCCAATCTACCTTTCCGGCTTGAAGCTCGTAGTGGACCGTGCGACACCTTCTCCCCCGCAACACTCACCATCCCCCCGACTTTACTTTACTGGTTGGGACGGAGATGTGGCTTCACTACGTTCCCACTTCCGTGCCCTGAGTAGCCAAATCGTGGATGTCTTCTTTCGTGAGTCCATTTTTCTCTTACACATCTCTACGTTAGCCGACAATTATCAACAGTCCGAAATAAAAACCCCGACTCCACGACCACATCCGGTTTCGTCAGATTTCGTGACTTGGAAAACGCACAGGAAGCTCTCGCGCGTTTCAATAGTCCAGAACTGAACTTATCTTATGCTCGTTCCGAAACCCAATCGAAACCAAGACCAACACGACGGGAGGACGATAATTCCCGATTCAAGAGGCGACCTTGGCGAAATGCCAGGGATGAGTGATCCCACGGGGTCCCGTCATGACAAGCTCGGTTTATTAACTCCACCAGTCACAAAAAAAAACACAGACATCTCACAACCAACAAATTTCCGTTCTACGTGTGCTACTTCATATATAATTATCCAGTAATAATAAAGCCTACACCCGAAATCGCGTCGGTGGCACGAACTTTGACAGTGAATAATCAAAACTTGACACTGGACGAGAACAAACAAGTGGGGGACAAGCGAGAAAACCATAAATCCTCTCTAGATCTTCCACCGCATCCCTCGTGTGCGACTTTAAGCGCTGTACGGTTGGCTGCCTTGACTTCTCTGATTTCTCCGCACAAAAAACCACCCCGACCTCCTTGTTTTCGTACATCCTGCGTAATACATCAGCCAATAAATTTCGCGGGAAAATGACCACCTCTTCAGAAAAGACGACGACGACCTCGGAAAAGACTGGGGATGTGATCGTGGATTGTAACTTGACCATCCTGTCGTGGCCTGCTAAACGCAGTGGAACTTCTAGAGATCGAAGGACGGTGTTGTACGAGAGGTCAAAGAATGGTGAGGCGGCTGGCAGGGCAAAATAGTTTAGCCATCGAAAATGTCCTCTCCGGGATCTAGATTTATCTTACGGTAGTCGAGTTCTGCGCGTGGATGCACACGCACGGTTTCCAACGTGTCTGCGCAAGCCTTCAAAAGAAGTGGTACCCCATCCACGCTCTCCAGATACATAGAGGTGAATCGCATCCCACCGAATGCGACGATAATATCCCTCAACAGTCCTTCATCGTTGAAGTTCTTGAGGTATAATTCACCCCGCAGTCCCCCTCCAATGGGCGTGAGGAAGCCATCGAACGACCCATGATCCCTGCCCTCGTGCCGGTATCCGCATATCTTGATGTCGTCCAACTTCGGGAATACCCTTAGGAAGTCAAGGATTCGTCGGCAGCTGCCTCGCGGAGTGATCAATGCCACCGATCGCAACGTAGGTGAGAAATGTCCAAAGTGCTTTTGAAACCCCAGGAATGCGAATGAGTAAAAATCTAAGTCCTTGAACGCGATGTACTGTAGGTTGGTCAGGGCGCGGAAGTACCGCATGTTCCGAGAGTCGAAAATGGAAGAGTCGATGAAACGAGTCTTTGGAGACTCGTTGTGGAACTGTGCTTTCTTGACATAGGGTAATAGGCCGAGACTATGCGCGGACGAAAGCATGTTGAGAAGTGGAGATTGTGCTCCTGATGACGGGTTCCGGAATATCATGGTATGGTGGAGGTGTGGAAATGCAACGTTGTACCAGGAGAAAGATGTAGCGGCGCAGGCTTTGAGGGTTGGGATGTCATACACAAGGTGGGCGATGATCATTTCCACGATCTCGGGAGGAAATTCGCGCCCTTGAGAAGAGTTCCTGGGAGCTCTCGGGTCCTTACGTGCGAGTGCGTCTTTGAGTCTCGCTTTGGAACGATACCAGATGGCATAAGCCACACGCTCGACTCCTACGATAGCAAATTAGGCGTTTAGCAAAGGCCGAGGAATATCAAAGGGATCCATTGTGTACCTGATAGCGAAGACGTAGGACTCCTTGTTAATCCTGTGTTGTGGCTTGCCCCAGACATGGATGCACGATACTTAGTCACTTAGTGAGTAAGTGGTGGTGGCCGCGATGATCTGGAGGCGCTCTTGATCACGGGATGCTCATGCCGTATCGGATACGGAACCCTCGGCCGTATCAGCAGCCTGGACACAATGTCGTCTTTGAAGAATGACCGAGGGTCTACTAGAAGTCTTACTCCGAGCCTTGCAGGTGCGTGCTAGATACAGGGACCGTACACACTCGCATTCCTTCTGATTGCCGTGATTTGAAGGAATCAAACTTCTGGGGCACTTCGTTCTGCGTCGAAGCGAATCCACGATCAACAAGATTCTCAAGCGCAGTGTCCCAGTGACATCTGCCTCGCTTCCACATGCAAAGGAACTACCACATGAGTTACTTGAGAGGGTTGTCGCCCACATCATACTCGACACATCAACTCTCAAAGCGTGTTCCTTGACATGTCGCTCTTGGTATATAGCGTCGTTGCCCCACCTCCACCACACTCTCACACTCAGAGACGAGCCTCCTGACTGGGCACACGCTAAACTTAGGCCGCTCAAGAAATTGGACAAGATGCAGCTACTGCCGTTCGTCAAACGGCTCCGGATCCTCCAAGACTGCGCCATTTCCCAACAACCAACCCCATATCATACCTTTCCTTGGTTTTTATCAAGAGATGCCCAAAGCTTGGTTCACTTCTCCGCCTTCACGAACATCCAAGAGCTCGGGGTTGACGAGCTGAATCTCAGCGAGTTTGCACCACGAGCACAATTGTGCTTCGGATCCTTCGCGCCGAATCTGCGCCTTCTCGCTCTTCGACTACCATGCGGGTCCAGCCAGCAACTCTTGTGCTTCCTCGGGCTATTTCCAAAGGTTGACGACCTCAAGCTCATCCAGTACGACTCGATGGGGTCACTGCCAGACCCCGCGCTCGTTCCACAGTTGGCTCCTTCTCTGCAGGGGCGGTTGACCCTGAAACAGTCGACCGCGGAGTTATTTTTAAGAGATCTATCTGAGCTAATTGGAGGCTTACGATTCCGTCACCTGGATCTAGAAGGTGTGGAGGACAGGACCGTGCGGTTCCTTATGAAGACTTGCGCTCTGACCCTTGAGACATTCCGTGTTCCCCCAGTATGCATTCCTAGTAAGGTATTTTCCCAACGTGGAGGGTTCTCGATTTGTTGCTGACTAAGTCATAGAAACCTTTGATCTGTGCGATAACAAGTCCCTTCGGTCCCTCGAAACCAAAGTTACGGGACTCAAAAACACAACCTCTCGGAGCCACTTCACGCACCTAGTATCGACCATCACTTCGCCTGTTTTCTCTGAGGTCGTCCTCGTACTTGAGGACCAGGACGTTTGCAACGAAAATTTCTTTCATCTCACCCTAGCAAAGTACTTGCCAAGTTTGTTCAGGATCAAGCCATTCCGCTTGATATTTTGTTTGGAGATTTGGGATGGTGATCGAGAGGAAACCGTGAGGAAATTGAAAGGGTACATAGATGCGGAAGAGGCCAGGGGAGGGATGCGGTTCCTTCCCTGTCCATCGTTGATCGTCTGCGATACCCGAGCGAGGCGCGGTCCCCGAACTCTGCAATTCTTGGACCGCGTTGCGTGGCTCAACGAGAAGCGCCACCCGCATGCTCTGTGAGCAGTTGGGTGGAATTTGAGATTGAACACCCCCTCGCGTTCGAACTTGGAACACGGAAACTAGGACAGGGATCAGTCTTGATTTGTCAGGCGAGATTTTCGCATATCGCCCCGGTGGAAGCCTGTTCTGACTATCCGTACCTCTAGCTCACCACTGTGCGCCACGAATCCGTTTGAGGGTGGAGGATGGAGCGTCAATGGCATTATTCTTCCGAACTTTACACCGTTCACATTTTTCTGCACATACAATTGAGTGAAGGCCACGGATGGCAGAACAATACGTTACGAAAGAACTCTAGAGAATTTGTCCGTGCGCTTAGCTTGAATGCGGAATGGACCAATAGATTGTATCGGAGGGCGCGGTACTCACTTGTAGGGTCGATTCGAGTAAATAGTGACAGACTTTGGCCTCTCCAATCCCCGCCTGACTCGTCTGCGCATTAGAAATTCTTCGAGTTCATGACATTACCACCCCCGCTGGCATGACCGTGGTCCACAACACGCCCCGATTGATAATCCAACACCGTCTGACAAAATCCCTCCAAGGACGTACAGACCGGTTCGTATCCCAACCCTCCAGCGTCCGGACTAGCTCGAGCGTTTGAGCTATCAAATATGAGGTGAGAATTGGTAACGTTCCACACGGGTGGTTGGAAGTTGGCAACCAGGGACGAGAGCTGGGGAAGAAAAGCACCTGCGGTACGAAGGAAGACGTTGGGCGATTGGGAGAGGAAGTGTGTCGTCAGGTGATACGCTTGAACCATGTACGCGAGCAGCAACATCAAAGTGGGCGACAGAACTCGGAACCTGACGTCTGTCAGAGTTTCCAAAACCCTGTAACAGTCGCCATAGGCGGCAGGCGGGCCAGCGTCCGTGACTATGAATGGTTTCCCGCCAATATCGGGGTTTTGCCCACCGTCCGCCAGCTCAACTAACCGTTGCTCGTAGCAAAGGTGGGCCAGCGAGCAGTTCTCCACGAAAATAAAGTGCTGTACGGTGTTCGGTAGCCAGGTGAGGCGGACGTCTGGGTTTTTGAGGCTATTCTCTGCGATTTGGTCCCCGCCTACTCCGTAGACTCCGTTGCCAGGGCGAATCGCTCCCGTGCGCAAATATTTCCCCCCTGCGCCGGAGGACTTGTCTGCGGCAAGGACCCGAGCCTCCCCAACCATCTTCGAGTACGCGTAATTGGAGGCGAAAGTACAGTGTGGCCGTGTCGATTCAGCGGTATCGTCTCGTAAAACCTGAGCAAAGAATTTCGGCTGAGACTCCCAAGGAGTAAGGAGGAATCTGGAGCTCCTGACGCCAAGGGAACCAGAGGAAGTAGCGACGAGGATTGTGGCGCCACAATGTAGCGATCCCTTGATGACGTGTTCGAGGCCGGTAACGTTGACCCTGAGGGAACGAGGGAGAAGGGCTGGATGCTTTTCGTAAAACCGGATATTGGCCGCAGTACAAAAGACGGTGATGTTTGCGTCCTGGGAAGCCTCAGGTGGCCATGGCTCGGTGAAGCCAGCGATTACCGAATCTTTGTCTGCAACGTCGATTTGAGCAAATTCGACGAGCTTCCCGGGCCCTTGAGTGATATCGCTCCGTGTAGGGGCTCTAATGTCCAAGATACGAATGTTCTTCGGATCTTCTCCTCGAGTTAACAGGTGATTCACGATCCAGCCCCCCAAAAAACCCGACTGTCGGGGGGTGATGTTGGCGATGCAATGCCAGATAAAAAACCCCTATTTACTTACCCCTCCGACAATAATGTAACGTCTGCCGGTCCGGGGGGGTAGACGACTGTTGATTTGAGGAGGGAATTCTTTGAGGCGAGTTGCAGTTGAGAGTATGTTCTCGGGGGAGAAATTTCCAGTCGCCTGAGACCACACTTCGGGAGGGATATTTGAGAGTTTCACGTCGTTGAGTTTCACGTAGAGATAGACGAGCAAGACAGGGGTGAGAAAGAGGATGAGCTCGCCAGTGGAGCCCATAGCAGTCAGCTCCGCGAAATTTGAAGTACTTACCCTGGGAAAAAAGCCGTTGGAAGCGCTTTCGCGATCGGTATTGACAGTCTCTGGAGTACTGACTGGTCAATCTCAACCATGGTTCCCAGGTCCAACACTCTACCAAACTAGGCTATCTCTAGCCTACAGTTGTCTCAAATGGTCTCCCTGAGGGGATCATAAAATACCCAATATCCTGATCAGCTGCGCTACACGCCCAGAAACGGGTCGCTCTCGTCGTGGGAGCATCGAATTGAAGCATCCCACCTGAGGACACCTTCTCGATATACTTCAATCTACACGAGAACAGCGGGACACGAGTCGAATATCCACTCAAAAATGTCAACAAGGTACGCCACCTACTCATCCTCCGCTCGACTGGACCGGGCTGCCACACATGGCCGTAGAAACCGATACAAATATGCGATCTTTACATCGCGGAAAACGCGATAAAAGTGTGCTCGAGCCACCGTCATTGAAATGGGGACATGGGCGATTCACGTGAAGTTGCAGGACCATGCAATGTCTCATCCCGATGGAAATGGCGACGAGGATCGCTAGGCGTATATGAGTCCCTGATGTCCGAGAGTGCACCCTTCAGTCTGCCCTGACGCCTACGATATGAGACGTTCGCTAGGCGCATCTGGATAATCTTGCGCCATAGGTCTTTGCGACAGGTATTACCCTGCTAGCAAGCCCTGCTAAACGTTTTTGAGCGTTTCATTCATCTGAACAAATCACATATCTCCGATGATCGGGCCCAGGAGGCGTGAGCATTCGTGGGAAAGCAACTTTTTTTGTGCCAGGGTACCCTCCTGCCGTCAAAAGCGAGGGCACGCGAGAAAACCGAAACGCTCTGCTGCCACGTCAGCGATTCCCTCTTTTCCTTCCTCCCCTTTACGACTCTATCAGTGTTACGCAGACGACAATGGCCGTCTTCATGGACTATGTCGACCTCTCGAAGCGTTCTTTGTATTACTCTCTAGCCTCGATCGTGTTCAACCCTACCGCTTGGAACATCGTCGCGCGAAACGGTAATTGCGTTGTTGGCACTGGCGGGAGTGGTTCTGATCATCGAAGCTGATGACGATCGCCTTCCCTTGGGCCTTTGCAGAGTATCGAAACAAGACAATCACGAAAATTCTCGGTGGGAACGCGAGAAACGGGTGTTATTTCCTCGCTGCGTCCATTTTTCTTGCTGGGATGCTGCGGGATAGCTTGTACGATATTCCCATCCCTCTGGTGTCCCACCCATACTCATTCACCGCACTAACACATTTTCCACTAGATTCCACAAAGCAATCGCGGAACAACCGCATGTTCAAATCCTCCCCGAACCTCTGAACGTCATCATTCCCGCAGTGCTGGTCGGACTTGGCCAACTCTTCGTCGTCACTTCTACTTGGCAACTTGGAATCACTGGGACCTTCCTCGGCGATTATTTTGGTATCCTCATGGACCATCGCGTCGAAGGTTTCCCGTTCAACGTGCTCAGGGACCCTATGTATGTCGGAAGTACCATGAGCTTTGTCGGAGCCTCGCTGTGGTATGAAAGCCCTGCCGGGCTCATGATATCCTTGTACGTTTATACTGCGTATATCATCGCATTGCGCTTCGAAGGGTGCGTTGCTTTCCTATCGGTTTCACCTGGTGTCGCTCCATAGTTTAACCAAAAACCATTCTGATAGGCCGTTCACCGACATGATCTACTCGAAGCGCGAGGCCAAGAAGGGGCTATAAACAACTAGACCATAGATAGGCACAATATGACCTAGTCATTGTGTAGATACACGTGTTGTCACCCCATTAAACAACTACTATCACCGATTCATGACGGTATACCCTGCCAAAGTAGCGCACGTTGGGGAGAGATGTAGCTTAGTCCGATACAGCCGCTAAGTAGCTCTAGAGGATCATGAATATCAGCGTCGAACCTAAGCGTGTTGAGCGTACCTCTCTGTCTTCCAGGAAATCCAAGTATGTCAGAGCAATTGCGATCCAAAAGCTCTGGGCTACACCGAGATCACGCTCCACCCTTTCGTCAAGTTCTAACAACCCGGTGATAGACCTGACCGTGAGAACGGGAGTCCTGTCGTGGAACGTCAGCAGCGGAGTTGGAGTTGGAGGCGGTTTGGGAGGATTCAATAATATCGGCGCAAGTGTGAACGATAAGGAATGTGAGGGAGCATGGTTCCTGAACGTAGACAATACGCGACCGAAGAAGCTTGGCTGTTGGTCCGGTTGCGGGACATGGGTAAGCGAATGGGGCGCCAAAAGGAACGGGGATATTTGCGTCTGACGTTTCCGACCGACGCGTCCAATCCCGTCTAGCTTCGAGGGGGGTATCCTGGGAGATGGTGGGGCAGAAGAGCCCGCGGTGGGTGTTGGTGGGTATGAGTGAACTGTCGGCGACGAAACCTGATCCGTCAGGGTTGTGTCGGATTCCATCGATGATTTCGTTGAGCTAGCGACGGAAGGTGTATTCCCAGAAACATCTATGCGACAGTTGAAGACCAGTCCGGCTGTAGTGTGGTAGGGAGATGCCTTTGAGACGGGTGTGAGGGGTATGTAGACCCCCGGGGGGAACGAAGAACCCCTGATTCGAATGTACCATCCTCGTTTGGGTTTGTGAATTGTCCAACAGATCTGGGAGGAGGCGTTGTCCTATTGCTCTCCTGGTGGTCAGCCTGGGGGATGTATAAATGAGAGGGAAGCCGCTTACGATTACATGGTCGACGATCTCATCGTCCGACAGGAATCGTTCCTAGGGGACGGTGGGCATCATTCAATACGGGCCTGCCCTATCACTGTACCTTGTACCACACGACTTTGTCATTTCCATCCTCCCTGACGTTGACTCGCATGTCCGAGATCACATCTGAGCTGGTGCACCGTCAGTCACAGCGACCTTCAGGGTAATGTGTACCCAACCTCTGAATGATGTATCTGCGGAGCTGGGGTTCAGTCATCCCTCTCTACCAAGTTCTGAATAGTTGTACGACGAGAGGGGGAGAGGAGGGGCTCTGTCTCTGCGAAGAGGTGCGGAGGATTGTGGTCTGGGGATGGAGAAGGATGATCGGCAGACCCCGACCAAATTGACTTTCCACCATCACCCACTGTTTCCGGGTGACCGACGTCTGCATGCCAGGTCCGGTCTACACCTGGCTCTGCGTCGCGCACTCGATAATCGATGTCCTTGCAAATGCTGCTGCGATACGCGCATCCCAGGTTTATCCTCGCACCGCGTCTGTGGCTGTTCAAAGGAACCTGAAAAGGAGGACGGCGCAACCGGTAAATCTAAATGATGTGGAATGCGGAGAGTTGGGACCGTCCGTAGGGAAGATTCCTCCAGACGCGTTGGATGAGACGGGAGAGGCGCATACAAGTACGTTTCGGATGTATGCTCTCGCCTTTTAGGCTTATTCGATTATGCAGGTGAACCTTCATCCCAGGGGAGCACAGCTCAGCGCTCGCTACCACCCCTGCCGCGGAGTGCGCGTTTTCCTTCATCCCCCGGTGGTCATGGGATCGAGGAACATATCTCCGGACTGCAACAACCCCGGCCCCCCTTGAAACCTATCCTTAAGGAAACCACTCCGCCTCCACCAATCATCTCTCCTCTCAGCAGCCCGAAAACCTCCTTGATAGAACCCAAGGTCTTACCACCCGCGACGGACGTTCCCCGATTGCCTTCCGAACCGAGGCAATTGACGTCATCCAAAATCCCCTCGTCCAGGATCGGTCGATTGTTTCACTATGGAGGCGAGTCCCTTTATGTGTACCCACCAATTAAGGTTCTGACAAAGAAACAGGTCTGGCAGCCTCTCTCGGATACGGTGCCGCTTCGGAAATCCTGCGTCGATCGGTATCCAGCGAAGAATCGGCCCAAAATGGTGGTTCGCTGATGTTGACCGAATCGAACGTAAAGCGCTTGGTGACCAAGTTGACTAAGATGAGAGGTGCGGCTCTGAAGCTCGGGCAGTTTATGAGTATCCAAGGTATGAGCGCGGCTTTTCCTCCTGCGGAAGGCTCATTCACGTTTTTAGACACACACCTTTTGCCACCTGAGGTCGAGGCTATCTTCCGAAGAGTGCAGGATAGTGCGCATTATATGCCTGACCAGCAGATGGAGGTATGAATAATATCTCGCATCAAAAGCCAATGCTTATAAGAATACCAGCAAGTGATGAGAGCCTCCTTCGGTCCTGGATGGTTGGACAACTTCGAATCCTTTGATCGCATTCCGTTTGCCGCAGCCTCCATCGGCCAGGTTCACAACGCCATCCTCTCATCCGCCCTTTCGCCCACGGGGAAACCAGAACCTGTCGCTGTAAAAATTCAATTTCCCAATATCGCAGACTCCATCGAGAGCGACCTTGGATACGTCAAGATGCTGTTGACCGCCGGGAGTCTGTTGCCGAAGGGTCTGTTTCTTGAGAAGACCATACAAGTCATGAAATCGGAATTGCACGATGAGTGCGATTACGAGCGAGAGGCTGCTTTCCTCAGAAAATTCGGGAATTCGGATTTTCTGGGGAGTGACGAGAGGTTCAAGGTTCCTTGGGTGTGGGAAAGGTCCACCAAGTCTGTGTTGGTCATGGAACGCGTGAATGGACATAGCGTCGGCGCCGCTGCTGTTCATGAGTTGACCCAACGCGATCGAGACGATGTGAGTATTCCCCACCGTCAATAGAGGTGGGATTTCGCTCAACGTCGGACCGGGTAGATTGCAGCGCGCATCATCGACCTCTGCTTGAAGGAACTTTTTGTGTTCCGAACGATGCAGACGGATCCAAACTGGACGAACTTCTTGTGGAACCCTCACACGCGTCAAATAGAATTGGTCGATTTCGGGGCCAGTCGCGAATATTCCAAAGAGTTCATCGACGACTGGTTCGGGTTGCTCGACGCCGCTGTTTCCGGCGATCGTCAAGCGTGTATAGATTGGAGCTTAAAGCTTGGGTATCTCACCGGTCAAGAGAACGAGGTAACACTCCCGATGTGCATCCCTGATCCTCGCGAGGCTAATGTAGAGAGGGTTAGATCATGCTCGACGCGCACGCAAAGTCGGTGCTATCTCTTGGCGTTCCGTTTCGTCGAACGACACAACAACCGTTCTCGTTCGGGCCAGGGACGGAGTGGGCGGCTGTCACGGCTGAGATCAGGGGCTTGATTCCGACCATGTTGGCGAATAGGTTAACGCCGCCTCCGAGGGAGACGTATAGTTTGAACAGGAAGTTGAGCGGCGCGTTCCTGTTGGCTTCGAGGCTAGGCGCGGAGGTGGATTGTAGGAAGCTTTGGGAGAAGATGATCGATTCAAGGAGTCAGTGCGGTTTGCTTTGTTTTACTGTCACCGGCATTGACCATTTTTTTAATTCCAGCTTGAGAAGTGGAGTTAATACACAGTACATCATGTTTTGTCAGCGGTGCTTGTGGCAAGCTCCGGATCCGGTCCGCGCTCACTTCGTGAACTCCTATACAGGTTTCCCTTTGATCACATCGATGTCCCAGGTCTTCCACTTGGGGACGTGATATTTGTCACGTTAAGCTTTTTGAACGATTTGTCGTCTTTTGCACGGCTACAAACAAACGTGTTGCGGTCTGCCGGCCCTACGCCCCCGGGCGGGTTTCTGTGGTTCCATTTTGCCGTTGCGGCGATTCTGACGCCTGAGGACACTTTGATGCGACGACCCTCCTCTGTTTTCGGGGAGGGGAGACTTTCCTAACTCACGGGGTGCCACTCTCCTGAGGCTCATTTTCGTCCCCCTGATCTCCGTCATTTTGGGGTCGGAACCTCGTTCGGGGAACCCCACCGTATTGCCTACTTCATCTTCATGTGCAACTTGGCCTGGATGCTTCTTTGGAGGTCCATGGAGGTGCAACGGGCGGTGATGTCTTTGGGCGGCTTCGAGCGGCCAGCTGGAATCGTCCCGCTCGTTTACGGTACGTCATTTGTCTCGCTTATCTCCGCACCGCTCATCATAAGCCCGATCTTCTAGGGCTGTATAAGTTGTGAACATGTGAAGAATGTGTATCCGCGGTGATGAGCGTGAGATTCACCGTGTTGAGCGCGGGGGTATGGGTGTACAGCCTAGGACATGAGTTCTTAGAAACCTTGGGCCTGACGAGCGCTACCTTCCAGGGTGAAGCCGAGCTGTGTGCGCAGTCCCATACTTCGAAACCCGCCGTCGATCAATAAGGTCATTGCGGGATGATCGCCTCTTGTTTATCGCCGCAGAGGTGAACGACCGGTTTGTTCCGGACTCGCCGTTGATTTACGAGGCCTGGTTGTCCAACGACTGGATGGTACCTGAGACGCGATGAAATATCTTCCCCACCCCTCTCTTTACCTCAGAACTGTGATGGGTGATCGACGTTTGCTGCTCTTTCTATGCCCCGGGGTACTCCTCTGGTGCTCAGAGGGGGAATCGCAGATATCCTGGGAGTACGGCCCCGTCAGTCCCGGAGATTTACGATATCCGGGCCCAACTTCAAGGACACTATCTAGGTACGTGGAACGTGTTTCGGAGTCTTGGTAGTGGACCCCGTCTCACAAGTAGCCTTTTTGATTGCTTAGTCTCGGCACTCGAAAGTGTGGGCTCGCAGGTATAAAGAGTCACGATTATGCCGTTTGTCCTAGTTCCATCAGCTTCCTCTGCGTTTGGTGTCTTCCCTCTCATCCCGATTCATCATTCACGGCTCGCGTCTTGGCCATCATTCCGTCGGATTGAATCATCCAGCCTTCAAGAGGTGTGCTTTCCTTCTTTATTTCCCTCACTCATTGATCTTCTAACGCGGAACAGAACCCTCAGAACAGACCCGCACCTCGACTCCTCTTCAACACCACGACAAACAATGCATCGCGCCTTCCAGCTTGACGAGATCGTGGGCCTGATCGCCATCCAGGTCGGCATGACCAAGTGCGCCGACATCATGAAGCTCGCTCGCGCCTGCAGAACTCTAGCCAAACCGTGCCTGGATATTCTTTGGTCAAATTACCAACACGAGTTCCTACCGTTGATCATGTGCCTTCCCCGAGATTGCTTCGTTCTCGACGATGACGGGTTCGAGTCCCTATTTGTGAGTGGTTGTCGAAATTTGGAGGGTTTAATTCAAATGCCTTACCTCCGATGTGCCTAGTACTTCAAACGCGCTCCGGAGCCACACGAATGGATCCGTGTTGACAGATATGCCCGGGTGATGCGCGATCTTGAGATTAAGAGGAGCTGGCCAAGCGATCTGGCTTTCTCTGCTTGGTCTACCCTCTGCGACCTCAGACCCGATCACGTCCTCCTCCCAAATCTCCGCAGTTTGAACTGGAACACGGACGATATCTCCATCAGGCACATCTCCCTTCTCAATTCTCCCAATCTCACGAAGGTCACCATCCGTCTCACTGGCGTAGAGGACCCACAGCACATTGCTGAGCTTCCTTTCCATCACGTCGAGGAGTTACACATCGTCGCGCCAGATCCTGCTTACTTCCCGCCTTTGGCTCAGGAGTTCAATGATGCCGTGTCCGAACTCGCAATGAGAACCACACCCAGGTTACAGACCATCCGTGTACCGACTGTTCTCTCTTCCAAGGCTTTCCATCACGTTGCCGACCTACCCAACATCGAGCGAATCGACGCACAGTTCTGCTTGGACCTTGACCGCCCGTACTTGTACGAACCATTGTACATTCCCTCCCTGAAGACCTTCAAAGCTCGTTTCCAAGGGCCCGATGCATGGAAGTTTGCTCTGCCACGAATCCACACCCCAAACCTGAACGGCATAACCCTTAAATTCAAGGAAAACCCGAACGAGAGCGAGTGTCGCGAGTTGCTCGATACTATGGTCAATGACGGCCTGGACAAGAAGATCGATCGTCTCTCCATCCCGCGTATCGACGCGGTGACCGGTGTCGTTCTTCAAGTCCTAGAACCGCTCTTCCAATTCAAAAATCTCACCCATGTCCGACTCGGTTTCCGCTGTGACGACCCGAAAGGTTGCATGTATATGATGACCGACCCGGACGCCGCTGCTGTCGGGAAGGCGCTCCCTCACATTCAAAAACTCTTCCTCGGTCCAGCTTGCAAGATCCCGAACCGAGGTGTAACTTTCAAGGGGTTGGCCTCGTTGTCTGAACATTGCCGAGATTTGGAGAAGCTCCAGACTCACTTCGATTTGACTTACGACAATGTGGATGAGTTGAACCGGCGACTCACGGAGGCCGTCGCTCCCGGGACCAGCGAGTGCAAGCTGGAGGAGATCTGTGTTGGAAGACAGGGATATTCTAGCTCCCCCGATGCTCCGCTCGTTCTGGTCCTCACTCTCGATAGGATGTTCCCTCAACTCAAGCGGATCAACCATAGTTACAGTGAACAATCGTGGAGGAAGGTTCAAGGGATCCTAGAAAACGTCCGGGCATTCCAATCCAACCACTCCCAAATACGAAACATCATGTATGTCTCCTGCGCCGCCTCCCCTTTCCCCGATCGCGCAATGCTGACATGTTACACACGTTATAGGCATGCGATCACTTCTCCGGTCTCTTCAGAGGAGCTGTCGAACAACCAGCTCCCGGTCCGCATTCGCCGGGACCCTATATCTATGGCCCTCGTGTGTTATACCGGCGGAATGGACCTACCTGGTATGCGCATAGAGGAGCGTCAACCGTTCTGGAAAGAGGTTGCAAAAGCACACTCGCTCATCAAGAAATTCAAGCCGGTGATTGTCTGAGGCTTACAGTACGTGGTATACCCTCGAGTGCCTCCCTCATTATGATGCTAACCGGCCCCCATTAAGAACAACATCCCTATGGATATATAGTGAGCGCTATCTTCACTGGGGGGAAGTCAACAGAAGCCGGTTGTATATGCTCTTGGGGTCAATTGTGGTCAATGTACATTATGATAACATGATGGGTGCGAAGAAATAACGGGAGGCGAGGCTACAAAGCTGTTTAGAGGCGAACTCCATAGGAATACATGGCACTCGGCCCAGATTGACTGACGTGTACAAACAATTTCAGTGGTCGTCATTTGGGCTTCTCGCCTGCAAAGTAGCAGAGGTCTCACAAATATGTTCGTGAGCGTAATTTGATAATCTCGAAACATGAGAATTTGAGTCCTATCGGTCAGGTGGTTATCGCTCTTCAGCTTGCCGAAGACTCCATTCGTACAGAATCGTCTGTTACTGTACCACACTGAACGAACAAGTTTTCTCACTATCGCACCACCGAAAGTAACCGTGGGTAGCTTATTGTTGTGGGTCCATCACCTTTCTTCTCCCTCTTCTCCGATAAGCAGATGAAGCATCTCTCGAAGATAAAGCGCAAAATATTTTCCAAATTTCCTAAGCGACCCGCGTCCACGGGAACGCCCCCCGCCGGGTCGCCTGGTCCTCGACATGAACAGAATGCTGGCTCCGAAGGTGGACCGAGCGGTTCTTATCAGGATCTGATCTGACCACGCTACTAGATGATAGAGGTAGTGTGGTTTCGTCGATTGTACTGCAGGGTACAGTGGCAAGATATCAAGAGGATCCCACGTCGGAAGGTGGAACCTCCGGTGTTACGATTGGCGGTCCCGAGGACGGAAAAAATTCTATTGGTGAGTACCCCCGATCCCTGCGACCGCCAAGGCTGTTGGTCATATGAATGTTTTCTTTTTCCTTCAGTTGAGAACGCTGATGGCGTTGAGGAAGAAGAGATCAAGCCAGCGGAGTTATCGGGAGGTGCGTGTTGATGGACTTGCGGCTTCCTATGCGATTCAACGTATACCAGCTTCCTGTGAAGGCACAGCGTTTGGGGTCGCTATCCGTGGTGATACCGCGGAAGAGGGCACAAAAAGATGTGGTCCTCTCAGAGCTATCCTACAGGCCATTTCCGCCGATGATGCCAATTACAAAGTTCGTTCACACCATCCCAGCCTAGATTCTCATGTTTGCTGATCGTGTTCGCAGGGTGACGTCGCTGTCGGAAACAAGATCAAAGGCCTCCTCTCGCACATAGTTGCCTTGGAAGAAGGTTTCGATTCACCCCCGCGTGAGGTGGAGGAACGGAGGCGCCGGGATGGAGTGATACGGTAAGTCACCCTTTTTTCGTGAAGCGTGACACTGAGTCCTCTCCAGTGAGATGGGACATGTCGAAGGGCAGCTGCGGTCTCTGCGCGGGAGAGCTGAGCTGCGCACTGGGGATATTGGAGAAATTTCGAGGGTCCTGGAGGGCCTACGCGAGACAATCTTTAGTTACCAGGTTTGTCCATCGCCCGAGAACTCAACATGGTTTTTACATCGGCAACAGAAGGTGCAACAAGATGAAATCTACACTCAACGGCAAGAAGGTATAGTGAGTGTTCTCATTTTGTGCATGAATAATTCAATAACCTCTCAGCAGAGCTCAGGTCAGAACACATTCTATCATTGTGTTTTCGAGGACCAGTGCCTGACATAGATATCTGGCAGCTGAAACAACCATCCTCAACAACTTCTACAGTGCACAGGGGGCTGAGTACTGACATGGTGACCGTAAGAGTTGCCTCAAGGGGACACGTGAAACCATCCTGGATGAAGTTGAGCCGTGGTCAAGGGACCCCTGCAAATCTCCTGTCTACTGGTTGAACGGGTTGGCTGGAACAGGGAAGACCCCAATTGCACAGACAGTTGCAGAGAGAATATTTGCCAGTGGCCAGCTTGGTGCCTCCTTCTTTTGTTCCTGAGATTTTGATGACTGCAGCAATCTCAAGTTCATCTTTCCCACCTTGGCCACACAGCTTGCATGCAAGTATCCCAATTTCCAATCCATCTTTGTCCCATTGGTGGAAAAGGATCCAGGGATAGCACAAGAGTCATTGTACAACCAGATGGACAAGTTGATTGTGCAGCCTCTCAGGAAATGCAGTATCTCAACTGTCATTGTTGTTGATGCTTTGGATGAGTGCAAAGATGAGGAGCCAGCCTCTGCAATCCTGTCTGTCCTTGGGAGATTTGTTTCAGAAATCCCAAAGGTCAAATTCTTCCTCACTGGTCGCCCAGAGCCAAGGATCAGGACTGGATTCCGCCTTCCCTTGTTGGCAGAAGTCACAGATATATTTGTCCTTCACAAGGTTGAACCAAGGCTCATCAACAATGACATCTGGCAGTTCCTCAGGCACAGTTTTATGGAAATAGCCAATGGTCAGTGTGGGCTAGATGGTTTGCCAACAGAGGAGGATGTGAATCACCTTTGCAAGCAGGCAGGAGGATTATTTGTCTATGCTGTGGCAACATTCAGGTTTATTGGTCATGGGAACATTGGTCCCAGATGGCAATTAGAATGACTTCTCCAGTCACCAGAGAGCACTAAATACCAGGGGAAGTCCAAGATAAACAAAAAAACCACATTGGATTCACTTTACATATCAATCCTTGAAGGGGGCTTTTGTGATGATGACCAGAGAATAATTTTAGTATCCGCTCTGTCCTGGGGGCCATTGTGCTCGCTGCCAATCCTCTTTCACCTTCTTCCATTGCTACACTCCTAGGCTTTCATTCCTCAGATGTATCCCACCAATTGTCATCAGTTCATTCTCTCATCCTCCAGGGAGACAATGATCACCCAGTCCAACCCTTCCACAAATCCTTTCCTGACTTCATCACTGATCCAACTCAGTGCACCAGCCAGAGATTTTATGTCTTCCCTCCCCATCATCACCATGAAATCGTTAAAGGCTGCCTTGAGCTGATGAATAAAATACTGGAAAAGAACATGTGCAAACTCCCAGACACCATTACCAACTCTGAGGTGGAGGACTTGCAAGAAAGGGCCAAGCAATACATCAACCCTGCTCTGGAATATGCATGCAAGTCTTGGTACAAACACCTTGTCAATGAACAAACAACTTCTTGTTTTGGCTAGAAGTTCTGAGTGTACTTGGAGCTGCAAGAGAAGCAGTTGATGCATTGAGAGCTGTCAAGAAGTGGTTTGAGGTATGTCAAATTCTGATTTCCAATACTCCTCATACTCACACATTGTGTCAGGCTTCTCCAACCCTTGACACTGTCAATGACTGTCAGGCTTTTCCAACCCTTGATATTGTCAATGACTGCTTCCAATTTGTGACCATGTTCTTTGGGGTCATCAGTACATCTGCCCCACACATCTATCACTCAGCTGTCCCATTATCTCCCAGGACATCCATTGTGTATGAACCATATGCCAACCCCTTAGTAAGACTTGTGTATGGAATCCCAACCACATGGGATTCAAATGCTACAACCTTCAAACATGCCAGTAAGATCTGGGTTACAGCTTGGTCCCCATGCAGAAGGTTCATTGCAGTGGCCAATGTATCATATGGTGGAATAGAAATCCTGGATGCTGTAACTCTAGAGAGATTGCTTACCACAAGCTCCTTATCCCACCCACTTAAGCCTGGACGGCTTATGTTCTCACCAAGTGGTGATTTGTTGACATATTGCATGGAATCAGCTGGGGAAAACCACATTATCAGCTGGGACCTTCAGACAGGTGGCCCCATCTGTAATCTGGAGATATATAATGGGGAAGAGTTTTGTGAATCAATGGTCTACTCTGAATGTGGGACAATGATTGGGGTTTTGTTCACAACTGGAGATGCCTCTGTCATCTGTACATGCAACATTCTCACTGCTACAAATATAGCATCTTATTCCCTTCAAGGGAGAACCACAAATATTTGGACACATGGTGAATTCCTTCAATTTTCAACTTTGGAAGATCAAGGAATTATTATATGGGAAGCTACATTCACTTTTGCAAATCCAGCAACGTTTGTTCAGTTCCTCTCTATCCCATTCGATATTGACCCAACTGTATCATCCCTGTTTAATCATACCCTGCTCCACTTTGCCTTCCAATCTGATAATGGGCAACTTCAGGTGTGGGACACCCATAGTTCTGAACTCCTCTTAAATTGTGGGGGTTCCAACTTAGAGGCTTTTCCCCCTGATGGTCACCTCTGTGCACATGATACTGATTTGGGACTACAAGTTTAGGAGCATTCTCCCACTGGTTACACCCATTTTCAAAGCCTTCCATTCAAGGAAATATATGGGCCACTACAATTCTCCCCTAATGGAAAATTCCTCCTTGTGCAATGCTCATGGCATGCAATTCAGCTGTTCACCACAGGATTTTCTGTAAACCCCCTCTCCAGTCTCCCTGCTCATACTCTTTATGAAAAGACTGAAGATTTCATCTTGGAATTTTCCTCTGCACATACTCTGGCAGTGGCCACACGCAAGGGAGGAAAAGTGGTCACAGTTCTTGACCTCAGTGGCCTCCCACTATTGACCATCACCATGGATACAGGGGTTTATGCAACAAGGGTGGTTGAGAACACTGCTTTTGTTTTTTCAAATGGGAAGGTCTTTTCTTGGAACATACCTATCAGGGGTGGTTGTGGTGATTGCATAGCAGATATCAACAACAGCATATTTACATCAAGTCTTGAGGTCTCAGAAATACTTGCATCTCAGGAAAGCCATCTTTTAGGGGGTGCATCAATCTCACCTGATTCTTACCTCATTGCTGTTCTAGACAATTATAATTGCCTGGATATCTATGACATAGCCACAGGGAATCATCTTTGTTGCGATGGTGATGTGTCTTGGTCATACCCTCCGATGTGGTTTATCCCAGGTAGTAATCAGCCCTGGTATCTTTCGACTTGAGACTGGACGGGAAGGCTAAACATTGGAAGTGATCAGAGGCTCTATCTCACTGTGTCAGCGTGCTGAATTTTAACTTCTTTTTGAACCATTTTCACACCCAACTTTCGATCACTTTCCTTACCTATACCCCTTTCTTATCTTATCGCCTTCCCTTATCACGACTCACACGTCATCAAGAGACACAGACAAAGGCACAGATGATATTACAGGCGGGCGAACCCGCAACGAAGACACGAGACGAATGGCTAACGGAACGTCAAGACCTAGTCTGCCAGTACTCCTCAGCACTGGCAACCTCCTCCTCCGTCCCCTCCGAGGCACTCTCGTCGACTTCCTTGTTGACCATCTCGACAACCCGAGCTTCCTCCAGACGATGAGCGATGGCCAGCTGGACCTCAGTGCGCAGGCGGTTCCTCGCTGAATCGACCGTAGTCTGATCCAGAGTCCTCTGGGCTGACCAACCCTCCACTCTCTCGGTCAGTTGAGCCACCAGGCGAACGGCCTCTGCTGCACACTGGACCGATGAGAGTGTAAGGCTCGTTAATGCGTTCACGTCCATGGACTCCACGGGAATCAGTTTGCCGCGGTCCACGCGACACTGCAACATCATTGAGTCGGAATAGGACGGTGGACTCAATGTCTCCACCCTGGCGGACGACGTTGGGATTACTGGGGCACATACGATGGGCTGGACGACGAGCGCCGTTATAAGGAACCCATCGACGAGCACGAATGGAACGCTGTCCACGCACCGGAGAGATCGAAGGAGGCAGAACTGGAACGGCCACCTCGTTCTCCCCCGCGTACTCCAACTTGGGAGAACTACTAACCGGGTTTACGGCCGTCTCCTCGGACGTCTCACGAACAACCTCCTCCCCGCCATCGGTACGAGCCGGCGTACAGTACGAACCGTCGGAAGCTAAGAGGGATGTCAGTGGACAAGTCAAATATGTCAACCGGCATCCCGACCTATTGGGGAAGCCATCCTGTCCGGAATCGACTCGTCCTCAGACTCATCACGGACCGCGGCCACCGAACGAGTACGACAGTGGCATAGTCGCTCGCTCATGGATTCAACCTGAGCGCCCAGTAACGGCAAGGCATCGTCCAACGTATCAACCTAGAAGCGGAATGAGTTCCCTCGGATAAAGACCAGGGGAAGACACACCAACCTTGGTGTCCAACTCGTTCAGAGCCCTTCTATGACGGTTGAGCCGTCGGTCGACCTCGATTAGGTCCCGCTGGATGGTGTCGTCCCGTTCCTTCAACGACTCGACCAATCGGTTGTGTTCCTCGCGCATCGCCAGCATCTCGCTCTCAAACGTCACCCGAAGAGTATCGTTCATGAGGAGGAGTCACTGGGGGCAGACCCCTACTTACCTGGCAGGCAAATTGAGGGTTTTTTGAGAGTTTTTCAGCAATTTACTCAGATTTTACCCAGTGGGTTAATTATGAACAAATTCAAAACTTACCCACCGCTCTGCCCACGCTTTGATCAGTGGGTAAGTTTTGAATTTGTTCTGAACAAGCCCATCAGTTTGCCCATGAGGCACTTCTTTGACAAAGCTCCAAGGGTTCTTTCACAATCTGCACAAAATGTGTCCACCACATTATCTGAGCCACTTGCCCAGAGTTCTTTCACAAATTACCCAGAAATTTGCCTACAACATGTTTAATTATGTACACAGTGGGATTGTTGAGAGTTTGTCAAGAAATTGAGTATATCAAGAGTTTGTTGTGATTACATCAAAGAAAACCTGGTGGGTATGTTACTGAATATGTTGTGAACAAGTTATGAAAGAACTCTTGATGAGTGGCTCAGAGCATGCAGTGGGCACATTTGGTGCAATTTGTGAAAGAACCCTCTGTGTTTGTCAAAGAGATACCTCATGGGCAAACTGATGAGCTTGTTCAGAACAAATTCAAAACTTACCCACTGATCAAAGTGTGGGCAAAGTGGTGGGTAAGTTTTGAATTTGTTCACAATTAACCCACTGGGTAAAATCTGAGTAAATTGCTGAAAAACTCTCAAAAAACCCTCAATTTGCCTGCCAGGTAAGTAGGAGTCTGCCCCCAGTGAGTGCCTTCTTGGTGTCCAACGCCTCCGAGTACATCCTGCGGGCATCATCCTTCGCTTCCTTCACCTCGCGCTTCAGCCGCTCATTCTACAAGCCAATCAGTGTTATCCCACAAGCGGGATGCACAGACCGACTCACCGCTTTCTGTTCCGTCCTCAAAAGGAACCAAAGGCGGTGACCAACAGCGGCTGTGTAGTGCTGCGAACGAGTCGCCCCAGGCCACCTTCCTTTGCCGTTTCACAGGTCGTAGATCCCCATCTTTAGAAGACCCCACAGCGATGACGCCACCGGAGTCTCCCACAGCATGCGCAGCTCAGTATCGAATGTTACCCCCTGCATCGACTCTTGCAGCTTATGGTCGATCAAGTTGTGGTACAACAACTCGTCGTCTATGGTCAGGTAGTTGGGAGGTTTAGCGATCGTTGCCTCCAACTGTCGAGCATCCACTTTGTTGGCAGCGGCGAAGATCTGCGAATGCGATGTCAGTTGTTGCCAGCAATCAGGCGACACATGACGTCGCACCTCTCGATAGCTGGGGTACACCACGTTGGCGTTTGGCAGGAAGTAACCCTTGTTCTGCACAGAGCGGGGATCCGCGGACTTGATGGTAGTGGTGCTGTTCTCAGCGCGGAAGACACGATCGGAGATCATGGGCATAATGGATGAGTAGTTGGTTGGTGGGATCGTTGGTTTGAGAAGAAGGGAGGTTGATGGATCCAACGGCCGGTTCGCACTACGCTTTATCCGACCACCGAAAGTGCTCGCGCCCTATTCGCCATTGGATCGGTCCATCGTTTCACCGGTCCAGACTCCCCATACATTCGCTTCAACCATTCGAGCCCCACTCGGTCTTTTATTGTTCCGATCGGACGAGCTGACACGTTGTCCCCCTATTGGTCAGTCTTCGCATGTGATATTGTTCTTTGTCATTCCTTTCCCACACGACGTCATGACCCCTTTCTTGTTCTTTCACGAACCCTGACCCATTAGTCATTCCTTTAACATTTCTATTCCATATCCTGGGCCACTTACTGTTCTGGCTTACTCTCGGCCCTTCTTTGCTCCGAGTTATTATTAGATAGGGTTATCTCTGTCCCGGCCACTCTCCTATATAGGTACCAGTAGAGTAGCTGAGGATTCCCTATCTTTGATATCTCGGGAAGTCCTCTTCTCCTTGCAGCATTGGTGTATTTGCTGTAGGCCACTGAAGAGCTTATCGAGTACCTCTTTGAACACGTTCGCTCTCCTCTCTCTCTCAGCTTTGCGTCCAGAATCGGCGAACGCGCTTACGAAAAGGAGTTCCTCGCCGCTCTCTTGATCAAGCAACAGTTTGAGGCGCCATCCTCGGGCTCTTATATCTGCCCTCGGACGAAGATAGGGATTTATCGGATAGAGGCTCGGCACTCCTGCTGTGAATTCGGACAACCTACCGGAGAACGCTCGTCCATCGCGTTTTGGACCACGTAGACTTTGGGTGGATATAGGGAAGTTGTTCCCCCTTTGCCCCATTGTTTCTTGTTGGTTGGAGTTGCGGCTCGCCAACAGCACTGGTACCTGAAGGGCGAAGAGTGGCCCTGACACACTGAAGCGGAGGATCAACAGTCAACCAAGGACTGGCCAGGGAGGTACCCTTGGAAATCTACTTGTGGCTACAAGGTTACAGATTATGGGTAGATACTCAGCCCCAGTGAAAAGCATCTGATATGGTTGCCCCATCACTGGCAGTTGTATGAGGTGACCAGGAAGTGGGGTGGACACTATCTTGCCTTGTTACATGGTGGAATACCTGAGCCAGTAATTCTTGACCTGAACCCAGAGGAATCACTTGCTGATTGATGTTTTTATCCTGTTCATCTCTCTCCCCCTTTTTGGTTTCCAATGTATGTTATTCCTTCTTGGAATTTGGGATGTGTAAGATAGCAGTTGTGTGCTTTAAAAGCTTCACTATGTAGCTCTTCAATGGCAGGGTGATAGTGAGACTCAAATCATTTCCAGCAGTTGGTGTGATGATTTCGCCGTTTACCCCCTTTCATTTCCTTTATTTAACGCCTCATCACCACTAAGTCAGTTGGTGCCCTGCCCTAAACACGGCGGTAAACTGTTTATTATGCAGTATGCCCTATGATTAACGATTCAAAGTCCAATACGTGGAACGTGCTACTAGTCAAGATACCCCAGAAGACCCGAGGTATAATACGTGAACATGTACCAGCGGACCTTCATATGAAGATCCCCCCTACCTGGCCCTCCGTTGCCCCTGGACGACTAGTAGATATTCAGGCTACCGACAACAAGGGATGTATTAATAAGCGTCGCGCGCTGACCTCTCACAGAAGTCAACCGGCTTATTAATCTGACCCTTGGATTGGACTTACGAAAACCATTATGTTTTACGACTCATGGATCACGCACAATAGACAAGATAGAAGATAAATTCCTTGGAAGCCAAATAGTACAAAAGAGTTATTTAATCAATATCTCTGCGAATCCTCTGTACTACTTCCAAGGCTGATCTCACCAACTCCTCATTCAACCAGTTTTGTTCCCGGATCTCGTTTGGATCCACGTCCGACAAGTCATCGTAATCTGGAAGCTCCGTATCAGAGTTTGGTTCACTATCAGGAATGAACTCGGCGTACGGATCATACTCCAGAGCAGGCCATTGACGGCGACTACCCCAAGGAGTAGAAACGAACTCAGGACGAGGAGTGTCCCTACGGACGACTCCTACGTTCTGGTAGAATTCGTCGCTCCCGATCTCAATGACCTCATCATCGATGGGAACCAACCTGTTCTCATGACAGACCAATAAACGAGCGGGCGGCGACTCAGCCCGATTAGGGATGATCGGCGACCCGGCCCGATGCGGAACTTCCTCTTCCTCTTCTTCGACTCGGACCTCTGGCTCATTGCACCTCCTCTGGAGATCCCAGACTTCTCCGGTCAACTCGGAGACACGACGAGTAAGGCGGACCTAAAAGGAACAGGGTTAGAAGATGACAACTATCTTCGATCCCAGTCCCAGTACCTTATCGTCTTCCAATTCTCCAGTCTTGGCAACAAGACTCCGGACCAAGTCCTTCAATGTGATCACCTCTCCCTAAAGGAAATGTTGGGTTAGAGATGTCCAATATCTCCCGACCCCACATTTACCTTCAACCCACTAGTGGTAGTTAACTTTTACTGAGTAAAGTGTGATAACTGGTCAGATTTCACCCTCAAAGTTATCATGATAACTTTGAGTACTGCTCAACCCATACTCACCCACTGTTTTGGGTTGATGGGAGAGGTCCCAATTAGGCAGGTGCCGAGGGTGTGGATTGCCTGGGAGTCTGGGTGGGTTTCCTTTTTGGGAATATCCCAGAAAGGAAATATTGATGGCTTATGTAAGCAATGATGGGAAACAGAATAGATGGAATGTCTATAAAAGGAAATACTATAGAAAGAAATACCATAAGAGGAAATTTGATGGATTACATAATGGGATCATGTGACTTCCTAAAAATGAAATTTTACCTGGTATGTTATTTTTACCAAATATGTTATTTTTACCAAATATGTTATTTTTACCAAATATGTTATTTTTACCAAATATGTTATTTTTACCAAATATGTTATTTTTACCAAATATGTTATTTTTACCAAATATGTTATTTTTACCAAATATGTTATTTTTACCAAATATGCTATTTTTTTTACCAGATTTGTTATTTTTCTAACTACAGCAATTTCTAAGTATGAGAACTTCTAAATCGCATAATTTTCAAGGATAGTGACCTTTCAATAAGTTGATTTTCCAACATTACAATTGGAAGGTCTTCATTTCAATGAGATTTATGTAAACTTTTCTTTGCCTTTTCTACCATATGATAGAATATGGTTCTGTTTGTAGTCATGACCTAACCTAACCTAAACCGACCCTAATTCAACTTGATTTTGTTTTATCTTATCTCAGCTAACCCCTAATCTAATCTAATCTACAAGTGTTTCATCTAATCTACCCAAAATAGTCCACCTGACCTAACCTAACCTACAGTAAATCCAACCCACTGTAAATGTAATCTACCATAAACATAATCTACAGTAAACATAATCTACGGTAAACATAGTCTACAGTAAACGTAGTCTACGGCAAACGTAGTCTACAGCAAACATAGTCTACGGCAAACGTAGTCTACAGCAAACATAGTCTACGGTAAACATAGTCTACGGTAAACGTAGTCTACGGTAAACGTAGTCTACGGTAAACGTAGTCTACGGTAAACGTAGTCTATGGTAAATGTAGTCTATGGTAACCTTAATCTACCGTAAACGTACTCTACCGTAAACATACTCTACCGTAAATGTACTCTACTGTAAACATAATCTACCTTAAACTTAACCTAAACCTAACCTAACCTAAACCTAACCCAACCTAACCTAAACCTAACCTAACCTAACCTAAACCTAACCTAACCTAACCTAAACCTAACCTAACCTAACCTAAACCTAACCTAACCTAACCTAAACCTAACCTAACCTAACCTAAACCTAACCTAACCTAACCTAAACCTAACCTAACCTAACCTAAACCTAACCTAACCTAACCTAAACCTAACCTAACCTAACCTAAACCTAACCTAACCTAACCTACCGTCAATGTAAACCTAACCTGACCTAACCTACCCTAAACCTAACCTACTCTACACCTAACCTACCCTAAACCTAACCTGTCCCAAACCTAAACCTAACCTACCCTAAACCCCACCCTACAGTAGTCCACCTAACCTTACCTGACCCTGTTCTAAAGTAGCCTTACCCAACCCAATATGGTCTACTTGACCTAACCTAACTAAATCTATCTGGCCCTGACCTGACCTAACCTGATCTAACCCAGCCTAGCATAACCTAACCTAATCTGCAAAAATGTGAACCTAGCTCAACCTATCCTCACCCAGCCCATTAGTATGTAACTTGGTTTATGGGAACACAGGATGAACCACACACTTCCCAACTACAAGCTGACAATTGCTCAAGTGCATCTACTTTGCTGGACCTACAAGCCAGTGGACCTATAAGCCTATATGCCCACAAACCCATGGGGACCTATACTCAGTACATGTGACAAGCCATATAATGTTCCAGACTGCAACCTGACTGCAACCCAAACTTGTCCACCTAGCTGGGCCTATTAGCCAGTTGGTGTATTATGGGCCTACAGATCTGTAAGGGTTTGAGTTGATGAGTCCATTAGCCTGCAGGGTGAAAGGGCTTGGGTTGCAGCCAGGTTGCAGTCTGGAACATTATATGGCTTGTCACATGTACTGAGTATAGGTCCCCATGGGTTTGTGGGCATATAGGCTTATAGGTCCACTGGCTTGTAGGTCCAGCAAAGTAGATGCACTTGAGCAATTGTCAGCTTGTAGTTGGGAAGTGTGTGGTTCATCCTGTGTTCCCATAAACCAAGTTACATACTAATGGGCTGGGTGAGGATAGGTTGAGCTAGGTTCACATTTTTGCAGATTAGGTTAGGTTATGCTAGGCTGGGTTAGATCAGGTTAGGTCAGGTCAGGGCCAGATAGATTTAGTTAGGTTAGGTCAAGTAGACCATATTGGGTTGGGTAAGGCTACTTTAGAACAGGGTCAGGTAAGGTTAGGTGGACTACTGTAGGGTGGGGTTTAGGGTAGGTTAGGTTTAGGTTTGGGACAGGTTAGGTTTAGGGTAGGTTAGGTGTAGAGTAGGTTAGGTTTAGGGTAGGTTAGGTCAGGTTATGGTTACATTGACGTAGTTAGGTTAGGTTAGGTTTAGGTTAGGTTAGGTTAGGTTTAGGTTAGGTTAGGTTTAGGTTAAGTTTAAGGTAGGATTATGTTTTACAGTAGAGTACATTTACGGTAGAGTACGTTTATGGTAGAGTACGTTTACGGTAGATTAAGGTTACTATAGACTACATTTACCATAGACTAACGTTTACCGTAGACTACGTTAACCGTAGACTACGTTTACCGTAGACTACGTTTACCGTAGACTACGTTTACCGTAGACTACGTTTACCGTAGACTACGTTACCGTAGACTACGTTTACCGTAGACTACGTTTACCGTAGACTACGTTTACCGTAGGACTACGTTTACCCGTAGACTACGTTTACCCGTAGACTACGTTTACCGTAGACTACGTTTACCGTAGACTACGTTTACACGTAGAGACTACGTTTACCGTAGACTACGTTTACCGTAGACTACGTTTACCGTAATACGTTACCGTAGACTACGTTTACCGTAGACTACGTTTACCGTAGACACGTTTACCGTAGACTACGTTACCGTAGACTACGTTACCGTAGACTACGTTTACCGTAGACTACGTACCGTATGACTACGTTCCGTAGACTACGTTTACCGTAGACTACGTTTACCGTAGACTACGTTTACCGTAGACTACGTTTACCGTAGACTACGTTTACCGTAGACTACGTTACCGTAACTACGTTTAACCGTAGACTACGTTACCGTAGACTACGTTTACCGTAGACTACGTTTACCGTAGACTACGTTTACCGTAGACTACTTTACCGTAGACTACGTTTACCGTAGACTACGTTTACCGTAGACTACGTTTACCGTAGACTACGTTTACCGTAGACTACGTTTACCGTAGACTACGTTTACCGTAGACTACGTTTACCGTAGACTACGTTTACCGTAGACTACGTAGACTACGTTTACCGTAGACTACGTTACCGTAGACTAGTACCGTAGACTACGTTTACCGTAGACTACGTTTACCGTAGACTACGTTACCGTAGACTATGTTTGCTGTAGACTACGTTTGCCGTAGACTACGTTTACTGTAGACTATGTTTACCGTAGATTATGTTTACTGTAGATTATGTTTATGGTAGATTACATTTACAGTGGGTTGGATTTACTGTAGGTTAGGTTAGGTCAGGTGGACTATTTTGGGTAGATTAGATGAAACACTTGTAGATTAGATTAGATTAGGGGTTAGCTGAGATAAGATAAAACAAAATCAAGTTGAATTAGGGTCGGTTTAGGTTAGGTTAGGTCATGACTACAAACAGAACCATATTCTATCATATGGTAGAAAAGGCAAAGAAAAGTTTACATAAATCTCATTGAAATGAAGACCTTCCAATTGTAATGTTGGAAAATCAACTTATTGAAAGGTCACTATCCTTGAAATTATGCGATTTAGAAGTTCTCATACTTAGAAATTGCTGTAGTTAGAAAAATAACAAATCTGGTAAAAAAAATAGCATATTTGGTAAAAATAACATATTTGGTAAAAATAACATATTTGGTAAAAATAACATATTTGGTAAAAATAACATATTTGGTAAAAATAACATATTTGGTAAAAATAACATATTTGGTAAAAATAACATACCAGGTAAAAATAACATACCAGGTAAAATAACATACCAGGTAAAAATAACATACCAGGTAAAATTTCATTTTTAGGAAGTCACATGATCCCATTATGTAATCCATCAAATTTCCTCTTATGGTATTTCCTTCTATAGTATTTCCTTTTATAGACATTCCATCTATTCTGTTTCCCATCATTGCTTACATAAGCCATCAATATTTCCTTTCTGGGATATTCCCAAAAAGGAAACCCACCCAGACTCCCAGGCAATCCACACCCTCGGCACCTGCCTAATTGGGACCTCTCCCATCAACCCAAAACAGTGGGTGAGTATGGGTTGAGCAGTACTCAAAGTTATCATGATAACTTTGAGGGTGTAATCTGACCAGTTATCACACTTTACTCAGTAATGTAACTACCACAGCTGTTCAACCTGTCAATCGCCATACCGTGCTGCTCCTGCTCATCTTCAATCTTCAAGATGCCCTCATGACATCCAAGGAACTCCTTCTCCAGCTTCTCAATCTCTTCTCGACGACCATCAACTCGCTCATTGACATGAGCAATCTCATCCATCAACATGGACCCAACGTTACCCGTATGGATAACGCTGGCCTCCAACACGGAGTTGAAGGTCTCATTGGTCTCAGTGACGAACTCGACGCCCCTATTAAGGAGTTCGGTCGCATAAGGGTTCGTCTCGATGCGCGCCAACTTACGCCGAGACACCCTACGAGAAGCCTGGATGAAATCCCTGAAACCTAAAGCGGAACATCAGTAGACACGCCAAATATGTCAACCGACATCCCGAACCTAAGTCGGTGAAACCCTCATTAGGGTCGGCGGTGGCGGTCCGGTCCATGACATTTCCCAAAGTGGGATAAGGGCGAGAAGCATCACGACGAGCATGAGAGAAACGATCAATGTTGAAGTTGTTCTCCTGAACAGGAGAGTAGGAAGAAGAGCAATGGGTGGGAATACGAGTAGAGGCACGAGGCATGTTGGCTGTGTGTAACAAAGGTGGGTTTGTTGAGAGACCCAGTCATCCAACCCCCTTTGGTTATATACCAAATGCCACGCCCCTTCCACGACTCAGGAGTTGAGTCATCATTTCTATTGTTTACTGCGCATGACCCACATGACATCATATGCCCCTATTTCTTAGTCATATGCTCCCCTTTTGCCATTGGCTGTTAGTCAGTCATACCCACATTCCTTCCGAACATTCCCAGGCTACGTCATGCTTTGTAACTGCTTTGTAATGCTCTCAAATTGCTATTGGCCGCCACACTTTTGTTTATCAGCTGATAATTTGTAGCATTAGTCACCACGTAACGCACAGACCATGCAGTGCTGTGCATGGACCATGTTTGTCTGTGTTTGTATCATTAGTGTAGTTACATGTCACTGTCACGTCACAAATCTAAGTAGTATATATACTCAGAGTAGTTTAGCCTGTACTCCTTAGATTTGTTATCATCAGACTCTCCGTGACCTCTACTGCTGTGTGCTTAGAGCAAGAGTGTTTGAAGACCCTTGTCTCCTTCTTTCTCCTCTTCTCCAATCTAGTCTGTGAAGAGACTTCCGATATCCCTGGGTTTGCAACAGGGTTATAACTGTGTGTTTGACCCCTGAGTGTGATAGGTTTGGATAGCAAGAGTGCTATTGAACTGTAGAGGTCGCGTCGGCCTGACAGTTGGTAATTTTAGACTCAATTCAGGGGATTGCAATTTTTGTTGTATTCACACCAAGGATCAGAACTAAGGTGAAAAAGAACTGAATCTCATTTTGTCCTCAGTGATGACAAAACATGAATTTTAAGATCAGTGTACAATAATGCTAATGAAAAGCATGTGTAAAGTTCATTTGCCTGGAAGGTCTGCATTTTTTCTCTGGATGTGGGCAAATGGCAACAATCAAGTAGAACAACTGTGTACCCTGAGCAACAGGCTGCCAGGCAAGTGTTGTGTGAGTCATTGACTTTGCAATGACTTGCGTGATTTAGCATGATTCGAAGATGATTCAAGTCATGGCTTGAGTCATTTGACTTGGGCTGAGTGTGAGGAACTGGTGTTTGGTCCATTGCTATTTAGATGTCCGTAGTAGATAGCGTACGCTACGGCATAAGGGAGACTTAAAGGAGGATGGCATTCAAGTAGTCAAAATCTCGCTGGTCATCTCATCGACATCAACCTCTACGCCCTCATCTGTTGCTGCATCCATGTTCAATAGTTTGCAAAGCGCCAGCTCCTCTGTCAAGTGGTTTCGTGCAAACCCATCATAAAGGTTGACCCAGTGGTCATTGTCAAAGTCAAATAGGTCTCGAAGCAAGATAGGGTTATCCATTCCGGTGAAGTTCAGTTTGTCGTCTGTGGTGTCATCAGGGATAAGGTGGCGAACACCTGACACTGGTGCTTCTGAGTCAGGTGATGTTGATAAGGTAACCGTGGGTCCATGATTGGGCTCGGAGCATTGCTGCTGTGAAAAGGACATAGCATCAGATGGGGAGTTCTTCACTCAACCGCCAAATAGATGTTTCATTCAGATTTTCATTGATTTCTCCTGGTGTTCGCTGCAAATGTACATCTTCAGTCACTGGGGGCAAGGGGTGGTGTTCCAGTCCAGAACATTGCAAGTTCATTGTAAGGAAATGGACGATGTACCTGGCAAAAATCAACCCAGAACATCACAACACATTCTGAATTTTCCAGGCCAATTTCCTTGCAGTGTTCTGTAACAGAAAATGGTCAGTACATTCACAGTGTTCCAGTGATGTTCCCATTAGGTAGTCCATGGGTACGTTCAGAATTTTCCCAAAGAATGCAACCTCGACGTCGACAATCAGCACATTTACAATGTTCCTGTTTAGGAAAATTCAAAATGCACCCAACGGGTGTATTTGCAGTGTTCCAGGGTGGTACATCCAGAATTTACTGGGACCATCGACTGATGTACTGAGTTTGGCAAACATCAGGAACACTGCAGGAACACTGCAAGGAAACTGGAAAACTGGGAACATTTTGAATGAACTTGTGATGTTCCCAGTTTTTCCAGTTTCCTTGCAGTGTTCCTGCAGTGTTCCTGATGTTTGCCAAACTCAGTACATTGTGGTTGACGGCATCAGTACATTCTGGATGTACCACCCTGGAACACTGCAAATACACCCGTTGGGTGCATTTTGAATTTTCCTAAACAGGAACATTGTAAATGTGCTGATTGTCGACGTCGAGGTTGCATTCTTTGGGAAAATTCTGAACGTACCCATGGACTACCTAATGGGAACATCACTGGAACACTGTGAATGTACTGACCATTTTCTGTTACAGAACACTGCAAGGAAATTGGCCTGGAAAATTCAGAATGTGTTGTGATGTTCTGGGTTGATTTTTGCCAGGTACATCGTCCATTTCCTTACAATGAACTTGCAATGTTCTGGACTGGAACACCACCCCTTGCCCCCAGTGACTGAAGATGTACATTTGCAGCGAACACCAGGAGAAATCAATGAAAATCTGAATGAAACATCTATTTGGCGGTTGAGTGAAGAACTCCCCATCTGATGCTATGTCCTTTTCACAGCAGCAATGCTCCGAGCCCAATCATGGACCCACGGTTACCTTATCAACATCACCTGACTCAGAAGCACCAGTGTCAGGTGTTCGCCACCTTATCCCTGATGACACCACAGACGACAAACTGAACTTCACCGGAATGGATAACCCTATCTTGCTTCGAGACCTATTTGACTTTGACAATGACCACTGGGTCAACCTTTATGATGGGTTTGCACGAAACCACTTGACAGAGGAGCTGGCGCTTTGCAAACTATTGAACATGGATGCAGCAACAGATGAGGGCGTAGAGGTTGATGTCGATGAGATGACCAGCGAGATTTTGACTACTTGAATGCCATCCTCCTTTAAGTCTCCCTTATGCCGTAGCGTACGCTATCTACTACGGACATCTAAATAGCAATGGACCAAACACCAGTTCCTCACACTCAGCCCAAGTCAAATGACTCAAGCCATGACTTGAATCATCTTCGAATCATGCTAAATCACGCAAGTCATTGCAAAGTCAATGACTCACACAACACTTGCCTGGCAGCCTGTTGCTCAGGGTACACAGTTGTTCTACTTGATTGTTGCCATTTGCCCACATCCAGAGAAAAAATGCAGACCTTCCAGGCAAATGAACTTTACACATGCTTTTCATTAGCATTATTGTACACTGATCTTAAAATTCATGTTTTGTCATCACTGAGGACAAAATGAGATTCAGTTCTTTTTCACCTTAGTTCTGATCCTTGGTGTGAATACAACAAAAATTGCAATCCCCTGAATTGAGTCTAAAATTACCAACTGTCAGGCCGACGCGACCTCTACAGTTCAATAGCACTCTTGCTATCCAAACCTATCACACTCAGGGGTCAAACACACAGTTATAACCCTGTTGCAAACCCAGGGATATCGGAAGTCTCTTCACAGACTAGATTGGAGAAGAGGAGAAAGAAGGAGACAAGGGTCTTCAAACACTCTTGCTCTAAGCACACAGCAGTAGAGGTCACGGAGAGTCTGATGATAACAAATCTAAGGAGTACAGGCTAAACTACTCTGAGTATATATACTACTTAGATTTGTGACGTGACAGTGACATGTAACTACACTAATGATACAAACACAGACAAACATGGTCCATGCACAGCACTGCATGGTCTGTGCGTTACGTGGTGACTAATGCTACAAATTATCAGCTGATAAACAAAAGTGTGGCGGCCAATAGCAATTTGAGAGCATTACAAAGCAGTTACAAAGCATGACGTAGCCTGGGAATGTTCGGAAGGAATGTGGGTATGACTGACTAACAGCCAATGGCAAAAGGGGAGCATATGACTAAGAAATAGGGGCATATGATGTCATGTGGGTCATGCGCAGTAAACAATAGAAATGATGACTCAACTCCTGAGTCGTGGAAGGGGCGTGACATTTGGTATATAACCAAAGGGGGTTGGATGACTGGTCTTCCAACAAACCCACCTTTGTTACACAGCCAACATGCCTCGTGCCTCTACTCGCAATCCCACTCGCCGCTCTTCCTCTTACTCTCCTGTTCAGGAGAACAACTACAACATTGACCGTTTCTCTCATGCCCGCCGTGATCCGTCCCGCCCTTATCCTACTTTGGGAGCGGTTATGGACCGGACCGCCACCGCCGACCCTAATGAGGGGTTCTCTGATTTAGGTGGGGGCCCTGCTTGCGTATTCCGGTTTAGGAAACCAAGCTAACTCCTTTTAGGTTTCAGGGACTTCTTCCAGGCTGCTCGAAGGGTGTCTCGGCGCAAGTTGGCGCGCATCGAGACCAACCCATATGCGAGTGAACTCCTCAATAGGGGTGTTGAGTTCATGACGGAATCCAACGAGACCTTCAACTCCGTGTTGGAGGCCAGCGTTCTCCATACGGGGAACGTTGGGTCCATGCTGATGGACGAAGTGGCTCACGTCAACGAGCGCATCGATGGTCGTCGTGAAGAGATAGAAGCGTTGGAGAATTGGAAGGAGGATATGCAAGGGGTTATTCACGGACAGGAAGATACCGTTGTTCGGCAGGGGGCCGATATCGATTTGTTAAAGGTAAATGTGGGGTCGGGAGATATTTGACTTTTCTAACCCAACATTTCCTTTAGGGAGAGGTGTCCACTCTTAAGGACCTGGTTCGGGCTCTGGTTACCAAGACCGGAGAATTGGAGGACGATAAGGTAACGAGTAGGGGTTGAAGGTTTTTAATGTCTTCTAACCCTATTCGTTTTAGGTTCGCCTTACTCGTCGTATCTCCGAGTTGACCGGAGAAGTCCGGGAGCTCCAGAGGAGGTGCAATGAACCGGAGGTCCGAGTTGAAGAAGAGGAAGGGGAAGAGGTTCTGCATCGGGCTGAGTCGCCGCCTGCTCGTTTGTTGGTCCGTCATGAGAACAGGTTGGTTCCCATTGACGATGAGGTCATTGAGATCGGGAGCGACGAATTTTATCAGAACATAGGAGTCGTCCGTAGGGACACTCCTCGTCCTGAGTTCGTTTCTACTCCTTGGGGTAGTCGCCGTCAATGGCCTGCTCTGGAGTATGATCCGTACGCCGAGTTCGTTCCCGATAGTGAACCAAACTCTGATACGGAGCTTCCAGATTACGATGACTTGTCGGACGTGGACCCGAACGAGATCCGGGAGCAGAACTGGTTGAATGAGGAGTTGGTGAGGTCGGCATTGGAAGTAGTACAAAGGATCCGAAGAGATATTGATTAGATAACTCTTTTGTACTGTTGGCTTCCAATGAATCTTCTATATTGTCTATTGCGCGTGATCCATGAGTCGTAAAGCATAATGGTTTTCATAAGTCCAATCCAAGGGTCAGATTAATAAGCCGGTTGACTTCTGTGAGAGGTCAGCGCGCGACGCTTATTAATACATCCCTTGTTGTCGGTAGCCTGAATATCTACTAGTCGTCCAGGGGCAACGGAGGGCCAGGTAGGGGGGATCTTCGTATGAAGGTCCGCCGGTACATGTTCACGTATTATACCTCAGGTCTTCTGGGGTATCTTGACTAGTAGCACGTTCCACGTATTGGACTTTGAGTCGTTAAGCATAGGGCATACTGCATAATAAACAGTTTACCGCCGTGTTTAGGGCAGGGCACCAACTGACTTAGTGGTGATGAGTTGTTAAATAAAGGAAATAAAAAGGGGGTAAACGGCGAAATCATCACACTGGGATGACAAAATCTTGCAAAACTGCAATTGGATCAAGATCCTTGCCCTATCGTTATTGGTTAATATTCGTTGATATCAGGGTAATGCCACGCCGGATGTACTTCATTTCTTGAGTTGAATATGTGCCAAGCACATGTCACTTTGAGTTTACTGTACTGACCAAATCCCATTAAGAAGTCATGGAGTTCAGTAAAGAACATGCTGGGGGCCTCCAATGTGCCTGCTGTGTGCATTTCAATTTATGTCACAATGTTTCCATCAATGTGTTCACAATGTACCCAGCTCATTACATAATGGTTGGTTTATTTCCCAATGCTGTCCACAATGTGTCCAGCATGTGGCTGAGCCACTCATTCAAACTTCTTTCAAAGATTATCCAGTGATGTGGAAATAATGTCCCCAGGGGGTTCTTTTTGAAGTAATCACAATGTAATCTCAATATTGTTCAATTTCACTATGAACTTTCAAAGAAATCACTATGTATATGGCTGTACACATTTTAGACACATCACTGGATACTTTGTGAAAGAAGTTTAAATGAGTGGCTCAGCCCCATGTTGGACACATTGTGGACAACATTGGGAAAGAAACCAACCATTATGTAATGAGCTGGGTACATTGTGAACACATTGATGGAAACATTGTGAACACATTGATGGAAACATTGTGAAATAAATTAAAATGCGCACAGCAGGCACATTGAGATCAGATTGATGTGTACATTGAGATAAAATCAATGGGTACATTGTGATTGCAATCAAAATGTGCCCACTGGGCACATTGGATTCACATGGCCTGGTACATTTTGGATGTATCCAAAATTTCCCCACTGGGCACATTGTGATCACTTGTTGACTGTGATTACAATGTGTTCAGCATGTACTGTCACGAATCTACTTCTGGGAACGGAAGATCAGCCAGGTAGTTAAATTCGTGCCATCAAGTCCCATCAAAGCAGCCTGAGGGCAGTAAGTGGGTCAGCAGGAAATGAGAGAATGTCAGGTGATCAGAAGTGTCAGGGTTGTGGGCCTGCTTACTGTTTGTGGGACGCTAGAGGATTAGCGGAGGGGTGAGGGGTATCGGGTCTAGTTTTGAAGGGGGTTCCGGGCGTGGAAACGAGGGGAGGAGGGATATCGAGAGAAAGAGGTGACTCTGTCTGATAAGGGTGCACGGGTGAGTGGTAGTCTTGGCAGAACTGATTGAGTTGCTGCACGAAAGGTTCGAAGTCCTGGTCGCTAAGACGTTCGAAGTTGACGAGATATTCTATAACCGAATACGGTAATTCAGTTGGGATCTCCCACCAAAGAACGATGATAGCAGGAGAGTGAGTATGAATGTTAGTGGTGAGATGAACGCGTGGGGAGGGAAAGTAAAAGGCCGGACTGATACTGAAGTAGACGGTCGCAAGGACGCTCTCAGTAAGATCTGAATTCCAAAGGAATTGGTGATCGGCTCCTAGGAGAAAAGGGGGAGTGGTGACTCCGGCGTCGAGAGCTGCAAAGGGGCGGTAGTAAGGAAAATGGGTGAGTAAACCGGTGGTTCGGTTTACTTGAAGACTTCTGATGAGTTTATACTCCCAGATAGATCTCCTAGCGTCAGGGACGACTGGTCGCTGAACTGGACTTGTAGAGGGGAAGGGGTTAGGGGCACTGAACATACACTGGCAGGATGATTCCTGCTGAAATGAGTCAGAAAGGGTAAGACGTGAGGAGAATTCCTCAGCTTACTTTGTATTCAGGTTGTGGGTAGAGGAGTACAGAAGAGATTGAGAATGGGGAAAAGAAAGGAGCGAACGCTCTTCCTTATATACCCAATCCTCTACAGGAGTCATTACTTTACAGCGAGCCAAACAGGAATCAACATGGTCTGTGCGTAGTTTAGGGTAGGTTGGACGAATCAGGGGAGTGGGACTTTGGAGCGACAAATAATGAAATGAAATAGGAGAACAATAGTAAAGGAGTCATTAGGAACATAATGGGGATTTCTCACGATCGACGGTGGTAATAGAAGACTGATGGGGATTTCTCATGATCGGTGGGGATTTCTCTCGTTTCACGGTGGCAGTAGAGGATGAATGGGGATTTCCCATGATCGATGGGGATTTCTCTGAGTTGATGGGATCGCGATTGGGGTTGAGGGTTCGTTTACCCTAATGAGGACGTTAATGGACAATGGGTTCTTGTTTTTCCCCTTTTGGTTTTCTTTGAGTCAGGATGTATTTAAGTCAGGGGGATTAGTGATCGTTCCCCTCATCGTCTCTTTTCCACTCCCACCAAACACCAGTACCACCTTCTCCAAACATCCACTACTACTATGTCCTCTTTCGTTGCCAACAACGCCGTGCTCAATGCCGCCGCCACCCCCTTCACCCCGTCCTTCGAGACGGATGCTCCCTACGACGTGGAGCAACATTTATATGACTCCCCTGCCAACATCGCCCACGACAACCAGGTTGCCGTTAATTTTCTCACTGCCCACAACGCCCCCGCCGAGTTCTGGGAACAGGCTGGTTATGAGGACCCCAGGCTTTCTGGGCCTCGTGTTCAAGCTGCTCATCCTGGAGCCGTTCTTTTGCTAGACGCCATGGAGAGGGAACGAGAGGATAGGATTGCGAAGTTGGAGAAGCGTGTGGACCTCATGTACGTCATCATGAACAGTTTGAATGATGACTTCTCTCACTTTGCTTTGGAACATTGGGGACCTTTCCAGGCATCTCTCTTCCGATATTTCGGACACCAATGTCACGGGGCTTATTGCACCAACCCCCCTTGCAAGTCCCCAGTCGTCCCTTTGCCACCGCCAGGATCAGGGCGTTCCTCTCCCTCCATCCCCTCCCTGGAGTCCTGCCCCAGTTCGTCAGATGGTGGAGAGGTCCCAGAGGAAGAAGAACCGCAAGAGTCCGATGACTCGTTCTGGTCAACGTTGTCGTCCCTCCGACAAGTCACGTCAGGTTCGGATGAAGTTGAAGGTGGAAGTGGCGGGTCTCCAAGACCGTTATGGGTTCGCATTAGTGAGCGCGGCCTTGTTGGACGTGAAGCGAGAGATGCATGAAAGTTTGTATCATGACGTATTGGGGTGCCGAGATTGCTGGGTTGACCCAGTGACTCATGTCAGGCCGACGCGACCTCTACAGTTCAATAGCACTCTTGCTATCCAAACCTATCACACGCAGGGGTCAAACACACAGTTATAACCCTGTTGCAAACCCAGGGATATCGGAAGTCTCTTCACAGACTAGATTGGAGAAGAGGAGAAAGAAGGAGACAAGGGTCTTCAGGCACTCTTGCTCTAAGCACACAGCAATAGAGGTCACGGAGAGTCTGATGATAACAAATCTAAGGAGTACAGGCTAAACTACTCTGAGTATATATACTACTTAGATTTGTGACGTGACAGTGACATGTAACTACTCTAATGATACAAACACAGACAAACATGGTCTGTGCGCAGCACTGCATGGTCTGTGCGTTACGTGGTGACTAATGCTACAAATTATCAGCTGATAAATGAAAGTGTGGCGGCCAATAGCAATTTGAGAGCATTACAAAGCAGTTACAAAGCATGACGTAGCCTGGGAATGTTCGGAAGGAATGTGGGTATGACTGACTAACAGCCAATGGCAAAAGAGGAGCATATGACTAAGAAATAGGGGCATATGATGTCATGTGGGTCATGCGCAGTAAACAATAGAAATGATGACTCAACTCCTGAGTCGTGGAAGGGGCGTGGCATTTGGTATATAACCAAAGGGGGTTGGATGACTGGTCTTCCAACAAACCCACCTTTGTTACACACACACAGCCAACATGCCTCGTGCTCAAACTCGTGTTCCCACTCGCCGCTCTTCCTCCTACTCTCCTGTTCAGGAGAACAACTTCAACATCGATCGCTTCTCTCATGCTCGTCGGGACGCTTCCCGCCCTTATCCTACTTTGGGGGCCGTTATGGACCACACCGCCACCGCCGACCCTAATGAGGGTTTTACCGATTTAGGTGGGGGCCCTGCTTGCGCATTCTGATTCAGGAAACCAAGCTAACTCCTTTTAGGTTTTAGGGATTTTATCCAGGCTTCTCGTAGGGTGTCTCGGCGCAAGTTGGCGCATATTGAGACGAATCCCTATGCGACCGAACTCCTTAACAGGGGTGTCGAGTTCGTCACCGAGACTAATGAGACCTTCAACTCCGTGTTGGAGGCCAGCGTTATCCATACGGGTAACGTTGGGTCCATGTTGATGGATGAGATTGCTCATGTCAATGAGCGAGTTGATGGTCGTCGAGAAGAGATCGAGAAGCTGGAGAAGGAGTTCCTTGGATGTCATGAGGGCATCTTGAAGATTGAAGATGAGCAGGAGCAGCATGGTATGGCGATTGACAGGTTGAAGGTAAATGTGGGGTCGGGAGATATTGGACATCTCTAACCCAACATTTCCTTTAGGGAGAGGTGATCACGTTGAAGGACTTGGTCCGGAGTCTTGTTGCAAAGACTGGAGAATTGGAGGACGATAAGGTAACGGGTAGGGGTTGAAGGTTTTTGATGTCTTCTAACCCTATTCGTTTTAGGTTCGCCTTACTCGCCGTGTCTCCGAGTTGACCGGAGAAGTCCGGGATCTCCAGAGGAGGTGCAACGAGCCGGAGGTCCGAGTCGAAGAAGAGGAAGAGGTTCTGCATCGGGCCGGGTCGCCGATCATCCCTAACCGGGCTGAGTCGCCGCCCGCTCGTTTATTGGTTCGTCATGAGAACAGGTTGGTTCCCATTGATGATGAGGTCATCGAAATCGGGAGCGACGAATTCTACCAGAACGTAGGAGTTGTCCGTAGGGACACTCCTCGTCCTGAGTTCGTTTCTACTCCTTGGGGTAGTCGCCGTCAATGGCCTGCTCTGGAGTACGATCCGTACGCCGAGTTCGTTCCCGATAGTGAACCAAACTCTGATACGGAGCTTCCAGATTACGATGACTTGTCGGACATGGACCCGAACGAGATCCGGGAGCAGAACTGGTTGAATGAGGAGTTGGTGAGATCGGCATTGGAAGTAGTACAAAGGATCCGAAGAGATATTGATTAGATAACTCTTTTGTACTGTTGGCTTCCAATGAATCTTCTTTCTATTTTGTCTATTGCGTGTGATCCATGAGTCGTAAAACATAATGGTTTTCGTAAGTCCAATCCAAGGGTCAGATTAATAAGCCGGTTGACTTCTGCGAGAGGTCAGCGCGTGACACTTATTAATACATCCCTTGTTGTCGGTAGCCTGAATATCTACTAGTCGTCCAGGGGCAACGGAGGGCCAGGTAGGGGGGATCTTCGTATGAAGGTCCGCCGGTACATGTTCACGTATTATACCTCGGGTCTTCTGGGGTATCTTGACTAGTAGCACGTTCCACGTATTGGACTTTTGAGTCGTTAAGCATAAGGCATACTGCATAATAAACAGTTTACCGCCGTGTTTAGTGCAGGGCACCAACTGACTTAGTGGTGATGAGGCGTTAAATAACGGAAATAAAAGGGGGTAAACGGCGAAATCATCACAACTCAAGCATATCTGTACTGCCCTGAGAGCGTTCATAACCCTCATCACTTCGCTCATCGTTGTCCGTTTGCCCAGGAGTGTACTTGTGACGTAGATCCTTTTGTCCTTGTCTGAATTTGTAGTTCCTGCTAGTCATCTTTGTACCATTATTACTGCGAATAAGACCAATGTCTTGAATTACTTGTGTGATCTTGGCCACTATGTCACGCGTTCGTGACAAGAAGATGTCAGGTGATCAGAAGATGTCAGGTGATGGGAATATGTCAGGTGATGGGAGCATGATCAAGGCTATGTGTGGGGACCCATCATGTGACTTATCACATGATTTGTTGCACAACCAAACAAGGCCAAAGATAGATGACCAAATAGTACCAAATAGTATCATGTGACTTGTTGGATGGGAATATATATAAGGAAAGGTGTCTCAGACCTTTCTCTTTTCCCATCCTCAATCTTCTTTGTAATCACTATCATTAGTTTCAATATATTAGAAAGTATAAATCATACTCTATTCTCACCCTTCTATTCATTTGATGGGCAAATCAATTGCCTGAAGTGTGAATCCTCAATACACTCCTAACATCTTCTCATTGGTTACAGGTATCAACCAAGAGAACAAACCCCTCTATCCCCACATCCATCTCCCTCTGCCCTTACATACCACCTCCCTAGACATCTCCTCCAACCCCCTTTCCATCCCCAACACTGATCCTCTGACATCAGAACAAGCTTAGGCTGGTAACCCTGACATGTGTGATGATTTCGCCGTTTACCCCCTTTCATTTCCTATATTTAACGCCTCATCACCACTAAGTCAGTTGGTGCCCTGCCCTAAACACGGCGGTAAACTGTTTATTATGCAGTATGCCCTATGATTAACGATTCAAAGTCCAATACGTGGAACGTGCTACTAGTCAAGATACCCCAGAAGACCCGAGGTATAATACGTGAACATGTACCGGTGGACCTTCATACGAAGATCCCCCCTACCTGGCCCTCCGTTGCCCCTGGACGACTAGTAGATATTCAGGCTACCGACAACAAGGGATGTATTAATAAGTGTAACGCGCTGACCTCTCGCAGAAGTCAACCGGCTTATTAATCTGACCCTTGGATTGGACTTACGAAAACCATTATGCTTTACGACTCATGGATCACACGCAATAGACAAGAAAGAAGATTCATTGGAAGCCAACAGTACAAAAGAGTTATCTAATCAATATCTCTGCGAATCCTTTGTACTACTTCCAATGCCGATCTCACCAACTCCTCGTTCAACCAGTTCTGCTCCCGGATCTCGTTCGGGTCCACGTCCGACAAATCATCGTAATCTGGAAGCTCCGTATCAGAGTTTGGTTCACTATCGGGAACGAACTCGGCGTACGGATCGTACTCCAAGGCAGGCCATTGACGGCGACTACCCCAAGGAGTAGCAACGAACTCAGGACGAGGAGTATCCCTATGGACAACTCCTACGTTCTGATAGAATTCGTCGCTCCCAATCTCAATGACCTCATCATCAATGGGAACCAACCTGTTCTCGTGACGGACCAACAAACGAGCGGGCGGTGACTCGGCCTGATTAGGGATTATCGGCGACCCGGCCCAATGCGGAACTTCCAACTCCTCTTCTTCGACTCGGACCTCCGGCTCGTTACACCTCCTCTGGAGATCCCGGACCTCTCCAGTCAACTTGGAGATACGACGAGTAAGGCAAACCTAAAACGAATAAGGTTAGAAGATATCAAAAACCTTCAACCCCTACCCATTACCTTATCGTCCTCCAATTCTCCGGTTTTGGTAACCAGAGCCCGGACCAAGTCTTTGAGAGTGGTCACCTCTCCCTAAAGGAAATGTTGGGTTAGAAAAGTCAATTATCTCCCGACCCCACATTTACCTTTAACAAATCAATATCGGCGCCCTGTTGAACAACGCTATCCTCTTGTCCATGGATAACGCCTTGCATATCCTCCTTCCAATTCTCCAAAGCTTCTATCTCTTCACGACGACCATCAATACGTTCGTTGACGTGAGCCACTTCATCCATTAACATGGACCCAACGTTCCCCGTATGAAGAACGCTGGCCTCCAATACAGAATTGAAGGTCTCGTTGGCTTCCGTCACAAATTCAACACCCCTATTGAGGAGCTCGTTCGCATAAGGGTTAGTCTCAATGCGCGCCAACTTGCGCCGAGACACCCTACGAGCGGCTTGGAGAAAATCCCTGAAACCTAAAAGGAGTTAGCTTGGTTTCCTAAACCGGAATGCGCAAGCAGGGCCCCCACCTAAATCAGAAAACCCTTCATTAGGGTCGGCGGTGGCGGTCCGGTCCATAACAGCTCCCAAGGTGGGATAAGGGCGGGAAGGATCACGACGGGCATGGGAGAAGCGGTCGATGTTAAAGTTGTTCTCCTGAACAGGAGAGTAGGAAGAGGAATGACGAGTAGGAACACGAGTTTGAGCATGAGGCATGTTGGCTGTGTGTGTGTAACAAAGGGAGGTTTGTTGGAAGACCAGTCATCCAACCCCCTTTGGTTATATACCAAATGCCACGCCCCTTCCACGACTCAGGAGTTGAGTCATCTTTTCTATTGTTTACTGCGCATGACCCACATGACATCATATGCCCCTATCCTTAGTCATATGCTCCCCTTTTGCTATTGGCTATTAATCAGCCATACCCACATTCCTTCCGAACATTCTCAGGATACGTCATGCTTTGTAACTGCTTTGTAATGCTCTCAAATTGCTATTGGCCGCCACAACTTTCGTTTATCAGCTGATAATTTGTAGCATTAGTCACCACGTAACGCACAGACCATATTTGTCCGTGTTTGTATCTTTAGGGTAGTTACATGTCACTGTCACGTCACAAATCTAAGTAGTATATATACTCAGAGTAGTTTAGCCTGTACTCCTTAGATTTGTTATCATCAGACTCTCCGTGACCTCTACTGCTGTGTGCTTAGAGCAAGAGTCCCTGAAGACCCTAGTCTCCTTCTTTCTCCTCTTCTTGTCAGGGTTGAAGGCCTGCTTACTGTTTGTGGGGCGCTAGAGGATTAGCGGACGGGTGAGGGGTATCGGGTCTGGTTTTGAAGGGGGTTCCGGGTGTAGAGACGAGAGGGGGAGGGATATCAAGAGAGAGAGGGGACTCTGTCTGATAAGGGTGTACGGGCGAGTGGTAGTCTTGGCAGAACTGGTGGAGTTGCTGCACGAGGGGTTCGAAGTCTTGGTCGCTAAGGCGTTCGAAGTTGACGAGATATTCTATAACCGAATAAGGTAGTTCAGTTGGGATTTCCCACCAAAGAACGATGATAGCAGGAGAGTGAGTATGGATGTTAGTGGTGAGATGAACTTGTGGGGAGGGAAAGTAAAAGGCGGGGCTGATACTGAAGTAGACGGTGGCAAGGACGCTTTCGGTAAGATCCGAATTCCAAAGGAATTGATGATCGGCTCCTAGGAGAAAGGGGGGAGTAGTGACTCCGGCGTCGAGAGCGGCAAAGGGACGGTAGTAAGGGAAATGGGTGAGTAAACCGTTGGTTCGGTTTACTTGAAGACTTCTGATGAGCTTATACTCCCAGATAGATCTCCTAGCGTCAGGGATGACTGGTCGCTTAACGGGACTTGTAGAGGGGAAGGGGTTAGGAGCACTGAACATACACTAGCAGGAGAATTCCTGCTGAAATGAGTTAGAAGGGGTAAGACGTGAGGAGAATTCCTCAGCTTACTTTTATTCAGATTGTGGGTAGAGGAGTACAGAAGAGATTGAGAATGGGGAAAGAAAGGAGCGAACGCTCTTCCTTATATACCCAATCCTCTACAGGAGTCATTATTCTACAACGAGTCAAACAGGAATCAACATGGTCTGTGCGTAGTTTAGGGCAGGGGGAATGAGTCAGAGGAGTGGGACTTGGAGCGACAAATAGCGAAATGAAATAGGGGAACAATAGCAAAGGAGTTATTAGAAGCACAATGGGGATTTCTCATGATCGATGGCGGTGATAGAAGACTGATGGGGATTTCTCATGATCGATGGGGATTTCCTTCGTTTCACGGTAGCAGTAGAAGGCGGGTGGGGATTTCTTGTGATCGATGGGGATTTCTCTGATTTGATGGGATCGCGATTGGGGTTGAGGGTTCGTTTACCCTAATGGGGATGTTAATGGATAATGGGTTTTTGTTTTCCCCTTTCGGTTTTCTTTGAGTCAGGATGTATTTAAGTCAGGGGGATTAATGATCGTTTCCCTCATCGTCTCTTTTCCACTCCCACACAGCACCAGTACCACTTCCTCCAATCACCCGATACTACTATGTCTTCTTTCGTTGCCACCAACGCCGTGCTCAACGCTGCCGCTACCCCTTTCACTCCGTCCTTCGAGACGGATGCTCCCTTCGCCGTGGAGCAACATCTGTACGACTCCCCTGCCAACATCGCCCACGATAATCAGGTCGCCGTTAACTTCCTCACCGCTCACGACGCTCCCGCCGAGTTTTGGGAGCAAGCTGGCTACGACGACCCCAGGCTCTCAGGGCCTCGGGTTCAAGCCTTTCACCCCGGAGCTGTTCGTTTGTTGGATGCCATGGAGAGGGAGAGGGAGGATAGGATTGCGAAGCTGGAAAAACGGGTGGATCTCATGTATGTCATCATGAACAGTTTAAATGACGACTTCTCTCACTTTGCCTTGGAACATTGGGGACCTTTCCAGGCATCTCTCTTCCGATATTTCGGACACCAATGTCACGGGACTTATTGCACCGACCCCCCTTGCAAGTCCCCAGTCATCCCTTCGCCACCGCCAGGATCAGGGTGTTCCTCTCCCAGCTGTGGTAGTTACATTACTGAGTAAAGTGTGATAACTGGTCAGATTACACCCTCAAAGTTATCATGATAACTTTGAGTACTGCTCAACCCATACTCACCCACTGTTTTGGGTTGATGGGAGAGGTCCCAATTAGGCAGGTGCCGAGGGTGTGGATTGCCTGGGAGTCTGGGTGGGTTTCCTTTTTGGGAATATCCCAGAAAGGAAATATTGATGGCTTATGTAAGCAATGATGGGAAACAGAATAGATGGAATGTCTATAAAAGGAAATACTATAGAAGGAAATACCATAAGAGGAAATTTGATGGATTACATAATGGGATCATGTGACTTCCTAAAAATGAAATTTTACCTGGTATGTTATTTTTACCTGGTATGTTATTTTACCAAATATGTTATTTTACCAATATGTTATTTTTACCAAATATGTTATTTTTACCAAATATGTTATTTTACCAAATATGTTATTTTTACCAAATATGTTATTTTTACCAAATATGTTATTTTTACCAAATATGTTATTTTACCAAATATGTTATTTTTACCAAATATGTTATTTTTACCAAATATGTTATTTTTACCAAATATGTTATTTTTACCAAATATGTTATTTTTACCAAATATGTTATTTTTACCAAATATGTTATTTTTACCAAATATGTTATTTTTACCAAATATGTTATTTTTACCAAATATGTTATTTTTACCAAATATGTTATTTTTACCAAATATGCTATTTTTTTATACCAGATTTGTTATTTTTCTAACTACAGCAATTTCTAAGTATGAGAACTTCTAAATCGCATAATTTTCAAGGATAGTGACCTTTCAATAAGTTGATTTTCCAACATTACAATTGGAAGGTCTTCATTTCAATGAGATTTATGTAAACTTTTCTTTGCCTTTTCTACCATATGATAGAATATGGTTCTGTTTGTAGTCATGACCTTAACCTAACCTAAACCGACCCTAATTCAACTTGATTTTGTTTTATCTTATCTCAGCTAACCCCTAATCTAATCTAATCTACAAGTGTTTCATCTAATCTACCCAAAATAGTCCACCTGACCTAACCTAACCTACAGTAAATCCAACCCACTGTAAATGTAATCTACCATAAACATAATCTACAGTAAACATAATCTACGGTAAACATAGTCTACAGTAAACGTAGTCTACGGCAAACGTAGTCTACAGCAAACATAGTCTACGGCAAACGTAGTCTACGGTAAACGTAGTCTACGGTAAACGTAGTCTACGGTAAACGTAGTCTACGGTAAACGTAGTCTACGGTAAACGTAGTCTACGGTAAACGTAGTCTATGGTAAATGTAGTCTATGGTAACCTTAATCTACCGTAAACGTACTCTACCGTAAACGTACTCTACCGTAAATGTACTCTACTGTAAACATAATCTACCTTAAACTTAACCTAAACCTAACCTAACCTAAACCTAACCCAACCTAACCTAAACCTAACCTAACCTAACCTAAACCTAACCTAACCTAACCTAAACCTAACCTAACCTAACCTAAACCTAACCTAACCTAACCTAAACCTAACCTAACCTAACCTAAACCTAACCTAACCTAACCTACCGTCAATGTAAACCTAACCTGACCTAACCTACCCTAAACCTAACCTACTCTACACCTAACCTACCCTAAACCTAACCTGTCCCAAACCTAAACCTAACCTACCCTAAACCCCACCCTACAGTAGTCCACCTAACCTTACCTGACCCTGTTCTAAAGTAGCCTTACCCAACCCAATATGGTCTACTTGACCTAACCTAACTAAATCTATCTGGCCCTGACCTGACCTAACCTGATCTAACCCAGCCTAGCATAACCTAACCTAATCTGCAAAAATGTGAACCTAGCTCAACCTATCCTCACCCAGCCCATTAGTATGTAACTTGGTTTATGGGAACACAGGATGAACCACACACTTCCCAACTACAAGCTGACAATTGCTCAAGTGCATCTACTTTGCTGGACCTACAAGCCAGTGGACCTATAAGCCTATATGCCCACAAACCCATGGGGACCTATACTCAGTACATGTGACAAGCCATATAATGTTCCAGACTGCAACCTGACTGCAACCCAAACTTGTCCACCTAGCTGGGCCTATTAGCCAGTTGGTGTATTATGGGCCTACAGATCTGTAAGGGTTTGAGTTGATGAGTCCATTAGCCTGCAGGGTGAAAGGGCTTGGGTTGCAGCCAGGTTGCAGTCTGGAACATTATATGGCTTGTCACATGTACTGAGTATAGGTCCCCATGGGTTTGTGGGCATATAGGCTTATAGGTCCACTGGCTTGTAGGTCCAGCAAAGTAGATGCACTTGAGCAATTGTCAGCTTGTAGTTGGGAAGTGTGTGGTTCATCCTGTGTTCCCATAAACCAAGTTACATACTAATGGGCTGGGTGAGGATAGGTTGAGCTAGGTTCACATTTTTGCAGATTAGGTTAGGTTATGCTAGGCTGGGTTAGATCAGGTTAGGTCAGGTCAGGGCCAGATAGATTTAGTTAGGTTAGGTCAAGTAGACCATATTGGGTTGGGTAAGGCTACTTTAGAACAGGGTCAGGTAAGGTTAGGTGGACTACTGTAGGGTGGGGTTTAGGGTAGGTTAGGTTTAGGTTTGGGACAGGTTAGGTTTAGGGTAGGTTAGGTGTAGAGTAGGTTAGGTTTAGGGTAGGTTAGGTCAGGTTAGGTTTACATTGACGGTAGGTTAGGTTAGGTTAGGTTTAGGTTAGGTTAGGTTAGGTTTAGGTTAGGTTAGGTTAGGTTTAGGTTAGGTTGGGTTAGGTTTAGGTTAGGTTAGGTTTAGGTTAAGTTTAAGGTAGATTATGTTTACAGTAGAGTACATTTACGGTAGAGTACGTTTACGGTAGAGTACGTTTACGGTAGATTAAGGTTACCATAGACTACATTTACCATAGACTACGTTTACCGTAGACTACGTTTACCGTAGACTACGTTTACCGTAGACTACGTTTACCGTAGACTACGTTTACCGTAGACTACGTTTACCGTAGACTACGTTTACCGTAGACTACGTTTACCGTAGACTACGTTTACCGTAGACTATGTTTGCTGTAGACTACGTTTGCCGTAGACTATGTTTGCTGTAGACTACGTTTGCCGTAGACTACGTTTACTGTAGACTATGTTTACCGTAGATTATGTTTACTGTAGATTATGTTTATGGTAGATTACATTTACAGTGGGTTGGATTTACTGTAGGTTAGGTTAGGTCAGGTGGACTATTTTGGGTAGATTAGATGAAACACTTGTAGATTAGATTAGATTAGGGGTTAGCTGAGATAAGATAAAACAAAATCAAGTTGAATTAGGGTCGGTTTAGGTTAGGTTAAGGTCATGACTACAAACAGAACCATATTCTATCATATGGTAGAAAAGGCAAAGAAAAGTTTACATAAATTCCATTGAAATGAAGACCTTCCAATTGTAATGTTGGAAAATCAACTTATTGAAAGGTCACTATCCTTGAAAATTATGCGATTTAGAAGTTCTCATACTTAGAAATTGCTGTAGTTAGAAAAATAACAAATCTGGTAAAAAAAATAGCATATTTGGTAAAAATAACATATTTGGTAAAATAACATATTTGGTAAAAATAACATATTTGGTAAAAATAACATATTTGGTAAAAATAACATATTTGGTAAAAATAACATATTTGGTAAAAATAACATACCAGGTAAAATTTCATTTTTAGGAAGTCACATGATCCCATTATGTAATCCATCAAATTTCCTCTTATGGTATTTCTTTCTATAGTATTTCCTTTTATAGACATTCCATCTATTCTGTTTCCCATCATTGCTTACATAAGCCATCAATATTTCCTTTCTGGGATATTCCCAAAAAGGAAACCCACCCAGACTCCCAGGCAATCCACACCCTCGGCACCTGCCTAATTGGGACCTCTCCCATCAACCCAAAACAGTGGGTGAGTATGGGTTGAGCAGTACTCAAAGTTATCATGATAACTTTGAGGGTGAAATCTGACCAGTTATCACACTTTACTCAGTAAAAGTTAACTACCACTAGTGCCTCTCCCTCCATCCCCTCCCTGGAGTCCTGCCCCAGTTCGCCAGATGGTGGAGAGGTCCCAGAGGAAGAAGACCCGCAAGAGTCCGATGACTCGTTCTGGTCAACGTTGTCGTCCCTCCGACAAGTCACGGCAGGTGAGGATGAAGTTGAAGGTGGAAGTGGCGGGTCTCCAAGACCGCTATGGGTTCGCATTAGTGAGCGAGGCCTTGTCGGACGTGCGACGCGAGATGTATGATAGTTTATCTCATGACGTGTTGGGATGTAGGGAGTGTTGGCAGGATCCGGTGACGCGAGAGTGGGCTTACTGTCCTGAGAGTATTCATAACCCTCACCACTTCGCTCATCGCTGTCCTCTTCCCCAGAACTGTTCATGTGACATTGACCCGTTTGTTCTTGTCTGAGTTTGTAGTTCCTTTTTACCCTTTTTGTACTATTATTACTGCGAATGAGACCAATGTCTTGGATGACTTGTGAAATCTTGGCTACTATGTCACGCGTTCGTGACACTTCTCCAATCTAGTCTGTGAAGAGATTTCCGATATCCCTGGGTTTGCAACAGGGTTATAACTGTGTGTTTGACCCCTGTGTGTGATAGGTTTAGATAGCAAGAGTGCTATTGAACTGTAGAGGTCGCGTCGGCCTGACAACATGTACCCACCGGGTATTTGACCCCTTGCCCCCAGTATGTGCCACTGTGCCAAGAGTCCTCTGCAGTTAGTGGGCCAGGGTTCACAAGAGGTTCCATTTTGACTGGAGTATGCCAAAGATGAGGCTGCTCCATCTCCCAACCCATCATCCTACGCCACACCTCCTGTAGAAAACGAGGCTCCCATTCCCACACCTGCTCCGGCTTCCGTCTTGGAGGCGTCTGACAAGGAAAACTGTCCACGTTTCCCGAAAGGGATCTCCAGCCCTCGTCAGCTTCGTCCAATTGGTCGGTTGGTCCCAATCGAGGAGATGACATTGACAAGGCCGAGGATGTACCGAGGGCTACTGAAGTAGGTCTGACTCAAACTTGGCAGTGTTGTAAACACTCCAAGTTTAGTTGTATAGGTCGTATGGCAGCCTCAAGTCCTTACCCTCTTCCAGTCGGTTCAGATGGTGATGAGTCTGGTGGAGATGGAGGACAACTGTTCTGATACAAGGTCAACCAAGGGTTCCGACAGGTCAAGTCAGAGATCCAGCATTGCTACCTCACTCAGCTTGCCATCAAGGGTTCCAAAAAGGCCTCCAATGAGGGAAATGGAGGCTTGCTTGCCGACTACGTCGACTCTGCTCACAGGGTTCAGCTATCTTTTCTCCATGGGTCATGGGCCATGCAACATTGTACAACGCGTCGTACAACCCATGACCCATGGGAAATAGATAGGTATCCGTTGCTCATGCCCCATGGGTTGTACAATGGTATATGCTGCCCATGCCCCATGGGTTGTACAACAGTATATGCTGCCCATGCCCCATGGGTTGTACAACGGTATATGCTGCCCATGCCCCATGGGTTGTACAACGGTATACGCTCGCTCTCCATGCCCCATGGGTTGTACAACACTATCTGTTCTCCATGCCTCATGGGTTGTACAACACTATCCATTTCCCATGCCCCATGTGTTGTACAATGCTATCCATTCCCCATGGGGCATGGGCTGTACAATAGCATCTTGTGCCCATGGGGCATCAGTTTCACAATGGTGTCCTTTCTCCATGACCCATGGATTGTATCACTATTCCAGGAAAGGAGATACTTCATAAATCAACCATCATAAGAGGTCCTTTATGGACAACCAACAGGATACACTTAATGAGTTACATAACAAACTGTGTGACTTTGAAAAAATCAAACTCTGTTTGTATGCATGATAGACCACATATCAGTTTGTGGCTCTAACCTAATGGAAACTAAAATTAACCTGATAATAGCCACAACCTAATCCTAAATCTAACCTGACCCAATGTAAACCTGACCCATGACCCTAAGCTTAACCTAATCCTAAACCTGGACTAATCCCAAATCTAACCCTACCCTAACCTAACCTAACCCTAACCTAACCTAAACCTAACCTAACCTAACCTAGTATGGGCAAACCTAACCCACCTATCATGTCTTATTGCAGCCTAATGTCATATATACCAGCCAAAACTCCCTTCACCCAGTTGCAAACATATGACTTGGGTCACAGGACCATAAATCAAACTGCAGTCCCCTCACTCTGTGCTCAACCATCCCATAAGCCCACAGACCCACATATATATCATCAGCAACCCAGCAGCAAGTTTGTCACCCATGTTCAACCCCAAACCACTCCCACCCTTTGTTCTGTGCTATCTTAAAGCCTAACCATAACTCTAGCTCACCCACCCATACTAATCCTTTTGTGGACTATGTTATAGGTCTATAAACCATATGTTTGTAGGCCACTTGCTTGTGGGCCCAATGAGGAGGATGAGTTTGAGTTATGGTTTGTCTGTGAGATGGCACAGAACAAAGGGTGAGGGTGGTTTGTGGTTGAACATTGGTGACAAACATGTTACTGGGTTGCTGATGATATATGTGGGTCTGTGGGCTTATGGGATGGTCGAGCATAGACTGAGGGGACTGCAGTTTGCTCTATGGTCCTGTGACCCAAGTCATATGTTTGCAACTGGGTGAAGGGAGTTTTGGCTGGTATATATGACATTAGGCTGCAATAAGACATGATAGGTGGGTTAGGTTTGCCCATACTAGGTTAGGTTAGGTTAGGTTTAGGTTAGGTTAGGGTTAGGTTAGGTTAGGGTAGGGTTAGATTTGGGATTAGTCCAGGTTTAGGATTAGGTTAAGCTTAGGGTCATGGGTCAGGTTTACATTGGGTCAGGTTAGATTTAGGATTAGGTTGTGGCTATTATCAGGTTAATTTTAGTTTCCATTAGGTTAGAGCCACAAACTGATATGTGGTCTATCATGCATACAAACAGAGTTTGATTTTTTTCAAAGTCACACAGTTTGTTATGTAACTCATTAAGTGTATCCTGTTGGTTGTCCATAAAGGACCTCTTATGATGGTTGATTTATGAAGTATCTCCTTTCCTGGAATAGTGATACAATCCATGGGTCATGGAGAAAGGACACCATTGTGAAACTGATGCCCCATGGGCACAAGATGCTATTGTACAACCCATGCCCCATGGGGAATGGATAGCATTGTACAACACATGGGGCATGGGAAATGGATAGTGTTGTACAACCCATGCCCCATGGGGAAAGGATAGTGTTGTACAACCCATGAGGCATGGGGAACAGATAGTGTTGTACAACCCATGGGGCATGGGAGAAGGATAGTGTTGTACAGCCCATGCCCCATGGGGAATGGATAGTGTTGTACAACCCATGCCCCATGGGGAATGGATAGCGTTGTACAACCCATGAGGCATGGGGAATGGATAGTGTTGTAAAACTCATGCCCCATGGGGAACAGATAGTGTTGTACAACCCATGGGGCATGGGCAGCATATACCATTGTACAACCCATGGGGCATGGGCAACAGATACCTATCTATTTCCCATGGGTCATGGGTTGTACAACACATTGTACAATGTTGCATGGCCCATGACCCATGGAGAAAAGATAGCTGAAGGGGCTCCTCTGCTGCCAAAGAGTCATCCGATCCTAGACACTGGGGGCAAGGGGCCAAATATCCAGTGGGTACATGCTGAACAAATTGTGATCACAGTCAACAAGTGATCACAATGTGCCCAGTTGGGGAAATTTGAATACATTCAAAATGTGCCTGGCCATGTGAATCCAATGTGCCAAGTGGGAACATGGTGATCACATTCACAATGTAGCCATCAATTTGATCTCAATTTTCTCACTGGGCACATTTTAATTTTAATCACAATGTACACATCAATGTGATTTCAATGTGCCCAGTGGGGACATTTTGATTGCAATCACAATGTATCCACAAATGTGATCTCGATGTGCACACTGGGCACATTTCAAGTTCTTTCACAAAGGGCCCATCAATTTGTTTACAATGTACCCAGCTCATTACATAATGATTTCTTTCACAATTTTGTCCACAATGTGTCCAGCATGTGGCTGAGCCATTCATTCAAACTTCTTTCACAAAGTATCCAGTGATGTGTCTAGAATGTGTACAGCCATATACATAGTGATTTCTTTGAAAGTTCATAGTGAAATTGAACAATATTGAGATTACATTGTGATTACTTCAAAAAGAACCCCCTGGGGACATTATTTCCACATCACTGGATGATCTTTGAAAGAAGTTTGAATGAGTGGCTCAGCCACATGCTGGACACATTGTGGACAAAATTGTGAAAGAAATCATTATGTAATGAGCTGGGTACATTGTAAACAAATTGATGGGCCCTTTGTGAAAGAACTTGAAATGTGCCCAGTGTGCACATCGAGATCACATTGGTGGATACATTGTGATTGCAATCAAAATGTCCCCACTGGGCACATTGAAATCACATTGATGTGTACATTGTGATTAAAATCAAAATGTGCCCAATAGGCAGATTGAGATCAAATTGACAGGCACATTGTGAATGTGATCACTATGTCCCCACTGCACACATTGGATTCACATGACCAGGCACATTTGAATGTATTCAAATTTCCCCCACTGGGCACATTGCGATTACTTTTTTACTGTGATCACAATGTGTTCAGCATGTACCCACTGGGTATTTGACCCCTTGCCCCCAGTGAGAGTTGCTTGACCAGGTGTTGAGGAATTTGGGGATATCTGGCCAGCTGGTGGGACCCTACAAAGGAGTGTCTTCTTACAGGCTTGAACTAATCGTTCAGCTGGGTCCTGAAGATGGAGACACTATGCTCGAGGCATTGATGGTTGGTCAGGGACGCTCCTTGAGTCTGGAGAGGTAGGCAGGTCAATCGGATGGGGAGGAGGTGATTTGACGATGTCTGAAAGGGTTCCTGGTAGCACGCCAGGTCAAGTGGGATTCAACTCCCAGTTTCTATACATAACTAGCTTGTTGTTACGATAGTGCCTTGAATCAATTGCACGTCTGTTGTCTGCATGATGGGGGAATGAAGAGAAAGGAGTGTGAAGTGTTTAAATGATAAGAAAAGATAAGAATAGTTTGAAGAAAGAGTGTTGTTATAACAAGTTTAAAAATATCATGTTTCTGACAATGACTAGCTCCTGGGTATGAGGTTCACCTCATGCGTTGTCTACCTCCTACTACTTTGGAAATGCAGCTGACCCCATACCCAGGTTCTTATCACCCAGTCGGATAGCCCTCCAGGCTTCTCATCCTGCCTCTCTCTTCCCACACATTTCCATGCTTCAGATATCCTTGTGTGCATTGTTATATAAAACAAGTTTTGCCATTGTCAGGCCGATGTGACCTCTGCAGTTCAATAACACTCTTGCTATCTAAACCTATCACAAACAGGGGGTCAAACCCACAGTAATCACCCTATAGCAATCCCAGGGATATTGGAAGTCTCTTCACAGACTAAATAGAGAGGAGGAGAAAGAGGGAGACAAGGGACTTCAGATACTCTTGCTCTTAGCACACAGCAGTAGAGGTCACAGAGAGTCTGATGATAACAAATCTAGGGAAGTACAAGCTAAACTACCTCAAGTATATATACTACCTAGATTTGTGACATGACTTGTGACTAGTGACTAAACTAATATACAAACAGAGTCATACAAGGTCCATGTACAGCACAGCCTGGTCTGTGTGCAGGGTGACTAAGAATCTTAGTAATAAAGGTACAAATGAGTCATGCTGACTCATGCACAACAATAACAGTGAATAGCAAAATGAGAGCATGACAAAGAAAGTGGACATGAATGTGAGTTGGCTGAGTGATAGCCAATGGCAAAAATGGAGCATATGACTAAAAATAGGGGCATATGATGTCATGTAGGTTGTGTGCAGTAAACAATAGAAAAGATGACTCAGCTCCTGAGTCATGGAAGGGGTGTGGCATTTGGTATATAACCAAAGGGGGGTTGGATGACTAGGTCTTTCAACAAACCACCTTTGTTACACACACAGCCAACATGCCTTGTACCAACACTTGCACTCCTACTTGTTGTTCTTCTTCTCACTCTCCCGTCCGTCCAGGAGGGTGGCTTCAACATGGATGGGTTTGTCCACGCTTGTCATGATTGTTCTCGTCCCTATCCCTCTTTGGGAGATGTTATAAACTGTTGCGCCACTGCCGACCTGAGCAAGGATTTTATCAATTTAGGTTTGGGATGTTGGTTGACATAATCAGCATGTTTACTGATTTCCCATTTTAGGATTTAGGAATTTTTTCAGGCCTGTCGCCGGGTGTCCTGCCACAGGTTGGCGTGGATTGATATCAATCACTGGGGGTCAAGGGCTGGTGTTCTGGTCCAGAACAATGCAAGTTCATTGCAAGGAAATGGACAATGTACCTGGCAAAAACTAACCCAGTACATCACAAACACATTCTGAGATTTCCAGGCCAATTTCCTTGCAGTGTTCTGGGACAAAAAATGGTCAGTACACTCACAGTGTTCCGGTGATGTTGCCATTAGGTAATCCATAGTACGTTCAGAACTTTTCCAAAGAAAGTAACCTCAATGTTGACAATCAGTGCATTTACAATGTTCCTGGTCAGGAAAATTCAAAATGCACCCAAACAGTGTGTTTGCAGTGTTCCGGGGTGGTACATCCAGAATGTACTGGTGCTGTTGACTGCGATGTACTGAGTTTGGCAAACATCAGGAACACTAACTGCAAGGAAACTGAAAAACTGGGAAAATCACAAGTTCATTCAAAATGTTCCCAGTTTTCCAGTTTCCTTGCAGTGTTCCTGCGGTGTCCCTGAGCTTTGCTGAACTCAGTACATTGCAGTCAACGGCACCAGTACATTCTGGATGTACCACCCCAGAACACTGCAAACACACTGTTTGGGTGCATTTTGAATTTTCCTGGTCAGGAACATTGTAAATGCACCGATTGTCAATGTCGAGGTTACTTTCTTTGGGAAAATTTTGAACGTACCCATGGATTACCTAATTGTAACATTACCGGAACACTGTGAATGTACTGACCATTTTCTGTTTCAGAATGCTATAAAGAAATTAGCCTGGAAAATTCAGAATGTCTTTGCGATGTACTGGGTCGGTTTTTGCCAGGTACTGTCAGGGTTGAAGGCCTGCTTACTTTCTGTGGGGCGCTAGAGGATTAGTGGGGTAGGGAGTGTTGGGTTGAGGTTGGGTGAAGGGAGTTCTGGGGGTGGGGATGAGAGGCGGAGGTATATCAAGAGTGAGTGGAGACTCGAATTGGTAGGGATAAATGGGGGAATTGTAGTCTTGGCAAAATTCAACAAGATGTTGAATGAACAGTTCAAAGTCTTGGTTACTGAGTTGTTTGAAGCTGTTGAGGTACTCTATAACAGTGAAAGGGAGATCAGTTGGAATATCCCACCAAAGAACAATGTGTCAGGAACATGGTATTTTAAAAAAAAAACTTTTTATAACATGCTCTTTCTTTGAACTCTTCTTACCTTTTCTAATTGTTTGAATGCTTCACACTCCTTTCCTTCATTTCATCATTCAAACCACGAAAATGCACAAGTGTATTCAAGGCACAAAACGGAACGCTACACTGGTACAACGAAAGTCCAAAGCTATCTAGAAGTCGATTGTATCTTCTACAGGCACCCAATGCTTGAGCTGTCCATCCTGGTTCAGCCAACCTCTTCTCCCAGCGATAAGCGCTCTGAACATGGCGTCCCCATCCTCCGCACTCAACTGAACTACTAGTTCAAGTCAATAGGAAGAGACTCCTTCGAAGGGACCCATCAGCCACCCAGATGTCACAGAACTTTGGAACACTTGGTTCCACATCTCCATCACCGGGTGACTGCTTGGCAGCGCTGTCGACGTAGTCGAAGAGCAACCCTCTGTCTCCCTCATCAGACCCCTGGGTGGAATCCTGAACTGCAAGTCTAGTGAGGTGCCTACGCTGGACCTCCAACTCAACCTGTCAGTTGGAACGGTTGACTCAGTATCGGAACCGTCTTCCCTCACCTCCTGTCACAAACACGTGACATGTTGAGGAAGATCACACAAATCATTCAAGACATTGGTCTTATTCGTAGTAATAATACAAGACAAAGCGTACACACTAAACAAGGAGGAAAGGATCTACCTTACAGACACAGTTCTGATCTATTGGACAACGATGAGCGAAATGGAAGGGATTATAAACTGATTGGGGACAATAGGAATACTCTCTCGACACCAGATCCACCCAGCAGTCTCGACATCCCAGAGCATCGTGTTCCAACCCCTCAAACATATCCCTCCTCACTCAATCTAGTCCTTCACTCACTAGATCGAACCCATACCTGTCCTGCAGACTCACCACTTCCAACTTCAACCGCATGCGAACCTGTTGAGCCTTGTTCGATGGACAACACCGCTGTCCAGAACAAGCCATTGGACTTTTGCAACTCTTCTTGGAGGTCCTCTCCACCATTTGAAGAACCGGAGCAGGACTCCAGGGAGGGGGATTGAGGGAGAGGAACCCCTTTGTCCTGGCGGTGTCGAAGGGACAAAGGCGGAGAGCTGTGGCACGTCACAGCATCGGACTCCCCTGCAGTCATGACCAAAATATTGGTAGAGAGATGCCTGGAAAGGTCCCCGATGTTCCAAGGCAAAGTGAGAGAAGTCCTTGTCCAAACTTCCAAACATGACGTACATAAGGTCCATCCTCTTCTCCAACTTAGCGATCCTCTCCTCCCTCTCTCACTCCATAGCATCCAAGAGGGGTGCACGTCCAGTGTTCATGACAGTCCTGTTGGGATCATTGTATCCAGCCTGCTCCCAAAAGTGAGGAGGAGCCTGGTGTTGAGTGAGGAGGTCGACGGTGACTTTGTTGTCAAAGGCGATGTTGGCGGGGGTGTCGTACAAGTGGTTGTCGACATCGTAGGGGGTGGCAGCCTCATAAGGGGAGGCAGAGACAAAGGGAGCAGCAGCAACATTGAGAGACATAGTGTCAAAGGTTGTGAGAAGGAGGTTGTTGTAGATTGGTGGGAGTGGAAAAGAGACGATGAGGGGAAAAGACCAAGGAACCCCACAGATTAAATATATCCAGATCAATGGGACGCCCAAAAGGGTAATGACAACCAACCATTATTCATTGTTATCCTAAAAAGGATAAACAAACCCTCAGCCCAAATCACGATCCCATCAACTCTGGGAAATCCCCACCGATCATGAGAAATCCCCATCGATCATGGGAAATCCCCGTAGTCCTTCTACTGCTACCATGAAACACGAGAAATCCCCATTTGTATTCCTATTGACTCATTCCTTATTATTCCCCTATTCCATATCCCATCATCAGTCATCCTAAGTCCTACTTCTCTGACTCATTCGCCCTGCCCTAAACTACACACAGACCATGTTGATCCTCGTTTGACTCATTGTACGATTACCAAGCATGTAAAGGATTGGGTATATAAGGAAGAGCGTTCGCTCCTTTCTTTTCCCCATTCTCAATCTCTTCTGTACTCTCCTACCAACTGCTCAATAAACAAAGTAAGCTGAGGAATTCTCCTCACGCCTTACTACTTATCTGACTCATTCAAGCAGGAATTCTCCTGCCAGTGTATGTTCAGCACTCCTAACCCCTTCCCTTCTACTAGTCCCCTCCAATGTCTGGTTATCCCCGACGCTCGACGTTCCATCTGGGAATACAAACTCGTCAGGAGTTTACAGCTCAATAGAACCACTGGTCTATTAGCTCATCACCCATATTACCGACCTTTTGCCACCCTCGACGCCGGAGTAACTACTCCCCCATTCCTACTTGGAGCTGATCATCAGTTCCTCTGGAAATTAGATTTCACTGAGAGCGTGCTAGCCACTGCCTACTTCAGTATCAGCCCAGCCTTCTATTTTCCCACCCCTAAAATTCACCTCACGACCAACGTTCACACTCACTGCCCAGCTATTATTGTTCTCTGGTGGGACATACCAACTGACTTACCTTTCACTGTCATAGAATATCTTAGCAGCTTCGAACGGCTCAGCGATCAAGACTTCAAACCCTTCATTCAACACCTAGTTGAATTCTGCCAAGACTACAACTCTCCCATTCATCCTTATCAATCCGAGTCACCACTCACTCTTGATATTCCCCCTCTTCTTGTCTCCACTCCAGGAACCCCTTCCCTAAAAACTCACCCAGACACTCCCTACCCCGCTAATCCTCTAGCGCCCCACAAACAGTAAGCAGGCCTTCAAACTTGACACCTCCACCAGACTTGTCACCATCCAACGCAGCTGGAAGAGTGTAAGGATTGGATGCTGCCATCCGGCCCACTCGACTAAACCTGGAGCGTTGAACAGGGGTTCTTCTGGGGAACCTCCGTGAGGACAGAGGATCAGAGCCCAGAGAGTTCCTGTGAAGGTGGGTCCTAGGTTGTACAGTGTCAAAAACTCCTAGCAGTGACTGGGGAACAGTTGCAAAGAAAGCGCGAAGGTGGAGAGACCAGAAGAGAGCCAGAGACAAAGCAAGAAGAACAGAGAGTCCGTGAGGGTTCCAAAGGGAAGATTCGACGAGGGAAGCAGAGAACACTAGGAGAAGACACTGAGGAAAGCAAGGAGACACTGGGCACGACAAGGGAACTAGAGCAAAGCTTCAGACTAGGAGGAGGGGAACATGGCTGACTGGACTTCAATAGGATGGAGCACAATGATCTCCAGAGTAGCTAGCACAGGATATATATACTAAGGTCTGCTCTGAGAAGGATCCAGAGAAGAAAGGAGGAAAACTGCGAAATAGGGACCTATGATGCAATGGCGAAGTCATAGGGGAAGAGGAGAAAAGGGGAAAGTCGTCATGAAAGGGGAAAGTCATCATAAAGGGGGGGAACTAAGCAAAGAGGAAAGCATTGAGAAGAGGAAGTTCCAGTGAAGAGGAGATCCCGAGGAAGAGGAGATCGCGAAGAAGGGGAAGTTCCAGCGAAGAGGAAGCTCCGGCAAAGGGGAGGTTCGCAAAGAGGAAGCTCTGGCAAATAGGAAGCTCCAGCGAAGAGGAAGAAGTTCCGAAGAGGAGGAGGTTCCGAAGGAGAGGAAAAGTGAAGAGGAGGAATGAGGACTGAGAACAGCGAACACCGGAATCCCACATCCCCAGAACTGGAGGCACTACAGCGTGTACAACGCTGCCCAGTTCGAGCCGGACATACCTCAATCACCCTCGGCGCATCTTCAGCCCTGTCAAAAACCATCTCTTCAATTGGCACCGACTGACCAATCAGCTGCATTGGACAACGCCCACAGTTCTCACTGGGGGCAAGGGGGTACTTACCCAGTGGGTACATTGTGAGTTTGTTGTGGGTTTTGAAACCATTCGCCCAGTCGTTACCCACCAGGTACTTTTTGGGTACTTTTTGAAAGATACCCATCAATTCGCCCACATTTTACCCACTGGGTATTTTTTGAGCGAAACCCCTGGGTTCTTTCACAATTTACTTTCCAATGTGCCCATCACAAACCCGAGCCACTCATCAAGAGTTCTTTCATAAAGCACCCACTGATCTGATCACAATGTACTCAACCAGATACTCAATGGGTTCTTTGAGAGTTTGTGGTTAAACTGAGCCACACTGTTAGTTCTTTGTGAGTTCTTTGAAAAAAACCCATTGGGTACATTTTGATCAGATCGGTGGGTATTTTGTGAAAGAACTCTCAACAAATGGCTCAAGTTTGTGATGGGCACATTGGAAATTAAATTGTGAAAGAACCCAGGGGTTTCGCTCAAAAAATACCCAGTGGGTAAAATGTGGGCGAATTGATGGGTATCTTTCAAAAAGTACCCAAAAAGTACCTGGTGGGTAACGACTGGGCGAATGGTTTCAAAACCCACAACAAACTCACAATGTACCCACTGGGTAAGTACCCCCTTGTCCCCAGTGTCTCCTTGTCGGAATTGGCCAAAGTAGAAGCCAGAGCCGGAGTTGGGATAGGAGCCTTGTTCTCCACCAGAGGTGTGGCGTAGGACAACGGATTGGGAGATGGGAGTACCACCTCATCGGCGTACTCCAACTCGAAGGGAACATTGGCTGAACCCTGGCCCACCAAACGCAGTGACTTGTTGCAGTGACAAATCTTTTCCTGCAGGGACTCAATCATTGCAGTCAGAACAGCAACCTTGTCCTTGAGTTCATTGACCTAGAGAAAGACATCCTTTAACATTTCACAATTGCAAACGCTGAAAGACGTCTACCTTGACACTCTCCTCCCCAATCTTCTTTGAATGCCTGTCCATCCGATCATCCCGCCTATCCAAGGCGCCCTTCACATTGTCATCCCGAACGCTCAAACCTGCAACCAGCTCACAATGGTTAGCAACCATCGCCTCCAACGCCTCATTCATCTTTGCCTGGAACTTGGCCATGGTCTCCTTCAATCCGATGCACTCTGCAGAGACACAAAGCACGTCTGTCTTCGCCTCCTTCACCTCACGTTCCAAACGGTCGACCTACGGAAGCTATGGTTAACGAGGGTCATACTTGGAACAACCTAGCAACCCACCTTGCTATCTCCTTCTCACACCAGCGACCAGAGCAGGGTGGTGGACATAGTGGCATGGTGGACTGCTCGAGGAACAGTGGCCCTGTGTTCCAACGGATCTTGATCGTAGATCCCCCATACTAGGGTGTACCACAACTCCTTCTTGATGGGATGTTCCAACTTCCCAAAACGACCCCTCATTTGGTGGATCACCTTCTCGGTGATTATGGAACGGACCCAGAGCTCGTCATCCCAGGTCAATGACATGAGATGAGGAATCGTCTCCCTGAGATGTTCGGTGTCCACCTTCTTGACGACCTCCAAGATCCAAAAAGATGTCAGGCAAGTTCCTTGAGTTAAACTCTGAGAAAACAAGCCAACCTGTTCATCGGAGCTATATGGAACTCCTGCCTCACAGGCATAGGTCTTGCAAGTGGCGGCACAACGGTCGATACGGGAGATGGTGGAGATCCCATTGGCGACTTGGTAGGTATGGTTGTTGGAAAAAGACATGATGGTAAGATGATGGGAAAGTTGCTGGTGTTGCTGATCAAGGATGGCTCCAAGAAGACATCCTTCTTATAGCCTAGATCGGTGATCCTTCACGTGAGCTACCTCGATGCACTTCATTGGTCCAGGTCACATCATTGTTGGCTTACTACATCAAGCTGACGCCTCAGCCCGTGGGACGGCCTTGGAAGAACATCGTTCCGGAACGCCTAGAATACGTGTGCACTAAAAATAGGTCTCATGACCTTGACAACCCCTTTATGACCCTGATGATTCATTTATGACATCACTATAACGACCAACCCTGGACCCTGATCACACACGTGGACAGTCACATCACAGTCTTCCAACCAAAGAAAGGAATCACCGCTACTCACACTGGGGACAAACCCCAGTTTCCCGGCCTGGGACATCGTAAATACATTGTAAGGGAATGGAAAATGTGCCTGGCAATGACCCACCTGGTACATCATAAATACATTCAAAATTTCCAGGCCAATTTCCTTAGGGTGTTGCCAGCACAGGAAATGCTCAGTACATTCATGGTGTTCCTGGTCATGTGATCTCAGTGTTCCCATTAGGTAATCCATGGGAACATCATGAATTTTCCCAAAGAAATACCCATGATGTCCCCGAGTGGCTCATTGAAAGAAAACCCTGAGTGAACCCACAGTTTCCCAGGTCATGTGACCTTGATGTCCTGATTAGGTAATCTGAGGGTAAACCATGAATTTTCCCAAAGAAAGTAACCATGGTGTTCCTGAGTGGCTCATTCACAGTGTTCTTTCCAGTGTTCCCAGTCAGTAAAATTCAAATTGAGCCTTAACAGTGCACCATAAGTGTACCAGTGTGGTATATCCTGAAAGTACCAAGGCCTTCGACCATGATGTACCAAAATTCAGCAAACCATCAGGAAACTGTGGGAACACTGAAAGGAAACTGAGAAATTGGGAACATTTTGAATGAGTTTATGATGTTCCCAGTGTCCCCAGTTTCCTTTCAGTGTTCCCACAGTTTCCTGATGGTTTGCTGAATTTTGGTACATCATGGTCGAAGGCCTTGGTACTTTCAGGATATACCACACTGGTACACTTATGGTGCACTGTTAAGGCTCAATTTGAATTTTACTGACTGGGAACACTGGAAAGAACACTGTGAATGAGCCACTCAGGAACACCATGGTTACTTTCTTTGGGAAAATTCATGGTTTACCCTCAGATTACCTAATCAGGACATCAAGGTCACATGACCTGGGAAACTGTGGGTTCACTCAGGGTTTTCTTTCAATGAGCCACTCGGGGACATCATGGGTATTTCTTTGGGAAAATTCATGATGTTCCCATGGATTACCTAATGGGAACACTGAGATCACATGACCAGGAACACCATGAATGTACTGAGCATTTCCTGTGCTGGCAACACCCTAAGGAAATTGGCCTGGAAATTTTGAATGTATTTATGATGTACCAGGTGGGTCATTGCCAGGCACATTTTCCATTCCCTTACAATGTATTTACGATGTCCCAGGCCGGGAAACTGGGGTTTGTCCCCAGTGTCAGAAGAATCGCCTTAGGATCCTTCTGGTTAGTCAAGTGAATGTGGAAGTAACCATTAGTGTGAAACGCCAGCGAAGCATGTAATCCCTCATGTCCCATGGGTCTAGGCCTGACCTCCCCATGCTCGGACACCATTGAGGCTGCCACTAGTCCGTGATGCTGTTACCACCTACCGACAACAAGGGATGCTGTATGGTTCCACTCACGAATCCGCTTGAATCTCCGAAGTAAAGCGAGGTTCCCACCTGACCCTTGGGTGTGATCCCCAGGTATGAACTTTTATGACCCCATGCCCCTTTTCTTTTAGGACTAGTGTTATCTTTACCCCTATGTTTCATGCAGACTATTGTTATCTCTTATGCATTTCTTCACACGCTAGTAAGGCCCTTTGTCCTTTATTCTCCCATGTGTCAGGCCGACGCGACCTCTACAGTTCAATAGCACTCTTGCTATCCAAACCTATCACACGCAGGGGTCAAACACACAGTTATAACCCTGTTGCAAACCCAGGGATATCGGAAGTCTCTTCACAGACTAGATTGGAGAAGAGGAGAAAGAAGGAGACAAGGGTCTTCAGGCACTCTTGCTCTAAGCACACAGCAGTAGAGGTCACGGAGAGTCTGATGATAACAAATCTAAGGAGTACAGGCTAAACTACTCTGAGTATATATACTACTTAGATTTGTGACGTGACAGTGACATGTAACTACCCTAAAGATACAAACACAGACAAACATGGTCCGTGCGCAGCACTGCATGGTCTGTGCGTTACGTGGTGACTAATGCTACAAATTATCAGCTGATAAATGAAAGTGTGGCGGCCAATAGCAATTTGAGAGCATTACAAAGCAGTTACAAAGCATGACGTAGCCTGGGAATGTTCGGAGGGAATGTGGGTATGACTGACTAACAGCCAATGGCAAAAGAGGAGCATATGACTAAGAAATAGGGGCATATGATGTCATGTGGGTCATGTGCAGTAAACAATAGAAATGATGACTCAACTCCTGAGTCGTGGAAGGGGCGTGGCGTTTGGTATATAACCAAAGGGGGTTGGATGACTGGGTCTCTCAACAAACCCACCTTTGTTATACACAGCCAACATGCCTCGTGCCTCTACTCGTGTTTCCACCCGCCGCTCTTCTTCCTACTCTCCTGTTCAGGAGAATAACTTTAACATTGACTGCTTCTCTCATGCTCGTCGGGATGCTTCCCGCCCTTATCCCACTTTGGGAAACATTATGGACCGGACCGCCACCGCCAACCCTAATGAGGGTTTTACCGACTTAGGTTCGGGATGCCGGTCGACATATTTAGCATGTCTTCTGACGTTCCGCTTTAGGTTTCAGGGATTTCATCCAGGCTTCTCGAAGGGTGTCTCGGCGCAAGTTGGCGCGTATCGAGACGAACCCCTATGCGACCGAACTCCTTAACAGGGGTGTCGAGTTCGTCACGGAGACCAATGAGACCTTCAACTTCGTGTTGGAGGCCAGCGTTATCCATACAGGTAACGTTGGGTCCATGTTGATGGATGAGATTGCTCATGTTAATGAGCGAGTTGATGGTTGTCGAGAAGAGATTGAGAAGCTGGAGAAGGAGTTCCTTGGATGTCATGAGGGCATCTTGAAGATTGAAGATGAACAAGAGCAGCATGGTATGGCGATCGACAGGTTGAAGGTAAGAAAGTTTGGGTCAGGAGTAATTGACCTTTCTAACTCAAACTTTCTTTCAGGGAGAGGTGATCACGTTGAAGGACTTGGTCCGGAGTCTCGTTGCGAAGACCAGGGAATTGGAAGACGATAAGGTACTGGGACTGGGATCGAAGATAGTTGTCATCTTCTAACCCTGTTCCTGTTAGGTTCGCCTTACTCGTCGTGTTTCCGAGTTGACCGGAGAAGTCCGGGATCTCCAGAGGAGGTGCAACGAGCCGGAGGTCCAAGTCGAAGAAGAGGAGCCGGAGGTTCCGTATCGGGCCGGATCGCCGATCATCCCTAATCGGGCTGAGTCGCCGCCCGCTCGTCTGTTGGTCCGTCACGAGAACAGGTTGGTTCCCGTTGATGATGAGGTCATTGAGATTGGGAGCGACGAATTCTACCAGAACGTAGGAGTCGTCCGTCGGGACACTCCTCGTCCTGAGTTCGTGTCTACTCCTTGGGGTAGTCGTCGTCAATGGCCTGCCCTGGAGTATGACCCGTACGCCGAGTTCGTTCCCGATAGTGAACCAAACTCTGATACGGAGCTTCCAGATTATGATGACTTGTCGGATGTAGACCCGAACGAGATCCGGGAGCAGAACTGGTTGAATGAGGAGTTGGTGAGATCGGCCTTGGAAGTAGTACAGAGGATTCGCAGAGATATTGATTAAATAACTCTTTTGTACTATTTGGCTTCCAAGGAATCAATCTTCTATTTTGTTTATTGCGTGTGATCCATGAGTCGTAAAGCATAATGGTTTTCATAAGTCCAATCCAAGGGTCAGATTAATAAGCCGGTTGACTTCTGCGAGAGGTCAGCGCGCGACGCTTATTAATACATCCCTTGTTGTCGGTAGCCTGAATATCTACTAGTCGTCCAGGGGCAACGGAGGGCCAGGTAGGGGGGATCTTCATATGAAGGTCCGCCGGTACATGTTCACGTATTATACCTCGGGTCTTCTGGGGTATTTTGACTAGTAGCACGTTCCACGTATTGGACTTTGAGTCGTTAAGCATAGGGCATACTGCATAATAAACAGTTTACCGCCGTGTTTAGGGCAGGGCACCAACTAACTTAGTGGTGATGAGGCGTTAAATAGTGGAAATGAAAGGGGGTAAACGGCGAAATCATCACACCATGCGTCATACTTGTTTGCTTCCCTTACTTAGTGTTCTCACACTCCTTATCTCCCTTTGTTATATCTTGATAAGGGTATATTAGTGTTACTGATGTCATGGCCACTCCATTAGTATAAGCAGCAACTGTGGCTGTATCGTAGTACCTTAGTTTTTTTACCTCAGGAAATCCTCTGCCCTTCTCAGCTCAGTTGCAGTTAAGGCCAAGTCAGAGTTTTCTGTTTGAACACAAGACATCACCATCTGCTCTCCCTCCTGTTCTGTGCGTCAACTGCGCCTCGTAACTATAGAACCCCAGTGTTCATCACATAGAATATCTCGAGCGTCCAGTCGATCACCTGGTGGAGTCATCAATCCTGTTGTAGGGATAAACCCTTGTTGGATAAACCAAGCGAAGCACGGTTTAGGTTGGGTTTCTCTTTGTCACGAACGCGTGACATAGTAGCCAAGATCACACAAGTAATTCAAGACATTGGTCTTATTCGCAGTAATAATAGTACAAAGGCGACTAGCAAGAACTACAAATTCAGACAAGAACAAACGGATCTACGTCACACGCACAGTCCTGAGCAAACGGGCAACGATGAGCGAAGTGGTGAGGATTATGTACGCTCTCAGGACAATACGAGTACGCTCGCGTCACCGGATCTTGCCAACACTCCCTACACCCCAACACATCATGATATAGACTATCATGCATCTCCCGCTTCACGTCCGACAAGGCTGCGCTCACTAAGGCGAACCCATAGCGGTCTTGGAGACCCGCCACTTCCACCTTCAACTTCATCCGAACCTGACGTGACTTGTCGGAGGGACGACAACGTTGACCAGAACGAGTCATCGGACTCTTGCGGTTCTTCTTCCTCTGGGACCTCTCCACCATCTGATGAACTGGGGCAGGACTCCAGGGAGGGGATGGAGGGAGAGGAACACCCTGATCCTGGCGGTGGCGAAGGGACGACTGGGGACTTGCAAGGGGGGTCGGTGCAATAAGCCCCGTGACATTGGTGTCCGAAATATCGGAAGAGAGATGCCTGGAAAGGTCCCCAATGTTCCAAAGCAAAGTGAGAGAAGTCATCATTCAAACTGTTCATGATGACGTACATGAGGTCCACACGCTTCTCCAACTTCGCAATCCTATCCTCTCGTTCCCTCTCCATGGCGTCTAACAAAAGAACGGCTCCAGGGTGAGCAGCTTGAACACGAGGCCCGGAAAGCCTGGGGTCCTCATAACCAGCCTGTTCCCAGAACTCGGCGGGGGCGTTGTGAGCGGTGAGGAAGTTAATGGCAACCTGGTTGTCATGGGCAATGTTGGCAGGGGAGTCATACAAATGTTGCTCCACGTCGTAGGGAGCATCCGTCTCGAAGGACGGGGTGAAGGGGGTGGCGGCAGCATTGAGCACGGCGTTGTTGGCAACGAAAGAAGACATAGTAGTAGTGGATATTTGGAGAAGGTGGTAGTGGTGTTGGGTGGGAGTGAAAAAGAGACGATGAGGGGAACGATCATTAATCCCCCTGACTTAAATACATCCTGACTCAAAGAAAATCAAAAGGGGAAAACAAAAACCCATTATCCATTAACGTCCCCATTAGGGTAAACGAACCCTCAACCCCAATCGCGATCCCATCAATTCAGAGAAATCCCCATCGATCATGGGAAATCCCCATTCGTCCTCTACTGCCACCGTGAAACGAGATAAATCCCCACCGATCATGAGAAATCCCCATCAGTCTTCTATTACCACCATCGATCGTAAGAAATCCCCATTATGCTTCTAATGACTCCTTTACTATTGTTCTCCTATTTCATTTCGTTATTTGTCGCTCTAAAGTCCCACTCCCCTGACTCGTCCAACCTACCCTAAACTACGCACAGACCATGTTGATTCCTGTTTGACTCGTTGTAAAGTAATGACTCCTGTAGAGGATTGGGTATATAAGGAAGAGCGTTCGCTCCTTTCTTTTCCCCATTCTCAATCTCTTCTGTACTCCTCTACCCACAACCTGAATACAAGTAAGCTGAGGAATTCTCCTCACGTCTTACCCTTTCTGACTCATTTCAGCAGGAATCCTCCTGCCAGTGTATGTTCAGTGCCCCCAACCCCTTCCCCTCTACAAGTCCAGTTCAGCGACCAATTGTCCCTGACGCTAGGAGATCTATCTGGGAGTATAAACTCATCAGAAGTCTTCAAGTAAACCGAACCACCGGCTTACTCACCCATTTTCCTTACTACCGCCCCTTTGCAGCTCTCGACGCCGGAGTCACTACTCCCCCTTTTCTCCTAGGAGCCGATCATCAATTCCTTTGGAATTCAGATCTTACTGAGAGCGTCCTTGCGACTGTCTACTTCAGTATCAGTCCGGCCTTTTACTTTCCCTCCCCACGGGTTCATCTCACCACTAACATCCATACCCACTCTCCTGCTATCATCGTTCTTTGGTGGGAGATCCCAACTGAATTACCTTATTCGGTTATAGAATATCTCGTCAACTTCGAACGCCTTAGCAACCAGGACTTCGAACCTTTCGTGCAGCAACTCAATCAGTTCTGCCAAGACTACCACTCACCCGTGCACCCTTATCAGACAGAGTCACCTCTCTCTCTCGATATCCCTCCTCCCCTCGTTTCCACGCCCGGAACCCCCTTCAAAACTAGACTCGATACCCCTCACCCCTCCGCTAATCCTCTAGCGCCCCACAAACAGTAAGCAGGCCCACAACCCTGACACTCTTTAGGATTTTGACCTGACTTGCAGTGACTTTGGACAACCTAACGGAAGAACAAAGGTGTGACCATCCTCTCACAACTAGTTGGACTAGTGAGTACTCTGCGGAGTTGGCTCAGTGCACTGATAGTTGTTGGGGTAGAGTGGCCCTGACACAATGATGGCAGGACAATGAGTGTGAACATTAATGATTAAATGGATACGTGGGGCGGGGAAGTAAAAGTTCGGGCTAATACTAAAATAGACGGTGGCTAACACACTATCAGTGAAATTGGACTTCCACAAGAATTGGTGATCTGCACCAAGTAAGAACAGTGAAGAGATGACTCTGGCATTGAGGGCAGCAAAAGGACGATAATAGGGATGATGGGCTGATAGGCCACTAGTCCTATTAACTTGGAGACTTCTGATGAGTTTATACTCCCAGATAGATCTCTGGGCATCCGGGATGACGGGGTGTTGAATGGGGCTGTTGGAAGGGAAAGGGTTTGGTGCACTGAACATACACTTGCAGGAGAATTCCTGCTTGAATGAGCCAGCTAAATAGTAAGGCATGAGGAGGATTCCTCAGATTACTTTTCTTATTGAGCAGTTTGTAGGAGAGTACAAAAGAGGTTGAGGATGGGGAGAGAAAGAAGAAAATGTTTTCCCTTATATACCCAATCCTCTACATGCTTAGTAATCATACAATGAGTCAAACAAGAGTCAACATGGTCTGTGCGTACTTTAGGGCAGGCTGAATGAGCCAGAGAAGTAGGACTTAGGATGACCAATGGTATATACAAATAGGGGAACAATAGGAGATAAGTCAATGGGAGTACAATGGGGTTTCTCAGGTTTCATGGTAGCAATAGAGGAAAAATGGGGATTTCTCATGATTTGATGGGATCGCAATTGGGGCTGAGGGTTTGTTTATCCTTTTTTGGGATATCAATGAATAATGGTTTTTTGCCATATCCCTTTTGGTGTCCCATTGTTTTGGATGTATATAGTCCGTGGGGTCTCTTGGCCTTCCCCCCCCATCGTCTTTTCTCCTCTCCACAAATACTCAACCACCTCCCTTCTTACAAACCATCATTACTATGTCCCTTAATGTCGACACTACTCCCTTTGTCGCTGCCTCCCCTTTTGAGGTCACCACCACCTACGACATTGACAATCATTTGTATGACACCCCTGCCGCCATCGCTCATGACAACAAGGTTGCCCAGGACTTCCTCTGTCAGCATGAGGCCCCTTTCCGAGTTTGGGATCAGGCCAGACATCTCATCCCCCTCCTTGACACCATGGAGCACGACAGGGAGGAGAGGATTATTAGGTTGGAAAAGCAGATGGGCCTCATGTACATTATGTTTGAAAGTTTTAATGAAGACTTTGCGCATTTCTGTGACAAACATTGGAAACCCTTTCAGGAAGCTGTCCAAAAGCACTGCGTCTGCAGGCTATGCATCTCCACAGATGAGCCCCCAGTCCTCCCTCTGACTCCAGCAGGATCAGGGCATTCCTCTCCCTCAATCCCCTCCTTGGAGTTCTGCTCCAGTGCTTCAGATAGTGGAGAGAACCGCAAAGAAGAGTTGCAAGAGTCCGATGACTCGTTCTGGACAGCAGTGTTGCCTGTTGAACAAGGCTCGCCAAGTTTGTATGCAGCTGAAGTTGGAGGTAGCAAGTCTTCAGGACAAGTATGGGTTTGATCTAGTGAGTAAAGGGCTAGAAGAAGTGAGGAGAGAGATGCATGATGGGTTGCAGCTCGATGGGCTGGGGTGCCAGGACTGCTGGGTGGATCCAGTATCCAGAGAGTATTCTTACTGCCCGCAGAGTGTTCATAACCCTTTCCGTTTCTCTCATTATTGTCCTTTGGGTCAGGTGTGTGCTTGCAAAGTAAATCCCTTCCTCCTTGTTTAGTTCATTTATTTTGTTTTGTACTATTACTACAAATGATACAAATTTCTTGAATGACCTGTGTGATTTTCCTCAACATGTCACGTGTTCGTGACAGGTACATCGTCCATTTCCTTGCAATGAACTTGCAATGTTCTGGACCGGAACTCCACCACTTGCCCCCAGTGAATCCTTATACTCAAGGACTCCTCTCTTGTGGGGTGGACTTTGTTGTTGAGTCCAATGAGACCCACTTGTCCATTTTAGATGCTGCTGTTACTCATACAAGTAACCTTGGTGTTATGTTGATGGATGAGGTCACTCATGTTAACAAGCGTATTGATACTTGTCAAGAGGCAATTGAAAGGATTGAGAAGGATGTTGTTGGGTTCCAGGAATGGACATTGATGGCTGAAGATGGAAGGGAGAGACAGGGCACAGCTATCAACTTGTTGAAAGGAGAGGTAACGACTTTGAAAGACTTGGTCTGCGATCTGGTCGTTATGACTAAAAGAGTGGAAGACGAAAGAGTAAGTATCAACATTAATAAACTCATTGGTCTACCTTGGCCTTCCTTGCTCACATTTCCTGGGAGAAACACAAGAAGGACCAGCTTGGTCACCTGCTGAACATTCTCCTTCTCAGGCTCCTCCAAGGACAACACTGAAAGAGTTGTTGGTGGTGGGCTTGGTTCTGGAACCGGGATAGGTGATGTGTTCTCCACAAAAGGAACAAACACTGGGGGCAAGGGGTACTTACCCAGTGGGTACATTGTGAGTTCATTGTGGATTTGAAACAATTTACCCAGTCTTTACCCACTAGGTACTTTCTGGGTACTTTTCAAAAGATACCCATCAATTCGCCCAAATTTTGCCCACTGGGTACATGGTGGGTATCTAAAGACACCTTGGTGCCTCCCTTTTTTTGGCACCAGAACAGTACTTATGTATATAGCTTCCCTGTCACCCACATTTAAATATTTGCCATTTGCATCAACTCACCAGTATTATTTCCCTTCTTGTTTCTCCCTCCCCTTAACTCTTATCAGAACACCACTTATTTTACTGTGTATTCTCATGGACACACAGCACTGTTTGTTCTTAAACTCATGCGCCTGCAAATGGAGAAGTATGTAGGGTCTTCATTTTCCATATCATCTATCAAGACTTTTGACCCACACTCAGCCCCTCCTGGGAGACGCCCTGGAAGGTGTACCATCACCCCTATCATTACAAAGAGGCCCTTGTAGTTAACTACATGGGCCTGAGCTGAGCAACCCTGAAGATGTCCTTGAATACCTCCAGCAAAACCAGAGCACCAGGTGCCTCCTCTGAAGAATATCCAAAGTCATCTTGTTCACAGGATGGGACACCATCTACATTTTCTACCCCCTTCTCAATCTTCCACTCTTGAAAGCTACCACAGTGGCGCTGAATTTGTAGAATTAATCTATAATAAATTAGAGGTGGAAAGTAGGGCCTGAGTTGGGTAGAGCCAACAACATGGCACTCTGTAATCACTTCATAACTGGTTGGATGACATCTCTTTTATCCTATACCAAACCCTTTCCTCATTCCCACACATAGAATTATGTCAAGTTTAAGCCATTCAATCCAGGTCATATATGGAAATTGCCACCCAATCACCAAACCTTATCACAACACGGAGCACCCAGCAATGACATAACCCTGCAGACAGCAACCTCAATTCTCCCCCAAGTCCCAACTGCCTCCTCTCCTTTAACCTTTTCCCATCTCTCAAAAAAGCCTGCCAACCTCATTACCATGCTATTTACTCCCTATATTTACCAAAGAGAGCCCTGTTGGTACATGTTAATCCAACTCTGGTATTACCATCCTTTCAAAAACTTTTTCCAACCCTCCTTCCTCTCCTTTTCCAATCAGTTGCCATGGATTTCAGCTTCAGTGACAGTGATTATGTCACCATCCCTCTCCCTGCCAACTCAAATATAAAAACAGAAACACAAGTTCTACAATACCTCCGCAACAATAAGGAAGCCCACCAGCAAATCTATTTGAAGGCGGAATCACACCAATCCTACACTTTACAACCTGTTTGGGTTGACCATGAATTTCTCCTGTACCCCTTCCTTCTCAAGATTAAGGTTGATTATGATTCTAAGTTTGTCCATTTGAAAATCTGAGAAGGTTATATCCCCATATTCCTAGTAAACAGTAGGTTCAATGTGTTTCCCTGAAGAAAATCAATAAGAGCCCCATTGGGGCTTTAGCTCTTTACCAGCATCCACACCATCTTTATCCCCATCTATTGATTGAAAAGGGATCTATGTCATATCTAAAGGTCAGAGAGGGCTATCTACAAAACACTTACTCTGGCGCCTCACCAGTCAATTCATCATGGCCACCCCCTCAACATCTCTGCCCCATCACCATTCTCCTCATCACTACCTTCTTCATAGATGCCTTCCTTGTTAGAAGACTCCCTGTTGTCATCACAGCCACTACCACTTTCTTCATCAATGTCTCCCTCAGGTGGGAGGAGGAAATCAGCAAAGGATTATTTTAGAAAGTGTAGTTCGTACCTTCAGTGTCTTCATGGTTGTCTTCACCTATTTTGCATGATTTTTAGTTAGGAACTCTCAGAGGTGCTTTCAAAACTTGACATCACTCTCACCACCTGCTGTCTCAGTAGATTCAGCTTTGCTCCCACATTTGCTCATATCAACATCGATTGCCTCAGCTGAAAGGGGACAGTGAAAAATCTCCTTATATCTGAATTAAGTCCATACCCTCTCATCACTGATATTGGTATCTCCACTGAGATTGCTATCCTCCCCACTGATGCTGGGCGTGTTGTGGTGCAGTGACTTGGAGCAGTTTTTTACATGTTGCTGGAAATTTTTTGATATATTTGAAACTCATGCACAAAGAGTCAACTCATCTGAAATGTCACAGGTTTATTTTATAAATATGAGCAACGGGCACAATGAAAGGCTCCATCATCTGCCTGTTTAGCTTTTGCTCCAGTCTTGATCAGTTTCCAAATCCCATGGCGAATTGCTCCTCAGCCAAAAATACAATGCCAGATATGTACTGGGTAATTATGCTGGACCTCTGAAGATTGTCTTTTTCCCTGAATAAATAAAAAACAAAAAACTGATAGACTGTGAGAGCATATCGTGATCTGTCCTGCCTGCTCTGGGTAAAGAGTGAAAAGAGCAAATTTTGCAATGCAGCGTACTGTTTCTCTTCATCTGATTGGAGTGCTCTGACGAGTTTCTTGGCTGCTGTTTTCTGATCATGTGCTACTGGTACTTGGCAATTCTTGAACTTTCCCAGTGCTAGGCCAATGCAAAAAAGAACCATGTCAGTGCCAAATTTTCTATATTTTTGCTGGGCACCCTTTTGTATTGGTCTGAGCCAGCTAGTGAAATGGCCCTGAATAGAAGGCTTTGGTTAAAAAAACTTAACAATGGCAAGTCTTTCACTTACTTTAGCATCCTTGAGGACTGAGATTAAGTCAGAAATATATCTGGCCACAATCTTCCTTACAGCCTCTCTATGTTCAGGCATTGGATTTTTTGGAACTTTCTTCATCTCTGGACCTGACAATCTATGGACATAATCCAACCAGTTCTTTATAGCCAAAAAAGGGACATTTCCCTGGGATGAAATTGGCCTTGGATCTAACCAGCCCCACTGTAATGGTCTGATGCAAATTGATTTTGTAAGAGAATAGTTGTCTTATGTAAATTAGCATCAGATTGATTATTAGCTGGTAGCTTGACTCCAAATAATAGAGCCTTAGACCAGGGGAGAAGCACTGAAAAGGTCTCTCTCTCATCTCGCCTTTGCCCCCCCCCCTACAGGTGTCCTTGTCTGCTGTTGACTCCACTTGGAACACATGGCCACAGTTACTGCAATGAAAGTGTCGCAGATAAACTCTGAGGCCAGGCACACTTGAGACGATGGATTTGGGTACTTGTTTAAATGGGTGCTTGAGATGAAATGTTTCAATGAGCCGATCAAAGTAATTTTGATTGGAAAAGGCAAGCCTGTTTCTTTTGCGGAATTCTTTAGTTTTGTGGTGATTGTTTTTTGTGGAGGTGGGTATATAAATTGTCAGGGATGATGGTTGTCTTTCACAACACACATATGTCAACTGCATGACTAAGGTTGATTTTGATTCTAAGTTTATTTATTTAAAAATTTAAAAAAAATTATTTCCCATATCCCAAGTGAACATTAGATTCAATATGTTTTCCTGGAAGGAAGTCAATAAGAGTCCCTTTGGGACTCATAACTCCTTACCAGCATTCACACCATCACCATTCCCATCCGTTGAGTGAAAAGAGATCTGTGTCATGTCTGAAAGGTAGTCAGAGAGGACTCTTTTTGAGATAATTACTCTGGCTCCTCACCAACACTTCATCATGGCCACCCCCCTCAACTTCTCCACCCTCATCAGAATACTCTTTGTTGCCATCACGGCCACTACCACTTTCTTCATCACTGTCTCCCTCAAGTGGGATGAGGAAGGCTGTAGCTGCTGATGGGATATCAGCAAAAAATTAGCTTAGAAAGTGCAGTTCATACCTTCACAAAGCGAAATATGTATATGAGGTCCATGTGACTTCCGATTGAGCACTGAAACTCCTTATCTCTTTGCAAAGAATGAATTTTTGGCCAAAATAATCTTTTTTTGTAACAAGAAACTGACTTGTGAAATAATTACAAAGAATACCAGAGAAGACTTGTTACAACAAAAAATTATCTTGGCCAAAAATTCATTCTTTGCAAAAAGAGTAGGAGTTTCAGTGCTCAATTGGAAGTCATGTGGACCCCATACACACACTTTGCTTTGTCCTTGATTACCCCCTAACTGCTGGTTGTCTTCACCTATTTTGCATATTTTTAGTTAGGGACCCTCAGAGGTGCTTTTAAAACTTAACATCACTCTCACCACCTTCTGTAAATTCAATCTGCCCCCACATTTGCTCATATTAACATCCATTGCTTCAGCTGAAAAGAGACAATGAAAAAATCTTGAGATTGCTACCCTCTCCACTGATGCTGGGTGTGTTGTGGGATGGCAATTCTGGTGCCCCCAATGCAACAGAGGGTGGAGGATCCAGCACTTCTGACACGATGCAGAATGCACATGGCTCCCAACAGCCACCACCATCTTGTGAGCGCTCCGCTACCCCTAGCATCCATTCCATCCAACACACAGAGGCAGAGGGGTCCTCTGTGTGAAGGAAAACAATCACTTTCACCCACCATCATTTATAACTGATTCTGTTGTTCTTGAGATGTTCAACTTGTCCCATACATCACTGAAATACACTTATGGCAGACTTTGTGATAAGGGCAATGGTGCAGTGACTTGGAGCAGTTTTTTACATGTTGTTGAAAATCCGTTGATATATTTGGAATTTATGCACAACGAGTCAACTCACGTGAAATGTCATAGAATTATTCTGTGAATGTGGACAATGGGTACAATGAAAGCTCCATCATCAATAATTTCAGCCCAACAAATATAATTGTTGCACTTAACAAACTCAGCAACTTTGTAAAAAGCCCCAGTTAATTTGTCAATTACAATTCAACCTTTGTCTGATCCTACATTTATAAAAATAGGGTTGCAGCCCCCACCTCTGGCTCATCATTTTAGGAGACTGGGTCCACCTGACCCACTGTCTTGGGCCACTGGTTAAGTGAGAACTATTGTGCCAGGTTACTCAGGCCTGCTCATATAATAAAATGAGAAATACTAAATTGCTAAAAACTCCAATTTTTTTCCAAGCATGGTAAAAAAATCCAATAGGTCTGGTGACATGCCAAAATAGGGAATTAATGTATCTGTGGTTATTGGCTGACAGGTAGATATTTCCAAAACAAATGCTAGAAAATTACAGAAAAATTAATACAAATTCCCATGCCTCTCAATGGGGGTATGAGCAAATGAATGTTGCTGATGTAAGCAGGTCGTGTGACTTTCCAAAACCAGAGTTTTTTTATAGCTTATATAAGCAACTCAAAAAAGGTTTTAGCAAAAAACTTCCAAAATGAATTTTTTTTAGGAAAGACTTTGCAAAAAAGGCAATTTTGACAGCTTACATAAGTGATCAAAAATGGTCTTGGTAAAAATTATTAAAGAAGGAAATTATTAAAGAAGGGAATTTTTCAAAAAAGAAATATCCCAAAAAAAAATTATATACTAAAAATTTGGAAAAATTTGAAAAATCCTGAAAAATACTAAAAGAAATCTGGAAAATTTCTGTAAAGAGTTTCAAAATTTTCAGAGCATATAAAATATCTTGTAAGCATTTTTTTGACTTTTTTATTCATTGAATAGCTTGTACCTCTGATATTAAGGTATTTTCTGCCCTCTAAAATAAAAATAAATAAATAAATTACAGATTTATCCAAGATCTTCATTGTATCATAAAGTACAGACCTTTTTGTGATCATAAGCTAGCATCACAAAAACAGTTTTTTTTTTCAAAGTGGCAAAGTATCAAAAGTAGACAAATGATGGCGGAAATAGAGTAAAGAGCCATTGAGCCATTGGTTGCCAAAAAGACCCTCAAAGTGGTCAATCAAAAATGTGGTTGAGGTAGAACTCTGTACTGAATTCCAGACTGTTTCTCGATGTTGTTGAGCAGGTAGAGTATAATACTATACTACTACATGGGTACTCTAAGTCTTACCTGGAGGGGAGATGCTTGTAGTTGCTAATGGGGGAGAGAGAGAGAGAAGCAATTGATTGATCTATCTACACATGTGGGGTATATATATCTATCTATGTCAGGAACATGGTATTTTTAAACTTTTTATAACACGCTCTTTCTTCGAACTCTTCTTACCACTTCTTATGTTTGAATGCTTTACACTCCTTATCCTTCACACCAATCATTCAAAACACACAAAACGCGCATACATTCACGGCAATACGGAACAACATGGCTATACTAATGCTTATACAACGTCCTCAAAAGTCGACTCTATCTACGGCAGGCCTGAAGGTCATCAACTGTCCATCCCGGAGATCGTAGTGCTGGCCCCTCCTTGCTAGGACCTCCCCAAACATGGCGTCACCGTCTTCGGCACTCAGCTGAACGACCAGTTCAAGCCGATAGGAAGAGATGCCTTCGAGTGGACCGATCAGCCTCCCAGATGTCACCGAACTGCTGAACACCTGGTCCCACATCTCCATCACCGGGTGACTGCTCGACAGTACTGTCGACGTAGTCGGCGAGCGACCCTCCGTCTCCCTCATCGGACCCCTGGGTGGGATCCTGCCTTGCGAGGCGAAGCTGGTGTCGGAGTTGGATCTCGGACTCGACCTGTCGGTAAGGACGGTGGACCCGATATCGGAACCCTCGCTCCTCACCTCGACCAGATTCGTCACCATCCGACTCGACTGGTCGAGGGTAAGGATTAGCCGATGTGGTCATACGATGAGCAGGACGGCGTCGAGAGCGTTTGCAACGTTGCCCCTTAGTCACCGGACATACCTCGGCGACCCTCGGAGCATCTTCAGCTCGGTCAACCTCCATGACCTCATCCTCGATCTTCACCAACCGTTGGATCGGCTGCAAGACACAGCACCCACAGTTCTCCTTGTCGGAAGCGGCCAAAGTAGAAGCCGGACCTGGAGTTGGCACGGGAACCACATTCTCGATCGGAGGCGTCGCATAGGACGACGGGTTAGGAGATGGGAGTACCACCTTGTCAGCGTACTCCAACTCGAATGGAACATCGGCTGTTCCCTCACCAACCAATTTGGGACCCGCTTTGCAGTTGCAGGTCTTGTCCTGCAAGGACTCGACCTGCGCTGTCAACACGGCCACCACGTTCTCGAGTTCTTCGGTCTAGAAGGTCTTTCAGTTATTGCACAAACTGCAAAGGCTGAAGGACGACCTTTTCATCCCTTCTGGCCAACGCCCCCTTAATGTTGTTGTCCCGAACCTTCAACCCTGCGATCAACTCCTGATGGTTGGCGACCATTGCCTCCAACGCCTCGTTCGTCCCCTGCTGGAAGGCTGCCAAGGTCTCCTTCATTTGAAGACCCTCTGCGGACAGACGAAGGACGTCTGCCTTCGCTTCCTTTACCTCCCGCTCCAATTGTTCCACCTAGGCAGTCTGATTAGTCGAGAGTCATACTCGAATATTCAGACAGAAAACCTACCCGGCTTTCTCCTTCTCGAACGAGCGACCACAAAAGGCTAGTGGAAGCGGTAGCATGGCGGACGGCCCGAGGAACGGTAGCTCCGTGCTCCAATAGGTCCTGATCGTAGATCCCCCTCTGCAGGGTGTACCAGAGCTCCTTCTTGATCGGATGCTCCAGCTCCCCGAACCTACCCCTCATCTGGAAGGCTACCTTCTCGGCGATTATGGTACGGACCCAGAGCTCGTCGTCCCAGGTCAATCCCAGCAAGTGAGGGATCGTCTCCCTGAGACGTTTGGCGTCCACTTCCGTGACGACCTCCAAGATCTAGAAGCCGTTAGCTGGACATCAACGCCCGAAAGAACGTTCCTCTACCTAGAGGAAGGCGTTAGTGCTAGCGAACAAAGCTCTAGGTCTCCCCCATACCTGGTCATCCGTGGTATAAGGAGTCCCCGCCGCACAGGCGTAGGTCTTGCGGTTGGCGGCACGGCGGTCAATACGAGAGATGGTAGAGATGCCGTTGGCAACTTTGTAGGTATGGTTGTTGGGGAAAGACATGTTGTGGTAAGATGATGGGGAAGTTGCTGGTGTTGCTGATCAAGGATGGCTCCAAGAAGACGTCCTTCTTATAGCCTAGATTGGTGATCCTTCACGTGACCTACCTCAACGAACCTCATTGGTCCGGGTCACATCAACTTCCGCCCCTGTACCATCATCGTTGGCTTACTACATCAAGCTGACACCTCGGCCCGCGGGACGGCCTTGGAAGAACTTCGTTCCGGAACGCCCAGAACGCGCGCGCACTAAAAATAGGTCTCAAGACCCTGATGACCCCTTCATGACATCACAAACCCCTTTTACGACCCCTCATGACTTTACAATTACAATCAACCCTGGACCCTGATCACACACGTGGACAGTCACATCACAGTCTCCTAACCGGAGGAAGGAATCGCCGTTATTCGGAAGGAGTGCCTTAGACTCCTTTTGGTTAGCCAAGCGAATGTGGAAGTAGCCGTTAGCGTGAAACGCCGGCGAATCTGTAATCCCTCATGTCCCATGAGTCTAGGCCTGCGCTCCTCATGTTTGGACCTACGTTGAGGTTGCCACTAGTCCGTGATGCTGTTACCGCCTACAGACAACAAGGGATGTTGAATGGTCTCTTATCCCGGAGCCGCTCGAAAATTGCACGAAGCAATGGGAGGCTTCCACCTGACCCTTGGGTGTGATCCCCAGGTACGAACTTTCATGACCCCATGCCCCTTTTTCCTTTAGGACTAGTGTTATCTTTACCCCTATGTTTCATGCGGACACTTCTTATCTTTTATGCAATCCTTCACACGCTAGTAAGGCCCTTTGTCCTTTATTCTCCCACGCGTCACCTTTGTTCGCTTCCCTTACTTAGCGTTCACACACTCCTTATCTCCCTTTGTTCTGGACTTGATAAGGGTATATTAGGGTATTGACGTCATGGCCACTCCTTTAGTATAAGTAGCAACTGTGGCTGTATCGTAGTACCTTAGTTTTGTTACCTCAGGAAATCCTCTGCCCTTCTCAGCCCAGTTGCAGTTAAGGCCAAGTCAGAGTTTCTTGTTTGATCCAAGACATCCCCATCTGCTCTCCCTCCCGCTCTGCGCGTCAACTGCGCCTCGTAACTATAGACTCCCCGCAGTCATATTAGAACACCTCGAGCGTCCAGTCGATCAACTGGTGGAGTCATCAATCCTGTTGTAGGGATCAACCCTTGTTTGTTAAACCGAACGAAGTACGGTTTAGGTTGGGTTTCTCTTTAGGATTTCGACCTGACTTGCAGTGACCTCGGACAACCTACCGGAAGAATAGAGACGTGATCGTTCTCTCACAAGCTAGTCGGACTAGTGAGTACTCTGCGGAGTCGGCTCAGTGAACTGGTAGTTGTTGGGGTAGAGTGGCCCTGACAATCTACTCTATTGGTGTCACAACTATACAGCGTGATTGATGCAGGGTCCGTGCGGCAGCATAAGGCATGCGCGCGTCATACCAATCGATCGGATCACTGATGTGATACTGTCCCTTCAGGTCGCTTATTTAGCGCTCTCCGGCATTGGCTCTCGCTTGAAGCAGTGGAGCCGGTTGACCCGTTGCTGGGCACAGACCTCCGGTTCAACAGATGTTAACTTTGGGTCCGCTTTGAGGCCATACTGCAGGATTAGGGGAGCAGGGATTCGAGCCTGTAAGAGTGGAATAACATCTCCAATACGGGATCCATTGGCTCTTGTGGAACATTTCACGCCCAGTGATGGGATCTGGACAGGTCCCCCGGGATGTACTACCGTGGAAGGTGGGGTGTGGGATAATGTTGAAGCGTTCTGCATAAACAAGATAAGTATTGATGGGCCAAATGGGGTGGAAAATAACGCGGATCTGTGCAACATCGTAGCCTGAGATTTGTCAGCACTGAACGAGGGTAAGAGCAAAAAGAACATGTACCTCCAAGCCCTGGCCCTGGTGCCATTCTATTTGAAAGGAGAACAGTTTCATACTGCCCAAATGGCCAGCCTTTGGTTGCCGGCATGGCACTGACCCGTTGCAGATCAGTCAGCCCAGGTGCATCACTCGTGCACATTTGCATGTGGACCGAGTACCACACCTGGAGGTGGGTGAACAGCAACACGGCGTTAGAGGGAGATACTTGTCGCTGTCCAATCTTGGCCATAGAGGTCCGGAGGTCCCGCAAGCATTGGATATAGTTGGTGAGGGCAGGATGGAGGTCAGGAAGCTTGAACTTGATGGCAACTTCATCGACAGTGAAGGATGGCAAACTGGGGTGAAAGTTGAGCCGGAAGGCTGTCGTATCAGTATAAAGGGTGCAGAGGGGGAGCAGCGTCGAGAGTGTGACATTTGAGGATAGCTGCACAGCGCAAGAGAATAGATTTGGCTGAGATGAGTCCCGGTAGGTTGCGTTTTAATCTTGATCATCAGAGGAATCAGAGTCTGCTTCGTTGGGGTTATCATCAAGTTACTCTGGTGTGCCAGTGTTGTGCACTTGGAGCTGGACCTTGTGTATGGAAAGAGCAAGGGCAAAATTTCTGTGCCTCTCAGAGCAGTCAAGCCACCTGCAGATTTGTGGGCTGTATGACTTATTGTTGCCAGAACGACCAGGAACTTTGATCTCTGTTATGTGCGCATGCTCAGTGTTGTTAGCGGTCCATTGCGTGGTCACCTCAGAAGCAGGACCTACACGAGCGCAGGCATCCAAGATAGATTGTTTGTGGGCATGGAAGAGTTGGAGAGAGGTTATTATCTGAGTGAGTTGATTGTCATTGAGTTGCCGGGACTGAGCAAGATACCAAAAGTCCATGAGGGCCTGGAGAGCAATGACGAACAACAATGATGCCTTCCCAGCCACTGGGGGCAAGGGGTCAAATACCTGGTGGGTACATGCTGAACACATTGTGATCACAGTCAACAAGTGATCACAATGTGCCCAGTGGGGAAATTTTGAATACATTCAAAATGTACCAGGCTATGTGAATCCAATGTACCCATCAATTTGATCTCAATGTGCCCACTGGGGACATTTTAATTGCAATCACAATGTACACATCAATGTGAACTCAATGTGCCTGCTGTGCGCATTTTAATTTCTTTTACAATGTTCCCATCAATGTGTTCACAATGTACCCAGTTCATTACATAATAGTTTCTTTCACAATGTTGTCCACAATGTGTCCAGCATATGGCTGAGCCACTCATTCGAAATTCTTTCAAAGATTACCCAGTGATGTGTCCATAATGTCCCCAGGGGGTTCTTTTTGAAGTAATCACAATGTAATCTCAATATTGTTCAATTTCACCATGAACTTTCAAAGAAATCACCATGTATATGGCTGTACACATTCTAGACACATCACTGGATACTTTGTGGAAGAAGTTTGAATGAGTGGCTCAGCCACATGCTGGACACATTGTGGAAAACATTGTGAAAGAAACAATTACGTAATGAACTGGGTACATTGTGATCACAATCAAAATGTGCCTACTGGGCACATTGGACTCACATGGCCAGGCACATTTTGAATGTATTTAAATTCCCCCCACTGGGCACATTGTGATCACTTGTTGACTGTGATCACAATGTGTTCAACATGGACCCACTGGGTATTTGACCCCTTGCCCCCAGTGTATGTTGGTTTTGTCTGATGAGAGAATGACCCCGAGAAGTGTCGCACCATCTGGAAGAATCGACTGTAGTCATGATCAGAAATGGTCAGCCCAGAAGCGTGGAAACCAACTTACCTGAGTCTCCCAGGCCACATTTCTTGTTAACCATTCTGTGTAGACACGAATGGTTTTCTCGCTGTCCTGGTAAAACTTAATGGGACAGAAGTCCATGGTGTCCGCAAAAAGAGGGTTCCCAAGGAGATATTCGACGCAATCTAGGGAGTCGCGATAGGAGAGGAACATCAGTTCATGGGTCGGGTGGCTAGGGATGCTGATATCCTTGACTTTCCAGTCTGGAACCTCGGGGAGTAACTCTATCCTGCCACGAAGGGCCTTTGTGGTGGAAAACAAAACTCCGGCGTCGTGGATCTGCACAGGTTTAAAGGGTCAGCGCACTTCTCGCAAGGTACAAACTCAAGCTTACCATTTCCAGCTTGAGGAAGTCGTTGATCTTCTTCATTGAGAGGCCAGAAGAGAGGAGGAATGAGGTGAGCTCCCACTCGGCCTTCCCTGAAAATGGGTAATGGATGTTGCTCGTATGAAACTCTGAGTATTGATTGTTGTTGAATTTGTCCATAAACATTTTTGCCTGACCAAATGTGAAGTTTTGGCCTCGTTGGTGCTTGAGCCGGTTCGGGAAATCCGATAACCGGTGGAGTGCGAGTCGGGTCGAAGGTAACACACGGGGTAAGAACTGTTGTAAAGCATCCTGTTCTCTCTCTACCTATTACAGGGCTTTATATACGTTCTATTTTATTTGTAATTGAGCAAACGAGTCATCTAATCTTTTGGGAAATTCGTTGAGGCGTGACTATCTACGGGCCGATCAAACCGGGCAGGGGTTTGGGTCTACATCCACCCTCCCAGTAGGGTAAAGCACTACTGAAGTCACAGGCTGTAGGGTAGTCAAAAAAAATTTACTCGGGTCCAGTATTGTGGTCAACGCCCTTTCCCTTCCCAGAGACTACCACCTCCTCGGTGCATACACTTTCAATATCAATATTGCTGATGCCGCTAGCCAGTTCACTGGCCAGTTGTCCAGCAATCACTTCTGGGAAAATCTCGACAGCCGATGTACTGATCAACGTCGGGGTTGTTATCACCATGGAACTGGGACCCGCTTCGCTGTCTGTTCCCATGCAAAAGAAGTCGCTAAGGACATTGTCATTGATGGTGGGTAAGATCTTCATCATGATATCCTCTTCTGGCGCCTTGGTGAAACACTTCGAGTAGGAACGCGTGGGCCTAGCCCTGCCGAACCTTTCTCTGCCACGGCCTCTGTAGTGAGAACTATGACCGTGAGGCTGTCTACCACGGTAAGGGATCAATGGCCTCGGTGTGTAGGGGATAGGGCGCGGCGCTCGCAACGTCTGCGGGCTCTGGTTGTTCATCGTGAGCTCAACCATACAGATCTGGGCGTTGAAGAATGAGGTAAGTGCCTCCTGTGGCATAGAGATCGTGCCCTGAGGAGACAGATTCGGTGCCACGGCGATTGGCGCGTCACGAGGTTTGCTGCTGTAGATTGGGTAAGGCACGAACCCCTCGTTGATGAGCCTCCGGTACTTGGGATAATGGTGAGGGGTTGGACCAGGACGGGTTAAGCCGTTGGAGACAAAGGCGTTGTACGCCACCTCGAAGGTGGCACACTCAGCCCATTCTTCTCTGGTAATTCTGTGGGTCATTGTGGGTAGGTGAGGACCACCCCTACGAGTACGCCCACCTTTATATCCCTTGTCTATCACCTGGACCGAGCTGACCGAAGTGTCAGGAGTCCCTCGCTTGGAATAAACCGCCGGCAAATCATTAGGGTCTGCGACCCCCATCAATTCGCAGTAGCGATCCATCGCTATCAGGTGAGCTACTTCCCGGTACTGTCACGAACGCATGACATAGTGGTTAAAATTGCACAAATAATTCAAGACATTAGACTTATTCGTAGTGCTAAAAGTACAAAGGTGACTAATAAGTATTACAAAACTAAACAAGAACAAATGGGTCCACATCACAAGCACAGTCTTGGGCAAACAGACAACGATGAGCGAAGTGATGAGGGTTATGTACGCTGTGAGGACAATACAAATACACCCGGGTTACTGGGTCTTGCCAACACTCCCTGCATCCCAACACATCATGGAACAAACTATCATGCATCTCCCGCTTCACGTCCGTCAACACCGCGCTCACTAATGCGAATCCATAACGGTTCTGGAGACCCGCTACTTCCACCTTCAACTTCATTTGAACTTGACGTGACTTGTCGGAGGGACGACAACGTTGACCAGTATGAGTCATCGGATTCTTGCGACTTTTCTTCCTCTGGGTCCTCTCCACCATCTGACGCATTGGAGCAGGACTCCAAGGAGGGGACTGAGGAAGAGGAACTCCCTGATTGTGAAGGTGGTGGAGGGACAATGGGGGAGTGAGGAGTTGCGTCGGTACAGTACGCTCCATGGCATCTATGGCCAAAGTACCCGAGGAGAGATTCCTGGAAAGGTTTCCAATGTTCCAAGGCAAAGTGAGAAAAGTCGTCATTGAGACTATTGACGACCACATACATGATGTCCATCCTCTTCTCCAACTTCAGAATCCTGTCCTCCCTCTCCTGCTCCATTGCGTCTTGCAAGGGAGTGACCCCAGGAGCCCACCTCCGAGTCCTGTTGGGATCTTCGTACCCAGCTTGCTCCCAGAACTCGGCGGGAGCATTGTGGGCGGTTAGGAAGTCCACGGCCACCTGGTTGTCACGAGCGATGTTGGTGGGGGTATCATATAGGTGTTGCTCCACGTTGAAGGGAGCATCCGTCTTGAAGGACGGGGAGAAGTCGAAAGGGGTAGCCGCAGCATTGAGCAAGGCATTGTTGGCAGCGTAGGTAGACATTGAGCGAAAAGGTGGTTTGAGAGAGGAAGTCTTAGTGGTGTGGGTGGGAAAGGAAAAGAGATGATGGGAGGAAAGAACGCTCAATCCCCCTAGATTATATACAAACCGAAAGGGGAGAACAACAAACCAGCACTCATTAAAATCCCAATTAGGGCAAATGAACCCTCAAGCCCCAATCGAGATCCCATCAAAACCTGAGAAATCTCCATCGATCATGAGAAATCCCCACCGATCATGAGAAATCCCCACCAATCATGAGAAATCCCCGCCCCACTTCTATTGCCACCATCGATCATGAGAAATCCCCATCACGCTTCTATTGCTACCATGAAACACAAGAAATCCCCTAATACTTCCATCAGTTCGCACCTCTATTGTTCCCGCATTAGTAATTACCATCTGTCGCTCTAAGTTCCCTCCCCCTGACTCATTCGACCTACCCTAAAGTACACACAGACCATGTGGATCCCTGTTTGGTTCATTGTAACAATAATGACTCCTGTAGAGGACTGGGTATATAAGGAAGAGTGTTCGCTCCTTTCTTTCCCCATTCTCAATCTCTTCTGTACTCCTCTACCAACAAGTTTCAATAAACAAAGTAAGCTGAGGAATTTTCCTCACGCCTTACTCCTTTCTGACTCATTCAAAGCAGGAATTCTCCTGCTAGTGTATGTTCAACGCCCCTAACCCATTCCCCTCTACCAGTCCCATCCAGCGTCCAGTCATACCAGACGCCAGAAGATCTATCTGGGAGTATAAACTCATCAGAAGTCTTCAAGTAAACCGAACCGCCGGTTTACTTACTCATTTCCCTTATTACCGCCCCTTTGCAGCCCTCAACTCCGGAGTCACCACTCCCCCTTTCCTCTTAGGAGCCGATCATCAGTTCCTTTGGAACTCAGACACTACTGAGAGTGTCCTAGCGACCGTCTACTTCAGTATAAGTCTGGCCTTCTATTTTCCCAACCCTCGCATTCACCTTACTACTAACATCCACACCCATTGCCCCGCTATCATTGTCTTGTGGTGGGAAATCCCAACTGAACTACCTTATTCAGTTTTAGAATACCTCGTAAGCTTTGAACGCCTCAGCGACCAAGATTTTGACCCGTTCATTCAACAACTAAGTCAGTTCTGTCAAGACTATCACTCAGCTGTCCACCCCTATCAAACCAAGTCACCACTTGCTCTTGATATTCCTCCTTCCCTCATCTCTACACCCGGAACTCCCCTCAATGTTCGACCCGACACTCCTCACCCGTCCGCTAACCCTCTAGTGTCCCCTAAACAGTAAGCAGGCCCACAACCCTGACAGGTACGGGGCCCAAGTTCGGTCACCCGCCTTCCATTGAATCTCAAATTCGCTCCTAACGCCTTTTCCATGGTGTGAGACAATTGATTCGTCGATTGATTCGTCGGGCTTTTCACCAAATCCGGGTATCTGAGAGGGTAACCGCCCTGGGAACCGTCTGTCATCGCTCGGGACGTGTGGTTTAAGCAAGGAAGCGTGAAACGAAGGGTTTCTCCCCTGCTTCAACAATTCTTCACTCAGGTCCAACTGGTAAGTCGCCCCTTCCTTCAGAACCTTGGAGATCTTGAACGGGCCGAGGTACTTCAGTGCCAACTTCTGAGCGCGTCCCTTGGGCAACGATATGTTCCTCATTGACAGGTACACTAGGTCACCCGGCTTGTATTCTGCCGCATCACGCTTTAGGTTCGCCTGCCAGCTGTGGTAGTTACATTACTGAGTAAAGTGTGATAACTGGTCAGATTTCATACCCATAGTTATCATGATAACTTGAGTACTGCTCAACCCATACTCACCCACTGTTTTGGGTTGATGGGAGAGGTCCCAATTAGGCAGGTGCCGAGGGTGTGGATTGCCTGGGAGTCTGGGTGGGTTTTCTTTTTGGGAATATCCCAGAAAGGAAATATTGATGGCTTATGTAAGCAATGATGGGAAGCAGGTTAGGACAGAATTGCTATAAAAGGAAATACCATAAGAGAAAATTTGATGGATTACATAATGGAGTCATGTGACTTTCTAAAAAGGAAATTTTACCTAGTATGTTATTTTTACCTAGTATGTTATTTTTACCAAATATGTTATTTTTACCAAATATGTTATTTTTTTACCAGATTTGTTATTTTTCTAACTACAGCAATTTCTAAGTATGAGAACCCCCAAATAACATAATTTCAAGGATGGTGACCTTTTAACATGTTGATTTTCTAACATTACAATTGGAAGGTTTTTACTTCAATGGGATGTATGCAAACTTTTCTTTACCTTTTCTACCATACAATAGAACATGGTTCTGTTTGTAGTCATGACCTAACCTAACCTAAACTGACCCTAACCCAACTTTATTTTGTTTCATCTTATCTCAGCTAACCCCTAATCTAATCTGATCTACAAGTGTTTCATCTAATCTACCCAAAATAGTCCACCTAACCTAACCTAACCCAACCTATGGTAAAAATATCTATGGTAAACATAATCTACCATAAAAGTCATCTACCGTACACGTAGTCTACCGCAAAACGTAGTCTACCGCAAACATAGTCTACCGCAAACGTAGTCTACCGTAAACGTAGCCTACTGTAAATGTAATCTACCGTAAACGTAGCCTACTGTAAATGTAATCTACCGTAAACGTAGCCTACTGTAAATGTAATCTACTGCAAACTTAACCTAACCTAACCTAAACCTACCCTAACCTAACCTAGCCTAAACCTAACTTAACTAACCTACCTTCAACGTATACCTAACCTGACCTACCCTAAACCTAACCTGTCCCAAACCTAAACCTAACCCACCCTAAACCCCACCCTACAGTAGTCCACCTAACCTTACCTGACCCTGTTCTAAAGTAGCCTTATCCAACCCAATATGGTCTACCCGACCTAACCTAACTAAGTCTACCTGGCCCTGACCTGACCTAACCTGATCTAACCCAGCCTAGCATAACCTAACCTAATCTGCAGAAATGTGAACCTAGCTCAACCTATCCTCACCCAGCACATTAGTATGTAACTTGGTTTATGGGAACACAGCATGAACCACACACTTCCCATGTTCTGTGCCCAACTACAAGCTGACAATTGCTCAAGTGCATCTACTTTGCTGGACCTAAAAGCCAGTGGACCTATAAGCCTATAGGCCCACAAACCCATAGAGACCTATACTCAGTACATGTGACAAGCAATATTTTGTTCCTGACTGCAACCCAAACTTGTCCACCTAGCTGGACCTATTAGCCAGTTGGTGTATTATGGGCCCACAGATCTGTAAGGGTTTGAGTTTATGGGTCCATTAGCTTATAGGGTGAAAGGGCTTGGGTTGCAGTCAGGAACAAAATATTGCTTGTCACATGTACTGAGTATAGGTCTCTATGGGTTTGTGGGCCTATAGGCTTATAGGTCCACTGGCTTTTAGGTCCAGCAAAGTAGATGCACTTGAGCAATTGTCAGCTTGTAGTTGGGCACAGAACATGGGAAGTGTGTGGTTCATGCTGTGTTCCCATAAACCAAGTTACATACTAATGTGCTGGGTGAGGATAGGTTGAGCTAGGTTCACATTTCTGCAGATTAGGTTAGGTTATGCTAGGCTGGGTTAGATCAGGTTAGGTCAGGTCAGGGCCAGGTAGACTTAGTTAGGTTAGGTCGGGTAGACCATATTGGGTTGGATAAGGCTACTTTAGAACAGGGTCAGGTAAGGTTAGGTGGACTACTGTAGGGTGGGGTTTAGGGTGGGTTAGGTTTAGATTTGGGACAGGTTAGGTTTAGGGTAGGTCAGGTTAGGTATACGTTGAAGGTAGGTTAGTTAAGTTAGGTTTAGGCTAGGTTAGGTTAGGGTAGGTTTAGGTTAGGTTAGGTTAAGTTTGCAGTAGATTACATTTACAGTAGGCTACGTTTACGGTAGATTACATTTACAGTAGGCTACGTTTACGGTAGATTACATTTACAGTAGGCTACGTTTACGGTAGACTACGTTTGCGGTAGACTATGTTTGCGGTAGACTACGTTTGCGGTAGACTACGTTTGCGGTAGACTACGTGTACGGTAGATGACTTTTATGGTAGATTATGTTTACCATAGATATTTTTACCATAGGTTGGGTTAGGTTAGGTTAGGTGGACTATTTTGGGTAGATTAGATGAAACACTTGTAGATCAGATTAGATTAGGGGTTAGCTGAGATAAGATGAAACAAAATAAAGTTGGGTTAGGGTCAGTTTAGGTTAGGTTAGGTCATGACTACAAACAGAACCATGTTCTATTGTATGGTAGAAAAGGTAAAGAAAAGTTTGCATACATCCCATTGAAGTAAAAACCTTCCAATTGTAATGTTAGAAAATCAACATGTTAAAAGGTCACCATCCTTGAAAATTATGTTATTTGGGGGTTCTCATACTTAGAAATTGCTGTAGTTAGAAAAATAACAAATCTGGTAAAAAAATAACATATTTGGTAAAAATAACATATTTGGTAAAAATAACATACTAGGTAAAAATAACATACTAGGTAAAATTTCCTTTTTAGAAAGTCACATGACTCCATTATGTAATCCATCAAATTTTCTCTTATGGTATTTCCTTTTATAGCAATTCTGTCCTAACCTGCTTCCCATCATTGCTTACATAAGCCATCAATATTTCCTTTCTGGGATATTCCCAAAAAGAAAACCCACCCAGACTCCCAGGCAATCCACACCCTCGGCACCTGCCTAATTGGGACCTCTCCCATCAACCCAAAACAGTGGGTGAGTATGGGTTGAGCAGTACTCAAGTTATCATGATAACTATGGGTATGAAATCTGACCAGTTATCACACTTTACTCAGTAAAAGTTAACTACCACTAGTGCCCTTCTTCCCAAACCAACAATCTTACCAACCAACTACTCATCCTATCATGCCCATGATCTCTGATCGTGTATTCTGTGCTGAGAACAGCACCGCTACCATTGAGTCCGCAGATCCGCGCTCCATGCAGAACAAGGGTTACTTCCTGCCGAACGCCAATGTGGCGTACCCTAGCTATCGCGAGGTGCAACGTCACGTTGTAGTGCCTCCAGTTCTGGGGATGTGGGATTCTGAGGTTTGCTGTCCTCAATCCTCATTCCTCCTCTTCGCTTTTCCTCCCCTTCGCAACCTTCGCAACCACCTTCGCAACCTTCACAACCGCCTTCGGAACCTCCTCCTCTTCGGAACCTCCTCCTCTTCGGAACCTCCTCCTCTTCGGAACCTCCTCCTCTTCGGAACCTCCTCCTCTTCGGAACCTCCTCCTCTTCGGAACCTCCTCCTCTTCGGAACCTCCTCCTCTTCGGAACCTCCTCCTCTTCGGAACCTCCTCCTCTTCGGAACCTCCTCCTCTTCGGAACTTCTTCCTCTTCGCCAGAGCTTCCCTCCTTCGCCAGAGCTTCCCTCCTTCGCCAGAGCTTCCTATTCACCAGAGCTTCCTCTTTGCGAACTTCCTCTTCGCCGGAGCTTCCTCTTCTCCAGAAGACTTTCCCCTTTGCTTAGTTCCCCCTTTTATGATGACTTCCCCCTTTTATGATGACTTTCCCCTTTCATGACGACTTTCCCCTTTTCTCCTCTTCCCCTATGACTTCGCCATTGCATCATAGGTCCCTATTTCGCAGTTTCCCTCCTTTCTTCTCTGGATCCTTCTCAGAGCAGACCTTAGTATATATATCCTGTACTAGTTACTCCGGAGATCATGGCGCTCCATCCTATTGAAGTCCAGTCAGCCATGTTCCCCTCCTCCTAGTCTGAAGCTTTGCTCTAGTCCCCTCGTCGTCCCCAGTGTCTTCTTGCTTTCCTCAGTGTCTTCCCCTAGTGTTCTCTGCTCCTCTCGTCATCTTCCCTTCGGAACCCCTCGGAACTCTTTCGGAACTCTCGCGATCTCTCTGTTCTTCTTGCTTTGTCTCTAGCTCTCTTCTGGTATCTCCACCTTCGCGCTTTCTTCGCAACTGTTCCCCAGTCGCTGCTTGGAGTTCCTTGACACTGTACAACCTAGGACCCACCTTCACAGGAACTCTCTGGGCCTTGATCCTCTACCACCACGGAGGGCCCCCAGAAGACCCCCTGTTCAACGTGTCGCCGTTTGCTGGCAACAACTGACATTGCATTCGTAGATCTTCGCAGCTGCCGATAAGGTGGATGCTCGCCAACTGGAGGCGATGATTGCTAAACCTCCCAGTTACCTGACCATGGACGACGAGTTGTGGTACCACAACCTGATCGACCACAAGCTGCAGGAGTCGATGCGTGGAGTGACGTTCAACACTGAGTTGCGCATGCCGTATGAGACTCCTGTGGCTTCGTCGCTGTAGGGTCTTCTGTGGATGGGAATCTACGACCTAGGGAATGGCGAAGGAAGGTGGCCGGGAGCTACGTGTTCCCAACACTATACAGCGGCCGTTGCTCACCGTCTCTGGTTCCTTTTGAGGACGGAACAGAAAGCGGTGAGTCGATCTGTGCATCCCGCTTGTGGGATAACACTGATTGGCTTGTAGAATGAACGCCTGAAGCGCGAGGTGAAGGAAGCGAAGGACGACGCCCGCAGAATGTACTCGGAGGTGTTGGACACCAAGAACACTGGGGGCAAGGGGTCACTTACCCAGCGATTACATTGTGGTTGCATTGTGATTTTTTAGACAATGTATCCAGCCTGTGGCCAGGAGGTACATGCTGAGTTCTTTCAGAAAGAACCCATCAATGTGACCACAATGTGGCCAGTGGGTCCATCTTGATCACTTTTACAAAGTACCCATCAATTCAATCACAATGTGCCCTGTGGGTCCATGCAGGATACATTGTAAAAGTATTCATCAAAGTGGCCACTGGGCACCTTGTGAAAGAAACCAGGGTTTTCTTTCACAATATTATTTACAATTTATCCTACTTGGTGCCTGAGCCACTCATTGAGAGTTCTTTCAAAAAGTACCCTGCAATGCAACCACAATGTCCCCAGGGGGTTCTTCTCAATGTTTTCACAATGAACTCTCGATGTGGTTGGATTTCACAACAAACTCTCAAAGAAGCCATTGAGTATCTGGTTGAATACTTTGTGGACACATTGCTGGATACTTTATGAAAGAACTTTCAATGAGTGGCTCAGGTGTATGCTGGACACATTTTAAGCAAAATTGTGAAAGAACCCAGGGGTTTCTTTCACAAAGTGCCCAGTGGCCACTTTGATGAATACTTTTACAATGTATCATGCATGGACCCACAGGGCACATTGTGATTGAATTGATGGGTACTTTGTAAAAGTGATCAAGATGAACCCACTGGCCACATTGTGGTCACATTGATGGGTCCTTTCTAAAAAAACTCAGCATGTACCTCCTGGCCACAGGCTGGATACATTGTCTAAAAAATCACAATGTAATCACAATGTAATTGCTGGGTAAGTGACTCCTTGCCCCCAGTGGAAGACGCTCCTCCTGATGAACGACACTCTTCGGGTGACGTTGAACAGGGGATCTGCTTGGGGACCTCCGTGGTGGCAGAGGATCAAGGCCCAGAGAGTTCCTGTGAAGGTGGGTCCTAGGTTGTACAGTGTCAAGGAACTCCAAGCAGCGACTGGGGAACAGTTGCGAAGAAAGCGCAAAGGTGGAGATACCAGAAGAGAACTAGAGACAAAGCAAGAAGAACAGAGAGATCACGAGAGTTCCGAAAGAGTTCTGAGGGGTTCCGAAGGGAAGATTCAACGAGGGGAGCAGAGAACACTAGGGGAAGACACTGAGGAAAGCAAGAAGACACTGGGGACGACGAGGGGACTAGAGCAAAGCTTCAGACTAGGAGGAGGGGAACATGGCTGACTGGACTTCAATAGGATGGAGCGCAATTATCTCCGGAGTAGCTAGTACAGGATATATATACTAAGGTCTGCTCTGAGAAGGATCCAGAGAAGAAAGGAGGGAAACTGCGAAATAGGGACCTATGATGCAATGGCGAAGTCATAGGGGAAGAGGAGAAAAGGGGAAAGTCGTCATGAAAGGGGAAAGTCATCATAAAGGGGAACTAAGCAAAGGGGAAAGTCTTCTGGAGAAGAGGAAGCTCCAGCGAAGGAGAGGAAGTTCTGAAGAGGAGGATGTTCCGAAGGAGGTTGCGAAGGTTGCGAAGGGGAGGAAAAGCGAAGAGGAGGAATGAGGGCAAACCTCAGAATCCCACATCCCCAGAACTGGAGGCACTACAACGTTTGAGAGCGAGATGCTGGCGATGCGGGAGGAACACAACCGACTGGTCGAGTCATTGAAGGAGAGGGACGACACCATACAGCGGGACTTGATCGAGGTCAACCGATGGCTCAACCATCATAGAAGGGCTCTGAATGAGCTGGACACCAAGGTTGGTGCGACTTCTCCTGGTCTTTAACCGAGAGAGCTCATGCCACTTCTAGGTTGACACGTTGGATGACGCCTTGCCGTTGCTGGGCGCTCAGGTCGAATCCATGAGTGAGTGACTATGCCACTGCCGTACTCGTTCGGTGGCAGCGGTTAGGGACGAGTCCGAGGACAAGTCAATTCCGGACAGGATGGCTTCCCCAATAGGTCCGGGATGCCGGTTGACATATTTGATTTGTCCGCTGATGTTCCGCTTAGCCTCCGATGGTTCGTACCGTACACCTGCGCACACTGATGGCAGGGAGGAGGTCGTCCGCGAAACGTCCGAGGAGACGGCCGTCAACCCGGTTAGTAGTTCGCCGGAGTTGGAGTATGCGGGGGAGAATGAGGTGGCCATCCCGGTTCCGCCTCCTTCGATCTCTCCGGTGCATGGGCAGCGTTCCATTCGTGCGCGTCGCTGGGTTCCTTACCCTGGTGCTCGTCATCCAGCCCATCGCATGCGTCCCAGTAATCCTGACACCGTCCGCCAGGGTGGAGACATCGAGTCCACCGTCCTATTCCAATGCGACAATGCTGCAATGTCGCCTGGATCGCGGCGAGCTGATCCCCGTGGAGTCCGTCGATGTGAACAGGTTAACGAACCTTATGCTCTTGTCGGTCCAGCGTGCAGCGGAGGCCGTACGCCTGGTGGCTCAACTGACCGAGAGAGTGGAGGGTTGGTCAGTCCAGAGGACTCAGGATCAGACTACAGTCGATTCAGCGAGGAACCGGCTCCGCGCCGAAGTCCAGCTGGCCGTAGCTCACACTGGGGACAAGGGGTCAAATACCTGGTGGGTACATGCTGAACACATTGTGATCACAGTCAACAGGTGATCACAATGTGCCCAGTGGGGGAAATTTAAATACATTCAAAATGTGCCTGGCCATGTGAGTCCAATGTGCCCAGTAGGCACATTTTGATTGTGATCGCAATGTACCCATCAATGTGATCTCAATGTGCCCACTGGGGACATTTTGATTGCAATCACAATGTACACATCAATGTGATCTCAATGTGCCTGCTGTGCACATGTTAATTTCTTTCACAATGTTCCCATCAATGTGTTCTCAATGTACCCAGCTCATTACATAATAGTTTCTTTCAAAATGTTGTCCACAATGTGTCCAGCATGTGGCTGAGCCACTCATTGAAAATTCTTTCAAAGATTACCCAGTGATGTGTCCATAATGTCCCCAGGGGGTTCTTTTTGAAGTAATCATAATGTAATCTCAATATTGTTTAATTTCACCATGAGCTTTCAAAGAAATCACTATGTATATGGCTGTACACATTCTAGACACATCACTGGATACTTTGTGAAAGAACTTTGAATGAGTGGCTCAGCCACATGCTGGACACATTGTGGACAACATTGTGAAAGAAACTATTATATAATGAGCTGGGTACATTGAGAACACATTGGTGGGAACATTGTGAAAGAAATCAAAATGTGCACAGCAGGCACATTGAGATCACATTGATGTGTACATTGTGATTGCAATCAAAATGTCCCCAGTGGGCACATTGAGATCACATTGATGGATACATTGCGATCACAATCAGAATGTGCCCACTGGGCACATTGGACTCACATGGCCAGGCACATTTTTAATGTATTCAAATTTCCCCCACGGGGCACATTGGGATCGCTTGTTGACTGTGATCACAATGTGTTCAGCACATACCCACCAGGTATTTGACCCCTTGCCCCCAGTGTCATCGTCTGGAGGAAGCTTGGGTTGTCGAGATGGTCGACGAGGAAACCGTCGAGAGTGCCTCGGAGGGGACAGAGGAGGAGATTGCCAGTGCTGAGGAGTACTGGCAAACCAGGTCTTGACGACTAGGGTTTGTATGCCTTAGTCCTTGTCCATAGAGTCCGTGTGGATTCAACTCCGTCGGTTGGTCGTCTTGTGTCTTCGTTGGTGTGCACCCATATAATATCATCTGTGCCTTTGTCTGTGTTCTTTGATGACGTGTGAGTCGTGATAAGGGAAAAGGATAAGATAGAAAGGGGTATCGGTAAGGAAAGTGGGCGAAAGTTGGGTGTGAAAATGGTTCAAAATGAGAATAAAATTCAGCATGCTGACACTTTCATGACCCCATGCCCCTATTTCTTTTTGGACTAGTGTTATCTTTACCCCTATGTTTCATGTGGACATTCGTTATCTTTTATGCAATCCTTCACACGCTAGTAAGGCCTTTGTCCTTTATTCTCCCACACGTCATATTTGTTCGCTTCCCCTACTTAGCATTCTCACACTCCTTATCTCCCTTTGTTCGGACTTGATAAGGGTATATTAGGGTATTGACGTCATGGCCACTCCTTTAGTATAAGTAGCAACTGTGGCTGTATTGTAGTACCTTAGTTTTGTTACCTCAGGAAATCCTCTGCCCTTCTCAGCCCAGTTGCAGTTAAGGACAAGTCAGAGTTTTCTGTTTGAACACAAGACATCCCCCATCTGCTCTCCCTCCCGCTCTGTGCGTCCACTGCGCCTCATAACTATCGAACCACAGCGTTCACAGCATAGAATACCTTGAGTGCCCAGTCAATCACCTGGTGGAGTCATAAATCCTGTTGTAGGGATAAACCCTTGCTTGATAAACCGAACGAAGTACAGTTTAGGTTGGGTTTCCCTTTAGGATTTCGACCTGACTTGTAGTGACCTCGGACAACCTACCGGAAGAATAGAGACGTGACCATTCTCTCACAGCTAGTTGGACTAGTGAGTACTCTGCGAAGTCGGCTCAGTGCACTGGTAGTTGTTGGGGTAGAGTGGCCCTGACAGTCAGTTTCTGAATAACACCTTCTAACTGATGAAGACATTCAACTCAGCTGCCACTGTTAGCCGTCATTATCCTGTTCATCCTCTACAAAAAAATCAAGGGAAGGTATCTCGGCTGAACGAAGGACCTTGAAGCAAAAGGTATTGAACCTGAGGAAGAGGATAAGAAGATTCAACCAACTTTCGACGACGAAAAGGGTGGGAATGGGCTGCCTGATGTAGGTCTCGTTCCCTTTCCAACGGTATCGGACCCCTGGATTAATCATGATTTATTTACAATTTTTGCACAATTAATAGTGTACTTACAGCCCAAGCAAGAATATTTTATGGACAATTGTTTATTCATTTGATAAGATAAGGACAAATAGATAAGATAAGAGATAAGATAAGCCTGGAAAATCATGGAATTCCTTGGAGCCTACTGGAGAACACTGGAACGTATTAGAAGGTAATGGAACGTTCTAGAAGGTGACGGAATGTCACAGATGTGACCACTTGTCACCCAAAGGAACAAGACGGAATGCCATGGAACATGATGGAATGTTATGGAATAATGTGGAATGCGTTGGAATGTTCTGGGACATTCTCCTGTAAATTAGTATATATAGACCTCAACCACACTTCTAAGGGACGATCAGTTCACCCACTACTCAGGGAGAATCACCAACAGCTCAGTCTTCACCTAGACTGAGGCTCTCTTTGCTAGTTTCCCCCCCACAACTTTGCATCTACCCCCTACCCCTTAGGGCTGATTGGTTGAGTGATTTTGAGTAATTACATACCACTTTCAGCCTCATCCTCTGTGTGAAGAAGCACTAAGTCAGAAGTACTGATCAAGCCTAGCACACTTGTGACGTTGGAGTTTTGGTGTCTGTATTGCTGAAGTCTGATACTTTAGGCAGATAGCCCTCCACTTCAGAAGAGTGTTTGTCTAGGTAACAGCCAGATTTAGCAAGTACCACAAAGGTCTCCGACATATTCTACAACATATCGTTTTATCCCAAGTTTATTTGAAGTTATATTTGTTTGACGTACTAGGCGTCATCTGTAGCAAGTTTAAGGTATCTGACATACCTCTATAAGCTCTACGACATATCTTGTCACTTTTATGACATATCAAGCACAGCTTCAACACAGCTTTAGGTACAGCCTAAGCACAGGACTATTACACAGCCTCAAGCACAGCCTCAAGGTCCATCCTTGAGTCAGGAACTCCATTCCTATCAGAACACAGATTCCCACGGTGAAGTTAGGTGTCTAATCAGAGTGTACAGAGCCCCTGAGTGATAACATTACTGATTCCCTGGAATAATTACTGAGGGACACACTACTAGTGGATCCCCAGCGAACTCATCAGGACCAAGAGCCGGAAAGAGGAACCCCGCTCTACCCTGTGGAGTTGTTAGTTGAGTTCATTGACTAATCAACCAGCCTGCTTGGTTTCTATACTCTAGTCTCTAAGCAAACCAAAGGGTGTTAGTTATCTTCCGTATAGAAAATAACACTACACTCCCCACAAACCCGACAACAGCAGTTCCCACCTGACACACACAACTAGGCTCTGCCTCCATCAGCAAAACCGCGCGTTGCTTTCCGTGCTTTCCGTGCTTGATCCACGGGAAAGCAGGAAAAGCACCAGGCTGAAAAGCAGCTCCAGCCATTGACAAGCAGATTATAAACCGAAAAGCACGAGGCGGGCATCTGATCACTATACTTAGTATACATTGTGTTGGAAGTACATGCACAGTGGTCTATTTACTACATACGCCCATTTACACGGAATTGCAAAATTTGCCCGAAGAGCACCCGCTGCCAACAGTCGGCGTACATTCCAAGCATTCCCTGCATCTCGGACCCCAATCTCCTTGATCGCGTTGGTCACGTTAGTCGTGTTGCACCGGTCACTGCCATTCATGGAAAGGTCGGCAGCCTTGAGAGAGTGCAAGAGATCTAGGTTTTAACTTACCACTCTATGTACCGGCCACCCTAGGAATAACAAAATGGCGAGCTTGAACGTGCTGTAAAAATTGAGTTGTGACCGGTGACCAGGCATCCATGGACTTGGTTCAGAAGTGAGTTAAAGGGGTGCCCTCAGGCGGAAAAAATCAGCACCACACAGCTGTCAGGGCCACTCTACCCCAACAACTACCAGTGCACTGAGCCAACTCCACAGAGTACTCACTAGTCCAACTAGCTTGTGAGAGAACGATCACGTCTCTATTCTTCCGGTAGGTTGTCCGAGGTCACTACAAGTCAGGTTGAAATCCTAAAGAGAAACCCAACCTAAACCGTACTTCGTTCGGTTTAACACGCAAGGGTTTATCCCTACAACAGGATTTGATGACTCCACCAGGTGATCGACTGGACGCTCGAGGTGTTCTAATATGAATGCTGGGATTCTATAGTTACGAGGCGCAGTTGACGTGCAGAGCGGGAGGGAGAGCAGATGGGGGATGTCTTGGATCAAACAAGAAACTCTGACTTGTCCTTAACTGCAACTGGGCTGAGAATGGCAGAGGATTTCCTGAGGTAACAAAACTAAGGTACTACGATACAGCCACAGTTGCTACTTATACTAAAGGAGTGGCCATGACGTCAATACCCTAATATACCCTTATCGAGTCGGAACAAGGGGAGATAAGGAGTGTGAGAATGCTAAGTAAGGGAAGCGAACAAATATGATGCGTGGGAGAATAAAGGACAAAGGGCCTTACTAGCGTGTGAAGGATTGCATAAAAGATAACGAATGTCCGCATGAAACATAGGGGTGAAGATAACACTAGTCCTAAAAGAAAGAGGGGCATGGAGTCATGAAAGTTCGTACCTGGGGATCACACCCAAGGGTCAGGTGAGAATCTTCTTGGATGCTTCCTTTGGAGAGGCCAAAGATAGAGACCATACAGCATCCCTTGTTGTCTGTAGGCGGTAACAGCATCACGGACTAGTGGCAACCTCAACGTGCGTCCGAACATGAGGAGCGCAGGCCTAGACTCATGGGACATGAGGGATTACAGGTTCACCGGCGTTTCACGCTAACGGCTACTCCACATTTGCTGAGCTAAACAAAAGGAGTCTAGGGCACTCCTTTCGAATAACGGCGATTCCTTCCTCCGGTTAGGAGACTGTGATGTGACTGTCCACGTGTGTGATCAGGGTCCAGGGTTGGTCGTAATCGTAAAGTCATGAGGGGTCGTAAAAGGGGTTCGTGATGTTGTAAAGGGGTCATCAGGGTCTTGAGACCTATTTTTAGTGCGTGCATGTTCTAGGCGTTGAACTTACTTAACACTCCGGGTAGTCGGATACCCTAAAAAAAGTGTACAAGCAGTTGAGGTGGGTACCGGTTGAGTGTTGAGTTCTGTACGACCACCGGAACAGAAGAGCTGTTCAGAGATGCCCGAAGATGTCTGGAGAATCGCCGGGGAAGACCGCGACGACTAGAGTAAAGCGCGAGATTCGAGACAAAGCAGAGGGGGATAGGAACCGAGGTTGCTGAGAGTTGCGATAGAGAATCACCGCGAAATCGTAAAGTAGCTGAGGCAGGCTTTTGGTGGGAGCAAGAGAAGAGACACAGAGAAGCCGAGAACTTGACTTGAGAACTGGAGAGCGAACCAGAGAACTGGAGAACTCGGACTGAAACTGAACTGGGGGATCTGAGTCGATGCATTCCAGGCTATCTAAGACACAGTATATAAAGGAAACCGAAGAATCTCCTAAATAAGCAGTGTCGAGATAGTCCGTGAGAGAGAAGGGGAACGGAAAAGCGAAACTAAGAGGAACTTGGTAAGAGGGGTAACTACTAGGGGGGGGAAACGACGACGAAGGCTGAGTAACTACAGGGACGATGACGAAGGGGTGACGACGGCACGAGAGGAAGCCGCGTCATACAGGAGAAAATGCAGGGGAACAGAAATCGAGAGCGGAAGATAGCAATGGAGGCAAATGCCCGGAGAACGGAACGGTGCGGGGAATGGAACTGATCAATCGACCGGGAAGTTCCGATCGATAAGGATTCGCGGGGACGAGAGCACAGAACGATGGGATAACCGGAGATCGATGGCGGGAGGAATTGATAACGATAGATGGCGATGGCGAAGGGCTAGAACGAGAGTCGAAACGAGGATGAAAGGCGAGGGGAACGAGGCGTCGGGGATATCAGAGTTCCGGAAGGTCGAGTAGCGGGTGGCAGATGGCAGGACGCGAGGATTCGAAACAGGGTTCCCGAGAGGGGACGCGAAGCGGGGAAGAACGTTCGAGAAACAATAGAGGCGGTCCGGTGATCAGGGTGAAGGTTGCCTCGAGGCAGTCGCGAGGCCAAGAAGAGTCCGGAACTCAATGGAGTCGAACGACCAATAGGAAGGAATCGGAGATTGAGAGTTTCGACGTCGCGACATCTCCTCGGGACTTTAAAAATCAACCGTCCTCGGTTGCCAACTCGCTAACCTTTCCTTCGTTCTCTATGACCTGGTTCCCATCTGACGCTAAGGGGAACCCTCTTCCTCCGTTCGGTCCCCTTGACGCGATTGATCGTAAGGGAGGATTGTTCCCATCTATCGAGAACGACTCTCCGTGGACTTTTGAAGAGGTGAAGGTTGCGTATCCGTCGACTAAGGGGATCTGGGAATCTGTCCGCGAGGTGTGGAGGTTGAGTACTTTCGAGGAACTAGGTACCGGGGATAGAACGTGGACCGTTCTCGTAAAGGCTTGGATAGTGAGTTTTCTCCTAGAGATACCTTCGCGCGAGAGCTTCCTACTAATGAAGAAACCCAGGTGAGGCACTATGAAGTGTGCCGGGAAGCGGGAGTGCAGATGAACCAGAAGTGGCTCTAAGAGAACTGGGTAATCGCGACGGAACTTCGACGAGGGCGAACGTTTCCCGGGGGTGGAAACGTTGCCGAGAGGAGGACATCTCTCTCGAAGGACCGTCTACATACGAAAATTTACCGCAGATCCCTTAGAGTTCTTATGCTGGCGCGGCTGCGTGGCGAACACATATGGAGTTCCTGTCTCGGGGTCCTTTATTTCGATCTCGTGAACACCGCCGGCTCGGCTGTATTCAGTGCAGTTGAGGACATCGAAAAAGGGCCTTCCGAGAAGGACTTCGAATGGAGCTGAAGGGACGACTTGGATCTGAAGATGGACGGTAACTGGTCCAATCTTCACGGGGAAGTTCTCGATTTCTCCGAGAGTGAGAGTCGTCCCGGAGTTCGCCGACTCCATCTTCATAGCTCTGTCCGCCGTGATAGGTACGTGGAGCTTCTCCCAGACGTCGCGTCTCATGACCACAATCTGCGATCCTCCGTCGAGGATACACTCGGGTGTCACTCCTGGAGCGAGGTTGAGAGTGATCACTCGTAGCGGGAGGAACGGAGCGGCAGATGGAGACGAGTACTCATAGACGTCGAATGGGGAAGTTTCCGCGATCCTATAAGTAGAATCAGTGGTCCCTGCTTCCAGTAGATTCGCCGAAACCTTTTTAGAGGTTACAAGGTTCTTCACCTGTCTCCGGGCATCGTTGGAGACGGCGAGGATTTCGCGAGCAGATACCGGAATCTTTATATCGAGAACTCGTTCGAGAATGTCGGAGGCTTTGGCTGAGTCCTCGATAGCGGCGTGGTAGCGAGTTCTAGATTCGTCGGCGGATGGCTTGGGCTGCATAGCGATAGGCTTAATTGGACCTTGTGGGCGATTCTGGGAAGTTCCCGCAAGAGCTCCTGGTTTCCCGGCGAGATGAGGAGGTGGATCTTTGTTGATTGGTTTAAATGGATCTCGCTGGCCGTGAACGTTAGGCTGGGGAACAGGAGGGTTCTTGCGGGGAGGGGGACCAGTCTTTCTCTGGGGGACTTCGACTCCGTCGAACTTTTCTCGGCGACCCTGCTGCGTAGCTAGGACTTGGGCTTCCCGAAGAGACTCAAGCTCGGCTTTCATGATATTGAACCGCTCGTTGATCTCATCTTCTTCGGTAGGCTGCGCTGGGTCGTCGGGAGAGAGGTCGAACTCGAACACGTACTCGTTCGGACCTTCTAGGTAGTTCGCGGAAACGGCGTTGAAGTCCTGTTGTCCGGTTGTCGCGCAGTTGTCCACCCGTTCGCGCATGTTGCGACCGGGGGTATTGCGGGGGGGATACCTTCCGTTGGGGAGAGTAAGCCGCCCTTGTTGGTTGCGGACGACTTTCCCCAATCGAAGGTATTCTTCGACAACGGGACACACTCGCACGTAATGGTCCTTGGCACTGCAGAACATACAGTCGTTCCCTTCAGGCACTCGCGGGGGGTTCCACTGGGGAACGTTTGGAACTGCTCCTCCCGGAGCTGGGAGAGGAGCGCGAGGGTACTGAGCGACTGGGGGTGCCTGGGGCTGTGAGGTGTTCTGAGGTTGCTGCTGCGATTGGATGTTCGAAGCGACCAAATTCGTGAGGTTGGTTACAAGTTTGAGCAAATCATCTATACCCTGTGGCTGGGTGACATCGCGAGGGGCGGAAACGATGTCATCGTCTATCTCAGCAGACAGAACATAGAGAGCGGCTTCGTGAATCGCTGCAAACTTGTAACCATCCTCTGGAAGTGCGTCAAGATCCTTGGCGGCAAGGCGGCGACGGATAGAAGCGCGAAGCGGTTGCGGGAAACCTCTAAGGTAAGATGCTCCCTGTTCCCGCGTGGATAGCCGACCTTTGGAGATCAAGTACTGGGAGATTGCAAGGAACTCTCGATAGTAATCTCCAACGTCTTCGCGCGTCATATCTGCAGACTTCTGAGTCCGTTCGACGAGTCTAGTAAGTTCGTTATGGGTGTAGCGGCGTGCATCGTCAAGGGCAGGATATCCCTTGCGAACCGCGAGCTCGAACTCGTCGAAGGTGGGGTTGCCAGCCATGCACGGTAGGAATTCCCAACCGTCCCCGGCATCTCCGGCATACCGAATAGCCCAATCGATCATTTCAGCGTCCTCTAAACCACAGCGCTTTCCAAGTGCGGCAACGCTCCTGAAGAACTCTTTGAAAGCCGGAGCTGATGCGCGGGAAAAGACTGGGGCACTTTTGGTATGCGATAGTGGCATGTAGTGATCATTACCACCGGAGGAGGAACCGTCAGGCATTGGAGAAGAAATCGAAGGTAAAAGGGAAAAAGGGGGTTGCGAAGTATCGGAAAACGGCGAAGAAGGCCGCGGCGGAGAAGAAGTAGAAGAGCGAGCAGGAGATCCAGAGAGTTGCGAAGAGAGTTGCGAAGAAGACCAGATATGATTCAAAGAAGGAGAGTAGTGAAGATAGCGTTGCGAAGCAGGCTCTGGGGAAGGAGTTAAAGAAGATAAAGAAGAAAGATAATCCTCCTCCAGGCTGTGTTCGCGGGTGGGTGGGTAGGATAAAACGACTCTCTCAATCCGCTGAAGAGTGCGGAAGGTCTGGTGGATCTCTGCAAAAGTAGCTCGAAGTTCGGCAAGATCTCGAGCTTCAGCTCGAGTGGTAGGAATGGTGGAAATTCGGAGAACACAACGTTACCGGTCCCGGCGTGGGTTCCAGGTGAACTTACTTAACACTCCGGGTAGTCGGATACCCTAAAAAAAAGTGTACAAGCAGTTGAGGTGGGTACCGGTTGAGTGTTGAGTTCTGTACGACCACCGGAACAGAAGAGCTGTTCAGAGATGCCCGAAGATGTCTGGAGAATCGCCGGGGAAGACCGCGACGACTAGAGTAAAGCGCGAGATTCGAGACAAAGCAGAGGGGGATAGGAACCGAGGTTGCTGAGAGTTGCGATAGAGAATCACCGCGAAATCGTAAAGTAGCTGAGGCAGGCTTTTGGTGGGAGCAAGAGAAGAGACACAGAGAAGCCGAGAACTTGACTTGAGAACTGGAGAGCGAACCAGAGAACTGGAGAACTCGGACTGAAACTGAACTGGGGGATCTGAGTCGATGCATTCCAGGCTATCTAAGACACAGTATATAAAGGAAACCGAAGAATCTCCTAAATAAGCAGTGTCGAGATAGTCCGTGAGAGAGAAGGGGAACGGAAAAGCGAAACTAAGAGGAACTTGGTAAGAGGGGTAACTACTAGGGGGGGGAAACGACGACGAAGGCTGAGTAACTACAGGGACGATGACGAAGGGGTGACGACGGCACGAGAGGAAGCCGCGTCATACAGGAGAAAATGCAGGGGAACAGAAATCGAGAGCGGAAGATAGCAATGGAGGCAAATGCCCGGAGAACGGAACGGTGCGGGGAATGGAACTGATCAATCGACCGGGAAGTTCCGATCGATAAGGATTCGCGGGGACGAGAGCACAGAACGATGGGATAACCGGAGATCGATGGCGGGAGGAATTGATAACGATAGATGGCGATGGCGAAGGGCTAGAACGAGAGTCGAAACGAGGATGAAAGGCGAGGGGAACGAGGCGTCGGGGATATCAGAGTTCCGGAAGGTCGAGTAGCGGGTGGCAGATGGCAGGACGCGAGGATTCGAAACAGGGTTCCCGAGAGGGGACGCGAAGCGGGGAAGAACGTTCGAGAAACAATAGAGGCGGTCCGGTGATCAGGGTGAAGGTTGCCTCGAGGCAGTCGCGAGGCCAAGAAGAGTCCGGAACTCAATGGAGTCGAACGACCAATAGGAAGGAATCGGAGATTGAGAGTTTCGACGTCGCGACAGCGTTCCGGAACGAAGTTCTTCCAAGGCCATCCCACGGGCCGAGGTGTCAGCTTGATGTAGTAAGCCAACGATGATGGTACAGGGGCGGAAGTTGATGTGACCTGGACCAATGAGGTTCGTCAAGGTAGGTCACGTGAAGGATCACCGATCTAGGCTATAAGAAGGACGTCTTCTTGGAGCCATCCTTGATCAGCAACACCAGCAACTTCCCCATCATCTCACCAAATGTCTTTCCCAAACAACCACACCTACAAAGTTGCCAACAGCATCTCCACCATCTCTCACATCGACCGCCGTACCGCCAACCGCAAGACCTACACCAGTGAGGCGGGGACTCCCTATACCACTGATGACCAGGTATGGGGGAGGTCTAGAGCTTCGTGTGTTTGCACTAACGCCTTCCTCTAGGTAGAGGTTACGTTCTTTTGGGCGTTGATGTCCAACTAACGGCTTCTAGATCTTGCAGGTCGTCAAGCAGGTGGCGCCGAACGTCTCAGGGAAACAATCCCACATTTGATGGGGTTGACCTGGGACGATGAGCTCTGGGTCCAGTCAATGATCGCCAAGAAGGTGATCTTCCAGATGAGGGGTAGGTTCGGGGAATTGGAGCACCCGATCAAGAAGGAGCTCTGGTACACCCTGCAAAGGGGGATCTACGATCAGGACCTATTGGAGCACGGGGCAACCGTTCCTCGGGCCGTCCGCCATGCCACCGCTTCCACCACGCTGTTGTGGTCGCTCGTTCGAGAGGGGGAAAGCCAGGTAGGTTTTCCGTTTGGATATTCGAGTATGACTCTCGACTAACCAAACTGCTAGGTTGAATGTTTGGAGCGCAAGGTGAAGGAGGCGAAGGCAGACGTCCTTTGTCTGTCGGCGGAGGGTCTTTTGATGAAGGAGACTCTGGCCGCCTTCCAGCAGGGGACTAATGAGGCGTTGGAGGCGATGGTCACTAACCATCAAGAGTTGATTGCCGGGCTAAAGGTCAGGGACAACAACATCAAGGGTGCTTTGGCTCAGAGGGATGAAAAGGTTCTTTCAGCCTTTGCAGGTTTATGCAATGACTGAGAGACTTCTTCTAGACGGAACAGCTTGAAGACGTGGTGGCTGTGTTGACGGCGCAGGTCGAGTCCTTGCAGGAGAAGACCTGTAACTGTAAGGAAGGTCCCGTTTTGGTTGGACAGGGGACAGCCGATGTTCCGTTTGAGTTGGAGTACGCCGACGAGGTGGTACTCCCATCGCCTAGCCCGTCGTCCTACGCGATGCCTCCGATCGAGAATGCGGTTCCTGTTCCGACTCCAGCTCCAGCTTCGACTTTGGCCAAGTCCGACAAGGAGAACTGTCGGCGCTGTCCGTTGCAGCCGATTAGTCAGCTGGTCAAGATCGAGGATGAGGTCATGGAGGTTGACCGGGCCGAAGATGTTCCGAGGGCCATTGAGGTACGTCCGGTGACAACAGGGCAGTGTTGCAAACGCTCTCGACACTGTGTTGCTCATCTTCGGCTAATCCTTATCCGCGTCCAGTCACTGGGGGCAAGGGGTCACTTACCCAGCAGATACATTGTGATTACACTGTAATTTTTTAGACAATGTGTCCAGCCTGTAGCCATGAGGTACATGCTGAGTTCTTTTACAAAGTAACTATCAATGTGACCACAATGTGGCCAGTGGGTCCATCTTGATCACTTTTACAAAGTGCCCATCAATTCGATCACAATGTGCCCTGTGGGTCCATGCAGGATACATTGTAAAAGTGTCCATCAAAGTGGCCACTGGGCACTTTGTGAAAGAAACCCCTGGGTTCTTTCACAATTTTGCTTACAATGTGTCCAGCATACCCCTGAGCCACTCATTGAGAGTTCTTTCATAAATTATCCAGCAATGTGTCCACAGAGTATTCAACCAGATACTCAATGGATTCTTTGAGATTTTGTTGTGAAATCTAACCACATTGAGAGTTCATTGTGAAAACATTGAGAAGAACCCCCTGGGGACATTGTGGTCGCATTGCTGGGTACTTTTTGAAAGAACTCAATGAGTGGCTCAGGCACCCAGTAGGATACATTGTGAACCAAATTGTGAAAGAAACCAGGGGTTTCTTTCACAAAGTGTCCAGTGGCCACTTTGATGAATACTTTTACAATGTATCCTGTATGGACCCACAGGGCACATTGTGATCGAATTGATGGGCACTTTGTAAAAGTGATCAAGATGGACCCACTGGCCACATTGTGGTCACATTGATGGGTACTTTGTAAAAGAACTCAGCATGTACCTCCTGGCTACAGGCTGGACACATTGTCTAAAAAATCACAATGTAATCACAATGTATCTGCTGGGTAAGTGACCCCTTGCCCCCAGTGAGTTGAGTCGGATGGTGACCAGTCTGGTCGAGATGAGGGACAATCCTTCCGATACCGGGTCAACCGTTCCTACCGACAGGTCAAGTCGGAGATCCAGCTTCGCCACCAGCTTCGACTCGCACGACAGGATCCCACCCAGGGGTCTGACGAGGGAGACGGAGGGTTGCTCTTCGACTACGTCGACAGCGCTGCCGAACACTCACCCGGTGATGGAGATGTGGAATCAGGTGTTCCGCAGTTCAGTGACATCTGGGAGGCTGATCGGTCCGCTCGAAGGTATCTCTTCCTATCGGCTTGAACTCACTGGGGGCAAGGGCACCTGGAATCAGTGATTACATCTTGATTACATGGTGAGTTCATGTGCACTTTTCAATGATTGTAATCGCCGACTCCAGGTTGATTACATTTCAAATGTTACCTTGACATGCAATCCAGCCAATGTCCACCAATTACATTTGAAATGTTCTCTACAAATGTTTCTGGGATGTTTTTTACCTGTCGGCAAAAATGATACTGCAATGTAATCAACATGTCCTTCGATTGTCTGAGATGTAATATAAATGCGCTCAAATATAAATGCGCTCAAAAACATGAGATGTTTTCACAATGTGCCCACTGGGCACATTCAGGAAACATTGCTTGGGAACATGTTGAGGAAATTTCAAATGGAGTTGGTGGGCACAGTTGAATTACATGTCAAGGTAACATTTGAAATGTAATCAACCTGGAGTCGGCGATTACAATCATTGAAAAGTGCACATGAACTCACCATGTAATCAAGATGTAATCACTGATTCCAGGTGCCCCTGCCCCCAGTGACTAGAGGTTCAGCTGAGCGCTGAAGATGGTGACGCCATGTTCGGAGAGATCCTCGTGAGGAGGGGCCGGTCCTTCGATCTCCAGGATGGACAGTTGATGACCATGAGGCCTGCTGTAGATAGAGTTGACTTTTGATGGACTTGGATAACACCGTATATAGCCATGTTGTTACGAATCGCTGGGAATGGTACGCGCGTTTGTGTGTTTTGAATGATGGAGTGAAGGATAAGGAGTGTGAAGAATTCAAAACATAAGAAGTGGTAAGAAGAGTTTGAAGAAAGAGCGTGTTATAAAAAGTTTAAAAATACCATGTTCCTGACAACAGCCGCTTTAGAGTTTTGTGAACAACGAGCGGAAAATGACACAGAGGACAAACTCACAGTTGGACAGTGAGCACCACTGTGCGTTAATCCTGTGGAACCACAAAGAATTGCTGAACGGACTTGTTGTAGGCATACAAAGAGATCTGACACCGGGTGTGCTGGGAGGGAGTTTGAAAAGAGCATGGTGAAAAAGCGCCAACCCAGTGCCGGGACCTCGCGCCTCTGATGTCACATGTCACGCATCACGCAACAACATCAGGAAAAGAGGCACCAGCTTATTTGACTACTGTGATTATTTGATCTTGTTTATGACAGCTCCCCGCCATTTAGAACCCTCCGGATCTCGTCATTTTTGACCTAGATTATTTAATCACAAATAACCGAGAACAAGGTGAAATAAGGCGAAATAATCAGTAAAACAGGGGGCTGCCACGTTTGTTGATGAAGGCACCCGTCTCCAACTCTCCCACTACAAGTCTGACCTCCCCCTTCGAGTCTCCCTATCAGAAAGAGGCCGTGATCCACTGGCAACAACTCGCTGGAGGTGCTCGTTGGCGCTGTTTTCCTGGTTCAACTGTGGAGCTCAAACAACGATAAGAAGAGCCATTCGTTGCTCCCCGTGCTGGTTCATCGAGCAAGGCTCGTGTTGTACATTTCAAGGGGTCCTAGAGAGCCAGACCAACGCCCCAGTCCTACAACAAGATTTTAATGTCTAATCTTCATGTTTGTCTGGTGCATTTTCAAGGCCAAATGATAGTTTCTTGTAGTTTGTGCACCATAAGTACCAGTTGTAAAATAACCTCCACGCTACCATGGCATTTTGCTGTCACCAATCAACTGTGCTTTTCTGTGCTTTTGCCTGCTTGACCAAGCAGGAAAAGCATTTCACATCATGTTCCGACTGTGATGCTTTTTAAAATGGTCTCTGCTTTTCGATCTATGCTTTTGGTGCCTTTTTCCGCTAATTCCCGCTTTTTTCGCTTTTTTAAGCAGAAAAAGCAAATGTGCAGTTTTCCTGATGCTCCCCAGTACCTCGAGAAGATGGCGGATGAAACTAGGGATTCGAGCCCCTCGAGTTCTACAACGACACCTCTGGACATTTCCATGCCTGTTCCTGAGCCTGCCCTGCCAAATCTCTCCCCAGAATCGCGTACAATGGCAGAAACGACCAGCGACCCACTACCCCAGCCAGCCGCGACACCCTCCCGAAAGCATACCCTCGCAGGCAAAGTTAGGAAAGTGTTGCAGAATGCGAAACAAACAACCACCACATGAGCTTACGACTTGGGAAGTGCCTCCTTTCATCCTTTTACGTTTGATGTATTAATGACGGTATCATATACAACATTGGCACCTTGTGCGCGATGAAAATTTCTCGTTGTCAGAGGCGTGTCAGAGCCAGCGATGATATACAGTGATCACGATCAACCTGCACAATATGTATACTACCGACTCCAGTTAGCTTTATCCCAGTAGCGACCAAGCTCAGCAACTGCTACACGGATGTGGTTTCTTGTGGCGCGGTCCGTCAATGAAACGGCGCTCGACGGTATTCCACGAACTGGAATTCTCCGATAATGCACGGCTGAGGTTCTTGATGAGCAAGTGCGTGATGTCAACCTTGTGCTAGGATGGTCGACGCTCCTGATGTATACGACGCAGATTGATTCCGCTGGGATAACACGTGAGGGCCATGGATACAGGGTGCTTATGAAGGTGCGCTGCGAGCTGGCTGTTTGTTAGCTCCTTTGAATAAAGTGGAGGAGTTACCCCACCTATAACAGACGTAATATCCAGCTCCACAAAGTCGGCAATGGCAGAGCGGCGCCAGAGACGTAAAAAGCGCCTTGTATTCGAGAGTGATTAGACTGGAACACGCGACAGTTTCCAAAAACCTCCCGGACCTTCTTCCAAGACTGGGAACTACATTTAACCCGCTTGAGTTGAGAGGGCGTCCTCTAAGGAGCGGGGAACAGGATAAGTGGACAATAAGGGGATTAGTGTAGCCTTGTCGCCCGCCGTAGGTACTCTTCAACTTGCTGTCGCTGGTCCCAGGAGCGACAGCCTCGGTAAGGCGCCGTTTCGAGTCGTCCGCAATGGCGTAAGTCGAATCAAAATGGTCAGGAGCTTCTCCAAATCACAGAAATGTTCGGGAAGCGAGGCCGACCCCTTGAAAGTCAGAAAGTGACACCTTGGTTTGGGACGTTGGAAGTTGCGAAGATGAAATTTCGAATGCACAGGAATGCCTTTCTGACAGCAGCGGTGTTCGTGTTGGTCCCCGTATACATCCAGCCTTGTGGATTGTCGCAGTGGGAACCAAGTCGACGCGGATGAGATTGTTGACACGGAACAGCGTCTCAAGGGTCTGAAGCCTGGAGAACAGCACCGGTTATCGTGTCGATATGCGCGAAGGAGAGATGAGGCTTTTCTCGTCCGAACAGTCGTTGACCACGATATCGAATAACTTGTGGCGCTTGCTCACGTTTGGGGTTCTCCTGAATTCAGGGTCATGTCGTTCAGGATTGGCGTGGGTTCATGGTAGAGCGGGCTTACAAGCATCTGGTCCTTGAAAATGAGCATTGAAGCTCTTGAGGAAAGAGCGTCCAGTGATTCGCACCAGTACGGGCGGTCGGGATCCGAGCATGAGATGGGGGGAAGGTCTGCAAGGTGTTGAAGGCCTTGGAAGAGAGAACAGCCGGTCCACGGATGGCTCTCAAGGAGAGTTCGGACGTAGGATCATCAACTTGAATCCGAAGTTAAACGGGGGAAATAGGCAGGAACTGGCGCGGCCATTTGTAGCTCCTCGACGATGGATTTCCTGTGCTAGTGAGACACAGATATCGCCCAATTACATTAGTCGCATATCGTGGGATGTCTGACCTGGTCTCCTCAAGTGACTGCGAATGAATTGCCTTTCAACCCGCTGATTCATTCTTCCATGACCTTCACGAACTTCAAACGAAAGATTGTCCGGCCAACTGCCCTCCTCCTCTGCTCTCATAACGCGCCCAGTTCGTTCCGTAAATCGACCTGGAGCGCGCGCACAAAAGGAAAGCCAAAAGTCCCGCAAGCTCATAGGTCTCGCGGGGAACTTTGATCACTCCGCACGTTTTTACCCTTCACGTCCATCCCATGTCATTGAGCCCCCTCCTCGAGAGAACACGTCGCAATCGACCTCAGTATCATGCAGACGATACCACCCTTGAGGTCCGAAGGGGAGTGATGGTGGAGCTCCGAGACTCTAGCCGAAGAGAACACAGGCCCGCAGGAGCATCTGGAAAAACCTTCGCGACTAAGCGAGACTATATGATGTTAATCGGGTACTAACCGCATCTATGTGAATAATTGCAAATAGCAGTCCTACTATTCAATAGTGGCACTGTAGTTCGGCCGTGGTGGGATAGTCGTTGCATAGCCATCGCATAGCGAGTCACCGGGAGCATGATAAACTCAGAATAGTGGCTTGTTCGACGGCCATAGGCGCAAATAGTTCACTCGTTGTTAGGTATAGAGCTGTCTTTGCAAATCATTATATTTGGGGGGTATTCGAAGTCTCGGAGTGGATTATTTGTATGAGATACTGCCACAGGCACTTTGTCCGAAGGATGACACAACAGGGGTCAAGCCGGCAGGAGATCCGCGTTCACGTAGGTGGGTCTCGTTGAAATGCTTGGGGCAGCACCACCTGACCCCTTGGACAATGATTCTTTCCTATGCGAACGGACTTCAGTAATCCAAACGTGAGGTTTGATAGAAGTAACCTACATCGTTCCCTCGTAGACGGTGGACAGCAACCGCGCAAGCTTGGCGTTGCCATTCTTCGACAATTTAACTTGCTCGAACGAGTTGAGGTGTCCAAAGTAACGCTCTTGTTGCATTTCCTCGGAGAATCGCATCCGATCCCCTTCCGCAACCTCTGTAAGCGCGACTTCGAGCTGCCAATTTCGTTGCTTTAGCCGCGACCTGAATGTCGTTGTCAACACGAGACTTACCAATGTTGTTGCCAATGCCACCATCGGTATGGGGACCTCTGGCCCATGCTCCCCGGTCGGAACACGATCCTTGAGGGACTTGTCGCATTTAAAGAAGTACCCAAGCATGACGAGCATTGCTTGGTGCTGATATGGTGCCCTGGCATCAGGCTCATCCTGTGATCCGCAAGCCGAGATGCGACTGAGAATCTCGGGCGTCAGAATCAATGGACCAACTCACCGTGTTTGTCCTCGCAAAATGAAAGGCGTCGCAGTCCAAGAGCTTCGCTGCAGCTACAGCCTTTTCAGCGTCTGAACCTGTTAACTTGTAAAGGGACTTCCGGGCGTCCTTCTTTGCCTTTGCCTTTGACTTCCTCTCGGAGGGTTTTTCTTTTGGACAGACAAGATCCCTCGCCACGTTCAACGCGGATTGGCGGTAGCCGCTCCAACGATTTCGAATCTGTCGGCCAACCGTTGTTAGCGTGAGAGCGCGGGACGGGTTGAACCGGAAGCTTCGATTCGGTTACCATCGACAATAGACAATTGAAATATTTGATGTCCACTCTTGCTCGTTCGCCGACCATGTTGATGACGTGGCTCTGGTTCCCTGCAGAAAGCGCAAACCTGAGGGCATCTGATAGCCACTGCTCTTGGTCTTCAGTGTCTGGAAATGAATCATTCAGAACGAGGTTAGCATTTGCCCGCTTGACTGCCGTGCTCAAGCAGTTATTTATCTCGATGGTTTGACCGGTCTGTTTGTAGGACCCATCCTCAGCTTGAGCTAGCTCGGTAAATGCTGGCCAACTGGGAATGGATTGTTTGTGATCTGTTGGGTTAGGGAAGTGATTGGCCGGTGGATGGATGTCCTGGACAGTTGACTTTGCACCGCGATCGGGTATATTCTTGCCGAGTGAGTAGTCGGGTTGTTGAAACGACGGGCCAGGGATTGGGATCTGATTTGAAAGGCCGGTCAGAATTGGTGATTGGTTGAGTGTGGTCGTGTTTCAACGTACCTCTCTGATGAGACGTTCAACCCGTTTTCCGCCCTAGCCACTGGTGAGATACAAAATATAAATATGTCAATAATTACTCACATTCGGGACCGTGACAGGATACTTCAAGATCATCACGGCATTACTGATTTTTCTGGTGACCAACTGGAACTCCAACACGTACCTCTTTGGTCAGTTGCGTTGCACTTAGAACCTTGTCCATCTCATCCTCACTGGGTACTGGTGATGTGGCATCACCTAGGGACTGTGAGTGACTCTAATGTGGAAGCTGTAGTAGGGCTCACGAACCATCAGTAGTTTGATTCTGTGGCTCTTCCTCCCCGTCCTCTGAATCAGAGGAAAAAGGGGGTCTAACTGGCACCTTCCTCCCGGCCACCTTCGACGCACGTGTTGTCGCTACAACTGCAACAACACAATTCAGTAAGGTGAGCATATGTGGAGGAGTGTCGAACCTACTACCTTGTCCCACGGTCTCAGTGTTTTTTCCTGGTGTAGGTTCCACAGGTTCTTGAGCATCGACCAAAGGACACGTGTTTTTATCTTTCGAAGACTTTCTATTCGGCCGTTTTGCCGGTTGGTCCACGGGTTGTGAGTTCTTTGCCTTTCGCTTCTGAGTCCCTAGATTTATGTGAGTACAGGGACATGCGCAGTTGTACTGCTACTGCTACCGGCTTCTGCACCAGTGGGTTCTACCCCTTTGGTTGACGCTCTCATGTTGCGGGTGGAAGCGGTGGACTTGGTTGTGTTTGGCGGAAGTTGCTTGGCGGGTTGCCGCTCTCGTGGCATGGGGGAGGGGAGAGGGGGGTTTTGTGGGAGACGTGGCTTCTGCCGGTTTTAAGGTACTCACTCACACGGGCCAGGGACCAAAAAATCTGGGACTAAAAATTTATTCTCAGACGATTCTCTCGACTAGCACAGATATATTTTCCCACCACTTTCCCCCGACCATCGCCAGAATGCACCAACAAGCAAACCGTCTATGCCATGGATGTGGGCAATATTTCCGCCCAGGTGGCTATAAAAACCACCTCAAACTCTCTCGTGACCCCCGCTGCATGCATATTCGAAATTCCATATTTCTACTGGTCTCCAATACAGCACCTCATGACAACATCCTAACCTCCAAACGTTCGGCCACTCCTCCACCTCCTGTACCCGGGCGCTCAAATATGTCTGAAGCCACATACCTTGACATTGAGATGACAGACATCGCGTCCGAAACCACGCATCCTGATGCCGAGATGATGGACATCGGTTGTGAGAACCAGGATCTCCATCCAACGGACCAAAATTTGAATCCGCCGCCCAGTCAGTCGGTCATGGCTGACGGTCGCAATGCAGATGGGCCAAATAATTGCGACGAATTGCTCGAGACACTCCCAGAACGCCTGGCACCTCCCATCATTGTTGGCTCAGACACAGACACAGATTTGTCCGACGACGAAGACGACACGGATTCATCCGAAAATGACAATGGCACACACCAATCACGTCAAGAGTCAGCAACACCACCTGGTAGGTGATTTCGGTTTCGAAAATACATTATTTATGCTAATTGCAACTACTAGCCAACCGGAATGCTCCGATCGAAGAATCAGAGGGAAAACCTTTTGTCGTCAAATTCGGTGGAAGAGCTGGAGAAACGGTGGGGGTAAACAACAAGCATCTTCCATACACGCGATATTCTCAGGACCTTCAAGCAGAAGACGTCCCATGTGAATGGGCGCCGTTCTCAACTCGCATTGATTGGGAGATCGCGCGTTGGGCAAAACTACGAGGCCCAAGCTCTACGGCTTTATCAGAGCTTTTAGGAATTGATGGTGTGCGTTAATCTATCATGCGTCTTCGACTCCCGCGATCCTAACACTGATCTCCTGAACAGCTTACGAGTGCACTGGGTCTCTCATACTCAAGTGCTAACGAACTCAACCGCATCATCGATCGGAGGCTTCCAAGCGGACTTCCGGAATTCGTCCGAGAAGAGGTCACACTCGCGGGTCAGACCTACGAATTTTATCACCGCGATATCCTCCAATGTGTTCGCGCCCTCTATGGAGATCCCGAACTTGCAAAATTCTTATTACACGCGCCGGAAAGGCACTTCACTGGCCCAGACAAGGAAACTCGAATGTACTCTGAGATGCACACCGGAAAATGGTGGTGGACACGTCAGGTATAACTCGTGTAATTTTGGTGGAAGAAAACTCAGTTAACCTCATGGAACAGGTAGAACTCGAGAATGAGTTTGGTGGGGTGACGATAATCCCACTTCTCATCTCTTCTGATAAGACCCGAGTCGTTACATTTGGCACAAAGTCGGCCTATCCGGTTTATCTCACGATTGGAAATATCCCAAAGGAGCTTCGCCGAAAACCATCGCGGCGGACCCACGTTCTGCTTGGCTACCTCCCGACAACTCCTCTGCACCATGTCTCAAGCACTGCCTCTCGTCGCCGAATGGTTGCCAACCTCTTTCATCATTGCATGTCCCGAATTCTCGCACCACTGAAACAGCTGGCTGAAACTGGACCGATTGAGATGTCAACCGGTGATGGTGTTGTCCGCCGCACCTTCCCCATCTTCGCATGTTTTGTTGGGGATTATCCCGAGCAAGTTCTTGCGTCTGGGTGCAAAACTGGGGACTGTCCTAAATGTCCTACAAGGCGGCCAGAATTGGGGGAGTTTAAGGAGGATGACGATGAATACCGAGACCTCGCTGAAATCTTGGAGGCACTGGACACCTTCGAGACAGATCCCGCTGGGTATAGTGCTGCCTGTTCTGAAGCCGGAATAAAGCCCATTGTCCACCCATTCTGGCAAGACCTTCCCTACTCAGACATTTATCTGGGAATCACCCCTGACGTTCTCCACCAACTCTACCAAGGAGTAATGAAGCACCTTATGTTGTGGGTTACAACCGCCTTTGGGGAGAAAGAACTTGACGCTCGGTGCAAATCCCTCCCACCCAATCACAACATAAGATCATTCTCCAAGGGGATCACATCCCTTTCACGGGTGACTGGGAAAGAGCACGCTGACATGTGCCGCATTCTCCTTGGACTTGTCGTTGACTTAAAGCTCCCAAATGGCACCTCCCCAATACCCCTCATTCGTGCTATCTGCTCACTTCTTGACTTCCTCTACCTTTCCTAATATCCCCTCCATACCTCCAAAACCCTCCAACTCTTGCACGAATCACTTCAAAAATTCCACGAGAACAAGCACATCTTTATTGAGCTTGGCATCCGGAATAATTTCAACCTGCCAAAGCTACACTCCCTCCTCCACTATGTCCACTCCATCAAAACGTTCGGGACAACGGATAACTACAATACCGAGTATACAGAACATCTTCATATCGACTTAGCAAAGGACGCTTACCGGGCAACAAACCACCGCGATGAATACGCACAGATGACGGTGTGGTTACAGCGAAAGGAGAAAATTCTTCGGCACGAAAGTTACCTCGAGTGGTGTCGCAATCCTCAGTCGACGATCATGCTCCGGTCAACCGATATGACCTACAATGGAACCCTGACCATGACAAAATCACCATCTGTACGGGCCGTCAACTTCAATGACATCATCAGCAAGTACGGCGCAACGTTCTTTCGGGAGGCACTCAAGCGTTACACCGTCCTTGTACAACACTCCGGCCCACCACTTACGAGGAGCCAGCTTGAACGTAAAATATTACACACTAACCTTCCCTTCACAACTGTGTCTGTCTACCACAGACTCAAGTTTACAGCCCCTGGTGATACAACGTTAGCCAAACGTGTCACCTTGGACTCGATTCATGTCCAGCCCGAGCGGCGGACGAAAAAGGGAACGAGAATTCCACCTCGCTTTGACACCGTTCTCTCGAATATTGGCTCGGGTGCGGAAGCTGGCTTGCAAGGTACGTTCCACCTATCCTAAGAGCTACACCACCCTCAATATACACCAAAGGGTATCGCGTGGGTCAGGTTCGAGTGGTTTTCACTCTACCAGGCAATGTGGATGGGATCGCAACTGAGCCGCTTGCATATGTTGAGTGGTTCACCAAGTTCACGGTGTCCGATCGTGATCACCAAATGTTCAAGTTGAACCGGAGTCTTGAAGATGGTAAGCGGGTAGCGAGCATTGTCCCTGTGTCAACAATTAGGCGAAGTGTACACCTCTTCCCGAAATTTGGCCCGGCAGTACCAGACGGGTGGTCTTCAGAGAACGTGCTCGAGAAGTGCACTTCATTTTATCTTAACCCATTCGCAGATAGACATATGTACTTTACTCTCTAACATGTTCATTGGGGGAGGGCAGGAGTCGACCAAACCTTCGTGACTTGCAAAGCGTCGAAGAAGTTGTTGGCGCGTGGTTGGTTGAGGCGATGGAAAACATTGTGAGGGATGAACTAGAGATGGGGGCCATGTGCGCACGCCTTGGGGCCCCAACTAAAAGGAAAATCACCTGCCCTGGACCCGAAAAATACGTGGGCAGGCCGTGCACGTCGTTTCACGCGGTGGCGACAAACACTCAGCGAGCGCTCACGGCCAACGCCGGAAAACTGTCAAATGAGGTTAGCGAAAAACAGGCGCCGTGATACTGATGGGTAATCCCCACATAGACCCAAATAACTTCATTAGTGTCGCTTAGTCGCTTAAGTTTTTCCAGATGAGCTTGCCTGCGGGTTCTCTGAGCGCGGAAAACAGAGGGGTCGTTGCAGAGCGCTCAAAATACCCCTGAATTTTTGGCATGAGCAAGTCTGTGTCAGTCCCCTGGAGGTTTGTGAATGGGGAGAAATAACGAGAAGTGAACTTACACGCTATCCGAAAGCGACTCCGATCATCCAGGACGTATCTCCCGCAAACTCACAGAGTTTAGTGAAGTCGCCCGGATACGCCCACAGGCTCAGTCAACTGGGATCATCTCGGGCGGAACTTGAGTGTCCAAGGTTCCGGCAGAGGCGTCAGTGGGGATCAACTAGCCTGGGGCCTTCGCATTTGATTCCTACCAGTTAGCCAGGCTACCAGCCTTCGGCTCGCAGCGGTAGACACCCGGGGTGTAATCGTTTGTCACTGGTGGTACGCCACCGAACGAGACAAGTCTCACCATCGCGTGTTGATAAGTGCCCGTGTTTGGTATTGTGGGTCCGTCACTTTTTTTTCTCTCCCCCCTGCCAACGCGATGAAGCACATATCGAAGGTGAAGCGCAAGATGTTCCCCAAAACTCCCAAGCAGCCTATCCCTTCGGAATCGCCTGCCGGGGCCAGCGCTGGGCCATCCAGCTTTCAACCCGAACAGAACTCGGGCCCTGAAGGTCGGTCGAACCTTTCCCGTCATGATCTAGACTCAGATCTGTCCATGTTACTAGACGAAGAAGCCGGTATGGATTCAAAGATTGCGCTTCAGAACAGGGCGGAAGAAGATCAAGAGCTTCCCGTGTCGGAAACCGGGACGTCGGGTATTGTGCTGGACGCACCTGAAGACGGGAAAGATCCCATGGGTGAGCTCTTCCGCTCCATGGGATTGAAATCTTTTCTCATCACCATAACCATTTTTTCTCTAGCAAAGAACCCTGGTGACACCGAAGGAGGGGAGATCGGCCCTGCAGAGTCATCGAGGGGTACGTGTCGATGGCCTCGTGGCGTACGATGTGTTTTAACAAACTCCAGTTGCCAAGACTGCGCGCGAGGGGACATCATTTGAGGGCGCCGCTGTCAACCGCGGTGCCGCGAACAAGGACATGCAAAAATTCAGTGCTCTCAAAGCTATCTTGGAGGTTGTCTCCGCCGATTGCGCCAATCGCGAAGTTCGTTTTCAGCCTCCCGCTCAGGATTCTCTCGTTTAACCAACATCTTTGCAGGATGACGTCGCCGTCGGACAAAAGGCCAGAGGCCTCCTCCCGCATATCGTTGCATTGGAAGAAGGCTTTGATTCACCTCCTCGTGATGTGGAGGAACTGAGGCGCCGGGATGAAGTGATACGGTATGTCACCATTCCTTCGTGAAGTACGACACTGAGCCCCCTCCAGTGAGTTGGGACGCCTCGGAGGGCAGCTGCGGCCTCTGGCCGAGAAACCTGAGCAGTGCACTGGGGAAATTTCGAAGGTACTCGAGGGCTTACGCGAGACGATCTTTGATTACCAGGTTTGTCCATCGCCGGGGAACTCGTGCTGGTTTTGACATTGGGAACAGAAGGTGCAACAAGACGTCATCTCCAGTCAACGGCGGGGAGAGATAGTGAGTATTTTTATTTCACACTCAAGCAAGTTGAATGACCTCTCGGCAGAGCCCAGGTCAGAATATATCCTGTTCTCATACTCTCAATGATTGGTGTCTGACATAGACATCTGGCAGCCGAGGCGGCTATCCTCAACAATTTTCAAAGTGCACAGAGAGCCGAGTATCGGCATGGCAGCCGCAAAGGCTGTCTCAAGGGGACACGCGAAGCCATCCTGGATGGGATTGAACTCTGGGCAAACGACTCTGACCAATCTCCTGTCTACTGGTTAAACGGATTGGCCGGCACGGGGAAGACCACAATCGCACAGACAATTTCCGAAAGAATGTTTGCCAGTGGCCAGCTTGGCGCCTCCTTCTTTTGTTCCCGGGACTTCGAAGACAGGAGTAATCTCGAGTTCATTTTCCCCACCTTAGCTATCCAACTTGCACGCAAATATCCCCAATTCCGATCCATCTTTGTCCCAATGGTCCAGCAGGATCCAGGAATTGCCCATGAGTCTTTGTCCAACCAGATGGACAAGTTGATTGTGGGGCCCCTCAAGAAATCCAGTATCTCAATTGTCATTGTTGTTGATGCCTTGGATGAGTGCAAAGATGAAGAGCCTGCCTCTGCAATCCTGTCTGTCCTTGGGAGATTTGTTTTAGAAATCCCAAAGGTCAAATTCTTCCTCACTGGTCGCCCAGAGCCAAGGATCAGGACTGGATTTCGCCTTCCCTTATTGGCAGAAGTCACAGATATATTTGTCCTTCACAAAGTTGAACCAAGGCTCATCAACAGTGACATCCAGCAGTTCCTCAGGCACAGTTTTCTGGAAATTGCCAATGGTCAGTGTGGGCTAGATGGTTGGCCAGCAGAGGAGGATGTGGATCACCTTTGCAAGCAGGCAGGAGGACTCTTTGTCTATGCTGTGGCAACAATCAGGTTTATTGGTCATGGGAACATTGGTCCCAGACGGCAATTGGAACGACTCCTTCAGTCACCAGAGAGCACCAAATACCAAGGGAAGTCCAAGATAAACCCAAAAACCACATTGGATTCACTTTACATATCAATCCTTGAGGGGGGCTTTTGTGATGATGACCCAGAGTATGATTCCAGTATCCGCTCTGTCCTGGGGGCCATTGTGCTCGCTGCCAATCCTCTTTCACCTTCTTCCATTGCTACACTCCTAGGCTTTCATTCCTCAGATGTATCTCATCAATTGACATCAGTTCATTCTCTTATCCTCCAGGGAGACAATGATCACCCAGTCCGACCCTTCCACAAATCCTTTCCTGACTTCATCACTGATCCAACTCGATGCACCAACCAGAGATTTTATGTCTTCCCCCCTCACCATCATCATGAACTTGTCAAAGGCTGCCTTGAGCTGATGAATCAAACACTGGAGAAGAACATGTGTCAACTCCCAGATGCCTTTACCAATTCTGAAGTGGGGGACTTGAAAGATAGGATCAAGAAATACATCACTCCTGCTCTGGAATATGCATGCAGGTCATGGTACAAACACCTTTCCAAAGAACACAATGTTTACCCAGTCACAATCAATGCTGCTATTGATCACTTCCTGAGGAACAAATTCTTGTTTTGGCTTGAAGTGCTAAGTGTCCTTGGAGCTGCAAGAGAAGCAGTTGATGCATTGAGAGCTGTCAAGAAGTGGTTTGAGGTATGTCAAATTCTAATTCCCAATACTCCTCATACTCACACATTGTGTCAGGCTTCTCCAACCCTTGACACTGTCAATGACTGTCAGGCTTTTCAAACCCTTGACATTGTCAATGACTGCTTCCAATTTGTGACCATGTTCTTTGGGGTCATCAGTACATCTGCCCCACACATCTATCACTCAGCTGTTCCATCATCTCCCAGGACATCCATCATGTGGAAGCTGTATGAACCATATGCCAACCCCCTAGTAAGGCTTGTGTATGGAATCTCAACCTCATGGGATTCAAATGCTACAACCTTCAAACATGCCAGTAAGATCTGGGCTACAGCTTGGTCCCCATGCAGCAGGTTCATTGCAGTGGCCAATGTATCATATGGTGGAATACAAATCCTAGATGCTGTAACTCTGGAGCAGTTGCTTACTACAAGCCCCTTATCCCAACCACTTAGGTTTGGGCACCTCCTATTCTCACCAAGTGGCCATTTGTTAACATATTGCATGCGAAAAGAGGAGACAAGTTACATTGCTAGCTGGGACCTTCAAACAGGTGGCCTTATCTGTAATCTGGAGATCTACTATGGGACAAAACCTTATGAATCAATGACCTACTCTGAATGTGGGACAATGGTTGGGACTTTGTTCACGGATCTAGATGCCTCTGTCATCTGCACGTGCAACATTCTCACTGGTACAAATATAGCATCCTATCCATTCAAAGGGAGAGCCACAAATATTTGGACCCATGGTGAATACCTTCAATTTTCAACCTTGGAAGATCAAGGCATTACTATATGGGAAGCTGTGTTTACTTTCGCAAATCCAGCAACCGCTGTCCAGTCCCTCTCTATCCCACATGACACTAACACTGCCTCATCTTCTTTCAACCATATCCTGTTCCACCTTGCCTTCCACTCTGATAATGGGCACCTTCAGGTGTGGGACACCCAGAACGCTAAACTCCTCTTAGAATCTGCAGCTGGGAGGTTGTTGTCATTTTCCCCTGATGGGTGCTTCTTTGCACATACCACCAACTCAGGAGTACGAATTTGGAAGCAGTTTCCTAGTGGTTATACACATCTTCAAACACTTCCAGTCAAGGACCCATATGGACCACATGGACCACTACAATTTTCCCCTAATGGAAAATTCCTTCTTGTACAATGTTCATGGGATGCATTCCAGTTATTCCCCACAGAAGTTTCTGAAACCCCCCTCTCTGACCTCCCTGCTCAAACTCTCCACCAAGAGACTAAAGATTTTATCTTGGAATTTTCTTCTGCACATACTCTGGCAGTGGCCACACGCATGAGGGGAAAAGTGGTCACAGTCATTGACCTCAGTTGTGGCCTCCCACAACTGATCATTGATATGGACACAGAGGTCTATGCAACAAGGATCATTGAGAACACTGCTTTCATTTTTTCTAATGCAAAGATCTCTACTTGGAACATACCTATCAGAGGTGGTAATGGTGATCATAGGGCAGACATCAGCAACAGCATGTTCATAACAAGTCTTAAGGTCACAGACAGACCTGATTCTCCAGTGTATTCCCCAGTGTTGTGTGATGATCCAGATATAATTTCTGCATCAATCTCACCTGATGCCCAGTACATTGCTGTTCTGGGAAGAAATCATCTGGAAATCTATGACATGGCCACAGGGAATCATCTTCATTACAATTGGTTGTGGAGATTGCCTCCAGTATGGTTCATCCCAGATGGGAATGAGTCCTGGTACATTTCCACTAGATATCGGATAGAAAGGATGGCAATTGGCAATGATGGGGAATACTATCTCACTGAGGTGGAGGATGAACAATTAACTAGGAACTTGCCAAGGAGGTACCCTTGGAAATCCACTCTTGGCTATGAAGTCACAGGTGATGGGTGGATTCTCAGTCCCAATGGAAGGCATCTGTTATGGTTGCCCTATCATTGGCAGTTGGATGAGGAGTCAAGGAAGTGGGATGGATGTTATCTTGCATTGTTACATGGTGGACTTCCAGAGCCTGTCATTCTTGACTTACAACCAGAGTAATTGCTTGTTGATTGATGCCTCACTCTTCCTTCTTGCACAACCCCTCCCCTTTTTGGTTTCCTGGAGGCTGTCCCTTCTTGGAGTTTAGCATTTGTAGGATAGCAGTTGTGTGTTCCTTGAAATCTTCACTATGTTACCCTATCAAAGCAGTGTGACAGTAAGGCTATAGTCTTGTTTTCTGATAGTTGGTAAGTTTACACCGATCACAAGGAGTCATTGTGAATTTTATCACTGAGGATCAGAACGGAGGTGTAAAATCACTGGATGTAATTCTGAGCTCAGCGATGACAGAACATTGGTTTTTGAGATATGTACTAGTGAGAAGGATGTGTGAAGCTCATTTACCTGGAAGGACTGCATTTTTCCTCAGGTCAGTTGTGGGTGAATGTGAAAGTTGAGTGCAGCAGCAGTGTACCACAATCAATTGGCTGTGGGCACACAGAGGTTGCCTGTGCGCTGTAAACGAGGTAGAAAATAATGTTCTCCACAAGTTGTTGTGAGAGCCTCCACTGCCGGGATTTTCGTAGATTTTAGCCTTAGCTTTCGGTACCATGTATCAGTCTAAACGTGGTAATATTGGTGGATGAATCGGCGAGAATCAGCTCGCGAGACCACCCGATCGCAGATATATGGAGGTCCTTGCCATTGTCATCTCGGACGTAGCACCAGGGACGGTACCACAAACATCTCGTGGAGATATCTTATATAAAGCAGATCAATTCTAAATGCCTGCAATAAATCCATAAGCCAAACAGCTGAGTAACTGGTGTGAATGCATAAAACAGTGCGCGGCGAAAAAAAGGGCTAAGGCCCGCCTACAAATACAAATGACTAAAAACTGGATGAATCACAGGTAAGTCTCCCGCAACCTCCGCACAATATACTCCTCCGTCGTCACCGGGTCGTACTTCATAGGATTCCCAGGTCCGAAGCAATGAGGCAGACAAGAAATCTCCGCGTTGAAATTCGGGTTACAGAAGAAAGCTATAGATTGACGCTTGGGAATGATGCCTTCCCCCTCGTTGATCAGCTTGAAGGGAGGGGCAACGACACGGTGGAGAGTCGAACGGAAGAGGTCGTTGCTCCAGCGAGCGAGAAGATCCGCGGTATTGATGATAACAGTGCCAGGCTATCCGAGAATTATTGATTAACGATAATAATAATAGAAGGTGGGAGAATGCGCTCACGATTGGGGGCGCTGGAGCGAATTCCTTCGTGGTGGGGTTTTGAACTTGAAGACCGCCGACCTGGGGGAAGAGATTAGTGTTTGGCCCAAGATCCGAACGAACCCGTCCCTTGCAGGGTCTTGGAAGAGCAGAGTTACAGTCCCTGTGAATTGCGGTCAAACAAATTCGCTCGAGCAATAGGTAGGGAACCCACAGTAATCGGTATGAGCACCTGCACGAGCCTGACCGTCGTTGTGTAGCAAATCGGACTTGATGGCCGGATAGTGCATCAGACGCAAGTTGTGATCCTGCGCATTGATTTTGTCCTGGAGAAAGTTCTCTTGTAAATCAAGTCCGAGAGCGACTGCTCGCATCACTCGGACGTGTGATTCGTGACACGTCTGTGAGGCAGGTTCTCAGCATCAGGGAACAGGGAAAGAACAAAGGGAACTTACCTGGAAGAATTCGAGCATAAACGCTCTGAACCCGGGAACATCCGACTCATGGGGCCACATATTCTTTCATGTACTGCTCCAGTCACGGCCAATTTCCATTGACACCTTGTAGTCCGGGACGGAGGCTCGAAGTCGTGCGATCTCCTTTTCGTCTTGCGAGTTGGCCACGCGCTCCCGCCCCTGCTGTACGTATCCGCGATTGAAACGAGGATCCTCCCATGCAAGAGCTTGCTAGAAATAATCCGCCCCTTTGAGAAACCACCTGCAATGGAAGTGAATCGCATACCAACCTTCTTATCGAACGGGAGTTGGAAAAACTCGTCGCTCTAGGTGTATTTCATCGAGCGACGAATTTCGAGGTGAAGCGGGTCACGTACCCTTTTGAATGCCTCCTGCACGACCTTTTCGCTGATGCCGTGGTTCCCCAAGTAGACGAAACCGGTGCTTTTGAAGCCGTCGACAACCTGACGGGCAGTTTCGCGTCTCTGGGCGAATAATAAGGAGCCAGAGTTTGCAAAGCTGACAATGGGGATTCCGGAAGTGTCTACGTTGCCGGCGGACATGGTAGCCAGCGAGCGCGAGGCGACCGAGAGACGGCGGGCAAATGCCCTGAAGGTGGTAACTCTCGCACAGAAGAACATCGTCACGAGAGAGTTATAGAAGGAGGTAGTCAAGCTGTTATCTTTCTGGGTGTTTGACGTCAAGCAGTTTTAGGCAAGTAAGCGCTGGAGAGTTTTGACTTTCGAGATGTCGCTCGTGGTGGGGGTGGATGGGAAATCGGTAGTCTAGGAACAGGCTACTTTGGTGTCGTTCCTCGGGATTGGGAAACTCCCATCGTCCCGCTTCCTGAATTGACTGAATAAACATAGGGCTGTCGTTCTTTTCTTGGGAAGGCCGGCGGTGGGACAACTGTGGCTGAGAGTTGTGAAGACTCGGAGGTTGCATTATCATGACACTCCGCATCATATCCCTGAGCTCACCCCTCTTCCTAATCCCAATCTGTGGAGAGTCGAGTGCGAAAATGAGGTCGTTACAGTTCGCCATCCAACATTTGATGGTGAGCGCTAAGAAGGCAGAGTCTGCACCCGACTTTGATTTCGTCGATCATCACACCTTTCAGATGTTCGATCCACCATATCCTCCGTGGGACCCCACGGACACAAAGAGGTACTGCACGAAGCTATTTCATCTCCCATTACTCTTCTGCTCACTTTCGCCTTTCTTCAGCTTTTCGTGAGCCACAGTACATTCCGTTCGATGGCCCTCTTGGTTAATGCCGAACACAAATCCTAGCTACGACACGCTCATTAGACGATGGCCCGTGATCCTCACCTCAATCATCGACAATCTCTATCGCATGGGACATGATTTAGCGACTCAACCGCACGAGCTCTCTCCGATCGTCGCAGAGGAACGAATCGCGGCCGCCAAAGGTATCATCGAGAAGATCAGCAAGCTAAAATACGAGATGGGCAGAGAAAAGCCGCTCCTGTACGGTCCGATTCATCAGCTATTGACCGCCTCTGCAATGCAAGGCTAAATCCTAAGCGTTTCGGGTAGGCCTCTAGCTGATGACGGCGAACCCTCCATTGGACTTTACAATCAAGAGCTGGCCGCCCTAGAGGCACAAGGGAAAGGCACCTGGTTTACCGCCCCCTGGTTGTTTGCAGAGTCAGTGGCCTCGATACGCCGTGTTTTGGCCTTGATGCTCAACTCTTGGATCCTAGGTGCTACTTGTATGTCTGCCACACCCTGTCATCTTAGTGTTAAACCGCTGACCACTCTACAGGTACCGTTTGGTTCGGAGCTACTTTATCGAATCAAAAGCTCTAGAGAACTATGATCCCTTTGTCTCCCAAAAGATAGACACTTTCCAAAAGAGCGGCAACGGAGTTTACCGTTCGACTTTCCATCGATCACACAAGAGTTGGCATGCTGACATCTCGTGCAGAGCTCGCATCGACTATGCACGAAATTGAGGTTGAGAAGGGAAATCTAATATCGGATCCCACGAAGTTATCCGTTCTATTCAAGGAGATGATTCAGATGTGCCTTTGGTATGTCTCAAACTAATCAAGTGCTCTTGGCAATCAATCAATGCTATCCTAGGGGAAACGCGACAGACCTCTCTCTCTTGACCCACATGACCGTGGAGGACATTGGCAGGTTACAAAGCGTTGGCCGTGAGGCACAAGAATCACGCAAACAATTCATTCTCCACGATGATCAGGTTCGGTACCTTGGTTGTTATTTCAAACCCCCTGCTCCACCTAAACCGTTATCAAATCAGGAAGCCGTCTGGTCCCACGTCCAAACCTTGAAGGACGCGAGGGTTGATATTGTCTTGGACAACTCTGGATTTGAGGTCCGTATCACGCTGAAGCCCTGCGCGAAAGCTAAATAGTACATCTTTCGGTAACTTGACAAAACCTTCCAGCTCTTCACGGACCTCGTTCTCGCAGATTTTCTTGTGACGTACACCCCATACTTCTCAAAAGCGGTCTTCCAGTGAGTTGAAGCCAAAAAACCTGTGACCCATAAAACTATGGATCATTCACATCGTCCACTCTTACCAGTCCAAAGTTGATCCCATGGTTCGTCTCCGACGTCACGCCTCCAGATTTCCTCGCAACCTTTTCGTCCCTCCTCGATCCATCGTTCTTCGGTTCAGTTCCGAGTGAAGAGGCAAAGGAACATCTCAAGGCCATGGCAACGAGATGGTCAAACTATATCACTGATGGAACCTTCCGTTTGTCTGTACCAACTGACACCCCTTTGGGTGGCAAAGGGGGGGTGGGCAGGTCAGCGGAGTTTTGGACTACGCCGTATCCGTATTGGGATATGCAGGAGAGGGACCAGGAGCTATGGAAAGACTTGAGGAATAGTTCGTTGGTCATATTCAAGGTACGGTATAAAAAACGTCTTTTCTTTGATAAAAAGATGACACGCAAAAATTCAATTTATAGGGTGATCTCAAGTATGTAGAATTAGAACTTTTTCCCCTTCCACGCGAGATCTGACCTGTTCCTTGTCATCAATATTCTTGCAGCTACCGAAAGTAAGTTCCATCCCAGCATTAGGCCATCTTCTTGGTTACTAAACTTTTGGCCATAAAACAGGCTCACCGGGGATATCCGATGGCCGGCTTCCACTCCCTTCGAGAGGGCGATCGGCCCTCTCGCGGGCTCATTCCCAATCCTTAGCCTTCGAACCAATAAGGCCGATGTAGTAGTGGGGGTCGATCAAGGTGTCGCGGACGAGCTAGACGAGGCGGATAATAGAAAGTGGAGGTATGATGGACGGTACGTTCCATCCATCCTCACCATTCCCTCCTCCACTAATTCGCCAACTTATCTCACTCTTCGTTAGGTATGCGTTGATATCATTCGTGCCCAAGACTTTTTCAAGGCCTCTCCACATGGACGAGATGTCGTACGAAGTATAGATTACAGAGAATACGTATACATACAAATGCAACACGCGAAACACGAGACCTGCTTTCAAACCTCCTTCGAGGGGTTGGGATACATGGACCCAGGCGTCGGAGGGGGTTCATCCCCTCCTTTTTGAACGATCCCGATCCCGTGAATATGGTACTGCTCTCCCACAAGCTCTTTGGTAGCAACCATCAGCTTGTCCAAGTTATTGACGATGGTGAAGGCCGTGGAGACTCCGACACAGAAGTACCTTGAAAAGAGTATCAGGACATAGAGGAGCACAACGGAGGTGGCGAAAGACACCGTACAGGTACTGTTCGTCTTCCAATAATTCGGCAGTCGCGGTCTTCGGGAAGTTAAACTCTTCCTCGTCTTCAACTCGGGAGACGTTCAACCCAAGATGGTGCCTCATGAATCGATCTAACAATGGACAAGGCGTGATCTGCGGTATCGGACTACCACTTCGAAGCGCGGTGGAGATCAGACCTAGTTGAAATGCAACGCGTTTGAGAGGGAGCTATAAAACCCAAATGATCAGTACTCACTGATGACCGCAAGTACCTCCCCTTGGAATTCTGAATCCAAGAATCGACATCGCCTCAAGAACGCTCGAGACCACGCGGGTTCGAACTGAACCACAACAGACATGAGATAAGATAAGTAGTAAGCGATTTTCCTGTGGTATGGAGGGTTGAGGAAAGGGTGTTTCGTTTAGTGGCCGAGTTTAACGCACAGTTGGATGTCCAAAATCTTCTGGTACCGCTCCGCAGGCCATCTTCCTCTCAAGGAGAACTTTAATAGAGCCATTAGAAACTCCTGTTGAACCCAACCCAGGGTGTATCTCACCTCGAATACTATGTTTTGTCTCAATACCAACGACCGCTTTAGCTTGGCTCGAATCGCAATAAGGCTTTGGGCGATGTCTTGTATATCATGGTCTGTGTGTTCGCCCGTGTTCGCAAAGGAAACGATAGAACAGTAGATTTCTCCGAGTTCCCCAGCAGCGGTCGCGAGTGAGGTTCGTTCATACTTGCGCAAGGTAGTAGACGGTGGGAGGAACGAGAAGAAGCTTTGAGGAAAAATCAATCACTTCTGAAAACACGAAGGGGACGAGGAAGTAAACAAAATCTTACAAGGCTCCTGCGACCCCAACCGCCACGAGGATCAAACGCCTCTGTAAGTAAAGTATCAAACGTCCTGCCCGGCTGCTCGAATATAGAAGAGACTTACAATGGCAAGATCAACACCCCAATGCGGAAACGTCGATAGGGTATTAGGGTGTGTGTTGGACCAAGAATAACCAATGACCTAGTGAGAATAAACATCACGCTTTACTGTTGCCATCGGAGGAGCTTACTAGCATGGCGGTGACACAGAACAAGATGTTCGTCATTGGAGGGCCCGGCCAATAAAGCCTCCCGAACATCATCAAGGGGAACAGCACACCACACGCAACAGCCAATCCGTACGCGTTCCCCCTGCCGGTGCCAGTGGAAATATACCTAGAGCAATGCTGATCAATGATCCGAAGCTCCGATCGGGACATTAGATTCGAACCAGATTGCGGCACCCACAAAAACGCCAAAGACTGTTCCGAGTAAACGAGCGACAAGTCCCGCAGTAGTGTCTCCCTAGACAGAATCACACCCTTCAGGGAACAAGAACCATCCTACTAGAACACGAAAACCTACCCGGAATCGTACGAGAGTCAATTGCGCCATGATGCTGACAACCACAAGTTTCAGCTGGGGAACCAAACGATCACAAAAGAACCTTACACCCCCCAAACGAGCTTATTATCTGTGGAAGCAATCAGCAATCGACGGTTGACGCAGGGTGGGGCGTGGAAAAAGCCTACTCCATGCAAATTCCGCCGACGATGGCGTGAAGGTCGGTATGCTGAGGAGGACTAGAGGTTGTCAGAACTTGACCCGTAGGCAATAGCACGACGAAACCAACTTGTTAACACTCCAGCCTTTATCGCAAACAATGAGTTCCCCTGGACCATTTCTGAACACCCTCGGTACAAAGCATTCATGATCCACTCAAACGCATTATTCGGTGGCAACGCGTCGGGATCTCTCATCCTCGCATGGCCAAGATCTTCTCTCCATTCCTTCTGCATCCCCTGGATCACGTCTGGAACCACAGCATCAATTGCACCATTCGCGTTTATCAAAAGGGAACCACGGACCAGGATCTTCGTCATCGCGAATGTTAACGTCATCGTTCGCGCTCGTATCCAAACCTTCTCTCGCAAGAAGCTTTCGCCAAGGCAGCGTAGGCATCCAGAGTTTGTAGTCTTCTCGTTCGTTCTCGAGTTGAATTATTTCCCCAAGCTAGAGGAATCGAGTCAGGCGTGTGCAAAGAACCAAAAGAAGCGCCAACGTACAACGTCTGAGAGGGCCCTCACAAACTGCCACAAATGATACTGGTACACGTAGCAATGAAACAGATGTCTGTGAGAAGGTGCATCACTTGCTGCTCCGGTCCCCGTACTGGGATCGAGGAATGCCCGATACGGGTCAACCACAAGGAGGCTGTAGGGCGGTCAGTCCCGCCTTATGGTAGCATAAAACGAAGCAGATCTCATACCGTTTCTCTTTTTCAAAAACCTCCAAGGTTCTATCCATCCTCTCTTTCAACTGAACATATCCTTCTAGTTTCTCCCTTTCAGTCTTCTGACGCTCCGTCTTGCTCGTCCAGAACTTGAGCCTGGACTTATTCGTGACAGTATTCAACCAACCATCCACAGCTTCGAGCACTTCGTCGGCAATGCCCAACATATCGTCGCAACACTCCTTCAGTAAAGTGTGGAATTTCTCCGTATTACAGGCCACGGATGGATGAGAGAACTTTTCTTCCAGATCCGCATACCGGATTGACTCATATAGACCGACGGGAGATTGAGTTGGGTGATGTTTGCCCATGACGAGGGGGAGCAATGGTCCATGGGACATTGCATGCTTGTGTCGGTGATGTGGCCGATGGTGGATGTGCTCACGGTGTGTCGACGGTGACCTGGGTTCGGAGAGGCGCAGGGAGCGGCTTCCAACGTTCCTCCTTCGAGCATTCCGAATGGAACCCGGTTGGAGCGGACTATCGGTTATAGTTTCACTCGGGGCAGGGGTGATGGAACTATCCACGGTTGGCGTCTCCTCTAAGGGAACATGGGATGTCTCGGTGAAGTCCGTTTCGGTGGCTTCTCGGTGGGCTGAGACGGGTCTAGATGATTGGGGACTGTGGGGAGGTGATCCTGTTCCAGGAACAGGGGTTATTGGGAAACGTTCTCGCGTGGGATCTATTGCCCCGAAGTAAGCACACATTCCAGTAGCCCTGACCACCAATCGGCGGGCATAGTCATGGAGTTTTGCAAAGTCACTCGGGCTGAACCGGCACCAGACAACGTCTCGTTTCAGGAGGTAGAGTGCCGATGCGACGGGGACCAACCCAGCCTCAGAGGCTGCGACCAGTCCACTGGCCTTGGCAGGACTGAAATCGGGCGATTCGGTGGATGCGTGGAGAAGTCTCCGGTGTTCTTGGAGTGCCGAGCGGAGAGGGAGGATGACTCCATGGCATTTGGATATGTAGAACGAGGAGATGGTTGAAGGAAACACTGTTGCAGCAAAGAATATAGCGAGTCCGGAGTGCAAGGCTACAGGAAGCACGATGGCTTCGCCGATCTTCGAAAATCAGGGCTCAAATATCTCCCGGTAACAAAGGGTACTTACCATATAGTACGGAAACGGGAAAAGGACTGCGGTGGTGAGCGCAATGTCTATGGTGGATAGCTTTTAGTTCGGGCCTCGAATAACCGAAAGCGCATTCGTACCGAGTGAAATGCACCCAAAAATCGTCGCGAAGAGCAACGGTCCTGGGGGACGAGACGCTTTGATATACAACAGTACCGCTGTTCCAACGAAGAGGAACACCGCCATAATAGCAGAAGGCTGGTCGAAATTCAGAATTTATCTCGGATCGCAACATGAGAACAGTATACCCCAGGCTCGAGATATCCCCCGGCAAAAATCTTCGTCGGTACTGGGGTTGTAATGATTTCCGAACGAGCTAAACTGGCCAGCTTGATACCAAGGCACGCCCAACTGCCGCCCCTTATGTAAAAGGATTTTGCCAGACCTAATTCGGTCACTCACGCCCATGATATCGTCACGAAGAGGGTCATATAAAGCTCCCGTTCCAACACAGAGATGAATGGTCCCTGCGGAGGGGAGAGAAACGCGCCTGTGCAACAACGGGCGTCAGGAGCGGGTCGGGGAAGAATCGATCGAATAGTACTCACTGAGAATAAGGAGGAAATTGGCCTGACCAACAGCTATTAACCTCCATTAAAGCGCGGTAGAGGTGTTCCTGTACTCACCTGGCCCAACGAGCGAGAAACTGCTCCAATAATCATCAGCACAACGGACACCCATGCCGCGAGAGAGCATCGGATAACAGTCTTCAACTTTGACCAGGTCAAGTTCTGAGGAATCCATGCAAGGCTTGGTGGGACAGTGAATTTCTTTCCAGGCACCGGCTGATTTCGCTCCTCCTTTTCCTGAGTGGCGTCGCTACTTGAAGAACTCGCACCGGCACCATCAAGACCATCGCCCTCCGGTTTATCCTTCGGTTCGACCACAATTTCGTCCTCTCTAGGCAGGTCGTCGGTCTTCATGCCGGGAGGAATGCGCGAGGACCAGAGGCTTTCGGGAGCAAAGAAACGGAAGGTAAAGCGTTGCGCGTTGTGGTACCGCAAGCTTCGATCGACGTCTCCTTAAAAGGTGCGGTCGGCGTTCTTCGGCTATGTGTGTGAAACCCAAAACGCTTGCTTGGTATTGATCCGAGGATTACGGATAACAATCAATTCAAACCCTCCGCTTATTGGCAACAAAAATTTGTTATCTCCTTTCAAACACGTTCCTCATCTTCCACTGGCAAGATGGACGACGATTCCACCCCTCCTCCTCCAGCCAATGACGCCCCCGCTCCCCCACCCCCGGCTTTGAACTCGGGATCGCCAACGGACTTTTTGAAAGGCGTTGTCGGGAAACGTGTGGTCGTACGTCTGACATCGGGTGTCGATTATCGAGGCGCGTCCCATCTCATCGCTTCCGCCATCACCCAGACGTTTATGTTTACTACCCAGGCGTGCTCTCTTGCCTTGACGGATACATGAACATAGCCTTGGAGCAGACAGAGGAGCACGTTAACGGCAGGGTAATCAACCGATATGGGGACGCGTTTATTCGAGGGAATAACGGTGCGCCAATTCCTCCGTCTCCACCTGGACTTTACACCTAGTGCTCCTCTTCAGTTCTATATATTTCGGCGGCCGAGGCCATATAGGGGCTCGACATTGCAATCTCATCTGTCATTTGCCGCTTCAAATAGGTCTATCGCGTTTCACCCCCTTGCTCGGGGGGATGCCGTTCGTGAATCACAAAGTATGATGATGAAACCAGTCCCAAAGGCAGTGGATTTTGGGCTCGACTACAGGGTATCATAACTACATGCCCGTAAACTCCACTCCGCTCCCAGGCAATAAATTCCAGCTCCGTGCGCTGTCTCCCTTGCAAAGATCCACCTGGAGGAGTCGGATATGGATGTTGAATGGTAAATCACGCCCATTTGCGTCCCGACCGCTACGACCTCGGATTGGCATACACATAATCCGGTGGCTCTAAGTCATCCTCGGACTCCACTTCGCCAACGGGTTGGATTGGAACCTCCAGACTTACTACGCTTGCGAGTGTCAAAAGTAGAAAACGGATGCTGTAAATGGAAGCGCACAGCTGGATTGCAAAAGCGAGTATGTGCTCGCTCCCAAATCAGATTCACTCTCTGGCAGAATGTGAACATATGTGCGCATGAATGAAAAATCTCATTAACTCACCCGCATCGGAGGAGTCTTCCGAGGGTGATGTGCTGTGGGGAACCCTCACATAATCATCACTGCTTCCCCATTGACGGAGGTCGGCATCCCACATTTCTGCAGCGACGGACAGCCGACGTCGAACTTCACAGAGAGCGGGACGCTTAACGGGTTCCTGTGCCCAGCATCGTTGGACAACTGCCCAAAGTCCACTTCTGTGAGTAGCGGGTGGCGTGTCCACAGGTATCTCCGGGCGAATGCCTTCTCCAACTTTTTTGATGACTGCACAATGGTTACAAACTCGATGGAAGGGAATATTTCCCGTTAACACCTCAAGACCGAGTGAATGAAAATGTGAGAATGGTGGTAAGACGATGACGATTATGGCCTCACCTCATATATAACCATTCCGAAAGCGTAGCGGTCAGAATGCACACTTTTCCCCGGAAATTCGCTACCTTCGCTCCTAAGAAGCTCCGGGCTCATCCATCGATAAGTTCCCCCCGTAGCAGTAGGAGATGAAAAGGTAAATGTCTCGGTCGACATAATGGTGGACAAGCCAAAGTCGGCCAAGCAAGATGTCCCGTCGCTCTTTATGAGTATATTCGCCTGCGGAGAAAGGTTTCCTCAACTCCAGAATATCGGAGCGGTGAGCTCCACGCACCCCTTTCAAATCTCCATGGATTAAGTTGTGGGAGTGCAAGTATATCAAACCATCTGTGGCGCCAAGGAGCTGGGGAAATGAGCACAAAAGAAACCGTTGGAGGGTTGGCCCACTCACTACCGACGGACGGTTCACGTCCGGGTGGGTCAAGACAAATTGCCTTATGTTCCCGTTGTCCATCCATTCGGAGACCATGGTAAAATCTTCGTCTGAAACTCCTAAAAGAGGGAGTATGTTCGGATGTGGTCGGCGATTCCACATCAACACCTCCCTACAGAATCGCTAGGAAAGGCGCTCCAGTGAGTTCGCTGACGTTTGTTGGTTTCCAAATAGCGACAACTTACCTTCCCGATTTTCTGAAGGTTATCCGTTTCGTAGACTTTCAAGACTTTTATTGCAACTTGTTGCCCATTGTAAACTCCTTTCCACACTTCCGCGAATCCGCCACTGCCTATTGGCTTTCCCCGCCTTCGTGGCCCAGGTTTCAGTTTATACGCCGAAGGTAACAGGCGATGATGGCCGGAAATCCGGTAGAGGTACTTGAAGCATCTTCTCCGGAACCTCCTGATTTCGGCTACGGCAGGGAGATCCAGAGCCTGGGAGAAACTTATGAGAAGATTGTGGACGGGCGGAGAGATCTCCCAGACCTTATCGACTTTGTTAATCAGCTTCTGAGCGTCATAGGGCAACAGCAGTTTCGCGGCAATCAAGGACTGTTTTGAAAAGACTACGTCTAGGAGTCTCTCGACAAATTGTTTATCGGCGGAGCGAGTCTTGAGGAGTCGTGATAGCGGAGCATCCGAGGTGGGAGCTTGAGCTGCATGAGACTGATAAGTCACTCCGACCCTCTCATTAAACCTCCAACACTACCACTCACTACCACTCACCTTTGAAGAACAAGGGAACAAGCCTTGTCATCCTGTGGCGCGCAAGGAGCAACCTGGGGGATTGAGTGAAAGGGATGGATACCGCCAGTAGCTGGGGTACATGTACGTCAAGTCTCAAGGTCGGATCAGAACCTGGGACAAACGTGTGACCTTTCCGTGGGCCGAATCGAGGTTGGTTGGGCCTCTTCAGGTCCGAACAACGCCGGGGCTCCCGCTAGTCGGGCTCGTCCAACAGTTTTTGCTTGGGGCGTTGCCATCGTGCCAGGAGCTGGATTCCGTGGGTAGCTTTTTTTTCCACTGAGAATCATAGAATCGATGTTCGATTACAGGGCTGACAAGCAGACAACTCCCAATGGGAGAACCACAGAGACCCTCATAGCCTCGGCGAGCTGTGCGTGATCCACATACCGAAGGGGTTATCATCGGCGACGTTCCGATGGCAAAGCGGCCAATGGCAGTGTACACAGCCGAAGTCCGTGGACGATTGTGGATTTCACAGCCACGATCCAAGTCTTGGGGCCCCACGTCCAGTGTAAGGTTTAAGGTTTTGTGGGGCTAATACGGTTGAACCCGATCGACGTCATCTCGACAAAGCGACCTGGAAATCACAATGTGCCGGCCCACCAGGAGGAATCGGATATGGTCGCAGGAGGGGTAATCATACCCACTCGTAGGGTTGGATTCTCCCGAGCCCTTGTGGAGCACGAAATTGCGGGGTCTTCCCGGGACGTTAGCACCGGGTCATGGAGAACAGAATTATAAGCGCCACCGCCAACGACAGGATTTTACTGTTTGTTTGTCACAAGTCATATCAGTCACAGTCACCTCCTCGTATTCATTGTCAATACGGATCCTCTGCCAGTGCATCATATAAAACATACCAAAGTTGATCTAAGCACATGTCCGGAGAATCATCGACATCAGTCACCGTGCACGAGCTGTACAAAACCGTCGGACGTGGACGTCCCGGGCCCTGCCGCTCGTCGGCCCTGTACCTTATTAGATGTAGTCGCGCAAATTTGTTGCACGAACGAGCTGGGGCTCATTCCTGGTCCAACTTCACCACAACTCTCTAGTAGACCTCGAGCGTTTTGTGGAACACGCACATATCCATCCGTGGATCCCAATTGACTCGGGTAGGTACCCCACATCCCTGCAATAACGGAGAACTGATTTTGAACTTCAAAAAGTGCAGGGCGGTCGACGATTTTCTCTTCCCAGCATTGCCGAACAATCGTCCAGAGTCTGCTTTTGCAGGTCGCGACGTGTGTGTCAAATAGAGTTTCCGGGCGGGCTACTTGAACAACCTTAGTAGCGGCAACTCATTCGTGGATTAGGACAACGATACCACCGGGCCATCCCGAAACCGTAGCAGTCTGAGCGTACAGTTTCCGCCGGAGTCCCGTCACGTCCGTTGAGATTGACGAGTTGCGGGCTCAAGCGTTTATCTGCCGAACCATCCCACCAATGGGAGGGGTAGACGAAAAGGGAGGTGTCTCCGTGGGCAAGATTGTGACCAGGCCAAAAGAATCTATAAATCAGCAATTCTGCGGCACCCAGGGGCTGGGGGGATGAGGTATCCTCCGAAGAACGAGACGCAGATTATACCAAAGGGAGGGCCGCAGGAAGGTCCGCTTTGTTCCGTTATCTTTGCGGGCTGGACGAGAGATTAGTTTCGTCCTCATCAATTAAGTCTGATAGATGCTCACCTCGACAAGGCCAACCGCGTGGTGCACCAATCCCGATGTCCATTGTCATCAATGGAAGATCAGGAGAAAGGAACAGGCTGACTCCGCGATAAGATCGAATTTCGCACTGAAACTAGCAGAACTCCGGGATCGATCTCGTATCCTGCTCCATCAAGCACTGGCTTCGAGGCTTCGTAAGGAGAATTTTGCGGTTCAATAAGCTGCTATGTAATCGCTGCTCAAGCGATAGTGGAACGCACTTTACATATCCAACGGTATCTCGGAGCCGAGATCAGGTGTGGGGAAAAACTTTGCGATGGTGCGGACGAGTGGGGGTGAACGGGTCCGTTGGAGAGACACGTGTTAGACAAAATTCCAGATGCTGACTTGAACGCACATTCATGATGTTACGGTTGTGCCCGTGCTGTGTCGTCTGGGGCTGGTGTTCGCTGCGCGCAAGTGCATGAGTGGACGGCTTTAGGAAGGACGAGCGCTTGTTAACCTCATAACTAGTACTCACCGTGGACTGGATTGTTCTATTCTGAGCGCCGGGCGATAGTCCAAGCCATTAGTCCCCTGAACTCAGCAGGCCATGGAAAGGCAACAGGGGTACCGAGATCTCAGGGCTCAGGCCTTGCAGCTCCGTCTGCCTCCGCCCAGTGATCGCAAGCGCTAGGATGGGTGGAAATATACACTGTCTCCAGCACGACGCCGGATGCCCCTCAGGGCAATGGATTCAAAATGTTCCTGCCACTTAAGTTCTCAGAAAGATAGCTGATTGGCTTCCCTTGAATCGGATACGGCCCAGGACGCTCACTGAGTCTCAATTCTGCCAGCAGCGCCAATTCCCGAATACTGGGCGCTGTTTGTCTTGTGGATAAAAATCACAGCCACGTGAAAAAAAAACGGGATGGGTTCCAATGACATGACGTACTGTACGTAGTTATCCACGATGCGCTTGAGACGTTGAGGCTGGTTAGAACCAATGGACTGTAGCTCAACGCTCTGAATATGTGTGGCCATTGTATCTCTGCGCAGAAGCTTACTTTATGTATGTCAAGTTGGGTGAGCAGACCTCACTGAATGTGAAGCCAAGGGGGCTTGTGGCCGATGCCGCGATCATCCATCCCGGCGTCTTCCGGCGTGGGAATGAGTCAAGGTTATGTGGGGTTCTCGGAAAACACGCGTTATACAACAATCACATCTTCTCCCCCAACCACGATCCCCTCCGACGGGGGTCAACGCCGACGATTGACTATAAGTACGAGTAGGGCCGTGAAAAGAGAAGACAGTCATGGTCAATTCACCGTCATCGTCGAGCGTTGCCCAGCGAAGCGCTGACCCCACACCCTCCAAGCAGAATCCCAATTCTGACGACAGCCACAGTCAGCATCAACACCTGAGACTGGTCCTGGGAAGCATCCTGTCCCCCGTATGTCAAGCTCCCCACACGGCTACCGAGGGGTTGCAACTAACTTTTAGTGGCTCGGATCCTCGATGTGGTGACCGGGTCATTGACTAGAAACGGCCGTGCAGCGTGTCGTCCTCATCATCTGTTTCCGGGACTGCCAGCCCGGCTCATCCCTGGTCGATTCATCATCATATCAAGGGTGTACACCCACCTGATAACTCGCCCGCTACACCTCCTCCCTCGCGCTCGAGCGCCTCACCCGGCCAAGCCAACCACACCTCCAACTCCCCTTCACCCTTGCACCACCCAATATCGCATCCGGATGATGATTTGGTTCACGATGTATCACCCGTTTCTCCCCGTCCTCCCTTGGTGGTGATTGGCGGCGGCGAACACGGGACTGATCTTCCCGGACAGAGGACCCCCTCTCGAAAAGTCATCGCGACGTTGCAGTCGAAGAGCGCGTGGGACGTTTTGATACATGGATCCATGGTCTAACCACGCTAGTCGGTCACTAGTATTGTTCGCTTCTCACTTTCAACGATTCCTAGACCTTGGCTTGGTTGGATCCAAATTATCTCATTTCACATCCCCATCTCCGCCAAGACGTTTTTTTTACTTGCCCCATTTATGGTGTGTTTTGATTAGTCCCTTTTGTATGTTACGTGTTGAATAGGTAGGTATCATGTATAGACCGTTGTACCATCATAGCGCGTAATTGTACAGACAGCACCCCACTTACTTAACGACTTAGCTGTACACACCACCACTACACTCATGAAGGTCCTGTTGGTCCGAAATCCCCCAGAGGACGCACCAGATCGTTATCAGCAGCATTTGCAATCTGTCGGACTGTGCCCGTACTCCGTTCCTGTCCTCGAAACAGTTCACACCAATCTTGAGGATCTACGCAATATAGTCAAAGGAGAAAGATCAGACTATGGGGGCGTGATTCTCACAAGCTCAAGGTCGGCTGAGTGTTGGGACCTCGTTAGAGAAGAGCTTTCCTCTACTCAAGGATATGGTTCAGGCAGTTCTGGTGAGTTGTGCTATGTACATCGTCATGTGGCGAAGAGTTCCTTATATGAACAAGGTAGATTGGTCTGGCATCCCGTTCTATGTTGTGGGCAGCACGACAGGAGATGTCCTTAGAAGCATGCCGGTATCACCTTTCACTCCTTCCCCTCAGAATATCATAGGAGAGGGATCAGGTACAGGAGAAGCATTGGCGAAGGTGATCATTGACGATCAACACAGGCGGGCACCGAAGCTTCCGCTGCTCTACCTGACTGGGGATAAGAACCGAGACACTTTGCCTACGCTCGTTCAAGCAGCAGGGGTTGAGCTTGAACCTCTCCAGGTCTATGCGACACAAGGGTCTTCGCGTTTCTCGAGGGGGGTCAAGGAGCTCTTTCAACACCACCAACCACTCGGTGAATCCGGATTTTGACTTTGCTTGAAGGGGATACACGGGGATTGACTATGATTTTCCCTGCAGATCCAGCACAATGGTGTATTGCGTACTTTGCTCCCTCGTCTGCGGAATTTGCACTGCAGATCCTGCGAGAACACCTGACCTTCTTTCCAGTAGGTGGGGAAGTCACGCAAGAAGGCCGGTTTTGCAAGGTGGCGGCTATCGGTCCTACGACGGTGATGCACGTTGAAGAGAAGTGCGGAGTGAAAGTGGACGCGGTCGCAGAGAAACCCTCCCCTGAGGCTCTGGGGGAAGCTCTGCTGCGGCTCGTGTAGATACACTATGAGGCCTACTGGGATTTTATTTAGACACGGGGACCATTCTTTGTTTGTCGTTTGCCGGTGGAAGGAGTGACAAATCTGACTTGTGAGAAATAACTTACGAGAAATGAGGCGAGAACGAGCGCTCGTTTGATTATCCTCCCTCCTCCCCCTTCAGTCACGACGTCCCAAGACAGGAGAGTCCGAACGGAAACGCCGTTCATACTCTTTTAACTTATATATCTCTTCGGCCTCGTGGCTTGTAAGTTCCATATTCATCCTCCCCCGCTACGCATCACCCCAGACGGAGAAAACGTGCTCAGACGAATTCCCATTTCGGGCCGTTCTACCTTAGGCCTATCACCACCGGACACGCACCAATGCCCTCGTTCTTGTCAAAGGTTTTTGGACGTAAGAAGAGTGACGACAGGGAGTTTGCCACCCCTCGCTCCGTCAGACGCAGCTCGGATCCTTCACTTCTCGAGGGCAAATTCGAAGCTATCCCTTCCAACATTTCTCCGTCCTCTCCCAAGTTTCCAGAAGGCCTACACGCATCTGACAAAGGCAGGGTCAAAGAGGGGGACAAGGGTCGGCAGTTTGGCTTGCTGAAGTCAAAGTCGAAGCTTCAGCCCTCCTCTCCCACCACCGACGCGCCACATCTCACCCTTCGTTTGCCCGGTACCATCGACAAGAATGGCGATTCTTTCGTTGCTTCGTTCAATCCACAAACCGACGAGACGGATGACTCAGTTTTGACGCGTCGATTGACTCCTGGAGAAACGTTATCGTTGATTGAGGCTTGCTCAAAGGCCATCACGGAACGTGGTGGTGAGTGTCAAATTAACCTTTTCCCTATCTTTGCGGCACACTAACGTCAATTAGGTCTCGAGACACTCGGAGTTATGCGTCCACATTGGCATTCGGCTTCCCCACAGCTTCAACGCAAACTTATCACGCTCTTTATCCTTACGCTGGCTCAAAAGAGCCCAGAAACCACGCTCGCTCCCTCTACTTCCCCTTTAGCCGCCTTTAATTCCGAGTTGGAATATGCGCGCTCCGTTCACGACGTCGCTGCTGTGTTCCGATGGGCTCTCAGACACCTCAAGCTCTCAGGCACCTCGTTCGGACCTTCGTCCTCTGACGAATGGTCTTGGTACCACAACTTTCGTGAAGCCGAACGAAAAGCCGATTACGATCCTCGTGCCTTCACCACGAAACTCATTCCCGCAATCTCACCGACACACACCATGATATTGTTACCCACATTTGATATCATCTCTTCGCTCGCGGCACACGCAGAGGCCAATGGTTATTCCGGCAGCAAACTTGCCAAGTACTTTGGTTTCTGGCTCTTGAGTGCCCGTCGAGCTGAGGGAACTGAAGATTGGAACTCCTTGTATACGAGATGGGAGGTCTCTGGACGGATGCTTGAGCATTTGTTCTTGTCTTGGTTAAGGTAGCGTCACTTCAGCTAGTATTCCCATTCATGTTTGCTGATTTGTGTGAAAGGGACGAAGACACCAAGCGGCCCCTGCCGAGACGACTACAAGAACTCGTGGCTCAGTATCCGTACACTACGTCCCCTGATCCAACCGCGGACGGTCTCTTAACGAGACCCCGTTTCTCCACCCGTCGTTATGATGCGCTTTTTGTGCGCATTGAGGCGGTTTACGCAGATAACGACAAGCTTCCGTCGTCACGCTCGCCCGTCCGCATCTTCACTGATGCTCTAGATTCCGAGTTCAAATCCGACAAAGGACACGCCTACCTCTGGGACCAAATCAAGACGGCCACGACATCCGATCCCGACACTAAACCGTTGCCAGCTGTATTATCTGATGACACCATCAGCCTCTTTTCCCTCATTTCTACCGATCCCAAGGAACAGGTTCTCCTTGGTGCTTCCGGTGCTGCCTCTACTCTCAGCCCCATAACGGAGGCCCCCCTATCTCCTATAACTGACGGAAACGGTGTTTCCGCTTTCAAGACAACGCTTCCTTCCAGCGCCCCTCAATCTCCCAAAAACTGGGCGGAATTCTCTAGCGCTGGATTTGGGGAGACCACTTTCTCCCAGGATTTCGCTTCCACGTTGCTCGATAAGGACGTGGAGGTCACCGATCCGCCACTCCAGAGGAAGCACAGCAAACGAAAACAAAGCAGGAACGTCACACCGGTCGAGCCGACTCCCCCCGCTCCCGACTCGAGAGCTGGTCCAGAGGAACCCGAGTGCCCAAAACTGTATATGGTTTCTGCGGAGATCGTTCAGTTAGACGAGGCCTTTGTCGATTTCTGGCGAGATGCGGTTGGGGATCCGATTTCAAACGATTGGCCCAAATTTGTCATTGGGGAGCTGAAGCATCCTTTGACTCCTCGTTCGATCCCCGCCTCCTCTGAAGATGGAGAGAAGGTGGCTTCCAGCAGTTCGGTTAACTGGATCATCATCGAAGAGAAGTTCAGGAAACTCACGCCGCCTCTCTCTCCGGCTGTCCATCATGAAGGTCTGGCGACCTCTGGCGGGCTAAGAGTCCCATCAGTTCCACTGAAAAGGACTTCCTCTCCTCGACCATCGTTTGGGGAGAAGAAGAGTTCTTCGCTATCCGCCACTCTGAAACGATTCACAATTTTCGGTAGCTCCAAAGACGACCTGACGTCAGAGGATATCAACCCGACTACCGGCGGATCTGGCAAGAAGGACAGCATCAGCAGCAGGAGGAAATTTGGGCTCGGAAAGTCGCCCAAAGTCGGCGAGATGGGTGAGGAAGTGCTTTCGGAGGAACCTGAACCACTGCCTGAAGTTGCTAAGAAGGTGGAGAGCGGAGTTGTTGCGGTTGCCGCTGGTGTGGTTGGGGGTGCTGTGCTCGCAACCGCTGCGGGTAGTGATAAAGCCAAGGTAGAAGACGATTTCACGAAGGAAGGGGCGAACGGAGACGTTACCACGAAAGGTGATGAACTCCCGACTCCTCATCAAGACGTTGTGAGGGAACCTGCTCCTGCCCCTCCCATCACTTCCACCACTGAATACGAAGTCCCTGCTCCCACTGTCGAAGAACCTCCCCAACTTACCGACGCCCTCCCACCCGCTCCTGAAACCGTCGTATCGCACGGCGAAACTCCTGGGCCCCAGCTAGCTTTGGATAGCACAGAGGCCGGCCTTCATCATGCCCCTGACATCGAAAAACCGCAGGCGCCCGCCACTGAATTGTCTGATGTCCCGCTACCCGAACCCGTGATCGAACATCTCGATGACAAGACCGAAGACTCTGCTGGTGATGTTGGCGTGGATTTGGACCCGGTTCCCATCGTCTCAGGTGGTCCAGCTGAAGTGGATGACGATGAATTCGAGGTCGCACCGGAGCCTGAACCAACTGCCGTCGCTGACGAAAAGATCGAGGAGCCGACGGCAACAGAAGACGTTCCTACAGCTGAGGTTCCCTCGAGCGAAACGTTCACCCCCATCTCAGAGCAGGCAACTGGATCCGAGCCGATCCAACCTGAGGACGGAGAACCCCGACCAGTTGCTGCCGAAGATCCACTCCCACTCGACGTCGAGACGGCTGATGATAATCGTGTTTTCCAGAGTGCCCTTGAAGGTTCGTAATAGTCTTCTCTCTTTGCGCATCTGTATCCTCATCTCGTGTCCTGTAGAGCCTGCGTCAGAGCCAGCACCTCAGTAATCAGACACCAAATCACACCCGACTTCCGTTGGCAAGTGTAAATTTTTCTTGGGTTAGGATGTAAGTCATCGAACTCGGAGAGCCTACTCAGGTTCAAGAGACAGTTTAATCTAGTCTTTGGGTGCGCATCTTGCTAGCTTTGCATTCCCGATTGTATAACTCTCGCTCGCGATGGACAAGAACAAGGAAGCACTTGCTCGGATATATACTTGCCCCTCATACCCTTTCGTTTTCTTGTTTTTTTTGTTCTCCCCCCGTTTTAGTGTCGGTGGTCCCCTCATTTCCTCGCTCTCTGTTTTTCTCCTATGCTTGTCAGCTTCGAGTCGCGTTTTTGTGCTCTCTCTCTCTCTCTCTCTCTCTCTCTTGCCTATCTCGCCTTTATCTACTGCTGCGATAATAATCAGTCTGGAGTTTGTGTGTGAGAGACTGATCCAAGCAAGCGAGGTTTTGTTCATCCACGCGTGTGTATGTAGACGTCTCCAATACCAAGGGCCTGCGCTCTGGGGGCAGCGCCTGCTGACTTGGAGCTTGAAGCTTAGCGGGCGGGGTCTCGACCGTTCCCCGGAATGATATTCGCGTGCACATTGTGGGTGACTGGCAGAGGACGGGTGAATCTGAGATTGGCACTCTATAGCTATAGGTGGTAACTTGGCTTCTATCAGTGTGTACGTCTGCAGCGACCCCACTGGATCGCGCCATCGGTGTTCGAACGTGCGAACCAACTGTGAGATCACACACGGAATTTGGGTGTAAAAAAATTGAAAGACAGTTCGCGTCGGATTAAATGGATATGCTGAGAATTGAAGAGGTCGGGTTAAAAAACGACACCTGCAGGATTTGAACCTGCGCCCTCATAGAGGAATAGATTTCGACGTTGATTCGAGTCTATCGCTTTAACCACTCAGCCAAAGTGTCTAGCAGTGACTAACTTTCAAAATGTAGTTCAATTTTGTTTTTCGCTCGAAAGTTCAATATTGTCTCTGCTACAATGGTTCATTGGGCTCCAGTTTCATCTCAGGGTCAAGTAGCTACTTTGTGAACTGATATCACTCAAAGATATCAATATGAATTAGTTGTGAAGTAAATCTGCCGACTGGGGCGGTGCGCCCACCCTAGCCGTCCATCACCCGGCAGGAAGCGCCTGCTTTGGAATAGTGCCGAAGCTCTCTCTGCACATCCCACCACAGTCTGATCCCAACCCGGCCAATGGGCAAGTCTAGTCACAAAACCTCTGGCTCAAGGGATGGAAACCCCCACGCGGCACCATCGACGATCTCTATTCTGACCTCCCTGTCGTTGCCATGCCGGCCCCCCACGTCAGCATTTGGGGCGTTCGTGTGGAGGTGCAGGATGTGGTTTGAGTGCACGTTCGCGTTTACTATGCTGGAACCATGGGAGAAGATCCTGTGCGGTGAGTCTGCCCCGCGAGACTAATAACTTTCGTTGGGTTTCGAACGATTTTTGGTTTTCCGCAGCGATCGTGGCCGTGATCCTGTTCATGTTCGTTGGCACGGGTCTCGTTCGATACTTCCCTCCACACGTCAAGACGATGTACGACAGGGCTACGTATTACTGGTCAGGAGATGCCTCCGTGCTTGTAGACGGCTTGGGAACTGGGTCGTAGTTTGGTGATCGGTGCTCCCACTCAGGTGAGTACGTCTCTGTCGCTGGCTTGTGCCCGAAGTTCCTTTAATTAACGGTATTCAGGACCATTCCACCGTTCTTGCAAACTCCGTGTATATACTCATCGTAGAACGCGTGCATTAATAACGTCTCGACGCCGAGAACCCACTCTCTGCCTCACAGATTCCCTATTTGTGACGAGCTTCGCTTAACATCGATTGTCTTCTCCGAACGCTGCAAACTACCGGCACCCGCGATACAACCCAACCCTGTGGCATTCCGCCTCTCGTCAAACTGGTGCCGCGAATAGGTGTGCCCACCCAGCTGGTACCGGCTTGGGAAGATTGCACGTCGTCATCAAAGCGTGTGAAATTTGTTAATCTTCAGCTTCATCTTTGGTCTTGTGTTTACGGGGCTCGTCGTATTGCTTCAGCTTTCTTCGACGCTTGAGCCATTTGCTGTGGTGAAATTCCTGCTAATCACGCCCCCAGGCCTTCCATGAGAGGGTTCATTTCCTCATGATCGAAAAGCTGTGGTAAATCTCTCGGCAGTCTACTGGTTCACGTTGCTGTTCTTGCTCCGGTTCAGAACCTTGAAGGGTAAACGGACTGGTGGCATCCACCCAGAACACAGGACGTGCCGGCTTCTTTGTGATGGGGGGAAATGGATTCCCAAAAACGCATTTTGGTCCAGAAAATTAAGTGGTCCTGACTTTCGTCTTGGCATCCTTCCTTTGACTGTTATAAAACCCAGATTCTGGCGGGACGGGGGTTCTTTGTGAAATTTGCTCACCTGTTCCCCGCCCCTTCCCTTCGCCCCAGGCTCCTCTTCGACCGGGAGAAACTATGATCTCCTCGCGTTTCCTTCCGCTCCTCGTCTCGTGTTCATGTGTGGTGGTGACTCTCGCCGTTTCCTTGCCCCTCTCAAAACGTCAGCAGGAGAAGCACGCGACCGTCCTCATCCTTGGTGGCGGAGTTGCTGGTGTTATCGCTGCAAAGACCCTCGCGGAGCAGGGCGTTAAAGACTTCAAGATTATTGAGGCTCGCGGTGAGCTCGGCGGGCGTTTGCACAGTGAGACGTTTGGAGAGCCGGGTAGGCAGGCAACTGTTGAGGTCAGTGCGGGGGATCCTGGCTGCGTAATCCCACCAGTGAGTGCTGACGGATCGTTTTCTCCATAGCTTGGCGCGAATTGGGTTCAAGGAACTGGTGGCGGTCCAGGTCAAGGACCTGAAAATCCAATCTGGGCTCTCGTACAAAAGTACGGTATCCAGACGCGAGAAAATTCATACTACGACGACATCGGTGCGGGTCATTGCTACAGCGTCCATCTGTGACGTGATCAAACGCAGCTGACTGCTCCCTAGCCATGTTTGATCAAGATGGGCCAGCCAATTATACAGATCTCTTCGATGCATATGAGGAGGCTTATTCAAATCTCACCATCGCCGCTGGAGCTCGTGTGGACCTGAACCTGGTTGATACCACCGCCAGAACTGGTTACTCGATAATCGATGTGAAGCCGAGAACCCCTCACGAGATGGCTGTAGAATACTATAACTTTGATTGGGAGTATGCTCAGACTCCCGAGGTAAGCTTGTCGCTGGTCCCGGCCGATTTGGGTGTGACTGACGGGTCGATCGCAGCAATCTTCGTGGATCGCATCCTCTTGGGTCAGGCACTCGTGATGGCGCTCGTTATTTTGTCTGGTTTGCTAACCGCTTGTTTAGGGTAACAACTACACCTACGATGTCGATTCTGGAGGTTTCTCTGCAGACAACCAGCTTTCCATCGACCCGCGCGGTTTCAAGACGTTCATCCAGGATGAAGCCGAGTCATTCCTTGACCCAGACCAGGTGTTGCTTAACTCGGTGGTTAAAACGATTTCCTACTCTGGAGAGGGCGTAACTGTCACTCTTGTTGACGAAACGAGACTGGAAGCGGATTATGCTCTGGTCTCTTTCAGCCTAGGTGTGCTTCAACATGAAGATGTGACCTGGGAGCCAGAGTTGCCGCCTTGGAAGACAGAGGCCATTCAGAGCATGACCATGGTGAGGAGTTCCCCCCGTCGCGTCATACTTGTCTCCCACACGCGCATATAGGCTACATATACGAAGATATTCATGCAATTCCCAAAGAAGTTCTGGTTCGATGCTGAGGTGAGATCGCTGAGTCATTGACCGAGACCGCGTTACTGAAGGAGGGCGCAGATTGCTATCTATGCAGACCGCATTCGCGGCAGGTACCCCGTTTGGCAGAGTCTTGATCATGAGAACTTCTTCCCCGGATCTGGCATACTGTTTGCCACCGTCACTGTGCGTCTTTCTCCTCTTAGTTTTTTTGTGCCTTCCTTACGCGTAATCACTCAGGGTGACTGGTCTGAGCGTATCGAAGCGCTGACCGACGCCGAAGTCCAAGTAGAATTGATGGATGTCCTCCACGCCATGTATCCCAATATTACCGACATGCCACAGCCAACCTCCATTTTGTTCCATAGGTGGTACAATGACCCACTCGCTCGCGGAAGTTACTCCAACTGGCCTGCGAGCTTCTTCCAGGAGCACCACGACAATTTGAGGGCGACGGTCAGTGACAGGCTCTGGTTCACTGGTGAACACTGCTCTCAGAAGTATTTCGTAAGTGTTTTCTATCCCCGCTTATTCCGCTGTCGCTGATCGTATCGCGCTCCGGGACGTAGGGTTTCTTGCACGGAGCTTGGTTTGAAGGGCGGGACGCTGGCCAAGAACTCACCCAGTGTATCAAAGGCGGCGGTTGTGCGAGCATCAGGGAACACTTTGAGGTGGTCAAGAACGCTCTGCCGTACAAGGTTGACGATTACAACACGAGTCGACGGAAGTGAAGGAACGACGCTTACGGTCACGATCATTTCATATCACGGACCGCGTTTTTAATGAAGTACGATTGATCAAATCCTACTGTTACTTACGCCTGGCATTCATACCGAACGACAAGAAGCGCTCGGTCCTATTTTTGCCCTTTTGCTCCGTCTTTGTGGGACAAGAGGATGTGTTGTTCGGAACCATGGCGGAAGTTTTATCCTATCGAAGACACATGTGCAGAGTGATGACAGAAACGTAAATCCCGACCGAATCTGTTTGCCGGACCCCGGCTTTTAGAAACAAAATGATGGAAGCATTGCGGGTAACCGACAACATGCAAGATCTTGACCCCTGGCATAGCCTGCATCCACCGAGCAATACGTTTCCGTGTAGCTCAGATGACTCAGGGCGGATCCGCGTCACGTTTTTGGGGTAGACGACTGGCAGGGTGGAGTGGCAGCCAATGAAGACGCATATATCGTGTAGAGAACCCCTGGAAGCTCGGATGTTTACGCATCTCATTGATGAAGAATGGACCCCGCGATGTCACGATAGCACGTTCCACGCCAGAAAGGCGTCAGATTTCCAGCGAAATTTGTCCAGGATATGGTAAGGTGTCGTTCCTGGCGGTTGGCGTCTCTGTCTATCAAACCGCTGGGGGATTCATGCTAATCGCGGACAGGCGGCCAAAGAGCGTTCGGAGCATCTGCGCAGTCGTGATTACCCCCTGGAAGATCCAAGACGGTTTCGAGAGGAGAGGGAACATCGGCGGGGTTATGAGGCGGAAGAGTTTGTTCTGTTTCGCTTCTCTCTACTGCTAGGCTCGACGTTTGCTGATCCCATCATATCTGATCCTAGATCTGGCAAGCACCGTACCTCGAGGTCGTGCAGCCACTAGCTACCAGTCTGCATCTTCCGAACGAGAGCTTGGTTACAAATTGGGGGAACCAGGATGTAAAGGATACGAAGGGCTGAGCGAGAGGCGTTATGTAACGTAGCGAGAGGTCTGTCAGCGGTTGAGTGGGTAACAGCGGGCTCAGGAACTCCACGACGGGCCCCAGCGCCGAACCAAGCGACGAGCTTAGACAAAATGACAGGGAAACGAGCCACGGCGCGCCTCTAGTTTAGTTTTTTTCTGGAATTTATTTCGGATTTTAGTGGATCAAAAAGGGCCCACGTTGTGAGGAAGAACAGTTGGAGTTGGAAGGTTGTTCCTTTCTTGCTCGACGCAGCCGACCGCCTCTTCCTCCTCCTCCCGTCCGACGACCCTCTTTCCCTCCTCGCTGTTGTTCAGCACAAAATAGTAGAGAGCGTCGTCTGCGAGCTTCATTGCTTTCCGTGCGTATCTCCTTTCTCTTTTTCTTCCCTTCTTCGCTGGCGCTTTCCCCGAATCTCGTTGTCACCCCTTCGGTTGTCGACCGGTCGTTTATCCCACCTTCATTTCTTTCCCTTTCCCAGGTTCTTCCTCCTCCGCACTCCCACCTATGGACTCCCACTACAGCCTACAAGTCCCAACCCCCGGCGGCTCCTCCCGAGGAACATCGCGTCCGGTCTCTGTCCAACCCGCATCATCAACCTCACAACCTCAATCGTCGCGAAAACGGGCGTCCCACACCGTGCAATCTTCGCAGCAACAACCACACCAGCTCTCGGATGAGAACCTGCCAGCCTATCGCGACGTCTACTCCCATCCTGCGGCAGTTGCCTACGCTGCCGCCCACCCTCGTCGCACCATTCCCAAGTTCGGTCCGTACTTGCTGCTCCAGACGTTGGGAGAGGGTGAGTTTGGAAAGGTCAAGCTGGGCCTGCATATGCAGTGGGGCGAAGAAGTCGCCGTGAAGTTGATTCGAAGAGGGAACATCGACACTTCCGCTCGCATGTCCAAGGTCGAGCGTGAAATCGAGGTCCTCAGGGTGCGTTGCCATCCACTTTGTCATTTACGACACCCTTTGCTCGGTCCCGCTGACTTCTTCTCGGTCGCTTTTCTGTGTCGGCCTTCCACCTTTAGGCCCTGAAACATCCTAATATCGTTCGGTTGTACGACGTTATCGAGACCGACAAGTACATCGGCATTATCCTCGAATACGCGTCGGGTGGCGAACTGTTTGACCATATTTTGGCCCACCGATACCTCAAGGAGAAGGATGCGTGCAAACTCTTCAGTCAGCTCATCTCCGGCGTCTGGTACATTCACCAGAAGAAGATTGTTCATCGGGACCTGAAGCTCGAGAACCTCCTCCTTGATCGACACCGGAACGTTATAATCACCGACTTTGGTTTCGCCAACCAGTTCGAACACAAGGCGGACGAACTGATGCAGACGAGCTGTGGGTCTCCGTGTTACGCCGCCCCCGAACTAGTGATTTCCGACGGGATGTATGTTGGGTCGGCCGTTGATATTTGGAGTTGCGGCGTTATCCTGTACGCTATGCTTGCCGGCTACCTTCCGTTCGACGACGACCCTGCTAATCCCGACGGAGACAACATCAATCTCCTATACAAATATATCGTGAACACCCCCCTCTCGTTCCCCGACTATATCTCAGCCGAGGCCAGGGATCTTTTATCTCTCATGCTTGTTCCAGATCCCAAAAAACGAGCCGGCATTGAGATTGTGATGAATCACCGTTGGCTCCGACCCAGCGCCGCGCTTTTCAACCGCACCCTTGGAGACTTGGAGCACGCAGCGATGGAGCAGCATCAGCAAAAGAGATTAGCCTATCAGAAACAGATGAAGGCCGCCGCTACCGCTGCGGACAACCAACGGATGGCCAGAAGTCAATCCTCTCGAGCGGATGGGTATGCCAACTCGGTCGGAGTCCTTCCATCTTCCACCACCCGCAGCAGATCACACCGGGACTACAGTGGGTCTCACCAGCCACAGCAAGTACCGTTGTACGAGACTTCAACCGATCAATCCGTGTACCCTTCTCCCCCTTCGCAGCAGCAGGTCAACGCCACGGTGCCCTCGCGTAGAGGAGCCACTTCGCAGATCGTCCTACCTACCGCTTCTCCCTTGGGTGTGGATGAGGATCCCTTCGCGCAGACACCTTCGCGGGATAAACCTGACGCTGACTTTGTGATCTCCCCTGTCAGTGACGGACTCGTCGACGAGAACGCCAGAAGAAGGTTGGACAGCGTTTCCAAGACCGATGCTACACCCGCCTCGAGTTCGAAGGCCACCACGACCACAGCCAACGGTGGCCGGAAAGTGTCGAACGCGGGTGCTCCGCCGCAAGATCAAACTCAGAGGAGGAGGAAGGATGATTTCAGGCACACGATTCAGGTGGAGTATAATGATAGTCCCGCCTCCGAGTCTCAACAACTCTCTCAGTCACAGTCGTCCCAACGCCAACCTTCTCAAGAAAAGCAACAGCCGATCTACCCGGTCAAGGCGTCAGAGTCGAGGACGAACGGGACAAGGAGGGTTTCCCAATCGAGGAACGACACGACGCCGAAGAAGCCTGCTTCCCACACTACCTCATCTCCATCGACTCCCACCGCTAGCGACATCCCCAAGATCAAAGCTCTACCTCCCACCCCGCAGAACAACACGCCACGACCTAGGGCAGCATCCAGAGGGTACACCGTCCCTCCCGATACCTCTTCTTCACAGGCCGCTCAGCCTACGATCGAAGTCACCGCACCGCTCTCTCCCACATCCCCTCATCCGGAGACAAATGGGGTAAGCGATTTACACATGAGTATCAAAGGGACGGGAAGCCAATCGGCCAAGACCCACAGGACTGGAACGTCGTTGGACAAGATCGGATTCGCGAAGCTCTTTGGGGGGTCTCGGTCCACGGCGGACTCGACGAACGGCAAGACGAAGTCGACCATGAACGGCCCGACGACGATGAGTTCGAGGCAAGCTTCCGAGAGCGATGTTCCCTCTGACGCTAGCGGCTCGACGAGGCCTCGGAGACCCTCCACGATGCAAGTGACGCCTACGCTCAACGCTCAGTCGGGGAGGGTGATGAACCAATCGCAGAGTTCGACTATGGGCAGGCAAAATGAAGGAGGGAGGTCGCCCCAGTTGTTAAGTCCGGTCAACAGCTCGAGTGCCAGTGCGACGTCGTCGAAGAAAAGTCGGAGGAACACGTTGACGGTCATGGTCGAGCCTTTCTCGAGGACCATCAAACAGCGGACGAAGTCAGGCCGGGCAGCTTCACGGGAACCGTCGTCGAAAGAAAAGGATTCGGCTGTTGACAAAACTCGTGAGCCGTCGGATTCGCTCGTGAACCAGGAACCGCCGAACACGGCGGTCTTACCACCTCACCAGCATCGCGATAGTAAGTTCCCGGCGGTGGCCAGACCGGGTGTGGGCAACGCGGCGAGCACGAGTAAGGCGAAGAAGGTGATGGAGTGGTTTAGGACGAAGAGTAAGGGCAAGGTACCAGAGGAAGAACAACCGATAACTGAAAAGTCACTTCCGACACCATCCTCACGAGAAGTTCCCCTCAACGCGTCGACGAGCACGATCAACGGGGTGACCTCTCCCTCGATGACTGTGCATCCTCACACAGTAAACCCGGAGTTGTCGACTCCCCGCTCGGCCGTTCCTCCGGCACCTGCGCACCCCAACCGTACCCCATCCGTTGCTACGGACAAGAGCATCACCAACCCGCTCAAGAGGAGTTTCATTCTCTCTCCAGCGGCGAAGAACATCTTGAGGGTGCATCACGGCGCCATGGACCAGACGACGATTACCAGCGGCAACCCTCCGGAGGTGATGAGACATGTTTTGGACGTCCTCGTGGAGATGGGATTGGAGGTTCAGGAGGAAAGTCAGTATAAATATCGGTGTGTTCGGCCGAAGAAAAGAAAGATCGGGAGTACGGGTGTCGCGCTCAAGGATGGACAAGGTGGAAACGGGCTTGCGGCCTTCACCATGATCGGTAGCGCCGCGAGTGGTGGGGTGAGTGTTCGCGATCGATGTTTTTTTTTAGGACGGGGCGCTGATCCACCCTCGTGGGTTTAGGTTGACAAGCGTGGACTGCCTGTGCCTTCGTCGTCTGGAGGAATGCTCAAAGGTCTACTGATGAGACGCCAATCTTCGCAAGTGTCCAACTCTGGTTCCCAGCCCCTCGACTCGGAGAGTAGCAGCCCCGGTAACAACGAATCCAACCCGTCGTTGACAAATCCGACGAACGACCAATCTCCCTCGAACACGTTGTACGGCGACCAGAGCCAAGACCAAGGTGGAGAGGTTAGGTTCTCTGTCGAGCTGACGAGGTTGGATCGCTTGGAGGACACGTACAGTCTGGATATCAGAAGGTTGAAGGGGAACTTGAAGAGCTACAAGTATTTGTACGATTCGCTGAGAGAGTAAGTGGATTCCGGTCATCCTTTGTTTTTTTAATTCCCGGTTTCCGTCTTCGATGTTTTCTGACTTTCGCCTTTTGCTTTAGGCGTGCAAACCTCAACAGCGAGCGGCACTGAGACCCCATTCCGGCTTTTGGCTTTTCAGACTTCCCCCCTCCCTCTCTATGCGTATGTGTACTGGATACATATACGTCATCCCCAGATTTCCACAAGCCGCTTCGGTATGCCTCGCATTCGTTTTCCAGTTGATCTCCGATCACCGCTCATGACGTGACGATTTTCCCCGTTGATCTTACTCGGTTTTGTATATCGTGTTCCGTTCCTCTCTCTCTCTCTATCCTGTGACTATTATAGCCCCGCGATCGTCTGTGTTTTATTCTTGCAACTTGTTTCATGTGCACACTGTTTCTCTCTCTCTCTCTCTCTCGATCTTTACCACACCGAAGCTACTAAAATCATCCTCTACTCGTTCCGTCCCAAATCTCAATCCTCGCTTTTGTATACACATGAGCACACGCCTGATAGCCCTCCTCAATTCCTAATGGCACCGCTAGCCTTCCTTCCCCCTTTTGGTAAGATGATGTTCTTTCGGGTGAATAGGCTTTGCACACCCTTCTCGATGATTTCACAGTATGTTAATCTTACGACTTGCCTTTTGTCACGTACGCTCGGGTTATTATAACTCTGTGAACTTTACACTCTGAAACGTCCGCCAATCACCTGCAGGCAGCTAACTGCGGTTCTGATAAAGTAATTCCCACGAACTACTCATGGGTTAGAGTATCTCGTCGAGGTCTTCAGTACCTTCGTGCAGCAAGCAGGCCATGGGCTGATTTTTGCCGCTCTGCCGCTCCCGTATCGTAGCTTCGCGCGTTTGTGACCCCTCTACCCTTCACCTCTTCTTCTGACGCACCCCAAATCTCGAACCTGGTCGCCGTTGCTCTCTCTCGCTTCCACATCCACTTCTCCGGTCCTGCTTCAGATGGTCCTTCCGAGGTGCATCGCGGCCTCCTTCGTTGACTTCAATCTGCAGCGTTCCCACAACGTGCTGTCCAACAGCCAGAGCAAGCTTCGAATTCGACCTCTCTCTTTTTATCCCGCGGCCGCGGCTCATTCTATCGCCCGCCCGCCCCGTCGTACCACTCAAATCTTCTGCCCGCACTCACCACTCTGGACTGTGGGAAAGGATGGGTCCAGTAACGCCAACTCCAGACGACGGAAGGTCTCGCTGTGGATTCGATCAATATTAAAGAGTCAAACATGAAATCGTGGCCCTAGGGGTTCATCACGGTCTACCTGGAATGCTCCAGCGTTTTTCCCGTTTCCTTTCGAGCAGAACTGTTAGGCATTCATCCAGTCGCGGCGAATGTTTATCGGAGCGGCAGAGGTACGACGGCAGAGATAGATTCACCCTACCCGCCGCATTCAGCCAGTTCTCCGGATCAACGAGACGGGGCGTAGCTATTATCACGAGGCCCTGGGCGAAACCCCGTAATTTCATTTGGGAGCTGCGTTAAGATCGAGTCTGCAATGATCGAGACGCCGATCGACTCATCCGCATCATCTCCCGTTTCCGTGTCGTATCGATAACATATGGATCTCGGATTCAAAGGCACCCACGTTCTCGTTACGGGTATGTCCTACCAAGTAAACTGAGTCGAACGTCGGTCGCAGAACAGCTCCGCAGGTGCGAGTGGAGGAATCGGACTCGAAACTGCACGGCAATTTCTTGGTATTGTTTTCCGCTCGGAGGGGTTGAGGTTTAGGCATGTATCTAATAGATGAGAATTAATTCGTAGTGCACGGAGCAAAAGTAACCGCCCACTACAACACCAACGCTTCGTCTCTTGACGGACTTGTTGGTGAATTCGGAACCGATAGGATCCAGATACTTCAAGCCGACCTGGGTGATGAAGGCGATAACCTTCTGCTTTTTCGCAAGATGGCAGAAGGGGGGTTCGGCCCCGCTCAAGTGATTGTCGTGAATCACGCCATCTATGTGACGGAAGACGTCCCAGTGAGCCAGATGAGCTTGGAACAGTGGAACAGGACCGTCAACGCCAACTTGACCTCCACGTTCCTGGTCATAAGGGAGTATCTCAGAGGATTGGAAAGTTTGGGAGAGGATCGAAGGAGTTTGAAAGATAAGGCTGCGGTCGTTCTCATTGGAAGCACTGCTGGAAAATATGGGGAAGCCGGGCACGCAGATTATAGTGCAACCAAGAGCGGTAAGCTGCTCAGTCCCCGTGATCCCGTTGGGTTCTGACGGAACTGAAGTTATGATGTATGGCCTCACGATGACGCTGAAGAATGAAATCGTCAAGATCGCACCGAAAGGGCGCGTGAATTGCGTAGCCCCAGGATGGGTCAAAACCCCAATGGCTGCAGGGTTGTTGGCAGACCCAGAGATAGTTTACCGTGCGCTGGCGACGTGAGTGCTCCACCCGTCAACGTGCATATCTGAGGCTGACTGCCTCCAGGACACCGCTCAAGAAGGTTGCTACGCCGTTGGAAATTGCAAACCAGATTTTGGTCTTGGCATCTCCCACGGTGTCCAGCCACGTAACTGGCCAGGTTGTGATGGTCGAAGGCGGTATGGAGGGTAGGTTGCTTAACACCCGGGAGGAGGTGGGGCTTTGAGACACAGAAGAAATTGCGCCGCGTTTAGGTTTCGTCCTCTGTATACGAAAAGCTTGAAGCTTGAAAGTGTAATGCCTGCACTGCCTTGAACAAGGGCTAAGTATTGCGGTTTTAAAACAGACGGGAGCAACAACGCGCACCAAGCAGACTGGTCACGTGGATCGCCTCAAGGGTTGAAATTCGCACGAAGCGTTCTCAACGCTCAATCCACGCGTCCCACCTCGCAAACCACTTTCCACCCTCAACTCTGTCTCATTCTCATGGTAGGTCGCGTCAAGACACCCGATTACGCACGTGCGATGTTCTAACGCTTCGTTGACTTGAAAACAGACTGTCACGCCAGCTGTTTTTCGTCGGCTTATGAAGGAGCTCAATGAGCTCAGAACGAATCCACCGGAGGGAATACGCGTCGTGACGAATGAAGACAATATGCTCGATGTGACTGGGATTATTGAAGGACCCGGTGGGTAGTAATTCGCCTTGAAGGTCGCCGTGGGGAGGCTCCTGACAACTTTTCACATTCTCTCTCCTGCCCGGTTTATACAGAGGGTACGCCATACGCCGGGGGTTACTTCAAGGTCAAATTCAGCTTTACCAGCGAATTTCCTGCTGCCCCACCTAAATGTTTGTCCGATCAGTGGGCTTCTTGCACAACATGACTGAGCTTTGACCCTAGGCTGGTTCGCCACCAAGATCTTCCATCCAAACGTCTCTTCTGCCGGGGAGATTTGCGTCAACACTTTGAAGAAGGATTGGCAATCATCCTTTGGGATCTCTCATATACTCGTGACGGTCAAGTGCCTGTTGATCTATCCGAATCCCGAGTCCGCCTTGGACGAGGAAGCTGGGAAGCTCTTGTTGGAGAATTACGATAGTTATTGCTCTCGCGCCAGACTGATAACGAGCGTCCACGCCACACCTGCTGTATGTCCACCGTTGCACCATGGCAGCAAGCCGCCGTTGACAATACCTTCTTTTTACCCCACGCAGGTCCGACCACCGGAATTCGATACGCCATCGAAATCCGAGTCTGCCGGTCCCTCGAAATCGACAAAGGCCACGCCCCAACAACAACCGTCTATAGAATCCACCACCACTCCAACTCTTACCATCCCATCAACCACCACCGCGTCGAAGGATGCCACATCGACGACAACATCCTCCCAGCCTCTCAAGGCATCGCCGTCTAACACCCTCCCCAGTGCTTCGAGTAAAGATTCTCTTACGAGCGACGGCAGCAAGCAGAAGGAGTCCCACCCTTCACCTTTGGGTACTGCCGATGCAAATGTCACCGGGAAAGTGGCCACAAACGCTGCTACCAAGGCCGTGAAGAGGACTGCGAAGGATACTGCGGGAGCCACCAGGAAGAAGGCATTGAAGAGATTGTGATCTTTTGTTGTTGTCACATACCCTGGTCACGTTTGGTCAGATACGTAGCATCGCATCGGGTGGTGGTATTACTGTCATCATCGAACCCATTACGATTTTTTGCATGATATACAGTTTCCAATTTCTCCCGCTTCCTCGCAGTAGTTTTTGTTCGATATCAATCATGTGTATGAACGGTGAGGCTGTCAGTCGCACACCGTAGGTACGTGATACAGTGCGTGGTTAATGGTAATAATTGTGCATCATAAATAAATAGGTGAGAATCCGGCCAACCTCAAGCAAGTGGCTCGGGGAAACCAAGACCTTGCGTAAACCAGTCCAGTTGGTCCTTAGGGAGAGGATTGCCGAGCTGGAGGTAAGGATCAGTGGAAACCCAAACCCCATTATCCACATCGAAATCAAACGCGAAAGTCTGTTGTGGGGATCCAGTAACTTCCGGATACGTCCTGGGTTCCACAAGCTGCGGAGCAAAAGGTTGCGTGTAATCCCACCCTCGCTGTTGCTCTGGAGTCTTGCAAAAACCCGGACTCTCGGTCCGACTCCGCCCTTCATTCGATCCCGACTCAGATTCCGAACCGGAATTGATCGAGTCGAACCCCGGTTCTAAATGGCAGGAGAGCCTGTCACCGTGGCAGTGCTGATCCCTTCCCACCACTTGTATCGGTTCGCGGAACGGGCAGAAGGATCGGAGTTCGGTCATCAGAACTACTTTTTGAATCGGGTCTTCGAAGAGTTGGGTTGGGCCCGCGAGCGAGTTTGGTCCGGATGGGGTCGGCAGTTCGGGCTTTCCGACGCTTGAGAAGACGGCTCCGATTAGCCCGGACGTGTTGCAGGGTAAGAGGAGGAGTGTGTTCCAGAGTCCTGGGGAGTTTGGGACGTCCCATGACGCGACGGCGTACTGATATAGGCAAATAAATCAGGAATCGATACGAGGGCTTAGGTATGATAAGACAACTCACGAGACACTGGTCTATCAGTCGCTGAACGAGTTGTCGATGGACGAGGTCGTTCATGACCGTGTCATTCCCTCCTTCGCTGTGGTGAGGCACAAACTGACACCACATGGGGTCGTATCGTTTGATCCACTCCTCCAAGGCAGCATTGTTCACGCGTTTTATGTCCGATGGGAGGAGGATCATGTCTTGTGGCCACGTCTGCGCGCGTCTGTGTGCATAGGTGGTTAGGGTACACGCGTGGGTCTCGTCATAGTTTCTCGGTTTCGGCGTACAGATCTTTCCCGTTCGTGACACTCAAACCTACCATCGGTATCCTCATGAATTTCTTCGCCCGGCTGGCACGCTCAAAACCGGCCCACTGGAATGTCCCCCGCCACGAGGCTACAGATAAGAATGTGAGTATATGCGCAGAGAAATACACGTGGTCACCTACAACTGGAGGCAGCCCCGTCTGTGTGGGTGGATAGCATCTGGGAAATAACGCGGGGTGGAAATTCTGAAAATTGAATTCCGAAAGGTCCCTGATTGGAAACTATGGGCGGTCGCTCGGCGAACACGCTCGCTGCTGTACCAGAGAACACGGACATCACATTAGGATTGCACTCCGAGGTGAGTTGCATTTCAGTCCCTCTCTCCATATCCACGTCGACCGGACACGACAACTTCCCGCTGCCACCCGAGGTAGGGTCATCGAAAACAAACGGTGCTTGATCGACCGACTTCGAATTTTCACCGCGTAGGCGATTAAAGTACTCCTGCAATTGGAGGTAGAGGGGGAAATCCGTCTGGAGAACTTTCCTGAGATATTCGAGGTCGACTTTGTCCCTGGCTCTGATCGCTCTGACCAGCCGATCGTTCTCGTGGCTGAGGGTTAGGTACTTCTCGACGAGGCGTTGGTACGCTTGTGGGGAGAAGTCCGCGGGCGGCGTTGGTGAATTTAGAATTGCCGTGATGTTCTCGGCCGCTGAGGAAGATTTCAGCAAGATGCAACCGATGTATGCGGTGAAACGTACGATTAGATGGGACCCAAAGTAGACACTTGTGATGAGGACGGACCTCAAACCACGGAGGACAGGTTTCGTGAGGGGGGCAAACCTTTTCGCAGGTCGTTTCAGCTCATTTACCAAGGGAGGCTCTATGTTACATACCGCGGCGTGAAACTTCTCTAGCTGGGGAAGGGGCCGAATGAGGATACTCGAATAATGAATATCCCGCTGTGACAGCATCAGGTAAGCGGACGCTGGGCAGCACGTGTACGCAGAGTACGAACTTTCCGCAGTTCTTGCGGTAGGTTGCTCCACGAGAGGTGATCCAAGTCTGGTTTGACGTTCCAAGCGGGGTGACGTGTGTTATCTGGTGGGTATGCGGCGACGTGAAGGATCTTGCGTAGAATGTGTGTTTGGTTTGGGTTCGGGGTCGTGTCTAGTAGATCAAACATCTGCAAAGAAGAGCGGGTGTTGAGATGTTTGGAGGGTGGTTGGAGATAGTATGGTTGGCGCACCTCCAACGCCGCAGCAAAAGCATCGAGCATCGCCATCCCATCCCTTTCTGATTCCTCGTTACTGACTTGGCCTAATCCAACGAGCTCCGGGATCTCTAAACTATCTCTCTTGAGAGTCTCGATCCTGCTAAAGTACCTCTTGCAAAGGATAGGACTCGGGCGCGTGGATGATAACCCATACGTGACGAATGCGAGCCGAAGCTGAAAGCCCATGAGCACATCGATAAGTAGAGGCTGGGAGGTCCGTACCTGATGGTCTAAGAACTTTCCGGAAATGAGGTTCAGTTGTGGACCCATGTAATCGATGACGGCGCTGAGCCATTCACTGCAGGTGGCTACTGAGGCGTCGACGAGGACGGTGGTCGCTAGGAGGCCCTTTCGCAGATCCCTGGTCTTTTCCTTGAGCTCTTCCACGGCATCCATCGATTTTTCGAGGGAGCGGCGTATCTATTGAAGCGGTGGAAGGGGATGGAGGAGTTTGAGCGCAGTAGTCCAGGAACACATAACTGGCGGCCATCCAGATCAGCGCTCCGTGAGCCCTGTGCAGTTCATCGGGATTCGGCATCCATCCATCCACTCATCTACCGTAGACCGTACAGGTGAAGTCGTCTCAGTTGCCCCGCACATCGCTCGCTACTAATCAAGACCCCACGTTCACCCCACACTATCCCCAGCTACCCCAGACCAGCCGGAACGAATCGAATGTTCCATATTGATGGGTCCGGAGTGCGAATAAAGAACGGCAGCAGATGTGTAGGGAGGGAAATTGGAATGATCCGAGGATTGCCACGCAGCTTAAAGCTTTGGAGCATCCAGTGGTAAAAATCACCCTCTCCGTTACATGATCAGTGTACATTGATGGTAATATAATCGAAAGCCATGGCTTGGGAAAAAAGCAATCCAGCGTGTGAATATTTGCATGGTTAAAAGGAACAGCGAGAATAGGGTTGTTGGATTCCCGTTAAACGACTCGGATTCAGGAACGGAGAAAATCGTCGATTGATCCAGCGCTTACTTGCCTAAAACTGCTTGACGTCAAACGCCCAGAAAGATAACAGCTTGACTCCCTCTTTCCATAACTCTCTCTCGTACGATGTTCTCCTGTGCGAGAATTACCACCTTCAGGGCATTTGCCCGTCCCTCGGTCGCCTCGCGCTCACTGGCTACCGTGTCCGCCGGCAACGTAGACACTTCCGGAATCCCCATTGTCGACTTTGCAAACTTTGGCTCCTTATCATTCGCCCAGAGACGCGAAACTGCCCGTCAGGTTGTCGACGGCTTCAAAAGCACCGGTTTCGTCTACTTGGGGAACCACGGCATCAGCGAAAAGGTCGTGCAGGAGGCATTCAAAAGGGTACGTGGCCCGCTTCATCACGAAATTCATTGCTCAGTGAATCACGCTTAGAGCGACGAGTTTTTCCAACTCCCGTTCGAGAAGAAGGTTGGTATGCGATTATCTTCCGTTGTAGATGGTTTCTCAAAGCGGTGTATCATTTCTAGCAAGCTCTTGCATGGGAGGATCCTCGTTCCAATCGCGGATACGTGCAACTGGGCCGGGAGCGTGTGACTAACTCGCAAGACGAAACAGAAATCGCACGACTCCGAGCCTCCGCCCCGGACTACAAGGAGTCAATGGAAATTGGTCGTGACTGGAGCAGTACATGGAAGAATATGTGGCCCCATGAGTCGGATGTTCCCGGGTTCAGGGCGTTTATGCTCGAATTCTTCCAGGTAAGTTCCCTTCGTTCTTTCCCTGTTCCCTGATGCTGAGAACCTGCCTCACAGACGTGTCACGAATTACATGTCCGAGTGATGCGAGCAGTCGCTCTCGGACTTGATTTACAAGAGAACTTTTTCCAGGACAAAATCAATGCGCAGGATCACAACTTGCGTCTGTTGCACTATCCGGCCATCAAGACCGATTTGCTGCACAACGACGGTCAAGCTCGTGCTGGTGCCCATACCGATTACGGTGGGTTTCCTACCCATCCCTAGAGCGAATTTCTTTGACCGCTATTCACAGGTACTGTAACTCTGCTCTTCCAAGACCCTGTAAGCGATTGGTTCGCTAAAATCTTTGGCCAAACGCTAATTTCTTCCCCCAGGTCGGCGGCCTTCAAGTTCAAAACCCCACCACGAAGGAATTCGCTCCAGCGCCCCCAATCGTGAGCGCATTCTCCCACCTTCTATCATTATTATCGTTAATCAATAATTCTCGGATAGCCTGGCACTGTTATCATCAATGCCGCCGATCTTCTCGCTCGCTGGAGCAACGACCTCTTCCGTTCGACTCTCCACCGTGTCGTTGCCCCTCCCTTCAAGCCGATCAACGAGGGGGAAGGCATCATTCCCAAGCGTCAATCTATAGCTTTCTTCTGTAACCCGAATTTCAACGCGGAGATCTCTTGTCTGCCTCATTGCTTCGGACCTGGGAATCCCAAGAAGTACGACCCGGTGACGACGGAGGAGTATATTGTGCGGAGGTTGCGGGAGACTTACCTGTGATTCATCCGGTTTTTAGTTATTGGTATTTGTAGGCGGGCCTTAGCCCTTTTTTCGCCGCGCACTGTTCTATGCGTTCACGCCAGTCACTCAGCTGTTTGGCTTATGGATTTATTGCAGGCACCCACAATTGATCTGCTTTATATAAGATATCTCCACGAGGTGTCTGTAGTACTGTCCCTGGTGCTATGTCTGAGATGAAGATTGCAAATAATTCCATTCCTTGGCTATCAGGTGGTCTCGCGAGGTAATTCTTGCTAATTCATTCACCAATAGTACCACCTTTAGATTGATACATGGTACTGCAAGCTAAGGCTAAAATCCACGAAAATCCAGGCAGTGGAGGCTCCAACACGGCGGCCAACCGCTTGTGGAGAACATTACATTCTACCTCGCTTACAGCACACAGGCAACCTCTGTGTGCCCACAGCCCATTGACTGTGGTACACTGCTGCTGCACTCAATTTTCATGTTCACCCACAACCGGTGAGGAAAACAAGCTTTCACACATTCTTCTCACCAGTACATATCCCAAAAACTGATGTTCTGTTATCACTGAGCCCAGAATGACATCCTGTGCTTTAACGCCTCAGTTCTGATCCTCAGTGATAAAATTCCATGATGACTTGTGAGTGGTGTAAACTTACCAACTATGGGAAAAAACTGAAACCTTATTGTCACACTGCTTTGATAGGGTACACAGTGAAGATTTTGAGGAGCACACAACTACTATCCTACAAATGCTAAACTCCAAGAAGGGACAGCATACTGTACACTAAAAGAGGGAGGGGTTGTACAAGAAGAAAGAGTGAAACATCAATCAACAAGCAATTCCTCAGGTTGTAAGTCAAGAATGACAGGCTCTGGAAGTCCATTATGTAACAATGCAAGATAACATCCATCCCACTTCCTTGTCTCCTCATCCAACTGCCAATGATAGGGCAACCATAACAGCTGCTTTCCACTGGGACTGAGTATCCACCCATCACCTGTGACTTTGTAGCCATGAGTAGATTTCCAAGGGTATCTTCCTGGCAAGTCATCAGTTGATTGTTTATCCACCTCAATGAGACAGGGTTTCCCATCTTTGTCAATTGCCATCCTTTCTACCCGTTCCCTAGTGGAAAGGTACCAGGATTCATTACCATCTGGGATAAAACATACTGGAGGTGAGCTCCACAACTGATTGTGATAGAGATGATTCCCTGTGGCCATGTCATAGGTATCCAGACGATGATTTCCCAGAACAGCAATGTGGTGGGCATCAGGTGAGATTGATGCAGCAATTGTACTTGAATCATCCCACCATCTTGTATACTTAGGTCTGTCTGAGACCTTGAGACTTGTTGTGAACATGCTTCCGCTGACATCTGCCCTATGATCACCACCACCACCCCTGATAGGTATGTTCCAAGCAGAGGCCTTTCCATTAGAAAAAATGAAAGCAGTGTTCTCAATGATCCTTGTTGCATAGACCTCTGTGTCCATATCAATGATCAGTTGTGGGAGGCCACAACTGAGGTCAATGACTGTGACCACTTTTCCCCTCATGCGTATGGCTGCTGCCAGAGTATGTGCAGATGAAAATTCCAAAATAAAAGGTTCAGTCTCTTGGTAGAGATTTTGAGCAGGGAGGTCAGAGAGGGGGGTTACATAAACTCCTGTGGGAAACAACTGAAATGCATCCAATGAACATTGTACAAGAAGGAATTTTCCATTGGGGGAGAATTGTAGTAAACCATGTGATCCATATGAGCCCTTGACTGGAAGGGTTTGGAGATGTGTATAACCACTAGGAAACTGCTTCCAAATTTGTACCCCTGAGTTGTTGGTATGTGCAAAGAAGTGACCATCAGATGAAAATGATGATAAGAACCTGGCTGCAGATTCTAAGAGGAGTTTATTGTTCTGGATATCCCACACCTGAAGGTGCCCATTATGAGAGTAGAAGGCAAGGTAGAGCAGGGTATGGTCAAACAGAGCCAATGCAGAAGGGTCAATATTGGATGGGGTAGAGAGGGACTGAACGGCTGTTGCTGGATTTGCAAGATCGAATACAGCTTCCCATATGGTAATGCCTTGATCTCCCAAAGTCGAAAATCGAAGGTATTCACCATGGGTCCAAATATCTGTGGCACCGTCTTTGAATAGATAGGATGCTATATTTTTACTGGTGAGAATGTTGCATATGCAGATGATAGAGGCATCTATATCTGTGAACAAAGTCCCAACCATTGTCCCACATCCAGAGTAGGTCATTGATTCATAAGATTTTTCCCCAGGGTAGATCTCCAGATTACAGATGAGGCCACCTGTTTGAAGGTCCCAGCTAACAATGTAACTTTTCCTCTCTTTTTGCATGCAATATGTTAACAAATGGCCACTTGGTGAGAATAGGAGGTGCCCAAAACTAAGTGGTTGGGATAAGGGGCTTGTAGTAAGCAACTGTTCCAGAGTTACAGCATCTAGGATTTGTATTCCACCAGATGATTTGATAGCTACTGCAATGAACCTGCTGCATGGGGACCAAGCTGTAGCACAGATGTAACTGGCATGTTTGAAGGTTGTAGCATCCAAATCCCACGAAGTTGGGATTCCATACACAAGCCTTACTAGGGGGTTGGCATATGGTTCATACAGTTTCCACATGATGGATGTCCTGGGAGATAATGGAACAGCTGAGTGATAGATGTGTGGGGCAGATGTACTGATGACCCCAAAGAACGTGGTCACAAATTGGAAGCAGTCATTGACAATGTCAAGGGTTGGAGAAGCCTGACACAATGGGTAAGTATTAGGAATATTGGGAATTAAAATTTTACATACCTCAAACCACTTCTTGACAGCTCTCAATGCATCAACTGCTTCTCTTGCAGCTCCAAGGACACTTAGCACTTCTAGCCAAAACAAGAATTTGTTCCTCAGGAAGTGTTCGATAGCAGAATTGATTGTGGCTGGGTAAACAGTGTGTTCATTGATGATAAGGTGTTTGTACCATGACCTGCATGCATATTCCAGAGCAGGAGTGATGTATTTCTTGATCCTATCTTTCAAGTCCCCCACTTCAGAATTGGTAATGGCATTTGGGAGTTGACACATGTTCTTCTCCAGTGTTTGATTCATCAGCTCAAGGCAGCCTTTGACAAGTTCATGATGATGATGAGGAGGGAAGACATAGAATCTCTGGTTGGTGCATCGAGTTGGGTCAGTGATGAAGTCAGGAAAGGATTTGTGGAAGGGTTGGACTGGGTGATCATTGTCTCCCTGGAGGATAAGAGAATGAACTGATGTCAATTGATGGGATACATCTGAGGAATGGAACCCAAGGAGTGTAGCGATGGAAGAAGGTGAAAGAGGATTGGCAGCAAGCACAATGGCCCCCAGGACAGAGCGGATACTGGAATCATACTCTGGGTCATCATCACAAAAGCCCCCTTCAAGGATTGATATGTAAAGTGAATCCAATGTGGTTTTGGGGTTTATCTTGGACTTCCCCTGGTATTTGGTGCTCTCTGGTGACTGGAGAAGTCGTTCTAGTTGTCGTCTGGGACCAATGTTCCTGTGACCAATGAACCTGATTGTTGCCACAGCATAGACAAAAAGTCCTCCTGCCTGCTTGCAAAGGTGATCCACATCCTCCTCTGTTGGCCAACCATCTAGCCCACACTGACCATTGGCAATTTCCACAAAACTGTGCCTGAGGAACTGCTGGATGTCACTGTTGATGAGCCTTGGTTCAACTTTGTGAAGGAAAAATACATCTGTGACTTCTGCCAATAAGGGAAGGCGAAATCCAGTCCTGATCCTTGGCTCTGGGCGACCAGTGAGGAAGAATTTGGCCTTTGGGATTTCTGAAACAAATCTCCCAAGGACAGACAGGATTGCGGAGGCAGGCTCTTCATCTTTGCACTCATCCAAAGCATCAACAACAATGACAGTTGAGATACTGGATTTCTTGAGGGGCCCCACAATCAACTTGTCCATCTGGTTGTACAAGGACTCATGGGCGATTCCTGGATCCTGCTGGACCATTGGGACAAAGATGGATCGGAATTGGGGATATTTGCGTGCAAGTTGGATAGCCAAGGTAGGGAAAATGAACTCGAGATTACTCCTGTCTTCAAAGTCCCGGGAGCAAAAGAAGGAGGCGCCAAGCTGGCCACTGGCAAACATTCTTTCGGAAATTGTCTGTGCAATCGTGGTCTTCCCTGTGCCGGCCAGTCCGTTCAACCAGTAGACGGGAGATTGGTCTGAGTCGTTTGCCCAGAGTTCAATCCCATCCAGGATGGCCTCACGTGTCCCCTTGAGACAGCCTTTGCGGTTGCCATGCCGATACTCGGCTCTCTGTGCACTGTGAAAATTGTTGAGGATAGCCGCCTCGGCTGCCAGATGTCTATATCAGACAACAATCCTTGAGAATATGAGAACAGGATATGTTCTGACCTGGGCTCTGCCGAGAGGTCATTAAACTTGCTTGAGTGTGAAATAAAAATACTCACTATCTCTCCCCGCCGTTGACTGGAGATGACGTCTTGTTGCACCTTCTGTTCCCAATGTCAAAACCAGCACGAGTTCTCCGGCGATGGACAAACCTGGTAATCAAAGATCGTCTCCCGTAAGCCCTCGAGTACCTTCGAAATTTCCCCAATGCGCGGCCCAGGTTTCTCGGCCAGAGACCGCAGCTGCCCTCCAAGGCGTCCCAACTCGCTGGAGGGGGCTCAGTGTCGTGCTTCACGAAGGAATGGTGACATACCGTATCACTTCATCCCGGCGCCTCAGTTCCTCCACATCACGCGGAGGTGAGTCGAAACCTTCTTCCAATGCAACGATACGTGGGAGGAGGCCTCTGGCCTTTTGTCCGACGGCGACGTCATCCTGCAAAGATGTTGGTTTAACGAGAGAATCCTGAGCTGGAGGCTGAAAACGAACGTCGCAATCGGCGCAATCGGCGGAGACAACATCCAAGACAGCTTTGAGAGCACTGAATTTTTGCACGTCCTCGTCCGCAGCACCGTGGACAGTAGCGCCTTCAAATGATGTCCCCTCGCGCGCAGTCTTGGCAACTGGAGTTTGTTAAAACACATCGTACGCCACGAGGCCATCGACACGTACCCCTCGATGACTCTGCAGGGCCGATCTCCCCTCCTTTGGTGTCACCGGGGTTCTTTGCTAGAGGAAAAATGCGCAGAGTAATGAGAAAGGATTCCAATCGCATGGAGCGGAAGAGCTCACCTATGGGATCTTTCCCGTCTTCAGGTGCGTCCAGCACAATACCAGGTGTCCCGGCTTCCGACACGGGAAGCTCTTGATCTTCTTCCGCCCTGCTCTGAAGCGCAATCTTTGAATCCATACCGGCTTCTTCGTCTAGTAACATGGACAGATCTGAGTCTAGATCCTGACGGGAAAGGTTCGACCGACCTTTAGGGCCCGAGTTCTGTTCGGGTTGGAAGCTGGATGGCCAAGCGCTGGCCTCGGCAGGCGATTCCGAAGGGATAGGCTGCTTGGGAGTTTTGGGGAACATCTTGCGCTTCACCTTCGATATGTGCTTCATCGCGTTGGCAGGGGGGAGAGAAAAAAAAGTGACGGACCCACAATACCAAACACGGGCACTTATCAACACGCGATGGTGAGACTTGTCTCGTTCGGTGAGGTACCACCAGTGACAAACGATTACACCCCGGGTGTCTACCGCTGCGAGCCGAAGGCTGGTAGCCTGGCTAACTGGTAGGAATCAAATGCGAAGGCCCCAGGCTAGTTGATCCCCACTGACGCCTCTGCCGGAACCTTGGACACTCAAGTTCCGCCCGAGATGATCCCAGTTGACTGAGCCTGTGGGCGTATCCGGGGGACTTCACTAAACTTTGGGAGTTTGCGGGAGATACGTCCCAGAGGATCGGAGTCGCTTTCGAATAGCATGCAAGTTCACTTCTCGTTGTTTCTCCCCATTCACAAACCTCCAGGGGACTGACCCATCGGACTTCCTCATCCCGAAAATTCAAGGGTGTTTTGAGCGCTCTGCACCGACCTCTCGATTCATCGCGCTCAGAGAACCCGCAGGCAAACTCTTGCGGGCCTGTGTTCGCTTCGACTCTCGGAGCTCCACCATCACTTCCCTTCAAACCTCAAGGGTGGTATCGTCTGCGCGATACTGAGGCTGATTACGACGTGTTCTCTCGAGGGGAGGAGCTTGATAGACGAGGAATGGACGTGAAGGCCAAAAACGTGCGGAGTGATCAAAGTGCCCCGCGAGACCTATGAGCTTGGGGGACTTTTAGCTTGCCCTTGTGCGCGCGCTCCTGGTCGATTTACGGAACGAACTGGGGTGCTTTATGAGAGCAGAGGAGGAGGGCCGTTGGCCGAATGACCTTCCGTTTGAAGTTCGTGAAGGTCATGGAAGAATGGATTAGCGATTCGAAAGGCGATTCATTCGCAGTCATTCGAGAAGACCAGGTCAGAAATCCCAGGATATGTAACTAATGGAATCGGGCGATACGTGTGGATATCATTCACTCAGATGCTCACCTCCAATTCCTGTAGCTCTCGGCAACGAAATGATAGTGTGGTTCTGAAGCGGATGTAGTCAGACTTACAGCGAGCCTTGTGTGCTGCACACACAATCTTAAAACTGTGTAAGAGACTTGTATGTTGTCCAGGGCCACAGAGCATCTAAAGGGCGATGTACGGTGGTTAGAAGTAAGGTTAATTACAAGCAGACTTCATCGAATACAATCCGAAGTTCGGTTGATCACAAAGGCTGGGGAAATGTCGATGATGACAATAAAACCCAATATATGATTTCTTGACTGGCAGGCCCATCATCCGTTTTCGGAAACAGCCAACTGACGTTGAGGCAGTGGAGGCTCGCGATTTGGAGATACTAGTCAACGAGGTGTGCGAGCGCGCTAAGAATGATAGGATGCAGTCTCGGTGCAATCGCAAGAGGATGCGCCGAAGTTTTGCGTTTTGAAGGCTCTCAAGAACGGCCCAGTGTCCTTCGCGTGAACAATCAGAGATGCCGAAGGTCGCAAAAAGACGGAAGTCAGACTCTAAAGATACCGACGCGATAGTGCACCCCCCGGTTCTGCGAAGTAACAGGCAGACGTACCGCACCACATCATACTTTAGAGGGTGTTCGACGGTCGATGTTCAAGCGTATGTGCAGCGCTGTGGGATTTTCCAGGCCCGTGAAGATCGGCCGTTTTCACCCGCTTGATCGTGGACAGGAATCACCAGCGTACGGAAACACGGAGGAGCGAGAACGGCTTTGGCTCGCATAACTCATCTGTTGTTATGCACCGGCGATGCGATATTGCTTGTCCGACCCATTGAACATCCACGATGCCGGAGGAACCTGGACCGGAACAGGAGATAAACTGTTCCAATCCTTCTAGGTTCATGTAAGAGAGTGCCTTGCAGGAAGATGACAGCTGGATTGATACGGAAGCCTCAAGCCACTGTTTTCGCCTTCGCCCTGTGGTGTCATCGACACTACCGAAGTCCTGGACTTATTCCAGTCAGACGCTTTCTTAATTAACACACGTTGTACTTGGCGTGGGGAATTGCGGACCTTTGTAGAACCTTTGTTCGGTAGAGATGAAAACCGATCCCCAAGGCTCGGCAGCGAGCCCCTTCTTGGCGACACGACTCATTTGAACAACTCGGGATCTTCGGCAGTAAAAGATCTGGGATATTTTGACTGGCCTCTGCAAGGCCTCGTTCATGATCTCTGTCAGAACGCGGGGGACTGAAAAATGTGTTCAGGGTCGTGGCCTATACATACCAACTTACGATCTCTCAGCTAATAGCCTCACCGGCCGAATTCCTACGACCACTCCTCCGCGGCAAGTGGGTGGAATTGGATAGGAGGGGCTCGAGTTCGATGGCTTGGGACCCGCCCTGCCCGGGAAATATTCTCTCGGATACCCACCCTTCCCGAAGTTGTGTCTTCGACTCGAGCTTGTTTAGGGTTGCGGTTCCGGTGAGCAAATTCACAGCGATTGTTTATCCTGGTCATTGTCAAATGGCAGATGGCCGAGATGTCCGTTGAGTGTTTTCTGAGGAAGGTGTATGCCGAGCCAAACCTTGCGCGTCGAAATCACGACAAGCAAAAGTCGTGGATGGGGTGTGGAAAATCGCGCTCTCCATTCTGGTGAAACACGTCGGGATATGCGAGGATATATGCGCGGCGGTGGCCGGCTGTCGATCGACATCTCTAAGTCCTTCGGATGTTATGGACATCCCGAAAGCTCGTCTCCCCGCCTTGGCTGCCTTGGCCTCTCTCTTTCAACGCCTACACGCCCAAGCCATTCTCAGGCTGTCGCCGGTCACCGGGACCAGTGTCGACCATGCCCCGTCTCACAAAAACAGTGACGGATTTTACAGAATTTCGCTTTCTTGCGGTGCCTTTCTCTCCTGCCCGCCCCGCTTCCTCAGGGTTTGCCCGTGAATCATTTTTAACGACTCGACATGGCCAGGAAGAGTGTTTTGAACTACTTGTTCTGTAACTCGCTTGCGTTGGTATCGATGATCTCGCTCGCCATCACGGAGGTCGAAGCAAAGAGCGGTGGAAGTTCGACGCCCACTTCGTCTAGGAAGCCTCCTTCCAGTACCTCCAGTTCCGGATCCAGCGGGACCAAGACAAAGAAAGTCACCCGGTGCTACAATGAACAGTATGGTCTACTTTTTCTCCTAGAGGCAGCTATTTACCGCTTGACTCTAGGATGGTTGAGATCACTTGTCCGGTGACAAAAAGTGGAAAGATCTCGGGATATGTTGTTGGCGGCATTTTCGGTCAGTTTCTGGATACCGCCTCCTAATTGATGGAGAGATTCGACTCAGCTTCTACTCTTAGTTGTCATTCTCCTGTTCCTCCTCTACAAAAAGCTCAAGGGAAGGTATCTCGGCCGAACGAAGGACCTTTCTGAAGCAAAAAGTATCGAACCTGAGGAAGAGGACAAGAAGGCTCAACGAACTTTCGACGACGAAAAGGGTGGGGATGGGCTGCCTGTTGTAGGTCTCGTTTCCGTTCCAACGGCAGTCCCCATTTGACACGCACAACTAGGCTCCGCCTCCCCAGTACATCGAGAAAGTGGCGGATGAACGTGGTGATTCGGGCCCCTCGAGTTTTGGAATAACGCCTCCGGTTATTTCCATGCCTGTTCCTGAGCCCGCCCAGCCAAACCTTTCTACAGAGTCGCGCACAATGGCTGAAACGACCAGCGACCCACTACCCCAGCCGGCCACGACACCCTCCCGAAAGCATACCCTCGCAGGCAAGCTCAGGAATGTGTTGCAGAGCGCTAAACAAACAACCGCCACATGAGCTTACGACTCGGGGAGGGCCTCTTGTCATCCTTTCCCGTGTGATGCAGTAATGACGGTGTGATATACAACATCGGTACTTGTGCGCATTAGACTCATCTTGTTGTCGAAGGTTAACCATGTTGCTGAAAGCCAGCGATAATATACAGCGATCACGATAAACCTGCACAATAAACATATATCCTGCCGACTCCAGTTAACTTTATCCCAGTAACGACCGAGCTCTGCAACTTCCACACCGAAGTGGTTTCTGATGGCGCCGTCCGTCAATGGCGCGGCGCTCGACGGTATCTCACGAACCGGAAGTCTCTGATAATCACCGGCTAAGTTTCTTGATGACCATGCGCGCAATGCCAAACTCGTGCCAGAACGGCAGACGCTCCTCGACGCGAATGAAGCAAGTCGATTCCGCTGGGATAACACGCGAGGGTCGTAGATACACGATGCTTGTGAAAGTGCGCTGTGAGCTGACTGCTTGACAGCTCCTTTGAAGAAACCGGGGGAGGTACCCCCCTGGGACAGATGTTATATATCAACTTCACGAAGTCGGCAATGGCGGAGCGGCGCCGAAGAGGTACACTGCGCATCGTAGTATTTGAGAATGGTTAGACTGCAAAGCGCGAAGGCTTTCGAAAACTCCCCGCACTTCTTCCAAGGCAGGACCTGCGGTCCACCCGCTGGGGTTGAGAGGAGCATAGGTGGACCATCAGGGGGGGCAACTCCGTCGTCCACCGCAGATTGCCTTCAAGTGGCAGTCACTGGTCCCGGGAGCGACGGACTCGGTGAGCCACTGTTTCGAGTCATCCACACTGGCGAAAGTCATCAAAAGTGAGTCCGGAGCTTCTTCAAATCGCGGCAATTTCAAAAACCCCTTGAAAGTGACACCTTGGTTCCGGACGTTGCAAGCTGGGCCGAGGAAGAGATTTTGAATGCGAGAGCGCCTTTCCAATAGCAGCGGCGTTCGTATTGGTCTCCGTATACATCCAAGCTTCCGGATCGTCGCAGTGGGAACCGAGTCTGACGTGGGTAAGATATTTGTATTGGAACAGCGGCGAGAGGGTTTGAAGTCTGAAGGACAGCACCGGTCATCGCGTCGATACACGCGATGGAGAGGGATGAGAGGCCTTCTTGTCTAGGGTACGGTGAGGAATACCCGAATTATTAACACGCCTGGACGATTTCCAGTGAAGACTACGTGTATTGCGGTTTGAGGTTCTCAGGCGGCGGACCATTCAAGGCGACGGCGTGGCGGGAAAATACAAGCGCCCCTTTTGGACCTCGGCTCTGTTTCCGAGATCTCGTGATCTTCCCATGATCAGGGTCCGGGCGCTGAACTTGCTTGAACTTTGGGGGCGCACGCAAACGAGAACCCGTGCTCTCGGCCCCCACCTTCATCGAGGCTTAGAGTATCGACCGACGAGAGACTTTGATTGCCATGCGGTAGGGATTGTTAGCCTCGGAGTGCTCAGCATCCAACTACCTTCGCCTCCCACGGACTTTTTTGACATGCGGAAGCCATTGACGGCGAACATCCGGAGAGACCGAAAGGAGGGAGGGGTACTGTGCTCGAGTGTTTGGGACGGGTGGGACTGTTTTCCTCGTAGATGATACACACGTGAGTGCAAAAGGTTGGCCACGATGCGGCACATCTCGTTGACCGTGCCACTTTCAGAGTGCAGAAGATTCACAAGTATGCAGGGTGGTGAGTGAACCGATGCTCTTTGCATGTGAACGTTATGGCGTAGGGCTAGGTATGGATAAAGGTGATATGGGCTGCGCGACCGTGACCATCTGACGCCACACTACTAGTAGGTCGCGCTCCCTTTCTGCGCATACGAGCACCTTATTACTAAAGCCACACACGTCGCCCAGTCTAGCCACCCCTTCGGAGTTGGGTCTCTTCTCAGGCGGCGACAGGGGAGTTTCGCGTTGAGGCCGTGTTCGTTTGGCACGAGGGATACAAGCCCACAATCATGGCACGCGCGTTCAAGCGAAGCCTGCGCGAGACACGTGCAAACTGCTCGTCTGCCGTGCTAATGGACGTGACTGGTTTATGTTGGGTCCCCCCTACTCTCATTGGCCGGCGTTGCGTTTCTAAGACGGTCCAACCGTGGGTCCATACAGGCAGCCATGCACACAAGCGACCACTCCCCTTTGATCACCCTTTGCAATGGTGAATCGGCTGTGCACTTCCACTATTGAACGTCCAACTGCATGGCCAGAATGACACCCTTCCACTTACTCGAGTGCACAAATCATCCTATGCGCTTGTGTTTAGCATGGCGAATCCTGCGCAATAACAGACGGGTGGACTTGGTCCTCAGCCCTGGGAGTGTCCAGTGAGCTATTGCAACGAGGTTCTCGGCGCAAATGACACGGGCCACAAAGAGCACCACCTCTTATATATAGCATCTGAATTAACCCAGACAGATTTCCTCACCCCCCTCCCCGCCCTCCCTCCTGCAAGTGTCCTCATTCCTGCATCCATGTCTCCTGGCTGGTCTAACTCGTATATCTCCCATTGCGAGATCTGCCGAAAGGAATTGACGTTCGTAAGAGATTTTGACCCCCATTCACTCCCGTTGACGTTGCTGATTGTCGGGATTTATTCTAATGAAGCAACTTGCTGATCAAGAGAAGGTCTATAAATACTGCAGACACTGTAAAGTGCCATATTCTCACCCCTACCTCCCTGTGAAGAGAGACAAATGCCCGGCATGCATGAATATTACTTTACGCCTGGTAAGAGATTTGACTTCTGTTCATCCCTGTCGACTTTTGCTAATTGTGGCTTTGGTTCTTGTAAAGACACCTGACGGATCAAAATACTGCAGAAATTGCAGGCTCGAATACAAACCTCGTTGCTTGGAATGCGGCTACGGATTATCTATCTTCGGCTGCATGAACTGTGGTGGGGAGTAGAACCCATTTGGTACGGTTCCCCAGTGCGCCAACGAGAGAGCCCGGATTCTCTCCTAGGATTATTTGAGTTTCTGATTGTATCGGTTGTTTGTTTGTCTGTAGTGCTCAGCGACGAGGGCAAGGTAGTTTCTTAGCAGCTTAAAATGTAGCTGTGCGTCTTCTCTTATGTGTCGATATGAATTTCTCCCCTCCTCTCACCGGGCATAGAACTTCAGAAGCCGTAAATTGATCTTGAGCACGTGCGCATCTCTTGTCAAAGGAGGTCTTTCGTTGGAGCAGGTGGGCAAATTTATTGCCTCCTTGGACCGTCATGAGCCGGGTGTCCCGAATTTGAGGAACGACACCAAAGTAGCCTGCTCTTAGACCACCGTTTTCCCATCCACCCCCGCCACGAGCGACATCCCGAAGATCAAAAATCTACCGCCCACCCCGTAGAACGGCACCCCATGTCCTAGAGCCACATCCAGAGGGTGAGCTGGCCATCCTTCTCCAGTCCGCCTGGCCTACGGTCGAATTCACCCCACTGCTCTCGCAATCATAGGCCCAACCGGGAGAAACGATTGGAAAATCAATGTTCAAGGGACGGGAAGCCGATTGACCAAGATTCACAGGATAGGTCGAGCCCTACTCAAATCCCTCTCTTCCGCGCTGGCCACGTATGAAGCCGAATCGCAATTAAGTTTGTGTTCGATACATCGGACGAAGAATACGCCCGCCACCCCGTTGTGTATCCCCAACCTCAGTCCGGTGGTGCCGTTACGATTGTCAAGTCTCCAAAATTTGAGCGTCACCGGAATCCCCCATGTCTGGTATCACCCGGTTTTTTTACCAGGTACACTGGAATGAGGGAAAAGCCGAGGTCCTTGCTTCTGACGGACCACCTGCCTGTTGGCAGTAGTCAAATTCTTCCATGCCATTCGTGAAGTTGCGTGAATATGAGGCTCGTTGAAATTCGTTGAGTGTTTTGCACACCTCAACGCCCCATCGGTGTTTTACCCCATCCCAAGCATAACGTACCTTGGAGGGTTGGGAACTACAATCGAAATCGCTTGCGACAGTGAACGCGTGTCCGCATTTTTGCATACCAGGAACCACCGATCGATCGAACTACGACACTCTTCTATTGTCTCTTTGCGGGCGTGAGTCGAATTCTTGGGGATATGCTATGGCCGATCAATCTTCTCCAATTGTGTTATTGTTGCTTTGCGGTGCCTGGGCGGGCAAGTATCTAGGTTCCGAGACATCCTCGCGACGGTGATTTCCAGACGCGGACTCGACTGTTTTCTTTTTTGACATTCGCGCCGTCGGTTGGACCACCGTCGGACCCACGTGGGGTATACATCTCTTCGATGGCCGCCACAGGTCTTATTCTCTCCCTCTGAACGCTGAAACCAGGGGCAGCCGACCCCGTACCCCTTTCCTTATTGTCGTATGATTTCACGGAATTCGCTCTGTTGTCGCGGTTATTCTTTGGCCCTGGCTCGTGTCGCCTTCGCAACGCAACAATTGGATGTAGATCGTCTCCGGTGGGCCCAGCGGGTCGTTGCGTGGTGGGGAGACTACACACACTCGTGCCTAAGCTTGGACGAGTGGGATATTTAAGCCGATGCCTCCAGAGGATTGAACTCCCCAAGAACCTCACACCCACCGCACTCTACATCCTCTTCACCTCCTCAACTTTCTCTCTCAACTCAGAAATGGACGCCTTCTCTACCTTCATCAAGGCCTTCTCCACAGACTCCACTTTCGAGCGCGAGGATGTCCCAGTCGACCTCGAGACTAGCGGCGGCAGCGGTTCAAACCAGTGCATCATCGCCTGAACGGATCCCCTTTCCGTCACTTTGAGAGGTGGGTCTCACCTCGTGTTCATCCCCAGTCCACGGTACTGATGATAGTCTGCAGGGCACCCGCGCCTTCACACCACCAAAACCATCACACCACCCATTTTCGTTCTCAGAACAGCGTGCTTAATCCCGCATTTGTACACCATTTTCTCAAGCGTTTTTTTATATTTCAATTGTTGTGATCCATTCGTCATTTGTAGTTTGGGCCTGGGTTCTTCTCTGTTCTTCTTCGGTCGTTGTACCACTGGTGTACCGCTTTTTAATCCAGAACGGAGAATTATATAAATATCGGAAACTGTGCGTCGCTCGCGGAGATCTTAAGGCACTGAACGCTGTGAATTCTGAGGCCTAAGCCAGGCGGAAAATGATTTATAATGAGAGCTCGGCATCCGCCGGTGGAACTCACATCTGTGAGGGTCGCCACAGGATCGCCACTCGGCGGCTGGGGGATGATTCCCATATTAGTTCCTCTCATCTTCTCTCTCACTCTCGCCCTTCGCGCAGTAGGTCTCAATCATCCTCCCCGCTCGACTCAACACCGAAACCGTTTGGCAGATCGCGATGTCACTCTTCAGGATACCCACCGATCCCACCGTGTACGCCGTCTTCCCTCAGGAGCTGATAGACAAAGTGATCGAGTCGCTGGACCCTACCGACCTCCGAACCTTCCAAGCGAGCTCCCTCATTTCCAAGTCGTGGACCTACCCTAGTTGGACGATGCTGTTCCGTTCGGTGTCCATAACCTCCTGGGGATCGTTCCAACGGTGGTGTGCCTACACCACACCTGGACGCGGCGGACCTGGCTCCTTCGTCCACTCCCTAACGTTCGACGAAACGCGCGGCAAATGGATCACGCCGGACGCTCTGCTGATGGGAGAACGACACCTCAAGTCGCTCAAGAACCTGGTCTCCTTCACCGCCATCAAGCTCCAAATCAACTACTTCTTTGACGATTCGTTGCTCTCTCAACGGTTTGGGCTGTTCTGCCCTGGTGTGAGAGAAGTTCGACTCGTGCATCCCCAAGGGTCCCCGAGGATCGTGGCCTCTTTCATCCAACAGTTCCCCGTCATCGAGCGACTTTCGGTCGAATTCTACGCAGAGACGTACTCGCCTCCACCTGACCGGGACGAGTACACCCCGACTGGGTTCACGGGGGCGTTGCAACTGGTGTCGGACCCGTCAATGGATCGCCGTGACCGACAACAGTTCATAATCTCCCTCATCACCTTTCCTGTGCAATACAAGGAGATTTCGGTAGTCGGCTCCCTCGGGTACTCGTGGCAGTATCAGTGTTTACTCCGAGCCTGTTCAAATACGCTCGAAAGCCTGAGGATCGTGGATATAAGGCCGGATCCTCGGAGGGAGCAGAACTGGGGATGGGCTCGAGGTATCATTCCATCGCTTCCGTCCCCTTGACGACCCGTTATCAACGGCTCCTCTCTCGTCTATATAGACATATCCTCGCGCCAAGGCTTATCGCTCGACTCGTGTGTAGTTCTTCGGGAGGTGTTCCTGGGGGTCACGCGATCGCCAGGACCGATGCTCGAAAGATTCCTGGGTTCCATCGCCTCCCGCAAACTCAGCACGATAACTTTTGAGTTTGTTTGGGAGGATTATTCGGATGACGACATATCAAGCATCGTCGATCTTGAAGCCTGGGAAGGGATCGACGAGATCCTTTGCGCCCTTGTGGACAAGCTGTTCAAGCGGAGTGGTTCCGACCTGTTGAACGTCGTGTTGAGCGTCAGGACAAAGGGGGGCGCGAACTTGGAACACCCCAAGATGGGCACCTTTCTCGAGCAATTCAGGGAGAAAGGGAGAGTGACCATCGCGCCTTTCAAGGGATTCCTTCAGCCGGTATGTTCATGTTTACCCTCGGAAAATTTTGCGATCTGACTAGCTGGCGTTAGGGAGAATACTCTGGGATTCTCCCTCACCTGGTTGCTTCCAGCTAGTACCCACAGGACGTGTCCATGCGGGTGCATCGGATACTACCGGTCGTTATCGTGATAGCGCCTGCTCGAGAAGCTCCAGGTGACGCTGTTTGCGTCATAGTCTTACTCGGCACTCCTCTGACGCGTAACGAAGATTAGCGCCCCTCGAGGCTGACACCAAGGGGATCGTGGAAATCCTGGCGTGTTGGTAATGTACATCAGTTCCGACAATGTTATAAGTAATGTATCTACTACAAGAAAAAAAGGTGGCCAGGGCACCAGGTAAAAATCAAAGCATCATTGTCCTCGTATCGTTCATGCACAAGATTTTCGTCATCATCATCATCATCAGTGGGCGTAGATCTACGGTTAGACCTCGCGCATGTCCCTCTCCGGATAGTACCCTCCATGCACGGGGTGAGAGAAGCCGTCGTTCCTGAATATGTATCCGAGGCAGGAGATGGTGAGGAAAAAGACCATGATCCAAGACATCCAGGTGAAGGCGACGATCGCGGTCAACAGTCGACAGGCGCTGTAGGTGTGGCACCAGTTGAGGTTTCCCCAATTTCTAGTGGCGATGGCTGCACCGACGATCCACAAGACGAAGAGTAACAAGAGTGCGATCAGTTCGCCGCCAAAGGTTGAGAAGATTCCGTGCTCGTGACGTCTGTGGATTCTCACGATCCTGTGAAGTTCATAAGTTACGAGTTGGGTGGATGGGGAAGCGGGGAGAGACTTACAGGATAGGGATGAGGAGCATCGTGAGGGCTGCCGTTGCTAAAATCTCTGCGATGATCCGATCTAGATATGTCGGCAGATGTCAGGGTCTTATCGGTGCGATGATGACGATTGGAGGTTGCGTACCGTAGAAGTTGACGCCACCGTTGAGAGGATCATGAAGTGGGAGATGGAGGGTGTAGTGTAGCCTTGCGGCGGTCAATCCCAGAGTGACGGCAGAAAACAGCCACTGAGAAACGTGTGCGAGTTAGCAGGGATCCTCCGCTGAAGGTACGGTGGTAGACCTACGAGAACATAGTAGCAGAACACGCGGAAGAGGGTGTGAAGACCCATGACGGCTAAGGTATCGAAGTTTCGGTGGGTGAGGGAGTTATGGATGGAGAAGTGGGAGGTCGTGAATCACAGGAGAGGTGAGGGAAGAGAGAACACCTAGCGATAGCGGGTTTATATACGTCGAGGGTGGGTCCAGACGTCTATGGAGCGTAATTCGCAGAACATCCCGGGTGGGCTGGACACGAGGCAGCATTACGTCGACAGCAGGGAAAGCGCTGTGGCACTGCCGTAGCGGGGGGTGAGGAAAGCGCGTGCACCGTCATCGTGGCCTTGCCGTACGACCAAGATGAATTCACATCAGCCCCTCGAACTTTCCTGAGAATCGGAGTAGATATGAGTGAAGTGGAGAAGGCCCCCCCTTGATCTGGTGCGGCGGTCTAGATCATGACGAACCTTGAGTGTAATTTTTTCCCGATTATCCCCCAATACATCGGTGAACATCTGAGGTTGCGAAGGTGAGAAACGCTCAAACGAAACGTCATGTCTGCCGAGCACACGAGGCCTGCACAAGAATAGTGAAACAACCCTCGATGATCCAGACGCGATTCACCAAACGTGTCCTTCATTTCGGAAGCGTTGCTCATTTCCCAAGGTAGTTCATGTAATGCGCTGGTGATCCGATTCCCAGAGGATGTTCCACTGGAGACAGAATGTCCGTCATAGACGAGCAGGTGAAGCCGAATAATTTACAGGGAATTGGGGTGTTTAAAGTTAGAATAGAGCGATTGGCACTAGAGCTTCGCCTCTGTCCCAGAGTCCTGCTCTTTTTTTGCGAGTTCCCCCCGGACTCTCATCAACGCTATTCCGAGCAAGTTCAAGCCCCATTTCTCCCTATTCTCCATCGCCTTGTCCCCCGTGAACCCAATCCCCCAAATCTTATCCAACGGACTCGCCTCGACGAGGATCAAATCGCCCGTGCCCAACAACGCCTCCTTCAGCTCCTCGTTCTGTCCAAACTTGTACAGGTTTCCGCGATACACGATCTCTTCCCGGTGCTCGACCCACGTGTCCTCGTCAAAACACGCGACCTTCCTTCCCAACGCTTTGATGTCTCTGGGCTCCGTCTCAGCTTTCGTCGTTTCTTCGAGGATCAACTCGAGGGTGGCGGTGTCTGAGAAGAGTGCCGCTTTACACGCCATGATCCAGTGCTCGGCGGTGGGGAACGTGTGGGGGGTGCTCGAAGCATGTGGGATGGCGGCAGACAACGGCGCGGTGAAAGCTGATCGGGACCATTGCCCCGCCCAGCCGTTGGGATCTTGTGGACGCCAGAAGAACAAGTAGTCTGTTTTCGATCGCGGCATGAGGAGGTGCGTGGAAGGCAGGAAGGAGGATGATCCCCCCCCGCCTTACAGGTTTTGTCGTTTTAAATTTGTCAATCGCGCTAACAGTGCGTCTCGACCGAAACTCTTGCCTCGAGGAACTCCGGATAAATAAAACGACGCTCAGGTACAAAAAAAATTACAAGGTCTCAACGCTCAACGCCCGATCCACTCATCGATTTGTTTCAGGGTCTCACTGCGTTCCGGCTCCATGAAGGTGACCGCAGTGTACGTGTGAGAGACCTCTGCTGGCTCGACGTAGCTCACGTTCTCCTCACCAAGGTCCTTGATAAACCTGTCTCGCAACAACCTGGTCGGATCCCTCAACCTCTCCTTTCCACCAGCGTTCATGAACGTCCGCGGGAATCCCTTGAACGAAACTTTACCCTCCAAGTATCGTGAGGCAGGCGAAATGTAGACGTTCGTCTTGGCATCGTGTGGGCCAACGAAAGCCTTGACGGCATATTCCGTAGCCCCGTAGAACATCGAATCCGCATGGTCCGTCGCATGATTGGTGTAAGCAGACGAATCGTATTGGCCCTCAAAACTTCTGGACAAGTCGACCCAAGGGTGCAACGCGACGAGAGCCGAAGGGAGGGGTAACACTCCCGGATTGTCCAAAATGTAACGGATGAGCGAGACACCGAGGTGTCCACCGGCAGAGCAACCCATGATGATCACCTTCTCCGGTTTGAACCCGAGCCCGTTGACGAGATAACTGTAGCCAGCGATGGCGTCGAACAACGCTGCCGGAAACGGGTTGGAAACCGGGTAGGGATCGGTGCTGCTCAAGCGGTATTCCAGAGCGAGCACGCGTCCGACGTTTTTTGAGATGTTGAGGAAAGAGGGCACGGTGTTGATACCGAACCCGGACGGGTGGGCGGTATCGATAGCGTACCCGCCCGGATGGAAATACAGAACCACCTTTTCGTCGGGTGAAATGGGCGGGGAGTCGATCGGGTTCGAGTCCGAGGTGAGGTTGAAGCTGGACGAAGGAGAGCGGTACCAATAGCCCGGAATCTTGACCGCCTTGACGTTGGCAACCTTGGCCCATTCGGCGACTTGTCCTTTAACAAGTTCAGGTGTGGCCTCGATCCAGACACCCTTCGCGGCTTTGGTCGGAGATACGGCGGTGTGGTCAGGGAACGCGAACGGGCCGATCCTATAAGAATTTATGGCCCTCGGTCAACTTCTAGTGCTGTCAGCCCTCACTGGTAGATAACCGAGTCCATCATCCGGACGAGCCTCATCCCCACCGACCTGCTCCAACTCCAGTTAGGACTCTGCCTCCAGCTCTTGGAAATGTACAAGATGGCCCAGAACGGGAGCAACACCATGAGCTTGCCGACGAGGTAGATTGAATACAGCGTTTTGTAGGGCTGGTTACGGTAGGGGAAGGGAGGCCCGGTCGGACGAGTTTCGGTGCCGGGTACGAAACCGTTCATGGTTCTCGGTGAAGAAGGGGGACTTGAAGAGAGCCCACGCGCTCTCTGGTTTTATCTTAGGGGCTTTCCCTTGCATGTAATACAAGTTTATTAGGCGCTGCTGATCATATGATGACCATCAACATCCAGCCGGCCTAACAGGGATGACGAGACAGATTACCAAGAAACAGAAGCAAGTGCACGAAATGCCGACGTTTGTGTTGTTCGGAGAAGGTGTTATTCTTTCGGCGCGGGACATACTGGACGAGTCCTCCGGGTCGTTGATGCATCTCGTCATCGGATCCCGCGCTAGCGCCCAACGTTCAATGCCAGCACCGGTCTTACGCTTGAGCTGTGAATAAGCAACAAGTCTCGGTAACACCGTCTCTTGGACGGGAGATATCCGCACACATTTAGCACCATCTCATTTTACGGGCGTCGATCTGTGGTGCAATGACCTCGATCTGACATCTCTGGTAAATGATGGAGGGTGGGCGCAGATTGATAAGGGTGAAACCTCGGCTTTGAAGGAACGAAAGAGCTGACCACATGCTGACGTGAAGAGATCAACGCTAAAGTTCCATAAGACGGTCTCGATATTTAGAGAACATTTATTGGACGGGGACCAAGAAATGAGTCCGTTACACACGATAAAAAGCTCCAAATCAAACCCTCAATCACCCAACGGTACCTGCAACACACGTCGCTCGTAGATCCTAGGCATATATCCCACCAGCCATTCCTTAATCCTCAATCTCGCTTCTCCATCCAGTGGGGGCCGTCCGGGGTTGAAGTCCGCGGACGTGATCTTGACAACTTCCAGATTCGCGAAGGCGTATCCTTTCATGCTCCCACGACGCCCAGCCCTGAGCCCATTCCCGACTCCGCACTCGGACTCTTCTCCCAATTTACGTCCCAAAATAAGGTCCACCGTTGACCAAACCACGGCATCCAATTGTACTTTGATAGAGATTGGAGAGAAGAGAAGATGGATGTTGAGTTCCTCGAGGTTGGGTGTGCTTGTGATCGTCGATAAGAGGTCTGGGAGCCACTGTTGCTTGGCTTGGAGCCATACGGCGACGGGTGGGAGTGTGAGATGCGTGAGGAAGTTGAGTGACGAGAGGGTAATGTACGATGGGTCAAGGTCAATCGAACCCTCGTTGACATCTGTGAAAGCCAGGTTTGGTCAATGGCAAGGTTTGATCTTCGGAAACGAGGGCGATTGACTGACCTACGGACTGAAGCATATCAATGTGCGCCAACCGGAGGATTCTTAAGCTCCCAGAGAAAGTCTCGAACAATATACTCGGCACACAGGCGACAAGCGGGGTGTATTGACTGTTCAGGGTCAACTCTCTAAGTCGTCCTGATGGCCGCACCGTTGGCTGAGGGTGCCAGACGGTAGGAGCCTGACTAACGTCCTTTCCGTAAACGGATCCCCACGTGAAGTCTATCAAAGATAACGATTTGAGATTTGGGAAGTACGAAACGTAGTGCAGGAACCACCCGAGACTTGGTACTTGACAGTTCCCGAGGATCAATGCCTCCAGGCTGGCTGTTGATCTGTCTTGCCCCGATAGGAAATCCCGCGAATCGGAAAACGATTCACTGGTCGGAACACCACGGGACGCGCCTAGTCCTCCAGCTCCAACCTTGACGCGTGGTCCTATACCAAGAGGAGGCGCCAACACCGTTGGCAGAGCCCTCGCTTCAATGCAGCAGGGGAGGGTAAGGCTATCGATCCGGAAGACCTTGACATTCTGGAACGGTGCCAATAAGGGAAGGAATAAGAGAGTGGGTAAGACCTCCGGGGTGATCCACGTGGCCACGTCCCGTATCGAGATGGTGCGAACGGAAGAGAATGAGTTCAACGTCTCGTGCTCGAATGTCATGAGCGAGGCGGAGGAAAGTTCCAACAGCTCTTGGAAGCGTTGCAAACTATTGACCTCGATTTCGGCGAAGAGGTGAGCCCTGGTGGGGGAATATAAACTAGTCCCTGCTAATGCGCACGCCAGGAGCGACGCACGATCCTCAGCGAGGAAGCCAATGACCATGTCGACGATCTCCTGTGGTGCTGTCTTCATCGTCGGTTGCGGACGAATATACCAAGGAATGGGCTTGATGAAGGAGCGATTGATGGAGATAATAAAGTCTCTTCTGCGGTGTGTTGTTTATGTACTGGGGAAAGACATCCGGTTCCGCGATTCCCCATAGAAAACGGACGGGACAGGCGGGACGCAGGGAATTAATCCCTGACACCCTATACCTGGGCGCTATTCACGTTACCGACAATGCGGTGGAACCAGCCATAGTACGAGTACGAGGGAGTCATGAGGAACCGTAGAAGGATAAATCGCCCTTGAAACCCGGCCCGTAGGGTAGAACCGGGGCACAACTCGCCGCGAGGAGACGCTCCTGTCATTCAGCCCACGTACAACGAGTGTCACGGCCCCTGGCATTCATCGAATACCTCCCCGTACTCTGCCGCGTGCGTGAACGTTCGATGAGAAGAGATAACGACTGGAATTGACCGACGGGGCGAGGTACGTAACCTCTCATCACTTCGTTGCGTCGCGTGGTTCGAGGTGGTAAAGAAAAGAAACAAGTCGATCAGTATTCAATGAAACGACATCGATCTGAGCTCCCGTCGCATCCCCTGTTTTCCGCACGGTGTTGACAAAATGGACAGGAAGATAATCTCTTCGGAAAGGCTTAAGACGCGCTTGGTTGCACGCGCTGGCGGGGGGAACACCTGGAACTTGGATACTATGGGCTGAGCGCTGGACGCACCAACGGCGCCACTTCGGTAAGTTCTTCCCGTGAAGACGCTGCTCTAAGTCTGGATCATTAAATCCTGATTCCATCAAGTGTTCGAGGAAAGACCACACTGAAAATGGAGACAAGCGATCATCCTTGGTGACGAATGTCATTTCCAGGGTGAGGGACTTCCACTGGATATACATATACAGCACTCTTGCGCACCAGGTATGTGACTTTGCAGGCCGGTTTTCCCCAGTAGAGAAACGAGTTGGCTGACTAATGCCATCCGGGGTTTTGCGGGGGATCCTTCCCCTCGCCATCTTGGACACTGTCTGCCAGAAGAAGGTTCTCATCCGAGTGCCAATAGATCATGAAACTGCGTCGCCCTGCCGCTCTTCGGAGGCCGCTTAGGTTCGGTCTAGGCTCTGCCTGAATCCACGTTTCAGACCGTTGGATTGGGAGCTTTTTTGACCTGATCCTCTCATTGGCTCGTTTCCCGCACTCATTGACTTGTTCATCATTTGCTAGGGCGCCGAGGCTTAGGGGTGGAAGTATGAAACGCAGGGTCTTTCGTGAATCGCCGAGCTTGAAAATGTGGAAGTCAAAAAAATTCTCCTTACAGAATGAACTGCCGATCGTTCGTAGGCGTCCGGAGGGTCACGAATTCTCATTCTCAATTTGCGGCGTTGCGGCAGCTACCCTCTCCTTCGTCGGCAGGGGGAGATTCCAGCCAAAGTGCCACCCTCCACTTGGGCGTGGAGAATTTTCCTGAGCTTGCGACCTACCTGCCCCACAAGGGCGCAGTGCACATCCCGGGCAGAACTCGAATCGGGAAATGTGCGTTTTTGAGTGATCCCAGTGTCCCTCCGGTGCGTACACAATGGAGGCCCTCATGGGACCCCCCAGAAGCTCTCACATGCTAATGACCTTTCCACCTTGTCGACTTTGCTCAGGTTTCCGTGGTTGGATCATCGCCTACACAAACCAAAACCTTCTCACGATCTCCTGGGCTCGCCGCGCGATAAGGTGATTGTGTGGCCCAGAAGTTCCCTCGAGTTACAATGCCCTTCGCGAATTTGCGAATCAATTCCGGTTGACCACAGTCAGCCGTTCTAACGGTGTTGCAGAGTAGGCAGGAAGACGCTTGGAACTTATGAATGGCCGCCCAAGATATCTGATGGAACTGGCTCCGTAAGTACAGGTCGAACCATCTTTCTGTGCTCCTAAGCAGCTCCCATTCAGTTTGCAGAACGAAAGATATATTCTTTGTGTCAAACCCACGCAAGTCCCCACGAATCCGCTGCCAACGAGGGGACAGATTGCCACTAAATGCCATAGAAAACGATGGTGTCTGAATTTGGTTTGCACGATGGTACCATGACCCTGATCACGAGCGCTCCCTCGAAATTTAGTCCTGTGGCGAAATTCTCCCAGATATCTTGAACCACAGCGCTGGTCATTCATTCAATACGGTCGTATACTGTTGGTCTTCCCTCGTTTCATGAAGCATTCGAAGGCACGTTTCTCGTCACCATAAACCAGGGGCCATCTGATCCTCCCGGAGGACCGAGATCTTGTCGTCCACATTCTTATCATGTGCGTATGAGCTCACAGGAACCAACGGGAAGGGGCCAGGGACAAGTCTGGCGACAATACGATGCCGTTTAGTCTCAGAGGTCAGGCACATCTGGAAGGACCTTGCGAGATTCTGGCCTCGCGTATCAGAATTTTTGGAGATATCACCAGCCTTCGTTCGACGGTCTTCGAACTTGTTGGCTACCGAGGGCAACTCCCCACTATCACAACGTTGAAGGCACACGTAACAGGCAGACAGAAACGAGAGTGTAAAGATTGAACCGAAACATGGAATGCCTTCAGTTCTTAAAAATACAGATAGAACAACTTAAGCGAGTCCGAGCGCGGAAATCAGCATCTCCGAGTGACCAAACGCTCAAAACCTAGATTCCGGAAGACATTCTGCAACGTTTATCGCCAACTCGTCCTTCGACCTCAACTCCGCCGGAAAATATGCCTTCAGTCCGAGGATACCCTTCGCCTTGATTCTCTCGACTAATCTCGTGTAAGCAGCGGGGTTCTCGTCGTAGTCCAATATGCATTCGAAATTTCGCTTCCTGTTGTAGACGAGCATACCACCGGTGTTCCCGAGGGGAAGCTGGATTTTGATCACCATGTTTCTACCATCTCGCACGTTCGCTTCGAGCTTCCCGCTGGGGTTCGGCCCTCTCGTAAGTCCAAAGGAGGATGGAACGGTAGAAACGGTGGAGACGAATTCTAAATCGCCGAACGTGTATGTCGGCTTCACGACGAGGAGATTCTCCTCTTTGTCGAATGGCTGACAGTTCGCCTTGTGTTCTTTCCAGTCCGCAGCTTCGGCCAAGCGAAATAGCGGTGAGTGAAAAACAATGGCTTTAGCCCAGAGAAGCTCACTTTGACACCCAGGCGAGCAGTATAATTGCGATCTACACCTTGAACAACGTTTCATGGAAGCGCTGCTGGTTCCACACTTGCTGCACCTGTCCCTCTCCAAGGCCGCTCCCTTCCCCTTGTGTCTCACTAACCAGTTCTTCACCACGTTGGATACTTTAGCAGGCCGCGTGAGGTAGGCGGATCTTGGTGAACTACCTTCGGCGTCCGTCACGTCTAGACTAGCGCCCGCATCGAGAAGCACCGGAATCACATCGATGGCATCCTCCTGTACCGCGATCAACAAAGGCGAGGCTCCGAATCGATCCTGGGAATCCACATTGAACTTATACTTCAGGAGGACCTTGATGAGATCGACGGTCTTAGAAGCTTTCGCGGCATGGTGGAGAGCCGTTTTTCCGGAAAAATCCGTACTATCGATAGGAACGCCGGTGGAGAGTAGGATGTTGAGCAGTTTGACGTAATTTTCTTTTTGCTCATCTAGGAGCTCTCCGCGCCCTGTGTACCCAATGACCAGTAGATCCACATACGTATGACCCAATGGTTGCGGTCTCCACGTAGGGTCGGGTCGACCGCTGCGGGCGGTCAGCATCTGCAATCTGTTAGTTTGTACAACAAATGTACGACCGGAAGTGTTCAATCTCACCTCCAAAGCGCCCACAAGGTCCCCAGAGAGACACATTCCTCCAAGCTTGTCGGGAGTTTGCAGTAAAATCCAAGTAAGATCAGCTGTAGCAAAGGTCTGTCACCGCGGTGACTGAGAGAGGATGATGAGATTGCCGTACCCAGTAAGTTACGAAGTTCTAGAGCATCGGCACCAGCGATGAAGCCGGGTTTAGCAAGTATTTGCGTCGCTCGCGTAGGTATCTCTCGCAAAGGGGCCATAGCGTGGTTTGCTTCCATCGATTGACAACACGACAGAGGGGTATTTACCGGAACTCGCCGGCGGCATCTTGGAAACGGATCAGTTCTTCCATCTGGCGCTCGGGTACAAGGATCTGGGATATACACGAGGCTCGGGACACCTCGACTCGATTAACGGCTGAAGAAACACATGGGCATAAAATGGTCACAGCATATGATACATAATTTTCTGATCAAGAAACGGGACACAAAGTTCTGGTTCCACGGTATCACTTGAGTTCCCCCACCGCCAACAGCGGCATATCCGAGGAGTACAATCCCTGGTGCAGAACGCTTGGTGAGCTCCGGCCCTGTAAAAACTGGTGATAAGACTTACAGGTGGTAAGTAATCAGTGAAATGTTGCAATCCGATACTTCCTTCCTCTCTAAACTTGCCAAATAACGACCCCAACTTGACCTTCCCTAGGTCGGTAGACCGAGGAGCCACCACACTCAAAACCACGTTTAACCTCTTCTCGGGGTGTTTTTCTCGGATACAGCTTGCCAGGCCGCACAGCGCACCGTCGATAGGCTCCCAAGCGGGGATCTCTATTACGCTCGCGATGTCGTCGTTCACATACTTGTCCCATATCAGCTCGAAAACCAATTCGCGCAGGTTGAATGGGCTGATCGATTTAAGAAACCTCTCCAACATGGGCCCAGGATTCCTAGACGTTCCTAGACGCACCACCTTCAATTCAGTGCAACTGACGGCTGTTATTCCCAAGGGGTAGGAATCTACGATTTCGTGAGTGCCCGCCTGTGTGGGTAAAGAAAATTTGGATACCTATGGGATTTGCCCAATGGCAGCGAGAATTCCTGGTATCGATGATACGTAGCCTCTCGAGTGTTGTGGCGCAAGCCAAAAACAACCGGTTGTATGACTCGACAAAATGGAGGGATGCAGTCAGATTGACTTCTTCGTACTTCAATGGTAACCGCGCAATGCTATCAATCACCGCCAATCCATCGATGTCGGTCGACAAAAGACGGAGGCACCCTTGGAACTGGCCGGGGCCAATCGTTTCGTCGGTGGGCTCTTCTGATCTCACGTCCTCGGCTTCGATGTAGTATTCGATGGCAACAGTTCGGGCCTTCGGGAATTGTTGGAGAAGCGACGTTAAGGTCCGTGGGGTGCCTTTGACATGGTGCAGTCGAACGAAATTGAGGTCCCGCCCTATGACGCGGAAGCACTGGGAGAGTAACGCAAGATCTCTGAATTCGAGCGTGAAGAGGTTGAACACAACCAAGCCTTTGAGGTTGGTAAAGGACATGAGGTGCTCTTCTCCCTCCAATAAGTTGCTCGGGGTGATCCATATGTGTTCTCGGAGTTGGAAGAAAACCAGGATCTGGACCAATGATGAGGGGCTACCTGGACCGGGAGCAGTGTTCTTGCACCACAATTTGAACTGGGCTGGGGATGCAAAGCTGACTTGTCGAAATATTCGTTTGCGAGCGTGGTGCGCCCATGCTTTGGAGACGAGAGAAAAGTTCAAGAGGGTAGGATGTTGTAAGCTGTCGACTTCGACCAGGTCAATCAACCTATCAAACAGTTCTTGTGGGAAGATGCAGTGCCGGTCGTGGGAATGATCAGGCGGTTCAACGGTAGACATCACGACCTGTATAAGCTTAAAGATAGGTGATATGTTTGAAGGACACGGGAGGACGAACCCCGACACATACGAAGTGGTGAAGGGTAAAGTTGCGTGATTCGACTCGGATACGGATTCCACAATTTTATATTTATTCATACCCATGGCACCGGCAATTCGCGTGGCTCAACGTGGTTTTGCGGTTACTCCTCAGGGACAATAACAGGCGCTGCGCATTGGAGTGGTATCTTAGGGCGAAAAAATTGTTCTCATTGGTGGATCAAACATGCGAACAAACGTGAAATCGAAGTTGAGAATCCCAGAAGTACAAAGATGCGACGATGGTGGGGAATGGTGTACAAAATGGTGTACAAAGGCGGAATTATGCACGCCGAGTGGTGGTTATGGTAGTTGTAACAGTGGATGCGCGTCCTACAAACGTCGCCTGAGTGTATTGAAGGGGGAAAAGTGGAATGGTCTCACCATCACAAATCGGTAAAAGAGAAACAGTTCAGGCGACGATGCATTGATTTGAGCCGCTGCCGCCACTAGTCTCGAGATCAACTGGGGTATCCTCACGTCCAAAGGTGGAGTCGGTGGAGAAGACACTGATGAGGGTAGAGAAGGCGTCCATTTGCGAGTTTGGAGAGGGTTGAGGAGGTAGTGTAGAGGACGTGGGATGCAATGGATGTGAAGTTCCTGGAGAGTTCGACTGCCAGTATGGTCAGCTTATATACTGCGGGGTGGCTCATGCTCGCATTCAGCGTGGGCCAGTGAACGATCCAAGAACAGCCAGTATCAGAGCACGTGTGGCCATGACAAAAGTAAGGGAGGCCGGACGGAAGCGGTTTGCTTATTGTTCGGCTCGAGAACGCGATTAGGAGGCCTGCTAAACACCGACTGCAGCATGAGTACTCTCACCCACCGAACTACTGACAATAAGACGAGTTCCGGCTCAAAAGTCACCACGTAGACTTTGGAAAGCCGACTGCGCCCTGTAGAGGTATATGCGAACGCCCACGAAACGAGGCGTGGCCATCTGAATCTGGTCCGTATTACCCCTCCACCCTCCGGGTTTGTACCCTATATTTGAGGCTTGAGCCGAGAATATCGTGGAGTGGGTGGGTCCGACAGACGGGAGAACAATAAGGGAAGGTCACGCCGCCCGTCGCGGAACAGTGTGGGCGAGATTTCCCACGGTCGAGACACCTGCCTAGATCTGTCAATGGTGCGAACGTTGAACGTTGAACACGAATCCCAACTAACCAACCTTCACTGCCATAGCTATTGTTTGCGGGCCGTTTTGTGCGCTGGAGAACTAATCCCAAGGTTTCATTAGTCACTCGGTGTGGTGATTGGGGGGGGATTGAATGAATACTGCTGTTGTTGCGTGAGTAGCGAACGACTCGGGAGCATGGTACCGACAAGCAAACAATTCGTCTGTTCTTAAGATTTGGTCGCATGATTAATTGCGAGGTGGGTACAGTAGCGTGATAAAATTGGCCCCCTGCGTTTGCGTCAACGGCAGACCGTCCAGAACTCTATACTGGATAGCAGGGAGTTCAAGAGCGGCCGTGCCAGCACCACCAAGTCGTTACGAAAATTCAGTCGTCATAGGTTCCCGGTACTTTGTGTGGGCAAGATTTGACCTTGCGAAATCGGTTTCTCAGGAGCTTTCTTCACTGATTTGGATGTCCAGAGACCTGTAGATACATTCTTTCGAACCCGCCATAAGCAGGACACTCGACGCCGACAATAAGCTGGGGTGGTCCAGGAGATACGCCACACAAAACACCGACTTATAGCGTCCGCGATTTCCAGGCACCCGACCTGCGAACATTCCCCACAAGGTTCTAACATGTAAATGGGTTGCTAGTTAGCCGCCAGAATCACCCAGTGAGAGCTCGAGATCTAACTCACGGTTAAGATAGACCCGAAGTAGAATCTCCGTTACGCACCAACCGCACCAAACCTCTGTTTCCCAACCGAGGCAATATATCACGAATATCGTGGGGTCCATGCTCCAGTAGGTTAACAATAACTCGAATCGCCAGGTCCACCCCGGACCTCTCTCTAGTTACCTGAGAGAGTTCCGCGAGCTTTACGTCCAACGCATTCCACTGATCCACATCCTGAACACTGAAACTCCAGGACCTCCACGTGAACAGCGACAATGTGAGACTACGCAACTGAGATCGCCCGTTTGCAGTGCTCGAAAGCATCTTGGCAAACGGTTTAACAGGAAATCGCATCGCGTGGAGGGTGACACTAAGTTCCGAAAGCTTGTTGAGATTGGAAAGGTCGAATAGATATGAAGATTCGTCATCAGGTATAGCTAGGGAACGCCAGACGGGGAGAAAAAAGGATTACTTCAGACTTCTCAGAGATGCATCAGGGCAGGTGCCACTCACCAAGGTCGATGGTAACACGCAAAGAGGTGATAGTGTGTGAACACATGTCCACCAACGCACGGAGGCTAGGCAAATCGTCATCCCGCAAGACCGTCAAAATCACGCAGGAGAAGTGTATTCCACTTGGGAATTCCAATAGGTTCATGACCAAATGCTTGAAATTGAGGTGAGACACGAGCGTGAGCGTCCCTCGAAATGGAGGGAGATCTTCGGTTTTGGTATACTCCGAACCACCAGAGGAAAGTGCGTGAAAACACCGGAGATGAAGGTTGTCCAAACGGGGGAAACGAAAAATGACCGAAAACACGTCGGGGATGGGAATCGTCGGGGAGGATAAACTGAATGTGCGCAGACTTGTTGATGGGAGAAGAGCAATCTTCTGGAAGCAGTTCCAATGGGGGCGCCGGTGCCACGCAGAACTGACCTTGTCGTTGCCGATGAAGAGACCCTTTAACCGAGTGAACGTGGAAAAGTCCAATACAGCGTTCGGGGTGTCATCCAGCAATGAGACACAACTGATGTAGAGGTTCTCAACATATGCCGGGATGTCTGAGGGTGTGCGAAACGCCCGAATCCAGCGAAGGATGGTCACCTCGTCCTCGAAGTAGACGTCACTGAACAAGTGATATCGGCTCGTAGAGAGCCAGGAAGAGGAGGTAAGAGCGCAAGCCCTCAAAGAGATGATGTCGCCATGCAGTTGATCAATCACAGCATCAGCCAACTCTGGGGGGAATTTTTCTGGGAACGAACGGATGCAAGCCGGGCTGAAAGACGTTCCAGGGCTAATACGCATATCTGGCGTCCCTTCAGAGTTCGCACCGAACGGTTCAGTTCAAAGACGGGAACCGCATGAGTACATTACATCACCTTGGGGTGGTGACCTGACCCTCTCCGCGTGTGCTTGGTTCATCGTTCCCAACCGCAGATAGCTGGCGTGGGGAGCTCAGAAGGAGCTCGATTGCACCTCCTTGGTTTATAAAGTATCGTATGCGGAGTAAAGATAGGCCGATGAATGTGCCCCACTCGTCTCCTCCGAGGTCTTCACACAGTGCATTGCTCACATGTCTCCGAGACTCAAATCTCTCGTGCAGCCCGTGACGTGGAAGCTTAGCTTAGTTGACGAGATGAGATTGCTAATGATACAGGCGCCCAGGACATGAAGTACGTGAATGGGGTTTAACATAACACCGAAGGGAGGGACAAGACTTAAGAGTATGGGTATGTACATATGCCAAGCCTATAACGTTAACTGCGTAATGATCAACTCTCTTCAAAGACCTCCTCTACCGTGGGCCGTGGTCGCGTTTGACGACTCCCCTGAGATTCGGGTTGGACCTGTGCATGAGGCTGAGCCAGATTCCACACCTCTGCTATCCAACGATCCATCCGCTGTGCCTCCGCTTCCACACTTCTAATCAGTTGCTTCCGCTGCTCTCTGACCATCGCATGGCCTCCACACTCGACCCTGTCCAGCTCAACGAGCAACCTGCCGAGGTTCTCGACGTATCCGAGCACCGCCCTATTGTTGGATGTGTACGCCAACGGTGGATTGGATTTCGAGGTTTCTGTATCCTCGTCCCCAAAGGATGGTGGTATTGAAGACGCGTGTACAAACGATTCAGGAGAGACAGGGATGGAGATGGGGGTAGTACCGCTATAGTCGAGCTGAGGTGGGGGAGAGAAAGCCGACTTGAATTGCTCGAATTTGGTTGAAATCTCAGCAATAGAAGCAAGGGCCTGTTGGCGTGTCCTCCTGTCTTGATAGAAGGCGTCGACCATCGTGGGTTGTGGGGGCGGTTGACTACTGGGCTGCGATTCGGGTTGGGCCTGTGCTAGATTCCACACCTCTGCTATCCAACGATCAATCCGCTGTGCTTCCGCTTCCACACTTCTGATCAATTGCTTCCGCTGCTCCCTAACCGTCGCATGACCTCCGCACTCGACCGTATCGAGAGTATCGACCAACCGGTTGAGGTTTTCGACGTACTCGTGCAACACCTTATTGTTCGATGTGTACGCCAAAGGTGGATTCGATTTCGAAGTCTCGGATGCATAATCGGCGTCTGCAAAGGGTGTTGGTATCGATGACGCGTGTACAAATGATTCGGAAGAGACTGGGATGGAGATAGTATCCTCGGGAGTGTCACCGCGATAATCGAGCTGGCGTGGGGGAGAGAAAGCCGACTTGAGTTTCTCGAATTGGGTTGAAATCTCAGCAATGGGGGCAAGAGCTTGTCGACGCGCCATCCTGTTTCGATAGAATTCCTGGATCATCCGCGCGGCACGGATTTGCTCTGGGGTTGCTTCCGGTGTCGCCGGTTTTGGTGAGGGTGGTGGAGAGGGACGTTTGGGTAGTCGAGTGGGTTCTGTAGGGGAGGAGGGACCCCCCGGGGAAGATATAGGGATGGAAAGGTGGGGAGTGGAAGCGGATGCAGGCTGAAAGAGAAAGGTGGCGAGCGATCAGTCATGTTGATCTAAAGTCGTAAGTACAAAGGGATGAAACAAAGCTTACCTCTTCTGGAGCCTCGCGCCTTCTGTTGAGCTTGGCCTGACGAGCCGACTCAGGTCGAGGTTGTCGTTCAAGGACTTGTCTTCCTTTTAGATCTTCGTGGGTGTGGGGGGTGTAGCCGTAACCACGAGGGTTGTAAGGGATGTAAGAACCGTCGTCGTCGTCGCTGAGATAAGAGTTGTATGGAGACCGAGCCGCATCTTGCATCTGCTGCCAACGGAGGAAGTCGGCGTGACGAGCGGCTGCCTCACGTTCTCGTGCAGCGCGTTCTCGGGCAACCGCCCTGGAGTAGGGGTCCTCGAAGCTCGAGTAACCGTAGTTGTAGGGCGTATAACTGTTGTAGGTTGGTTGGTTGAACCACATCTCTGGGAGGGTCACGGGAGGAAAGAGTAACTGACCCCATCCATCCCCGCTGCCTGCGTTATATATCCTACCCCTTCCGAGGTAGCACCTGGAAGCTGGAAGGTATCTAGAACACCCCACACACGCCCCGAAATTTCCAGAATGACCTCATAGTGTAGTCACGTGTAAGCATACCAAATTCTCACGGTCGCTCATGTTCGCAAATCTAGGCCATGCCATGCGCCGAGTCCATGAAATTTTGTTTTCGCGAGGAACGTTGGACCAACCATTAGAAACCTGTTCTTGATAAGAGCTCCCAGATTACTTTGAACGATCTATTGTAAGCCGTCACATTCAACCATAGTGATATACTGAGTTGTATGAAGTATGCCTTCCTGAACGTCTGGCTGGGAGATTGCAATGCGTTTGCAATGAAGCAAAGAATATACTTACAGAAAATATTCAAATGATGTGATGCGAGGTATCCTGAAACCGTTAAACTCGGCCTCTATCTCTACAACACGCTGGGGCAGGACCACCCTTATCCGCACGTGGTGATAGAATAATGAGTACGTACGTCCAGACCCCAATTCCGTGTACCATGATTGAGGGCTATTCATATCCCACCCCATCTACGTACCTTCATTCGCGTTATCGCATTTGCAACTAGACTTATGTAACTCGGGGAGTGCTTCACGAAAGGGGTTGAATGTTATTTTGAACGGAAACAGGTCCAGCCTATTTGTGTAATTTGTATTGACATGCGTCAGTCGTGTCCTCTCGGGCCTTTGCGACGACCATCGACATCCTGGTCGTTCTAGTTTGTGCTGGTATCCGACTTGTACCCGCCCACGCCTCCAGCCACGTGGAGAGTTTTGGATTCACATTTTTTCCAAGCAGGCTCAGCGCCCCATAGACCAGCGAGTTTGTACTTCTAGGGTCATAGTTGAATGTAAGTCTCGGACCCTCGACCACTTCGTCTCGGTCGAGGACATGGGAGGAAGGCGAGAATAAACTATCCGGATGGGACGGCAATCGTTTGGCTCGCGGGTAAGCCCAGAAACCCTTCGTACTTCAAAACCTTTCGGACGATTTCCGACAGCATATTGAGCACAGAAGTGTCGGGGGTCGCCCTGTACAACAATCGCGGGTCATCCCAAGCCATCAAGGCGAGATATGTGTCTTCCAAAGTGGACTGAGAAGTGCCTCCGTCGGACTCAACCCCAGCGACGACCGCGGGGAAGCAGAACGCCTCTCAGGCAAGTTTCTATCATAACGGAAAGTCTCGGGATATCTATCAGGTGGCCCTCGCCCAGCATCTAGCGCCAAGCCTTGATTAGGAATTGGTAGGCCTTGCAAGATACAAACACGCGCCGCATCCGACTTCCAGAATGCGCACAAACGGCGAGGCGAGTGGCCGGTCCGTCAAGTTGCCGGAGGCCATGATCGCCTTATGTAAATAGGTAGTAACCTGCGCCACCGACGTCAACTCGAGCGCGCTAGGGGGGATCGGTACCGGTGGCATTGGTGCGTGTCCCGATGAGAGATTGACCGAAAGGGCTATGGGTTTCTATGTAGGCGTTACCTGCTTCTCACGGCTTGACAAGAGGTCAATGAGTTGAAGTCCGGGCAAGTCAAGCACAACCCTTTGCCCCGCACAATATGACATTAAACACGGAAAAGAAAGTCGATCATCAGCCCTATAGTGGAGTCTTGGTGTCAGATCGTTATGGCGCCGCCACGGGGCGACTCAATGGACGATGTCGATGAGTTTCCCATAGACTCCATGACAGCGTCTCCCTGTGTCAGGAGTACAAAGGACACCACGCTCCGTGGGGGTTAGCCACCTGTTACTTGTCAAAGGGAAGTGCCCAGATGTCAGGTCCACCATAAAAATGATGTGCAGGGTGGCCTTGGAGTCGGAGTTGAAGTCAGAACCCGGGCGCGACAGGAAAGAGCGATTCGCACAAAGAGCGGTCAAACGGTCCGGTTTGTCCCCCTCGGATTGCGTTGCTGAAGTGCAATATGTACTGATCTGTGACATCCTAGCTGGAACGAGTCGAAGTGAGTTGCCTCATCCTCCCTTGATGCACAGTTTTTTTATTCTTCTCCGGGGAAGGTTCTGCCGTGTGGTGTTGCAGAAAGGGGGGGGGGGCGTGATTGACCAACGATGAACAGTTGAGCGGTATCTGGTATTCCGTTCTGCCGTACGAGCGAATGAGGTGGCACGATAAGGGACCGGGGAAGTGGCGAGAGATACTGTATAGTACACAGATATCCATCGATTAGAGGGAGAAGTCAACAGAGTGCTAAGCTGTGCTGACCGACGCATGAGGAAGCCAGCGTCATGCGTTCGGTCAACCCCCTTTTCCGGTCAACACACTATTCAACGGTCCAGTTATCTTGAATATCTATCACGGGGTGGCTGTGGCTCAGTGAATGTGGTGTGGTGGGTTGCCGTGAATTCCGGTGGCATAAAACTGATCAACGTGCCGGACAAAAAGCGCGAAATGTATTTCCGGGCGCATTTTTCACAAAGTCGTTCAGTTTTTTTTTGGCCGCCCAGTTTCATAGATGAGAAGAATGTTAGCTTTGGACATGTCGTATATATATAGAGCCATAGAAAGCCGAACGGTGCTCACCTCGCTCCGAACTGCAGTGCCGGGCCTGGCCGCAGGCAAGAATAAGGTAAGGGGTCTTCGACGAGAGATTCAGCACGGGGTCGAGTGCATAAAAATAACTACCTCGGTAGAAGGTTGGCCTTTGCCTACCTACGTGGCCGTCACACGTGCGCACTCTGTGTCTAGAACGGGTTTGTGAATTGTGAGGGGCGGTACTGGGGAAGTGCTCAGCATGACTTTGTTTGCATCCGTCTCAGGGGTCCTTGGCGTCCATCCAGATAGGCATTGGATAAAATGGACATCACGCCCCGCCATGTTGGCGTGTCTTTCCTCGTGGTTCACGGGCAGTAGGACAGAGGACATAAGATGGAGGGAGAGAGGATGTGAAAGCGGGTTTTGTGCGGTGGCATTCCTGTGCCATTTGCATATTCGCAAAGCTTTCCTACCGAAACGTGCCGATTCGCTGGAAGATTGGCTGCGGCGATGTGGCCTTCTACCCGAATGGGCATACCTACACGAATGTGGTTTCAGTATCCCTGCAAATCGACCTACCGTAGCTCCTCACGTATCCCTGTCATTGGGGCCGGTGTTGGTGTGAAGAGATTCCAAGGGTCAAAGGTTCAGTATTTTGGGCACCTCTTGTGGGCGTTCTATTTATACCCTAAATGCACTTGGTAAGCTGTCAGCCGGAGACACTGGTTGAACGTAGACGCTCGCCGTATTGTAAACGATGGATTTCGCGGGTGTTGAGCGCAGCAAACATTTGCCGGGGCAACCCTAGGGCGCAATTCAGCCATCGAGCCAAGCGCCGACACCAAGCGATGGACGGTTGAGCCATCACTCGGACTACGTGAGGTGTATACTATGATGGTGGGAGGAAACGAAGGCATCCTTCGTGCCACAATCCCTGAATGAATGGCCGTAGCCCATTCTGCCCGAAGCGTAATTTGGACCCTGAGCGGCACTGCACGTCCAAAAGGATGAATAAGTGGATGTTCATTCCGGTCGTGTATGAAGGTACGGTCGCGAACGGGGATTTAGAGTGGGTGGTAGGATGTGGCGAAGAAGATTAGGCTTTTGAGGTCTATGATTTAGATCAGGCCAAAAAAATTCGGGTGCCATCTAAGTAATTCTCAGGTCAAAGGACCGGAACTCACCGTCATTTGTTAGCCGGCTGTCCACTGGTCGGGGTTCTTTGACAATGATGCCCCGTCCGGAGACGTACCACAGATGATTGATTTGCCCCGTGTATCTCGGTTGAATGAACGTCTCGAATGGCGCACATCTGTATTGAACAAGCGGTTATCGAATCGAGGGCCATTAAGCCGGTTGATTTGCGAAGGGAACCTGACTGAATTTGGACGGCAAATCCCAATCAGAGGTGCTCATCGTCGTATCCGGATTCTCCGTAGTACGTGAGGAGGACAAATGAATAGATCGCTCTGGTGATACGAACGGCGAGCGATTTATGAAGCGGCCCGTCCCAAACGCGGTGGAATTCGTGATTCAATTTACTAATGATAGAGACGTCGCGAAACAATGGGTGAGAGCTGAGCGTCCTCGCTGATTGTGCGCGATTCATAACCTGTGGAAGTTTGACTGGCACTGAATAGGACTGCACAGGATGGATGATGAGTGCGAGGGGCGCGCCGAGAGAGCGTATGGAGGCGACATCCTGCCGTTTTGAACGGAGTGATGTGCCGGGGCATGCACAGTACATAGCCGAGCGGTTGGAGAAATACTTGTGGAGATTGGATGGGGTCGGGGTCGATAGTCGGGAGTGTCGATGACACAAAACCTCATGTCACTGCTTGGCTGTTTTCTCCATGGCGTCATCCGATGTGACTCTTGTTGCGTTCGAGGCCTTCGGGGACCGAGGGAGTGGGTAAAGCCCTTTGATCTTGTTTTGCTGCGCAGTCGCCAGGGGTCGTCGCGGCCCTTACGGCTCAGGATATTTTCCGGAGTTGTGAGGTGGCGACTTAGTCTAACAGTCGGCCGTTGGAGCAGAGTTTAGACCGAGTCTACCCACAACTGGAGGCTCGAGGCTGGAGCTCGTCCAACGGGATATTTCCCCGATGTTACCCCTCTTTCATGTCTGAGATCCAGGGATTGATGCGGATGGCCGTTGTTGGCGACGTTGACTACCAGAGGTGATCCGCCCTCCCCCGAAAAGATGCAAGGACGCAGTCGTTGCTCACTCGTACAAAGACTTGGCTGGTCCGCCCACCCTTTCTGGCCCCCTTTCACCTGCAGACAAAGATAAGGAGTCACTGTAAAAAAAATAAGGAACGGCCCGGTGGCTGACAGTTTTGATCAATAAGGATTTACGCTATAAGACGGACTAGTGGGAATTCCGAAAAATTATATAATTCCCTGCCTCCGTTGCTTTCCCATCAGTTTTCGATCCCTCCTCTTCACTTACTCTCTCCCATCCCCTTCGCTACCTCTCTTTCTCTCTCCCTCAGATAAACATAGGTCATGATTTCTTCAGCTCACCGCAGCTCAAACAGCGACGAAGATCTCCTTTATTCCTCGGCAACCCCCTCTCACACTCGGAGGCCTTCTTGGCCCCTCTCCTTCGGTTTCGACTCGAATATCTCGAATGGCATCCCACAGTATACTTCCATGTCTAGCATTCCATTCCCCTCTGGCCAGACCGCCAGCGTGAGAAGGCCTCAGAGGCGCAGGAGGGAAAGCGGGGAGCTACCCCAGCCATGGATGTTCGCCCCTGACCATCAGGTATACCCCCATTCCTATCAACCCCTCTCTCGCCGTTATTTAACTCGTTCTTAGGTTCACAGAGATGACAGTGAAGAGGTGCTTTACGTTGCATCGCCACCTGTGCCTCAGTTCCCCCCTACCATGTCCGCCAGTCCGTCCCTGAATGGGCGGAAGCGTTCCACTCGTTCTGGATACCCTTTCGCAGACGATTCCTCAAACTGTATCTATACCGCCTCGCCTAAGCCGCATCAACCTTGCCTTCCGGCAAGGAACGTATCATTCCCTCCCTCTTACACCTCTACCTCGTCACCATTTCAGCCTTCCAACCCCTATCCGGCCGATCCATCCCTTTGGAACGGCAAGGGAGGAGGCCCGAACGCGATTTACTCCACCGCGAACTCCACTGGTTGCTTGTTCTCCTCCTCTGGTTCTTCGGGCGCTCTACTCAGCCTTAATCAGGCGAACTTGATGCTGCTACAGAAGGCGGATTCATCGTCTTTGATTCCGCCGCCTGGCGGGTCGAGGAGCAGGAGGAGCAGCCATGGAAGGACTTCATCACTGGAGTCCATCTCCGAGGAGGAGGAAGAGTGATTTGCAGAACCTCCACTCCCTCCCGATCCCGAGAGTGAGTGCCCGTGGCGTTCCTTCAAATCCATCGTTATTCGGCACCCGAGCTGACGTGATCAGCATCAAACAAACACAACATTCAGGAGGTGAAAGTATCGCGGCTTGTACATACGGACAATCACTTTCAACCCTCTCGAGCAACAAATGGACGTTGTTCATATTTACATCCCTTGCCTCTATTGTTATCATCTTCCCTTTCCACCCTCTCTCTCCCCAACACCCATTCCTCTGACCGCATTTGGCTCGGCACCACATCCAACTTGATCCTATAGAACCCCCTCTCGCTCAATCAGCCCATCCCGCAACATTCCTCACTGACACACACACACGCTTTCACCGTTTCGTCCTCTTACCTTATTACCGGCATGATTTAAGTCCAACTCCGAGCGACAGGTCTGGATCCTGTTACCCCCATCTTGTTCGAACCCCTTTTAAACCTATCAGGGCGATGCGCTCATTGCCATTGTCGCCTGGAATTTCTCACCGCAACTGCTCCACTATCCCATCAAGGACAAAAGCACCCAACCCAATGTCGTAACCCGATTCCCGTGTCTTCACATTGGCCGATCCACCCTTTCACTACCCAGTGCTTCCTGTCGTTGTCTTACTGACTCGCTGAACCCATCCCCCTATTCCCAAATCTTTCCGGCTTCCATTCCCGTATGCTATGTATCAAAAAAATCTGTCGCGGCAGAGCCAAGTGGCGAACGCTTTTATCTCGCAGTCACTGCCCATTTTCTGGTCTTCATTGCTCTCGCCTTTCGGCCGTTTTCGGTTTAGGATTGCTGCCCAGGGTTTTCTCCATCAATTGTGCTCGTTGCAGGTTTTTCTTCTCTTTATCTCTGTCCGTGACCTTGCCCGCTTTCGGTTTGCCTTGTCCGAGTCCTCAGGTCTTCTGGTTCGTATAGCACACTTGTACCACCACCTCACCATTCCCCCACCTTCACCTTTAGAAATTGGTATAAACCCCGCCCCCAAGCAAGCGGGGCTTTTGAAATGTGTCGATCTTCCTCTTTCTCTCTCCTCGCTCTTCTACCTTCTCCTTGTTTCAATATTGCCTGTACTGTATGATCCAGACTTATTTCCCCTAAAGAGTTATAGATATGGTCTAGAAATCCAAAACGGTGAACGTTTGAGCCCCAACCTGCCTGGCAAAGATGTGTCTCTGACAATGAAAGTACGTGTTGTGGCGTTGGCGTTCCAACGCCGTTGACACCGCGGCCTGAATGCGGTTGCCGTTTACGTAGGACGCGCACAGGCAAAACGCCTTTGGAGAGGTACATCGCCTACGCAAATTCCCCACCACCGGAGTTTGCACTGCAATCGCAGGATTCCTCCGCAATAGCTTGTAACAGACCCCTCGTAATGCGTGGCGTGACATGGCATCAAGCTCCACGGTCCTGATCGGGCCGTATCCTGCATGGGAGTGGACAACTGTGTGTTGCGACGCGAATCGGAGTCGCTGTGTGCACTCATCATCCCTGGGGTTTTGCGCAGACACTGGCGCGTCCGTTTTTTTGCCCGACACCCAATCGGAACTCCAGCAGGATTACGAGGAGATGAACAAAGCGTTGGTTGAGATGCTGCTCAAACTCGCTGGCCGTTTCTGTCGGGATCGCCCTCTCTCGTCACCTCCGGGAGGTGAACCGTTGGGCTCCCCTCTCCTTGTGTTTCCTCTTCCAGACCCCAACCTTTCTCCTGGATCGCTCCGTGGCCGACCAAGCTTTATTCACTGTGCCGGCGAAACTAGAGGCGTCGCTCCCCTTCTAAATCGCGTCCACCCCGCCTCTGAAATCGAGGCTGGATTCCAGCCTAGGCGAAACGTCCAACGCGAACGTTACAGACCTCATATCGGGGGTCACTTGGCATAGTATGGAACCAAGAACGTCCCATCTACGGTGACCCCCCACGGAATGTTTCAGCCCCCCGGACCTCCACCGTGGCTGTCACGATCGACTTGGCACTTAGGAACTGGTGTCCCTTTCGCCGGGTCGTGACGTATCTGAATATCTCATGGGGAAATCATTACGCATCTTGAATTTCACTCAGTCCCCCGGTGACGTCGCTCTGGAGGGCTGTCGCTACAAAGCCTCACCGTGATGTTTATAATTGACATTGTTTTCCGTGCACTGTACGAGAGAAGAGGGTTGGCTGGCCTTTCCCGGAGCGCAACACACTGACCCGGAAAGCTCCCCATGATCCTTTCGGCGAGCCTCTCCTTGGGATGTGCACCAACCCCGTCGGCCCTTCGCGTGCTCAGGCCTCGAACAACTCCCCGGCGACCAGCATTGGAAGGCTGCTCGTCGGGCCGTGTGGGCATTTCTAGAGGTATCTAATTGACTGCCTGAGGGACTAATTTTCGGGTTTTTCGGTTGACATTGCCTATAGGGGATTTACCTGGCCACGAACGCGGTTATATAAACTTTCCCCCAGTAATCCGTCCAATTCGTCGGGGGGTTCGACGTGGGCAGGTGGTTATCAACGGCGCAGCTATGCACATTCGGTTCTACGCCATTGGGCTGATGACTTTTGTACCCTCCGATGGCTCAACTACGCAGGGAATGCCACGATTCTGTGAGTACCTTGCTCTATTCACGATTGACCCCGCCCATCGCTTATCGGTTAGGGGAGATGCGGCGTCGTTATGCTATCCGGGCTACTTAGAACCTCAGAGTGGAGTTTCTGAAGTCTTCTCGCACATCGTGGTCGGCTTGAGGAGGATCTGGAACTGTTCGGGTGGTGTCTGCAGAACGGCATTGGTTTATTGGAATTGTACAAGGTGTTGTCAGGTGGTACGGTGTGTTTTGCCTCCGCTACGGCAAGCGGGATACTGCGGTCAGGAATGAAGTAGAGAGGATCGCAGGGAGACGGCGTTGGGGGACAGTGTTATCTCTGATATCTTGATCCCATGCGATCGCGAGTATCCGACAGGATGTGGAAAGGCTCACCAACAAGGAGGGTATGACTTTGGTGATAAGGTCAAAGCCTCGGTTAATCGCCTTGGGAGAGGACCATTGGAGCGGTAAAGTTGCAGATCAGTCTCGGGACCTCTATATTTGAACCTATGGCATCTACCATCTGTTGTAGCGGTCGTTCCGAAGCGTGTGGCTACCAGTAAGCGTAAAGGTATACACCCGTGGTAGACACTACAGAATCATATTGGCGAATCTCTGGAAGTCATAATACCCCTACTGGCGTGGAAGAGGATCAGAGATAAGTCTACGGCGCGTGTGAGGGGACACCCCACGATCCTATCAGAACTGTGGCGGTAATCATACGGCGTTGTGGTGAGCCGGGAATACCAGAGTTTACTTTTGTAGGTATAGTGTGTATCACCGTCACGGGATGGGGCGAATACAGTCTCGGCCAACCGATAAGAAAGTAGGCCCGGCCCCTAGCCAGAGCCGCCACACTTTCCAATCGCTTCGACGTTGGACCACAGTAAGTAGAGGTCGAATTCCTCCACCCCAAAGCTAACGAACGCTCCAGATGGAAGTGTTTATGTGGAACGTGGACTTCCACGCCACCAGAGCGGACGTGGTCACCGAGATTGCAAAGGTTCTACACCGTGACGACTACCTCGAGCTATGGCAGCCGTTTCGGGTCAACCTCGACGTTCAGCTTCATACGAAAAATAAGAGGGTAGGAACCATCCACAGCGGTAGTGGTAGGTTTACGGTCGCGTCCGAAAGGGTGGCGAGGCGGTTCCTCGAAGAGTACGAGGGTCTACTACCCCTCAAGACCCTTCGATTTTCCCAGAGACAGGTTTCCTTCGGGAAATCGAAACACGCACCCAACAAGGGCATCATCGAAAAGCTCAAACGTACTCCCTACGTCGATCCCCGCGAGGAGGCAGAGAAACAGAGGAGAATGGAGGAAGCAGAGGCGAATCGGATACCCATCCGTGGAATTGAGTTCGGCTGGGAGTGCAGGGATTTGGTCTTTTCCTGCGAATGGGAGAAGTCACTTGATCCGGAGTCAGGGCTCCTCGGCTATGATGAAGACAGGCGGGAGTTCAGAGTCGTTTTTGGGTCAAAGTCAATCGCCCTACGGTTGGCGCAGATAAACGGGCGTCGGGTATCTTGTGGAATGGACGGTTCTCTCCCGGTGATCTTCTTCAGCCTCGAATCGGCCCCGATTTTCGAGGAAGTCATCACAACCCCTCAACCTGATTCCTCCCCTCTTAAAAGAACCAGGGTCTCGGCGCTCGACGCCAGCCACGAGCGGGTCGTTGCCTACGCGTCCCTCGCTGTTCGTTTGATTTGCGACTCCAGGAGTTCTTTGGGGGCGTTCCGTACGCTGTGTGGGGTCATCCCCTCCGTGAAACTGTCCGACGACATCTATCACAAGGAATACCGACAGCTGTTTTCCGCGGAACTCGCAGCGCAGTTCGAGAGATGGTTGGCCCAACTAGATTTCGAAGTTGCGTTCCAGTTGGAGAAAACCGTCCGGGACATGTTGGTCGATTTTCGAGAAGTATTGGCTACCCGAGAAGCAGTGGAAGACCTCGTTCGATCAGAGGGCCCGAAGCACACTGTCGGCGTTCTGCGCTTATTCCATTCTGCGCTCAAAGAATCTACATGGGACATTCACTCCAAGGACATCCCCGATCTATTCCTCACGGCCGCACGAGAATATGTACCAGAACCCAGTGGCCCCGAAAATCCAATACCTGAAGACACCTTCTCATGCTACCACGTCTCTGTCACGCCTACCGCGATGAAATTCAGCGGCCCGTTCCAGGAAAAATCGAATAGAGTTTTCAGAAAGTATCCAAACCGTCACTCATGTTTCATCCGGATGACCTTCGAGGAGGAGACCCGGTTGAAGTTTCGTTTTGACCGAGAGGTGGATGGCGCAACGTTCGTGAAAAAGCGGTACGGCACAATCCTTCGCGAAACTGGGCTGAAAATCTGTGGGCGAGAGTACTTTTTCCTCGCCTACTCACAATCGGCTCTCAAGGAACATTCCGTCTGGTTCATGCGTCCGTTCAAGGACGAGGGAGTCCTGGTTCACCCTCCCTCCATAATCGAATCACTGGGAAACTTCGACAATACTTCCGACAGGAACCTCATCTACTGCCCAGGGAGGTACGGAGCTAGGATAAGCCAAGCATTCACTTCCACGGACCCCGGCGTTACCATCGAGCCGGAAGAGATTCGGGAGTTGCCCGACATCGAAGTGCTCAAGGTTCCAGGAGACCCTTCCCGGGGGAGGCATAATTTCACTGACGGAGTTGGAACGATCTCGTACGAGCTTGCGGAAGAAATTCATCGCGCAATGATTCGGATGTCGCGGAAGGCAAGGTGGCTTCCCACCGACCTGGCGACAGTCCTTCAGATTCGGTTCCAAGGATGCAAGGTGTGTGCACCATGTTCTGTCATGTCTCTTTGAACCCCATACTGACGTGTCTCGCGAAGGGAATGGTGAGCGTTGACTACCTCCAAAGTGGTCGTGAACTTGCCCTCCGCCCCTCAATGATCAAGTTTCAAGCACCTGAATGGTCGGAGATCGAGATCGTCAGGGCGTTCGACCGCCCCAGCCCCTTCTACCTTAACCGACCGCTGATAATGGTGCTCGAAGGCCTCGGAGTCAAATATCAGGTTTTTAAGGACCACCAGGATGCAGCTGTTCGGCAAGCTCAGAATTCCAGACAGGATCTCAAAAGTGCTGGCGAATTGTTCGAATCATGCGGCCTGGGTGCATCTTTCCGACTCCCCTCCATCATGTACCACCTGCACAAACTCAAAGTTCCAATGCAGAAGGACCCATTCTTCAAGCACCTGATGGACTTTGCCATCAACCATGCTCTTCGAGAACTCAAACACCACGCTCGGATCCCAATCAATCCTGGGCACACATTAGTCGGCGTCGCCGATATTCACGGATGGCTCAAACCCGACGAAGTTTTTGCCTGTATCGTCAACCAACAGACAAAGAGATTGGAATACCTTGAGGGCGAAATGGTGATCACCAGGTATGGGACTGTTCTCCCTGATATGTCCTCCGTCTGAGCGGTCGCAGGTCCCCCGTGATCCATCCAGGTGACGTGCAGCTTGTCAGGGCGATTGGACGCCCACCTCCGGGGTCTCCCTTCGAGAAGGAGCGACTGCCGAACGCTGTTGTCTTCTCCATAAAGGGTACAATCTTTACTTTCATCGGATTACTTGAACGCTTAGAGAGTATCGCACAGGTGACCGACCGGTTCCCTCCAAGCTAGGGGGTGGGGACCTCGATGGAGATCTTGTGAGTGACTTGGCATATCACACTCCAACATACCGCTCACACAACCTCAGTATAACATCGCTCCTCGGCGCCAACTTCCCATTGAAAAAACACACAGTCCGGCCGCATACCCTGACGCGCCGAAGAGGCTGCTCGACCGGAAGTGTACTATGGACGACGTCGCTGACTTCGTGACGGATTATGTCAATTCAGACGTGAGTGTGCTGTTCATGTGGGAAGGGGGGGGGGGGCACCGCTGACTGGGATTAATAGGTTTTGGGCCTCATTTCGAGCAACTGGCTGATTATCGCGGATCAAAGTAGCGTTTTCGATGAGGATTGCGAGACGTTGGCGCAACTGCACAGCTTTGCCGTCGACTATCCAAAGAGCTCCACCCCCGTTCCCTTGGAGAAAATACCGAAAACGAAATTCAAGGCGAGGCCGGACTGGAGTCAGCCAGAGACCATGAACGACAGCAAGAGCGCAGACTTCTACGAGAGCACGACGGCCGTCGGTCGACTGTTCAGGGCGATTCAGTTACCAGCCCTCGATATCGTTCGAAGCGTGAACAGAGCGCAGCGCAGAAAGCTGCGCGCAGAGGAGGGTGGAGAAGAGGGTGACCGCCTGCTCGCAGAGTTGGAGCGAATGAGCTTGCGGAACGATGACAAAGTCGACGCCGCCGTCTTTGAGCGAATCACCCAGTTCATAGACGGGGACGACGTCGACCCTGACTACCGTGACCGCGCGTTCACCATTTTCGACAGGTACACGGCGGAACTCAAAATAATCTGTGCTGCCTATACAATTTCATACAGCCGCGATGCCATGCTCACCGAAGAGGAAGCGGCTGTCGGAACGATCGTCGCGAGGACATCCCAGCCACGGTTCCGACTCAATATGATGTCGAAGTTGAGAGAACAGACGGATTTGCAGGTGAAAGGCGTCAGGGGCGAGGTCGCTTCCAAAGATGACGAATTCGAGACCAAGTTGGAGAAGGCTTGGGCGTTGTGGAGAGTCACCCAGGAAGAGAGGGAGTTGATGGGAGCAAGAACCTTGGGGCTGATAGCTTTGGGGGTCATCTTCGACACGATCAAAGAATACGAGGAAGAGCAGAGGGGTTACTGATCAACTAAGATTCGTTTCTTTCACCGTTGTACAACTACCAGGATATGGGTTTTGAATGCCATTGATTGCGATATGCTCCTTAGTGTCCTTATTTTGAACCATTGGAGTTACACACAGCCAAAATCCTAGGCAGCGTCTCGCAGAAATGATAGCGGGCTGCAGACCGCCAGAAATAATCTGTAGCCTGTAAATTTGGCGTGAGCAAGCACACCACACCACAGTATCCTCCTCAGGATATAAACGGGGGGGGGGGACTCGGCCCATGGCCAGACTTAGAGAGGGAAGAGCCGGGTCAACGGAGAAACAGAAGTGGCTGGACGTAACGAACTCCTATATTTCTTGGAGCTGTGGTGTCGGGTACCTGTAGTAACTTAAGTAGCGTACAGGTGGTTTTAAAATAATGCAGTGACGTTGTACGGTTATTCGGCCCAACTCCCGAAGCCCGCCTATCAGCAGAAGGCGGGGGTGGGGGGGGTTGTAGGGAACGGACGGAACCCCACGGAGACGAGGCACACGACGACCCTTGTCATCCAACGTCCGGATAGGAGATAAACAAGGCGAAGATGATAGATTTCGGGGACTTGAGGAAGGGGAACCAGTCGAACCGCGACCCAGGAACGTTGGTAGGAATTAGTAGGGTACCTTATAGTTATACCGCAGCCGCGGCTGGTCTTGTAACGCGGCGCACCACGCATGACGCAAGGGTGAGGGGGGGTCAAGAGAACTCGTGTTCACTCCGAGAAGTGTGAACCGCAACCGAGAAGATCCGTGAATCCAGAGATCTGGAGCCATGGTACCTGACTTTTCAATTTCGGAGGCCTCGAGCTGGTTGGGGGGAAAGTCAGCGGCTTTGCCAGCTTGCTGATTCCAACCCTCGATCGCAACAGCGTGCTTCCTACAGGGAAGGGCCGGACGCCCTTGCAGAGATTGAAATTGCCTATTTGAGTTCTAATTGGTTGCGGAGAACCGCATCCCGATAGCCACCGGTCGCGAGACCTGTTTGTCTCCCCACCCCTAAAAGTACGAAATGAGTATTTTGGTCAGATTGACCTGATGGCAGAAGTTGAAACACAGACGGGGAGGATGGCAACAAGATTAATAATGGACTTACACTCTCCCCGGTAGAAGTTGGGGAAGAAAGCACCCCCAAAGGCCTGGTACTTAGTCATTGCACTCATGTTTCAGCCCCAAGAATGAGACTCGGGGGCATCGGAGTCACCTAGAATGGGTGCTAAATCGTATCTCTACCAGCCCCCCGCCCCCCCTCGCTTCCGGAAATCCTGGTTGGTTCTCACGGGGCGGGTGGGAACGCTCCAAAGACTATGTCCCCCTTGCCCTGATGGTTGGGTAGAGACCCCCACACGATATCCGATCTTCATTGAAATATCGATCGACTGAAAGCTGGGCGCTTCTTCCCAACCCGATCCGCTATGCATCCCCCTGGAGATGTATGGTCGCGGGTTTTATTCGAACAGGGGAGAATTTTCCTCCACGCCGGGCCGTTCGGCGCGATCTTTCCGCCAGCACCGCTCGACGGCGCCCACAACTCTCTGGGTGGAGCATTTCTGAGTGGATATCTGGGACCCCGGTCTCGCTTGTCGTTCGTGCGTTCGTAGTTCCATGCCGTCGTTTCTTGTCGGTGTACCTATCGTTACTTGGCAACCAAAGGGCGCTCGCATTCAATCAGCGTCGCCAAAACCCGTTCGTCAAACGGGCAAGGCTGGAAATGAAGATTCTTCGCGGTGTACGGAAGGAATGGAAGGACAAACAGTCCGTGCTGCACGCCAAAGTTGAACTCTGCAAGTTCGCGGTCCTCTATCGCAGTTGGTCGAGCGGTCGAGCTCAAGATGAAGCTATCTTCACCCGCTCAAATCGACGGGAGTGAAGGTAGAAGGGCCGCTTCGCAACGCCAGACAGCCGGTGACGACAGTTGTGGTTGAAGAAATGAACGAGAGGGACCTTGATCAGTCCAAGTCGGTCTACCTGATCTGAAGGTGCGGGAGGCCCTTTGAGATCCGCACGCTTGGCACTGACCAGGAGCGGGAAGGCAGAGTGGTGAGTAGGCCTGCGAATTCAGCAGATAAAAGTCATGGCGCCCAAATCGTAAACCGGATCTTCTCGTGTTGGTAAATACCGACCGGGGACGACCTTCGGTCAAGACGGCACCCCTCCTTGGAAGGGGCGTCCAGGTTTAGTCCGGGTCATAAAAGCTGAGTATGAAAGCACAAGTAGAGAACGAAAGCCCAGCCGGTACAATAGCGTCTGTGGAAGGTTGTGTCTTCCGGATGACCGATGTGAGAAAAAGAAAGTGGGAATTCTAATTAGTTGCGGAGAACTACATTCCGGTAGCCGCTGGTCGTACAGCCTGTTCGTCCCTCCCTACCCGCACACAATCAGCACCAATTCGGGATCGCAAGAAGACGATATAAACAAAACAAGGATGCTCACCCTGATAGAACCTCTGGAGGAAGGTACCGTCGACGGGTTTCCCTCCGTCCGGATGAATGAACAGGCCGAGGAGCTGGTCGTTCATCTTCCAACAGTTCATGGTCTCCTGGTATTCCATCCGTTCTTTGGCGATGAGGATGTCGATGATCTTCGGGTCTGTCACTGAGCGGTTACGTTCGAACTTTTGGCGGATGACGTGGCGGAGGTAAGTCGGCGAGACGTTTAAAGCGTACAGCGAGCATATTTCTGGAGCCTTTTTTTTGTTGGTGGGATGGAGGTTAGAGGTGGGGGAATTCGGAAATCGCGTTTAGGGGGGGGGAGAGAGACTTACGGAACGGTACCAGTTGCGGTAGAGGGAGATGACGCGTTGGCGGGCCTCTGTTGGGTTTGAAGAGGTGGTTGTGGCTCTGGCTAACCTGGCCGGTATTGTGGTCATCGTGCGGTTCAACTGGGAATGGCGAGTGATTAGGTAACGCTCGATCACGACTTTTTTTTTTTTTTTTTTGAATTCTGATTTAACGTGCCACGGGAAGTCCGCTCGTACGTATGTACAGGACACGAGATCAACTACGTAATTCTAAACAATACTCTCGGACTCAGGACCATTTAAACTCCACTAAAACAGGATGATAAGGTCGTCCTAGCGTGAAGTGCCCTATGGCTCGGCGGGTGAAAATTTAGATAATAAAGAATGTGGTGGGGGGGGACAAGGGAGTGTGGTGGGATGGGCAAAATCAGAAAATGTCTGTTGCCTAGCTGTGGGGAAGAGTCAGTAAGGCGGAATGGTAGAGAATCGGTTGCCAGGAGCCTGATCCCCCAGGCTCCTTCAGAAGTGTGGCTTGTCTTGTCAACCTGCCCCAGGAAGACTTGGGTGCGACGTCGGGGCTTTTGGGTCGATTGGCCTCATGGGTTTCTCTTCCCGCCGGTGAACTCTAGGTCTCGAACGTTCGACCCCGATCGTCGCGATTTCAAGGATAGCTAACCAGTGCCTTGAACCAAGTCCTCCTGTACACAACCCTATCTTGTTGTCAGCGTGCTGAATTTTATTCCCTTTTTGAACCATTTTTTTACACCCAACTTTCGCCCACTTTCCTTACCTATACCCCTTTCTTATTTTATCATTTCCTTTATCACGACTCACACGTCATCAAGGAACACAGACAAGGACACTGATGATATTACACAAGGCGCGCAGCGAAGACACGAGACCACCAAACCGACGAAGTTGCATCCGCCCGGACTCTATGGACGAGGACTACGGCGCACAAACCCCGGGTCGTCAAGACCTAGTCTGCCAGTACTCCTCAGCACTGGCAACCTCCTCCTCCGTCCCCTCCGAGGCATTCTCGTCGACTTCCTCGTCGACCATCTCGACGACCCGAGCTTCCTCCAGACCAGCTGTGGTGGTAAGGCTTGTTAACTTCAGCCTGATAAGTGGTGCAAATGGTCGTGTTGTTCTGGCCGACGAACTGGTTGTAGGCATTTGCACGATGGCCACTGGTAGCAGCTGGCAGCCAGGCTGGGACCCACCTTCCAAATGGGGCTAATGGTTTGAGGTCAGCCGCTGTGCTCACCGACAACTGACCACTGCCCCCCCCCATAAATAGTGACATGTAGGCCATATATATATATATTTGATATTTTTCTTGGTTCTTCGACGCCCTTCCCAACGCGAGCGCGAGTAGCAACCGTGCGAAATATGGACTTCGTTAGTGATGGCGCGACCACATCCCGCGATCAGGCGGGAATCCCAGGCGCCTCTTTCCCTGATGGGTTCCCTCCTTGGATTTCTGCGTAGGGAACGTTCCTGCCCGTCCCCAGGGTGGTTTCCCGTACCCAGCAAAGCGTCGCGACCGTGGGAATGGCACCCCACGCCACAATTGGTTCGGATTCCCCCGATCAAGCTGATCTCGGTTCCGCGTGCTGCAACTGCATTTCCCCTCTCACCCCTTCCCCTCACCATCTACGCGGCTACCGTCCTCGGGCTGTCCGTCCCGCCAGCTCGCGATGACGTGGAACCCGTTTCCCCCAACTCCCAGACCGATCGGGTCGTCCGAACGTTAGATCAAGTGAGTAATCTACCTTCCCTCTCAGGAAAGTTTTCCGCTTATCAGGTTCCCCTCGAATGGGCATCCCCTACCCAAGGGCGACTGGGATGTTCCATCGCCAACCACTGATTGGTCGACGCCCCCCCTCTCGTCCCAATCGATGCGCGCACCCTCCTATTTGGCAATCATCTGTCCCCTTCCTGCTCGGTAAGTTTTTACCACGTTTCGCGATGGGTAGCGACCCTCCCATCCTCACGTGCGCTTTGTAGACGCTGCTCTGCCGTCGGTCGACGCCCAGTGAGCCTCCCGCCTTGCGCTCCCTCCCTGCTCGACTTGGAGACTCCCTTTCCCTTTCCCTCCCTTTCCCTTTCCATAACAACCCTCCCACCCTCACGTGCGCTTTGTAGACGCTGCTCTGCCATCGGTCGACGCCCGGTAAGCCTCCCGCCTTGCGCTCCCTCCCTGCTCTGCTTGGAAACTCCATTTCCCCTTCCGTAACGACCCTCATATCCTCGCGTGCGCTTTGTAGACGCTGCTCTGCTGCTGGTCGACGCCCGGTCAGCCTCCAGCCTTGCGCTCCCTCCCTGCTCAGCTTGGCAACTCCCTTTCCGTTCTGTTTCCTTATTGACGTCCCGCCTCCCGCTCGCTTCTTCTTCTGCTTGGCAACTCCTTTGCCTTTCCGGTCCCTTTTCCTATCCACGTTCTGCCGAAAGAAGATCGCCTCTCCCTATTTCTCCGCACGCTGCTCTGCGTCGATTGGTTGATGCTGGCACATCCTGACACCCGACAACCGCTCGTCTCTCGCTCTGTTTGGTAAGCCCTTTCCCGTATCGCTTGCATCGCCGTTTATCGTGTTTACGGTCAGCAACGGGACTTCCCTGCATTCTCAGGCGCCTCTCTCATGCCCCAGTTCCATTGGTTCTCGTTTTTCCCGATACGTACTTCTTTGTGCATTTCCCTTCCCATTTTGTCGATCTCTTTCATCTGTCGCGTCCCACGTGAGCAGACCCGTCCCGAATTCTTCGCATGCCCTGCAGACGCTGCGCGATGATTGGTCAACGCTGGTCTCTTGTTTTTCCCGATACGTCCTCCTTTGTACCTTTCCCTTTCCATTCTCCCTCTCCTGTCGCACTCCACGGCAACATCCCGCCAGGCCTTCTGTTGACGCTGTGTTTTGATTGGTCAACACCCCTTTTGATTCGCGCTTCCTTCTGCTGGTGAGCAATCCCCTTCCTCTTTCGGCCACCTCTCTCCTCGTTGCATTCCACTGCTACTGACGTCGCACCTCTTCCATTCCACCACATGCTTCGTTCCGGTTGTTCTAGGTCTATTTTCTGCAACCCCAAATGGGATTTCCAAATGAAGAGCATTTATTTAGACGCGACATGCGGAGCCCCCCTACCACTGCTCGGTGAGAGCCTTCCCCATTCATCAATCATTCTGCGTCACGTTTCACTGTGAGCGCTTTACTTCGTTCAAAGTCCTGCTCTCTTTCGCCACAGTTTCTTGCTCTCCCCCTCCTCCCCTTTGGTCTCTCGCTCTCCCCTTCCGCCCGTTCGGTCTCTCGCTGTTCCCCTCCGCCCATTCAGTCTCTCGCGTTGTCCGAGGCGAGTCAAGTATATATGGGCCCCATCGACGCATCCCTCCCATCGACTGACATCCTTGGGGGTCACCGGTCACCTGTGAGTAAGCGCACGGTTTCTTGCACATCTGCGACGCGTCGTTCGCTTTCACTCCTCCCGCAACCCACCTTCCCCTCTTTTCAGGTCCGCAATACTGCTCTACCTTTCATCTCGGCCCTCTCCTTCAGATCGCGCTAACTTCGCCACTATTGTGGCCATTGGCGAACAACCCACCCCCTCTTAGGTCCACTCAGATGTGTGTGTTCTATCCCTTTGTTTTAACTGGCCACAGCACCCCTCTCGAAGAACTGACACCCGGACCTCCCGTGCACTTCTCGCGACGCGACTTCAGAACCCGCCAACAAATTTCTTTCCTTTTAGAGCTCCCGACAGCTGTTGTGTCACATGGTGAGTATTCCCGGCCCCTCCCGACGTTCTCACAATACCTGTGAGTTCTCTAAAATTGCACGGCAGCTCAACGATTTCTTTTAGGATAGCTATTGTCGTCCACGCCGCCGACAATCATACCGCGTATGCTCAAGCGCTCAACCCCAGACCATAGACCCCTCAACGTATTTTGTACCCTTCTTCTCCCGTATTTTGTATACTACTTCTCCCGTGGCTTCGCAATCATAACCCTACCGTGCATCGTCCGACCCACGTTCTCAATGTCTCGTAATAATAAAATAAAACAATATGTCGGAAAAATGTGTCATCGGAAAAACGTGTCATCATAATCAATCATAATTAAAGAGACCGAGCCCCGCCGATGACATACTCAATTACAATTGTTCCCAAAATTACTCTAGTCTTCTCCCGTGGCTTTGCAATCACCTCTACTCATCTGACCCACGTTCCCCCGCTCTATCACCACCATCACAACACAGAATCTCCTTCGTGTTTGACGTCCATCCTTAGTCTCAACCGTTTCTGTATGCATATGGTAAAATTTTATATCTGTGAATACATATGGGTGTGCGCATTCAACAGACCTGGACTGGAAAATCTACGCGCGGCCATCAAGTCATGTAATCATCGTCGTACTCAAAACCTACTCCCGGTCCTTCACTGTTCTCTCCCTCGTCGTGGTCACCAACTTCCAGGATATTCCCGGCATCGCTCTCGTCTCCGCTAGTATGGTTGAAGTCTGCCGGACCGACGGCGCTAGCTTGTTGATTGTTGGGTGGTGTGGTTCCCGACTGGGGCGGCTTATCCGGCAACGGGTTCCCAATGGGCTCCAACGTATCCGACGATCGCTTCGCCACTGGGAAGGCGATTTCGGCGGCCCAGGAATAGTTTTCCGCCCATGAGACATCGAGGCCAAATGCAAGAAGATGGGGTATCCATTGTTTGGCGAGGGAGACCGCAAGCTCGTGATGTGTGCTCGCCTGCTTTCGAGCGTAACCGTTGATTCCGTGCTGGAGGTCGGCCGTGACTGAACCGAAGCGGGATCCAACTTTTCCGCCCCACCACATCGACTTCCACTCGAGAAATGCGACAACCCTGCGCATCTCTTCCTGCAGGAGGTCAGATTCCTCCCTCCAACGGTCGGCTCTCGCCCTGCATGTCATCCATTCATGGCGGACGGTCTCGTTCACCTCCTGCTCGGAAGGATTAGCCCCCTCCTGCCCCCCTGCAGAACTTCTCCAGATCCAAGACATCGTATAACGACCATCGCCGAGGCCTTGTTCCTCCACCTCCTTCCCCGGACCACGATTGTCCTTGTCAGCAAGTTCAAGATACTCCTGGCGCCAATTACCTGTGGGATCCAGGGAAAGGAGTGCAGCGTAAGCCAGACGGTAGCGATGCACTGTTCGGCTGATGCGAGCGACGACCCCAGACTCGGCGGTCCTTGATTTTGTCTGGGTCTTTTGCCCCTCTCCAATAACGTTGGACCGGAAGTAAGTTCTTAAGCTCCGAAGGGTCCGCCTGAGGCGCCTTAGGTCTACCAGGTTGTCTTGTACTTGTGCCAGACGAAGGGTGCATTCAGTGTCGTCGATACCCGTGTAACATGATGATCGGTCGTCCTGGGAGAGATGAGATGGGAGGAAGAGCGGCCACAGCTCGGGTCTTGACTCGTCGAAGTCGTAGTCATGCAACGTAGGGAGATCTCGTTCGCCGGCTATATATTCAGAGACCTGCGGCATGTATACGGCCTGAGCCGTCCTCCATAGATTGATTCGCCGTGCAAGCACATTCCTGCGCTCTTGGATCTCCAGCTTCTGTGGGTCCGTTCGCTGTCCCTTGGTCGCAAGATGTGCGATAACTTGCTGTCTACAAAGATGAGGTGAGATCAGGGCCCGTTAGCTTCATAGGAACAAAGTGGCACGTACTGTTGATCCTCGAGCTCGAGACCCATGCGAACAAAAGAGAAAGGGGACAGCTTGTGTTGGGGCACATTCCTGGACGAAGGGTCGAGCGCTTCGCTCTCTGACAGTTTACATTTCACGGAATTAAAGTTAGAAGCTACAAAAACGAAGGGCGGTTAAATACCCAAGCCGTTAGACCTTTTTAAAGAGTCGACTTACCTCTCTCGGTCACTTGATATGGGTCTGGTTGCGAAAAGTCCTTCTCCCACCTGCGCTTGATCATCTTCCACTCATGTATCACAGCGGGAGACCTGTGTTTCTCAAAGTCTTGACAAGCATCCTCGCACTTTTTCGTCATGTCAACAGCCTCGCGTAGGTTTTTCAGTAGCAGTGGTCCTGCCACAAGTAAGTTAATGATCGGAAAAGGTAAATTTAGATAGTAACGAAAAACGCACCGAACCCGACAATCTTCCGCCAATTCCAGCCACCCCAATGCCCATCGAGGGCCGAATGTCGTGCGCCACCACCCATCTCTCGCGTCGACACAGCTGCTGGGTTTGTGTGGGCCCATCCGGACTCGATGTTTTCCCCATGGGTGCGGCCAACGCCGGGTCGGTAGTTAAACGAGTATTTCGTGTGGCAGCTTGAGCCGTGTGCCGGGAGATGAAATTTTGGAATGAAGAATTCCAACGTAAACTTGTCTTCCGGGAACTGAAGATCTTCAGAATAACCTTCCAGCCTCCGGCGTAGCTTTATCGACCAACGGCATGCGATATCGTAGGAGATTTTGATGATCTTGACGCTCTCGTTTTTGACGGTGGAAAGGAAAATGTAATCCATGTTCACGAACCTGACGCGGGTTGTTAAAACACAAGGGCGTAGAATGAGCGTACGACGGCCCACCTCTCTCCTTTCTGCAAATCAACCACCCCGTTCTTGCGGACAAAGCCATGGCGGCAAACCATGGCACCCACACCAGAAACGCTGAAGTCCTTTGAACGTTTTGAATTAGCTTGGTTTACGGCGTGGAACTCCGTGCCACAAGACTCGATCTATTGCCGTGTGATGCTCAAACATTGAGCTCTCAGCCGCACAACAAAAGAAATAAAAACAACTCACGTTCCCTTCATCGCGGTGATGGCCGAGGTGGGCTTCAAACTTGGCCGCATTGACAAAGTATGCTAATCCGGACCCGAGCTCCGGGTCTTTGATACCACGTGACTTCAGCTTGAGCCTGAAGTTGGCGTCTATGGCAATGAAAAGGCTATACAGCCACCTAAAATGGGTTGTCATGGGATGGAGAGATAAAAAAACAAGGGGATAATTACGCTTTGTCATCAGCCGCATTTTCCCAACCCGGAGGCAGATTCTGTCCCGGATGCGGGCACGCTGGACACTCGATCGCGAGAGCCCCATCGCCCAAATCATTGACCGCTGTGGAGGTATGGCCAGCCGCACCCCGTTTTATATCCTTGAGGTGACGCCATTGCCGGACGCACCGTGAGATCTCGTGATACCTGTACTGCCAAAGGAGGTAAGTTAAATGGTAGGAGTTATTGACAAACTAACACACCTTCACATTGAGACGCCCGCAGTTGTCAGTCTTCTGCATGATTGAGGTGTAGAAATCGTAGAGGTTGAGCTTTCCCTGGAGGGAAATCTTGTGGTATGTGTCCAAAAGATCAAATGTAAAGACGGTCTTAGGTCGAAGTGTTGACGCCGGGTACCAACGGACTCTCAGCAACTGGCGGAAAGGTTCCAGGAACGAGCTTTGGGAGCACATGCAAAAACGGACACGGAGGAAATGATAGCCGGAAAGGTCAATAACGGTAATCCGTTTGGTTTCCGGATTAACGGGACAGATATCGGTGTGGTGGCCAAGGTTGACGACAAGACCAAGATTTTCGAGGGTCTCGCTCTCGAAGAAACCATCGTTCCAGGACTTGGGTCGATTAAGCACAAGTCAGAGTAGCAGGGTGTTTGACGTACCTGAAGCCTGTGGAGCGGGAGGTTCCGGTGGGACGAAACCATACACGCCGAGCAGCGCATAACTTCCTCAAAGCAGTCCTTGCACCTGAACTTCGCCGAGGCTACCGAACAATCTGCACACAATTCAGGTCCATCCAACGCGTCACCTAAGCCATCAAGGCGGAGCATTTCATCTAGAACGATCTGGCGGTGCTGAAGCCACTGGTCCATCCTGGTCTGGAAATGCGAGTAAGTGAAGGGGCGATGGGTGTGAGCGAGTGACTTCACTTACGCTGTCGTTTTCCTTCACGCGCTCCTTCAAGCACCTCTGCCTACGACGTCGTTCGACCATCTCAGGGGGGGACTCCGAGTCAGCAAGGGTACCAGCCTCCTCAACATCGACCTCTCCGCCCTCCTCATTCTCCCTGATCGTCGATGGCTCATGTTGGCTCGAATCTTGGTGGGTATGCTTGACCATTCGCCTGCTCGCCGAGACACGTCCTGTTCGTTCGGAGGTTGATACGTCCCAGACGCGGACATCCTCGACAGTCACCTTGTTATCGATGGGTGTGTTAAGACTGCTGATTGTGTACGATGCACCGCCTCGCTTTCTTTTACGAGGCCCCTTGGGAGCTGTCCTCTCGCGTTTGGGCATGACGGGGAGGTTGAGAGACACACGGGAGCGCCCGGAGCCCTGTTCAGGCGACAAATAGGTGAGAACGAGGAAAATAGATTACTTATTGCCAACTCACCGGCACCTCCCAACCTTTCCGCCGGTGTTCCGAAAACTCTACCCATCTGGGCCCATTCCCTGAATAAAAATTAATTGGATGTCTGATGCTGGTGTCCGGTGACCGATCCTTCACTCTTTCGAGATCCCGACTGGAGCAATTACAGCCAACTCCGCCCCAAATCTGGACGCTAGCGGGCGGTGGGAGAAAAGCGGCATAGATAGATAGCAGTAGACTTACCCCAATACGCATAGGAAGCCCTTAGAGAGGGCGGGTCCATTCTTGAGAGCACGTAGTTTCCAAAGTGGTCGTACGTCGCTGGCACTGATGGTGCTCGATGTGGCTAGCCAATGGTCGGCGTCGGACTTCCCCGACGGGCGTTTCCTTGTACCTAGGTCAGCCCTTGATCCGAACTCCGGTACCTGAACCCGTATTCCGCTCGCAAGCGCACTCCGCTCCCCAAATCCCTCACTGTTCTCTATCCTGTCCTCCACCATCTGTCTTTTCCGCCCTCGGAACCCGACCAATAGTCCGGCCTTTTCTTGACACATGGATCAACAACCTTCGTTTGGTCTCAAAACCACTGGTTATTTCCCCGTGCACGCCTCGCTTCGACCGGGCCTCATCTCCAACCCACCCAACGCCTCGCCCTCCGACACCTCCGCCTTTTACCCCACCGCTCCCAAAACTATATTTCTTTAATCTACGGGTGTCAAACTATTAATCCCGGCCATTTCTACGCTGAATGGTTCCCGCCACGAGTACCTATCTCGGAGCTTTTGTCTCTCTCCCTCGTCCTCACTTCCTCTACATCTTTCTCTCCTCCTCCACTAAAACCCGGCCTCTTCGCGCAAATCGGCAACCTCTAGGCTCCTCTTTACCTCAACACCTTGAATTCTGGATGAAATTTGGAGGGACAACGAGTTACCGCTGAGTGGATCGCACCGGAACGTTTGTCTCTCACCCTCGTCCTCGCTTCCTCTACATCTATCTCTCCTCCTCCACTAAAACCCGGCCTCTTCGCGCAAATCGGCAACCTCTAGGCTCCTCTTTACCTCAACACCTTGAATTCTGGATGAAATTTGGAGGGACAACGAGTTACCGCTGAGTGGATCGCGCCGGTTTCTTATACCCTCTCTTTTCCCTCTCGCCTTATTGACTTTTATCAAATTCTCCTTAGCCTCGTCCAGACCAACGTCGGACCCCCGTCACCTTCCTCGGACTCACCGACCTCTGCGACGCCAAGACTCGTTGCACCGCAAAGTCTCGTCTTTCCTGTTATCTCTACCTTGATCATATCTGTGCTCAACGGTTTGATTATTTATCTTACTTGATTAATTCACAAGGAACCTTTGATACATATGTGTAAGCGCAAGTCCAGTATTCCGGATACTTGACCGGTGATATAGCTGGCGTGCAGACGTCATGGAATCCTAGCCGCAGTCTGGTTGCACAGAGGTCGCACTTCCTTACCACGATTGGTGGCAATTCTTTGAGGTCGCACTATGATCACAGATGTCCAGACATTACCACAGTTTTGTATGTACGAATGAGAAGTTTGAAGCGCGGACACTGAGCACTGGACAACTGTGAACTTCATCTAGTGTTCAGCTTTGCCTGGAGCATTAAATGCTCACTGGGTGGTGAGATCCATGAGAGTTTGTTATCTTTTCCTTGGTCACGGATTCCAGCACCCACTGGCAAGCTTCTGTTTTTTCGACGGTTCGATCACTCATCGACATCCTGCTCGGTCAATGCACAAGGAACCTTTGATGTGTATGCACAATAGTCTTAGAAATAACTACTATGGTGTAACTAGCGTTTAGACCTCACGGACTTCTACCCCGAAGTCTGGTCGCGTAGAGATCTACCACGATATATCAGTGGCGATCAGTCGAGATTGCATTCTGATTACGGATGCCTAGAACTCACCACAGTGTTTGCGACTCCTGAGTTTCTCGCTCCGAGTACACACAACAAAGCAATTATCTGTAAGTATATAAATGTATGTCTGCTATAGAAGGGTCCCGCCAATAACGCAATATCAGAGACCGGCGAAATTAAGAAGTCAAGCATCGAGAAAACGTCAACGCCAAGTGGGGCTGGAGGAAGCTGGTTGTGGTCATTCCCAACTGAGAATTCGAGGCCCTGGCTGCCTTCTGAGCGGAGTAATTGGAGAGTTGTGAATATGTATGCGCTTGGAGATAATATGCGAAGCTAGTGGTTGTCCTATGTGATTTGCGTACCCTCTGGGGTCGTGTGCACGCGATATAGCCTTATACACAATCACCCAAACGATATTTGTAGCTTATGAGGACCGTTATCAGACAAGAAACGAGCAGTGTATTATTTTCGAGCATCAGTTACACAGGTGTTCAAGAAACGCGGAAAGACACGTCTGAGACATGGCAGTAGGGTACACAACAAACTAACGACGACTATTTGAGGAGTGAGCTCAGGTAACGAAGACATGGCAGGGCGAAATGTATCAAGGCAGGATCTGAACAGCTCCGGCGGTAAGTTTGGCGTTGTAGAGATCCTTAGCTTCTTCCCATGACTTCATCTGGCGGTGGAAACTCCTGGGAATTCCCAAATACCAGGGCTCGGCCTCATCCCTGAGAATGGGTCAATGAAATGAAGCGGTGGTTGAGCAGCCGACTCACAAATCGGTGAATATCCCTACATAGAGACCCTTGGTAATAACGCAGTGCAAGCCACTAGAAGCATATCCCGAAGGTGTGGGAGCGGCGTGATAAATTCCTGGAATGCCTGACACGAAGGTTAAGTAGATTTTTCCAAGTCAAAATTTAAGACACACCTGGGCGAATGAAGTGGGGGTGGTAGGTATAGTCGGGGAAGCCGACGTTAACTCGAGAAGAGAGGACAAGAGGATGATGCCATTGGTTTACAGGTAGGATGTGACCAGGCTCTGTAGCTGGAGAAGGGGCGCGATCTAGAACCGGAGACGTCGGAGGAACCGGAGGCGGGGATAAGGCCACAGGAGGGGGGGCAGAGGCGGAACTAACAGTATCTCGATGGCCAATCAAGTTCGATCGGCTGGGATCCGTCGTGCCCGTGGCTGAAACCAAGACCGCGCCGAAATCTTCGGCCCCAGGGGGAGCGCGGCGTTCTGAAATGGCGTCAGATGGGCCAGGACCATCATTAAGCTCAAAGACACACCTGGCTCGATGTTGAGACCTTCGAAGTTCAAGGAGATCTCGTGCTCCATCAAATCCAATGCCAAGTCAGCCTTCGTCAAGAGAGTGTCCAGCATGTACCGGATTTCTCTCAACTCGGACTCGGGGAGCTCAAGGATCAAACAGTTAGACATCCGAAGCAAGCCATCGCACATTGCGAAAGCAGTGGGGTTGGAGAGTACTACGAAGTCTCCAGCGGTTTGTTGGCGCATATTTCGTGAGCTGGGTGACCACAGTTAGGAGAAGAGTGTGGAAGCCACCTGTTCACATTCAGCGCTCACTGTTTAAATGCACCATCAATCACTCTTTTGGGAACGTGAATGCCGCCTCGGCGGCCGCATGGCCTGGGGGTGGGAACTAAATCTCATTCACAAGTCCGAGTGTCACGTGTCCGAACATCAAGGCGAAATCAATCGGGCAGCTAACCTCCCCGCTTAACCTCCAAGCTTCACGTTCCAGGCCCTCTCCCACCCTTGCACGCACCCCCTCTCGCTCAGCCTTACATGCGATTGGGTTGGAAGAGGAATGGTGGGGCTGGGATGCGATGCATCTGGATGAGTATTACCTCTCTTATTTGATTGCGCTGATCGTTTAGAGAGGCGAAACTCAGCACAGCGGAACGTGGTGTTTCTACCAGAAAGATCTGCATGCCTTAGTGTCACTCGGTCGTCGGGCTGATGCTTGATGATGTAAGTCTTGCTCAGGTAGGCCCTCGACTTGCTCGATCGATTAGAGTTTGATATGCCAATTTTTGCTCAGGCAGGGCATTAACTTGCTTGATTTCTCATTCACGCTTCAACGGCTCTCTGTGAGGAGTAGCTCTCACCTTATTCTGCTGTCATCTATCAGTCCGCATGCCTTGGATGGCGTCAACCAACCTGATTGGCAGCCAGCATGGAGATGTTCCTTCAATATTTTCCGTGCCCCATTGCACGGTATCGCCAAGACTGTATGCGACGCCGAAAGAGAATCCGCCACGAGGAACCATCATCGCTGGACTTCTGTGTAGGAAGGACTTTCTACTCCTGCTCTCGGTCTTATTGCTTGCATTCTTCGGTTTCCATTAGAAACCCGCAAGAAAAAAAAACTTGTCGAGAACCACCGGAGGAGATCATCGTCTACGACAACGGAGGGAACGCATAGCATGGTCGCCGGAAATTCTGTCCCCCATGGCAACCCCCTGCCGTACTCCAGTTGGATATAAAGTGCGTGTTATCGTGTAAAGTGTGAAACCTATCATACCCTCTAACCTTGTTGTTGCCTCTTCGCTCGCCTACCATGTCTTCGAAACAGCTGGGGAAGAAGCCAGCGCCTACACCCAACACGGGGACAGCAACAGGCGCTTCGACCACCAAGTCCGGGAAGTCGAAGGAGCAACTTGAATTTTTGACTTCTCATCATCTGGGTTTTCTGACTCATCAGACCGCCACAACACTCAATCGTTTCTGGCCGCCTGTGTTTGACGGCTGGTACAAGAAATGGCCGATCACTGTGACTCCTGCCGACATTAAGCAGTATGGCTCGCCTGCGAACGCAATATTGGTTTTTCGCAAGGTAACCAACGAAGTATGTATATAATATGTTTCTTCCTTGTACGTCTAACGATTCAATTTAACAGAAGATTCGTAATTGGTTCCACAACCACGCTCGTCCCACTTCCAAGTCCTCAAAATCTGACCTGAAGCTGAATCAAAACGAAAAACGGAAGCTTGCTCCGGCCCAAGCTTACTGCTCTTACTTCTGGAATCACGGCCTCAAGGATATCGTCGAGGCCCGTTGGAAGAAGCACAGGGAGTCTCAGTCAACCGTGGGAGGGGATAGCTCAGCCGCTGCGACCTCAGGCTCCTCAATCCCCATTGACTTCAAGCTCAAGATTGCAAAAGAGTTTTACGATGCGCTCCCTCCTGCCGAGAAGAAAAAAGTCGATGACCGTCGCGACGAGGAATGGAGGAAATTGTATCGGCCGATTCGGGTCATCGAGGACGTCCGAGAGCGAGACAAAAAACTAGCCTGGCACGAAGTGTAAGATATTCTTACTTTACTAGCTGCAATGTTCTATCTGACCACCGCACCACCGCAGGGGCCAGCCGTCAGTGGCAAAGACATTGAGCCGCATGCTCAAGAACCTAGAAGATCAGGCAGGCTGCATCGCTCATCTTTTCGTTGGCTTCGCAGATCCTCGAACCGGAGATGTGTCTTTTCAAAAGTAGGTTTACGGCCGATTCCCAAGATCACTCCGGCTAACATGTTTCCCATGGAGTTATTCTCAAGGGGGAGGAGAGGAGTTGGACTTCCGCGCCTTCTGTGGGAGTGACTGGGATAACGTCATCGAGAAGAGGTTTATGGAGTGGGGCATGCAAATTTTTGGCGGTACATGCCCTTGAGACATATTCAAGGTCAACCACTCAATGTTTTTTTAGAACCAGGGACTAGTGGACGAAAAACATTCATGTTCACCAACGCGCCTCCTGTCCCCGATCCCGGAGCGTCTTCGTCTGCTGTGTCAGACTCCGGCTTTGACGTCACTGAGGCCTCCGACGTCCTCCCTCTTCCACAGGATTTGATATCCTTCCCCGTCGACGGTGAACTACACACTACGGTACCCAGGGCCAGTAACTTCGTTTCACCACAGGAAATCTTCGGACCCGGGGCCAGTAACTTCGTTTCTCCGCAGGAAATCTTCGGAAATCACAAGTCCGTTGGGTCCATCACGGAAAAAACTGCTATCGTGCCTTCTGCAGCTACCCAGCCCCTTCTCCCAGCCCCTTCTTCAGATCTTGTTCTCGCCCATTCCTCGGCTCTTCTTCCTACCCCTTCCTCAGATCTTGTTCCTGCCCCAGTTCTTGATTCTTGCCAGGCTGATGTTGATCGCGTTGTTCTTGAACCCACTCCCGTCACTGCTCTCCCGATCTCCCACATGACCCCCGAAATTCCTCCCAACCAGCGTTCCAGTTCACCTGGCGATGGCTCGGAAACGGCAGCGGCTGCTACGAGTACCTACAAAGCTCGAAGCAAACCCAATGTGACCGCCACTACGGCACCACGACGTGATTCCATCGAAGGAGCGCCGGAGATCATTTTGACGCTGATCGGGTCCGGGTATGAACTTCTGAAGCAACCGGATGTCCCATCATTTGCCACGTCTTCTCCCCCCACGTCTTCTTCCCCCACACCTTCCACTACATCGTTCGGGGAGATTGTACCCTCATCGCAACAGTCACTCGAGGGGTTTTTGACAATTCCCTCCGATACCTCCCTTGCTCTTGAACATCCCCCCCCATCGCACCAGCCACTCGACGGACCTTCCATCGCCACCGAGCGCTCTACCCTCCTCGCCTCTCGGATCACCCCCAGTTACCGAATCGACAGATCGGACATTCCCTCTTGGCTCATCGAACGTGGAAGGCTCGACTCCGTATTAATGGTAGAGGCAGGAAGTCTATGGGAGAGACTCATTGCCCTCTGGCTCCGGCAGGAAAGAAGACTTGGGTTTGGCCTTGACGAAAAGATCGTACGTTCAGGATTTTGTTCTCCTCTCTCGCATTCTCTAACGATATCTTCATAGGGAACAAACTTGCCCATGACGAACAAGCCCCAAATCCTCAAAGAATACTTCAAATGGCGCCACGACCCTTCCAAGGGGGATGCAGTCACGTTACCAGAGTTTGGCAAGGAGGTTACGCTCTGGTGGTCAACTATTCAACCCAAGTGGCGACACGGGGGCCAGACCTCCCCCAACAATAGCAATGATTACTCCTACGCGCTTGCCGGTGGAAAGAAGGGCGTCTTCCTCCTTATCTTATGCCTGGCTTGGTGGGATCACAGTTTCGGTAAGAACCTGAACCGCACGAAGGAAGAACGTCGCGCAGCTGCCGCGCAGGACGACGCCGCCTTGGATTTCAGCGACCTACCTACCTACGATGCCGATTGGTCAAACATTGTCAACGACCTCATCTTCGTCTTGGAGCTCGCACAGGGCTGGCCAGTTCCCACCAAGGGTACTCCTGAGACCCCAGTGGTAACATCTGGACAACCGGAGACCAAAAGGGTAGCATCTGGGCGAAAGAAGAGAGCGGCTGAGGGAACAAACACTTCACGAAAGAGACAGAAGTCGTCTTGATCATTCCTCTATCGTTGTTCCTGTTGCCACCCCATCCTTAGCTAACGACCTGAATTGCCTGTGCCCTTCTCAGGGTCGTCCCCACACGTTTCCTATCGTCCAACCACATTCCACCCTCCTGTCTTTTCCTCTACCCATACAGTTGTATATCGCTCCCGTCGTTTTTCCTTGGCTTTGCCACTGGTCCGTTGTCGTTACGCCACCACAGTTACTCTTCCGTACAAGTAGCTACTTATACCGCTTGTATTCAGCACCTCTAGGCATGTCCGATAAGCTGTTCTTTGACATGCCTGTGCCAAATTGATCGCATTGAGTCTTGAACGGGAGATGTCACGAACAATCGATGACCGTATTTATTATCGGGTTTGTTCCGATGGCCGCTGTCCATCGACTGACATTTTTGTCCTAGATTGCCGGCAGGCACTGTATGTCAGCCTCCCGGCAGGACTTCGATTCCAAATGGGGAGGGTAGTTGACCTCCCAAGTCTTCCATTCCCTAACTTGGCCATCGGGCGATCTTGCCATCGACCCATGCGTTGTCACGATAAAAGCGCAGTCGTGCAGGCGTATGGCGCGGCCTGCATTCCCCCAGCCCTCCTCATGCAGCACAGCGCAAGGATGTGTTCCCCTGCCCCCTGCGATTTCCGCACCGGTCACTCGAACCGTTCGACACCTGTCACGCCTACTCCGAAACGTGCCCAAGGCAGCAGTGACCTCATGCGAAGCCCCATCTCCGCGGTCGAGTTCTCCGCGAAGAAGTCTAGCCGGGACGACAGTGTCTTTCGCGAATATAAGGCAAGTTTGAGACTTGCGACAACCCTTGTCACCTTCGAATGGGATGCCGAAAATTCGAAGGGTACTCTTGTGCCCATTCAGTAGTGAGTCGTTTCGGTCTCCTGCTGAGAACATGCTGACTCATTCACGGACAAGCCCTTTAGACGGGGACGGACAGCCAGTCGATCCATTGCAGCTCCCAAATTTCCTGGAGACGCGCAACTGGGACAGACCGTCGTGTTTCTGTCTGCTGCGTGGATCCCCCCGCAAGGCTCAGTTCCTTGTTCCAACCTGGCGTGATTCGCCATCGTATAACGCGATGTGCCTGGTTTGTCCCGAATCAGAGTGTTCTTATTTCGGTGAGTCCCACAAGCTGTCTGCTTCACAAACGGTTACGGTAACTTTGACATACAGTGAATGTTAGTGAACTGATGGAAAAGTACAAGGATCAAGTTCTGTCCGTGAAGGACACCGATTCCACTGAAGGTGACTCGGAGGCGTCGAACGTCGGTGAGTACATATCAACAGAACCACTTACTCTAACCTGAACTGTGTCTGACTACTGGATGTTTACCCTAGATATCACGGCGGAGGCTGGCCCGAAGAAACGCAAGCGTGATCTTCGAAAGAAGGTCTCCAGGAAGATCGAAACGGTGCCCGGTCACGGTGTTGGCCCGTCGTCCGAGAGCCGCCCTCAGTCGCATCCAGACGACCAACTGTCTGCGGGGCTGGCTTCAACGATCTCCAACCTCCTCTGCAGACACGGGGTCCTACAGGAACAATTCTATAAGGAATTCCGTGTGTGTGACTACTGTCGCAGAATTGTTTGCAACGATACCTCCCGGCGTGATGGCCATGTTTGTGTAATTGAGGTAGAAGACTAGTGCCCGCTTAATTTTGTGTCGAACGAATCATCTACAGTTGCGCCAATATATTTCTTGTCATTGATGCGTGCAGAAGCGTCTATCCCGAGGTTTTCGAAAGAATATCTACTTTAATTTACAGCCTGGGAAGACGCCACGTGCATCAGACTCTAGAACTTGTAAGTTATATGTCGTCGCGCCGGCGAAGACAGGGGCGTTGATCCCAGCGGCCGCAACTTCTTGTTGTCATTTCTAAGAAGGTGCGGGTTGGTGGCCACGTATGTTGCATTGCAGGCTCAATGATAACAAATATTATAATAATGTCGGGAAAAACAAACTCGGTTACAATCGTTTACAGTTACAATCAATTACAGTTAAAGAGACCGGTGGAGCCCCGCAAAGGCTATCGAGAGTGTCCTTCGATAACTCGCCAATTGGGACCGTCGCGTGTATCAGGGTGAATGGGAGAATGATTGTCGAGGACACTGGGGAACGTGGGAGGCGGTTACAAGACATCGTGGAAGGCTGAACGGTATCTACCAGCCAGTTTGAGGTGCACGCGGATCGGGAGAAGTCGTTACCAACGATGGAAGGGGGTGCGGAACGGGGTGAGTGAAACGGGCCGAACTTACCGAGCTGGCGGGTAGGAAGCATGGATCGAGGACGAGGAGATGAGACGCTCGTTGACCAAGTAAGAAATCTACATACTGTATAGATTCAGGTAGGGTTGCGGGCGAACATGGGGATGCGGTAAAGCGGGGTGTCGATGACGAAACTGAGGAGATAGAAAGGGACTTCACAGAAGGGAAGGGTACTTGCACAAAGGATGATCCGGAGAGTGGGGTGTCATTGTCCAATCAGAACGCAGCGTCTGCAAACAGCGCGGAGGATAATGAACATTTGTTGCTCACGGTGGCGTACATTAAGAGAAAAGATGAACGAAAGGGGTTGGGGGATTGTCAAACAAGGCAGGAAGGAAAGTGTATCGAGGAAGTGTCGACCAATCATCGCGCAGCGTCTGCGGAGCGTGCGAAGGATTCGGGACGGGTCTGCTCACGCGGGACGCGACAGATGAAAGAGATCAATAAAATGGGAAGGGAAATGCACAAAGAAGTACGTATCGGGAAAAACGAGGACCAATGGAACTGGGGCATGAGAGAGGCGCCTGAGAATGCAGGGAAGTCCCGTTGCTGACCGTAAACATGACAAACGGCGGTGCAAGCGATACAGGAAAGGGCTTACCAAACAGAGCAAGAGAAGAGCGGTTGTCGGTGTCAGGATGTGCCAGCATCAACCAATCGACGCAGAGCAGCGTGCGGAGAATAGGGAGAGGCAATCTTCTTTCGGCGGAACGTGGATAGGAAAAGGGACCGGAAAGGCAAAGGAGTTGCCAAGCAGAACAAGAAGGGAGCGGGAGGCGGGACGTCGATAAGGAAACAGAACGGAAAGGGAGCTGCCAAGCTGAGCAGGGAGGGAGCGCAAGGCGGGAGGCTTACTGGGCGTCGACCGACGGCAGAGCGGTGTCTACGAAGCGCACATGGGGGTGGGAGGGTCGTTACGGAAAGGGCAAGGGAGGGAAAGGGAAAGGGAGTCGCCAAGTCGAGCAGGGAGGGAGCGCAAGGAGGGAGGCTCACTGGGCGTCGACCGACGGCAGAGCAGCGTCTACAAAGCGCACGTGAGGATGGGAGGGTCGTTACCCATCGCGAAACGTGGTAAAAACTTACCGAGCAGGAAGGGGACAGATGATTGCCAAATAGGAGGGTGCGCGCATCGATTGGGACGAGAGGGGGGGCGTCGACCAATCAGTGGTGGCGATGGAACATCCCAGTCGCCCTTGGGTAGGGATGCCCATTCGAGGGGAACCTGATAAGCGGAAAACTTTCCTGAGAGGGAAGGTAGATTACTCACTTGATCTAACGTTCGGACGACCCGATCGGTCTGGGAGTTGGGGGAAACGGGTTCCACGTCATCGCGAGCTGGCGGGACGGACAGCCCGAGGACGGTAGCCGCGTAGATGGTGAGGGGAAGGGTGAGAGGGGAAATGCAGTTCATGCAGGCACGCGGAACCGAGATCAGCTTGATCGGGGGAATCCCGAACCAATTGTGGCGTGGGGTGCCATTCCCACGGTCGCGACGCTTGTGGGTACGGGAAACCACCTGGGGACGGGCAGGAACGTTCCCTACGCAGAAATCCAAGGAGGGAACCCATCAGGGAAAGAGGCGCCTGGATTCCCACTGATCGCGGATGTGGTCGCGCCATCACTAACGAAGTCCATATTTCACACGGTTGCTACTCGCGCTCGCGTTGGGAGGGGCGCGAAGAGCCAAGAAAAATATCAAATATATAATATATGGCCTACATGTCACTATTTACGGGGGGGGGCAGTGGTCAGTTGTCGGCGAGCACAGAGGCTGACCTCAAACCATTAGCCCCATTTGGAAGGTGGGTCCCAGCCTGGCTGCCGGCTGCTACCAGTGGCCATCGTGCAAATACCTACAACCAGTTTGTCGGCCAGAAAACAAACCAGTTGGCGCAGTTATTGCAGATTTTAAAACAATGGGGACCACCATAGTGTCCAGACGATGAGCGACGGCCAACTGAAC